>OY998255.1:1270000-2520000 GCA_963922045.1 Persicaria maculosa | reverse complement strand
GTTGGGGTCAAGACAGTGTGTATCGAGGCAACTCCGCATTACGGACAGTTCCTTGGAGGTTCGTCTTCACTGTCCGCAGGGAGTACTCCTGATGTACCGCTGGCCAGCGGTGTCACTTCTTGGTGGTGCTTGGCGTCGGCTCTTAGTCTACGTTGTCTCCAGCCTGGTTGGGCTTAATTCGCTTGTTCGACTGCATCTGTGTGCCTCCCCCGTTTATACTGTACCTTTTTTTTTTCTGTTTCTATGCTGTATTTTTCTATTTCTATGTTGTATGTTTAGACGGCTTGTCGTCTTTCGACTTTTTCGGCCTCTCGAGGTTTCGGGCTTGTCCAGCCTCGAATTATTTCCTAATAATAAAAAAAAAAAAAACAAGAATCAAATGTTTATATAATTGTTTTGAAAAAAAAACATGTAACTACCTAGTACATATATGTACACATTTAACGTTATATATGAATACTACTTGTTTAAAAGCTTAACGTTTAAAGCTTGTATATGTCAACTATTTTTTTTTATCAATTATGTTAATATTCATATTTAATAACATAATTACTCAAATATTGCGAGTGTATTCAATAACTATCGGTAATTGATTACTAATAAAATCTAGATTACAATTATATGTAGCATGTCTGACTCCAAATTACAAAGTATGTATGGATATATATTAAGATCTTTATATATTTATAGCATTGAATTAACGAGAAGATGAAGTGAAAAAATTAAAATTAGAGGCCATTCGTCAATATTTATGTTAACGAGTTAGGGACGGATTTCGCTATGACATCATCTACGGATTTAGGGATGAATTTAGCGACGGCATCAACAACGGATGTATGCACGAATTTCGTGACCGAATTAAAGTCATTGCTATCACCGACAAATATTGCCACGTACACATTTATATTTCGTTGATGAATCGGCGTCGAACTCTCATTCATCCCTACGTTCTTGAGTACATAGGGATGAATTAGGCCACAAAGTTGGATTCATCTCTATATAGAGACGAAACATAGAGTGGTTGCTATATCCCTAGCAATATAGGGACGAATTTGGGAACCACATTTCACCTCATCGCAATTAAGTAGGAATTTAGGGACCGCATTTGAGGCAACGCAATTGGCAATGAAATTAGTAACACTACATTATTTTGTCCCTAATCAGCAATGACTATTGCATTTCGTGGCGAATTCCGTCCCTAATAGGGATAATTTTAGTTACAGGCAAAATCCATCCCTAAAATCCGTCTCTAAATCAGCTTATTTTAGTAGTGACTATTTACATGTCACAGCCTAAAGGTTTCATTGATAAGTTCAAACCTGAGCATGTGTGCTTACTTAATAAGTCTATATATGGTTTGAAACAATCACCTAGACAGTGGAATCTGAAATTTGACCCATGCACGTCTAAACTTGGTTTCCATAGGAGTGAGACATGTCTCTATTTCAAAGGTGTTGGCTCTAAGTCTGCTCTGTATGTGCTACTGTATGTAGATGATATTCTTCTAATTTCATATTCTAAGATTCTCATCTCTGCTGGTGTTAAGAGAGACTTGAAAATGCATTTTTATATGAAAGACTTAGGACAAGCTCAGAAAATCCTTGGAATTAAAAGCAAGAGAGACAGAAAAAAGAAAACTGATGTGGCTTTCTCAATCTGAATATGTTCATAAAGTCCTTGAAAGGTTTCAAATGACAAACTCTAAATTTTTTGTTGTTCCCTTGGGTGGTCATTTTGAGTTGTCTAAGAAACAGTGTCCCTCTACTCAGTATGAGATAGATAAAATGAGCAAAGTGTCTTATGATGTGCTGTTGGATCTGTGATGTATGTTATGCTTTGCACAAGACCTGATATTTCTTTTGCTATTAGTGTATTGAGTAGATATATGTCTAATCTTGGTGAACCTCACTGGAATGCTATGAAATATTTGTTGAGATACTTGTGTGGCACTGAACAGAAATGCTTAGTCTACACTGAGCACATCTCGAGAAACAACTTGATAGGTTATGTAGACTCTGATTATGCTGGGAACAAAGATAATAGGAAGTCTACTACTGCTTATTATTTTACTTGGGTTGGTAATTGTGTGTCCTGAAAATCTCAATAACAATCCACTATAGCCCTCTCCTCCACTGAAGCTGAATACATGGTTGCTACTGAAGCAACCAAAGAGACTATTTGGCTTAGGGGTCTCCTTGAGAAGATTGAGAGGAAGACTTATATGCCTATTGTGTTTCTTGATAATCAAAGTGCAATATATTTGTGTAAGGATCCTCTATATCATGAGAGGACAAAGCATATAGATCTCAGATTCCATTACATCAGGAAGAAGGTTAAACATAAAGTACTTAATGTGTGCAAGATTAAGTCTGAGCTTAACCCTTCTGATTTTGGCACTAAGGTTGTCACTGCTGACAAGTTTGCTTACTGCAGGGATACCATGCACATCTGGGATGCCCCTTAGCACCTAAATACACCAAGAATCGAGGACGAACGGGAGATACAACCAGGATCCTATGAAGGCAAGAGAGTATTGGATGACAAGCTTAAGAGGGCAATTTGTTATATTATTAATCTTGTCATGTAATAGCTAAAACATTGGACATTGAGCACTTAAACTTTGGTAGCCTTAGGTTTTATTCTAAGTGTTTAGATTATACATATATTATGCAAAGGTCGGACATCACATAAGGTTGAAGTTTTCCTTGGACATATTATATATGTCTAAGATGGTTGGCTTACCTATGTTGAATACCACTTATGTATATGTGTTATGTATAATCTTACACTTAGTTTATAGCTCATTTCCGAGCTTAGATGTTTGGGTTATATGTGTTGGGCCTATCGTTGGAGAGAGCTCTGGTGTGAGCGACGAAAGAAGACGGTGGTCCGATGAGCTTACACGGTGGCTGTGAACCTCCTCCTCCGTGAGAAACTTCTCTGAAGTTTCTCGATTGCCTATCAGGGGGCATCTCTTCCTCTTACCCTTGTTTCTGTTCATCTTGCTCGGTTTTGAGGTTCCTTAGGTTGCTAGTTTTGGTGCTCTGTCTGGTGTCCTTAGCTTGTAACCTTCTTTTGCAACATAGTGAACTCTGGGACCGAATCTCCCCTCTTGAGATCCCACAGAGTAGGGTTTTACCCGAACTGCGTTACCAAATCGTCGTGTTCTCTTTCGATCTTCGTTTTTACTTGTGTGTTATGGCGAAAATCGAAACTTCATGTACTACCTTTGAATAAAAATAAGAAAAAACAACTCATATATAGCTTCATTCATTAGAGATTTCGTAAATCTTACAATCATGCGATTATATATTGAAATAAAAAACTACGGAGTATAAGTTAATATAAAAAAAGTCTCCTTCGACATCTTCAAACTAGGAAGATAACATATAAAAACATAGCAAATGTATATACTGGGCGGGCGTCATTGTACGGCAGAAAAAGTCAGCCCCGTTAAATAATTACAGTACGTACTCCCTAATATTTTAAGGGCTTAGTTGGAAATTGAAATCTCCGGCTGAATATTAATTTCATACTCTCTCCGTCTCAAAATAAATGTCTTTTTAATTCATATAAATTTGTCAAAAATACATATCATTTTAGATTTAATCATTACACTTAACTTACTTTTACATCTAATATTTACATCACCCCTACTCTCCTCCTCACACATTAAAAAAAAAAACGAAAAAACAAATACTCTAATACCAAAGTCTAATCATTACACTTAACCTACTTTTTACATCTAATTTTTACACTTAACTTACTCCTTAATTCTCATGCTCTGTCCTAAAAAGACATGTATTTTGAGATGGAGAGAGTATAAAATTTAATTTATGAAAATTGTTAAAATATACTATTTGATTGATATTTTATTATTATTCTAGATGATTAAATGAGAGAATTGAAAATTTTAAAATTGAAAAGGATGGAAGGTGAAACCTAGGAGACTAGAGAGGGGGTTCAAAATTTGGATCGGACCGGGACCAAAATTTACAGTCTTGGGTCGGATGGAAAATATAACGGTCAGGTTCACAATCCATACAAATTTAAATTTCGGTTTCCGGTTCACGGACCGGTTGGATCGGAATGTATGCGTATATATGTATTATAAATTATAAATTATTTTTTATTCATGTATTAGTAAAAATAATTTAATTAAGTTTATTTTCACATTTAATAAATAACTCAAAAAATATTCTAAATTATTTTTAATCCATTTAATTTTCAAACCAGTCCATCCGATCTGTGGATAGGAAAACCTAGGACCGTATATTGCCATTTCGATCTGATCCACATCTCAAGATTTCCGAAATTCTGGTCAACTGGTCTTGGACCGGACTGGAATTTCCACTCCGGTCTGATTCGGTCCAAACCGGTTGGGCAGCACTAGGACTGGGTATAGCGGATTTCCTCCAAATTGAAGGAATTCAGCTTCATGACAAATCGAATTCTTGGGTTTTTAGATTTTGAAAATATCAACCAAACACCTACATTCTCCTATTTTCTGGGATTTTATACTTCCTGGGTTTTAAAATTGCCAACCAACTAAGGCCTAAGTGTTTTAACTTTTCAACATATATTTTAAAAAGTTAAAACAATACAGTATATAATATCTATTTTTTTTTATAAGTACTTCCTCCGTCTCAAAATACATGTCTTTTTAACCCATAAAATTTTGTCAAAAATACATGTCTTTTTAGATTTAATAATTACACTTAACCTACTTTTACATCTAATCATTACTCTAATTTTTACATCACCCCTACTCTCCTCCTCACAAATTTAAAAAAACAAAAAAAAAATACTCTAATATCAAAAGCTTAATCATTACACTTAACCTACTTTTTACATCTAATCATTACACTTAATATACTTCTTAATTCTTATGCTTCGTCCTAAAAAAACATGTATTTTGAGACGGAGGGAGTATTAAATTGCACAAAAATTAATAAAAAAAATTTAAATATTTTGTTCTAAGTAGTTCCCTGTCTGAAAATATAGGTTGTTTGACTTTTTTGAACGTTTTTTAAGGACTTAAAACTATATAAAATATTAATTTTTTTAAAATAATACAATATTATATATATAGTTTTTAACTCTTTACAAAAACGTGAAAAAAAATAATCAAATGATCTATATTTTGATTAAAATATGTGTTAAAAAAGAGAAAATATATATATCGATCATTTGCGATGACGACATTATAATTAATAATAAATAAATTCTACATTAATCATTTACATTAAAAATAGACAATTGTAGAATAGTTTATATGCAAAATATATATAGTCACCCATTTCTGTGTAACCTCCCCCGGGTGCATACCCTAATTAAAAATGAATACAAACCCTAATAAGCCTAATACGAGTGAGATGCGTGTGGGGCCCATGATAATGATTTGATTGTTTTCGTTAATGAATCTCAATCAAATTCGATTAAAATAAAATCTCAAATATCAAATTTAAAATTTGGAGTTAAATCCCCAAAATCAACCCTCGGAGTGGCCTACGTGTACGTGAGAGAGGCTGATCGATCAGAGCCCTTTGGAGTATATATATAAACCCCCAAAATCAACAGAACTGAGAAAAAATTGAAAGCTCCATCTCTGAGAGATTTAGATTTTGGGTTGGGGCTTCTTCATTAATTCGATCAGATCAGAGGAATTAATTAAGGGAAATTATATATATTATATGGAAACAGCGAATGATCGATACACCGAGGAGGCCGAGCTGCCTCAGAAGCTGCGCCGCCATGATTCTCTCGACATGGAAGCCGGCAACGTCAAAGGCCACCTCGGCCACGGCGCCAAGGTGCGTTTTCTATTTATATATATATATATATATATATATTTACGGTTTTTCTATTATATATACTGTAGTGAGACCTTAATTAACATCATATCATCCATCAGGATTTGATATGGAGTTTGGATTTTCATTTCCTATTCCTCCACGTACACTAATTTTTTTAATTTTATCTATTGGTTGAAAAAAGTATTTAAAATGAATAAAATAGAACAAGATGCAGGAAATTAAGAAAGAAAATTTCTCTATTGGCGGAAAAAGTCTTGCATGGTGAATAAAATAAAACTTGATAATCCAATAAATCAGCTAAAAAGGTCAACGCTGTAATCGATCCTCACAAAATATTTACCACTACGGGTATACATTATATATATATATATATATATATATATATATATATATATATATATATATATATATATATATATAATTAAAACTCATGTAAAAAATGGAGGAAATATAATAATTTTGAACATTGTAAAAAATAGTGGAGGAAATATAATAATTTTTTAAAAAATATTTTATATAATTTTTAACATCCTAAGAAAACGGGTATGTATAATGAATCAATTACTGAATTGAATTGGGAAAATTGAAAATGAAGGTGATGAGCATGGCAATGGTCCTCCAATTGGCATTTCAGAGCATAGGGATTGTGTATGGAGACATCGGCACATCACCTCTCTATGTGTACGCAAGCACCTTTCAGAACGGCATTCAACATCAAGATGACATCCTCGGTGTCCTTTCTCTTATTTTCTATACTTTCACTCTCTTACCTATCATCAAATACGTCTTTATCGTCTTAAGCGCCAATGATAATGGCAACGGTAAGCAGACCATCTCTGTATCTAAAAAAAATTATTATTTAATAAAACGAGTATTAATTAAACTATTTACCAAAATATTCATCAAAATATATGACTGGTGCAGGCGGGACATTTGCGTTGTACTCGCTGTTGTGCCGGTATGTGAAGGTCGGGTTGCTGCCGACGACTCAGGCAGAGGATCAGGAGGTGTCGACTTACCGCCTCGAAATCCCGAATCGGAGACTCTACTGGTCTCAGAGGCTCAAATCTGCTCTTGAAAACAACCCTAATGCCAAATTCGTTCTTCTGTTCATCACCATGTTTTCCACTTCCTTGGTGATTGGGGATGGCATCCTCACTCCTTGCATCTCAGGTATTTCATACATAAATTTCTTTTTTCTTTTTCTTTAACATATTAATCGATTCATTCATTCATTCATTCGATCTACAGTATTATCAGCTGTTGGAGGGATCAAGTTAGCCACTCCTACAATGACCGAAGGTATACACTATAGCTAGTTATGACATTTTCACAATATTAATTAAGTATATATATGTTTTCAGTTATTAATCTACATATCTCCATATACTAAAATCAAATTTATTAATTAGTATATGTATATATATTTTAGTTAAGTGATGATAAAAATATAAATCAAAACTATTTTCTAACCATACTTACTAAAAATATTAATAGATGGAGTTCTTTTATTTGTATTGGATTATTTTTTAGTGAAAAGAATTATTTATATATCAAAATTAATTATTTAACAGTTGTTATTATATATATACATATATTTTTTTAGAAGAAATTATTTATATCTAGATTATTTTTATTTTATATTTCTCGCATACTTTGATTAGCGTTGTTATATGAGCTGAATAGCTCAAGCTCGGCTCGGGATCGACTCAAAAAAAGCCCGACTCGATCTCGTTCCACTTACCTAAACAAGTCGAGCCTGAGCATGATTTTAAACTCGGTTGAAAGCTCGGCTCGTCCGATTTAGGCTCGAATAGGTTACGACCAAGTAAAACGATTTAAAGCTCGGTTCGAACTCGTTCATCTATCAAAACAAGCCAAAGTTTAACAAAAAAAAAAAGCTCGTTTAAAAATTTGGGCTCAGCTCTACTTGAGCGCGTTTAACAAATGAACCAAGCTTGAACATGTCAAACTCGGCTCGTTCGGCTCAAATTACACCCCTAACTTTGATTGTTATTTTATATTTCTCGTGGTTCAAGTTATATAAAAGCTTAAATTCCTTGGGTGCAGACAGAGTGGTTTGGATCACGGTGGCCATCCTAGTGTTGCTTTTCTCCGTCCAGAGGTTCGGCACTGACAAAGTTGGCTATAGTTTCGCTCCGATTGTATGCGTTTGGTTCTTTCTAAACTCGGGAGTCGGCCTCTACAACCTCATCAAATATGACCCGACAGTCATCAAGGCTATCAACCCGGGCTATATATTCAAGTACTTCATTCGGAATGGAAGAGAGGCTTGGGTTTCTCTTGGAGGGGTCGTCCTTTGTATCACCGGTGAGTTATATATATACATACCTGCAATGCAACTTCCGAATTCATTCATTGCTTAATTTGTTGAATTGAATTGGGATATAACTAGCTACCAAATTCGATCGATTTTGCAGGAACTGAGGCTCTCTTTGCGGATCTTGCTCACTTCACCGTGAGGTCGATACAGATTAGCATATGCTCCGTTGTTTACCCTGCTCTTATGATCACATATGCCGGCCAGGCCTCTTACCTTAGGCACTTCCCCAATGACGTTTCCCAAACCTTTTACAAGGCCATACCAGGTAACTCAAATGAAGCCTTCCATTTGCTACAACCTCGATCAGCTTTGATCGAGTAGCTGAAGCTGATGAATTATTCGTCTTAAATATAGATTAATAAGCTAGTATGATATTTATTGAAATTTGTGAATAAAAAACTATAAACTCTGAAAAGCTTATGATTCCAAAAGCTTATTAAACTAAAATCTTATTAAACTAAAATCTTAAGTTTATTTCATTTAAAACTATATAATATCAAAACCACGTACAATATCTGAGAAGCTACTTAGTTCTCTTTGTTGTTGGTTGTCCATGAAATTTACAGGCCCCATGTACTGGCCGATGTTCGTCGTGGCTGTCTTGGCGGCAATCATAGCAAGTCAAGCGATGATCTCAGGGACATTCTCCATCATCCAACAATCCCTCTCCCTCGGATGCTTCCCACGAGTCACCGTCGTCCACACTTCAGCCAAGTACGAAGGGCAAATCTTCATCCCGGAGCTCAACTACTTCCTCATGATTGCCTGCGTCTGCGTCACCGTCGGCTTTAGGACCACTGCAAAGATCGGAAATGCATACGGTATCGCGGTGGTTTTTGCTGAGACGATCACTTCGGCTTTCATGATCTTGGTGATGGTCCTGATATGGAAGAAGCACATCGCGTATGTAATCGCCTACGTGGCAATCATCCTATCCGTGGAACTCACCTACCTAAGCTCGGTCTTATTCAAGTTCACCCATGGCGGTTACTTCCCCTTCGCCCTCGCCTGTTTCTTCATGTTAATCATGGTCGTTTGGAACTATGTATACCGCCATAAGTACTACTACGAGATGGATCACAAGGTCTCCGCCGACAAGCTCCGAGAGCTAACCTCTCGGCCTACTATATGCAAGATCCCGGGCATGGCTATCTTCTACTCAGAGCTCGCCCATGGGATCCCTCCGATCTTCGACCACTACGCAGCCAACATCCCAGCACTCCACTCGGTGTTGGTGTTCGTCTCGTTCAAGTCGCTTCCGATCAGTAAAGTGCCCGCAGAGGAGCGGTTCCTGTTCCGCAGGCTGCATCCAAAGGACGACCACTACGTGTTCCGCTGCGTGGTGCGGTACGGCTACACCGACCTCCGGGACCAGCAGGAGCCGTTCGAGAGGGTGCTCGTGGAGAGGATCAAGGAGTACATGAGGGAGGATTCGTTCATGAGCATGGCTAAGCGGCAGCAGGCGGCCGGGAGGGGACGAAGCGAGGGGGAGGAGGAAAGTGCCGGAGATAGCATTGTGAGCGAAGGGAGTGCCGATGAGGTGAGGAGGGCAGACATGGCAGAGGAAAAGAGGCAGAGGGATGTGGAGGGGGAGGTGGAGGCGGTGGAGGGGGAGGTGGCGGCGGGGGTGGTCCACCTCATGGGAGAGAGCGAGGTGATGGCGGCTAAGGGCTCCGGGATATTGAAGAAGATCGTTATCGATTACGGATACAACTTCATGAAGAAGAATCTCAGGCAGAGCGATAAGGTGCTGGATGTGCCGAGAAAGAGGTTGCTCAAGGTTGGCGTGACCTATGAGCTCTAAAACTCCTTCATATTTGGTTGTTTCTTTCTTTCTTGTTTTATATTTACATATATAAAGGCTAAGGGCCGGAGTTGTGTGTGAAAAAAACCTTGTACGGTGGTGATTTATGTGAAGTGGTAACTTGAGTGGTTTGTTGAGATTTGAAAGGATAAGTGTTTTATATCAAAAATATGAGTTTGATTGTTATGTTAGACAACTGGCACATGTGTGTTTGTGCACGCTATCCTTAATCAATGATCTGAGTTGGACTTTGATATGGTATCAGAGTACGTTGTTAGTCTAACAACCCTTTTATCCTGATTTGGGTTAGCTATAAAATCATACCTGGATCTCAAATGTATTGGTATGATGATTCGATCTTACATCTCTCAACATGGGATAAGCAACCCGAACTATATACTCCGTACAATGCACAAATAAAGGTGGGCATCAACAAATGAAAATTTGTTTCCCCGTATTTTACAAAGGCAAGGCCGATTAGCTTGGTTTTGAACCTATTGTTGGCCACCATTGGTGGGTTTAAAATATGTATTGTTCCAAGCCCAATTAGGAGGCCCAATTGAGACAAGCTCATAATTCGTTGCCTAGACCTCGTGTTCCGTGCGCGGAAACTCATCGTTTTAGCCTCGGACACAATTAATAAGGAATATATTACACTACCTCATTTGCCCTTACTTGACTTTTGTCTTTATTATCTCCAAACAAAGTACAGTGACAAACCAAAATTTAAATAAACAAATTCAAATGCAAACTAGGGGTAAATTGGGAAACAAATGGAAAAAAAATCTAAAATGACATGTTTTGTTGAACAAAATGAAAAGTCTAAACCGATAAGTTTTTGCGAACGGAGGGAGTAGTACGTATGTATAAAGGTGTGTTTGCAACTAGATTGGTTTTTAGGGGATGGAAATTATTTTTTATGAGTGAAAAATAATCTCGTAGGTGTTTAGTTGAATGGAGAGTTATTTTTTAGGAGTGAAAAATATATGTCCTTAATCAAACATCCCTCCTTTTCACCCTCCCTCGTCCCCCAACCTCTCTCCAATGGTTGTTAAAGTATCGTTAACCGAAATCCCATTTGAGAACGTCGAAGCTCTAACGCTTCAACCTGTCGTAGCTGTCAGCTGACACCACCGTCCTCTCTTCCACCTTGGCCACCAAACACTAATGTCGCACCAGCTTCTGCCTTGGCGATATCGACATGAGCAACTACAGAGCTCGACTCGACGTCTAGGTCTAGGGAAATCGATCAATTGAGAGAGGAGGTGGAAGAGAAGGTCTGACGTTGTTCCTCCTCGGTTGGCAGTGCCCGGAATCGGCAACATAGTTGTCAGCATCACTCACATCCAAAGGAAAGAGGTTGAGGTTCTAGCAACAAACAAGAAAGGGAGATGGATTTGAAATTGAATATGGGATTTTAGAGGAAAACTCGATCCACTCCTGCTTTCCCACACTTTCACCCTCATACTTCAAGGTGGGGAAATTCTACTAATTTCACTCCGTCCAACCCATTCATCCATATCTCGCCCACCCTGGCCATCCCCTCACAAACACCCATAGACTCGGATCCCGAAAATATATTCCCACCCACCTCACCCGGTGCCAAACACATCCTAAATATGTCTGTTATGGCTCGTTTGGTTTGGTGTGCGAATTGAACTTATCGGGAACTTACTTGATGGGAACTGAATTTCCATAAAGTTCAATTAATGGGAATTGTTAAAATGTGATCAGTTGATTTTTTGAGAATTTCCAAATGGGTCAGTTTGTAAAATGTCCAAAAAAATTATCATAATTGGTGAAATGTCCCTACTTTGGGACAAATTGGTGAAATGTTGACAATCTATTTTTCTCTTCCTCTACAACGTATCTTCATCTTCTTCCTTGCTTTCGCTCACGCCTTTCTCGGTCTCGTTCCTGATCTCCTCGCTCAGATCTGGTATCTCATCGTGGCTTCTCGTGCACCATCAGATCTGGTCTCTCGAAGCTGCTCAGATCTAGTCTCCCATCGCAGCTCCTCGTTCTCGTCACGGCTCTTCGTTCTCGGCTTAGATCTAGTCTGCCTCCATAGACTATCTCGTCCGTCTCGATCAGATCTGTCCACCAGCTCGCATCCCTCGCCTCCTCAGATCTGGCTCGCCCTCGGCATCCTTTCTTCACCCCTTGTGTCATCCTAATTTTGGTAATCTTCTCCTTCCGTCGCCCCTTGTGTCATCCTAATTTTCGATCGATTGCTTCCCTCCTGGCTCCCTTCGGCTTCCTTATCAATTGATCAAAGATTGATTGATCGAATATCGAAGATCAATTGCTTCCCTCCTGGCGTCCATCTGATTTCCTTATCAATCGTCTCTGTATGTTGAGTCATTTGGTGTATGTCTCTGTATGTTGCATTGACATTGTCTCTGTATGTATCATATTTCTTATTCTTTGACATGTTATGAATCAGTCCATAAGTTGAGTCATTTGGTGTTTTTCATACTACCTGATGCAACAAGAAGGGAAGTTAAATTGTCTGGGACAATTAGACTAATTAAACAATGATCCGGTTCTTAGAGAAGTGTTGTATGTTCCAGATTTTCATCACAACTTGTTGTCTGTGCAAAAGTTGTTGAGAGCAAATAAGATGGGAACTTATTTTACTAAGAAATCATGCTGTTTTCAGGACCTTCAGAGTAGCAAAATTGTAGGTAGTGGGCAGGCCATGGACGGGCTTTACAAGATGGCGCCTGATCAAAAGAATTTAGAAGACAAAGATAGAGAAAATATTGTTGTATGTGCAGCTGCTGCTGAGAAAATAAATGAAGAATCAGTCTATTTGTTGCATCATAGGCTTGGCACTGTTCATGGGGAAAAATAAAGCATGTATTTGGATATGAACATGCAACTTGTAATTATTTGGTTTGTGAAATTTGTGATGTAACTTCCTTTTTCTTCAACAAACAGTTTATCAGATCGATCATTTGTTTCTGTCCAAAATACTACACGATTAGAGAAGTAGGGCTTCAGATTCATTTTTGTCAAAGTCCCAAGGGCGGGCGGTTAACCTGCTCGTGCATTTCTTTCTATGGCTCCATACGTTCTTAATTATTTCGAGTACACAATTTCATTAGGCTGCTTTGTGTATCTTTAAATAAAGAATTGATAGTTCTAGTGAAATTTATGATCATTTCATTAGGCGGCTTTTTTTTAAATCTATATATCTACTCTTCATTTACTAACTAGTGGGCTTAATTCAAAATATTGAATTCAATCTAATATAACTATTAGGCGTAACTGCACACTCATAAAAATGAGATATATTGTTTCAATCAAGTAAAACCTAGTAGATTAGGATCAACTTTTCCTAAAAAATACAATAAAATATAACAACAACAACAATAATAATAGTAATAGTAACGGTAATAATGACAATGATAATGATGATAATAATACAATAAAATATAACAACAACAGTAGTAGTAGTAAAATAATAATAATAATAATAATAATTTTGCTGCCGACTCCCATTCAATTTGATGTCAATATTTTGCTTATAATAATAATAATAATAATAAGGAAAACTTTAAATATAGGTTTTAATGAATAAAATTGCTCATTTTACACGGTCCATTTGTAATAAGCCTTTCGTATACTAATACGTAGTTATTGTTCCATGCAGTTCATTTGTAATAAGATACTCCTTTCAATTCAAAATAAGTGTTGTTTTAGACTTTTGAATTTGATCCAAAATAATTGTCATTTTATGTTTTAATTTCAAGGCAATTTATTAGATTGATTAATGAAAATTGTATTTATTGACTATTTTTTCTTTCAAACTCTCCACTTATTGATTGAAAAAGTTAGTAAGCATTTAATAAATGATAATATTTAGAAAAAAAAAATGTATAAAATCAATAATAATTAATACAACGACACTTATTTTGAATCAGACAGAGTATTAACTCTATGTAGTACATGGACTTTTAGCTTTTTGCACAAGTTTTAATAAAAAACTTTACTTTTAAAAAAAACATCATCATTGCACTAACTTTTTCACAAATTTTAGTACTTACTGGTATTTTTTAACATCAACTACACATTTTAACCAATCAAATTATTTTAAAAATTCAACAATACACAAACCAATACAAATCATTATACTCCCTTCGTTCCAAAATAGATGGTCTTTCATTTTTTGACACGTTTTTTAAGAAGCGAAAAACTCTATAAAATATTATTTTTTTAATTAAAATTTTTATATTATTTGATACTTATTACTAATAAGTATGTAATTATATAAAAAAATAATTACAAACTAATATTTCATAGAGTTTTTCGCTCCTTAGAAAATGTATCTTAAAGTAAAAGACCATATATTTTGGAACGGATGGGGTAACATCCTACCTAGAAAACATAAAAGCTCATCTATTATTACATAAAAATTTACCTCTAAAAACCCATATATTATTGGACGGATAGATATTTTTTTTCTTTTTTTTTAATTAAAAGCTTTTATACTAATACACGGTTATTGTTGATTGGATTACATTTGAAATAGTAAGCTCGTGTCTTATGCACGGGTATTTTACTTAGTTATCAGTTAAACCCGAAAAGAGCGTTTGAAGTCAACCCTCGGAGTGGGATCCGCGTGAGAGAGAGGCCTTTGTGTGCAACTGGCAACTGCCCGCCCTATATATATTTAAACCCCCAAAATCAACACCACTGAAAAATATTAATCGAAAGCTCTGATCTTGATTTGGGTTGGGGCTTCGATCTTCCTTCAGATCGATCAGACTTCAGAGGGACTAATTAGGGAAATGGAAACAGCAAATAGTGGCTACAGCGAGGCGGCCGAGCTCCCTCAGAAGCTGCGCCGCCATGACTCTCTCGACATGGAAGCCGGCAGCGTCAGAGGCCATCACGGCCACGGCGCCAAGGTCCGTTCTTTATATATATAATCTAGCTTCGATCCAATTTCAAATTATGTTTATACACAATTCAATTTTCCTGAATTTGATCTAGATTGCGGTAATTGAGACCTTAATTCATTAAGATCACATGATCCATCGGGATTCGATCAGGAGTTCGGATTTTCATTTCCGATTGCTCCTCCTGATCGATCACCCTCCTACTACACGGCTTTTTCATTTTTTAAAAATTTTAAGCGTGGTTTAAGGGCACTTTTTTTAAAATAATTTAAAATTATAAAAAGTAAAAAAAAAAAAGAGCATTTGAACCCGTGTTTTATCCGAAATTTATTATGAAACTGGCGGATGAGTTGCTGGCTTGCTGCCCACTGCTCCTGGTCTCTCGTTATATTTGCTAGTCTTCGCTTATAACTTCACCTTTGTATTTTGGTGATTATGTCTTTTTGTTGTTTTATGTCTTCAGTATATTTGACGGTTTGTCCATCATTGATTTATTCGGCTTTTCGACCAACCGAGTATGTCCGGTGTGTCGAATTTTTATCTAATAAAAAAAATATATTATGAAATTCAATGTTAAACTGTGTTTGTAATTCGTTTAATTTATCCTAAATTTTAGGGCTAGCAAATTTATTTTTGGTGAGATAGGACTAGCAATTGAAACATGGTAGGAGACAACGTTTCTTTGTTTAAGATATAAAAAAAATTGTGTCAATATTTTTTTTTTAGTTAGGGCCATTATTTAGTAACTTCACTACAATTTATTCCATCGTTGCACATTCGTTTCACTAGAACCTTACTCTTACCATATATATTTCCTCTTTAAATTTAATGTATAGTAAATATTTTGTGAGGATCTTCTTCAGTCAATTATAAAGTCGATTTTCTTACCTGATTTCTTGGATCAAGTTTGATTTTATTCACTATGCAAGACTTTTTCAGCCAATAGAGAAATTTTAATTTCTTAAATTCCTGCATCTTGTTCTATTATTTTTGGTGATTTTGTTACATGGTCTTTTTTGAATATTCAATTGGGCACTTAGGCCCTAAATCAATTTAATTAGTTTTGCCCTAGATTCCTTTCCAATAGAGTGGGTTGGTCAATGGTCAACCGTTTGACCATTGACCGGTCAACGTTGACCGGTCAACGGTCAACGTTGACCAACCCATTTTGATGCCATTTTTTTTTAAGTGATGCCATATTTTACCGTTTTGATGCCAAAATTTTACTATATTTTATTTTCACTTTGATGCCACTTTTCTAATGAAATGATTCGATGACACTTTTTTAATGTCACTTTTTTTAAACCTTGATGACATTTTTTGTTTACAGTAATGTCACGTTGATCATTGATGCCATTTTTTATTACTGTTAACGACTGATGCCACTTTTTTTTATGTCAATTTTTTGATGGTATTTTTTTTACCGTGATGCCATATTTTTGATGATATTTTTTCAAAGTAGTATTTTTGATGACATTTTTTTCTTTAATGTGGTACAAATTTTCAAAATGGTATTTTGATGTCATTTTTATAATGTAATTATTTGATGCCATTTTTTTTTAATCAAATCGATTGATGCCACATGTTTTTAATTTAATCAATTGTATATCGATTTATTTTCATCGATTATACTTTCATTCATTGATGACACGTTTGTGATTACACTTCATTGATGCAATCACTTGATATTATATTTTTTTGATGATATTTTTTTTACCGTGATGCAATATTTTTTCAAAGTAGTTTTTGACATTTTTTTCTTTAATGTGATGAAATTTTTTCAAAGTATTGTTCTGATGCCATTTTTCTAATGTAATTATTTGATGTCATTTTTTTAATCAAATCATTTGATGCCACTTTTTATTATATTTTTATACAATTGATGACATAATGGCATAAAATGTGATTAAACTTCATTGATGACATATTTTATTAATGACTTTTATTAATTGATGACAATGTGATTATACTTCATCAAATTCAGTACTACTAACACATACCTACTACAGTACTTGATATCTACCTACTACATCAAATTTGAGAAGCAACAGTATGATTCAATCTCTAATTTGAGAAGCAACATGTACCTACTACATCTACTACATTAAGACTCTGTACAAATTTTGACTGATTTCAAATATGAAAGGAGCACAATCATCCTATTTTCCTAATAAGACAGTCCATTGATTTGAACAATTCAATTGTTTCCCATTCAACAATTTAACATAATAGCAGATTTGCAGGGAAGATACCAATATGACAAAAAATGCATAACAATGATTCCATAAAGAACTCCAATAATCAAGAAAAATAGAGTGAAATCTGTCATTAACTAGAATGGACACTAAGTTCTTCATTTACAATGTGTCAATTGCAATTCCAAATTGATCTCAACTTCTTCTCTCACCTTACTGTCGGAGAACAGCTCCCGCTCTGCCATGCCTCCAATCGCACAAATCAGAACCTCAAATTCTGCCAAATTCATAACCTAAATTAATGCTCAATTCCATGCTCCATTGTACAAAATTGAAAGCAAATAATTGTATTTAACCGCCGACGAGCTCTTCTTCGAAGGAAAGTTCCTACCTTTCCGCCAAACGCCAGCGAAGATCACCTTGAAGAGCTCTAATTCGTTGACGGATGAAGACAAGATCAGTACTGCAGTGAAGGCGCCTCTGCCGGTGCCGGAACCGAGGATATGGTTCATCGACGACGATCCGTCGCCGCGGCCGCCGAAGTGCACGGTCCTGTGGAAGGAGCTGCTGAGGCTGAGGAAACAGAAGGCGGCATCGGCATCAGCAGCCTCGTCGCTGTCGCCGTCGTCGTCGACTTCCTCGTCCTCGCCCCTTCACAACCTCCATGGACGCCGGATTTGAGCAAGAGGGTGACTGGAGCGACTAGATCTAGGCGAGAAGCTTCAGATCTGGTGTACACGAACCAGATCGGCTATGGCGCGGCGGTACAGTGAAGGCTCGGATCTGATGGAGGCGCGGCGGTCGATGAGGGTGAAAGCCGGAGGGAGGGGAAGCCAGAAGCGGAAGAATCGACGCTCGCTAGAGAGAGGGGGAGAGGGAGAGAGAGAAGAGTCACCCAAGGAAGAAGAAGAGCGGTCTAATCAATAAACAATTATTAGGATTTCCACTAGCTAAAAAAATAATTAATGGACCTAACTACTTAATCAAACCTGCTAAAATGTATATATCAGCAAATTCCCTCGTTATTTTATTCATCACAACACTTTTTTCAACCAATACATAAATTTCTCTTTCTTAATTCCCGCATCAAAAGTTTTACTTTAAGCCGTCGTTAGACTTTTTCCACCCATATAAGTTGACCATTGATATGTAATTTTTTTTAGATAATAATGTATTGGTTTTTTTTTCACAATTATAACCTATTTTTTCACCAAAACTCTTCCCTATATGGTAATTAATAAAACTTATGTAAGATATTATTCATTTTTTTTATATATGTGATATTATTCATTTTTTTATAGTCACAAGGTTTATTTTTTTTGGGTAAAATCTAATTGAAAAAAAAGCTAAACTAATTAAAAATTTAAAAAATAAATAAATCAAATTTAGGGTCTTATCATATGCCCTTGGGCCATAAGATAGAAAAATCGTACTATTTATTTTGATAAGAGATAGATCATGAGGGACAATTATTGAAGTAACGGGTATAGAAGCTTAATTGGAAAATATTTCTCTAAATTAAATTATTTTATCTTTTTTAAAAATTGAATTCTTGGTGTGTATATGAAAATTGAATTCTTTTTTTATTAAATATTGAAATCTAGGTACATTAGAATTTTATTTTATTTTGGAATTAGTAAAAAAAAACAATTAGAAAACTAGCTAAACAGGGAAATTATTTTGAAAAATAATCAAAATTTGTAATCATGACTCTAGCCCAAGTCGAAAAAAAATAAATATTATAGTTGCTACTTGTAACAACGACTTAGTGATTTTGTTTAATAGTAAATTACGGGTATTTTATTTATTTGAACATCCTAAAAATCAAATACCTAAGTCAATCTAGACTCGTTGTTACAAATAGCGTTCAATTTATTTATTTTTTAATTAAGTAAAAATTTGATTCACCGAACAGGCCGATTGGCTAGCCTAAATCAGTTTGGCTAGTTTTCTAACCTTTTTTTTTAATAATTCAAAAAGAAAAAAATCTTGGAAAAAGTAGTTTGTGGAAATTATGATTAATTAATTTGAATTTTGGGAAATTTGAAAATGAAGGTGTTGAGCTTGGCAGTGGTGCTCCAATTAGCATTTCAGAGCATAGGGGTTGTCTATGGAGACATCGGCACATCACCTCTCTATGTGTACGCAAGCACCTTTCAGAACGGCATTCAACATCAAGATGACATCCTCGGTGTCCTTTCTCTTATTTTCTATACTTTCACTCTCTTACCTATCATCAAATACGTCTTTATCGTCTTAAGCGCCAATGATAATGGCAACGGTACGCATCTATTTTTATATCTAAAAAACAATTATTAGTACAGTAGAAACTATTTACCAAAATATTCATCAAAATGGTGCAGGCGGGACATTTGCGTTGTACTCGCTACTGTGCCGGCATGTGAAGGTCGGGTTGCTGCCGACGACTCAGGCGGAGGATAAGGAGGTGTCGACTTACCGCCTCGAAATCCCGAATAGGAGACTCTATTGGTCTCAGAGGCTCAAATCCGCTCTTGAAAACAACCCTAATGCCAAATTCGTTCTTCTGTTCATCACCATGTTTTCCACTTCCTTGGTCATTGGGGATGGCATCCTCACTCCTTGCATCTCAGGTATTTCGATCCGTAGAAACGTATGATTGATACAAAATCCTCATTAGGGTTTCCTTTCTCATAATGTCAATATATATAGATTACAAGTGAGTAAGACTGGGCGCCCATAGGCCAGTACACTATACAATATATGTAAATATGTAATCTATCACGATCATATATAAATTCCTTCTTTTTTCTTTTAACAAATTAATCAATCTTCATTAATTCATCCATTCATTCATTTGATCAACAGTATTATCAGCTGTTGGAGGGATCGAGTTAGCCACTCCTGCAATGACTGAAGGTATACACCATATAGCTAGCTAGATAGTTATGACATTTTCACAATTCTAAATAATACTTTATCCGTTAATTAAAACTTATAAATCGATATTGTTAAGAAAAGCTTGTTATTTTAGGTATTTTGTCATTCATTTTACGAAATTACCCTTGTAATGATTAGATATAATTGTTAGTTATAGTTTTTGAGAAAGTAAAAAAGTAGAGTTTTTTTGTTTGTTTTTCTAATAAGTGTGTCGATTTCTAAAATGACAAGTTTTGATTAACGGATGAAGTAGTATATGTTTTCAGTTATTAAATAAGGTACTCCTATGTTAATATGACTTGAATATGTAATGGGCTTATTATAATCTACTTTGGGTTTAGGTCATAATCTGACCATGGTTTCATGAGTTTCTATATATACTCCTGAAACGCATATTCCTCTACCCGTGGATGTAATCTGACTAGGGTTTAGGCCATAATCTGTGTTTTTCTTTTCTGTTATCGTTCTTATTATACTTTTTTTGAGTGCAGAGAGAGTGGTTTGGATCACGGTGGCGATCCTAGTGTTGCTTTTCTCGGTCCAGAGGTTCGGCACCGACAAAGTTGGCTATAGTTTCGCTCCGATTGTATGCGTTTGGTTCTTTCTAAACTCGGGAGTCGGCCTCTACAACCTCATCAAATATGACCCGACGGTCATCAAGGCTATCAACCCTGGCTATATATTCAAGTACTTCATTCGGAATGGAAGAGAGGCTTGGGTTTCTCTTGGAGGCGTCGTCCTTTGTATCACCGGTGAGTTTTATATACATATATGTATATATGTATATGTACATATATGTTTATACTTGCAATGCAACTTCCGAATTCATTCATTGCTTAATTTGTTGAATTGAATTGGGACATAACTAACTAGCTACCAATTTGATCGATTTTGCAGGAACTGAGGCTCTCTTTGCGGATCTTGCCCATTTCACCGTGAGGTCGATACAAATTAGCATATGCTCCGTTGTTTACCCCGCTCTTATGATCACATATGCCGGCCAGGCCTCTTATCTTAGGCACTTCCCCGACGACGTTTACCAGACCTTTTACAAGGCCATACCAGGTAACTCAAATGAAGCCTTCCATTTGCTACAACCTCGATCAGCTGATTGGGTAGCTGAAACTGATGAACTATTTGTGTTAAATGTAGCTCAATAAGCTAGTATAATGTTTGAGAAATTAAACGTTAGGATAGCTGATTGAAATTTGTGAATAAAAAACCATAAGCTCCGAAAAACTTGAGTGAATAGCTGATGAAAAGCTATGATTCTAAAATTTATTAAACTAAAATCTTATGTTTATTTCATTTATAGGCCCCATGTACTGGCCGATGTTCGTTGTGGCTGTTTTGGCGGCAATCATAGCAAGTCAAGCGATGATCTCCGGGACATTCTCCATCATCCAACAATCCCTCTCCCTCGGATGCTTCCCACGAGTCACCGTCGTCCACACTTCAGCCAAGTACGAAGGGCAGATCTTCATCCCGGAGCTCAACTACTTCCTCATGATCGCTTGCGTCTGCGTCACCGTTAGCTTCAGGACCACTGCGAAGATTGGAAATGCATACGGTACTCACTCGATCTCATCGATCTAGCTCCATAGTTTCCTTTTTTTAGTAGAGTGAAGTTAAAGGTGTGGATGTTGGGATAAAAAGATAATCATCCCACGATCACATCGTCGGTGGTATGACCATACAAAATATAAGGAATGGAGAAACCCCTACACAATGACTTAAGCTTTTGTGTTAAGTAATTTGACAGTGGATGAATCTATGTAGGTATCGCGGTGGTTTTTGCTGAGACGATCACTTCGGCTTTCATGATCTTGGTGATGGTCCTGATATGGAAGAAGCACATCGCATATGTAATCGCCTACGCGTCAATCATCCTATCGGTCGAATACATCTACCTAAGCTCGGTCTTGTTCAAGTTCACCCATGGCGGTTACTTCCCCTTCGCCCTCGCATGTTTCTTCATGTTGATCATGGTCGTTTGGAACTATGTTTACCGCCATAAGTACTACTACGAGATGGAACACAAGGTCTCCGCCGACAAGCTCCGAGAGCTAACCTCTCGCCCTACTATATTCAAGATCCCCGGCATGGCCATCTTCTACTCAGAACTCGCCCATGGGATCCCTCCGATCTTCGACCACTACGCAGCCAACATCCCGGCACTCCACTCGGTGTTAGTGTTCGTGTCGTTCAAGTCGCTCCCGATCAGTAAAGTGCCCACAGAGGAGCGGTTCCTGTTCCGCAGGCTGCACCCCAAGGACGACCACTACGTGTTCCGTTGCGTGGTGCGGTATGGCTACACCGACCTCCGGGACCAACAGGAGCCCTTCGAGAGGGTGCTCGTGGAGAGGATCAAGGAGTACATGAGGGAGGATTCGTTCATGAGTATGGCTAAGCAACAACAGGCGGCCGGGAGGGGGCGAAGCGAGGGGGAGGAGGACAGTGCCGGAGATAGCATTGTGAGCGAAGGGAGTGCTGATGAGGTGAGGAGGGCAGACATGACAGAGGAGAAGAGGCAAAGGGAGGTGGAGGGGGAGGTGGAGGCGGTGGAGGGGGCAGCGGGTGCGGGGGTGGTCCACCTCATGGGGGAGAGCGAGGTGATGGCAGCGAAAGGATCCGGGATGTTGAAGAAGATCGTTATCGATTACGGATACAACTTCATGAAGAAGAATCTCAGGCAGAGCGACAAGGTGCTCGATGTGCCGAGAAAGAGGCTGCTCAAGGTTGGCATGACCTATGAGCTCTAAACTCCTTAATATTTTGTTGTTTGTTTCTTTCTTTCTTGTTAAGTCTTGTGGTGATATATGTGAAAGGGCAGTGATTTGTTAAGATTTGAAAGGATAAGTGTTTTATATCGAAAGTATGAGTTTGGCTTGTATATTAGGCTACTGGTGCATGTGTGTTCGTGCACATAATCCTTAATTATTAATCTAAGTTAGACTCTGATATGGTATTAGAGCGGTTAGTCTAACAACTTTTTTTTATCCTGATTTAGGCTAGCTATAAAATCAAACGTACGTTGCATCCTCCACGTACCCCACTGGCTCGTATCCCTTATTTGTTTCTTTCAAATTAATTTCAATTACATTACCCTGTGTTATTAGGATAAGATTGTATTCATAAATAAAAGTTTTCATATCTTCATATATCTTTATAATCATTATCTTTGTATATCTTCTGTCCTTAGTGAGCAAGGAAAACATGTATATAAATACATTCTTAGTCGCTATTAAGGAGTAGCTTCAGCTCACTCACAAATAACTCCATATAGGTATGATGATTCGATCTTAAATCTCTCAACATGGGATAAGCAACCCGAACTATATACATTATACAATGCACAAATAAAGGTGGGCATCAACAAATGAAAATTTGTGATTTTACAAAGGCAAGGCCGATTGGCCTTAGTTTGAACCTATTGTTGGCCTGCATTGATGGGTCTATAATATGTATTATTCTAAGCCCAATTAGGAGGCCCAGTTGAGACAAGCTCATAATTCGCCTAGACCTCGTGTAGATTTATAGTACGTATGTATAAAGGTGTGTTTGTGAGTTGATTATTTTTAGGGGATGAAAATTATTTTTTAGGAGTGAAAAGTAATCTCGTAAGTGTTTAGTTGAATGTAGATTATTTTTTTAAGCGTGAAAAATATATGCCCTTAATCAAACACCCCTCCTTTTCACTCTCTTGCGTTCCCCAACCTCTCTCCAGTGGTTGTTAAATTATCGTCGGCCGAAATCCCGTTGGAGAACATCAAAGCTCCAATGCTTCAACCTACCGCAGCTGACACCACCGTCCTCTCTTCCACCTTGGCCCCCAAACACCAATGTTGCCCCAACTCCTGTCTTGGCGATATCAACGTGAGCAGCTACAGAGCTCGGCTCGATGACTGGATCTAGGGAAATCGATTGATAGAGAGAGGAGGTGGAAGAAAAGGTCCGACGTCGTGCCTACTCGGTTGGCAGCGCCTGGAATCGACCACATAGTGGTCAACATCACTCACGTCCAAAGGAAAGAGGCTGAGGTTCTAGCAGCAAACAAGAAAGGGAAATGGATTTGAAACTGATTATGAGATTTAAAAGGAAAAGCTGGTCCTCCCCCGCTTTCCCACACGTTCACCCTCATACTCCAAGGTGGAGAAAATCTCCAAATTTCACTCCGTCCACCCTATTCATCCATATCCCGCCCACCCCAGCCATCCCCTCCCAAACACCCATCGACTCGGATCCCGAAAATATATTCTCACCCCCACCTACCCATGCCAAACACATTCTAAATATGTCTATTAGGGCTCGCTTGGTTTGATGTGCGAATTAAACTTATCGGAAACTTATTTCATGAGAACTGAATTTCCATAAAGTTAAATTAATGGGATCGGAATTGTAAAAATGTGTTTGGTTAATTTTTTATTCTAGAGTATAAAATGGAGGAATTGAGAATTCTCAAATTAAAAAGGGTGGAACTTGAACCCACATATGGGGACTAGATAAATGAACCTCCAAATTTAAAGAATATAACTTCCCAGGAAATTGAATTTCCACGTTTTTAGATTTTAAAAATATCAATCAAACACATATTTTTCTTATACTTCGAGAAATTTCTACTTCCTGGTTTTTTTTTTTTTTTTTTTTTTTTTACAGTAGGCAAAAATTTTACTTCCTGGGTTGTTAAATTGCCAACCAAACACATCTTATTAATCTTATCCTTTAATTGTCTAACGTTAGATCTAAAAGATATTGTCAAATTTATCCTTTGATGCCATTGTATTCAGTAATGAAGTTAACATGATTTCATCAACTAGACATAGAAATATATATAATCCTCTTTAAGAAAACATTGCGCCACTGCCGCCTCATGTTTTAATACATAATCGTCACATTTCCATCATTTAAAATTATTTATTTCCTAGCTTATTAAATTGTAAACATGTGTGAAAAGGTGGATAGTTGGTAAATGCTAATGGACTAATTAATGGTAGTAGTATTCCTCAAAAAAAAAATAAAAAAATTAATGGTAGTAGTAGGAAGTTTCGTTAAACAATTTTGGCTTAAAAATATTAATTTAAATAAAATGTATATCCTAATGCATGCATGGTAGTTATCATTTAAAAATTAAAATTGCTAATCATGTGTAAGACTGTCGATTTATGTTATAGAAAAAAAAAATTCTTAAAACGGCTATATATTTAATATTTTCCTCTTTTTATGAAAGATCTAAGAAATTTCATATTTAAAAACTTGTTTCTTTAATCATGTATTTATCTTATCAAACAATATTAGTAACTAACTATATACGAAATATCATGTATTTATTTAAAAACATGCTAAATTAGATACTAATGATAAAATATTTTTTTTATTAATCAGCTATTTGGTTGATTGAATTCTCCTACCTAAAACTAACATTTTATGTCACATTCTTGAATCTAAGTGTTTGAAAATAGCCTGTGAATAGAATTGAAAAAATCTCAACCGCTAAAAACTTTTTTCGGTGCCTTTTTTTTTATTAGGTAAGAATTCGAGCTCAGATAAGGATGAAGCTTGAGAGGCAGACGAATCGACAAACGGAATAACCGTCAACATACAACATACTAAACACACAAATTAACACAGATTCAAGAAGCAGCTCAAAGAACTGATATACACCGACAGTCAGTGGAGGAGTTGAGGAAGATCCAAGACGAGCCACGAATGCCGAGAACACGAAAAAGTGCAACGACTCTTACGGCGTCTCGACGCTGAGAAGATGAAGAAGAGTAACCCGCTATTGAAAAAGGCAAAACTTGCAAAAGTGCGGACCCTTTTACTCAACCTTCATCAACTCCAATTTGTTTTTCGTTTTTCTTTTATTTTAATAAAAAAAACCAATAAATTCTATTGGTAGAATTTCCACTTAAACTCAATCGAAAACCTAACATTTTATGTCATTATATTCCAAACATACGCACGTACACACGATCCCACCATTTAATTAACCTCGATCACCCTAAAATGTATCGACAAAGAACAAATGATTGCATTTGAGATCTAAATCCAAAGGGTGAGTTATTCATTTTTTTCTCCTTTGATGATGATTGCATATTTGCATTCACATTGGATTGGGCCTTAGTCGGTGATAAACTGACACGTGCAGGGGCAAAAACCGGGCCCACTGCCGGCCCATTAGTAGGGTGAATAAAAATAGAGGGTGTACAATAAATAAGAACAAAGTTTAAACAACAAGTTGATATAGTTGAAAATTGAAAGCAATGTGTGCTTATACTTTAGGGGGCAAACCTTTATGAAGATGGTGTACTTTTGATTGTGATTTCAATGGCTACGTGTAACTTGTTTATATAGTTAAAAAGAATATGCCTTATTTTGGTGATAAATGGTCCTACTATATATGGACCATTTACAATCCAATTTCATCCCCAAGCCATAAGGTAAAATGGAATCATGTTACTTTTGAAAAAGAAATTGAATAGTGTCATAGTGGTAATGTTTTGATTTATCAAAAGATTCCAAGAAAATGAACAAATTGATTAATTTATTAAACAAATAGATATCAAAGAAGAGCATATTTAAAACGAATTGTCTGATTTATTCGTTGTTATGCTCAGTTAGAAGTTCAGAACTTTGTATTTTGTCCTCCTTTTAGTTTCTTTGTTTATACCATGACGGTCAATCTATCTGTCGATTATTTCGGATTCTCGATTTACCTAACATGGATGATGTCAGGTATTTCGAATCATTACCTTACAAATAAAAAGATGAAAGTTGTTATATTTTGAAATGTTTGTATAATGATCCAAACATATATGATATCAATTATATAGTTGCAAAATTATAGTCCATATTAACTTATCCGAAGTTCGAATCTAATTCAGATGTAAAGCGACTGAGTCAGATTGAACTCAATTAATTTCAATAAATAACTAATTATGTAGGTTAAATTATTAAACTATTAAAAAAAGTTTACTTTTGAAGTTTTGATCATACACAAAACAATATATCTTGAACTTGTTTGAAAGTTACATAACTGTTCTTAGTAAAATAAGTTTCTTTACTCACTAACGAACCGATTATTATAATTAATTAGCTATAGAATCAAAATGTTAAGTTATTGCCCACCAAAAAAAAAAATGTAAGTTATTATTATATATCCATGGTGCCGACATATATACACCTTGTTTTTTAAGCTTTCAACTTACCTCTTTAGTTAGCTAACAAAAAAAAAAAATCTAATAAACTATCTTATGTATACACATTGTTGGGTGCCATTTCATTTTCATTGCACCAATATTAGCTCATATATAATTGGTCCCTCACATTATTGATTCCATGGGTAGGGATGGAGACTTGATACACAAATTATAGTGGTAAAGATGGCAACATAGATTCTTTAAAGTTGCCTACTTGAGAAATGAGCTTGGTAATTAACAATACTGGATTTTCTAACCTATGCCTACAAGGTATAGATTAAACATATTGCCTTGGTTTGAGAAAAATCTTTTTTTTTTTTTTGTCAAAGAGAAAAATCTATTTGATTCACCGGTTGAGCTACTTTTAAAATATAGGGTAAATTATGCATAACCATTAGTAAATTATGATTCTTTTCATATAACTCCCCCTAAATTTATAAATTATATAAAACCACCGGTAAATTTGGATGGCTTACTGTAATTTATGATTTTACAGGTGGTTATGTGAAAAATATAATAATTTATAGGTGATTATGTGTAATTTCTCTAAAATATATTTTTTGAAGGTGGAACGTCAAATTGTATAGTAAAATAAATACAATAGCTTTTCTTTAAAAACAAATACACTTGAATAAGGGGTATTTTAGTCTTTCTAAATAAAACAAATAGAGCTTTAATGAGTTGGTGGTCTTATGAAAACAAATTGAATTTATGGGTGGTTTGTTGTAATTTATGATTTTATGGGTGGTTATGTGAAAAGTATCATAATTTACGAGCGATTATGTGTAATTTACCCTAAAATATATACTCAATGTTTTTTTTTTTTATTGATTTTCTCTTCTAAGTAAGTATATTTAATTTATATATCTACCGGGTAGCACTTTGGATCCCATGGAGTTGATAAAATAACTCCATGTGAAGTTGGATAAATCATATCTACTCAATTTTAAATAAAGGGTTTAGATTATAAATCGTTAAGGGAATCAAATGTTTTTTTATCGGTTTTTCTAATATATGCCCCAAGAGATATGTTAAGAAACTCAATCAATAAATATTTCTTACTGAATAAAGAAGCAATCATAAGAAAATAATAATAAAAAGGCTAAAATAATTTAAATTTGGATAATATTTTTCAATTGAGTTTTTAACCTATATTCTTACGGCATAGGTTAGAAAAAACCTATATTGACGGATAAAAAAAACCTATATCTTTACCCTTTTTCTATATAGTTAAAAAAAGGAATAAAACAAAAGAAAGATCCACAGAAACAGGGCCACCACCGCGAAACCTAGAAGAAGAAAACGCACATTCGCTGGGAAAGACTCCTTGAAGGGGTTTTCAAGATCGATTTTGATGGTTCAGTTTTGCCTACAAGTGTAGCCACGACAGAGTTTGTTATACGAGACCATAATGGTTGTGTTTGAGCTTGTGCCTTGTTTTGTGCTTCTATAGCCGTTTATCTAAAGTTTCGTACTCTCGACTGCACAGATGTTATTATCGGGTGGTGGATTAGTAGGGTCTGACACCATCCAAATCAGTTCCATGTTAAAAAAAAAAGGAAATAATGAAAGACATAGGGCCACCTTCAGTGCCGGAACTCCTTGGAGGCGGGAGGTGGCCGTGGCCCCTTCGGGCGGGAAAAATTTAATGTAACATGTAAAAAACTTGTTATTATATTTAGTAGTAAAAGGGTGTTTTAACAATTAATTTCTCTAGCTTAGTTGGAAAATGAGAAGTCTTTTAATCTACAAATCAAGGGTTCAAATCTCAATATTAAATCAATGTTTCAAATCTCAATATATTAAATCAAGGGTTCAAATCTCAATATTAACTTTTTAGAACAATAAAATTGGTGTGAATGCATGCGATATAAAAAAAAATTCTAAATATTTTTTTGGCCCCCTCGAATGTATACTTAAGGTTTGGCCACTGACCACCTTCCAATTTTATTAGGGATGTTATTCGAGTCGAACGAGCCGAGTATTATTTGTTCATATTTGGTTCATTTAGGATATGAGCGAGTTCGAGCCGAGCCTAAATTTTGACTCGAGCTTAAAAATGTGTTCATGCTCGGCTCGTTTAGGAAATGAATGAGCTCGAGCTGAGCTTTTTTCGAACTTCAAATTAACCATTCTATTTGCTCATCACATATTAATTTAAAGGAAATTTTAGAAATTTCATAAAATTCGAGCTATTCAAGCTTATTTCGAACGAGCCGCGAGCTTTGAACCGAGCTTAGAAATGTGCTCATACTAGGCTTATTTAGAAAAAAAACAAGATCGAACCAAGTTTTTATCGAGCGAGTATTAGTCGAATTTGAACCACTCGTTGTTCAAATAACACCCCTAAATTTTATTGTAGATAAAAGCCGAAAATCAGCATTTGCAAAGTAGATAAGATTCTTAGGGATAAATCATATCTACTTAATTTTAAATAAAGGGTTTAGATTATAAATCGTTAAGGGAATCAAATTTTTTTTTATCGGTTTTTCTAATATATGTCCCAAGAGATATGTTAAGAAACTCAATCAATAAATATTTCTTACTGAATAAAGAAGCAATCATAAGAAAATAATAATAAAAAGGCTAAAATCATTTAAATTTGGATAATATTTTTCAATTGAGTTTTTAACCTATATTCTTACGGCATAGTTTAGAAAAAACCTATATTGACGGATAAAAAAAACCTATATCTTTACCCTTTTTCTATATAGTTAAAAAAAAAAGGAATAAAACAAAAGAAAGATCCCCAGAAATAGGGCCACCACCGCGAAACCTAGAAGAAGAAAACGCACATTCGCTGGGAAAGACCCCTTGACACTAGTACAAAATGTCTAATTAACAACGGTTTTTTATAGGGAAGGGCAACGCTTATTGAGGTGATGTTAATCAAAGTGCTATGAGTATGGGTAAGAGCGGAAAATAAAAAGCGCTGTTAAAATGGGAAGGACAGCGGTTTTTAATAAAAAGCGCTGTCAAACTTCTTTTTTTATTTTTTTTTTAAATTTTTTCTAAAAGACAGCGGTTTTAAGAAAAAGCGCTGTTAAAATTACAAGGATAGCGGTTTTTTTGAAAAAACGCTATCATTATTCTTTTTTTTTTTCGCTAATAGACATCGGTTTTTAATTAAACCGCTGTCTATGATAGGCATATACCCAGTCAGCATTATATATATTATCATCAATAGCTGCTCTCAATTGACTAAATCATCTACCTAGATAAACAATTCAATTCCCACCGAGAACTTACTTATAAATCACACAAGTAAAACAAGTGAGAGATAGGGGGATTGCATAATCATTCATAGATATTCACAAAATGAAAACAAAACAACCACAAGATAACTTGTAAAAAAACTCTTACTATGACCAAATAACCGTATATACAACAATTTCTAGAATACAAGTGAACCATGCATTCAAAATTTTACAGGAGAAAATTATAAAGTGAAGTGTTCAACCTCCAGTAAGCACAAATGGTTCAGTGGAGCACATAGCAAGGGCAAATTCAGCATCATCTTCATGTCCTGTTAAAATCTGCAACATAAAATGTTTCAGGACAAGGAGTCTCTACCAAATTAGAAGTTCTTCTATAGTTTTTCTAAAAGAAGTTTAATCCCTACGAAAGAACTAACATCAGTTAAAAAAAAAAGTGGGCAAATGCATCCTAAAATTTTATTGTAAGTAAAAAAGAGAAAGGGCTAAGAAATGTTATAGGCGAATATACAAGATTTAAAAAAAATTGGGCAAATGCATCCTATAATTCAGCTTTTGTGATCATAAGTTTGTATACTAAAGTTTGAAACCTATACAAGAATTTACAACTTACAATGTATATATCTGATCACTGAGACTACTAGTTGGCAAAGACTTCAGATTGTAAGCGGAACGATAGCCCTTCTAATAATACTTACAAGATCAGGACTAGACTCAGCAGCACCCAGCACAGCCTGGCGGTTGGGCTGGCTATCAGCATCCCAGATAAGCACCTGGTATAAAAGTTCCATGGACAAACATTTCAAAAAATCTATACAAACCTAAAAGCAGAAGCATCTCATTTCTACCTGGCTTCACCAAAAGCCACCGTTCCACATGTCATTTTCTCGTGCGTCCTGATTTTTATTTTTATTTTTTGTACGCCCACGTTTAGTTCCCACTACCACCACCTTTTCCCCGTTTTCAACCGGTGATACATGGGAATGTGACGAGAGCGCTCATCGGCATCAGCATCGTGTTCCTCATCAAGGGAAACGTCGGACGGGTCACCGAATTTGGGATCCCCATTTCAGGGATGGGGTGGAGTTGGTGGAGATTTCATCGGTAAGTGGCGCTGGTGGCGATTCCCTGACCGACAAATCTGATATCAGGTTCGAGTCTCTCTCTCAGTGAGTCAGTTCTGACGCCTTGCACCACGACTGCCTTCTTCTTCCTCCATTCGTAGATCAGATGAAGAAGGAGATCAATACCCGTAGTTTTCATGAACAGGTCATTTTGCAAATTTTCTTTGTTGTTTATGTTGAATTAGAGAATTACAGATATTTGGATCAATTGGTCGGTATCCAGTTGATGAGATTCTGTGGTAGAAATTATCAAAAGATTAGAGGACTCAAGGCCCTTGAAATTTATGGTTTTGATATGTCATTTTAGTCATGCACTCTAACTGTTTGATGAAATGTCACACAAAGAAAGCCCTTGAAATTTATGGTTTTTTGGTTGTATATCTCCTTATTTCCTTATTGATTTTTTTTTTTTTATGTTGTGTAACTTATGTTGTTGATTTTTATAATCCAGATAATGAATTAAAAACACTAAATGGTTTAAGGATTAATGTTTGGGCCAAATACTCTTCACATCATATGCAGATCAATCTCTGAAGGAGCGTTCATGCCGGGCAATTGAAATGCAGAGGGTCGCACTCGAGATCAAGGTAGAGGTCAAACCGTTTTTAAAGTCCTAACTCATCGTCTTCTTTGTCGTTTGGTGCGATAACTTTCTATTCCGCTTTGGTGTTGTTTAGAGTTAAGAATGTTATTCTATTGCTTCTGTTTTATTTACCGAGATTCCGTATTGAGTTATTTTTTGCTTGGTTGGGCTTTTTACTCCTTGTGATGAAAGGTATTCATGATGCAGTTGATCTGCCAAGTGCTAATGCGAGCATGGCATGGAAGGATATTGAAAATATGAAATGAAATAAATCAGACAAAATAAAAAGCCTTGTCTCATTTTTCTTTCCCAGACTATACCCCTTGCTGATTGAATAGGCTCCATGAAGTTTCTAACATTTAATTTACTTGTAGGTTGCTGCACATTCAGATGGTTATATTAAGATCTACGAACTCTTGGATCCTCTCGAGCCGAATCATTGGCAGCTACAGGTGAGCTTAGCTTTGGATATATTTTGCAACTTCATTATTGGTTGGAATTTGGAAATGATAACGCATTTGTAGGTTCCGTTGAGTGAAGGTGTCATGTTTTAATATTAGAGTAATCATGATATTTTGTCTGTGTATTTCCAGGTTGAGTTTCAGAATGTTGCAAATGCAATATCAAAATTTGATCTGCCTAGATATCTTGGACACCTCAAAAAATTGAGAACCAGCAGTTGAGTTCTGTGGTTGGATTTAATTCAGACGTACCACAACTCAATTCAGCCAAGGTAATAACTACTATACTTAGAATATCTTGCCTTGCTATTAGATTGTTTGTGCTAAAGTAAAAATTCAAAATTTTCCATTTCATTGTCATGTCATGATTTATTCTGGTTCAAAATGCTTCCCCCCCCCCCCCCCCCTTATTCGTACTGCTAGAGTTTTTGCTGTTCTGGATTTGAACTGCAATCTTGATGTAGGCGGTTTCATAACTATAAGGAGGAGTTCATAAGTTAAAAGGGAAGTCTGCATTATCAAAAACTAATTGAATGAATGTAAATATTTAGATTTCTTTAGGGCTGGGAATTTGATGAAGTGCATCAAAGATGGCTTCCAGTTGCTGGGTTGGCTATATCCGAGGACAATGGAGATGGTGTATACGCTGTTGCATGGGCACCTAATATCGGGAGGTATGAATCTGCCCTCACAGTCTACTAATAGTCTAATAGAGGGACCATATATTGCGTTAAAAGGTTTTTCTTGGAGATTATGGTCTCAAGTCTAGCTATAATATGAAATCTATTTTGATGTATTTTTGCTCTCCAAATGGAGGAATCTTGATATCCATAAAAATTGGTTGACAGGCCAAATGAGATCGTAGTTGTTTCCACACAGAAAGGTATTGCTATATGGCATGTCGGGTTGCATCCGAATGTTGATGGACGCCTCTCAGTGAAGCAGGTTGTTCTGATTCATGGAGTTTGAGACTGAATTAATAGATATTTCTGTATGATGGTTCCATAGGTCTAGCAGATGGAGTGGGACATGAGTGCCATGACACTGGCTTCCACAGGGACCGATGGGTTAGTAAGGTTATGGCAGTCCAATCTGAATGGAGTTTGGCATGAACAGGTGACATACCGACCCACTTCGTAGACCGCCAATTGATCCATCAATATCTTAGTCTCCCTTATCAGGGACTATGAGCTCATGGACTAAAGTCGTTGTATTGTATACTGCTCAATTTTCCTTCTTGAATGATATGTGATATCACAATGTTGGCAATCTTAATGTGTGATACCCTTGATTATGTGCAGGACTTGGTGAAGAGGTATTCTGAATTTATCAACTTCCCTATATACCTTTGGCTACAAAGGAGGAACAGAAGGAGGTTCCAGCAGATGATGACGAATCAAATGAAGAAGATGACTCCTGTATGTGAATGAATTTAAGGCAATATGGTTAAGGAGTCCGAAGGAGGTGACAGAAAAAGTGTACACAAAATTCTACCACTCTATCAAAGGTGAATTTGCACATCTCCTCTCAACATCATGTTCGTCCTTATAAAGACCTTGAAGCTTGTATGTGACAAATGCATCCACATTTGCCACGTTTTTTTTTATATTTATTGAACTGAATTCCATAATTTTGCTAATGCAATTTCCCCCCAAAATACAATTTCACTCTAAGAGGATATCAAGGGACTCCCTCTTTTAGAACCAAGGTCTAGCATCTCAAGGCTTTTTTCTTCTGGAATTTTGATGCTCTTGCTAGCCGTTTTAGTGTTATTCCAATAGATCAACTTGGGTAATCTCAATTTTTGTGACCTTTTCAAGTTCTTGGACATTCTTATTACTTATGTGTCATTTGTTGCTCATAGATTAGTGGTTTGCTCATTCTATTTTAAATTTTTTATTGTTCAACAATATGGTCATTTGATTTTATCGTTCCTGATCTGCTAAATGCTACACGCTTTTGCTATGTTAGTGACTCGCATATACGGTCTAACATTTTCTTGTCTAAAATGATGTGACAGCAGCAGTGTCTGAGCAGAGCGACTGAGTTGGAAACTCAGATATTCGAGCTATAGGCTGATCTGCAATAGGTGAAGGAACAACTGACTGCTTCCAAGGCATTTAAGGAAGAAGCCGAAGCTAATGCCGAGGAGCTAAAACAACAGGTAGGAGTTGTGGTGCTTCTTACTGTTATTCTCTACTTCCTGTGTTAGTTCTCTGCAAATTAAAAGCTTCTTGTGTGTAGTGTGTTAATGCTTCTTACTGTTATTCTCTACTTCCTGTGTTAGTTCTTACTGTGCCATTGTTTGCTAGAGGTTTGTGACTGAAGTGATGTTATCTTATCTTATCCAACCTATTGCAAAGACGTGTTTCTTCTCCCTACCAAACCCTTACAGATTCACCAGTCCAGTTGTCGTAAGTGTCGTTGTTCCATTAGTATAGACTGATATTGCTCTATGCTGCACTGCTATGCTTTCATTTCATTTATCAAGTGGAAAATTGATTCTCATTTTCATCCTCTATGCTAGATTTTTTCTCCTTGTGGTGATAAGTCTTCAAAGTTTTATCAAATAGTGGAGTGGCTTGATGAGTGCATAATGTCTAAATAATTTCAGTGTTAAATATCCTCTTTATATTTTTTTTATTTGTCTTTCTTCCTTTTTGGAATTCTATACTACACCTAAACATCTGAAACTGATATGTTATTGATTTGGGCTATCTGGGATGGGTCAAAGCCAGTGTTCTAAAAAATGGCCTTGGCGGCCGCCAAGACAGCGCCAAGACGATTGGCGGACCCACACCGTCCCGAATTCGGCCTTGGCGGGGGAGGGCCTTGGCGGGTGCAATACGGATACTTGGCGGCCTTGGCGGGTGCAAATCGGTCTTGGCGGGGAAGAGTTTTGGCGGACACGGGACGGAGGCTTAGCGGTCTTGGCGGTTTTAAATTGAGATTATTTAGTTTTTATGCTTTCAAATTTCTCTATTATGAAATCATGATACTTATTTGAATATATCTATATGATTTTATATTTGGTTCAGACAACTTTAAAAAGAGTCATGATGATTTTTTATTTGATATGCTATAAACATAAAATTAATACAATATATGTTTTATACATAGTTTATGAGATAAATATAACAAAATAATCAAAAACCGTTTTATCCGCCAAGAACCGCTAATAAGGCCGCCAAACCGTCTTGGCGCTTAGCGGTACTCTGCCGCCAAGCATCCGCCGAGTGTTTTTTAGAACATTGGTCAAAGCCCAAGAGGGTAGCGATTGAGGAGGCGGTGTTGTAAGGCGGTTGGACTTGATAGATGAGGTATGCCTTGCAGCTGTTCTCGACGCCATTGCAGGCATAGCCGGGAGCAGAAGTGGGGTTGCACAGCTTGATGATGCATATGCTTGCTGGGACGCAACCAAATTGGTGGAGTAGCATATTAGGGACATGAGGAGAAGGATTTTGATGAGGGAAAGGAAAGGCATTGTAGGAAAAAGGGATTCACTCTTTCTTTGGTATTGGCAAGGGATTGGTATTTGATCACTTTTTTCATATAAAGGATTTGGAAGTTGGTATGTGAATTTTATTGATGATGACTTTTAGCTTGATAAGGGGATTGAGAAAGGGAATTGGGGAGAAAATGAGATTCTGTGTGGAGGAGGGTGTATTTAGGAACCACCAGAGGGCGTGCTCACATATATTGCTTAGAAGACATTATTGGTGAAGATAATATAAACTATGGAAACAGTCAAAGATTTGATTTGCCCATTTTGCTTATGGTTGTATTTGTAGCCTATTGTCATGTTCAGACGTGGGGAATGATTGGCAACTGGTCAAAGTATGCATCATACTTACTGATTAATATTAGATATTGTGAATTTGAAATGATATTGATAAGCTTAGACATTTAGAATATATACTTTTCATACATATATCGATGTTGAGTCCTATACATAGGATTTGATGAAAGGCTTTGAAGGGCTGCAAACTGGCATTTTTCTTGATGTCTACACATTTTAGTTTGCTACAGAAAATAATAAGCTAAGGAAATGACCAAGGGCATCAGTAGAGTTGTTAAAGTCTATCATGTGCAGGTTGTGACCAAGGTCCCAGGCACAAGTCTGATTGTAAAGAAGCAAAGTGCTCGGTAAGCAATTTCGATGATATATTTATTTTTATTTTTTCTTATGTCAATTTTTTAGTCATTCCATTTTGGTAGCTACAACTTGGAACTCATCTGGAAAGGTGTCTTTCCATTTACTGATTTGGTTGAGGTGTTAGGAACACAAAATTGTCCCTATCAGGCAGCTTTGATAATTAAAATAAGAAAGTTTAAAGATTTGGGGAGCTGAGATGTAAACCTGGAAAGATATAAAGGAAGCCAGAGATTTATAGAACCGTAATTTTTCAGTGCATTGCATCAGTGACTGAAATGTGTACAAACGAAGACGACAATGATGGTATTTACCAAGTGAAAGTGAGGATATGAGACGCATTTCCCTTCTACCAAGGCAGCTACAGGAGGAACAAGGGGGGACATCAGGTTTTATGACAGAAAACAGGAAAGGAGTTACTGGTCATAGGGTCCTTACTCCTTATACCTCGCATGGTGTTATCACCTTCGGACACATTGTTGCCATTCAAGTTTCAACGCCGACAATTTCCATTGATGGTTTCATTTGCTATGACCATCAATAAGAGTCGAGGACAATCTCTTTCACAAGTCGGTCTCTTCCGATCTAAGTCAGTGTTCACCCATGGACAATTATATGTAGTTGTGTCTACAGTTACCAGCAGAGTTGGATTGAAAGTCTTATTTTATGATAGTGAAGGTAATGCTTCATTTTTTTTTTGGTCAAAAGGTAATGCTTCATCTGTAGTGTATAAAGAAGTTTCTTAAGAATGTATGAGGATGTATTATGTAATATACAACCCTTTGATCTCATGTTATTCCAATGGTCATTTTATATGTGATGGTTATCAATTTTGCTAATTTATCGTTATTTTTTCCTCATCTATATTTATTTGACATTTCTTATTTATTTTCTATTTATAATGCTTTAGAAAGTGTTTTCGCGGTTGGGTTGAATTGATGGTTGTGCTACTTGATTTGAATATTCGACCGTTGATAAACATTATATCATTTCATTTCATTTCAAATGGTCCAATAAATATACATTATAGTTCGGATAGAAAATGCTTTATATATTTGTATAAGATTACATTGTATTATACAATCAAAAGATTTCGTACCCGTGCCTCAGGCACGGGCCTTACACTAGTTACATCTAAACTAGAAGAGAGTAAGGCCTATTTGGATTGCTCATTGACCAGATAATGCTATTATGCCAGTACTTTCTCGATCAAATTTCACAAACTACTTACATCGGGACTATCAGTATGGGTGGAAACAATGTTGCTGTTCTGCGGAAGTTCCCTGATCCTATTGACCTACAAGTAATAAAAACAGACACAGCAATAGCCAAAATTATAAGCTTAGGTTGTTAGTCTAGTTGCAAGCACACAACTTATATAACTAAAAAAATACATCTTCTTCTCATTCAACATCCATTAAACAAAGAACCAAATCAAGGAACTTATAATGTGCATAAAATTACTTGGTATTAACCTGAGATATGTGCTCAGCAGCAGCAATTCTTGGTTTAACTACTTCCACATTTGCTATTACAAGTGTATTTGGAACACTGCTGTCAGTCTGACAAGGGACAAAAGAAATGAGATTTTGATTGATATGTTAAATGGCTTCTAAATCAATATTTCATGTAATTTCACTATAATTACTATAAATTATACTAATATATATCACAAAGATGGAACTCTATCCGTCCACAGTGCAGAAAGCTCATAGCTACTCAGAATAGGATTTACACATATCCATCTTGACGGGCAAAGAAACTTCTGAATTCTGATCAACAAGTCTCAAAAGAGAAACATAACCATTTAATATACAATCAACAACTAAAGATGCATATATTAAGATGATTAAGTTAGTTGTCTGTTCTGAAATGTAAAGTCCCCCGATGCTTGTATGTTGCTTGCTCGATAAGTAGACCCCACCTAGATGCAGTAAGAACATGGTCAGTTAATGAGTGGAATGAGAACCAAAAACAAAGAGGGCCAACTAATTGAAAAGGGCAGTTACGAAACTGCAAGTATACCATGCAACATGTTATCAGCTTACTGCAGATAAAACAAGTTTGTTGAATATCAAAGGGGAATAAGACACAAACAACAAAGTTCAAATACTTTGAGCATATTTCGGCACATGCTCTAGAGTGTTTGCAACACAGTTAACCCAATAGAAAACTATGTAATATTGTTTGCAACACAGCGAAATTTACTAACAAAAAACCTATCTTGCGACCTCAAGTCAGTTGAGCACCGTCAACGAAATTTCCAGACAGGTCCATACCTAAGGGTTAAATCAGTTCCCAAAGCACTCGAAAACAATGAAAAACACAAATCAGAAGCAAGAAAACACTCGAAAAAAAATTCAGAATCACTCGAACAACAATAGAGCACTCAAAGAATTCTGAAGCAACTAATTAGAAAAAATTCTCGAGCACTTCAACTCGGGACCGGAGCACCAAAGGCAATCGATTGCTACTCGATTGATCGAATTAAACATAAACACACCAGCAGAAAGGGAGGGCAATTGTGCTTGTTTAGGCAGAAACCAAAAATAGGACAGATAAGGGATGGAAATCGAGCACTGTTGTACACATACCAGTAGAAGGCTGCAGCCTGCAGTTGATACCGTCAAGGGTTGTTGGTGACCAGTGACAAGGAGCGATTGGGGTTGGTAGATGCTCATCGACGGTTGGGAAGGCGGTCGGAAGTGGGCTCGTCGCCGGTGCCGATGATCTCGCCTCCAAGCCGGCATGAGAAGGACTCGATTGATGCTGCTGGTGGTGATCGAATTAGGGATTTGCAATTGATCGATCAGTTTGGGCTTGGGCAAAGCAAATTTGTTTCCTTAAAAAAATTGTTTTTCTTTTGGATAGCGTTTTTTAATTAAAAACCGCTAATAAAGGTTTTACTTTAATAGCTTCTCAGCGTTTTTTCTAAAAATGCGCTATGCTTCTCATATATTAATAGCGCTTATTTTCTAAGACCGCTATACTTAAAGAAAAAAATAAAAAAAATAAACTAAATATATTCACATCGCTTATTCAAAAGAAGCGCTATGCTTCCCGTACATTAATATCGGTTTTGAATAAGCGCTTTTAAATTTTCGCTATTAATTACTTAATTTGTACTAGTGTGAAGGGGTTTTCAAGATCGATTTTGATGGTTCAGTTTTGCCTACAAGTGTAGCCACGACAGAGTTTGTTATACGGGACCATAATGGTTGTGTTTGAGCTTGTGCCTTGTTTTGTGGGTTTGTTTCAACCCTTATGGACCTTTATGGTATAAGTGTTGGCCCTTCGCTTGGACCTGATTGCGACAATAGAGATGGGGTAGACTTGACTAGGATCACGGTTGAGGGGGACAATCTAACTGTTATCAACTCAATTAAAGGATTGTGGACCTTTCGGCCACGAGAAATTGAGACGTTGATGACAGCTTTGTTAATAATTATATGAGGTTTCCCTGAAGTGTCCTACAACCATGTCTTCCGTGAAGTAAACCAGGTGGGTGACAAAGATCACACATCTCGGGTTCTTGATGGATTGTGCTTCTATAGCCGTTTATCTAGAGTTTCGTACTCTCGACTGCACAGATGTTATTATCGGGTGGTGGATTAGTAGGGTCTGATACCATCCAAATCAGTTCCATGTTAAAAAAAGGAAATAATGAAAGACATAGGGCCACCTTCAGTGCCGGAACTCCTTGGAGGCGGGAGGTGGCCGTGGCCCCTTCGGGCGGGAAAAATTTAATGTAATATGTAAAAAACTTGTTATTATATTTAGTAGTAAAAGGGTGTTTTAACAATTAATTTCTCTAGCTTAGTTGGAAAATGAGAAGTCTTTTAATCTACAAATCAAGGGTTCAAATCTCAATATTAAATCAATGGTTCAAATCTCAATATATTAAATCAAGGGTTCAAATCTCAATATTAACTTTTTAGAACAATAAAATTGGTGTGAATGCATGCGATATAAAAAAAAATTCTAAATATTTTTTTGGCCCCCTCGAATGTATACTTAAGGTTTCGCCACTGGCCACCTTCCAATTTTATTAGGGTTGTTATTCGAGTCGAACGAGCCGAGTATTATTTGTTTATATTTGGTTCATTTAGGATATGAGCGAGTTCGAGCCGAGCCTAAATTTTGACTCGAGCTTAAAAATGTGTTCATGCTCGGCTCGTTTAGGAAATGAATGAGCTCGAGCTGAGCTTTTTTCGAACTTCAAATTAACCGTTCTACTTGCTCATCACATATTAATTCAAAGGAAATTTTAGAAATTTCATAAAATTCAAGCTATTCAAGCTTATTTCGAACGAGCCGCGAGCTTTAGACCGAGTTTAGAAATGTGCTCATACCAGGCTCATTTAGAAAATGAACAAGATCGAACCGAGTTTTTATCGAGCGAGTATTAGTCGAATTTGAATCACTCAGTCTTCACATAACACCCCTAAATTTTATTGTAGATAAAAGCCGAAAATCAGCATTGTAGATAAGATTCTTAGGGATCACAGGCAATGTTAACCTAACATAGCACTCCAATTGAAACATGCCACCTTGCTAACTAAATGGCAAGTTTGTTTTGGACTATACATAGGTTTGAATTAATATATATATGATCTTAGGGTCCATATGTTCAGATGGCATGTTTATAAATGGTATATACCCATTTTAAATGTATGATTTTTTTAAATTATTTCTTAATTTAACAACTTCATGTCTCTTTTGCTCAATGATTATATATACCCTTTTGACATGGTCGAAGAATGAATACACACACCTTAACTTAATTATCTCCAACCTAGCTTGTTAAGACATAATATACTATGTGCATTGATCTTGTTATATTATATATCTTTAAAAATGAAATGTTTATATGGGTAAAATGCTTATTTATGCTATTAAATAGACCTATTAACAATGTTCTAAAAACGTTTGGCGTGTGCTGGCGGTAAGATAGGATCAAGGGTTTAAATGGGGTCTAGGCGGATTTTATGACGAATCTTTGTGGTCTAGACGGATCTTGACGATCTTAACGACCTTGACGACTGGACAAGCTAGATCAAGAGTTTAGACGGGTACCTAGACGAGCCTTGAAAACGATCCCTAATTACTACATCCACTTTTGGTGACCTTTTATTTTCATTTAGCAACTTTTGATTATAATCAACATATATGTATGTCAAATTTAGGTGGTGATGAATTCATATCTTTCCCCTCCCAAAGCATGGGATATAGCACTAGAATATGCCCACCACTACAAAATGTACTTATCTCCATCTTTTGATTATAATTTAGTAGTGGCTTTCAAAAAAAAAAATTTGTATTTCTAATTTGGGTGGAGAGCAATCAAAATGTGTTTTTGGCAAGATGTCATTCTTGGGAGCAATTAGTCTTAAAACTAGTGGTATCTTATGCCTTTTGGTTTCCCATTAGTGGATTAATGGATCAATCCACCATTTCCTCCTAGCTAGAAGCCTTTTTTTTTTTTTTTTTTTTTTCTATTTATCTTTGGATTATGTGTGCAATTAAGAAGAAAATTAGCATTTTGTGTGTTTGGTTAAACACGCTTACACTATTTTCAGTTCAGATTTCAACGGCATTAAATTTAATTTTAGTCGGTATGATGAGATCAATACAATTAGCCGAATTAGGTGATCGATCATTTTGTTTCTTTATTAACAAAAATTCTTTTTAAAAAGCAATTAGGCTAAAGAAACTCTTCTAAAGCAGTAAAATTCGAAATTACTACTGGGGGATTCGAGTGGAGAATATATGGCATATTTAATTCTCATATAGTTAGTCGATCCTTCCATCAAAAAAATATAGTTAGTCGATCCCACAAAATAAAATAATCCTAAATACAGCAGTAAATACTAAATACTCATGTCTCATGATACTAAGCAAAAAATTAACGTTTTTCTATCCAGATTCTCTTTTTAGAAAAAATATATCCTTAATTAAAATGTATTAGCCAAATTTTAAATTAGATTCCTAGGGTCGCGTATTTTTTGTAGGGTAGGATCTTATCTTATGCCTTAGAGCATAAGGAGTGTAATAGAAAGACCAAAAAATTAAATATATAAGTTTTTCCAAATCTATACCATACGGAGTAGGCATACGGAGCATACGGGGCATAGGATAGAAAAACATTGGTTGGAGCGATTTTTTCGCAGTGGTTTTATGGACTATTTGGATTCGAAGGAATGAGATAGTTTTCAAAGGCGGCCAGAGACTTGTTTTGAGACCTGAGTGCGCTGCAGCACCATGGTTCAAGAACACAAGAGGGCGAGGAGTCAACTGGCGGGTGCATCAAGAGCTAAGACCAGAACGACTAGTAAAGTGAGTTGGCATCTTCCTGAGGCGGGGTTGGGTCAAAATCAACTCAGATGGAGCCATGAAGCACTCTAACTTGCTACGACATGAGGTATCCTCCGAGGTGAACAAGGAGAATGGATTAACTGCAAGGTTCGAGCAAAACATTGGAGCTCGGTGACGACTGCTAAACTGTGGGGTATATTGAGAGGCCTAGAAATGGCTTGGGAAAGAGGATACAAATAGGTGATTTGCGAGATAGATTCAGAGATCGCGTTGAAGTTGTACGTTGAAGTATGCGGTGAAACCCACCCACGCATACGCTAGCCTGTCCGAGCGTTATTATGGCTTTCTAAGAAGGGACTGGAATATCCAGCTCCATCACATTTTCAGCGAAGCCAATTGTGCTGCAGACTCTCTTGCCTGTTTTGTTTTTATCCTTCTTGTTGGTTTTGTTGTTTTGAACTCTCCACCGAATGGAACGAGGGTTTATTGGACGATGCACGAGGGCTTTTGTCCTGGTTCACACACACACAAAAAAAAATTCTCTGACAAAAAATCATTCATAATTTTCAATTTATAAGTTGATAGTTAATATTAATTGCAACTATAGTTATTTAATTAGTTTCAGTTGCAATCATATTTAAGTTGAAAAACAAGACTTACTAACGTTTCTAGATTTTATTCTTACCCCCCAAAAAAAACGTTTCTAGATTTCATGAGTGGTTGATGAGCGAAACTTAATTGGGAGGCCCTTTTAGATTTTCAATTAGAAACCCGATTCTTGTATATTACTAGACCTGTCAAACTCGGTCACTTCGGATCTCGGGTAAAACAGGTCCCGGGTATTTCCGGATTGACTAGAACCCGGGTTTGACCGGGTTTCGGGTCATTTCGGATTTGTCAATTTTTTCCATTTTAAATTAAAAAAATCATGATTTGACAATTTTACAATAAATTTTAATTATATATAAAAAAACTAATTATATTTAATTAAAAATCAACCGGATCAACCGGGTCAATCGGGTAAAATCGGGTCAAAATTACCGGGTCAATCGAGTCACCGGGTCGAAACCCAGATGACCCGGAAAATTTCGGATTTTTTGAGTTCGGGTCGAAAAAAAAATTTTTGATCAAAATTTCCGGATTCGGGTCGAAAATTTTCCGGACGGCCGGGTCGGATATATTACCATATCCTACAATACATTTTGATATTTTAATTTCTTTTGATAAAGGTAAGAAGATCCAATACGACAACTAGTTCACGTTACATGAATAAATTGATTTAAAATGCCACCTCAATCTACCTAATATAAATAATGTCATTTTAATGCACTATTAACATTAACTAATTTATGCAATGAAGTCAATCACACTTTATTAATTACTCTCTCCTCTCTTTCACACTGATTGTGTATTAGATTTGATCAATTTCAAAACTTTTCGACATGGAAACCAATTTATCCTTTAACATCTAAAGAAACAAAATTAATCAATTAGAAAATAGAATCAAACATTAATAGTGCATTGGAGACAAATAATATGAGGAAAAATGGTTATGGCCATGGGTTATTTCCCACTAATAGCAAAATTCTGATGGATAAATTGTACACATCATTCCCCCAACTATATATAAAAAAAAATGTTACACTAAAATTATTACTTTGTAACTTGCAATCCTTCATCAAAATTCGAATATAGAAATGAAGTATATCTTCTTATAAGGGAGTAACTCCCTTATTAAATCTACCTGATGTAAAATGTACTAAATCATTGTTTTCGGAAAAAAAAAATGTTACTCTATTAGTTTCAAAATAAATGTCGTTTGTCATTTTCTGCACGTTTTTTAAGAAGGCAAAAACACTATAAAACTATATAAATATTCATAAGTATGAACGTATAAAACAAATTTATTAAAAAATTAATATTTTATAGAATTATTGCAAAATGGATGGGATAATTATATAAGAAAACCCTAAAGTTTTATGTACAATGAAAAATGTGTGATTAAAAAAATGTACAATTAAAAATGAGTGGGAAAGTAGTAATTTTCCAATTGGAAATTTCGGATCTGAGTTGAACTTAATTCTCATCGATTAAGATGAAATCCATGTGAATCTACAATTTTTTAGCACTTATTTAGGAAATCCCAAAATATATCATTTTTTGGACTTTTAGGTAAACTCAAGCACACTTGATTAGTTAGTAAAGCTCAATCCCAAGCTAAACTTTACTAAAAATATAGGGTTAGGTATTAACTTTGCGTACAAATTGGAAATTAAGGAACTTCCAAATTGCAGCAACTGCAAGCAAAACAAGTTGGTAGCTGCGAATATTCCGTTGTTGTTTGATTGACTCCAAAACAGAATGATTGATCGAGTCCAAGTTGCGTAAAAGGGCTTAAATTTCTGAACCCTCAGTTCTGATTTGATTAAATTCAATTTGCAGATATTGCCCAAATCGGGTCTGATTTCTTCAATTTGCACCTGTGAGAGGTTCCAGATCTATGACGATTGGTGATCGATGATGATGGCCCATTCAATTACTACAAAAAAGAAAATTGAATAAAAGAGAGACAAAAATGGCCGCCCACGCCCAACCGACGAGGTGGGCCCACCAGCACCACTCGATGCAGTCATGAGAGTCCTGTCAGCCTCCGATATGCACGGCACCTGTTCGACGAATTGCCCCAATGAGAAAGCTCTGAACAAATCACAGGTAGAGAAATCCGTGGGGGGTTGCTGGGGAGTTAGTTGTTCACTTGCTCATATAAAAAGGCTATACCTTTATGACTGTTATTTTTGCTCACCAACATCATCTACTTCATCAAAGCCCTCACCTTTGAGAATTGAGATCTTCAAATATCTTTTGAAATAAAGATTCCTTCTTTTTCAATATTTAATACAAGAGTTGGGTTTGTTGTTACTTGCTACTTCTAACTACTCATCAGATCTGGGTTTGGCTTTGTTGCTTTTTATCCTGAAAGATTTAGCAAGATACGGCCCCTTGTATCTGGACTTATCCTCGTTCATCTTCAACCTCCCTTACCATACCCCATCTGACAGATCCGCCCACAAGATTAAATACCATTTTCAACCTTACCTTCCTTTGCCTCATTGTCTTAATCAAGCCTCCATTTTAACTGTTTTGTGGTTTCAAATTCCAATTAAACCTAACTCTCTCAGCTGATTTTGATTGGATTGAATTCAATAGGGGGATGGCCCACCTCTATGCTTTGGTGGGCTTCTTCTAACCAATAAAAACCCATCTTCTTCTTCAAGGGGAATTCAAGAAGTGGGAGCCCCTGTTTCATTTTCCCCTCTTTTTTACCTTATTGGGTGTGATTTCCTTTGCTTTTGATCTCTTTCTAATGCTTTTGTTCCTGATCACTGGCATCTTCTTCATTTTCTTCATTAAGACCCTTTTTCCCACACCACTCCCATCATGGGTGAGTGATACAAGATACCTTTCTTGCTCTATCTTCCAATTTCTCCCTAAGCTTTTGATGGAACAGAGAACCCCTCCTTGCAAAAAGATTGATACACATGAAGAAAATGAGCCACCATCTTTGCTGGATTTGCCTGAATTGGCACTGGAATGCATCCTTGAGAAGCTAACCCCGGCCGGGCTTTGCACCATGGCTGGTGTTAGCAGCTCATTGAGAGAGAGATGCACAGGTGATTACCTCTGGGAGAGGCACATGACCCAGAAATGGGGGAGTGTTATGAGCTCAGCGGCTCACCGCGAATGGCAATGGTTTATGGCCTCTAAGAACATCCCTGGTGCTTCTGAAAGGCTTGCTGGCCCCCAGGGGCTCATCAAATTCATATTGCAAGTGTGGCCCTTTTCGCGGCTTAGATCGGAATCAAGCCATGAAAATGTTGTCCACAAGAGCTCTCTGCCTCTTGATTCTACCATGTCTTGGTATCTTGCTCTTGAGACCGGCAAGTTTTGGTTTCCGGCTCAGGTTTACAACCGCGAGGTAATTTACTGTCATTAATCGCCCCGTTTGGTATTGATATCTTGATATCTAGATTCCCATCTTTTGGTATATGATATATTGAAATATTGAATCATTTAACCCAATTTTGATATACTTGTTTTGAATTTCTGATATCAAGATATCAATACCAAACGAGACCTTAACTGCTTCCTATGCATTCAATTTGCAAATTTGATTGAAGAGATTGATTTTGCCTGTTCTGTAGCATGGCCATGTTGGGTTTGTATTGTCTTGCTATGATGCTGAGCTGAGCTATGATTCCCAAACTGACACCTTTCAGGCAAGGTAAGGAAAAAAAGGGTTTCTTAATTGTAAAGATCTTGTTGAAATCTGTATGATTTCATCTGTGTTACTTTGATCAGTTGTGATTGTATCCCCTGATAAGTGTCTTCGTGTATTCGGATTGACATTGTTTAGATATCCGCCTCACGGCAGAAGGGCGGCTGCAGTAGAGAATGGTGTTGAATGGGGGAGACTGAGAGCACCACCTGTTGATACTTCGCCCCATGAGCTTCATGCTTCGGATTGCTTAGGCGATTTACACCCTGGTGATCATATAGAGATCCAATGGAGAAGAAACAAAGAGTTTCCTTATGGTATTGCTTTGATTGATCGCGTTTTCTGCTGAATTTCCTTGTGTAATTCAATGCTGAATTCGATATGCTACTGCTTCCGATTGCAGGCTGGTGGTATGGTGCTGTAGGCCACTTAGACTCGTGTGACGGGAACGAAAACTTCTGTCAGTGTCATAGCAGTGGTGAGTGTTTCTCCTTTTGAAGTTATTTCTCAATGACATTTAAATCTTAGAGATGGTCCATCCAACATCGTGTTAGCTTTTGTTTCGACAAAATCTTTAATGCTCGGTTGGCTTAAAGAAACCGATGTCTTTTCCCTAGCCTTCGGTAGATCCCACTCCTCCATTATTATTCGCGATTGTCTTCCTCTAGCCTTTGGTCGAGGTAAATCACCAGATGTGTCTCAGTGGAATAATACTGACTACTTCAGTGCCTTTTCACATTGCCTTTTGTTATCCACAAGCCTATCTGACTCGAAATCCTTTGGTCGATAAACAGACAACGTGGTGTTGGAGTTCAAGCAGTACACACCAGGGTCTCGATGGAGGCGTGCAACCGTCAGCAGGAAGGACCACCGAGAAGAAGGCAACGAGGCAGACGGATTCTATGGGGGCATCAGAAAGCTCTACCGCAACCACGAGATCGCTGCGTGGAAGAAGCTTTGGCCAGCAGACATGTTAGAGTAGCATTTGCACTCTGGCTGAAAGCATCAAGTTTATTTAGAACCTGGAAATATGGCTGTTTTGTTAGTTTCTTGATTGGTAAAACAGTTCTTTTTTTTTTTTTTTTTACCTTGCTGTGTTTTTTTTTAATCTTTGGTAGATAGGACAGTAGCAAATGAATAACCCTTCTACTGTAACTATTAATAATCATTTGATTGTTTACACGATGAAATGATCTAGAGTTGGCAAGACCCGACCTGACCCGAACTCCAATCAAACGGTCTCAATCCGAATTACACTGGAGCCGAAATGGACCCTAACTCAAAAAATATTGTCACCATTTAAAAATCATTATATAATCATTTTTTTTTATTAGGTAAAAATTCGGGTATGAAAACCTAACCGATAATGACATCCATACGGATGAGGTCCTGAAAATCAGAATCATTTAGCAAGTATGAACCCCTATCAGAGCGCAACCTTTGCCGCTCTGTTATCACTTGAATATGCAATTAAGAATTAGAAGTTCAAAAAGAGACTTCTAAGTATATAATATTTCCTGCATAGGGACGGTTGGGTTTTTTATTTACAAATGGGGATCAACAACACATGGTCGGTTGGTGGCGGTTGAATGAACTTTGAGTACAAGTGAGTATAAGTTCCGAAGCTAATGATATTTAATAGCTACTGATAACTGAATAAGTTGACATAATATTTAACCCGAAACCCGAACAAACTCGAATAATACGAAGCCAATTAACAAACCAATTGAACCATTTGTAACCAGTTCGACCCAAAACAACCATCTTGCCAAAAAAGACCCGACTTGATAACTATATGGACCCGAAATGACCAAACCCGATTGCCATTACTTTTGGGTCTCATGCTCTTTGCATTCCTTACAACAATCGAGTACTATCGCAGCATACATCGAAAAATCTATCCATATATCACTCATAAGCTCCTCTGACAGTCTTCCGAATTCGAGTATTCTCACAGTGTATGATGCTTATATCCTAAAATGTTAGCTTCAAAATGAATGTGGCATCAACAACAATGCCACCAATTGGTCAAGTATTTGTGAGCTGAATATTAACATTTTGGTATCGATGCTTATTCATAAAGGCTCTGAACACCAGAGCACGGTAGAGGGCCTTTCTGAAAGCTAAGAACTATCCACATATTCCGTCTTCGTCCTACTCAATCTGAAGCCATTCTCCTCAAGTTTGTCCCTCCAAAGGTCCAACCTATCACTAGCCCCTTCTTTATCTCATCCACCAAGGCAATATTATCGGAAAAAACATACATCACTATTGTAAAGAGGAATGGGCTCAACACTGAGCCTTGGTGCAATCCCACTCGAGCCTTGTAGTTGGGCAGATCCTGAACTCCTAGTTAATGAATGTGCAGATTGTGCACAGCATAGGTAGCTGTTTGTTGATTCAAAGCGTTACAAATGTTTCAAGGGGCAGTTGTGTAGTTAGACTTAGAGACGAGATGAAGCTCGCCAACTCAAGAATTGAACTTGAGAGAACAGTTCCAAATTCCAACTTCCCTCACACCAAACCCATCCCTCCAAAAGGGAATGCAGCCAACGCCTCAAGGCGGCGACACTGTCAAATATCTTGCAACATGATACTTCCTTCTGTCCTTTCAGCAAACAAAGAACAACAGGAGATTGAGTATATGATGAATCTTGCTGTATTTCTTTTATTCTTGCACCAAACCTAAGCTCATAACATTCAATACCTACATGGAGAGGCCAAAAGAGCAGCTTGGGAGGGAATCCATTGAAGCCAGTGTTTATTCAAAAGTCAAGGTTCTCATACATCAGTTTCATTGTTCAGATGATCTCATTGTGAATGAGAGGATGAGAAAGGAGGCCAGCTAATCAGACCCCAAAACTTGTCTGTGTTGTGTTTCAAACCAATTCCTGGATTTCTCAGCAAGTGAGTCCCCTCAGAGAATCGATACAAGTAATTTTGCAGCTCTCAGAGATGTATAAATGGAGGAAACAACAAAAAGAGTTGAGATTAAAGCGAAACCAAATGTAACTGATCAGATAAGACTGCACTACAGATTCAAACCACAAGTTCTGACGATTCAACCTAGATTCAAAAACACACAAGTAAATTTCTGATCATAACACAAACTATCAAACAGATAGACAAAGGCAATGGAGGTCAGGAACGAATCGAGATCGACGAATATTGGCTTACAGGAGTACAGGACATAAACAAGGATCAGGCATCCAACAGCAGCAAACTCTCCTGGAAGAATTTGGCACAGAACACCAAATGGGGGCGCTTAAAGATCCGCTTAACCTTCTTCCCAATCACATCGCAACCAAAGATAATCCGATAATCCAACAACTCTCTGAAATCCACAGCGTTGAACTGCAAAGGAAGGGCGAACATCTTCACCCTGGCCTCTTCTCCGTACTTCATTCCCCATATGTCAATCTCACGCTCCACACGCTCCATGGAGTGTTCCTTGATGTGGTATACGGAGAATCCGGCACCAAAGTAAGTCACAATCAGCTCCGGTACACTGCCGAGCCTCGGTGGCTTGCATTTCGCCAACTCGTCTGGCAGATCCATGGTCCCAAACTCCTCCTCCGCGCAATCGAAGACCACCAGAAACCATCGCTCGTCGTAGCGCAGCCAATAGATGCATCCTTGGTAGTACCGAGGCCCATACAACACGCTCTTTCTTGCACCGAGGTGGTCGCAGTGAACGCCAGTGAGCTTCCGCCATTGACGGTCTCGATCCGAAATCACTTCGAATTCAACCTGCGAGGAGTCGTGATTGCTGCGAGAGGCTAACACTTTGAGTTGCTTCGTGACGGAATCGTAGCCAAAGCCTTCGACTGTAAGATCCTCGGCGATTGGGAACGAGATGTGTTTGCCGATGATCGGATTCCACAGGATGACAGCTTTTTCCGAAGAAACACGTCGGAACATGCAAACTACTCCATGGGCAACATCGACTGGGAAGCTTCCGTGTCCCTCCGGATTGGGAGGCGTTTCGAGTCTCCGGGAGCAGTTTTCCGCGTCGAAAGGGGGATAGTAGAGGTCGTATACCGGATCATCGTCGAGCGGGAAGTGGTTGATCTTGGACAAGGCGAGGAGGCTGTAGGATGCAGATGCGGTGGCGGAGATGTGCTGCGCGATGAATTCCGGCGAGGAGATGAACGAATTCCAGGTTTTGCAAACAGAGCGAAATCGAGCTAGGGATTTCACCGGCAGCCTGGACAGGATGCAGGAGATCAGATCTTGAGGGAGCGTCGCTTCCTCCATTAAAGCTGCTGGCAGCGATTCTTCCACTGACGACATGATCGACCTGAGGAAAGCAAGAAACCTAGATTAGTGGAGTATCAAGAAGCAAGATAGGAAATCGCAAAATCGGATAAACGCACACTGAAATCCAACCTGAAGCCGGAGAAATAAGATTTGAAGTTCAAACTGATTCAAAACAGAAATGGAGGAGTGAATATAGAAGCTGAAATGACCGACATTGCATCATATAGGCAGCCATGGCTTATTGGCTTGTGCAGGAAGCCACCGAGTCGTCGTGCGTGGACTTCAAGCACCACTGCCACCTGCGTTGACTATTATGACTGTCATTGACCGGGACCAAACAATATTACTCACATCGATCCCGTGTAATTGAACTCCGTAAAATCTATCTATATCTATATATCTATCTATATAAACCTTAAAAGTTGTGTTCATGGGCAATTTATTGCTTTTATTAACTCCATAAAAATTTTGCTATTTTTTCTTATATATTCAATTTGGATCAATATATTATCTTTAGCCCAATGGTAAGAGTTGTTGTTGAGAATCTTTTCATCCAAGGTTCAAGCCCTAGCAACTACATCTTTTTTTTTCCTCATTAAATGCTAAATTGAAAGCAAAACTAATTGTACGTTTTTATATATAAAAAACAACTCCTTTAATGATTAATCTATAAAGCTATAAAAATATATTGTTAATAATAATACACTTATATTTATGGTTAAATATATAGTTAAGAATAATCCATTAATGATTAATCTATAAAGCTATAAAAATAATAATAATAATAGTGATATAATAAAAAAATATATGAAAATAACATACTTATGTTCATATAAATAATTCTTATATTTAAATTAAATTGTGTGGTTAAAATCAAACATTTTATATTTAAACACATGCATTCATCTATAAATTAAAGTAATAGATCTATCTACATAACAAGACATCAAACGTATTTAATTTTTGGAAAATCATCATCATTATAATGAAATAAAAAGTTGGTCTTTTTTTTACTGAATTAAATCAGCTAATTAATTTATTGTTGTTGACAAAAAAAATATTTTTCAAAATTTTGAAAATCTATTTATATAACAGTATAATCTATCTATATAACCTATAAAGCTTTTTGCCCCCATTAATGCCAAATGATGTGCACTAACATTCTTTTGTTTTTTTTGCTTGACAACTAACGTTCTTTCTATATATCTACAAATTGAAACACATTAAATGCTAATTTGTATACCTAATATATATTCCTCTTATTTAAAAGCATATATGACTTTTTGGCTTCTTTTATATATTAAAGAGATTGATGTAGGTGAAGAGTTTTGGTTTTTGGGTGGAAATATATATAAAAAGTTAAGTCAGTTTTTATTTTGACATGTGATATATCTTTTCACATTCTAATTAATTAATTTTTTTAAATCACATTAATTTTAATACTTATCATCTTTTGAATGTGTAGTATAAATACCAATTGATCCTTCCATTGATCAATGATGGACATCATCCCTATTGTGTTGTGAAAAAACAAACCTCTAAATTCGATCTTTATCAAGAAATGGAAAATCTATATTTTTTTTGCTTCATTTTCTCTTTGTAAAATTTAATTGTTTGCTTATATATTGTTATGGTTCTTATTACTTTCTTTATACTGATTTGGTTTCATTCACCCTTTTTTGTTTGATAATCAGGAAAAGTGGAGCTTTAAGGTGTTCTTCATCACTATGTTGATAAATTCCATTTTGATTATGCTTGAGGTAAAATTAAATTTGCAATGTAATGTAATATTATTGAAATATCTTACCTTAAGAACTTTTATATATATTGACATTTTTATATACTCTAATTTGTGCATATTATTTTAATTATTTTGAACGAATGATATTTTGATTTTATAAATATGATTAGTTAGTATTAATTGTTTTAGGTGTTAGGGTGATTCTCTCAACAAAAAAAAGGTGTTAGGGTGATAATTAAGATTTTTTAACAATTTGACCCAATCAACAAAGAGAAAAATAGACAAATTTAGTAAGGAAATTTTTAAAAAGTTTTTTCTTCCAATAATAATAATAATAATCTTATATATCTTATATTATCTTATATTATATAGTTTTTGCTTTTTGTCCATTCAATACCCACGTGGCCACGTACCATTGAACTCTATTAAATGCTAAATTGCAAGAAAATTGATTTACCTTCCCCCCTTTTTTTTTAAAAAGCTACTGTATAAAATAATGATTTAATAAAGCTTATATTTATAGTTCAATATATATTTAACAACAATTCATTTGTGTAGATAGTTAAAATATGCGTAGTATCATGCAAATAAAGCTTATATGTATATATATAGGTGTTATAATAATAAATATATGTTCATATATAACTACCTAAATAAAGCTTAATTGAATTAAATGTGGATAATTAAGTTAAAAACAATGATTTAATAAAGCTTATATTTATAGTTAAATATATAGTTAACAACAATCCATTTGTCTATATATATATATATATATATATATAGGGGAGATATCTAATGAGAAGTGAAATTTCGGTGAGAAGATGAGAAGTAAGCCTTATACCCCTTAGATTAAAATAATTTTTTTTATATGGATATAGGGGACATATCTAATGAGAAATATATCAATTTTTTTTAAAAAAATTATTTTTTACGCTATTTATCTAGATGGTGATTTAGGTCCATTTTAGGGTTTTTATGCTAATTTAAATTAGTTTTTTCATTCATCATCTAAAAAAATAGCATAAAAAATAATTTTAAAAAAAACATTGATATATTTCTCATTAGATATGTCCCCTATATCCATATAAAAAAAATTATTTTAATCTAAAGGGTATAAGGCTTACTTCTCATCTTCTCACCGAAATGTCACTTCTCATTAGATATCTCCCCTATATATATATATATATATATATATATATATATATATATATATATATATATATATATATATATATATATATATATATAGTTAAAATCATGCATTAGATATGTATATATAGATGATATAATAATAAATATATGCTCATATGTATAGCTACATAAATAAAGCTTATATTTAAATTATAATGGGAAAAAGAAAAGTTACCAGATTTAGAATGCATTAGTTTTTTATAATTAATAGGCAAATGAAAAGTTAACGGGCAAATGAAAAGTTGTCCACTCTACTTAATTGAATTAATTATGGATAATTAAGGTAGATTGAAAGACAATTTTCTTAAATAACGGGAAAATGAAAAGTTGTCAAATTCATACTACCAACTAATTATTTATTCATCTTAATTAAGTTGGCTTTTATATTCATCTTCGTTTGGGAACTTTCCACCAATTCCTCCGTAGCTTCTCACTCTATGAATTTTTTGTATTTGTTTATTTGCTTTCATGAAAATTGATCTTCTTTTAATTTGATTGATTTTGTTAACCCCTTTCTTTTTCTTTTTTGATGCAGATGTCTATTGATTTGAAATTGATTCACTCCTTGGATTTCGACAGAACTAAGATCTAGAACGATCTCATTCCCCGATAAAGACAGCAATGACTGACTAGGAATTACTCCGTAAACCATACCGGTAAATCATTGATATTCATTTCCATCATCTATGATTATCAATCCTTCAAATCTACATTATGTTTTATTTCTTTATTTATTTATATACTCAATCCAGTCAGACTTGCATATTTGAAACAAACAATGTTCCGTGCATAACATCGGTCTGCTACCCTAGATCCTATTATCCTAACATTCAGAAGTGTGTATTATTTAAGAATAAAAATGTTGTCTTTGATTTGGATAAACAAAAATCCTTGATTTTGATGATTTTGGGTATGTCGAATGATTGTACATTATCTATTAATCAATTTGGAGGAAAGTAGTAGAAAATTAATGACATTATAAAGTGTGTATTATTTAAGATTAAAAATATTTTCTACGAAATTAATTGTGTTAATTTTCTTTTTCATAATCAAGTATTAAATGTCTACTTGGAATATTCATATCCATTGTATTTTTTCAATTTAAAGAAAATTACAAGTAACTGCAATGTGGATAATAGCAAACTCTTGATCATTTAAGCCAACAAAGGTAAGAGGCTTAACAACATTCCATGAAATATTTGTACTTTCATATTACTGATAATAATTACTTACTCATAAATTCATAAAATTAATAGGTCATTTTTTGAAAATTTAAAAATTAAATAAAATAATAGGTAACTTTTTTGAAATAATAACAAGTAAATAAAGTAACAGGCAATTAAAAATCAAATAAATTAATATGCTCAGTTGTATTATATGAAATAGTTTTAAAAATACAAATATTTCATTTTACCTTTAACGACTCTATATCCGAAATAAATAAACAAAATTTCAAATTTTGTATGGATATATTATTAAATATCATATCCTCTTACATAGCACGCACGTTCAATCCCTACTCATATAATTGATTAAAAAAACACATGTCCCGTGCGTAGCACGGGCATGCCACCCTAGTTGCTATAGAAATCTATCGACGCTAAATAAATAAATAAATAAATGACTTAATTAATTTAAATCTAAATCACTTATTTAAAATTGAATGGTTAAAATTTAAGGAACTTCACATATTGTTATTTTAACAACTCCATGGATCTAAAGTGCTCACGTCATAGCCCACCAATGGAGATCTCCTACTTCACTTTATGCTCCACTCGCTACAACACAAAAATAATTTGACATTTATTTAATCTTAAAAAAAGTTATAAAAATTATATTTATATTACTAACATCTATTTTTATATATTCATAAATTTTTATTTTGAAAAATCATGTTTTACAATCTTTAAAAAATAAAAAGGCAATATTTAACATATTATAATTATTAAAAATTTCAAAACATGATTTTTGAAAACAAAATTTTATGAATATATAAAAATAGATGTTAGTAATATAAATATATTTTTTAAATTTTTTTTAAGATTAAATAAATGTCAAATTATTTTTGTGTTGTAGGGAATGAAACACATATAGTGAAGTAGGAGATCTTCATTGCATAACCCACAAGGTTTCTCTACTCCACTTTCCGGGTTTGGATCACATGAATTTCAAATTCATGGATTGAGTTAGATTTTAGACTCTTAAAAAAAAAAAGAATTAAAAGAAAAATAAAAAGGTTAGGGATCGAAAGATGTCCAAAAATATACTACGTACTTCGTATAGTCTTATGTCATTGTCGGAAATGTCATTGTCAATAAATAGATGTATTATTAATCCATAAGCATATTGTTAAGAAGGAATTTAGTTAATGAATTTATTGGGTAAAAAAATCTCTTTTATAATTTCATTCTTACTTATTTAAGATATTGAGAAATGGGAGGAGACTTATATATTAATAGTAGATATAGATAACACATCATCTTACATTCTTAAAAATTAATATTAGATATAGATTTAATATAAAATATAAAGATTTAAATATAGATTCCAATGATTTCAAACATAATATTTCAGAAAATAAAAAGAAGAGATTTCAAATGTTATGACATTCATTATATTGCAATTAAAAGCATACAAATACGATTTGTTTTCTTTCTAACAATCTTGAAATATAATATATATTTTGGGGGATAAAAGGGTAATTTCGGTTTACTTAATAGATTTTTAATGAAAAACCAATGACCCCTTGCCCTAGTGATAGGGGAGAGATGACCCTTGCAAGAGATCAAGAGTACAAATCCCACTTCTTACACAATTTGTATAATTAGTGGGTGCCCAAGCCTCCATTGGCTTGGGTGAACGTGCCTGGTGGCTTGCCGCCTGTCTTAACCGGTTCGCGTTCTTTGCAGGCTAGGGCTCGGACCTGTGGGGGACTAGTCGATAACATCGGAACCTCCACGTCACAAAAAAAAAAAAAAGATTTTTAATGAAAAGTATTGATGGGTGGTGTTTATAAATGAATGTATTTTAAAGGGTGGTTTACCGTAAAATTAAGTTTAAATGATGATTTCTTGCAAACTACCTTTAAAGGTTTTCTCCGATTTCGGGAAGAAAAAAAAAACAATGACAATCAATGTATACAACACAAGTGGTAGTGGAGAAAGCGTACGATAGACTTAATTGGAATTTTACAAAAAAAAAGATTTTAGAAAAATTCGGGTTCCACCATATTTTCATCACTTGTGTTATGGAATGCGTGTTACTGCAAGACAGAAAGTTAACAACGACCCTACAGATATGTTCATCCCCTCTCGAGATCTTCGCCAATGGGATCATTATCCCCTTTCTTGTTTACCGTAGGAGCAGAAATCCTAGCTCGGAAACTCTCAACTAAATAAATTTGGATTATATTCCAATTGGATTTACCTTCGGTAGGAACGACCCTCGGGTTCCTTTCCTATCTTTTGCTGATTACATCATCATTTTCACAAGAGGCGGTGTAACTGCAGGACAGAAAGTCAGAACAATAATTGATACATACTGTAAAGTTTCTGGACAAAAAGTTAATTACCATAAATCAAGCTTCCAAGCTACGAAAGGCATTTCGAACTCTAGGATCTCAACACTTAGTAGTTGCTTGAATATTACAAACGAAAACTTGTTGGAAAATATATCGGTTGTCTGATTATTAATGGTACGGTAGATTAAACAAACATACTTTTGAAGACATCATTTGTAAATCTAAAGAATAACTAAGTAAATGACGTGTCAATGCTTTATCACAACAGGGTCGTGCAATCCTAATCAATACGAACTTATCGTCCAAATCGTTATATACAATGCAAAACTTTATGTTACATGCATCGATACATAAAGAGCTTGACCAGATTAACAAAATGTTCTTCTGGAATAAATATCTTCAACACCAGCCGCTAATTAGCTGGGATAGGATTTGCAGACCGAAAAAAGTGTGGGGGAGTAGGGCTTAGGAAATCAAAAGAGATGAATATGAAGCCCTTCAAATGAAACTACTCTGGAAAATATTGATTGAACCAGATAATGTTTGGGTTACTCTGATTAAACACAAGTACCTACGCTCAACTAACAACATCCTTGAATACAACAAAAGTGGTGACTTCTCTTGGCAATGGGCCAAACTGACAACTCTCATTGACAAATTCAAGTCGGGGTTAATTTGGTCAGTTGGAAATGGGACTTCTATCAATTTTTGGACGGATAATGAGATTACAACCTCACCTCGGGAATCTAGGGAAGATTGCCACCTAAATTGATAACATAGAGGAAACTACTCCCTCCGTTCGACAAAACTTGACGTTTTACTATTCACGCACGCTTTTTTACGAGCTAAAAACTAGTATATAAAATATCTAGTTTTTTAAATAATTTTTTAACAATTTCGTAGTCATTATTAATAAGTAGAAACTTGTTAATTTTTTTTAAAAAAGGAATATTTTATACTCCGTATAGTTTTTATCATTCTAAAAAAATGTGCGTGAATAGTAAACAACAAGTTTTGCCGAACGGATGGAGTATTAATTAGTGATTACATTTTGGGTGGTAGATGGTGGATGAAAAAACTAAACAATATGCTACCTATTGACATAGTCAAAGAAATCTTGGACATTCCACTTCCCGTCTCTCTCTTTGAGGATCAGTTATATTGGTGACCTGATAGAGTGAGATGGTTCACCACTTCTAGTGCAAACAAATTTATCACATCTCAATCCTTTTTGAACTTAGACAATAACGTCTAGATATGGAAATTGGATATTCCGCCTAAAGTAAAAAACTTTTTTTGGAAAGTTTCTCAGGATAGTCTCTCAGTTGCCTCTAGGCTTGCCTATGGTGGGGCCTCTCTACCTTCCACCCGTAGCTTGTGCAATTGTGCGGTTGAAGATGATGTTCACCTCTTGTTAGAATGTCATTATTTGCGCTCTCTATTTAGTCTTCCTACACGCATAAACTCAGCAATATCCAGTATGATAAATCATTCACGACATAAAACATATTATTTCCTTCATTGGAAACAACCTTACTTATGCTGCCAAGGTGGAGCATCTCAACTGGAGAGTAGTCTAGATGAGAATTCTCCCTTACACACACAAAACTCCAATAACCCAAAGAAGAAAAATAAGTAAACCCTTGAGGGGAACTTTCAAGTTAAATTTTGATGGATCCACAATTACAAAAAACAACAGCTCGGCTGGAGCCATAATTCGGAACTGGGAAGGATGACCGATACGCATATGTTATCAAAAACTTGGTAAACAAAGCCCCCTGAAAACGGAAACTCCTGCTCTAAAATTGGGAATCCAACACGCTATACAACTCTGTATCGACAAAATCCACACTGAAGGTGATTTTTGTATAATCATATATAAATCACCTAAACCAAAAATCTTAAAGTTCTTGGAAAATTGAACTGATCTTGTCAGATGTAAAACTCCTTTTATCGACTTTGAAAGAAGTTTCATTTCTCCGTTTAGGCAATAAAGTGGCTGATAAGGTTGCACACATTTACCATTCTGCTTGAGGTGTTGATATTCAAAACGATTTTGGACCTTTTGGTCTTTTAAACCCAATGAAGATCCTCTACATCATTTGATGCTTCACTACATGTATCACAAAATTATTTTGAACTAAAATATATTTTAAAAATAAAAATAAAAATTATATTTAGATTTGAAAGACCTATATTTACATATTTATAAAATTTTATCTTGAAAAATCATCTTTCAAAAAATTTTAAAAATATATATTTCAAATAATCACCTTTTTCAATTTTCATATTTAAAAAAAAATGATTTTTCAAAATAAAAGTTTATAAACATATCAATATAGGTGTTTAGAATATTAATATAATTTTTTAAATTTTTTTAAAGATAAATTTTACGTTAAATTAATTTTGTGATACATATAGTGAAGCATAGAGTGATGTAGAGGATCCTTATTGTTTTTAAACCTCATCGCTCCAGTTTATGTTCGTCTTGTCAGTTAGGCAAGCATGCCAGACTTCCTTTTCAGCGATCTTTAAACACTACATTTGCACCTTTTGATATTATGCATAGTGATATTTGGACATCTCCTGTGCCTAGCAAGGAGGGTCATAAGTATTACCTCTTGTTTTTGGATGATTATACACATTTCTTATGGGTTTTTCCTCTGCACTTTAAATCTCAAGTGTTCCCTATCTTTGCCAAATTCCACGCTTACATCAAAACACAGTTTCATACTTCTGTCAAGTGTTTCCAATGCGACAATGGACGTGAATTTGACAACAAAGATTTTCACACTTTCTTTAATACCAATGGGATCTCCCATCGCTTGTCCTGCCCCTACACCTCTCAACAAAATGGCAAGGCCGAACGAATCATCTGAACCATTACCAATATGATGCGCACTCTCCTCTTCCACGCATCCATTCCCCTCCTTTATTGGCCTTACGCCTTGGCCACCACATGCTACCTCCTCAACATTCTCCCTTCCACCACCCTCAACCATCGCTCACTGTTTCAGGCACTATATTGCACTTTGCTCATATATGATCACCTTCGTACCTTTGGTTGCTTGTGCTTCCCTAATCAGTCATCCACCGCCCCCACAAGCTTCACCCATGCTCCACCCCTTGTGTCTTTCTTGGCTACCCGTCTAATCATCGGGTTACATTTGCCTCGATATCAAGACTCCACGATCCCTGATTTTCATTAGTTTGTCTATTGCCATAATTTTTTTTTTCTTAATAGCTAAGGATGTGTTGTAATGTGACTATGTGAGTTATTGTTTGATCCCAGTCAATGTCAGTCAAAGTAGTCAACGCAGGTGGCAGTGGTGCACTGGTGCTTGGCGTCCAACGCACGACGACTCGGAGGCTTCGAGCACAAGCCATGGCTGCCTATATGATGCAATGTCGACCCCATTCCTGTTTTGAATCAGTTCGAACTTCAATTCATATTTCTTCCGCTTCAGGTTGGATTTCAATTTCCCAGTACGTTTATTCGATTTTGCGATTTCATATTCACTCCATTAATCTAGTGTTTGTTGCTTTCCTCAGGCCGATCATGTCGTCAGTGGCGGAATCGCTGCCAGCAGCTTCAATGGAGGAAGCGACGCTCCCTGAAGATCTGATCTTCTGCATTCTGTCCAGACTGCCGGTGAAATCCCTAGCTCGATTTCGCTCTGTTTGCAAAACCTGGAATTCGTTCATCTCCTCGCCGGAATTCATCGCACAGCACATCTCCGCCACCGCATCTGCATCCTACAGCATCCTCACCTTGTCCAAGATCAACGAGTTCCCGCTCGACGACGGTCCGGGATACAAACTCTACTATCCCCCGTTCGGCGCGGAAAACCGCTCCCGGAGACTCGAAACGCCTCACTATCAGGAGCGATTCGATACCTTGCCAGTCGGAGTTGTCCATGGAGTAGTTTGCATGTTCCGAATCGCTTTGTCGAGAAAATCTGTCATCTTGTGGAATCCGATTATCGGCAAACACATCTCGTTCCCAATCGCCAAGAATCTTACATTCGAAGGCTTCGGCTACGACTCCGTCACGAAGCAACTCAAAGTGTTGGCCTCTCGCAGCAATCGCGACTCCTCAATGGTTGAATTCGAAGTGGTTTCGGATCGGGATCGTCAATGGCGGAAGCTCACCGGCGTTCACTGCGACCACCTCGTTGCAAGTAAGGGCGTGGTTTATGAGCACTACCAAGGATGCATCCATTGGCTGCGCTACAATGAGCGATGGTTTCTGGTGGTCTTCGATTGCGCGCAGGAGGAGTTTGGGACCATGGATCTGCCAGACGAGTTGGCGAAATGCAAGCCGCCAAAGGACTTTGGCTATTGGCCGGATTCAGAGCAGCTGATTGTGACTCACTATGGTGCCGGATTCTCCGTATACCACATCAAGGAACACTCCATGGGGCGTGAGATTGACATATGGGGAATCAAGGCCAGCTCTTGGGAGAAAATGTTCGCCCTTCCTTTGCAGTTCAACGCTATGGATGTGAGAGTGCTGTTGGATGATCGAACTATCTTGCGGTGGTTTAGCGGCGGGAAGAGGGTGGTTGTTTGCGATGTGACTGGGAAGAGGGTTAAGAGGATCTTTAAGCGCCCCAAATTCGTGTTCTGTGCCAAAATCTTCCAGGAGAGTTTGCTGTTGTTGGATGCTTGAGCCTTGTTTATGTCCTGTAAGCCGATATTCGTCGATCTCGATTCATTCCTGACCTAGTGACCTCAATTGCCTTTTGAGTTCTTGGAATCCGAAGATGATGTACAAACTGATCCTTTTGTCTCTCTGTTTAATGGTTTGTGTTATGATAATAAATTTCCATGTGTGTGTTTTTGAATCTGCTATGCAGTCTTATCTGATCAATGATTCAATGACATTTGGTTTCGCATTGATCTCACCTCTCTTGTTGTTTCCTCCATTTATACATAACTCTGAGAGCTGCAAAATGACTTGTATCAATTCTTTGAGGGAACTCACTTGCTGAGAAACCCAGGAATTGGTTTGAAACACAACACAGACAGGTTTTGGGGTCTGATCAGCTGGCCTCCTTTCTCATCCTCTCATTCACAATGAGGACAAGTTTTGTTCAGTGTTACATTTGATTCTCCCTTTTATAGGGCTTGATCAAGTGGCTTATTTTGGGCCTTAACCCAATCATTTCTTGGGCCAGCCCAGCCATCGAAAGATGTCCGAACATATATCTCCTCTCATCGTGTGTCATTGGCGGAAATGCAATTGTAATAAAATAGATGTATTATTAATATAGAAGCAGTTGTAATTGTAAGAAGGAATTTAGTTAATGAATTTATCCGGGGTGGGGGAAATCTCTTTTATAAATTTATTCTTATTATTTAAGAACTTAAATAATAAAAATGAAGTTATAAATAATAATATAGACACTAAACTGATCATATGACTTTACTTTCATTTGCATTATGCTTGTTAATGTAGTGATGATAAAAACTATGGAAATGCATAATTATTACATTATATGTCTTCTACTCGATGTCTACTCCTACATGGTTGGAGCTTTTTTTTTTATACAAGTAAAAATTTGGAAGAGGCTAGCAAATCAACTTATGACATCTTTGCTGATGCAAATGTAAAGTTTTCTATCTTGCATTGTATCAGCTAAGGTCGAAGCCGGATGTTGAATTGGAGAGATGGACTTTGATGTCCTAAGGGCATTGTCAGCCGCCATTAAGAGCATTAATAACCACCAGGTTGTTCCCCTCTACCATATATGCGGGAAATGCCAAACTCATTTGCCTTAAGCAAACGAAGCCTCAAAGCAAGCCCTTCAAACTCTACGAAGTTCTTAGGCTATAGCAGTGCACTGCCGATTGCAATCGAGGAGCTCAAGTGGTTCCGGATCATAAAGCCTGCAAAAGAAACTACAGAAGAGGTAAGACTTCTATCAAAGTTTAGTTTGTACGTATCCGCAAGTGATTTTTCGCATCTCAATTTCTTTTTCTTCTAGGTGTTGTCGTATTGTTTGCAGTTTTCCTGTTACCCTTGTCAATACTTTTCGTTTTTTTCCCAGCTTGCCAATGCCTATTTCGTAAACATTTCTATATTCTGGTTTGTTTGTTTGTTTGTTTTTTTTTTTTTGAGCATGGTTTGTTTGTTTATTATTTATTCTTATTAGGGTAGATTCTAGACACATTATTATGTAAAAAAATAAATAATAATTTGTTTCTACTTGTAGTCTTGTAGTAATGGTTGGAGTTATAAGCCTGTAATTAGCTTCTTTTATATTTATTTATTTGTTTGTTTATATTTTTCTTTATTCCTTTTTAAACGGTTATTGATTTTTTCAATAAAAATTATGTTATTTATGCAAATTAATACGGTATATCATTATTTATATTATTAATTTTGAAATGGATAATCTAAATTGATATATCGCTATTATTGTTAATCTAAAAGTTTGTTCTAATTGTTGTGGAGATATTTGGTTAATCTATTTATTGGGAAAAAAAATCTTTTATAGGTTATATAGAATAGAAGATTTGAAGCTAATTAATATTGACATTTATTGGCAAAAAGCTTTCTAAATTCGAGAATTCTCACAATGTAGGATGCTAATATTGCATCAACAACAATGGCACCAATTGGTAGCGGAATATCAACGTTTTGGTATCGATATATGCTTATTCGCAAAGGCCCTGAGCACCAGAGCGCAATAAGGGCTATTTTGGTAGATAAGAACTAAGAGATGGTAAGAGTTTGAAAGCTATCTTTGTTCTTATATATTTATGCTGTACAATTTGCTTCTTTTGTTTTTATGCAGTTGAAAGAATGAGACTACACCCATGCCCGTGCATAAGCATGTTCAGGTGGATCGGTCGAACAGGGCCCCCAAATTTTTAGGGTTCATTATGGTATTTAGACTACCTAGTATTTGTATATAATTGTCTTTTTTCCGCATTAGTGGTCAGGTTTTCCGTGTTTTACCTCTTAAACCCGTGTTCGATTCCCAGCAAAGTCCCTCATTTGCTTCCTTTTAGTTTGATTTTTTTATATGGCAATTTTTAGCTCTTTCCTTTAATTTATTTATTTTTACATTTGATGCTAAACTAAAAATTACAATATTTTATAAGATTAACTATTTTTCCTTTTTGACAGTTGCAAAGCCGCTGTTTTTAAATGAAATTACTTAAATTTTATAAATGGAATAAGAAAAATATATATGAAAAGTAAAAAACATACCCTATTTTTTTAGAACCACCGAAATCCCTATAGAGAAAAAAAGTATTTGAAGGCATTTTGATGTTATTCTTATTCTTTAAAATTTTGATTATTTCATTTTTAAATTTGATAAATATAGCAATATTTTAATATAATGAATATAATTATAAAATCATCATTTTCCCATCAAATCGTAATCAATTAATTAATACGGCCGCTTTTAGTTTTTGAATCGACCCTTAAAATAATTGATACAACCATGCTAATTATTTTTAGCACAGGACCCCTAAAATGATCCGCACGGTCCTGCAGTTCAACGTAATCAAATGGGACAACATTTGTGTCTTTAACGCGACTGAAACACTCTAATGGATATTTGCTAATTCTCAAGTATCAAGATCAAATATCGTGGTTGATATATAGTTGCCAAAATCGGTTATGTTATTCGTTTTCCTGAGAATGATCTACAATTTAAAGTTCTTGTTTGGAATAGTACATTAGTTATGCTCTAGCTTGAAAGCATGGTTGTCATCTTCCAACTTAGGTGTTTTTTTTTTTGGATAAGGTAATAATTCGAAGGTGAGACGGGTTTGACTCATCGAGAGGCTGACAAAGTCGGTAGACGGCGAACCGTCAAAAATACAATCTAAAAAGACAGCAATACAAACAACAAACGAAATGAAACAAGCAGAAATAAACTCTACAACAAGACGACTCAAGAAGATCAACTCCCTGGAAATCTAAGGACGACGTTGAAAAACGAAGTCAAGCACCACCGAATAGTGGCACCGCGGGCCAGCGGTACAGAGACGTCCTGATAGTCAATGCAACGCAAGTGGCAAGACCAACTCTAAAGTGCAGGCGAACTTCAAGGAAGCTCAATCCTGATACAAAGACGTCCTGAACACACCACTCCGACCCCAGCCAGTCCCGGCTCTAGCCAGACAAACTCCAACTTAGGTGTGTTTAAACACAACGCATTAGTTTTAATATAATTTTTAATTTTAAAAAAATGATAGTCAATGCAACGCAAGTGGCAAGTGGTGCTTGGCGTACACGTACACGCACAACGACTTGGAGCACAAGCCATGGCTGCCTATAAATAACTGACACTGTTGATGCAATGTCGCTCATTTAAAATTCTTTATTCACCCCTCCATTTCTGTTTTGAATTAGTTTGAACTTCAATTCATATTTCTCCGGCTTCAAGTTGGATTTCAATTTCCCCGTACGTCTATCCGACTTTGCGATTTCCTATCCTTGCTTCTTTATACTCCACTAATCTAGTGTTTGTTGCTTTCCTCAGGTTGATCATGTCTTCAGTGGCGGAATCGCTGCCAGCAGCTTTAATGGAGGAAACGACGCTCCCTGAAGATCTGATCTCCCGCATCCTGTCCAGGCTGCCGGTGAAATCCCTAGCTCGATTTCGCTCTGTTTGCAAAACCTGGAATTCGGTCATCTCCTCGCCGGAATTCATCGCGCAGCACATCTCCGCCACTGCATCTGCATCCTACAGCCTCCTCACCTTGTCCAAGATCTACGAGTTCCCGCTCGACGATGATCCGGTATACGACCTCTACTATCCCCCGTTCGATGCGGAAAACTGCTCCCGGAGACTCGAAACGCCTCCCAATCCGGAGGGATACGGCAGCTTACCAGTCGGTGTTGTCCATGGAGTAGTTTGCATTTTCCGACTTGTTTATTCGGAAAAAGCTGTCATCTTGTGGAATCCGATCATGGGCAAACACATCTCGTTCCCAATCGCCGAGGATCTTACAGTCGAAGGCTTTGGCTATGATTCCGTCACGAAGCAACTCAAAGTGTTAGCCTCTCGCAGCAATCACGACTCCTCAATGGTTGAATTCGAAGTGGTTTCGGATCGGGACCGCCAATGGCGGAAGCTCACTGGCGTTCACTGCGACCACCTCGGTGCAAGCAAGGGCGTGGTTTATGAACATCTGTACCACCAAGGATGCATCCATTGGCTGCGCTACGACGAGCTATGGTTTCTGGTGGTCTTCGATTGCGCGGAGGAGGAGTTTCGGACCATGGATCTGCCACACGAGTTGGCGAAATGCAAGCCACCGAAGGAGTTCGGCTGGGGGTCTTTCAACGCCGAAAGCTCCGATTCAGAGGAGCTGATTGTGACTCAATGTGGGGCCGGATTATCTGTATACCACATCATGAAACACTCCATGGGGCGTGACATTGACATATGGGGAGTAATGGATTATGGAGAAGAGGCCAGCTCTTGGGTTAAAATGTTCGCCCTTCCTTTGCGGTTCGACGCTGTGGATGTCAAAGTGCTGGTGGATGCTCCGACGATCTCGATGTGGCTTATCAGCGTGAAGAGCTTGGTTGTTTGTGATGTGATTGGGAAGAATATTAAGAGAATCTTTGAGCACCCCAATTTGGTGTTCAGTACCAAAATCTTCCAGGAGAGTTTGCTGTTGTTGGATGCTTGAGCCCTGTTTATGTCATGTATAAGCTGATATTCGGCTATCTCGGTTCGTTCTTGGCCTCCATTGGACCATTGCCTTTTAAGTTCTTGGAATGTGAACATGTTTGTTATTCACTGTTGATGTTGTATGTACAAACTGGTCCCGTTGTTTATGTGTTTGATAGTTTGTTTTATGATCAGAAATTTCCTTGTGTGTTTTTGAATCTAAGTTGAATCCTCCTATAGCAGAACTTGTGGTTTAAACTGCTATGCAGTCTTATCTGATCAAGTTTCGCTTTGATCTCAACTCTCTTGTTGTTTCCTCCATTTATACATAACAGTGCTGCAAAATTACTTGTATCAATCCTTTGAGGGAACTCACTTGCTGAGAAATCCAGGAATTGATTTGAAACACAACACAGACAAGTTTTGGGGTCTGATCAGCTGGCCTCCTTTCTCATCCTCTCATTCACAATGAGGACAATGAAACTGATGTATGAGAACCTCTGCATGAAACTTTCTTCATTTTGGTCGATTCCTCGACTTTTGAATAAACATCGGCTTCAATGGATTCCTCTCAAGCTGCACTTTTGGCTCGCTCCAAGTAGTATTGAAGAAATGCAGCAAGATATCATATAATACAATCTCCTGTTGTTCTTTGTTTGCTGAAAGGACAAAAGGTAGTATCATGTTGCAAGATATTTGGCAGTGTCGCGAGGTGTTGGCTGCATTCCATTTTGGAGGGATGGGTTCGGTGTGAGGGAAGTTGGAATTTGGAACTGTTCTCCAGAGTTCAATTCTTGAGTTAGCAAGCTTTATCTCGTCTCCAAGTCTAACTACACAATTGCCCCTCGAAAAATTTGTAACACTTCGGATCAACAAACAGATACCGATGCTGTGCAAGCTGCACACACTGCAATTCTTTAACTAGGAGTTCAGATCTGCCCTCCTACAATCTGCACATATCCATGCAATTCATGTAGTCCTGATACATTCCATTGCTGAATTTATCCATTTCAAAGGGGCCGGTTACTCAAGATGGAGAATTGCATCTTGTGGAACTCTAGGCTTTGATGCCTTGTAACAATTGAATAATATAGTTCTGCTGATCACATAACCGTTACATATCCCATGCGAAATCTTATTACAATGGTTGATTTCTCAACCCGAGAGATTAATAGAAAATCGTAAATGTATCCAGTGTTTTCAGTGGGCTTCTATATTCGCTGAAGGCAAAGGTTGAGCTGAGAGGTCTTCATTGTCAGGATTCAAGAGCAGATAAATCCATAGGTCACGCAAATCACATCATTTGATTTAGAAAGTGGGAAATTTCGGGAATTTGGGGTATTGCTCACCATAGTAGGAAGCTGTGCCCACCATCAGTGCTACCGTAGCGCCTTGGACGACCACACGGGCTCGCATTAGTTTCTGACCCAGCCGTGAGTTCCCTTTTCTGAAGCTTATCAAGCCAGCAGTAAGTACTCCAGCAGTAATCAGTGCGCCTGTAAATGCAACAAAGAACTTAATTCAATCAGATTACACCCGTTTGATGATTCGCACATATGACAACCCTGCTATGCACAATATTTTGCAAATATGAACATGAATTCTTGGAGATTTCCATTATAGTACTACAGGCGGTTTAGCAAAAAGAGTTTTGAGAGGCAGGTGCACCTGAGCGGAGTGAGCGCCTGAACCAAGCCAATGCCTGCCTAGCCATAAGCGAGACAGGTGTGGTAAGGTGATGCCTAGGTGGCCATTGGCCAGGTGCCTATCCTCTCCCCAAAAGTTCTAAATATGTTAGTTTTGAGATATTTTTTAGACGAATCCTCTTTATTTCCCCCCCCCCCCCCCCCCTCCATTCTATACCCTTCTCCTTCTATTTCCTACTTTGTTGCTCTGTTGCATTACTGCTGTGTTGTTGTCCGGGTCCTCCCTTCTCTACCCTTCTTCCACTTCCTAATTCATCAATATTAAGGCAATTTGAACCCCTCAAAGGACTCCTCTGTGATGAAAACTACCACCAATTACAAATTCCTTCAAAATGCCTACCCAGACCTTTCTATAGGCTTATGTTGCAGAAAATGATATCTACACTCTCCAATTTAATGAATTTAAATGATCATCAGGAGTCAGGACAGACAAGGCATCAAGGAAACACATTTTTCATCTTGGATTCTTGGGATGAAACCCTACAGAAACAGAGATATAATGACAAACAACTGACCCATGAATCAACGAATCAAGAAAATGGTACAGAGCAAGTGGTAAAAGGAACAACCTCTATAATTTGCTTCATTTGCAAATTCTAACTACATGGTACAAAGTTTCATTCTAACAAGCCGTTGCAGACGATAAACAATAAATAGAACTTGTCAAAAATAGTTATCTAATAGAGTAAAGTACAATCCGATCGGATGTATCCGGATACCAAACGCAGATAAAAATGTAAAACACATCCATCTGTCAATGATTTATCAAGGTTTTCATTCCACAAAATAGCTCTTACCACAAATTCCATGTTACTTTGATCACAGTTTATAACATCTATCCAAATTGAACCCACAAAACACTCCACAACCTCGAGAGACCAAATTGATTAATGGGGATGCAACAGCAACCCAAAATATCTACAGGCAGTGTTCAACTGTTCATAGCTCCATTCTTTAATCACTAAAGCCCAAATGCAGAAGATAATAAATACTATAGAACTAGCCAAAAGTACAATCCAATCAGAAGTATACGGATCCAAAATGCAGATAACAAGGTAAAACACATCCTCTCGTCAATGATTTACCAAGGTTTTCATTCCCCAAAATAGCTCTTATCATAAATATTTTGATCACAATTTATAACATATATCCAAATTGAATCCACAAAACACTCCAAAACCTCAAGAGACCAAATTGATTGATTGTGGTGCAACAGCACCCCAACATATCTACAGGCATGTTCAACTGTTCATAGCTCCACTCTTTAATCACTGAATTTCATTCCCATCTGCTAACCCTAGATCCATGAATCTTACCATAAGACAATGGCCAATTCATTCGCCCAATTCACATACGAAACCCTAAATTGGAAACAATAAAATACTGGAAAGACGATGATTACGCAAATCCAATGGACCGAAGCAGAAATCAAGAGCAAGGGTTCGGCGATCATCTTACCGATGGGGACAAAAGGGTTTCGCACTCGCTTCGTCTCCGGGAAGAACTCGTCCATGCTAGGTGGCTCTTGATTACCCATTTTGCCTTCCTCCCTCCGGATCAAAATCAAAAAGTTTGAATCTTTATGCCTGGGAGACGAAGCAAACGCCGGCGAATGGAGAACGAAAGAACGGATACCGCCAAATGGGACGCCGGCGATCTGGAAGGGGGGAGAAGTTGCCGCCTCAACGCACGGAAGGAGAAGACAGTTTTAGGCGTCGCGCTGTAATCACTCCTACCGCTCGATTCTTTTTGGCCTACAAACTTGCACGGAGTTCATAACACTGTTAGGGTGTGTTTGGATTCTAATTGGTAACAACTTACAATGCGTTTAAATATCAATAATTTTAAAAAATATTTTATAAATTGTGTTAACTAAATAAGATTGTATAAAGTTTATAATTATATTATAAACTTAGTGTAGTTGATTAATATAGCAAATAAATTATTTTATTTTAAATTCTCGTTATTTTAAACACATTATAAATTACATTAGATAAACGGTTGCAAATGATTATAATTATAATTTACAATCACTTGGAATCTCAAATACACGATGGCTAAAGTCAGATTGGGTCTAATCGAATCGAAAGTCAAATTCCCAAATTCAATAACTGAGAACTGACTCGAGCATTTTACGATCGGTTCAGTTTAGACCCGCTCAAGTTGGAGTCGGCCTAAATCTAGAATCTAACTAGATCGGATTCTTGATGAAGAATAACAACAATGGCAGTTTAGTGGATCAAAAATTTCTTCAAAATGAAAAAATAAAATACATATTATCTAAATGATTTTTGTTCAAAGTCTAGAGTTTTCCTATTTTGAAATTTTGGATAATCATTTAGTTTTAGATAATACTGCAGATTTAGAAAAACTTCTCTATTTTTCTACGTTGCTTCCTTATTTTGGAGAGTGAGATAGAGAATTCATTGAAGTAAAAAAAAATTGTTAAAATTCTCCAAAAATTTCAAAATCATCAAAATGGAAAATCTATTAAGGATGTTTTTTTTTTTTTTTTGATTAGGTAAAAATTCGAAGGTCAGACAGGCCTGACTCATCGAGAGGCCGACCGAAGTCGGCAGACGGTGGACCGTCTAAACAGAGCAACCTAAAAACAGTAATACAAATAACAAGCGTAATGAAACAAACAGAAATAAACTCAACAACAAAACGTTCCAAGAAGATCAAACACTCGAAAAGCTGAGGAAGTCACCGAAGAACGCAGCCAAGCACCACCAAACAGTAGCACCGCGGGCCAGTAGTACAGCAGGACTCTAACTCCTGTGGGTAGTGCAGACGAACTCCAAGGAAACTCTATCCCGGATACGGAGACGCCCTGAACGCACCACCACGACCCCAGCCAGACCCGACTACAAACTCCACGCCCCCCTCAACCAAGCAGAAGATCTTCTAGAAACATCGGAAGCAGAGCTGCAAACTGTTCGAACAAAACGCCAACAAGCTTTCACCTACAAACATATCGACAAGCCCTTACGGGATTTTCTCAAACCCTTTCGGGTGGTTATACTCAAACCCTTTCGGGACTTTATCAAGAACCCGAAACGGGTGGGTTTAGAGAGTCATTGCAAGCCCCTATGTATTTTAATATTAAAAAAGAAATTTTAATATTAAAAATAGATTGACAAACCTCAACCTTGGGCCCTAAGGACCCGAAGCTTGGGTCCGAAGGACCAAGGGAAAGAGGAAGCTACGCATCTACACACCAAGGAAACAACCGGCGCCGGCGACAGCCGCCAAGGAAGAGCGACGAGCCCCCAGTCGGGCAAAGCCACGGCGGCCGGCCGGAGGCCGAAGATGAAGGGTATGAAGGTTGAAGCCCCAAACTAATTTCACGGATACAATAAGTAAGACTGAAAATCGAAAGAAAGAAGTCTGAGACAGTAGGGGAACAAATCCACACCAGGGGAAGGAGGATTGGTCTAGGAAACGGGAGATCGGAAATCAAATTCGCGAAATAGGGATCAGATCAAAAACAAAAGGTAGGAAGGGGATCTCGTCGATCGATCCGGCGACGGAAGCACCAAATTCGCCGGTGGAAAAAACCAGCAAGGTCAATCGACCGGAAAAAATGGAGACAACCATTAAACACAAGGAGAAGGGGTTAATTAGTGGGATTGAATCAAAATCGGGGGCCAGAAACAATTTGTCCCAAATTCTTGATTGAGATAGAAGGTGATACATCAGGAGGAATTTTCAAAATTGGTTTCTCAAGGAGGAGAGAGAAGAGAGTTTCTCTCTCCTCCGTAATGACTTGCCCAATGACATGTATCTATTAAGGATGTTGTTCAAATAGAATTGGAAGAAGTGTTTATTTACTTTTATTTTTATTATAATATAAAGTGTATCTATAGTTCCATACTGAATTGAGACCAAATCGGATCGAACGCAAACTCTAAAAATCTAAAAGAAACCTAGGGACGAACATGATTACCATCCACTCCATAACACTTATCACCGATGCCTCTATGATATAAAGACACTAGGCTACTTCAAAGATTGATTATCGAAATGAAGGTCGATCGGGCATCTCGGTATGTGAAATGCATCAATGCTTGAGAGTTGAGAGTACCTTTGTACTGGAAAAACAAAGTCACAGGTGCAATCCTTGGAATTTTGTGGCAGTTCATATTCATTGTTGTAGGGGGAAAGAAAAAAGTAGAGGAAATTGGTGTTGATGGAGCTTGCAAATAACCGTAATGATTTTATTGGAAAGTACTTGCGGGTAGTAACATAGGTTCCCGGTTCGAACCTCGGATGATCGCTCTCTATTTACCAAAATTCAAGGAGGTTGCAAATATTTAAAAAAAAAAGAGAGAATAATATAGGATGACACAATGAGCTAATATTTTTAAGAAATAATGGAAGATGGTCGTGTCTTTGGGAGATAGAGAACCTCATGACCGACATCACCGAGATTGGGGGTCGTGTGCACACGTGCGCCCTTGCGCTAATAGCCTAGCACATAAGTCGAGCTGGGTTCCATCCTAAAACCAATTGGCTATAGGAGGAGTAACCCACTAGCTTATATACCCCATCCGTTCGCGAAAACTTGTCATTTTAGACTTTTGATTTTGTTCAAAAAAACTTGTCACTTTAGAGATTTTACCCATATATTTCTAAATTTACCCTCATTTGTTTAAAATTTGAATTACCTTGAAAAATGTGATTGTACTTTGTTAAGACAAAAGTAGGGGTAAGTTTGTAGTTTAACTATTTCTTAAATATTGTGCCGGAAGCTAAAATGACAAGTTTTCGCGAACGGAGGGAGTACTAAGACTTCTTTGTTCATATTATCGATGTGGTACTCTTTTGGTCTCTTCACATTTTTCATTCTCTCAACATGTCTCACATCAGTAATATAGAGAATGATTGAACAACATATAAGGTTGAAGATACACTTCTCTCATTGTCAATTGGTTTTCGGATGGAACCCGTTGGGTTTATGTGGTGTTCGTGTCTCCCGCACACAACCTTCCTCCAGCTTGTCTTTAGCCCAACCGAGTTTAACGCGCCTCACTCTTCAACATTTCGCGCGAGCCAATTCTCTCACGTGTAGGGAGATCAACGTATGCTCGGGTCATGTTACACGTCTCTTCTAGAATTGACGAAACCAAATGAGAAAAATCGTAAAAGAACCCTCCACGTGTCCGTGGAGGGGTATGCTAGCGACTTCCTTTCACTGGAAGTGGGTACGGCGGGCTTACCTGAAGCCCACTTCACCCTGGTCAGTCACCCCGGAGGGGGGGGGGGGGTGGCTAAGCCAGGGGAAGAAGGACTCTTACCTGTGCCGCATACCCTAAAGGAACATGCAGACGGTCTTATCCACCCATGGGGACCCCCTGAGGTGTAGGGGTCCCATGACCGGTGCCGCCGAGTCTTTCGAGAAGACTCGCATCTTAATCTATCTGGATTCATCAATTGACTCAATGGCTAAGAGGATACGCTGGTCGATACGGTAAAAGTAGAGGAGAAAAACAGTTTCACATGTTGTCCCGCCTCCGGGCCGGACGCCTTACTACCTGTTTAGCCTCGACTATCTTGCTCTTCACTCTAGGGGCGTCCGCGGACACGGGGTTTCAGGATGGGTCAAGATATTGACCTTGTCGTGGTTGTTTCCTTTCTCGCTCTCTTTTCTAAACAGCGTTCTCTCTCTCTTATTTCCCAAAAAATCCTTTACTCTCTCATTCACTTCGGTTTTTATACTGCTTTACTTCGATCGTCGGGCCGAGGGGAGGTTCCCCTCTTTCGGACATTTGTCGGTGCTGGGATGCCAAGTGTTCAAAAGAAAAAGAACACTTGGATGGGTGGCATGAACGCCACCTGTCCCTCCGTACGCCACGTGTACCATTTGTGCGGGCATTCCTCGTCCGCGGACCGAAGGTTGTTACTTTTTTCTTATGGACCCCACCATCGTTGACCTTTCAAAATACCCTTTGCCGTGGGGGAGCCGATTAGGCTCTACCGCGGTTCGAAAATTCCCTCCGCGAGAGGTAATTTCCTTCAAGGCGAAAAGATAAAGGAGATGGGATAACATGGGCTTTTTCAGGGGCCCAGAGAGGTTTTGTTGGGCCGGTAACGGTTTGGCCCATTAGTTCTGATTGATGGGGCCCAAGCTTTCGACACGTGTCGTGAGGAAGAAGGCGAAACGTCTTAGATTGTGGCGCCTATAAATAGGAGTTCTGAGTCCTCTCTCATTTTTACCGTTCTCCGTTTTTTACAGCCTTCCAACCGGGACTCCCTCACGGTAAATCTCGACTTCTCTCTTCTTTTCTTTCCGCGTCTTTAGATTTCGTTTTTGATCTTAGTTTTCTCTTCTTTCCCATTTCTTCTCTCGGGCCGTGGTCGACGTGCAGGAAATTATCTGGGTTTGCATTGGCCGCGGCGGGTCCTTAGGCATTCCTTCCTTTACTTCTTTCTTCAATAGCCCCACTACTTTCATCATGTCAACCCCTTTGAGTAGTTCGGGGAGTGTCCAGGCTTTGGTTAGACCCCTTCCTCCCGACGCCCAGGGGGAAAACTCCGGATGGGTGAAGTTGAAGTTCCCGAGGAAGTCACATTCAGGCGGCCCAAAGATCTCGAGGATCCTACTTTCTACGCTTCCCCGAGCCGCGATCGTGGAGAGGATTCTTCCCCGATTGACTCGGCTTCTTCGCGGTCAGGCGTTGGGGTTTCATCATCAGAATCGGACTCGATATTGGAGTCGCCGGAGTCCCAGCACTCCTACAAAGAGTGGGATACTCGTACTGGCCTGCCCTCTGGTCCTGTCTTTATGCCAAAGGAACGTCGTTCGTCGTCAGTGCTGGGAGATTTCCGGCCGGTTTTGTATAATGAAAACGTGCTGGCGACTTGTCCCTTTAGGGGAGACTTCCAGCCTTCTGCTGCGGGCCCAATTCCTGAAGTTTCTCCTCAACGGGTGATCCCCATAGCTCCTCCGAATGCCCAGAATCGCGGAGGGGGAACATTTACTACGGTGGACGATCTGAGGGTAATCGCTCGCGTCTTTCCCTGGCCAGAAGGGGTTGTGTTGTGTCTGCCGGCCGAAGGGGGAGGAAGCCTGGACGCTTATCCGGGTTGTTTAGTGGTGTATATCGAGAGTCTGGTACAAGGGTTTCGTCTCCCTTTGCCTAATCTGTTTAAACGTTACTTGAAGGCCTGCGGCTTGAGCCCGACCCAGCTGGTACCGAATAGTTGGCTTTTCTTGACTTCCTTTGTGATGCGATGTCTGGAGATCGGGGTCCAACCTTCTCTCGGGCTCTTGAGCAACATGCTTATCTTAGGTCATGGGGGCATTCACAAGAGCCTTTATCAGGCCAAACTCAGTGTCCCTATTGTGGATCGAAATACCAGCAAACCGGAATGGCGGCATAAATGGTTTCTGGTTAGAGATCCTTCGCGTAAGGTTTTGAATTTTCACACTGAGCCGCGCTTGTACCTGCGGATGAAAAAGAAGGCGGTGTCTGACCTTAAGGAGATTGAGCGGAAGTTCGCTGTGGGGACGAAGCCGTCCTGGAAAGATATGGTTTCCCCCCTTCGGCTGGAAATGGCTGGCCTAAGTCTTCCTCATCCGCGCATAGGTTGTAGCTAAATTCAGGGGGTGCCCTGGCTTTTGTTTAATCTCCAGTGGTTTCTAGGTTCGCTTTTCTAATCACCTTCGATTTTGTGTGGTTTTGTCTAGGTGCTGCCGAGCTGAAAACCATGGTGGACGCGGCTAAAATGTCTTCGGCCCCCCCTTCTTCTTCTAAAAGGAAAATCCCATCCGACGTTACGAGGGCCCTGAAACGTCCTAAGATCTCTGCTCCAAAGACTAAGGGGAAAGCGGTGGCGAAAGAAAAAGTTATCTCCGCGGCTTCTCCTCCTCCGGTTGCTCCAGCGGAACCCGAGCCTCCCATCATACTGATCGATTCTTCCCCGGTCGCCGAGGCCCAGCCCTTATCTCTGATTTCCCCCGCAGAGCGTCAAGTCATCTCCCCTGGTGACGCGGGGACTTCTAAATCGCTGCCGAAGAAGAGGAAAGCGCGATCGTACCCGGCGTGGGAAGGCGTGAGCTGGGATGTTCCAGTTTTTCATGTTGACGCTAATGGTCGGCCCGCGTACCGGATGCCCGGCTTCCACTCCGATACTCTTGAACAGTTGGCTTTTCCCCCGGAACTAGGGAAAGCAGAGCTACGGTATCTGGACCACCTGACTGACGAGCAGTTCACATTAGAGCAAGAGCGCTGGTGCAATTGGGTAAGCGCATCTTACGTCCTTTCTTTCACATTTTTGACTTTTGACTGCATCCTGTATTCTCATAGTATTTTCCGCGGCTAGGGTCACGTTTTCACCCACAGCGGCTGGGGCAGGTATCTCCGCTTGGGCCAACATGCTCACGAGCTCGAAGGGAGGCTGGAGCAGTTGGAAGGGAAACTCTCGGAGGTTGAGACGCCGAAAAAGGAGGTCGAATCTCTTCGTTCGCGGGTGAAAGAGAGGGACGAGATTATTTCCGCCGAGAAAGCAAAAAACAGTAAACTGGTGGAAGACGCGGAGACGCTGCGTGCTCAACTTGAATCTTCTCAACAGGCCATGGCGGCGCTGCGAACTGACTTGGAAAACCAGAGGAAGGAGTTTGAAACCCAGAAGCAAGAGTTTGAAGCCCACAAAAAGGAGTTTGAGGACCAGCTGCTGGCGGCCAACGAGTCGAGGAGTAAGGCGGTCGTGGAGGCCAACCGGCGTGCTCTCGAGTTGGAACGATATAAATCCCGCACGGACGGTGATATCGTTCTGTCTTGGTTGGACGTTCCTCATAACCGTACCAAGTTGGTGGACGACTGGCTGAAGACTCCGTCTGGTCTGGATTTCATGAAAAGTGCAGTCCCCGAGTGGTTGAACGAGGAAGCCGGGCAGGATTTCATCCAAAATCGGTATAAGGATTGCTTTTATATTGGGATGAAGGCTGGGATACACCAGAGTGTGAAAAAATCCGAGGAGAACCCGGGAATTCCCCTTCAACCGTTTTCTCCTAGTGAAGATCGGGAAGACTGGGGTTTGGTGGATGACGATCAAGTGGATTTTTCTGGTGATGGGCTGTAGACGTTAGTTCCAGTTGCCTCTGATGGTTTCATGTTTTAGACGAACCTTGGCACTTTGTTTATGTTTCTTCTAGGATTGCGAACGTCTGGTTTTTATGTTTTGAACAAACCTTCCCACACGTTTTAAGCAAACGTGTTGGAAAGCTGGTGGTGGGAAACTTAATCCGCGGTTATTTTTTGGAAATGGGTTTTGCCCCTGGTCCCGCGGATGGCCTGTGTTAGGGGAACCTGGTTCGTGGTTTTTTATTAGTGACCTTTCTAATATTATTTTGGTGCTTGGCGAAAGAGATTTCGGAAACCGCGACGCCCGGTCGCTTTAATATTTTTCATTCAACGCTCTTATTGATTACATGCTTCTTTTGCTTGATAATCTTAAACATTTAGCACGCAATCTTTTCTTACTGAGAATCGCCACTACTCTCACCTTCGGAAGTGTTTTCCCCTAAAGGCATGTAGGTGGTCCTGAAGCGCGCGTCGCCCAGATACTTGAATATGACGGCTCCTCCCACGTGCACGTTTCTGGATCGGGTGAACGCTCTCCATCCTTGGGTGAGCCAGAGCACCCCGGCTTCGTCTCTTTCTACCAAGACGCGTGTGCCTCTCCTTCCCAGTCCATTAGTTAGGATGATCCTCTCAACGCCGAAAAGCCTATATTCTTCCTCGAAGAACTCCGGCAGGGGCGTTCTTTGTAAAAGAGACGCATTCTGGATCCATCGGAGGAAATCCCTTGGGCGGCCTCCACCTGCTGCCATGTTCTTCCCCGGACTGTTTTAGTTGGTGTATTTCTTGATGGAGAGTGTGTCTTGAGAGGTTACCCAGTCCCTGGTTTTTATAGAGAAACTGCGAGCTACTGTCCCCTTGTTTGTTCGCTTTTTTTTTTTATTATTTAATGGGTCTTTTCCGAATCGTCCCTTCCCGAGTTTCTCGGGAAGAAAAATTGGTCAGTAAAGGAAAAATAGCTTTATTGATTTCCTTTCCAAACCGAGAAGAAAAAGGGAAAACTTTTATTCGTTCTCAGGTACATCGGTACTTGCGGGCTTACTTTTTAGGTTTTGGCGCCTTGGCACCCTTAGGAGCCCTTGGGGGCTTCTGATGGGCCTTGGATTTGGACGAGCCCACGCTCGTCGGGCCCATCTTCCTTTGGTGGTCGTTGATCGGGTCTGGGTAGGACACATGCACCTCGAAATAGGACTCCCCCTCGTAGACGAAAAGAAGCGAACAGCCCATGACTACTCGGTTGGAGAAAACAAAGTCCGGCCACCCCTCGGTGAACCAGAACGTTCCGTTCGTGTCTCTCTCCACGTCGACTTCAAAATCCTGACAAGTGGTTGACCACAGGTAAACGAGCTGATGCACCGCACCCCCGAGCTGCTCATACATCTGGGGTAGTTGTAACGCGTGCAAGTGCTCCTCCTGGGTGACAAAGCGGTAGAATGCTCGGGTGTTTTCGGAGCCCATGTCGAAGTTTTCTTCGATGGGAGAGGGCGTTTTTGACTGTGAAAGGAATTGATCTCGCCGCTTCCCTTCCTCTTTATTATGGTGCTTCGCCCACTGAAACCATCCTCAGCCAAATGGTGGTTGAGAGCGGCAACCTTCGCTACACGTGGGAGTTCCTAGCCACCCACGTTTTTTTTTTTCCATTCGGAGAAGAACCACGTGTTTGGGAGAAACTCTGGATCTGCCTCCAGTGTTCCAATAGGAGGAAAAATCTCTGCATGGGGTGCACAATAGCGCGGCCTCCGATCGCCGGATCGCGAAGGGTCTTTGACGCAGCTTGGGGCGGTCTTGAACGAGAAGTGCTCCTCTCCCAGTTGGCGGATGAGGATCCTTCCCTAGATTGCTGATAGGACACGAAGGGAGGTCGTTGTGGTTTGGGTCTTTTGGTCGACCACGGAAACCTCGTGTGAAACCGTTTATCCCCTTTTGGTGGTTCAAGGGGGTGGCGTCGGGCCGCTCTAGGTGGTTTCAATAGTTGTGAATTATAAGCGTTTACGGCTATCTTTGGGAGACCGATTGCGTTCTCGCGACCCTCACTCGTTCTAAAGATGTGAAAGAGGTCCTTTATTATTCATTGATGGTAACAAGAACAAAGTTTTTCTCAGACCCGACTCCCTTGGCACCTGAACATTGGAACCGAGGGAGGGTGCAGATTACATAGGATATGGATCTGAAAATCTATTGTTTCTAGATTTCCTCGCTGTCGGGGTTGATTATATTGACTTCAAAGATGGAATCCCCCATGTAAGCAAAGATCAGAGCAGACCCCACTGTGACTCGGTTTGCTTGAATGAAGTGGTTCCAACCCTGGGTTATCCAGAAAAGGCCGTCGTTGTCCCTCTCAACCTTCACCTCATGTTCCTGATTGGAGCGGGACCAAAGCCGGGCTTGCGCTTGCGTGTCTTCGTCTATTAAAACGTACATAAGTGGGAGGCGGAGTGTGTGAAGCTGTTCTTCCTTCATGATGACGCGACAAAACGTCCTGGGTGGTGTCCCGGGATTCATCGGTGTCTTCGGGGGGCGTCGGATTCCTCGAGTCACCAGGGCCTAATCTTTATATCCCAAGATGGGAGTTACGGTCTGGATTTGGTCGCCCCTGGATAGAGAAACTATGCTCACGGGTCTTTTTTCTTTTCGGGGTGCAGGCTGTGGTCTGCATGTAACGTCCCATCCGACGTACATCTGTCCGCCATGCCTGGCCTGGGACAGTGATGCTCTGGTTGTTCTCGGGTTTTCTTTTCGGGGTGCAGGCTGTGGTCTGCATGTAACGTCCCATCTGACGTACATCTGTCCGCCATGCTTGGCCTGAGACAGTGATGCTCTGGCTGTTCTCGGGTTTCGCCATGGTCTCTTTTTCAGTCTTTTGGCTTACCGAGGTGGTGCCTGTGCCGTCCGTGATGCTTGGGGATCCCCTTTAAAAATCGGGGTCTTCTCATCCCTTCGTCTTTGTGAGAAAAGTCCTCCATAAGATGTCTCCAAGCCCAACGACCTGGTCCTTTTTCCGTTCGCTGGACTTCCAGGAACAGATGTATCACTTGGTATGTCGCAGTCATGATTTCGACATTTTTGCCGACTTCTCTTGTTAACTGATCTTTCTTCTTTTTTCTGGTGTGCTCGAGCAGCGGCTGCCTGCCCGTTTTGAAATTGAGTACGGCCCGGATCTCCCTGGGCGGGTCCTGCTATCGTCAAGGATCCTACGGGATTTTCCCGTGACGGTGTATCGGGGTGATTACCGTGTGCCCTACTTGGGGCAGGGTTGGAACCATTTTGCCTGTACCCATGGGGTTGACATAGGGTCCGCCATCACTTTCCTGCACAGAGGGAACGCTCGGTTCGAGGTTCACATCCTATCCGCGGATGGTGCAGAGGTCGATGCTGAGTGGCGAGAGCCTCATCCTGAAGGTCCTTTGCCCAATGGAACCCGTTTGTGTGCTGATCGAACTCGCTTGGTTTCAGATCGTCCCCGGGACACTCCTTGATTTAGCCTTTCTGGGTCCTGTATTACTGTGAAATGTCATGTCTTTCTTGCACGATTTAGCCCTTCTGGGTCTTCCGCGTGTTTCTTGTCGCCTCGGATGTACCCTTCTTTGAATGTTTGCAGCCCAACTTTTTGGGGTGCGGTTTGATTGGGTCCCAAGTTTTAGTCCCCAACTTCAAGTTATTGAGTGCATCACTGGTAGGCTTTCGGCCGGAGTTTTACTTAGACCAACGGTCAACTCGGGTGCCTTACGCGTTCCCCGAAAACCCATCGCGGGCTGAATTCCGCCGTCATAGGAGTGGAGCCTGTCTGGGGATCTAAAGTGTCCACCAGATGTTCGACGCGGAGCGAGCTCCAGCGTCATAAAACTTTTAAACTGATCTGGGAGCTCAAGGCGTTCACCAGACGTCCGACGCAGAGCGAGCTCCAGCGTCATAGGATTTTAAACTGATCTGGGGGCTCAAGGCGTCCACCAGATGTCCGACGCGGAGAGAGCTCCAGCGTCATAGGACTTCAAACTGATCTGGGAGCTCAATGCGTCCACCAGATGTCCGACGCGGAGGGCGCTCCAGCGTTATTGGACTTCAAACTGATCTGGGAGCTCTAGGCGTCCACCAGACGTCCGACGCGGAGCGAGCTCCCGCGTTATAGGACTTCAAACTGATCTGGGAGCTCAATGCGTCCACCAGATGTCCGACGCGGAGGGCGCTCCAGCGTTATTGGACTTCAAACTGATCTGGGAGCTCTAGGCGTCCACCAGACGTTCGACGCGGAGCGAGCTCCAGGGTCATAGGACTTTAAACTGATCTGGGAGCTCAAGGCGTCCACCAGACGTCCGACGCGGAGCGAGCTCCAGCGTTATAGGACTTTAAACTGATCTGGGGGCTCAAGGCGTCCACCAGATGTCCGACGCGGAGAGAGCTCCAGCGTCATAGGACTTCAAACTGATCTGGGAGCTCAATGCGTCCACCAGATGTCCGACGCGGAGAGAGCTCCCGCGTTATAGGACTTCAAACTGATCTAGGAGCTCAATGCGTCCACCAGATGTCCGACGCGGAGAGAGCTCCAGCGTTATAGGACTTCAAACTGATCTGGGAGCTCTAGGCGTCCACCAGATGTCCGACGCGGAGAGAGCTCCAGCGTTGTAGGACTTTAAACTAATCTGGGAGCTCAAGGCGTCCACCAGATGTCCGACGCGGAGAGAGCTCCCGCGTTATAGGAATTCAAACTGATCTGGGAGCTCAATGCGCCCACCAGATGTCCGACGCGGAGAGAGCTCCAGCGTTATAGGACTTCAAACTGATCTGGGAGCTCTAGGCGTCCACCAGATGTCTGACGCGGAGAGAGCTCCAGCGTTATTGGACTTCAAACTGATCTGGGAGCTCTAGGCGTCCACCAGACGTCCGACGCGGAGAGAGCTCCAACGTTATTGGACTTCAAACTGATCTGGGAGCTCTAAGTGTCCACCAGACATCCGACGCGGAGCGAGCTCTAGCGTCATAGGACTTTAAACTGATCTGGGAGCTCAAGGCGTCCACCAGATGTCCGACGCGGAGAGAGCTCCAGCGTTATAGGACTTTAAACTGATCTGGGAGCTCAAGGCGTCCACCAGATGTCCGACGCGGAGAGAGCTCCAGCGTCATAGGACTTCGAACTAATTTGGGAGCTCAATGCGTCCACCAGATGTCCGACGAGGAGCGAGCTCCAGCGTCTCGGGGGTAGAAACTGTACAAAGATTTATAAAGCACCCACTAACCACTTTGATTTATTTAATGGTAGCGGGGGTGACTTAGATAAACTTTGAAAGAGCTTAGAGATTACACATAGTATTTCTTCAAGTGCTCTGCGTTCCACGTCTTCCGAAGGACAACACCCTCAGGGGTTTGTAACTTGTATGCTCCTACATGGACGCGTTCGACGACCACATAGGGCCCTTCCCATTTGGCGTTGAGCTTCCCTCCTGCCAGGGCCAAACGGAGGACCAGGTCTCCCCTCTTAAATCGTCGCTCCTGGAGATGCTGGTCCCTGTGCCTTTGGGTTTTCCTCTTGTACTCCCGTGCATTAATTTCGGCGACCATCCTCCTTTCCTCCCGAAGGTGCATTTCGACCTCCAGAGCTTCGTCATTGGCCTTGGACTCGTAAGCTAGGACTCGGGCGGAAGGAATCAAACGCTCAACTGGGATGACCGCGTCTGTCCCGAATACCAAGGAGAAGGGCGACTCCCTGGTTGGAGTCTTTGGTGAAGTACGATAAGACCAGAGGACTAAAGGGAGAAGTTCCGCCCACCGACCTTTGGAAGTTTTCCCCAGCTTCTTCTTAATACCTTCCAAGATTTGGCGATTTGTAGTCTCCGCTTGTCCATTCGTTTGAGGGTGAGCTACAGATGAGAACTTCAATTTTATTCCGAGGCCTTCACAGAAATCTCGGATGTTTTCACAATCGAACTGCGTCCCATGGTCGGTGATGATGGCTTCAGGGACTCCAAATTGACACACTAGATTCTTCCACAAGAATTTCCTGACCTTCTCTACGGTGATCAAGCCCATCGCCTCTGCTTCTACCCACTTGGTGAAATAGTCCACCAGGACCAGGACATATTTGAGTTGTCCGGGTGCAGTGGGAAAAGGGCCCAGAATGTCCATTCCCCACAAGGCGAAAGGACAGGCCCCAAAGATGTTTTGAAGCGGCTCGGCGGGTACATTCTTCAGGTTCCCGTGTTTCTGACAAGCTTCACAACTGTGCACAAAGTTCTGTACGTCCGCCCTAATCGTGGGCCAGTAGTATCCCAACCTTAAAATCTTGGAAGACAAAGCCCTCCAGCCTTGGTGATGAGCGCAGACCCCGGCATGCAATTCCTCTGCAATGATCCGTCCTTCCTGGTTGGATACACACAACAAATCCGGGAAGTTGAAACTTTTTTTGTATAGTCTTCCTTCGCGAATCACGAATCGGGCCGCTCTGCCCGTCAGTTTCTTGGCCTCCGTTCTTTCTGGTGGAAGAATCCCCTTCCCCAGGTACTCCGTAATTGGCGTTCTCCAGTCATCAGGTCCTTCTGTTTGGACGAAATACACTTCCTGCAACAGCCTTCGCTGGTCCATTCTTTCAAAGTCAAACTTTCCCTCTACGTTCGACGGCATGACGGCCCCCACCCAGGCCAACAAATCGGCTTGTTCATTGTCCTCTCTAGGGATGGATTCGATGGTGAAGTACAGGAAAGCTTTCCTTAGAGCATTCACCTTTCGCAGATAATCTGGCAACAACCCCGTCTTGGCCTCGTATTCTCCGTCCGCCTGCTTGGCGACAATCTTGGAATCGGTATACATGGTGACGGCCCGAGCCCCACGGGCCAGGGCTAACTCTAGTCCTGCTATCAAAGCTTCATACTCGGCCTCGTTGTTGGTGGTCGGGAAGTTTAGCTGGTGAGCGAAACAGAACTAGTCCCCTCCAGGGGTGGTTAGCACGATCCCTGCTCCGCATCCATCCGCGTTGGCGGCTCCGTCAACTTTTATCAACCAAACCTTCTGTGAATTGCCGTCTTCTTTTTCAAAACTGGTTTCGCAGATGAAATCGGCCAAAACCTGAGCTAACGCTGCTTTTCGCGGAACGTACGATACCTCGAATTATGAGAGCTCGATAGACCACTTCGTCATTCGTCCTGAGAAGTCTGGGGAGTGAAGGATTTGCCTCAATGGTAAATCTGTCAAGACTTCGATCCGGTGGTCCTGGAAATATGGACGTAGCCTTCTGGCCGCGAATATCAAACACAGGATTACCTTCTCAACTGGCTCATATCTGGTCTCCGCGTCCTGTAACACTCTGCTCACATAGTAAACCGGATACCGCCCCTCCCTAGTGAGAACTGCGCTGATGGTGGTTGTTTTAACCGCGAGGTAAATCTGTAGGTCTTCAGTCTTTTGTGGCTGCTGAAGAGTTGGCAAATACTGTAGGAAGACTTTCAAATCATCGAATGCTTGCTGGAGTTCTGGTGTCCACCGTATCGGCCCCTTCTTTTTCAACAGCGCGAAGAAAGGCAGGGACTTATCCGCTAGGCAGGAGCAGAAGCGTCCCAGGTAGTTGACCGCACCGTTTAACGACTGTACTTCTTTGATAGTCCGAGGGGGACGCAACTCCTGTATTGCTGCTATCTTGGCCGGGTTCACGTCTATTCCTCTCTGGCTGACCATGAAACCTAGAAATTTCCCAGAATCAACTCCGAAGACGCACTTTTCAGCATTCAAATTCAACCCCCCTCGTCTCAGCGAGTCGAAAGTCTCCTGCAGATCTGCGGCGTGATTCTCTGCCTTCTGGCTTCTTACTACAATGTTGTCCACGTAAATGGACACGTTCCGGGGGAGCTGATCGCGAAATATCTTGTCCACTGTCCTCTGGAACGTGGCTCCAGCATTCTTTAGGCCAAAGGGCATGACCTTGTAACGGAAAATTCCCTGATTAGTGATGAATGTGGTAGCCCTTTGGTCCAGTGGGTCTAGTTTAATCTGGTTATACCCTGAGTAAGCGTCCAAAAAACCCAGAGCCTCGTTCCCGGCGGTTATGTCCACTAGCTCGTCTATCGAAGGCAGCGGGTAACTATCTTTAGGACATGCCTTGTTTAGATCAGAGAAATCGACACACATCCTCCATTTCCCATTTGCTTTCTTGACGAGGACCACATTCGAGAGCCAATCTGAGTCCTCAGCTTCTTCAATGAAACCGGCATCGAGCAACTTGTCTACCTCCTCTTTCGCTGCCCTGGACTTCTCCGGGGCCATCTTTCTTTTCTTTTGGGCCACTGGTCGTGCGTCATGTCGGATCCTGAGGGTATGGATTGCGATGGAAGTGGGAACACCCAACAAATCTTTCGGGGACCAAGCGAACACGTCCCGCGACTGCCGGATAATCTCCAAGACCCGTTCCTTTTCCCCCGCTCCGAGGGCCTGACCCATGTAAATCCTCTCCTCGGAACTGGGAAAAGGTTGGTGGACGGTTCTTGGATCCGCGGTCGGGATCTCTCTTTCAGAAGGTCGAACCTCAAGCTCTGCTTCTGATACAACTTCGTTGGTTACCCTTGTTACTTCATCCTGAGGGGTGAAATCGGCTTCGACATTCTCGGCCCGGCTCTGAGCGGTGTCTTCGATACACATAACCTCCTTCTTCTTCTTTAAAGAGGTCACATAACAACTCCGACTCTCTGGTTGCTGTCCGCATACCTCCCCCGTTTCTCCCCCGGAGACTGGAAACTTGGCTTTGAAATGGTATATGGACACAACTATCTGGAATTTATAAAGGGAAACCCTCCCCAAGAGCGCGTTGTAAGTGGTCGGAATTCGGACTACCATGAAGGTGACGTTCTCCATCCTTCGGAGAGGGGGGGTGCCTAAAACTACTGTGAGCTCGATTGTGCCCGCCACCTGCACCTCATCTCCCGAGAAAGTAATCAAAGTGCCGTGATAAGGTCTCAAAGCTGTTGCGGACACGCCTAACTGGGAGAAAGCTTCCCACGAGAGTATGTCCACTGATGACCCTGTATCGATGAAAACCCTCTTTACTGTTTTTGTGGCGATCTGCGCATGGATTACCAGTGGGTCTGCATGGGGCATGCGGACCTGCTCCGCGTCGGTTGAAGTGAAAATTATTTCCGGGTGTGGTTGCAAGGCAATTCTCTGACTCGCAGTTGACGGGGGATGCCTAGCCTCTCTTTCATAGTTCTTCCTTTCTTGTCGACTGATCCCTGAAATCGACGGTCCTCCTGCAAGAGTGTCGATAAAACCCTCCGGTTCTGGGATCCTGTTGACCCGTGACCCTTCTGGGCGGTCCTCGCGGCGAGGGGCCTGATTGACCGACACCTGCGCCGGCTGCCCCTGCCCTCTTCCACCCCACCTCCACCAATGCCCCCTCCCTCGGCCCCTGTTCACCGGGGGATACCGCTGCTGCTCATCCCTCCCCGGAGGGACCTCGAATCGAGAGGCTTGGTGGTGACTTCTTCTGTCATCCGCGTACCTCCGATCATTGTGATTTTGAGCTTGCTGGTGACGCTGAGGGTTGTCGCGATGTTCATTTCTCCGGGCCGGAGGGACTGGCTCCCTGTGACTGCGCGCTTCTCGGTCATAGCCTTGGTATCTTGCGTCCGGTCTCTCCCTTTCGTGGTTGTAATGGACCTCGTCCTGTCGGGACGCGGGCATTCCGCCCGCGGAGTAATTTCTTCTCTGCTTTACTGCTCTTTTGTCTCTTCGGAACTTGCCTGCTATCTTCCCCAGAAGACCCCGTGAACCCTCATTGGCCCTCGAGCTAGAGGCCGCGGCTTCTTCTGCCTCAATCTGAGCAGACACCAAGTTTCTTAAGGTATCATAGTCCTTGGGCTTCTTTCTGAAAAGCCGAGTCTTGAAACTTCCATCCGCAAGGTTCCCCATTAGGATTATAACAGCAGATTCGTGATTAAAGTTGGGGATCTGCACCACCACAGAGGTGAAACAGGCGAAGAATTTCCCCAGAGTCTCATTATGCCCCTGCCTGATCGAGTTCATATCTAACATGGTCTTTTTTCTGGACCGCGAGCTTCCAAAATGAGACTTGAAGACCTGGGAAAGATGGAGGAAACTGGCGATCGAGTTCTGCGGTAGGTTAGTGAACCAAGTCAGCGCGATGCCGGTCAGAGTGGATGGGAAAGTTCGGCATAACATTGCATCATTGTATTCGTTGATCCCCATGGCGGTCGTGAAGTGACACATGTGGTCATCAGGGTCCGTAGTGCCATCATACTTCATAAAATTAGTGTCCCTCCATCGCTTGGGTACGGGTGCCAGGCAGACATCGGGAGTAAACACTGAAGGGACGAGATCCACCCTCCTCTCGTTCTCACGGGGTGAACCTGTTCGGGTGGACGTTGATATATCAGACGAATGCTCTCCCCTGTGATGCTTGGATGCGCGCGTCTGCCTTCACCACGATAGTGTGTTCCGTAATCATCAGAGAATCTGGGCTGAAACTGTCCTTGATAAGTGCCCCCATGCACATTGTGGGGAAAAAAGTGGAAAGGGTTCCCCTGTTGAAATGGGGAATATCCATCGTATCCGTAGAACGGACCCTGTCCCAGGTTTTGAGGGGGTACATAATGCTCTTCTGGTATAAAGTAGCCTTGAGCCATATGCGGGGGAACGTACGGCGAGACGACTGGAACCTCCGGCGCGCTGAACTGACCCGGAGAATTTACTGGTAAGTCGGACCCCTGGGTTCCTCCGTGGTCCTGACTCATCATCTCGGGAGAAGCTCCTCCCATGCTTTCGCTCATTTTTTCCCGCCTGTTTATACAAAAGGCATTAGCTTAAAATAACGTTGTGAATGGTATGTTAATATTTAGATTCGGGAACCTCTCAGGGTGAGAGTGTTCCCACAGACGGCGCCAGTGACGAAACCAAATGAGAAAAATCGTAAAAGAACCCTCCACGTGTCCGTGGAGGGGTATGCTGGCGACTTCCTTTCACTGGAAGTGGGTACGGCGGGCTTACCTGAAGCCCACTTCACCCTGGTCAGTCACCCCGGAGGGGGGGGTGGCTAAGCCAGGGGAAGAAGGACTCTTACCTGTGCCGCATACCCTAAAGGAACATGCAGACGGTCTTATCCACCCATGGGGACCCCCTGAGGTGTAGGGGTCCCATGACCGGTGCCGCCGAGTCTTTCGAGAAGACTCGCATCTTAATCTATCTGGATTCATCAATTGACTCAATGGCTAAGAGGATACGCTGGTCGATACGGTAAAAGTAGAGGAGAAAAACAGTTTCACATGTTGTCCCGCCTCCGGGCCGGACGCCTTACTACCTGTTTAGCCTCGACTATCTTGCTCTTCACTCTAGGGGCGTCCGCGGACACGGGGTTTCAGGATGGGTCAAGATATTGACCTTGTCGTGGTTGTTTCCTTTCTCGCTCTCTTTTCTAAACAGCGTTCTCTCTCTCTTATTTCCCAAAAAATCCTTTACTCTCTCATTCACTTCGGTTTTTATACTGCTTTACTTCGATCGTCGGGCCGAGGGGAGGTTCCCCTCTTTCGGACATTTGTCGGTGCTGGGATGCCAAGTGTTCAAAAGGAAAAGAACACTTGGATGGGTGGCATGAACGCCACCTGTCCCTCCGTACGCCACGTGTACCATTTGTGCGGGCGTTCCTCGTCCGCGGACCGAAGGTTGTTACTTTTTTCTTATGGACCCCACCATCGTTGACCTTTCAAAATACCCTTTGCTGCTTCTTTATCTCCGTTATCGTTTGGGCGTCATCAAGAATAATGATGACACGTCTACATACTCTTTTTCATGATCGGGATCTGCGCATCTGCTAGTGATGACACGCCTACGTACTCTTTTTCATGATCGGGATCTGCGCATCTGCATATGTAAGGATGTCATTGGCTAGCAGTTAGAACTCATAAGGGTCTACCCACCACCAAATTCCTTGTTTCAGAAACAAAAGGAAGATTGTTTCTCGAGGTATAACTCAATAGTTGAAAGAATAATGAGATATGCGGTTAAGAGTTGTAAGTGTGAGTTTCGATTATGCTAGTGGCACGGAATTAACTCTTTCTCCACTAAGGCACGTTGCACGATTTACATCTCTATCGGTCTTGAGAATTGAAAACGAGAAACGGGTTTCATCGTTTATAAGTTGAATTAAAATATTACTAGGATGCCCCAATCAGGGTGATCACCTTTCCTTGGGTAAAAAATCCAAGGTTTGCCTTACTCCTTACCAATGTGTCGAGTCGGTTGGCACAAGTCGGTTTACCTAATGCATGATTCTTGCCGGATGGGTCACATGCCCGGAGTTTGCCACCAAATGATAGGTTTCCTTGTCATCAACAAATATTACTAGGATCGCTTGGCTCATTGGGCAAATATTGTTTCAAAAGTACTACTAAAGACTAGGAGTTTACATGATTCTTGACAGTACTAGATAACATCATTTAACTAGCTCACATGTCTACTACAAGGAGCTTGTTTGACCATTTCCAGCCACTACCCCACTAAGATAACCTTGTTGGTATGGCACAAGAGAGATTCACTACAAGGGTAATGCAATAGTTTGTCAAATCACTTGTTCTTGTTCTCCCCATTTTAATGTAAGTTGTTATAAACTAGTTGCTAGCTACTTCAATATGCAGCTCTTTTGATGTATCAAAGTTGCTTACATTAAGTAGAGGTAATCTTGAAAGTTCTACCAAGGAAAAAGAAGTACCTAAGAGGAGAAAAGCTACTAAGGGCCATGAACCACTCTAATTTGTTCATTCCCACCATGATTTGACTATATATATATCCGCAAATAAAATGTGAGTAGTTCTAAGTTTTGCTTGCGGAATGATTTGAATTTGAATTACACTGTACACATGTCTACAATTTGTTACTGATAAAAACATAATGTATTTAATTAAGGATCTTGTTATAGGGATGGCGATTATCTCTCCAACCGCACGGTCGTTGTTATTGTTATCGGCTTTCGAAATCGATGAAGCTTTCATCGCCACCGACATCCGAAGTTGGCAATTGGTGAAATACTTGTGTCAAACATTTAGGAGACGAATATTCAAAGTTCGCCTCTTAAAGTTGTTTTCAGCGACCAACATAGTCTAAAGTTCGTCTCTTGACGCTCATCCACTTGTGTCAATAATTCAAGCGACGGATATTGAAAATCCGTCTCTTGAAGTTGTATCAAGCGACCGACATAGTTCAAAGTTCGTCCCTTAAAGTCTCGTCCACTTGTGTCAACCATTGAAGCATCGGATATTGAAAATACATCTTTTGCATTTGTTTCAAACAACTGACATAGTTCAAACTTCATCCCTTGAATACTAGTTGTTAATATGCCTTGAATCATCGTTGACCGGCGACGTATCGGGGGGTCCGGAGGGCGGAGCCCCCGGCGGTGGTCTTGCTGTTTAGGGTGGTCTTGCGGTGGTCAAACTTCATCTATTTTTGGGCTTTCAGTCCATTGTCTGTTTAGGGTTTCATGAGTCTCCTCATATACTCATGAAACGCCGACCCCCTTGTAATCCTAATCTGTTTTTCGTCTCCTCTAATACAAAACTGGTTCTCTGCCCGTGTACGTAGGCAACACATCGTTGCTGAACCGCGTAAATCTATGTGTTGTTTTTCGCTAATTTCATTCTCGTTATGCGATGTTTATTGTAAACGGGCCTATCGTCTGTCTATTTTTTGGCTTTCAGTCCATTGTCTGTTTAAAGTTTCATGAGTCTCCTCGTATACTCATGAAACGCCGACTCCCTTGTAACCCTAATCTGTTTTCCGTCTCCTCTAATACAAAACTGGTTCTCTGCCCGTGGACATAGGCAACACACCGTTGCTGAACCACGTAAATCTCTGTGTTGTTCTTCGCTAATTTCATTCTCGTTATAACACTAGTCAATGCCAAATTTTGTCGGCTCTAGAGCCGGTATCGATTGGGCCTTTACCGACACTAAAAGACGGAAAATGTACCGTATATTTGACGATATTTGAACGTCCGGATAGCAAACCGGTAAATTAAGGTGAGTAGTAGATATTCAAGTCCTAATCAAGTAAAAGTCAAAGAGGATTATGGTGAAGGAGATTACTTTAGACCTAACTCACAAGTTTGATTTGACATTGTAAAGTTAGTACTACTAGGGGTCCCCTCCCACTGCCTATCATTTTGTGAAGGTTTTCAAGGCTTTAAAGAGTAATGAGAGAGCCAAAAATGGTCCTTCAAAAGCCATAAAACCCCAAATTCATTTCACCAGTAAATACCAAAACCCACCTCTGCAATCTGCATCCACCAGAAATTAAACATTTCTGACTTCCCTTGATTTCAGAGCCATCCAAGTCCAAAATCCCAAGGCCCTTCGCCCCTTCCCATCTTTAAAACCTTCCCAAAATCAAAGAAATCACCTTCAGTAAACTTACATTTCTAATTCTACACAACAAGTGCAGGTGCTGCACCTCATTTGATCCCCTTTTAACTACTTCTGAGGCCAACCCATTTCACCTTTGAGGTTAATTTGGATACCCATTTGCCCAATTAGCCCAAGAAAGTGTCCTTGAAGAAGAACATCTACAAAGAAAATGAGGCTGAAACTGTTGCTTTGCTGTTTCACATTCCTGTGGTTGCTGTTGGTTTCCTCACAAATCTCATCACCTCCACCTACAAAAACTGCTGATTCTGCAACTGGGTTTGTAGTTGGAGATGGGTTTGGATCCCAAAGGGGCACAAAAGGCAATTTTGGTTGTGAAATTAGGGCTCCAAAAAGAGGTAAAAGAACCCAAATAGTTGATTGTAATTTAGGTGATGAGAAGAGAACTGTGAGAACAGGTCCTAATCCTCTGCATAATAGGTGAGAGTACAGGATTTAGCACCCACAAGTTGTTTTTGATGGGTGCTCTTTTCTTTTCTTTTTTTTCTCTGGAGTTGAAAATCAACTACTGGTAGAGAGTTACTTGTGTGGATAAAGAAAGCACTATATTGTTTAATTTGTTTCCTTCATTTTTGTTTGGTGGGAATTGTTTCCTTCATTTTGAATCTCACTAATTTCCAATCAATTTGTATCTCGAGTTAAAGAAAAGTTATTTCCAATGCACAACTTAATTGAACCCGGCCTGTTATTTTGGATTTAAAATCTATATGACTATATGTATATACTAAAGTAGACAATATACTATGTATAATATAAGATACATGTTATCTTGGAGTTGAATGTTGATAAATATAGCTTTAATAAAAAAAATCACATAAAAAAGTATTTATTACTCCCTCTGTTAATTAAAACTTGTCGTTTACTATTCATGCACACTTTTTTAGAATGACAAAAACTATATACTCCCTCCGTCTCAAAATACTTGTCTTTTTAGCCCATAAAATTTTGTCAAAAATACATATCTTTTTAGATTTAATCATTACACTTAACCTACTTTTACATCTAATCATTACTTTAATTTTACATCACCCCTACTCTCATCCTCACAAATTAAAAAAAAAATACAAGTCTAATATATCATTCCACTTAACCTACTTTTTACCTCTAATCATTACACTTAACATACTTCTTAATTCCCGTGCTCCGTCCTAAAAAGACATGCATTTTAAGACGGAGGGAGTAAAATATTAATTTTTTTTACATTTGTTTTTATAAATTCATACTTAATAGTAATAAGTATGACATTGTTTTAAAAAATTATTAAAAAGTTAATATTTTATATAGTTTTTAACATCTAAAAAGCATGCGTGAATAGTAAAATATCAAGTTTTAATTAACGGACGGAGGGAGTATAATATAACAAACTAATCAGAATATCTTTTTACTAAAGTTTGTCATGTTAGTTAGATATTATTTATAATAAATTAATAATGTAGAAAATATACTCAATAATGATAAAAATTCACATAAAAAATAAAATATTTATTTTAACCTAAAATGTCAAATATACAACATACATATGTGTGGGGGGGGGGGGGGGGGCGCGTTGTTTAGAGGTTTTATATAAGCCTTATAAAATAAAATAATACTATAAATCAATGCCATATATAGGCACATAAGATATTAATTATATATCAACAAAAATATGAGTCATTTTTGTTTTGTTTTGATTTGCATAATATCCTTGTTGATTTTATGACATTCAATCTATCGGTTATATATTCTTTCGAGTTCTCGATTTACTTTCAAATATATACTATATATATTAATATGTATGTACATACGAATAATCACATGGTACCTGTAAATAATGTCACTGTTCACAAGATACTTTTAATCTCATTTGTTTGATCTTTCTAATTCGACGCTCCAGATTTATTAATTAAAAACAATTAAATTTTAATCCATAAATAAAATATTAATCAAAATCTTGCAATAAGAATTTGGAGATTTTAAAATTTTAACCCATAAATAAAATATTTGATGTTTCAAATATGAAAAATGCTACAGATTTGGAGAATTTGATTTTTTCTTACATCACGTTCTTCATTTTGGAAAAAGTTATACAAAATCGATCATATGTTTCAGTGTTTCACTCAAAATCTTCTCCAAAATGGAGAATTTTGAGAATTTGGAGAAACTATCGGCATCTCCATTGTAGAGGAATTTTTATTTCTGGAGAATTAAAAAAAAATTGGTGCTAAGAATTTTATAATTTTCTTTTTCTAATAGATTTTCTATCTCATTTTTCAAAATATAAAAACTATATATTTAAAAAAAAATAGAGAGACTTCCCAAATTTATAACATGCTCTAAAACATAAATATTTTGCGAATTCCAGATAGCCAAAGTTGAGTTTCATTCGGACTCCGGAGATGGCGAGTTGGGATCTAGGGAGGATGACTTCTTCGTTACGGTGTTCAAAGGGATCAATGAGAGTGTGTTATGGCTTTGGGGAGATACACGATCCTTCTATCGAGTAAGGTCATTGGAGTCAAGGTTTCCACCTTGCCTTACCCATATGGGTTGTTAAGGCGTGACACACCCATATAGACTTCATTGATGATTTCGAGCAGATTGTCTTACATGGTAATGATGTGGGAGTATTCGATTTGGAGACGCTCGAGGTTATATATATATATCCCGATGGCCAAGGACATTGAGCTTCGAGACATGGTTTGGCCACCTCCGCCATGATTGTTTTTATAATTGTATGTTTAGACATATTAGCAAATACAAACGCAATAGCAAAGCAAAATGATATTTAGGAAAAAATAATAGAGAGCAAAAAGAGGGTTGTAAGACTCGAAGTCTTAAGAAGTGTTAACCCATGAACTCTTGTGATATCGGTAGGGGTTGATTCACTTATAAATCAACTCAAACATCTTTATTACTAGTGGACTACCCCGTGCTACGCACGTGATTGTCGACTTTTGTATGGATGAGTTTATACATTCATATATTAATTCGAATAAAAACAACACAAAATTAAAACTGAATTAAGTAGAAACTCGGTTTAATCTATTTGATTTTTTAAACACTTTTTTCATTTAATATTTTAGTTATTTCTTAAATTAAGTATGCAAGGATTTGATTTTTCATCTAGATTATACTAAAACTATTTTATTTTTATTTTTCTATACACTATTTTTTTTCTTGTCGAAAACTGAAATTATGGTAGAGCATGCATCTTACTGTTTTATGGAGTACTTATTTATCCATCAATGAAAATCTTATAGTATTAGATGTTTTAAAATATATTATTGTATATGATAAATTATTTTTAAATATGGGGTCTATTTTTTATAATTTATAATTTAAAAGTATTTGATGAAGTTTATGAATATAATTTAATTTGTTATTTTCATTGTATATTATGTTTACTCAAGTGTTGATTTTAGAGAAAATTGGATGGAGTATACCCCTTTCAAGTTGTTTTTAAGTAATTGTACTCCTTCAATTTTATTTTAGGTAATTGTACTTTTTTTAAGATGGATATTACATATTTACCCTTAAAACCAATTTTTACCCTTTTCAATTTTTATCCTTTTTAAAAATAATTAATGATTAAGATATTTTAACAAATCAAATTTTATCCTAAATTTTTTTATCCTTTTTTAAAATGATTGATGGATAAAGATATTTTAACAAACTTTATCCTTTTAAAAACTACCCAGTTAGATTACTGCAGACGGATTGGTGGATTAAGGGATTATTATCAACAGAGAATTTTCTAGGGTATCACCTCAAGAATTTTCTAGGTTAGGTAACGTACGTGACTCTAGGGCTGTCACGGTACGGTACCATAGTAAATTTTTCATTACCACGTACCGTTAGAACAATTCCATCCATCCTTTTCAATATATAAAAAAGCCATTTACGTTCTACATACAGTCCAACAATATATTACAATAAAAGTAAACATTACATTAATCATTCATGTAATACGATAATATTCATGTAATACAATGTCATGAGTTACTTACAAGAAATCACACTCCTTTCAATATTCATGTAATGCAATGCCATGAGTTACTTACAAGAAATCACACTCTTGTAATACAATAATATTCATGTAATCAATTCATGTAATGAATGAAATACTATACCCATTGTATTATATCCACATTTGTCTTGTAGAGTTGTATTACAAGAAATCACTAGCTATAACCAACTAAAGTAGCATACAATTCTTGTAATGAATGATTTATTGTACTGAACGAATTCTTGTACCCATTACTATAACCAACTACAATAGCATACAATTATTGTAATGAATGATTTCCTATAATGTCCGAATTCTGATAAAGACAAGTATCAATTAAAGTTTTACTGTAATGAACGAACTCTTGTACCCATTACTATAACCATCTACAATAGCATACAATTATTACAATGAATGATTTCTTGACCGAATTCTGGTAAAGACAGGTATCAATTAAAGTAGCATACAATTATTGTAAAAATAGATAACGATTATTGTAACCTAAATTATTGTTCCTAACTAACAAGAAGCAAATACAATATCAGTAGGTAAGATATCGATTCCCTGAAGCTTCCATCTGCCCTACATCTTCGTTCTTTCATCTACCTTGCATCGTCGTTCTTTTTTGAAAATCACAAACGGTGATGACAGGTTTTTGTGTCTGTATTGGGGCGCCTAATTCATGTGGTTGAATTAGGGTTCTCAAATTAGAGTTTACTATACCATGGAAGCTGCAGGCACAATCACATAAACAAATAAAACAAATTTACCAACCTTCAATTAATGTCTTCGCAATCACCGTGCTTCAAGGAAGATACAATGGGATGAACGTCACTTAATTGAAGAGAGGAATGGAAAAGAATGAGCGTTGATATGAAATGGGATGAGCGTCAATGAAATTAGAATTAATTACAGATTCTACGATTAGTTGTTACAATCAAATCATGGGTAAATCTGTCATAACAAAAACAAAATCTTCTCAAGGGTACATTTACCAAAAAAAAAACTTAAAAAGGGTATAACTACCCAATTTGGCCTTTTAAAAATGATAATTGATTTTCTACTTTCAAAATATTAATCAAATAATTGATTAGATAATGTTATATTAGACTTTTTAACTTATGATAAAGATTATTTTTACTCAAGTGATGATTTTTTAAAAGGAAAAAAATTATTCAAAATTTTTCATTTATTCAACTTCATTTATGACAAAAAAAATTCTTTTACTATATAGAAAGATACCCAATGTGGGATGGGGTGTTACAATCTCCCCACTTGAAGTCTGAAAAGGATGAGCTCTTGTGACCTGTGTAGGATGAGGTACGTGTTACACGAGTAGCACACTTTTTTTCGATGTGGGATGAGGTACGTGTTACACGAGTAGCACACTTTTTTTCTTGAACAAGCCACTTATTGTGAAAAAGATTGTCCATGACGAGTCTAACCATAACCCTACATCATAATCTATGTTAATATGAAGATTTAATGGCGTGGTTTAGTTTGAACATACATTTTCATACTTCATTTTGAAATTTTGTTGCTATATTTTATGTTCTCAAGTATTTCATGGTTCGGTTGGAATATAGGATTTGGAAAATTTTACTTATTTCACTGTATACACTTTAATAATAAGATCTATATGTAATGATTATATGCAACCTAAATAATATCAAAAAAAGATCTACAAAAGGAATCCACATAAAAAGTAATAGGAATCCACTAGACTGAAAATTCAAAGTACTCTACAAAATCCATGTGAACTTGTAAGAAAATAGTATCTGAACTTGTAAAAATAGTATCAAACACCATAAGATATTAACACATAGGGATGACCAAAAAAAGAAAGTAACACGTATAGAGCGAATCCACTTCAAAAATTCAGTCTTATTAGCAAGATCAACAACCCCCAAACTTTCTTCAGCCGCTAGTCCTTGTAGATAAATTGCAACCCTGACATGGCCTTCGGCTTGGGCTATCTGTGCAGTAGCCCTTGGGACCTCATCGTTGGTATGCAATCCAACCGCAACTACCCCTACATTCGATATCAACTTCACACACATACTCAGTGTAGAAAAGTGTAGGAGGCAAAACTTGCTTTCCATTGATTGATCGATCAGAATATATACACAAAACTAGGGTAAACTAGGTTAATTCTATCCTAACTTACAAAGATATGCTACTTGCTTTACAAGGAGAAGATCAAAACTAATTACATAAAATATAATATCTCAACATTCCCCCTCAAGTTGGAGCGTGAAGATTCCGAATGCCCAACTTGCGAAGGAGTGTGTGAAACTGGGCATGTCCGAGAGCCTTGGTAAGTATATCGGCCAGCTGAAGCGATGACCGAATGTGAGTAGTAATGATAGTTCCGGCCTGAACATGATCCCGAATCAGATGACAATCAACCTCAATGTGTTTGGTGCGTTCGTGGAAGACCGGATTGGAGGCAATGTGCAAAGCGGCTTGATTGTCACACCGGAGGCGCATGGGTTGGCGATGATGAAACCCATGTGACGCAAGAAGTGACTTGAGCCACACAAGTTCACAAGTGGTAGCAGCCATGGCGCGATATTCAGCCTCGGCAGAGGACCGAGACACAATAGATTGCTTCTTCGTCTTCCAGGAGACCGGGGACTCTCCAAGCATGATGAAGAAGCCAGTTAACGAACGGCGAGTGATAGGGCATGTAGAATAATCTGAGTCGCAATAAGCATTGAGCCGGAGATCACTCGAGCGAGACAAAAAGATACCTTGGCCGGGGCTGCTCTTCAAGTAGCGAACCACACGGAGAGCGGCCTGCCACTGGTTATCGGTTGGAGACGCCATGAACTGGGCTAAGATGTGCACGGAGTAGCTGAGCTCAGGTCTCGTTATGGTGATGTAGATCAGGCGTCCCACCAATCGACGGTACTGCTCCGGCTGGGCGAACGAAGGACTGGTGTCCAGGGCCAGCTTATGGTTTTGTTCAATAGGAAACGATGCCGGTTTAGCAGCCAACAAACCTGTTTCTGTCAAAATATCAAGGGCGTACTTGCGCTGCGAAAGAAAGATGCCGGAGGGAGTCCGAGTGATCTCAAGACCAAGGAAGTAACGAAGCTGGCCAAGATCTTTCATGTGGAACTGGGAGTGCATAAAGGCCTTGAAGCGAGCTATCGAGGACGAGTCATTGCCGGCAATAATAAGGTCGTCGACATAGACGAGGACGTGAATGACCACCCCAGAGCGAGAGAACGAAAAGAGGGAGTAGTCGGCATATGACTGAACAAACCCGAAGTGCCTCAAAGCGGATGCAAGCTTGAAAAACCAATTGCGAGGAGCCTGACGAAGGCCATAAAGGGATTTTCGGAGATGACATACCTTTGACGAGCCCGGAATAGAGAACCCAGGAGGCATGGTCATGTAGACTTCCTCATGTAAATCGCCGTGGAGAAAGGCGTTATGGACATCCATTTGATGGAGTTCCCAATCTCTAATGGCAGTCACTGCTAGAAATACCTTGACAGAGACCATTTTAGCAACCGGAGCAAAGGTTTCGGAGTAGTCAGTGCCTTCAACTTGCCAATTACCAAGAACAACCAAGCGAGCTTTGTAGCGCTTGATGCCCCCGTCAGCCTTATACTTGATCCGAAAGACCCACTTGCAGCCGATAGGAGTCTTGCCAGAAGGTAAGTCGACAACCTCCCAAGTCCCATTTCGATGAAGAGCGTCGATTTCAAGACGCATTGAACGGCCTCACGAAAGGACGTGGGCTCGGGGGTAGAGCTGATAGCTGCGAGAAAGTGACGATGTGCCTGGGACAAGTTATCATACCTCACATAATTAGCTAAAGGATACAAGGTACCTGAAGACGAGATCGAAGAGGGATCCGGCGAGATAGGGTGGCTATGTCGAGCTGCAGAACACACATAGTCGCGAAGACGTGTGTTTGGTTGGAGTTGGCGGCCGCTGCGGCGAGGGGGCGGAGGAGGGGGTGGTGGTGGATTCCCCCTGTCGGTGGTGGGGGCTGCAGGGGCTGGGTTGTCCTCGTCGTAGCAGAGGGGCGAGGGATGAGATGGGGATGGTCCGACAGGAGTGGCGGAGGGTGGAGATGGCAGCATATAGGGGAAGACGGTTTCATGAAAGGAGACATCCCTAGATGTGAAGAAGACATTGGTGTCTAGATCATAGAGACGCCATGCTTTTTGACCGAAGGGGTAACCCAAAAACACACACCGACGACTGCGAGGAGCGAATTTATCAGTATTGCGAGGGATTTGAGTGGCGTAACAAAGGCAGCCGAAGACACGGAGGTGAGAAAAGGTAGGAGGTTTGTGAAAGAGGAGTTCATATGGAGTTTTGCCATGAAGAAGCGAGGTTGGGGTGCGATTTATGAGGTAGCAAGCGGTGAGAACGCACTCGCCCCAAAATTTTTGTGGTAAAGAGGCTTGGAACATGAGAGCACGAGAGACGTTAAGGATATGACGGTGTTTGCGCTCTACACGACCATTCTGTTGGGGAGTGCTGACGCAAGATGACTCAAAAAGAATGCCATGCTCTTGAAGGAATGGCTTAAGAGCGATGAATTCAGCACCATTGTCACTGCGAAAGCATTTGATAGATCGATGGAATTGTGTTTGGACCATGAAGCAAAACTTTCGAATAAGAGATGCAACTTCAGATTTATGAGACATGAGATAAACCCAAGTAGTGCGAGAATGGTCATCTAATAAAGTGAGGAAATAAGAAGAACCACAATTGGAAGGGATACGATAAGGACCCCAAATGTCACAATGAACTAAATCAAAACAAATAGTAGCCCTAGTAGTACTGATAGGAAATGAAAGGCGAGTTTGTTTGGCCTTATAACAAATGTCACAAGGATCGCTTTTATTGGGAACAACTTTGGAATTGGAAATGCTCAGAAATGACGGAACCAAGTGACGGGAGGGATGCCCAAGGCGTTGATGCCATAAGGTGGATGAATCGATGACTGTAGTGTGGCAGGAGCGGTCATGGGGAGGAGATGGAGGCGGAGTAAGCCATCGCAGCCAGGACACCCTATCTCGGACTTCACCCGCTCCAATCAGCGTCCTCGAAGTGCGGTCCTGTATCACAAAAAGCTTGTCAGAGGAGATGATGAGGCAAGATAACTCAGCAGAAAAGCAAGCAGATGAAAGTAGATGACAATCAAGGCCCGGAACCAAAAGCACATGAGAGAGGGTTATGCCAGGACAGAGGCGAAGGCTGCCAACCTGCGTTGCCGTCGAGATCGAAGCATTGGGAAGTCTGATATGGCAAGGCAGGATGTCGGCAAGGCCATGGAGAAGGCCGGCGTCACCTGTCATGTGAAACGAGGCACCCGAGTCGAGGATCCAAGGTGTAGAAATTATACCTGACATACGATCGGAAGAGGACTTAGCATGGAAGTCCTTAAACTTCTCGAAGAGGAGATTCCAATCGGTATCGGAGACCAATGAGCCGAAGGCGTCTCGATCTGCAGAAGTCAGGGGTTGCGAGGTCGAAGATGAAGCCGAATTCGCCATGACAGCGTGCATAGCGGATCCACGAGTGAGAGATTTGGACGGCGGAGCAGGCGGAGGAGACGGTGTCGAAGCGCCGCGGCCTCGTCCAGGAGCAGGTGGAGGAGCGCCTGTAGCGGGGTCGGCAACGCCTTTGCCGTGGTTCCACCAGTCCGGAAAGCCGATCACTTTGAAGCAAGACGACACATCGTGGCCGGATCGGCCACAGTGAGTGCAAAGGAGGCCGCTTTTGTCCGTCTTACCCGAGGAGGGGCGCGACTGAGACCGAGCAGCCATAGCCAGGGAGTCCGAGCGAGCGTCCCTGTCTTTAGCAATGGACTGGAGGCGTTCTTCCTGGACAGCCAGAGAGTAGATGCGGTTGAGAGGGGGCAGGGGATCCTGCGCGACGATCGTGGAGCGGATTGTCGCATAGGATGCGTCGTCGAGACCCATCAGAAACTGATGGGCGCGCTCGGCTTCGCGCTCCTTGGCAGCATTGCCACAAGTGCAGACGGTGGTTCCGATATAGGTGTTGAGCTCGTCCCAAAGTTTCTTGAGACGTCCAAAGTAAGCAGAGATTGTCTGGCCTTCCTGACGGCAACGAGCAATCTCGGATCGAATCTGAAGGATTCGAGGACCATTGCCGACGGAGAACCGTTGATCGAGATCGTCCCAAAGCTCCTTGGCAGTAGCGAAGTAAGTGATGCTGGATCGGAGAGAGGGCTCGATGGACTGAGCGATCCACCCGAACAGCATAGAGTTGACGCGCTTCCAGTAAGCCGCGTCGGTAGAGGTAGCCTCAGGTTGTTTGATGGTGCCATCGAGGAAACCATCTTTGAATTTGGCAGAGAAAGCATTGAGCATGGCGATCTTCCATTCAGGGAAGTTCTCACCACGCAAGATCACAGGGCAGATAGCAAAGCCAGGGTGATTGGAAGGGTGGAGGTAGTATGGCGAGGTCGGGGTAAGAGCGGTAGGGGCGGTGGCAGCCATGGGTAGGGTAGGGTCGGCGGGGGTTTAGATGTTTTTAGGGTTTGAGGATCGGTAAGCCTGATACCATGTAGAAAAGTGTAGGAGGCAAAGCTTGCTTTCCATTGATTGATCGATCAGAATATATACACAAAACTAGGGTAAACTAGGTTAATTCTATCCTAACTTACAAAGATATGCTACTTGCTTTACAAGGAGAAGATCAAAACTAATTACATAAAATATAATATCTCAACACTCATATTCACAAAACATTAACATTACAAACATTTTCCATAAGTAAGAATACAATAGAATTTTAGAGCAAATAACCTTACGATGATATAATCTATGCGATTGATGTTGAGGGGAAACTTCTCCGTTTTGATCCGAAGCAATTCACTTTGTTGGGGACTGTGATTGCTAAGGGAGACTGGACTACTTTTCTAATAATACGTTGTCATAGTCTAGATAGCCAAATTTTCCATCAAGAATACAACCACTTAAATTCGCTTTATTTGCAAATTCTAGATAGCCAAATTTGAGTTTGATTTCGACTCCGGAGATGACAAGTTGGGAACTATAGAGGATATTTTTGACTTCTTCGTTACGGTGTTCAGATGGGACCAAAGGGATCAATAGGCAATTTCGTGTGCTTTACCCATATGGATGTCCTTGAGGCTCGACACACCAATATGGACTTTATTGAGGATTTCGAGCAGATTGTCCCGCATGATGATGATGTCGGGGTGCTCGATTGGGATACACTAGAGGTTATTCTAATGACAAAGACAATGAGCTTCGAGACACGGTTTGGCCGCCTTCGCGTGATTGTTTTGATGAATGTATGTTTAGACATGTTTTGGATATTGGTTATTTTGATGATTGTATGGCTTCATTGTTTTGATAATTGTATGTTCCATACATTCAGCGGCGGAGCCTGGATTTATGTCCGGGGGTGCTAAAAAAATTCCGTGAAATATTTTTTGTTTTGGTGTATACTTATTAAGAAGAGTTTTTCTAAGAAAATATTGAAAAAACACTAAAATTGTGATTTTTTTAATTTAAATATAAATATGATATTTTTTAATGAAATAATTGGTAGAAACAAAAAAAATATAAAGAGAAATCAAGAAGAATATTTAATGATATAGTAAAACATAAATATGACATTTTTTAATGAAAAAACACTAAAATTGTGATTTTTTAAATTTAAATATAAATATAAATATGATATTTTTTTAATGAAATAGTTGATAAAAACAAAAAAAATATAGAGAGAAATCAAGAAGAATTAATAATATAGTAAAACATAAATATGATATATTTTTCAATGAAATAGTTGATAGAAAGAACAAAATATAGATAGAAATCAAGAAGAATTAATGAAATAGTAAAAGAAATAAAAAAGTGAAGCTTTTGGGGATTTGAACATAAGAATTTTTGATTCTCCTACCTTCCTTCCTTAACCACTTGAGCTAGACAATCTCTTGTTTCAAATATCATTTAAAGATTTATATTACCTTAAAAATACCAAATATATGCAAAAAAAAAAGATTTTTTTTTGTATTTTTTTCCCGAGCCGAGGGATGCTCGAGCACCCCCAAGCACCCCCTGGCTCCGCCCCTGCATAAATTTGATGATGAATTCAAGCAAACACAAACACAATAGGAAAAACTGAATTCAAGCAAAGATGATGTTTAGGACAAAATAATAGAGAGAAAAAATAAAAGCCACAAATATTAAGTTTATGGGTAGGATTTGATTCACTTATAAATCACTCCGAACATCCTTATTATATTTGATGTGTGATAAGGTATTACAATCTCCCCCACTTGGAACCCGAAAAGAAAGAGCTCTTGTGGCCTAGGTAAGAATTGATTCACTTATAAAAATCACTCCAAACGTTGTTATTATATCCTTCTAGATTTGATCGTTATTTGCTCAACCGCAGCACCCTCAACCGACTCTCTTTCTCGGATGACAGCGAGGCGATAGGATTAGAAACACAAGTAATAAATGAACAATTTTTTATGGCCTAAAATAATTCCGTGTTGTTACTACATGTTATTCGCTTTGTTGGGTCATACACGAGCATCTTCTCAAGCAAATCCCTAGCACTTTCTAAAGCATTGAGCAATTTATTTACAAAGTGCTTCCTACGACCCAGGGATACATTCTCCATTAAAAACTCCCAATCCCCTTCTAGTATCCAAGACAGGGCTGAATCATCGGGCGAATCCAAGAGCTGTTCCAAAAATGATAACCCCAATCAATATCATTTAATAAACAAGTAACAAGTAGAGAATGTGTTGAAAAAGGTCTATCAAACCGTTTAAAATTATAATTGTCCTATAAGAGATGAAATCCATTTTAGGATACATTGCCCCCAAAAATTGCAGAAAATGTTTAAGTGATTATGGTCAATAAAATTCAACCCAAAGATATAGTTGTGTATAAATAGATAGCATATTACGAGATTGAAGCTTACCTCACAGATTATATCCATCTGCATAAAAGGATCATTTCCGCACCTGGACATAGGATTTCCCGTTAGCATCCCTCCAAAGATGCCACCCACAGACCAGATGTCAATTCCAAAACTGTAGTCTGTGTTATCCAACATGTTGCCGAGTAGTTCTGGAACCCTATACTACAAGGTGCCAACATTCGTAGTTATGGAATTTGTTTCTGATAACGTCCTTGATAGACCAAAATCCGCAATCTTTAGGCACCATTTTTTTTATATCAGCATGCGTATTTATCAAAACGTTTTCTGGCTTCAGATCTCGATGTAACACATTTGATGAGTGCAGATACTTCAAACCTCTCAAAATTTGGCAAAGAATAATCTGCAAAAAAATCACACACAGATTAATATCCAGATCCAAGACATTTTATTAGTAGGGTATAAATATCTCCCCACTTGAAGTTGGAAAAGGGAGAGCTCTTTGACCTGGGAGAGCTCTTTGACCTGGGTAGGACTTGATTCACTTATAAATCACTCCGAACATCTTTATTATATTCAATATGGGATGAAGCACACTTTTTTTCTTGAACAAGCCACTTATTGTGAAAAAGATTGTCCATTACGATCTAACCATAACTGAATCTTTAGGGTTTTGGAGAGAAACCGAAACCGAGACTAAAACCCTTACCCTAACTCTCCATCGGATGAGATGGTTCCACCTTTAGAACCACTGCTCCCTCCGGACGAGATGGTTCCGTCGCAAGAACCACCACCCCCTCCGATGTTTCTACTTCTCGATCAATCCACCCTGTCTGTACGAAATGGAAATTGTGTGCGGACCCGAGATGAAACATATGAAGCTGAATCTTTGTGGCTATCCGATTACGGAGCTTTGCCAATGCTATCGAATTGATTTTGTATAGGTTGATAATGGTGCTCGAATCGACCTGAATTTGAGGAAGGTGCTGGTGTGCGGTGAAAATCCCGCAGTTTTGGTTTCAAGGATGGGCGGGAATGCGCGGTATTGGAGGCTTTCCGGGGAGGCTGCTGCAGACCAATGGACTTCTATCAACACTGCAGATCATCTTCTCAAGGATGCCATGGGGTTTGATGATTTCGTCTATGCCATTGACTTCGAGGGAGAGCTTCTTCGGTTCGATCCCGAGCAAATCACTTTGTTGAAGATTGTGATTCCCGAGGGAGATTGGTCTGCTTTGCTAAGGATCAGAGACATCAGATTGGTGGCTATGATAATGACATTTGCCTCGTGTCCAAACCCAAATTTGACTTAGATACGGACTCCTCCGGAGATGGCGAGTCGAGATCCGTGGATGACTCCTTCGTTGTGGTTTTTAGATGGGACCGATGAGATCGACTTTGGGGAGATACACCATCCTTTTCTCGAGTGAGGTGGTAGCATTCGGTGTGTCCACATTGGATTTCCACGGGTGCATAGACAACTGCATTTGCCTTACCCATATGCACTTCGTCGAGGACTTCGAGAGGATTCTCCCATATGGTGTTGATGTGGGAGTGGTCGATTTAGAGATACTCGAGGCTATCCGATTGCGAGGGACATTGAGCGTCGGGACATGATTTGGCCGCCTCCACCATGGTTGTTTTGATGATCATATTGTTTCATTTTTTTTATGACTCTTATGTGTACACATGTATGGTTCGATTGTTTGACGGTTGTATGGTTCGATCGTTTTGATGATCATATTGCTTCATTTTTTTGATGACTATGTTTAGACATGTTTCATTTTTTTTTATGACTCTATGTTTAACCCACGGAGATGAGAGCAAGTTACTAGTCTTTACCGATTGAACAACCAGTGAGTAATGTTAATGTGTGAGTTTTCGTTTTTGGTCGAAATGAAAAATGCGGTTGTACACTACGACTACGAGTGGGACGCATTGTTGGATTACACTCGACACAAAACTTACCCCAAGTTTCATTCATTTTGACTGTTTCAATACTGATCATAAAACAAAATTCACACCAAACCCAACCATGAAGAAGCAGTTCCTAAGAGCTCATACAAAGACAGTACACACAAGGTATAAAAAAACTATGTAATTTACAGTTGGAGGAGAAGAAAAGAGAACCCAAATAGTCTACTCCCCAGGTGAAGCTCTATCGCCCGGTCCAGCCAGCATTATCTGGTAATTCCATGTAAACAAACATAAGGTAAGAAGTTCGAAGATGTACCAGCTGAGGAAGAAGGATTTCAAATGGCTTACATTGCAGTCCAAGGCAAACCGACGAGCAAGCAGGATGGCCGCGTTCCTGTCCCTTTCAGATTCGAATGCTAATATGAAGGATTGCCCCGGTTTTGCTTGCCAGAAGATTGCCTGGGAAGCTGCGTTCCCGCCTCCTCTCACCCCACATACCTGTCGTGTTAACAGGAAGCAAGGACTTCTATCTTATATCTGATGGACAAAGGATGCAGATGAGTAATGTCATAAGTTGTACTTGTATGTACCTGCATTGAAGTGGAGTATTGTTCATTGATCACGGCTGTTTTCCCTTTGCGAAGCTTCATATGCATCTTTCCGATGTGAAGGACATGGATGGATTCGGATGGCTGGTCTACGCCATTCATTTGAGTGACAACCACCTATGACGAAATCCAAAGATCAGATATAGTTCATAATCAAACAGGATTGGAAAAACGAGTGGCAGAAGCTTTACCTTGAACTCAGTGTCATGTCTCCTAACGAGCGCCTCCACGTAACTCCCCAGGCCAGGAGCTATTCGGAAAAAGTACGTTAGCCATGATTCTCTATCTTCATGTAACTAGTGAACAAAGTTGAACAGACTGGATAAAACCTGGATTAATAGGGCCGGTTGAGGACAAGGTGATCCTTTGGCTATCAAAAGTCATATCCGCCTGCAAGATTCGTCCAACGTCAAGGGGCTCTGGAGCGTAAATTGACTTTGTGGCACCTGGGATGGTTGATATCGTATCATTAACGAATTATCCTGACAGTTCATTCTTCTGTACAAAGATGAAATTTACCGATATACGAATCAAAGTTTATGAAATAGCAGGTCCTTAATAGCATACTGCTATGAAGAACAGTTTGCATAAATACCAGAAATGAGCTCCCTTTTGCCACTATCAGATGTCACTCTATACCATTGAATGGAGGTCTCAGAAAGATCTTCAGCTCCATCATTTGGGTTTCGGATCCGCAAGTAGCAACCTAATAGCTCTTGGCCCTCAATCTCGTAAAAACAGGATGCATTTTCCTTGCCTTTCTTAGCCATTGCTAACTGCAACATTCACATTCAACAGCCACTGGAGATTGGTCTCACATATGGCACAAATCTTTCGAAAAAAATTGATGACAAAATCTACAAGTGTATCATTATCAATCGATACTTTATCATTACGGTCATTACAAGGAAATATATACCTCTTTCTGGAGTAGCAGCGAATGTTTGGACTTCTCCAGGAGCTGGGCTCTCAGAGCTCGAAGTTCATACTCCATATCCATAACCTGCAATGCTCAGTGACTTTAGCAAATGCTCCTTGCTAAGAAAGCTTTCTTGTGCCAATTCAACAGAAGCACAGAAGTAAAATATCCAAATTAACAGGAGGAAAAAGGAATCCAGCTACAATCTCTTTATGAAAACTGATTCAACAGAAGATGGAATACCTTACTAGGTTGATGCAGCATTTTAATACGTCTAGCCTCCTGAACTTCTTTCATTAGTTCTTCGTAATCCTAAAAGTTGCATAGCACCATCAGGTACAAGAAAAATATCAGATAATATACTGATAATTACTGCAAAAACTAATTAACCTGTTTTCCTGAAGCTTGGGAGCCTTGTTCCTGTTCCTCAAGTGCTGCTTCCACTCTTTGAACAGCTAATCGTGCATTCTCAATTTCCAAGCGAGCATTGGCTCTTTCCTCCTCCACAAGCTTATTGGCATCTACTGACGCCTACAGAAATCAACAATAAACCACATGGAACAAAACAACGTCTTGAATCACACATAAATGAGTTGAAAGCATATTTCATTTCAGATAAACCAACAATCAGTTCACCTGCTTCAGAAAATCAGCCAACCTTTTGACCTCATCCTTTTCTTGGATCAGTTCGCCTTCTCGTTGAGCCAGCTGAACTGCTAAAGCCTCAACCTGAATACATAAATAAGCGGCATGGACTGATTTCAGTTATCCAATCAACGCGCGGAAGCATATTCAAATCACTAAGAAACCATGATGCCAACCATGGTTATAGCTTCGTCCACGTCATCCTTGTTCCTGCCAGCCACTCGGCCTCTTAAGGACTCCAATGCATCCCTTAGCTTCTTTAGTAGAACATGTTTTTCCAGTGAGGCGGCATCCTTGAGTTTAGCCTGAATTTTCGACAAATTGTGTAAAGCAGCACTAAGTTCATGTATGTATATATGCCAAAGTTAGCAAGGTTACCTCTTCTGAAAACTTGGCTGCCGCTGCCAAGCCTCTCTCGAATTTATAGGCAAGTTCACGCACTGACAGACGCTTCTGTTGCTCCAGCAATTGTGCTGTTTCTCGGGCAACAACCTCTTTCATGGATAAGGCTTTCAGATCATTATTCGTCTCGATGATCTGATAATCATGAGCTAATTTATAGTCCGGAAACCGACTAGATAAGAAAACAACATCCGAAGAAACCGCTGGAACAGCCTCTTTCTGCATTGAGGCGAAACCAGGACTCATCCTTGTCATGACTTTGGCTTCACAAGATTCTGATATGGGGATAAACAGAATATTCAGAGTTCCCATTGAAGCTCATTTCTGGATTGTGTTACCAAATGTCAAGATGTGGGCCAATGTTCACCAAGCCTAAAACCTAAACAAATTTGTCACCCACCTACAGACTGAACCCTAAAACCCAAATGATATAGCTCAAAACAGTATTCACACTGAAATTAAAACATTTAAGGCAGTACAGATGATGCAAAAACAGCCCCAAATTCAGTGAAAAAGATGGCAGAAAACCAAAATTCCTACAATTTCAAACTTAAAGCAACTTAAACAAGGAAAACAAGGATTTGAGATATCACAAGAACAGTAAGTAATAAATTAGGGAAAAGAGGAATACTTACAGATGATGAGAATGTAAGAATGAACTGTGGAACTTATTTCCAGTGAAAAAAATGGCAGATAACCAAAAGTCCCACAGTTGAAAACTTAAAAGTAACAAAATTTAGGGGAAAGAGGAGGACTTACAGAAGATGAGAATGTAATAATGAACTGTGGAACTTATTTCAAGGGTTTGGGCTCCTTGGATCAACTGAAGTTGAATGATTTGAGGGAAAGAGAGGGAAAAAAGGGTGAGGTTTTAGAGAGACGGAGGGGGAAAGCGTTTTGAATGAAAGGTGTTTGCACTTTGAAATAAAGGAAAAAAGGGTACCACTGTTATTCTTTGTTCCACCAATTGGTTTCTTTCTCTGCAAATGATAAATCAAACAATGGTTCAAAAAAGGATTAATTAGAAAAGATACTTCATGGGACCCATGTCGTGTCCTTACCTGCCTCCTTGTTTCAAATTTTCCTTTGATAGGACATTTTAGAGGAGGAAGAAGACAACAGGAGTTCAAATGAGTTGACTGAACTACCCTTCACCATAACACAAATGTGTGTTTGTTGGATTCAACAGCAGAAATTACATTACTCCATAGTAAACTACTTAAAACATCCTGTAAGAACACTTAGAGCAACTAGCACAAACTGTGACAGGGTTGAGAGGAGGAACCATCTTGAAGTATCGTCTCAATCCACCATGATAACGATTTCCTTATAGAACAAGTGACGCTTGATCCTTTTTTCATGTCGAAAGAGTGCTAAATCGTAACCAGCCATCATATATAAACTCGATGAGAATAATCTGCTGAGCTTGCTTTATCAAGATTTCATCTAATTCACCGGATTAAAGCAACCCTTTTATCCTTTGAAACCATCACCATAACAGTATGCTTCTCCAATACAAATGATAGAAAAACACGAAGAAACAAGTAACAAGCATTAGGGAATTTTAGAACCTATCGTCTTCGGATAACTGAAATCCCTATGCTCAATTTGATTCCTTTTGTAAGGTTTCACTTATAAATCCAACTCTCACAACGTGCTCTTATAGAACTAGAACAAGACTGTACACCATTTTCTTGTTTTCACCTTTCAGTTTGCAAGAACCAGTTTTGTTAACCAAAGCAGCTCTTAGTGATCCAAATATGGCATGTATTTTCAATTCACAACTTGAACAATAAGGATTAAAATTTTCTGAAATAAAAAATACTCAAATGTTTTGATTTAATTACAAAAATAATAACTTTTATCCTTAAAAAAACACTAGTTTCTAAATAACTCTCACTTGTCAGCTGCACTAGTTCTTCATGAAATTGTTTGCATTTTCAGGCCTTCTCTCTGCAACTTCGTTCCCTTCCTCCTTCGTTTCCGACTGAACTCTCCGCAACTTCAATGAAACAAAACGAATCATAACACAAAAATGCGGTATAGTATACATATAAGAACAATCCAAAATCAACATCAAGCAGAATGCAATGATTTTTCTACCTGGTTAATCCACCGCGAAGGCGGAATGAACAAGGCAGAATAGACTTGCAACGACGACATCATCCCGAACTGCGGTGCCTTACCAAGGTGATATATGGCAATTTCCGGGCCATATTCCGAAAACCATTTCCTGGTACTAACAACACAATTTCCCTTCACAGGGTGAGAGAGATCTCGAGCTGAGATCGAGAAACAGCAATCCGGATTGATGAAGAACACTCTATCCCCCAAATTCTCAACTCGCTCAAAACTGCAACATGTCGCATCAGCATCATTCATTAGTAACCTATAGATCCGACACTCCGCCTCTGAGACTTGGAAAAATAGATATAAATCTCCATCTGATAACACGAATCGTTTTCTCCAAGTAAGTACAAATCCGTCTTCTCCTGGAAGAGGATCGGTGAAGTTAACACGATTCATTTTAAGCGGCTGCAGAGTTATGGAATTGAGCGAGTAAATGTTTGCTGCCCTATCAGCAGCATAAATCCGTCCATTGAAATTCACGAAGTCCTGCAGATCGTGTAGATCTACGCTAAAAATCACTTGGCTGATTGAGCGGACCACAAACAACTGCGACACACGATCATGACTCAATAAAGCCGTGGTCTTGGAATTTGGGGGGAAAATAATCTTCGGTTTAAGAGAACAGTTTTTTTTGGATCTCTTCACTTGATCGGAGTCTGAGAGGAAACGGTAAGATGTGGCGATGCAATTAACGCTCCATTCCGATAACTCGATTGATTTTCCCGACAAACCGAGTATCCTCTCGTAGGTGAGTGCGTGCCGCAGGAGGAGTTTTCCGGCGGTGGATTCTTGTGCTGATACAATCCAGACTTTCGAAGGATCGGTGAGGGGGCGGAGAAGGTAAACGGCGCCGGCGATGACATACTCATCCCGGCAATCGCATTGTTGGATCGTATCTGAACAGGAGGAGACTTTGTGGGGGAAAAGGAGGGAGATTATATTGGGCTGAGAGAGGGATAATTTCCATGATCGGCAGACTGCACGAAATTGGAATACGTCGGTACTGTTTTGGAGTCTGTCGGCAATGGTTGCTAGGAGTTCCGGCGGAAGATCCGCCCACCGAATCGCCGGTCGGTGGGGTCGCAACGGAGGTAAGGATTCGGATTCCATGGCAAGCCCTAAAACGAGGATTTCAATTTCTAAGGCAGTTTTATCGGTTATGATACTCTTCAAGATATTAAGGGGTTTATACACGGCGAATTTATCGCCCTTTATACTGTTAGCAATCGCGGACTGGAGTTTGTAAAATCAGCAAACTCGCAATCTACGATTGTAATTTTTTTTTTCATTTTGTGAATATTTTTGCAATCGCGCATTTGAAGTTTGCGAAATCCGCAAAGTCTAAATGCGCGATTGCGTATGTTTTTTTTTATAAAAGAAATCTCAATTCGATAGATATATATATGCGATACATATCTCATTGGATGAATTAATCTGGTTTGCCGCTTCATCCGAGCTCTTCAAGCTATTTAATGGAGGTCTATACAGTTCATTCTCTCTTCAGACTCTTCTTTGTCAGATTGGATAAGAAGTCACTATGAATAATATCAAACGGTGCTAAGGCGAAATTCAAGGAACTAACAAACGGTAATCTAGTGTGTTTGCCGAGTTGATGGGCTTGACAAAGAGTAGAGCGTGGCTCTTTATTACAATGCAAAAACTTAGACCTAAGAATATCAAAAGCAGGTGATCCTGGATGGCCAAGTCGGGCATGCCAGACGGACGCCGAATGATCAGCCAGGGAGACATGTGCGGAGGCGGGAAGAGTGATCGGTTAGAGTTCTCTTGTGCTATTACATCTCATGCGTAGAGTTCCCGTAGGGTAATCCTTCATAGAGAAACCAAAGGGGTCAAACTCAATAGAAACGTTATTATCGGTGACAAGGCGCCTAACAGATACAAGGTTTTTGATAAGTTTAGGGGAGACGAGGACATTATTTAAGTGAATAGAGTTGTTGGGTGTGGGGAGTGAGGTTTTCCCTAAACCCAAAGTTGGAATGCAAACATTGTTTCCGATAATAATTGACGAAGACATGTTCTTAGAAGTAGACGAAGAGAGTATATCAGAGTTGTGAGACATGTGAGATGTCGCTCCTGAGTCCATATACCAATTTGGGCCAGGTGGAGTGAGGCCTAGAGGGTTGAACGCCTGAGCCAAGTCGGTCGGTTGATAGGCAGGAGTGGCATGATGCTCCTGCCGACGGGAGGGTGCCGGGCCGAGAATGCCCTGGGAGCCCGGGTACGGGCTAGGGGTAGGTGTCCATCCGGCGGGAGGCCACCCGTTGGGATCGGAGTAGCGAGGAGGAGGGCCATAGGCGTTCGACGGTGTCGCCCACTGCGAGCGAGGGCTGCTGGTAGTAGCCGCGGCCACGTCCCCAGAAGCGGTTGTCGCGGCCCCGTCCACGGCCATGAGAGTTGTTGTTGCCACGGTTGGAGGGAAGAGACGGGGGCCGAGGGGTGTACGGGGAGATGTTGAGATCGCCGGACGAAACTAGGGCTTCTGCCGGAGGCGCCTTAGGAAGCGTCGATTGACCCGCAAGACGGGTCTCTTCAAGGATCAATTGGGAGCGAGCTTTGCCGAAATCAGGGAGAGGATCCGTTTGTTGAATCATGGTGGCGACGGTGTTGTACTCAGCAGGCAAGCCAGATATAGTGCGAAGGACAAGGCGAGCGTTGGTGACAGGAGAGCCAACATTCGACAGTTGATAAGAGAGTTCCTTCACGTGCTTGCAGTAGGATGAGACAAAGGAAAAGGACTCGAGGCGGGCGTTCGTCAGTTGATGCTCAAGATAGAGCGCCCGCGAGTTCTTGTTGTCGTTGAAGAGATTTTTCATATTCGTCCAGGCGGTTTGGGCACTCATATTTGGCTCCAAGATGGTGAGTAAGAGAATTTGGGTGACAGTGTCATAGATCCATTGCAGTAGGACAACATCGACCTGATTCCATAGGTCATCAGTAATGTCTTCCGGACGTTTGACAGAAGTGTCAATGTGATCCAGAACATTGTGGGCACGAGCGGCAACACAAAATAGCTCCTTCCAGGATGGATATGGACCTTTTTCAGCATCAAGGACGATGGGGATAATGTTTTTGACATTGGAAACGGCAAGAGCGGAGTGGAAAGTGGTAGGCTTGGGGGCGTTAGCCGTGGTGAGAGAGAGAGAGATCGGTGAGCGAAGGGAGGGAGGAGAAGGCCGACAGCGGCTGTGGGGGAGGAGGCGGGGGATGGCCGGCGACGGCACTAGGGGAGAAGGCGGGGGAGGGCTGGCGGCGATAGGGTAGGAGGCGGGGGAGGGATCGGAAAAAAAAATAGTGATGCGGGACCATCCAAGACACCTCTGGACACACCAATCATACTTAGGGATGGACCTATGACTCGAGCTCGTGAGAATGATGTCATCCTTAAGAGAAAGAAGAAGGCTCCACCATGGGAAGAAGGTCCAAAGGTGCAAGCTTCATCCTCTTGACGTTTTTAGATTCGTTCAGCAGTTTGACAGCTTTTTGACGTCTTAGTAACTTGGGTTGTTCGAAGTCCATATTTATTGGATTGGGTCGTGTCATACCTTGTTGGAACGAGGACGAAAAGATCTACAACTTTTCTATTAAAGGTTTTTCCAGATTCGACCTAGAGCTTGGCCGAAAATCATCATCTTTGCAAGCTGTCACTGTTTAGCCGAAAATACTAAGTGTTGGAACACTTCTTTGTTACTATTTTTAGAGACCTTCTTTACTTAAGTTATTTTTAGTAATTTAGGGATTATTTTTTATTATTCTTTTATTTATTAATTTTATCTTAAATCAGCCCCTAGGTTATAAGAAGGGCCGATTCCACCATTGTAAAACGTTACGTCTCTTTGATGAATGAAATTCTCTTTTGTGTGAAACACATTGAGTGCAAGTCAATCGATTTGAAGCATTGCTCATCGATTGCAACCATTGGTAATGATCTCAGCTTAGTTTACCTTGAGTTTGTCAATCTCGCAAGGGTTTGGTAATCCCTGGTATCCACGAGCCCTCTCATTGTGCCTCCAAGTTGTCCGCTTGGTTGTGTAGGGTTGTAGAGGCGGGTTATATAGTCATTGGTGTTGGTTCCTACCCTCTACGGAGGCCTGTGGTCTTCATCTTGTTCTATATAGATCGACTCAGTCCACTATCGGTCTTTCTATTGATTCTGTCGAGTCTTTCTTTTCAATTTAATCGAGTCTTGTCCTTTCTTAGTCGGCGTCGAGTCCATAGAGTCCTTGTCGAGTCGAGTTCTTGAGTTCTTGCTGCGTTTCTTGTTGTTCTTGCGTCGTTTGATCGAGTCTTGTTTAGTTCTTGTTCAATTCTTGCATTTTTGTCTTGATTGTCGAAGATCGGGCCATCCTACAACTTACCCCGTATCAATTAGGGTTAATTTAGATGAAACCCTAGAGGCTCATATACCATGTCAAATTGGATAAATTCCCCCTTGTGGTTGCCATCATATAATATTACTGTTATCATTCTTCCTCTTTCATTCCTCTTCTTAATTCATCCAGTCAAAACATCAATTCACAAAGTCAAAATACAAAGTTAAAAAGAAGGAAGGGAAGAGAAACAATACCGTAACTCCGAACACAATTGACGCCGAAGCCGAACCGCAGAACCGCGATGTCGTGAAGATGATATGATACAGGCAATGGTACCCAATTTATGTGCGAGCAGTTCCTATGGTCTCGTGCACATCACACAATTGTCCGGCCGCGAACGCCCACTCTGCGAACGCGAAACAAACCTTGTTGGTCCCATTCACGAAGGTAGAGTCTGCGATTACAACTGTTATCTTATCGCGCATCCAAACTAAGCGTTTGCCTAGGCGTACCGTGCAACCGACGATACTTTCACCGTGCATATAGCAAATCTGAAATTAAAACAGTAGGGGATGCGATTTTAGGCCGATACTACTGAAGTATGATATTAGATTCATGTTTATCTGCACGTAGATATCAATTTTGTACATATTTGACTATATTTTAAAAAAAAATATTTCTCTTTGATTATAAATATGCAAAAATGACCTGAAAAGTTGAATTGAATTATAGTTATGAAAGAATAAATAATTTAAGAGCATGAAATAATTAATTATTAAAAAATATTTCTTAATAATAATAAATGAATATAATAATATAATCAAGAATAGAAAAATAGTTGGAGAGTGATATATTTGTAAATATTAGGATTCCTAGTATCCCTATTATCTCTTGATAAACATGGCTTAAGTTTTCAATCCAACTAGTTTAATAACAGTGACACGAAATATTTTTTATATGAAGATATATATCTATCATTACATATAAATTTGTGTTTTAATATTATAAAATAATAAATTATGTAAAAACAAAATGTATATTAAATTATTAATAATAATATAAAATATAAAAAAATTGGTGAAATATCCACTTTTATTATAATCTCCTCGAATAAATGTCCTTCATTTTAGTAGAAAACTAGTTTTATTACCTGCGTCACTCGCAATCCCCCTTGACTCCATTACCTCGACTCCACGTGCTGCCGTTGATCACCTCTCCTCTCCGCATCTAGAGTCCGCCTCTTCTCTCTGTTGGTCGCCCGTCAACTTTCACCGGCCGCCTCCACCTCTTCAGTTCGCCTCTCCACTGAAAATCGATTAATCAATTTCGAGCTGAGCTACAGTGCTACTTCTTAAAAAAAAAGTCGGGTCATCGATTTCGACCTAAACCGTTTTACTCGGTTCAATTCAAGCCGATTCGGCTTATTTAAGCAATCCTACCAAGCCTATCCTCGATTCCTCTCCTTCCAACCATCACCATAGATACATAGGCCCACATCCACAATCAACTGCAAAGTTTAATTGGCCACAGTGCTGGGTAGGTAGGTCTGGCCTACAAACCATAACGTGGTATAACCATATAAAATTGTAGTATGGGATAAATGCAGTACTTTGTTTTTTTCTAAATGAGTGGAATTTGTGGATCCCACGTCTGATATTATATAAATAAATAAAATAGGAAAACAATGGTGGAGGGAGAAGCTCATCTCTGTTCTTCCTATTTCTTTAATAGAGGAAATTATGAAAATTCCCTTACCTACCACCCCATTTGAAGACAGATTGTATTGGTGGTTCGTCAAAAAGGGTTGGTTCACAACGTCAAGTGCCTACAACTTAATCTCATCCACAACACACAGATCATCGGATGAATTTTCTTGGATTTGGAGAATGGACGTTGCTCTAAAAGTCAAAAATTTTATATGGAAAATAAAACAAAAAGGCCTTGCCACGGCTACCCGTTTATCCCCAAAAGGGGTTGCGGTGCCAAATACATGTATATTTTGTAACCAATGTGTGGAAGATGATATTCACTTATTCATAAAATGCCCTGTCAACAATTTCCAATAGCAATTTCCCAGGGAAATATCTCGAAGAATTAACTCTTTACTAGCGGAGAATAGAGACATTGATCAAATTTTACAAATTTTAGGCTCCTCTCTTCCAATGGAAAGGAAATAATATATAGCAATCAGATTGTGAACTATTTGGTTTATTAGGAATCAAACTATCTTTAGAAATGTTAACATCCCCTCTGCGGAAGGTTTCAAGAAAATGATCATGGATAATATTGATAATTGGAAAAGAGCCAGTAGATGGAACAAGACTGATAAAGAGGATCTAACAAAACAGAATGGGGAAAAAGGTCACGCCAAAAATAATAAAAAAGTATGTCGCTGGAGAAACCGCCCTGAGGGAAAATACAAATTAAACTTTGACGGATCATTCATGTCGAATTCAAATAGCTCAATTGGTTACATAATTAGGGACTGGCTGGGCAGTCCTATTAGCATTGGCGGTAATGTTACTGGTGGACAATCCCCCCTGATGGCGGAAGCGCTAGCTCTTCGTCTTGGGGTGGAAAAAGCTTTGGAATTAATACTGGATCTAATAATAGAAGGAGATTAAAAAATTATTACGGACTACCTCAATACAAAAGTTGGATGCCCTTGGGAAATAGAAATGGTTTTGTCCGATATCCAAGCCCTTCTCCAAGGAGTAAATAATGTTGGTATATCCCATATTCCCCGTATTGGTAACCGGGTAGCGGATAAGGTTGCACATCTTTGCTACTCTACCAGGGGCCAGATTTATACACTGATTCAGGCCTTCTAGGCCTCATCCAACATGATGCTTTCGGATAGGGTTTTTTCATCCGAATTATTACCTAATCAATATATATATATATATATATATATATATATATATATATATATATATATATATATATATATATATATATATATATATATATAATATCACATATCAAATACATGTTTACCTATTACTCCCTCAGTTTCAAAATAAAAGTCGGTTTGACTTTAATGCACGCTTTTTAAGGAGGTAAAAACTTTTAATTAATTTTTTTTCATAATTTCATACGTGGTAGTAGAAAGTATTAGATTACTAAAAGAAATTGATTAAAAAAATAATATTTTATAGAGTTTTACCTCATTAAAATGCGTGCAGAATAGTAAAGTGACATTTATTTTGAAACAGAGGGAGTAATATTTTTGGTAACTATGTGTATGAAATAGTTTTGATTTATATTTTTATATATCAATCAACTAAAATATATACAAATAGATTTGTGGTTTATGATTACTTTCTATAAACTATGACAATATGTTATTTTCATAATTCTTTTTAGAATCAACCGCAACTCATCACATAGGATGTTATACATTAATTTTACATTAAATATGATCAATAACTACGACTAAGTTAAAGATATTAAATTTCAAAGATAATTGGAGTTAGATAGTTTAAATAGAAGATAAAGTAACTCTTTATAAAAAAAAATTATACGTGAACCCACATTCGGTAGTAAACCCCGAGCACTTGGATTTTCATCCAAGAAAAGAGGCGGAGACAGGAATTGAACTAGGGACCTCCTTACTCCTCCCCTTACACCTTACCATTGAGCAACTCCGATTGGGGCGTACTAATCTTTTTATAAAGAGGAAATGACCTTGGTTCATATTTATTTGGTTTTACATATTTTAATATAAAAATTTACAATAAATGAAGATTTGCTTATTAGGTTGATTAGAGGTGGGCATGGGACGGGATTGGGGTAATCCCGCGTACCGTCTCGCGTATTTTTGCGAGATGGAATTGGAACGGGATTGATTTTTTTTTTTTTCAAATCCCGCCGAGTCTTGTCCTTAACGGGACAGGACGGGATTTGTCTCTCGTAAAAAAAAATCCAACTAACTCTAAAAATACCAAACAATAAAGGTGTCAAATCTTACCAAATCCCATTACAGTATTAAAATTCTTACGGTATTTGTTACGGAGTATATTTTTGCCGAGAGCTGCCAATAAGATGGATGTTTGCCGAGAGCTGCCAACAGCTCTAGGGTACTGCTGCTTCTTTTTAGTATTAAAAATCTTATTTGTTATATGTTTTCAATCTTTTATTATTATTTTAAAATTTAAAGTTTGGGTTTAAATAAATGTTAATATATAATATAAATATATTCTTAGTTTTTTTTTAATTTTAGTTAAATATATATAATTTTATATATATGCGGGACGGGACGAGATTTGCAGGACGCAAAGTCGCAAACTCTCCATCCTACGACCCGTCCCGCGTAATTTTTACGGGACGGGATTGCATTTTTTTAATTCTAAATTCCTCCGGGATCGGGACGGGATGCAGGACGGGACATGATTTGCGGGATTTGTGCCCACCCCTAAGGTTAATATTTTTGTAATCTTATAAATGTGGTTTATTAAATACAAAAATTGTTAAGTTATAAATTAAATGAAGTTCTTTTATAGGAATTTGAAAATGAATTAATAGATAATAATAAGAGTTATTTTCATACTAATTTTGGCAATTTTTGTACATGAAAAATCTTTTCCCTAATGGCATTTTTAGCAAAAAAAAAACATATTATTTCACTAAACAAATTAAACGTTCATACCTTTTATAACAATAAAATAAAAGGTAAAATTTATATGAATAGGTAACAAGTTTGTTTTTAAACTTGTTTTAATCAAGTTTGATTTTTGTCCAAAAAAAAGTTTTTTTTCTAGCAAGATGGTAAAATCTTTTTGCATATAAATTATATTTTATTATTTATTTATCTTTAGGATATAGTTATATGAATAACATTTTTTAAAAATATATTCTAACAGTGTAAGACAGAGGGAAAAAAATCTAAATATATCAAATAAGAATAATTGTTGAAATCGTGTATAGTTGAGCTTGAAATACAAACTAACACATGTTGCTACATAATGGTTGATCTATATGTCGTTGGTATATTTCAAATTGAGGCTACATTCGCAGATTCAATCCAACAATTTAGAAGCGAAATTCATCTGTTTCTGCGATGGCTTTCCAATTCTTCAAACCGCTCCTGGATCTGTCGAAATTGGAGCCGCTGGATGGGACGAACTACAAGCGGTGGTCGCAGAAGATGCTCATCTTTTTCGAGCAATTGGAGGTCGACTACGTCCTCCTGCAGGAGGCTCCTGCGGCTACGGCATCTGCTTCTTCAACCTCTGTCATCGGCGCTGCAGACAAGGGCAAGGCTGTCGACGTCAACGACGATGCTGATGTTGTCGACAAGGGTAAGGCTGTCGACATGGGTAAGCAGGCTACTGATGATGACCTCGCACGGGCTAAACAGTATGAGTCCGACAATAAGTCAGTGCGAGACCATCTTCTCAGCCATGTCTCGAACCCTATTTTATAAGTCCTCGGTTCGAACCCCGAAATGACCGCTCTTTATTTACAAATTCAAGGTATATCTGATATCTCAAATTCTTACCCTTAAAAAAAATAGCTCATGTATTGGCTTCATTGCCAATAATTTAGCAAGTGTGTCATTAAAAATGAATAATATCCATAATATATATTCATACAGTAATTTTTAAATTTTTATCAAGAAAATAGAGGATAGGACGTGTTGAATGCGCGTTTATCATGTCGATCTCATCGCCATGACGAATATAATTATGAACAAAGAGTGATTGTTTTTTTTATACCTTAAATTTTTTTTAAAGTCACGACATTATCATTCATATCAACCAATAATCACGTACTCTTTTGGAAATAATCCAAAATTAACTTTACCTAAAAAATGAAAAAAAATAAAATAAAAGGATTTGGGGATTGACTAAAGTAGAAGTAGATCTGAGATCACAATCTCCTTTCCCACTATAAAGTCTCCCTAATTCCTGTCCAAATCAACCATCGTCTTCGGATTCGATTTCTCACCATCAACCTTCGGAGAGCAGAAAATGGCCACACTCCAGGTTCCAGTTGACGTTCCCGGCGCCGATGAGGACGTCGAGCAGCTTCACAAGGCTTTCGAAGGTCTGTTACTCTTACTTTGCTCTTCGCAGTTTGCTTTTCCGATCTTTTATGTGTCTGATACTCTGATCTGCCCAATTCGTGCTCCTGAGGCTTCTTGTTACGTCGTTTTTGTTGTCTGTTTCGTAAAAGATGTTTGATCATAACTAAATAGCGTATGGATCGATAATCGATTCCAACTTGTGCGCGATTTTTGATTTCCCGGTTTGCTAGCAGTAGCAGATGGATCCGAACTTCCGTGATTTGATTTCCTTGTCTTAAACTCCTAAATGCTGTGTGATTTCTGCCTGGATTTGTGATCTGATCTGTGAGGTTTGTAGATGGATTGTGATCTGATCTGTGTGATTTCTGCCTGAATTGGTGTGGTTTGTAGGATGGGGAACAAACGAGGAGTTGATCATATCGATCTTGGCTCACAGGAATGCTCACCAACGCAAGTTGATCCGAGAGACTTACAAGGCCACATACGGCGAAGATCTCCTCAAGTCTCTTGACAAGGAGCTCAGCAGTCACTTTGAGGTTAATCTTCCTACATGTGCCTGAATTTAGCATTGCTGCTACCTTCATTTGTCATACTCTGGCTGATATGTGAAGTGATTTAATGTAGCTAACATGATCTTATGTTATGCTTGAATGGTTCCATGAAATAGAAAGCTCTGCACCTATGGACATTGGATCCTCCAGAGCGTGACGCTCATCTCGCAAATGAGGCCACTAAGAGGTTCACTTCGAGCAACTGGGTTCTCATGGAGATTGCTTGCTCAAGGTCTTCGGAGGAACTGTTGCAGGTGAGGCGAGCCTACCATGAATTGTTCAAGAAATCCCTTGAAGAGGATGTGGCTCAGCACACCACTGACAGCTACCGCAAGGTTCGGTTTTCCTCCACTTTGTACTCGCTAACAGTTCCGAAGATTCTCTCTTTACTGATATTTGTTGCTGCAGCTTTTGGTTCCTCTTGTTACTGCTTACCGTTACGAGGGGCCTGAAATCAACACGACATTAGCTAAGTCAGAGGCTAAGATCCTACATGAGAAGATCCATGACAAGGCTTACAGCGACGAGGAGGTTGTCAGAATCTTGAGCACCAGGAGCAAGGCACAGCTAGGTGCAACATTGAACATTTACAACAATGAGTTTGGCAATGCTATCAACAAGGTATATATCAATGAGTTTAGTCAGTCAGGATCATATACAAATGCACATGTTTTACTAAATCAAACTTTGTTGCAACCTTACAGAACCTGAAGGCCGATCCAAAGGATGAATTCCTGGCCTTGCTAAGGGCGACGATCAAGTGCTTAACAGCCCCGGAGAAATACTTCGAGAAGCTTCTTCGTCTGTCCATCAACAAGATGGGGACGGATGAGGGGGCTCTCACCAGGGTTGTCACAACCCGGGCAGAAGTCGATTTGGTTCGCATCAAGGAGGAGTACCAGCGCAGGAACAGTGTTCCTCTGGATCGTGCCATCATCAAGGATACCCATGGGGACTACGAGAAGCTGCTTGTCGCCTTGGTGGGACAAGCAGATGCTTGAGGAGGCCCTTCATTCCATGGAGCAAACTATGAAGAGCTACTAACTTGATAGAGATGAAGTTACAAACTTACAACCCGGCTTGTGGCCTTATGCTTGGTTTTTTCCCACCGCTATGGCGCTATGTACCTTTTTTTTTCTTCCTGGTTTGTTTTCTAGCTACCTGTTGAACTCTCAACGTGTTTCCTCAAACATCAATCATATGAATAAAATGGCTTGATCCTATATTATTAGCCTTACATTGTGTATGCTCTCTGTTTCCATGATTGATGGAGACATGGGTAGGGATGTTATTAGAAACGAGCCTAGCTCAAGTTCGAGCCGACCATAAATTTGGACTCAAACTTAAAATTATGATTATACTGTAAATAAACGACACCGAGCCGAACTTTTGTAGAGTTACTCTTAACATAGTAAATTCAAAGAAATTTTGTAAAATTAAAAAAATTCAAGCTATTCGAGTTTGAATTGAGCTAACCACACTTTAAATAGAGTTTAAAAATGCTTTCATACTCAAATCATCATTTAATAAATGAATGAATTCGAGTCAACCTTTTATAACTCGAATCCGAGTTGAGTTTGATCTACTCGGCTCATATTAACTCGAACAGGTCAAATATTGTAGAATTTATAAGATTTCCCCTTAATAATTACTAGTATGTGATAGTTGAGTAGAGTTGCGTTAGGCTCGAATAAAGCTCGGTTTGATCTCTTTCATTTACTAAACGAACCACGTATAAACACATAAAATTTTGGTACAAATTCAGACTTGTATCGAACTCGACTAGTTTCTAAACGAACACTATTTGACTTGTTCCGCTCGAATATCAATCCTATGGGCTATGGGTATTTAGCTCTTCTTGCCCTCTTCACCGCCCATTTCCATGTAATCCTTCTTCCTGCCGTCAGCCTCAATCAGCAGACAAATCACAAGGAAACACGTGGCGTAGATGGCGTGGGTCTGCCAGCTGGCCTTGGGCGGCTGACGTAGCACCATCCTATGAAACACCATCATGTAGTAATGCAGCCCAACAACAAAGCCCAAAAAAGTCTGGGCCAGGCCCAAAAGCTTCATGCGCGGCCCAGTGCCCGCGGAGAACACCAGCACCAGGTACATGAGCAACAGGAGGAGGTAGATGACGTAGCCCAGCGTCTGCAGCACCTGCACCCAAACGTAGGTGGCCTGCGAAGTGGCGTAGAGAAACCTGAGCGGCTCCAGCCCCGTCACCAGCGACGACAAGCACAGGATCGAGAAGTAGATGGCGAGGTAGACCTGGATGAAGATGAGGAGCCGCTGAAGGGTGAAATAGGCCTTGATTTGGCCGAAGAGGAGGGAGACGAGGAGGAAGGGGACGGTGAGGAAGGCCAGGGATATGACGGTTGCCGCGGTGGCGGCGTATCTGTTGCCGACGTAGGGTTTGAATCCCTTTGCGAATTCCTTGTTGGCCTTGGACAAGTAGATCTGGGACGAGGTTGAGATCCTCTTGAGGTCCGGGATGATCGTTTGTTGGAATTTGGCCGGCAGATCCGCCAAATCGGCGACGAGATCGCCTTCGTCGTCTTCGGAGATTTGTTGCTTCTTTTTATGTTTTGTGGCGGAGGCGGATTTGGCATCGATCTCATTACCTGATTCCTTCTTCTTCTTGTCATAGGATTTGGAAGTTTTGTTGTTTGGGGGAGAGCTGATTTTGAGCAAATTGGGAGACTTATTTGCTGAAACTGAAGATGAATTAAGCTTGTCGAGCTTAGTTTTGGCAGCCGACGAATTAGCTGAAGCTGACAGTGACGAACTCTTCGTCTTCTTGTGCTTGGTAATGGTAGGCAACACCAACTCTTTATCTTCATCTTGAGCGAGTAATCTCCTGTGCCTTTGCGGTGGCTCTGCTGAAGACGCAGAAGCGAGGAGGAGGAGGAAGAAGAAGGCAAAGGCGGCAATAAGGAGGTAAAAAGGGCGGATCTTTGTGAACCCCATGGCCATGTGTATCAAACTCAACCCAACTCAAATTCAATGCCTGATGAAGTGATGAGTGGGAGCGTTTGAATTACATACGTTTGTTTGGCTTTGGATTCGAGGAGTTATGGGTTAGTATGGGAAGAGGTTAATAAACTGACTAAAATTATACACAGGGTAAAAATTTATAAACTGTTGGTAAAAGTAGTTAAAAATTTATGAAAAAATATAAACTCCGTATGGGGCGAAAAACAGTTTATTTGTAAAAAGTGGAGTTTATTTGGTTTTTATGAGGGGTATTGTGGTACTTTCAAACCAAATAAGATAAAAGAGAAGGGGTAAAATAGTAATTATGGAATATAAACCTCAAAATAAGCTTCAATCTGCAGCTTATTTATAAACCCTTTTTTTAACTGACTAAAGCTTATTTGTTGTTCTCATACACCGTTTAAACCCGTTTATTTTTTTAACAGTTAAAAATTTTACACTTTTAACTTGTTTATATTGTAACCATATACACCCTATGACTTATGGCTTATGAAATCGAATTTCGATTTATATAATTGGCAGAATGAGGTCACGCGGTGTGCACGTGAGTAACTTAAATTTACAGACAACTGTCCATGACCTAGGGGTGTTATTCGAGCCGAACTTGACAAGTTCAAACTTTGTTCGTTTATTAAACGAGCTCGAGCCGAGCCGGTCCCAAATTTTAAACGAGTTTTTTTTTTTTATATCAAGCTTGATTTGTTTAGGAAATGAACGAACTCGACCCGAGCTTTTTTCGAGTTTTAAGCAATTCTACTTACTTATAATAAATTTTAGAAATTCCATTAAATTCGAGTTATTCGAGCCTAAACCGAATGAACCGAGCTTAAAATTATGTTAAAGCTCAGCTTATTTAGGTAAGTGAACGAACTCGAGTCGAGCTTTTTTGAGCCGATCCCGAGTCGAGCTCGAGCTGTTTAGTTCATATAAATATAATTAACAGCCCTAGACCTGACCATCCTTTAAACACGGGTTTTCACTTTTCATAACCCCTTAAATTCAAAATTATATAAAATCACTCTTTAACGATATTTATTTACAACTCACTAATCACCACCCCTTAATCTATTTTCTTTAATTTTTCATCAAATACGGAGTATATTATATTTTAAGATTTTTGAACTCAAATTTAATTATATATATATGTATTCAATTTTTGAATTTAAGGACTCGGTTATATTTTATGGATCATTTTATTTATTTTTTAAAAAATAAATAAATACAGCCCAATTATTATGTTCATTTATGCTTGAAAATGTTTATAAATTTTTTAAATATGATGTAAATTACTCTTATTTATTTATATTTTAAATATTTTTTAAATATTAGTATTTATTTATAGTTTAAATATTTTGTTCAAATCTTTGATAAAAAATCAAAAAAAAAATCTATAATTATATTTAAATTATACAATTAATCGATACATTTTTTTTATTTAAAAAAAGAGGTAAAACGGATGTGAACTTCTCTGATATCGGCCTCTCGTATATTATCTGTGATATCCACAATATTTTTCTATTAAAAAAACCACAACAGTCAACTAATGACGAGTAGACCTATATTGCATCACGCCTAAATCAAAAGTCAATAGATCGAGATCAAGTTGAAATATTGCATTTTGAATGGAAAGTCAGATGTACAATATCGCCAATAAACACGTCACAGTTTGTGTGCTAATTGGAAATCCACCTACTTAACTACTTTCTAGTTTGCATTTTATACCTTCATACGTGTCATTTATAAGTGCTTCTGTGTATATAGCACCAAGTTTCCGATAATCAAAGTGGTGGGATACCCATTTTCCATCAAACTTACAAATTGGGGAAACATTATCAGTTAAGTTAAAGTAAGTGATTAGGTAATTAGCCTAATTCATCCATTTCAAATCCACTCAACAAAAACAAATGGTCAATTTGATTGACCAAATTTGCCTATATATGTTTATATATGCATAACCATTAGCCAACATTTGCCTGAATATCAAGAACCAGCTGAGTTTCGTTGAGGTGTGAAGAGACAAAATTCGACATAAGATGGAGGCGATTTCGGTGCCCTTCCGATGGGAGGACAAACCAGGAACGCCGAAGAGAGATACGGCTCCAACGAATCCCCCATCGACACCTCTATTTCCGCTACCGCCTCCTCCTGGAGCTCGGCTACCATTGCGTCCACCACCGCCACAACCGCTACCACCGCCGCAGATTCCTGCGACGAACTACGTGGTGTCGATCCCATTCAAGTGGGAGGAGAAGCCAGGGACGCCGCTGCAGCAGCCGCACTTCTTCGATTGGTCCGACAGCGATCAAGAGAGCTCTCTCGGAGAGGAGGAGCCGGACACGCTCTTAGCGAACCGACTTATGCCGGCCTCAGCGATCTCAGCGGCGGTGCCCTATGAATCGGAGGCCCCTTCTTTTTCTTGTTCGTCTTCTTCGCCGGAGAGCACTGCAAGCAGCGATGCGACGGGGGATTCTCAGTCCTTCTTGGAGCAACTCTTCCCACTCACTACGCCTAAGGCTGCTAGTGAGATACATCAGGCTAAGGAGTTAGGCGGCAAAGACGCCATGATCACGAGGACGCCGACGCTCGGAGAGCTGATCATGATGAGCCGGAGGCGGAGCTGCCTGCAGCTGGATGTTGAGGCGCCAAACGACCTTGGATGCTGCGCTTTTGGAGCTCCGAATCGCGGGATAGAGAAGTTGTTGAGAGGGAAGAGTCTCTTGATGATGTTGAAATTTGCTTAGAGACAAAAGGAAGAACACCTGCAGTGTTGGTGTTGTTAATTTGTGCAAATAATACTCTCTCCTACTGATACATACATACATATATATGTCCAGTTTTTCATCATCTCACTGTGTTTTTTGCCATAAATTAACTCGTCGCAAATGATAAAGATGTGAATGAAACCAAAAGTGTCCCACATCGGAAAGTTGAACATATCAAGCCCTAGTATATGAGTCGGTGGGCTACTCCTTCTATTTCCAATTAGTTTTAGAATGGAACCCCACTCGGCTTGTGTGCTAGGCTACTAGTGCATGTGCATGTGCGCCCGTTCAAACGATCCCCAGTCATCGGTCCGAGTCGGACTTTGAGAGGAAAAATTAGACCCAGAGGCAATATTGTTGGGAAGTTTGGTATGAGAGTCAATGATTAAAAATGACCCGTAATAAGTAGGAGTTGGTATATGAGCTAAACAACTCGAGTTCGATTAGAAAAAAACACAACTCAAGTTCGCTCACTTACCTAAACAAGTGAGCTTGAACATGATTTAAAGCTCGGTTGAAAGCTCAGCTCGTTCGGTTTAAGTTCGATTTTTATGGAATTTTTAAAATTTTCTTTAAATTAATATGTTATGACCAAATAAAACAGCTTGAAGCTTGAAAAAAGCTCGGTTCGAACTCGTTCGTTTACTAAAACAAGCCAAACTTAAATAAACAAAAAACTCATATAAAAATTGGGCTTGACTCGAGCTCATTTAACAAATGAACCAAGAACCAAGCTTGAACGTGTCAAGCTCAGTTCATTTGTCTTTAATAACACTTCTAGTCATAAGGAATGGCGAACCTCAGTTAGGAGTGTTATGTAAACACGAGCTGCTCGGATTCGACTCGAAAAACTCGGCTTGAGCTTGTTCACATTTGAAAAACGAGCCGAGTTCGAGCGGGTTCTTGAGCTCGAGCCGAGTACAACCTCGAGTAGCTCGTATAGCTCGGACAAATTTGCCCTTGTGTTCCCCCCCCCCTTAGTTTTAGGGTTTCTCTCAAATCAATCCCGGTCACTTCATGAGTTCGAACGAGCTCACGAGCTCGAGAGCTCAGAAACGAGCTAAAAAACGAGCTCAGAATCAAACTTCTAGCAAAAACAAGCTACAACAATAACACGAACTCAACCGAGCTCGAGCTCGGCTCGACAAAAAACGAGCAAAACGAGCTTGAACAGAAACGAGCCGAATATGTGCAGCCCCCTACTCGGCTCGTTCGACTCGAATAACACCCCTAACCTCGGTAGAATAACTTGATATAAAAACAAAGTTTAAGAAGTTTAAGAGAACTTTCTACGTTTTGGAGGAATTAAAATTCTTGATTTTTTGTCTTTAAAAAAGAAACCAAACACATGTATTTCTACCACTTCATTGGTTTTTTTTTACCTATTAACCAAATTTCAGTTATATAGGTTTAACATTGAGCCAGATCTAACTTAAGTTAACCCTTTTATTTTGGGTTAAATCGATTTTATTAGAGTGGGAGTTGTTCAACTCCACGGGATCCAAATCGCTTTCAGAGCGATCTTTGAGGGCAAGCTTGACTTGAAGATAGAGGATTCCGTCAATGAAATAGTCGTCGACCAACGGGACTTCCAACAGGTTCTCCTTCCCGACATACTCTCCCTCGGATAGAGCACAGTTGTCGACCCTTTGCTTGGTTTCAAACTCTCTAGACTTGTTCTTCGACACCGCAAACTCGTAATCTATCGTGTAATTTGTGACATCATTGTTGGGGTCTGCTGGCCTATACAAGAAGAGACCGATTTTGTCGAGCGACGTGGATCATGTCGAGAGGCAAAGGCACAACTTCTTACCGACGCCGCCCAGAAAGAATGGTTGCGAATAGAGATGTTTCAATTCCAACAGATTCGACATGTCTACCTTCGTTAGGCACATGTAGACGACATAGACATACCCCTTAATCTTCTTCAAGCAAGATTCGATACACTCCAAGTGAATCGGGTGACACGTGTACACGCGTCTGATAAGACGAATGGCGGCGCCTGGCTCATCCCCTCGGACAAGGATGTGTTGCCCGTGAGGGAACTTGAGGTATGATCCGAGACATGTAAGCTTCCTTACTTCCGGAAGCTCGAGTTCAGGGCATGTTCGGAGTTCCCGATCAGCCTTCCACGAAGACATGCGTGGGAAACATACCAAGCGAGCCAATCGCTTGGTTATGACCTCTCGGCGCTCTTCCAGTTTGGGATAGTGTGCACGACTCCACCTCCAAATGAAATCGAAAACATCGTCTTCCGATCTCACTTGGAGGCCGTCACTTAAGAGAACAACCTCCAATTCCAAAAGGGGCAACCCCATTTCCTCTTCCTCGGACGACGAATCAACATCATATCTTGTATTCTTGATCAATCAATCAAATTAAGTATTTTTCTACATACCCGGTGAAATCTTGGTAGCATTTGAAGAGGTATTTCTTCACAACGTTTTTCATATGACAAACCGAATCATCCATTAAAGCATAAGAACAAGGCTCGCAATGTCGAACAAGGTTTAGTAACTTTAATTCTGAATGCAGGAAGGTACATAACTCAGAGATCATCTTGATAAACTTAATAAGTTATTACTTGAATTGTGTAATATTGATGTTAAGGTGGAGGACGAAGATGTTGCCCTAATTCTGCTGGTATCCCTACCCCCCACATACGAGAACTTCGTTCAGTCGTTCATCGTTGGGAAGGATACCATCACGCTGGAAGAGGTTAGATCGTCGCTTCACAGCAGAGAGTTGCGTCTGAAGGCAACCGCGTCGGCTACAGACAATCAGGCTTCTGGACTTGTGGCAAGCGGAGGCAATTCTGATGGTAGAAGGGGCAAGAAGCAATGTCGCAAATCAGGCCCTAAACCAAACGACGTCCGTAACTACTGTAAGGAGAAAGGTTATTGGAAGAATGACCGTCCTAAGAAGAGGCAACAAGAGCAGAAATCTGGATCTGCAACAATAGTTCATGGTGGAAATACTTCTGAGGAAGATATTGTTCTACTAGCGGGTAATCGCACAGATGATGATGTGTGGTTTCTTGACTCATGTGCGTCCTGTAACGTATGTCCTAGAAGAGAGTTGTTTACAACATATAGATGTGTAGATAAGGACAATGTTTCTATGGGAAACGATGTCATCTGCAAGGTTGTTGGGATCGGCTCAGTCAGGCTTCGGACAAACGATGGAAAGTTTCGCACATTGGAGGAAGTCAAACATGTGTCATCTATAACGAAGAATTTGATATCCCTAATTGTGTTAGACAACAAGGGTTTCAGATACACAGGCTATGGTGGAAAGTTGCGCTTGTTTAAGGGCTCTAATGTGGTTTTGCAAGGAGTCAAGCAGGGAAAGGGAACTTTGTATGCCCTACAAGGTTCAGCAGTCACATGTGCTGCAGATGTTGTTTCAGTTAAGGCTAGGGAGACTGTTGCTGAGGAGTTGGAGTTGAACTTCACTCCAGCAGAGACTCAGGCACCTGAGTTGGTCACTGACCAATCATCACATATAGGTACTCATGAGTTAGATACCGTGAGACAAAGAATATACCACTAGACACAGGAACAGGTGGAGTTGTACATCGGAGTATTGCTCTAGATCAGCCAAGAAGGGTTGACATAAGGGGGCCTGCGAGATACAGATCTAATGATCTGGTGGGATATGCTTTGCATGTGGCCGAGGAGGGGGAGGATGGTGTTCCATCCAACTACAAGGCTGTTGTTTCTGGAGGTGAGTCAGTACACTGGCAAGCTGAGAAGAGAATCAAGGTGAAGAAGGTGGGAACAACTGATATGTTCACTAAGCCAGTTCCGGAGAGCAAGTTCCAACACTGTTTGGACTTGCTTAACATCATCAGCTTTTGAGTTGCCCTGCGGGGCAATCTGGGTCATCCTACGAGGACAAATCTAAGGCAGAGAAATGTCTGGCACTTGTCATGGTGCATCTGTTTCTGAGAGGAGATTCTGGTACATTCGGCATTGAAGCGCATCCGGCACATCTGGCACGACATTGCATCTGGTACGTCTGGCGCTGCAGTACGGTTGGTACGTCTAGTGCTGCAGTGCGGTTGGTACATCTTAGAGGATTCAAGTCAAGGTGGAGATTTGTTAATATGCATTGAATTGGGCTTATTATTTGTTTTGGGTTTAGACCCATTGTCTGACTAAGTTTTCACGAGGCACTATATATACTCATGAAACCTAACAATTTGGAACCTAGTTTCTTATTTGCCTAGCTCCATAATAAAGATCTCTATTTCTCTGCCCGTGGACGTAGGTAACACCGTTGCCGAATCACGTTAAATCTCTGTGTCTTTCTTCGTCTGTTTTCATTCTCGTTATAACATCAATTAATTAATGTAGCTTGTTTATTGATTTTCAAGGTCACATCTTTCTGGTCGTCGAATAACTGCACCAATATGCATCGTTAGCTGCTCGATCGAATAACCAACCTTCGAACTGCAACGCCAGACGTACCAATATAATACCTTGCAGAAAATATGACTTTGGGAAGATAAGAGACGAGAGTTTATCTTCAAATTTATAACTTTGACAATAATAGGGTAAATTGCAAAAAATAACACAAACTTTAGGGGTGGTTGCACTAAGTGCCACAAACTTAAAAAAATGCAAAAATAATCACCAACTTTTTGGTTTAGTTGCGGTCAGTGGCACATACCACATATCTCGCTAATGTGGACTAGTGGGGTGCTTACATGGAATTTTTTTAATTAAAAAAGCATCTGGCGAGATATGAATTAATGGGAATGCTTACATGAATTTTTTTTTAAATTATAAGACATAAAAGATGTGCCCAAATTATGAAACTACCTAGGTTCCATTTTTATTTTTTATTTGATGTACTTCCAAATCAAGGATAATTATTAAAATAACTAGTACCAAATTTTAATATCCAAATGTTATATTTGTCACAATTATCTTTGATTTGGAATTACATGAAATAAAAAATAAAATTGGAACCTAGCTAGTTTCATAATTTGGAGACATCTTTTATGTCTTTTAAATTTTGATTTCAAAAAATAATCATGTAAGCATTTTCACTAATTCATATCTCGCTATATGCCTTTTTAATTAAAAAAATTTCATGTAAGCAAAGCACCCCACTAATCCACATTAGTGAGATGGGGGTACGTGCCACCGACGACAGCTAAACCCCAAAGTTGGTGATTATTTTTGTATTTTTTTAAGTTCGTGCCACTGAGTGCAACTATGCTTAAAGTTTGTGCTATTTTATGCAATTTGTCCACAATAATATTGTCTCGGCCGTCAATCGGAGGATTCAGGATCTCTAAACGGAGCACCCGATCGGAGAAATTGAAGTCGTTGAAGGCAAACCCGAAATCACCCATCTTCAAAATATATTGCTGCAAAATTAAAATTGAGGTTGCTGAATTAAGGCTTTTAGTACAGAACCCACGCCATGACGCGGATTTAACCAATGATATTAGATAATTAATATATAATGAAATAATATTGTATAGTTAATATTAACTTTATTAAAAAAAAGTATTGAATTAATCCCATTGTTTAAAAAAATAGTATGAAATGATATTGGCCATAAAGACAAATTGGTATTTTAAAATACCCCTATGGGACATATTGGTATATTTAAAGACGGAAGAGACAAATTGGTATACAAAAAGTGTTTTAGGGGACAAATAAACCCTTTTCCCTCACAAGAGTTTAGTTCACCTATCTAATTCCATTTTTGATTTTTAAACCGGTTTTTAATTAATCATGACGAGTAAGTTTTATTTATTAATATATTATGGTTTGATTCATGATAATTAAAAACCGGTTTAAAAAATCGAAAACCGGATTAGATAGGTGAAACAAACTCTTGGGAGGGAAAATTGGGTTATTTGTTGTTATGGGCCAAAGGCCCAAGGATAGGGATACCAGATATGTTGATTATGTCCCATTGAAGCAAATATCCATTAAGGACCCAATATATGCAATATAAAAGGAGATTGTATTCGGTAGATCTGGGCATGAAATGACTACGATTCTGTTATCTACACGGTCTTCATCTCGCCATCGGCACGGTCCCGATGCTGAACGTCCAAGTCGGCATAGAAAACGCCAAAGCTGAACGCCGAAGTCGGCATACCTGGTGGCTGCTGCCGAAGCCGTATTCCCATGTCGGCCATTTTTAAATTACCAAAGCCGAATTCCCACGTCTTTCCCTAAAACCTCAAAATGAATTCATTTAATAAAATAGGTCCAATCTCTTTTAAAACCCAAACTTAAGCCTGCGAAATTAGGCCCAAAAAACCATCCATTCCCTTCTCACTCTTTCATACAGATTAAAAAAAAATGGGCCCCAGCTGATGTGGAAAATGAGGTGGAAGGGGCGGGGCCTACATGTCTTCTTCTTCCTTGTTCTGTTGAACGAAGGAACACAGAGAGAGCCAGAGGCCCTGTGCTTGACGGAAGAAGAAGAGGAGGAGAAGAGGAGACCAAGTTTGCTGCCGCTTCCCAATAGGAGAGGGGTCACGGGTCGGCAGATTTGGTGCCGACTTGGGCCTCCGGATTCGGCAGCCAGTGGTGCCGACTTGGTAACTTGGCATCGGCACCGTGCCGATGACTAGATGAAACCGTGCCGATAACAAAACGGAATGAATATACATATACTCTCTTTCTCCTTTAACTCTCTACTCTCTCTTTACTCTTCTATTCCCTAACTACCCTTACCTTCGGATATTCAAGAAACATCCCAGTTCGTTACATTTGCCTGATAAAGAACTTTTTATATACCAATTTTTCCCTTCCGTCTTTAAATATACCAATCTGTCCCATAGGGGTATTTTAAAATACCAATTTGTCTTTATGGTCAAATGATATTGTGTAATTAATATAAATGGAATAATAGTTTTAACAAAATAGTATGAAATGATATTGTGTAATTAATATAAAATGGAATAATATTGTATAGTTAATATTAACATTAATAAAAAAAATTGAATCAATAAAAAAAATTTAAATGAAATTGTGTAATTAATATAGAATGAAATAATATTGTATAGTTAATATTAACTTTATTAAAAATAAGTTTTGAATTAATCCCATTGGTTGAAAAAATGTAGTATGAAATGATATTGTGTAATTAATATTAGATAAAAATAGGATATATATATATATATATATTATAAATAAAAATGTAAATAGAATATATCAAATATATATTTTCAAAAAAGTTATTTCTAAATATATTCAATCTAAATGTTGCCAAAAATAACTTTGCAAGAGGGGACAGACGTAGGTGCTTTGGTTTTAATTAATATATATAGAATATAGATGGTTGAAAAATGTAGTATGAAATGATATTGTGTAATTAATATTAGATAAAAATAGGATATATATATATATATATATATATATATATATATATATATATATATATATATATATATATATATGTATATATGGAGTGGTTCCAGAGTGCACACCCCTTATAGTGTACCTTGTGCACGAATATGAATCATTGATGAAGAGGGGATGGAGGACCATGATTAAAAGTATTTTTTTTTTGCTTTTTAATATGTGGCCCCCCTTGCCAAAAAAAAAACCACTCTCTCCCACCCTGTTACGTGAAACTCACCCCCTCACTCTCTTTTTTTTTTTAAGTTGCTACTCACCATATTTGTATATATATTTTTTTAAACAACCCTGATTTCGTTTCTCTTGAAAATTCGTCAATTCAACCGAATAATATTTTACATTCTACTGATTAATGTTATTTTATCTTTTTCCATCCCACTTAGATGAAAATTCACCAATTTCACTGAACAAGTATGTTTTGTTTTTCTTTCCAAATAATCTTTCATATTTCACCGAATAATGTTTCAAAATTAACCGAATAATATTTCATATTTCATAAACCCCAAATTCATAAAAAAAAATATTACCAATTTCTATGAATAATTATTCATTGTCACCGAATAATGAATAATATCCCACCGAATAATTCTTCAAATTGTAGTATAGAATAATAATTGAAATTTAACCGAATAATTAACAACTCATTAACACTAACAACCAAAATTCGACTCATTTATCTGAATAATTAAAGAATAATGAATCAATACAACTCCATTTCATTCAAACGGAAGTCCAACTTAACACCCCTACCCATCTCCGGCCACCATCACCACCTGCAGACAACCACCATCCATCGAAGAGTCCAAACCCCAGCGGCCCTCGCACCCTCTTCGCACCACCACAAAATCACCACTTCCCGTCGTTTCTCCGATCACCACACCCGCCTCCGGCATCAGCCATGCCCAGAGGCCAGATCCACGCTCTGCTGCCCAGATCCGGCACCACCATCACCCGACAGCCCATCCTCCATCCTCTTCGCAGCACCCACGTAGCCCCCTTCGCTCTCACCTTGCGACCACCACAACCGCCCTTCCTCTCGCTTTTCCGACCACCACTGCCCACCTCCAGCGTACCCAACTACCCCCGCCGGCAACGAACCCACCAGATCTGTCCCTTGCACAATAGAACCGCCATCAACAGTACCCACCGACCTCCCTCTTCACCGGCCTCCGCCGCCTTCCGCCACCACCAACACCCATCTCCAGGCTCGATTCGTCCGGAAAACACCCCTGTCGGATTGTTGCAGGGCGACGATGACTCGGCCGGACCACCTTCTTCTTCCTTCCCATACCAGCGACCATCGGGGAGCACAACCGTTGCGCCTCTTTGATTGGAAAAAATCGTAGAAAGAGGAGGGAGAGGAAGGAGGGAGGAAGGATGGGCTCATCTTTGCCTCGCCATGGCTCGCGTTCCGCCTCCCTAGGTCTCTTCTCGCTTCAACAGCAATGAAGAAAGAAGAAGGCTAAATTTAGGGTTTTATTTACCCACTACACGCGCTCACGCCTGAGTTTCAAATTAGTTTTCCACTTTTTTTTAAAAACCCACTGGACACGTGGCAACATCCCATCCATCTATTTTCTTTTGATCAATGGCCTACAATTGTGCACAAAGTACACACTAAAGGGTGTGCACAATTGATCTATCAAATATATATATATTTTGTGTGTGTGTGTGTGTGTGTGTGTGTGTGTGTGTGTGTGTGTGTGTGTGTGTGTGTGTGTGTGTGTGTGTGTGTGTGTGTGTGTGTGTGTGTGTGTGTGTGTGTGTGTGTGTGTGTGTGTGTGTGTGTGTGTGTGTGTGTGTGAGCAGGGGACGACACGTTGCGTAGGTGCTTTGGTTTTAATTAATACTAGTTCAGTACCCGCACATCGTGCGGTTTTTTTTATGTTAAAAATAGGTTGTAAAATATAGTACATGTATGTTAAGATGATTAAGGTAATAAAATAGAAAGTGATTAAACCATAGGATTGACAATTTGTAATGTTTTACACAACTTTAGAAAAGTAAAATATAGTATTTTGTAAAAATATGCATAAAAATGATTATCTTATCTATGATTTTGGATCAAGATACTTCTGCTATCACGCAGACAATAACCTTGTTCGACGGATTTAGTTATAGGAACAAGAAAACACCACGTCCAAAATAACATCTATATTTAAAATCGAATCGATCAAGATATGTTGCTTAAAAATATAGAATAAGATTGTAAAAAGCAAATAATTACCAACTCGAAACTGGTGCTCTAGTTTTGTTGCGAACTATTGCTTCAAAATCAACAAATTCAAATGCGTATCAGGGAATAGTGGGTTTATCAATGCTTTGAATGAAGTATTATTGAACATCATTATCCGGGTAGATAACTTGCAATATTTCCAAGAAGAAATATAAGAATATACAGAAAAACTTTCATCGAGGAACTCATATGTAGAGTCTTCCATAATTTCTTCAAATTTTGCGGAATGAGCTATCCTTGGAGAAGCAACAATCACTACTACATAAATGGTCTAATGTAACAGTTGATTGTAGCAGTTTAATTTATATGACGGGTTATGTGGCGGATTTATTGTTGTACACCGTCCTAATCCCATTTTCCGTTTTGAAGGCTAATGTAGCGGTTCTCAAGGGCCTAATGTGGCGGTTTTCTAAATTCTAAAAAATAAAGCAAATGTGGCGGCCCTTTTTTAGCAAACGTAGCGGTTCCCATAGGCGGGAGAATTCCGCGCTTCGTCCATTGGAAAAATTTTAAGAAATTTTTTTAATGTCAAAAAGTTACTTTTGCATCCCTCCTCTCCTCCATATACGGACTTTGAGATTTCGATTAGGGTTTGAAACAAATTGCTCCTGGTGACCCTGTGCGACCTTTTCGATTTCAGTTTTCCATCAATCGATTATCCTTTTGTGACCTTTGATTTCGCTCATGTGCCAACAAGCGCTTCTAGTGCGACCTTTGATTTCCGATTTTCCACCGGCTAATCGCGCACCTGAAGCCAGCATTCAATCGAGCAGTTCTTCCCTTCGCTGCAACAATCTCTCCTTTCTGGTTTGTTTCCTTGATTTCAATTGAACTTTTACTCTGTCTGATTTCAATCGAGCAGTTCTTCCTTTATTATTCCATTGATTGTCTATTTGAACATGGAAATTTCAATTGAAATTTTACTGACTCTGATTTCGCACTTGGTAAGCGAGGGGTTCAAAATAGGGTTTTCATTCAAGTTAGTGTCTCGTGATTTTTTTAGGTTTTGGTGATATTTGAGGTTACTTGATGATATGTTTAGGCTTTCCATGGTTAATTTACATTTTCTTTTTTATCATTTAGAGAACTCAACCTATCACTAAAGACAGTGCTTCAGCTATCATTCTCTGTCACTGCAATCCTTTGGCCGACAACGGCATGAGGCTGAGCGAGGCCAGAGGAGCAGCTTCTCGGTAATAGAGGTTGTCTTGAATTGAAAAGGTACATTATTTCCTTTCTTCCGAGTTACTTGTGGTCGTTCTAGCTTTGTTGCTTTATGGAATCGCTTGTTTTTAGGTTATCAGTGTAAGGAAAAGGGGGTTTTCTTGCCTTGTTTTTGTTGGTGACACATACACATTATACCTGGAAATTATAATGTTCTTCATCACATAACACCAAAGGATTTTAATGGTGACTAATTCAGCTGTGTCTATGTTGTTAGTTGAGGGACGAAGGAGGTCCAATTTAGTGTACAATTAGGACTATGAGTGTAAATTTTGGGATTTTTAATTATTGATTCTGGAATGTAGTTTGTAGAATTATTGGACTTGACCTGCTGCATAATTAAATCATATGATCTACAATATTTAAAAGGTGTTGCTGGCTATTTAAATTGGTTCTTGCATTAATCAACTAGTTTTATGCATCTAATTAAAAGGTGTGAGAAAAAAAAGTAAATTAAGAGCTTATTTCACCACTAAATGAAGTTATCCTCTACTGGACATTGACAATGGTAAAATGAAGGATATTAAAGGGGCTCACAAGTATAATGTTAGAAAATGTATAATGTATTGGAAGATTACACTCACACCACTGTTGTAGAAAAGTTGTAATGGTAGCAGATGAGATTGTTCATATTTATAGTTACATATTAACTTTTGAAGAGGAAATGACTACTAATACTTGACGGTTAAATGACTTGTAGAAAATAGTACGTTCATCTCTATATCAGCTACTTTGAGCATGATGGTTAGCTAAATTTATCTAAACCTAAAGTTAAGCTAGATATATAATAGAATTACTTACCATTATAAATGTGAGAAATTGATCAAAGGAGATTAGCTTTTTCAAAATTCTATGAATTTCAATTTTTACTAGATGTTATTCGAAATCTTTAGATTACTTTGAGTTGGTGCAGTTTCCTATATATTTGCCCATTTTTTCATCTTTTCATATTGACCTTGGAGTTGAATATTTCCTCATCTTATTTTTAGTTGAAAAGCATCTTGGCTTTTCACACTCTCTAAATGTCTAAATCACAACTGCCATTGAACAATTGAATTAAAATTAGTTTCTTTCTCTTCCCATATCCTCCACTGATGCCGTGTTCTCCCGTTGGCGTGCTAGACTAGTATTACTTGTAAGAAAATGGAAATGTTGTGTGTTCATTGCTAATATGAAATATCGTCTTTTCTTATATGGATGCCATGATTTTGAGCTGTTCATTTTGTAGTATTGTACGCACTAAATTTCTGAATATACCAGCTCAAGGTTAGTGAGATATATTTGGAGGCTATTCAGTTTGATTGTTTACAGAATTTAATATAATGCAACATTCCTAACTAAATTTTAGATACAATTAATTTGTAATAAAATTATTATAAGAATGTTCTATTGGCCATGTAATCGGGAAAATGTGGTTATCTGTTTTAGAAATAGATCTCATGCCATTCATTTGGCCTCCTAGATATTATTTAATCAACAAGAAGTTATTATAGTTAAAAGTGATAAATTCCTTATTTCATTTGAGTCTCTCTTTGCTGGAATGACTTTATTTCTAAACTGTGGCATATATTGGGCAATCATTTGCAAACTACCAAGTTTGATAAAGGAATTCCACCTCTAATTAACTTATACAAACCGACACTTTGCATGAACACCCTTCTTGAATTTGTAATGGCGTAACAAATTGAAGATGTATATTCTGTAGATTTTATGGGACACTATCTGCAAGCTTATGTACTTTTGTATTGGCTGGCCATTGAGTGATTGTCCTGGGCTGCTGAATTTGTATTTGAATAGTTGTACTTGCAATGTTCTACCAGCTTGAATCAGAGCAATGGTATGATTGTCGTATTTGTTTGGTAGAGTGTAATTATACCTCCGAGCTATGGAAATAGATTTACAATAATTTCCTAGTTCCCCTCTAATTACCACCATCTTTATTGTCATTTTACTATTATTTTTTTGGTCATATTGTTCAGCTGATTTTAAGAAGGTCCTATTAATTTCATTAAATGTTTTCCTTGTCTTGGACTTGCAACATTCGTATGTCTTCTTAACTTAAAAGTTCTTTTGTTTTCAAGATAAATTATGAGCTGCTTTTATAATGGAATCACCCCTAAAACAAGGAGTCAACTAAAAAAAGGAAAAAAAACAAAAATTATGGAGGAATATCATGCCTTTAGAAAGGACTACACCTAAAATTACCTGTGGAGATTTTTTTATAATGCATCTCATTTCTTTAGTGGATTCCTAGTGCTATTACCGGAACTATAACTTGGTAGATTTTGTTGGTGGTGGTTATAAGCTCTCTAAGACGTCCTTGGGGGTAGATGGAGGAGAAATAGATGCAAGTCAAGGCACTTTTGGTTTTAGAATTTTGTCGATTCTCTAAACAATTTGGACATCAAAAATATTTTCTATGATAATCTCTCCGTTTCAGAGGTGATTTTTTTGTGGCAGTTTGAATTTCAATTTCAAAGAATTTGAAGCTTTAATATGAGAACTACTTGCTAATGCTTATGGACTACAACTTAATGTAAACTCTTTATAAGTAATTTGTTTCTTGACTTTCTTCACAAAGAATCAGTTGGAAGTATAACTCCTACATTTCTTTTTATCTATAGGTAGTATCCCATATGTTAAGTGGCACTTCTATGCACATATTACTTGTTAAGTAATATAAGGTCACTCTCTATGCAATCATACTAATTGCATGAACACCCTTCTTTGGCTACTTGCATTGATTGTTCACAGCAACTGGTTCTCTTGATTGGAACATATTTTTTTATTTAGGTATTTCTTTTTGGATTGAGGGTTTTTTTAATTGGGAGAAAGAAAAGAGATTGTACAGATGTACATGGAGTCATGAGGTTTGGTTTCATTGAGATTGCTATTAAATTTAATTGCTATAAGTATGTGGTTAGAGAAAAATGCCCTAAAATTTATCTAACTAGACAAGTATGGGTATTAGTGGGATGAACAAGCATACAAGAGGATAGAAAAACACACGTGAGGGGAATGTAATGAAATTAATTAATGTGTGCATTATTATGTTTCACTCAGTTTTGTTCTCCATCTGTGGTTGAAGAAAAATGCTTATCTTCTCTTTGTGAATTTTGATTGAATATTAACTTTCTTTCTTATTTTCTTGGCAGGAATCAGGTTGATGTAAGTTGGTTCCAGCCCTATTATAACATGTATTTTGGTTGACATCATGGACAAGTGCTACTTCCAACCTTTAGAAGATTATCCTTTATTTTGTTATGTCCAAGTGGTTGCACTTGAACAATACTTGGTAGTTGACTATAGTAATATAGTTAGTTTGTGTTTAAGCACTGGCTATTTTGTAAATATGAATTCTCAATTATATATGAATAATGGCTTGTTTTTGAAATTTATTTGTTCTTAACTGCTAGTTTTAAGTGCAGGTGTACATGTATAATTAATATTATAGATTATTATAAATATAATATTTTCCAAATTTTACAGCTAAAAAATACATGTAAACCGCTACTATAGGTGAAGAAGTGCTACATGCTATTTTGGTAGAAAACTCAATAAACCGCTGCATAAAGCTTAAAAACCGTTGCTTGTAGAATTGAAACCCGCTACCATAAGTGAGAAAAACCGCCACTATAGAATAAAAACCACTACATTTGTTAAATTAACTCCCACTAAATTGCAATGACAAAACCGCTACATTTCATTTGTAGCTAGCGGTTTTTTATATCTAATGTGGCGGTTTATTCCATTCCCTATAAACCGCTACATTTTCTTTTAAAAACCGCCACATTTGAGCTAAAGCAGCGGCAGCAAATGTAGCAACTGAAAAACCGCTACTTTAGACTTTAAGAAGCGGTTTTTTGACTTTAGGTGACATTTTATGACCGCCACATTAGCCGCTAAATGTAGTAGTGAATCTTAGTTCCCTGAAATGTGTTTGATGATTACATAATGTCATAAATTGCATAATAATATCTATATGAGTAGGTAGGAGTATACAAATCTTTTCATCAATCATAAAGTTATTATCTTCTAAAAATATGTTCATATAGGGTGAAAATAGGTAAAATCTTAAATTATATTAATAGTCTTTAAAATGAGTTAATATCTTCAAAAAATATATCCAGATAAGGATCACAATCAAATAGGGATGGTAATGGGTCAAGTGGTGGGTGGATAATCTTTTTCCGTCACCCAACCCAACACCTAGAACCCTCCACCCGATCCGACCCAACAGACACATAATGTTTCACCCGCCCCGTCCCCTCATCACCCAACAATTAATCGGGTGGATCGGGTAATAATTCAGGTGAACTACACCCATCAAATTCAACAAATATATATATATATATATATATATATATATATATATATATATATATATATATATAGAAAAACCATACGCCAATACTTCGATAAGTAATCGACTAGCAAATAGAGTGAAATTTGGTCAAATATGTGTAAACATCCATGCAATTATGCAACTATCAACCGTTCAAGATAGAAGTCTTAGAAATAAAAATACATTACAACAATCAAGTTTTCAAAAAAGGGGTTAGCCGTAGGATGGCCCGATCTTCGACAATCAAGACTCAAAGACTAGAACGGAAGCAAAGACTCAAAAACAAGGATAAAACGCAGCAATAAAAGACTCGATTAAAAACAATAGAAAGACCGATAGATGGGTGATTCGAACTAAAATAGAACGAGATGAAGACCCCAGGCCTCCGTAGAGGGTAGGAACCAAACACCAACGACTATAAAGCCCGCCTCTACAACCTTACACAACCAAGCGGACAACTTGGAGGCACAAGGAGGGGACTTGTGATTACCTGGATCACCAAGCTCTCGCGAGGTTGACGAACTCAAAGCAAACCAAATTAGATCTATAACCAATTGTTGCAATCGACGAGCCACGCTTCGAGTCGATTGACTTTCTCTCAATTGTGTTTCACACAAACTGAAATTTTCATAAAAGAGACGTCTAATTTACAATGGAGGAATCAGCCGTTCTAATATAGAAAACCTAGTGCTGATTTTTAATGAAAATAATTAATATAATGGAAATTAAAATAAATCCCTAAAATACCTAAAATAACTTAAGTAAATAAGGTCTCTAAAAATAGCAATAAAAAGAGTTCCAACACTTAAGTAAATTCCCGTCTAAAACAGTGACAGCATCAAAGAATGTGATTTTCGGCCAAGCTCTAGGTCGAATCTGGAAAAACCTTCAACAGCAAAGTTGTAGATCTCTTCGTCCTCGTTCCGAAAAGGTATGGCACGATCCAATCCGATTAATATTGAATCCGTACGACTCATTTTACTGAGACGTCAAAAAACTGTCAACTGTGCATGACGAACCCAAAAACGAACGACCCAAGGTGGAGCCTTCTTCTTCCTCTTGAGGATGACATCATTCTCACGAGCTTGAATCATAGGGACATCCCCAAGTATAGGTGTGTCCGAAGGTGCCTTGGATGGTCCCGCATCAGAAAGCATAGGGTTCGTATGGGACGGGGTTAATAAACTGAGTAAAATTATGAACAGGGTAAAATTTATAAAATGTTGGTAAAAGTAGTTAAAATTTAAATAACAAGATAATCTCCGTATGGGGAGAAAAATAGTTTAATTGTAAAAAGTGGAGTTTATTTTGTTGTTATTAGAGGTATTGTGGTACTTTCAACCCAAATAAGATAAAATGGAGAATAAACCCCCAAATAACCTCCATTTTGTAGCTTATTTTTAACACAATTTTGTAACATATTTTTGTTTATTTTGGTCATCCAAACAACCAAAAAAACTGTTTAAAAAATAAACACCCACAAATGATTAATTTTTAACCGTTTATATTGACAACCATACACACGTACTTTTACTTAATTTTTAACTACTTATTTCAACAACCATACACACCCATAGTCTTCAACAACCAAAGCTTCAAAGCTAAAAGACATTACAACAATCAAGTCGGGTGATGGGTCAAAAATACCTTCACCCGAATCCGGTTCGACCAGTCACTCATTAAATATTCGAATTATATCGGATTTTCATCTACTTTGTCAGGTCGGCCCCCAAATCTTTACCTTATCAAAAAAAGGTACATGGTTGTATTTATTCAGGATCGGAAGTCGTACGTGATTTATGCAACTATCAACACTTCAAAATAGAAGTCCATAAAAATACATTACAACAATCAAGTCTTCAAGAAGAGCAAACATAGTCTTCAACAACCAAAGCTTCAAGCTAAAAGACATTACAATAATCAAGTCGGGTGATGGGTCGGAAATACCTTCACCCGAATTTGACCCGACCCATCACTCATCACTCAAGTCGGGTGATGGGTCGGAAGTCGTACGTGATTGGTGCTCGGTAGAAAATGTGAGGGTGAAGGGTGCAATGACGAGAGCCCAGCAAAGCCATGGCAGCCAAGCTAAGCTTGGAGGGAAATACGTCGAAAGGAGGCCGAAGAAGGAGGCCAACACATGAACCATCCCAAACTGCTCAATCCTAATAGCAAATCTTGGAAAAGCAATCCTGAACAAGAGGCCGTACCATATAGCAGTGAACCCGACAACCATTGAAATCAAGACGAGGTTTACCACAGTGGGGCTTGGGCGGATATTCATGGTCAACATCCCAAGAGTCACCGGAACTACATACCCCAAAACAACCATGCTCAGGCGTTCATTTCGGTACACTTCCGCAACACTCCTGCTGACGATACCCAATTGATCATCTCTGTTGCTAGTGCGCTTAGGTTGTTGGGGGGGATCAATTTGGAGAACGTGATGGTGTATTTGATCGGAGTCAGGAATATTGTTCGATGGATCTGGAAAACTGGGGGCTGGGGGCTGAATCAATATAGGAGTGAGTCTGAAAAGCTGGTCAATAAGAATCACCGGAACTACATGCCCTAAAACAGCCCTGTCTAGGTCTTGATCTTGGTTCAGTACTTGCACTACCATTTGGCCTGGTTGGAGTCCCATGAGAATGAGTCTAGGATTGGGGGGACTATCAACTTCTTCGGTAAAAATGTGGGAAGTGAGGTAGTCAGTGGACAAGGTACGAGTGGCCTCCTCCGAAGGGGTCGGGAGGTTTTGTGGTGGAATGTCGATGTCAACTTCATTAAGATGACGAGCGGAAGCAATGGCTAGCTCCGACTCACTACTAGATAGAGTGGAGGCCGAGGCTAGGTCGGACGACTGAGCTAAGTCCAACTCCCTACTATACTGTGTGGAACTTAAGGCTAGCTCTGATTCTCGAGAGGCCGAATTAACTAGTTCTGACTCATGGAGGCTATCCCGAGTTGGGTCATTTGAGGATAGTTCTAACTCGCTGCTACGTCCAAGTCGACCTCTGCTAAGTGGACTCTGGAGCGTGGGAAGTAGATCAGTCAAGATCGAGGCCTGCAACCCCAAAGTAGACTCCGTGCTAAAGGCTCCACCGTCGCGCCCCCAAGTCCCCTCTTGATCAGGAGTTTGGAGATGGGGAGGACCCAGAAATGAACCATGTTCCTTCAAGGATGACGTTTTGGGCGGAACTGCGGCTAGACAGCTGAAACTGGATGGGCTTAGGAAGGAGATGGCCACTGCCAACATCAACCAGACCTGAAGCTTCATCGGGTCACCCGTGCTAATCCTACTTACACAAGCTCAAGCTATAAGTAAGTGATGCTTAATATCCCCGCGTAAAGAGATCCTTATATTCTTATCATGTGGGGATGGTGACAAGTGTCCTTTCTATAGGCATTAGGATCATCAACCACCTGGAACAAAAAAAAAGGACTGTCAAGCATCAGAACATACATATTAAGATTATCCACAATAGTTTTGTCTATAATGTATACATTTGCACAAGATGTGTAAAAATATACTTTACTTTTTGGTATTTTGCTTCAATGGTCAAATGTGCATTTTTTACACACCATTCAAATACAATTAATTTAAAACAAAAAAGAAAATAAAATTCATAAAAAAAAATACACCAATAAAATTGTCTTACTTTTTGAAAAAGTTTTTGCACATGGAGGATGTGATGCGCTCAAATTTGCACATTAGATGCTCAAATGTACACGTTTTCACACCCAAAGCAACCAAAAAAACAACAACAACAAGCCCAGTATATCCCGCTCAAAGAGCAGGGTCTGGGGGGTCGAATTGTACGCACCCTTTCCCCGACTAGGTTGAGAGAGTGTTTCCTAGTGACCCAAAGACAAGACAACAAGGGAAGATGGTAGCACACATCTTACAAAAACTGTAATTCAAAAATTTTATAAAGGAAAAACGATGTAAAAGGATGCGCGTAAGAAAGTTGTGATAGATGGGGAGAAATGCATGATGCGGTAAACGTTGCACCCGACTAATGTTCGTCAACCCAGATAGCACTCCTCCACTGTGTCCTATCGCGCGTCATCTCCTCCGAGGGTCCTAGAGCGGCCATGTCATGTCTAATCACTTCACCCCAACTCTTCTTTGGATGCCCTCTGCCCTGACGAACGTCTTCGATAGCCAAATTGTCACATCTGCGCACCGGCGTACTTGGATCTCTCATATGCACATGTCCATACCATCGTAGTTTCGATTCCCGTAACTTAACCTGAATATTAGTCACTCCCACCCTTTCGCGGATAGTCTCGTTTCTGATTTTGTCTCGCAAGGTAAACCCACACATCCACCTCAGCATCCTCGTCTCAGCCACCAAGAGTTTCTGTTCCTGTGCCTTCGTTGTCTCACAACACTCTGCCCCATATAATAAAGCCGGTCTCACCACCACTCTGTAGAACTTATCCTTGAGTTTGAGAGGGATTTTCCTGTCACATAAGACTCCTGACGCAACCCTCCATTTATGCCAGCCTACTTGAATCCGATGCTTGACATCCATGTCTACTCCTTCATCGCTCTGCATCACAGATCCCAGATACTTGAAACTGTCTTTCTTTGGAACAAGATCCCCACCCATGCTGACACCCCCGTCTCCTTCTTCTTCTTCTTCGCCCAACCTGAACACCCCGTACTCTCTCTGCGTCCTGCTCAATCGGAATCCCTTTTACTCAAGTCTATCCCTACATAGATCAAGCTTGCCGCTAACCCCTACTCTCGTCTCGTCCACTAGAAAAACATCATCTGCAAAAAGTATGTACCACGGGATCCCACCCTGGATATTACTCGACACCACATCCATGACAACTGTAAAGAGAAATGGGCTCAAAGTCGAGCCTTGGTGCAAGCCCACTTGTACCGCAAAGTACTCAGGGTCCCAACCGTGTGAGTACACACTAGTCTGTGAGCCATCATACATATCCTTGACGACCCTCATGTAAGATTCTAGAACCCCTTTAGCTCCCAAATATTCCCATATAAGGTCTCTTGGCACTCTATCGTATGCCATCTCCAAATCAATGAAAACCATATGTAGATTTCTCTTTCGTTCCCTGTATTTCTCCACCAAGCACCTCATCAAATATATAGCATCTGTAGTTGACCTCCCTGGCATAAAACCAAACTGGTTCTCAGATACGCTAACCAAACTCCTCAGCCGCCATTCAATAACTCTCTCCTAAATCTTCATCGTGTGGCTACAGAGTTTAATTCCCCTATAATTGTTGCATTGTTTTACATCGCCCTTGTTCTTGTAAATTAGGATTAACTTGTTGAGTCTTCATTCGTCAGGCATCCTTGCAGTTCTGAGAATGATGTTGAAAAGCTTGATGAGCCACTCCACTCTCTTTACGCCCATACACTTCCACACTTCAACTGGGATCTCGTCAAGCCCCGTTGCTCTCCTACTCTTCATTCTGCTAATGACCCCCTTCACTTCCTCGAAAGATATGCGTCTACAATAAGTAAACTCCTCAAAGCCCCTACTGGAAGTAATATATGTTGCTCTATATCCCTCGTTAAGTTACTCGGAGAAGTATCTCTTTCATCTCTGATGAATCTGTGAGTCATCCACCAACTCTCTGCCCGACTCGTCTTTAACACATCTTGGTCTTACAAATCTCTACTCTGATGTTCCCTGACTCGAGCCAGTGAGAGAAGCAATTTATCCCCCCCTTTCTCATCCAACGCCTTGTACATCTGCTCGAAAGCCTTTTCTTTAGCTTTTGCCATAACAACTTTGGCTTCTTTCTTTGCCCTTTTGTTCTCCGCTAGCCGACCCTCTTTTTCAACCTCACTGAACTACTGACCACTCTTTTGAAAGCCATCTGTTTCACCTTAACCGCTGCACGCACTTCTTCATTCCACCAAGTCTCGTTACCTTTGTACTTGCTGCTCCCCCGAGAAACGCCCAAGACATCAGAAGCTGCTCTCCGGATGCAATCAGCGACAGGTCCCCACATCAAATCTGCATTCTCTCTTACTATCCACGAGCCTCCACATTCCGCCTCTGCCAAAATCTTCTCTCTCAAGAGCGTCCGATTCTCCTCGTTCAGGTGCCCCCAAAGCAACCAATGTGGCTAAAAAATGTCTAAAAAATACACATTTAGACATTATAATTGTGTTAGTCTAATAACTTGGATTAGTTGTAACCATCATAAAGGTCTTTTTTTTGTAAGCTCGTAAAGGCCATTTATTATTGGCTATAAAACAACTTAACAACACAAAATGTGTTAATACAAAAACAAAAAAAGATAAATTGATACACGTAGAGACGATGAAAAACCTTATGAAATTGAAAGTACAAAGATATTTGAACGAAGTAACATATTCACTGTATACTCTCTCCAATCTTAAAATATTTGATGTTTTGAGTAAAAATTTTGACTAGTAATGTTTGATGCTTTAAAATTAATAATTACACTTTATTTATTTTTTACTATTTTCAACCTAAATTGTACTTTTATTTTTATTTGAACCAATCAAATTTGTACATAATAAATGTGATTGGAGCAAGAAAATTATTTTATAGGGTATTTAAATGTAAATGAAGTGTTTCTTAATTTTTATGCATGAGTCTAAGGGTGTGTTTGGATTTCATATGCATTATGTTTATTCTTACCAAATTTGAGTTCATATGCATTATGTCTAAGGAAATTTGAGTTCTCAAGAGGTCATGGGTTCAATTCCCCATTCCTTCACCTTTTGCACTATTTTTTATTCTTACCAAATTTTGTTACTATAAATGTCATATATTGAAATCAATTTTTATATTTTTCTTTTAATATTTTCATAAGATAATTCATTATGTCACACATATATTTTGAAAAAATCTTCAAATTTTTATTCATATGAAATTTTTTTACTATTAATGTCATATTTAAACCACAATTTATGAGGTTTTTTGTCATACTTTTCAAATCATATCATTTTTTTTTCATTTACCGATGACAAATTCTTTTAAAAAATTATAATTTTCTTTCAATATTTAAAAAAATCTTAATCAAGTATACACATATATATTATTAAATTTTTGTATAAATTTTTGTAATAAAATATCATATTTATATACCATAATTTATGGTTTTTGTTTCAATATACCATATTTATGGTTTTCTTTCAATATATTTTTAAAAAATTTCTTTATTATATATACCGAGAAAAAAAAATTCTCCAACGCAAAATTCCGCCCCCCTCCAGCAATTTCTGCTGCCGCCACTAAGCAGGGCTCCACCGCCGCCTCAGAGCCAAACATCCAAGTGACGAACTTAGGAGAGGCCATAAGCGATTGTGGAAATCCTATTTTAGAGAGATTGGCGAAATCGATTGTGGATCCAGGGGCACGAATTTAAGTATAAAAAGGAATGAACTTTTCCTCAATTTGGATTAAGACCGTTGTCCAATTTGGGTCTAAAAAATGGCTTGTTTGGCAAATTAATTCTTTATTTAACAACTAAAAATATTTTTTTTAAATGGGAGTTTATTTCCATCATGATGAGTCATCCAAATAAAATCATTCAATTATTACTAAAATGCAAAATTCTTCATTTGCATTAGCATTAACAACAAAAATAACATATTGGATTCAAAATGCAACGAACACAAATTAATCAATAAAGAGTAAACGTCGTAAAAAAATGAAAAATTAAGGGAAATTCTGTTTGGTACCCTTCTAGTATCGGTAATTCCGCTTGGTGCCCCTAAAGCTTGTACTAATTTCGTCACATGTCTTTTTTTGACAGAGAGCAAGAAGTACATTGACAAAGCGATCTTGAAGCCATCAAGAGATGGCTTGGATGATCCTATGCAAGGGTTCGTCGGTCAAAAAAGAAAAAATTATCTAAGATTACATTTACAGAAATTTAAAATTAAAAATCTAGAAAAATAAAACTATGGTTCCTTCAGCGGCTTAGACGGCTTGCATGCAAGTCGAGGGGCAGTAGAGATGGCATTGTTGGCTTAGAAGGCGATGACTTTGCCCATCAATCATGTTGCATGTGATGCCTCAGACTCAAGAACTTGAGATCAGACTCAAGAACTTGAGATTTGAAGGTGAACGATGAAAGACATGGATCTTTTGTAAATAGGTTTCGATTTAACAGGTTTGAGATTTGATTAGAGGGTAAGTTTGGTTTTCAAATTGGGGGGTTTTTCATGGCTGCAGGGAATCACCTGCAGTTTTGGGTTTCACATTTTGGATTGGTATAAAGTTTTTTTTTTTTCTTTTGGACATTTGAAGTTAGACATGAGAGTGTTTGATAGAAATAAACAGAGGGTGACGAAGGAGGCAGGTAGGAGGCGCCGGAGGATGGGGAGATGCGGGGCGACCAAGAAGTCGAGGGTTGACTTGCCGGCGCCCCGGGATCCATCACGGCCATGAACAAAAAGAGTGGGTAGTAGGGTGATGCACCGGTGGTGGAAGGTCGGGGGCTGGGAGCCGCTACTCAGGGCCGGTGGACACCCGGGACAGCGACGACGATGGGAGCTGGGCGGGTTCCGGTTTACAGATGAAGGAGAGGGACAAGGGCGACGCTATGGAGGAGGAAGGCCAAGGGCGAAGCCGCTCAGGCCGACGGAGACTTCAGGGATGGAGGCGGCAGCGGTTGGAGCTCAGGGCTATTAAGGTTAGGGCGACCATGCAGCTGTTGAGACCACACCGGCGCAGTGAGAAACCACCACAGCCATGACCCAAGGGGGATGGCCAGACCAGGATTCGTCGCAGGATGTGAGGGTCGTCGCCACTAGGAGGCCCGGCTCCCGAGAGAGCCAACCAAGGGGCGGCGGCGATCTGCAGGAGGTATTTGGGAGCGTTTCTTCATTTTAGTTGATTAAGGCTTCTTTCTGTTGGTAAGTCCCCGTCACATGCCCTTATTTGGTGTCATCCCTTAACATCGTCAACTTTTTTCTTTTTTAATTTTAAAAATGTTGTAATTTAAGAAATGATAGAGAGATGAGAATGTGAATCGAGAGGACGTAGGCGAGCCAAAGGAGGGAGGTATGAAACACCAGTAGCCACCGGCTGGAGACAACAAAGTCGGCGACATGGAGACCAATGACGGAAGTCGAAAATGTGAAAACAAATTTTTATGAGAAGTCGTGTGTCTTTACCCTTCATCTTCACAAATAAATTGAAAGGAATTGAAGTGGTCTGGACCAAGTAAATTAGGGATTTGGGAGAGTTGATGAAGTTAAGAAGATTTTTACCTTTACTCTCTGTTTGGCAACTGAGTTTTTTAGGGGAAGGAAATGATGAGAAATTGAAAAAGGGAAAGGGAGGGGAAGAAAGAGGTGAGAAATTCACTTTCCCATCAAACTAAACGGTTACTCAAATTTGTGATTCCTTCCCTTTCTCATAATTGCCCACCCAAATACCAAATTTATTTTCCCTTTACTTCCCTTCCTAAAAATCTCATCAAATTCCATCATCCAAATAGAAATTGGCACCACCACGGTCGACAACGGCGCTTGAAGAACTCGGACAGTCGCACACAAGTCGACCAGCCACCAAGTTAGCAAGATTCGAACTAGGTTGGGGCTACTTCTTTTCTAATCAATACAAGAAATAGAAATTGGGGTAATTCATTTTAATTATAATTGGAGGAATTTGGAGCAAACAAGATTTATCTGATTATCGGATTCGATGTCTCCGACCAGTAACGTTCTCTCACCATCAAGGCCTCAATTTGCAGGAGGGGCATCCCACTCTCCTGTGCGGAATTAATACGAACTAAAAGGGCACCAAACGAAAATAAAAAAAGCTTAGGACACCAGTCGGAATTACACATACCAAAACTCCAAAAGGGTATCAACTGGAATTTATCAAAAATTAATCTACAATCTAATAATTCATTTGTTAATTAAAACTTGTCGTTTACTATTTATACACGCTTTTTTATAATGATAAAAACTATATAAAGTATTAACTTTTTTTAAATTTGGTTTTATAAATTCATACTTAATAATGATAAGTATGATATTAGTTAAAAAAACTATTAAAAAAAGTTAATATTTCATATAGTTTTTAACACATAAAAAATGGTGCGTGAATAGTAAAACATCAAGTTTTAATTAATAGAGGGAGTATGTATCAAATAAACCATAAAAGAATAAACAATACCTTAGATTATCAAGTTATTGGGACTGGTCTTTTGATGAAAATATATTTAAGACCAGAGAGATCATACACGTACTATTAGACGGATGACCTCTAAACCATGTCTCCCTCTTTAAGTTTTTAAAATAAGAAATAAATATTTTAATTTAATTAGATTTTAAACCTGATTAACTAAAATAAGTTAAATTTAAAATTTTACTATTACTACTATTAAATAATTTTAAAAAACACAGGGGGATTTGTTATAGCATCAAAGTCAACGTTTGCCAACAATTATCTCAATTCCTTATCCAATCTTACATTTACATATACGCACAATCGTATAGAAAGAAATCAGAGAGATTCAATCAACAACAACTACGGAACTATCCAGTAAAGAGATTCAATCAACAACAACTACGGAACTATCTAGTAAATCCCGCAAATAAGTTGGGTCTAGGGGTTAGATGCACGCGCACTTGTACTCGGAACAGATCAAGAGAGTGTTTCCGAAAGACTCACAACAATTGCAGTAAAAGAGATTCAATCAATAGCAATTGCAGTCACAAATTTCTATAGATAGAAATTTCCAAAGATTGATATCACAAATTTTAGAAATCAGTTAAATTAAATAAAAAAAAATGAAAATTTGAACGAAATGAATAGACAAAACATGCCGGCAAGGTAAAAGACATTATCTTTAAAACGAAATTGATAAATAACATACCGTCAAGGCGATCAAGGTATCGATTTTGCACTAACACTAGTCTCGCTGTTGGGAAACGAATGAAATTGTAAACGGGTTGGGAATGAATCAAAACTTACATTTCTCTAATTCAACAATAAAATCTCCGAACTGAACTCTGAATCAAACGAAATCCAAAATTAGGGCTTTTGGTGGTTGTTATCTTGGCTGCCCTCACGATGCTCTTCGATTTCAAATTAGGCCCTTAACTTTTTGAGGAAAATAGATTTGAAGTGAAGGATGAAAAAAGGTAGAGAGCAAAGCTCACAGAGGAGGAGGATGAGAAGGCGAGAATTGCATAAAGGTCAATTCACAGAGAAGAGGATAGCAAGAGGAGGAAGATGGAAGATAAAGCGCCGGCGGTTTCGATGATGGCAGTATAGTAATTTTTTAATCGAGTCTCCAATGTTTTTTTTAAGTGGAAGTAATCAGATGGAACAAATATACACGTACACTTGGTGCCTCCAATCAAAATTCAACATTTGTATTTAAAAAAATAAAAATAATTTTTAATTTTTAATTAAAAATAAGTAGTGGACAGTTAGTGGGATGAAATTTTTAATTCGGAAATTTCGCGAGGTAGTACTGGGGTATTGCAATTTTCGCGAGCTATACAACTCTTTTGCATATTTCGCGTGGTGTCTCTGAGATTTTCAATCTTTTCGTCTCGTACCCTTTCCTGTTAAATCTAACAGACCTCCGTTGGTTTTTAATTTTGAAAAAAAAAGGAAGAAGAAAGAAAGAACAGACGGAGAGAGAAGCGAATAGAGAGCGACCAAATTTGGCCCCCGCGAGGATGACGACTTGTTGACGACCTCCGGGCGAGGGAGCACCGCCTTCAGACGGAGCTCCTCGAGGACACACCTCTTAAGGAGGAGAGCAAATAACATCAATTTGCAGGAATTGACATCTAATTTGGCATCTAATTTCTCAATTTCTTATGAATTAGGGTTCAATTTGGATAAAAATTACTTGAATTCCCTGTAATGGTGGATACTGAACAAAAGATTGAAGAAAAGGAACCCCGCCCCTACAGTCGGACAATTCCCCTGTCAGTGACGCCGTGCGAAGGTGGAGCGAGGGCAAGGAGGCAGCGGTCGGAGGTGGACTCGCCGGAGAGGAGGGTGAGAGAGCACGTGAAGGGTGAATGTTCGACTCACCGGCGTTGCCAAGGCCCACTACAACCAGGAGCGGTGGTGCGGCCAGACAGGGAAACGACGATGAGGGTGTGGGTGGAGCAGAGGGCGTAGCCAATTAAGCGGCGGTGGCGGCGGCTTTGGCGTCATTGGAGAAGGCGAACAAGGCGAAGGAGACGGACGCCCAGAAGAGCACCAAGAAGACGGTCTTCAAGGGACTGTCTTGCTCGAGGTTGGGCGAATCTTCGCCGGAATTGTCGGAGAGAAGGTTGACGGAGGCGGCGGGGGGAGCAAGAGAGAAACGGCGGAAGAGGGCGAGTGCGAGGATAAGGCTTTGAAATGAGGAATTTGGGGAAGACGAACGTCTGTTCTTTTTTTTTTCTTTTTTTAATTTCAAAATTAACGGCGTTCAACCGGATCCGTTAAGTTTAACAGGGAAGGGCATGAGGCGAAAAGATTGAAAACCTCAGGGGCACCACGCGAAATATGCAAAAGAGTTGTATACCTCGCGAAAATTGCAATACCTTAGGGGTACCTAACGAAATTTTCGTTGTTAATTTTAATACTATTTGTTATAATAATAATAATATTATTATTATTATTATTATGTGTGTGGATATACATGTGAAACCTAGTTGTGCTTGCCTGCTTGGGCCCAAACTTGAAACCCCTATGTTAATCTATACACATCAACAGGGCCGGCCCTGACCTTTTTAGGGCTATAGGCGGAAAAAAATAGGGCCCTTTACTACAAATTAGTCACAAATTATATTTTTAAATAAATTATTTTAAAGTATAAATTTTAAACTTAATTTAACACTAGTAAACTTGAGTTCTATATATTTTCATCACTAATTAATGATTCGTAGTATACATTTAATGTTATACATTGTCATTATACGATTCAAAACAACGATTTTATATCATTATACTTATTTAATTGAGGTTAATAGATTTCCCTATTAGTAATATAAAAAGAATGAGAGACTTTGCTAGTGATAAATAAAGTTCGAAAAGTATTTTTTATAATGTCTTCGTTTTTCAACGGTAATTAAAGTTAAACTTAACATGTAGCAATATCAAAATTGGCCATACAAAATTACAAATAAAATCTTTTTTTACTAAAAAATCACCTTGTATTATTTGTAAAATCGAAATTAAGATAAGGTTATCTTAGACTATATATCCGTCATTTATTCACTTAGATTGAAGATTAAACAAGTTAATAAGTTATGTGACAAATGTACATGTTTTGTTTATATCCTAATTAACATTAATGAGTTTTTTTTACTTATACATAATACAAAATATTTATATACATATTACCTTAATTATATACATTATACATGTTTTTTACGGGACCCTTACCGGATCGGGGGCTCGAGACGACGGCCTCTTTGGCCTATGCCCAAGGCCGGCCCTGCACATCAATTTCTCCTCTCATCTATATACCTCTTTTTTTTATTCTCTATTTCTCTCGGTTTAACACATATTATTAGCATAATTGACTCAATTTTAATTCATCCAACAAGTGAAGAGGTTAGGAGACCAGACGGTTCGAATTATGTACAGCCGAAATATACACTCCCTTTATTAGTAATTTCTTTCCTATCCTCTTTGATCTTTTTGTTTCTTTCATTTGTTATGATTACATAACTGCGCGCCATCAGGGAGTATGATCTTGATACGGTTGAGGAGTAGTACACAATAAGTTGAGATTATACTAGTTCTGATTTGTTGTACTAGTTAATTGATTGGTTGATTAACATCTTTAAAGTATGTTGTTAGAAAATTAAAATTAATATTGTTGAACTAGGGTTTTAATTATCTGACTTCAATCATCAATGTTAATATCAATATCTGTGTATATTTATCTGTATGACTGCATCTATCTATCCATATCTATCTTTTTTTTCTTTTTTTTTGGAGAAATCTCTATCAATTTATATAACTATGTTTTGGTGTGATTCCTAACCCAAGAATTGGGAAGGGCAGATTCTTAAGAGAAGGCCCCGACCCGTGTTCGATCCCATCAGACCCTGTTTTGTTTTTTTTGCCCTGTAAACGCTTAACTGGTGTATTTTTTCCAAACCCGCCCGCCCGCCCGCCAGCCAACAGTTCACCCACAAGGGCGATTGGCGATTTGGCGAAGCCGACGAGAAGGTCCCGCAGCCGCACCGTACCGCACCCCGCTCCTACGCTCCGTGGCTCCTCTCCGGCGTGGCGGCAACGACGACTCCGGTCGGCACCTCCTGCTGCTGCTGCAAAGGTTACTTTTTTTGTACAGTGTTTCTAAATCCGATTCAGCCTTGAATATTCTTTCCCTAATCCGATTGAATAGGTTAGTATTTTTTTTAAATATTTGTGTGCTGTAAATTTCTGTACAGTCAATCTGTGCTGTAAATTTTATAGGTAGGGTATGAGAAGTGGTTTAGGTTTTGATTTGGAAACAAATTTTGTGAAATTAGTGTTTGTGATTTTGAGATTCAATTTTATGAATTTGTGAATTGAATTTAGCATCCATCATCCCTTGCAGCAATGTAGTACTAATGTACTAAATTGAATTTCGGGTTTGATTAGGATATGAGAATTCTTGGTGAAGTGCTTGAATGGTAATGACTTGAACATCCGATTCTGAATTAAAGGCCTAATTCAGCAACCTTAATTTTGATTTTCCAGATACATATTTTGAAGATGGGTGATTCCGGGTTTGCCTTCAATGAAGTCGATTTCTCCGATAGGGTGCTCCGTATAGAGACCATAGGACCTGAATCCGACGATGTTGTCAAAGTTACCACTTTGAACATAAGCTCTTCTATCTTAAGTTCCCAAAGTGCCTGTTTTCACAAGGTAATTTCCTTATCTCCTTTCATTAGAATTTCTGTCCGATCCCTTTTTTTTTTTGTTTATTAATTATTAATTGTTCTTTCTATATTATATTGGTGTAGTTATTAGAAAATGGCATGGAAGAATCACACCTGAGAGCAGTGACCTTGAAAATCAGTGTACACGGTACGAGTTGTTATTCGTATTTCATTGTTGTTTTGATTAAATTTTTGCTTACATCTCGAAAATTGGTTGATCCATTGAACAGAAGAAGCGGCTTTGATTGACCTTCTCAATTTCATGTATATCAATGTTTTGAGTGCAACTACGGTAGCTGATTTGCGAGCTGTGCTGATGGTCTCCGACAAGTTTGAGGTTACTTCCTGTACGCGATATTGTATTCAAAAGTTGCCCAACTCTCCAGAATTTGAGCTTTGTTATCGCGATCCCTTGAATGCATATGTTTCAACAAGCGAAACAGCTGAACCACTTCAAGATGCCGCAAAGAAGTATCTTATCGCGCATTTTAGAAATCTTACCGAGTAAGTAGCTGTATATATGTATGTATGTTTTTCGATCATTTGCATTGATTAATTTTGATTGATCGGTCTATATAGGAGGTTGGAAGAGGCGATGGCATTGCCCCTTTCTGCTCTGGAGGTTGTTCTCGGGAGCAATGGTCTCCAAGTGAACTCAGAAGAGGACGTTTTCGACTTCATTTTGAGGTGGGGGCGTGCACACTATCCCAAACTCGAAGATCGTCAAGAAATCCTGACCAAGCGATTGGCACGCTTGATATGTTTACCCAACGTGAGTTTGCTGAAGTTGAAACGGGAAATGCCAACTTGCCCAGACTTTGATCGCCGAGAATTCGACAAGCTTGGCATAGACCGCCTTCTATGTCGTGCCCGGTTGCCTATCGAGCAAAAGCTCCTTGTCACATGTGACACACCGGCCACCAGTCGTCTTATCGAACGCGTATACACGCATCACCCCGCTAACGTGGAGTACATCGAATCTAGCGCCAAGCGTTGCGTCGTGTACTTCTCCCTAACGAAAGGAGAGGTGTCGAATTTGTTGCAATCGAAACAGCTCTATTCGAAGCCATTCTTCCTCGGCCGTCATCGTTGGCACTTTAGCCTCTCGGCGCGATGCAGCAGGGACCGACGCACCTCACTCGATCACTTTGGTCTGTTTTTGTATTGGCCAACCCACCCCAAGGGTCCGAAGAAGGATGCTTTCGCTCTGGATTACGAGTTTTCGGTGTCGAAGAAGCCATCTAAGGAGTTTGTAACCACGCAAAGAGTCAAAAACTGCCGTATAAAGATGGGAAATTTCGTCGGGGAGGACAACTTGTTCGACATCCCGTGGAGCGATTTCATGGCCGACGAAAGCGAGTATTTCATCGACGATGTCCTCTATCTTGAAGCCAAATTTGCCATCAATCACGCTAAAAATCGCCGTACTAACATAGTCTCAAAAATGCTTATGAATCTAGCTATTGATCCTATGCTAGATGACTAGTTGGATTGAATTATATCTAAATTGATTCATGTCACATTTTGAGAATTCGCCCTACTCACTTGGTTCCTTTTGACGAAAGATTGGATGTTTAATTTGGTTATAGCTAGATAAAGCTTTTGATTGTTGATATCCGGGTTGGGTCGAAGATCTCACTTGTTACTTGCACCTTGATTTAGTATAGTAATAGTGTAATACCCGTGCCTTGAAGACACGGGAGTTTGATCCATTTTAATTTGAATATCATTTTATATATCTATATCTATAATATATACTATATTAATATATACTTGTTTATAGCAAAAATATGTACGTATAAAGTTTTTTTGTAGTTTATAAATTAGTTGGAAAGAGATACAATACAAAATTTTTAAATGATTTAATAATTAAGGTAAAGTAGTAATAATACTCAAACACACCACCTAATATAATTATTGTCATAAGCACATGATTGTGCGAATACTTTTGAAGTTATGTAGATATACATAACTTATTCATTGTTTTCATTAGAAAGATGGCTAGAAAGAGAGGGAAATTAATAGTGAAAATAAAGGTAAGATGGTAAAAATAAAAAGATCATAAAAGGTAGAAAAATGATCTAAGAAGCCCCATCTAAGATGTAAAATAAGCATTAGTAACGCTTGTAAGTCTTAAAGTATTATTTATTTTTCGATAGTCATTTAAGATGTCTAAAATAAGTAAATTATAAGAAAAAAACTTTTTTTTTGGCTCTAATTGATTTTTATAATTAATTTTTGAAATCGAGTATTCACAAATAGATTATTTTACCTAGTTTCATAAAAAAAAACTTTTGCAAGCCTTAAAATATTAAAATTATAATAAGGACCTTCTAGGTTGTATAAAATAAATATAAATGTAAAATATCATTTTGAATTTTTTTTCTTCAATATTTGAAGCCAAACACCCATAAATTAATCTTAAAAGAGTGTTTATTTATTTATTCAAATTTCACATTTGCTTTTCTAAAAATATATAATTTTTGTATGTAGATATTAAAATGTTCTTTTTTTTTTACTATTCCTAATAGTCATTTAAGATGTTTAGAATAAATATAATTTCTATCTGAAAAAATCTTAGGTTAAAAATTTAAATAGATGTCATGTAGAATGTGTAGAGTTAGTATAGATTTATTCATTTTCGATAATTATTTTTTCTACAATTTTTGAAGGATAACATGTACAAAAATGAAAAATAATCTCTTCTTAAAATTAATGATATTTCGCTTCCATCTCCAAAAATATTTCAAAATTTTCAAGAAAAAAGATGTCTATACCATATAATATGTAAATTTTGAGAAGAAATATGATTTTGAGAATCATTGATTTTTATAATTACTTTTTATTTTGACATTTTAATTAAATATCTATCCATTTTAATATGACTAATAAATATAATATTGGAAACAAATATTTAAACTTCCCTTAATAATATCGATTAATAAGAAAAGAAACTTTTGATTAGTATGAAAATAGGAAACAAATATGTTTAAAATATGAAACGTGTATTTTAAAATTTCAGAAATAATATTGACCAATAAGAAAATACCATTTGAATAAAAAAAATTAAGTTTAATTGTGGTCGTGACACGTCAGCAAAATGCTAGCAGAATAGTATTATTAATTATTAATTATTATTAATAGATTTTTATTTTGACATTTGAATTAATTGTCTAGACATTTTTATTACGATTGTGATGAATATAATATAGGAAACAAATATTTAAACTTCCCTTAATAACATGGATTAATAAGAAAGGAAACTTTTGATTAAAAAATTCAACTTTAATTTACAGAGCGACACGTCAGTAAAATGCTATCAGAATTAGTAATATTAATAGATAGGTGTTCGTATTCGATTTGTTTTGATGGAGGGTTTGATCTCACTTAAAAATGTGCTCTAATTCGACTCGTTTAGTAAATGAATTGAACCAGTTCGAGCCGGGCTCTCGGCTCAGATAACAAACTTGAAAAATCCTTATCTGGGTTCGGACCTTCGAGCTCCTTGTCTGGATGACTTGTGGGCCGGGCCACTTCGGATTCAACACTGAATCTCCAAGGCAAGATAGCAAATCTACATCTCCCACATCAAATACACACCGAGTTCCTTTTCTACCTATCCCCTTCTCTGTCTCTATATATAATACAATTTCGATCGTTTGCTTTCATCCATTTCGATCTACTAGCTAAATGGAGAGGGGAAGGTCGTGCTTTAATGTGTTATTTCATATTTATTTTTAATTTTATTTTTAATTTTTTGATACTAATTAATTATAGCATTTGTGACTCGCATGCAGTTCATCTCACTCGCGATCTTGGCCTCACTTCGACTCCGATTCCGATGGCTATGGAGTTGACCACCTCTCTCATGGCGTTTGCCTGCTGGGTGTCGTTGACGCCGACCATGAGGATAGAGCTGATGGTGATCTCGGAGACGACGGTGGAGTTTGGGAGTGGTTTGCCAAGATTGACGAGCGAGAGAGTAGCTCGGATGATGTTACCGGCGACGAAGGTGGTGGTGGTGGTGATGATGGTGCTACTAGTCGTGTGGCCGCGGACGACGGTGATGATGATAGTGGCGACGACGGTGATGATGATGATGATAGCGGTGATGATAGTGGCAGCGACGCGGACGACGGTGATGATGTGGACAACGACGCTGATGATAGTAATGACGGCGAGGACTACGGTAATGGCACTGCTGACCGGAGCGACCGCTACATCTCCCCGGCCTCCTCTTCAACTAATAATTAATTAGCTTCTTCTTTTTTCAAGCTTAATTATAATTACCATTAATTAGTTAATTATGGTATGTGTAAATATAATATTAGTAGTACTTCTTCTTAATTCTCTAACAGTACCGATTTGAAGGAAGAAAATTAATCAATTAGTAGATCACTATGCATTGCAACTATATGTATACTGCTGGAGTAATTAAACACATTAACGGATCCAATTAATTAATTAATTACATTCTGAAAAAAATATTTTTTAACGCATTCAAAATTATATAAAATATATATTTGTTTTTACTAATTTTTAAAAATAATTTTATATTTATTATGGTAAAAAGACTTGTTACTTTTTTACTAATAATTATAAAAATTATTTTAACAAAATTATTAAAAATTTAATATTTTATATCATTTTTAAATCATTAAAAAAACTTAATAGAAAATTTTCTTATAGTTTCAAACGAATGGACTTAATTAACAGGTGATCGATCACCCACTCTTTGTTGATGATCAGGTTGAGTTTTGCATGAGGAATAAAATCAATTGCTGTGAAGTTCATCAACGGTTGAACGTTTGGATCGAATTTGTACTGTTTTGATTGTTTTGTTACTTATGAATAGGATCCATTATATCATTCACCCAATACTTATGTTGCTTTCCTTACATTCTCTCATCATTTAGATCAGTTAAAGTCCAGGTCTTTTTAAACGGCCCAAAGGAGTAGCCCACTATGTTTTGTTTGACCCATGTTTATAGTCCAATTCCCACTATTTCATCCCCCATTAAATTTTGGTTATTTGAAATATATATAATTTATCCCAACTAGGGGTGGGCACAAATCCCGCAAATCCCGTCCCGTCCCAAGAAGGATAAGACCCGGCGGGATTTGAAAAAAAAAATTTCAATCCCGTCCCACAAAATATACGTGGGACGGGACGCGGGATTACCCTAATCCCGTCCCGTCCCATGCCCACCCCTAATCCCAACAACCTAGTCGAGATAAGATGATGTGTTTGATCTTGAATTTTTACTTAATTAAAAAAAATATGTAAAGTAACCTGAAGGAAAAAGATTGAAGGAATGATTGGATGAAAGATCTAGGATGTTAGCTTGTGGCATACCGTGTATGATTGCTTGTACGTTTCCTTTTGCAGTTTTTTTTTTTTTGTTACAAGGCGATAATTTGGGTAGTGTCGAGTGTCGTGAAAAGGAAAAAATAAAGAAAGAGTTAATTGGTTGAAAGAGCTTAAACTAAGGTCTCATTGAGACATCATCCTAATTTTTTTTAAGAAGACAAGATTTCAGGTGGGGTTAGACCCTGCTAAACCACCACCCTGGGGCGTCCATACGGACGTGAGGAAGAAGTAAGTTAAGAGTCTGAAACGGGGCTCACTAATAAACATGCTCTTAGAGCACTACACACTTTTTAAGAAAATAAACAAAAATACACTTATACCTTCAATTATTACTCTACTTTTTTTATTTTCTCAAAAACTATCACGAACATCTACCAATTCATTACAATTTACAAGGGCAATTTTGTAAAGTGAATGGAAAAATATATAAAATGACATGTTTTTCAAAACGATATGTTTTAATTAACGGATGAAGTATATTTGTGATTAGCGATTGTTTATTTACATTACATGAAAATAGTTTTTAAAATACAAATACTTTGTTTAATTTATTGAAGAATGCTTACATTATTATTTATTATATATAAATAACTAAACAAAATTTGAAATTTCATAAGGAATAACATGTCACTCGCATATAATTGATACAAAAACCCATGTCTCGTGCATAGAACAGATCTTTTACCCTAGTAACCTTATAAAAGATAGGTTGAATTAGTTGGTTTATCAATATATTAAAATATAGATACCATGGTTAGAAAATATAAATAAATTTGATTGGTTAGTTTTACTTTTAAGGATGAATTCCTCAAGTAACACCATCAACAATTGTTTATTAGATAGATATAAATATAGATATAGATATTAGATATATTGAATTGATATTGTTAGATAGATATAAATATAGATATAGATATTAGATATATTGAATTGATATTGATAATTGATAAAGAGAATTATCAATTTTTCTTGGCAACCCAGAACAGACAGAAGGGCGATTTGGCGAAGGCGAAGAGCGGAAGAGAAGGTCACTCCCGGACGGCTGTGGCTCCTCTCCGGCGTGGCGGCGATCGGCGACGGAGACTCCGCTCACGGCTGCTGCTGAGTGGTGGCTGCTAGTCCCCGACTCCCCGCTACTGCAGCCTTAACATTCTTCCCAAATCCGATTGAAAAGGTTAGGTTTTTTTTGCACCTATAGCTTATACTTTTTCAGGTCTCGCTTTGTCACTCTAAATTTGATTTGAATTTGTAGGTAGGATATGAGAATTCGTTTAGGGGGTGAATTAGGGTTTGTGATTTTGAGTATCAATTTTGTGAATTTGTGAATCCAATTTCGGGTCTGTGAATTGAATTTCGGGCTTGTGAATTGAATTTGTGATTTGGGGCATATTACATTAAGCAGTAATATTGCATAGAGGACTGAAGTGGTAAAACTTGTAATTTGTAGTGTTGAACTTGTTTTTAAGTTTTCAGCCCCCTAACAATAATCCTGGGTCCGCCATTGTTAGTACTTGAGTGTTTTGCACCAGATTTTTTTTAGTCAATTGGTTTTAAAGGCATGTAATACATTATTAATTTTCCAGCAATATATTTTGAAGATGGGTGATTTCGGGTTTGCCTTCAACGACTTCAATTTCTCCGACCGGGTGCTCCGTTTAGAGATCCTGAATCCTACTATTGATGGCCGAGACAATATTACTGTCAAAGTTATAAATTTGAAGATAAACTCTCGTCTCTTATCTTCCCAAAGTCATATTTTCTGCAAGGTAATATATTCATATGCACTTTAAAGTTTTTTTTTAAGTGATCGAATTTGTTCGGATGTTGGTTCTTGGATCGAGCTAACGGTGCATATTGGTGCAGTTATTCGATGACCAAAAAGATGTGACCTTGAAAATCAATAAACAAGGTACGGTAATTGATTATATAAGAGTTGTTGTTCAATTCATCAATCTCTCTATTGATTGAATCTGTAACTAATCGATTCGATCTTGGTGTGGTGGACAGAGGAAGCAGCTTTGATGGACATATTGAATTATATGTACATCAACATTCTTAGTGCAACTACAATCCCCGAATTCCAATCTGTGCTGATCGTCGCTCACAAGTTTGGGGTTACTTCTTGTATCAATTATTGCATTCAGAAGTTGCCGGAGCTTGCTCGACATTGCAAGCCTTGTTCTTATGCTTTAATGGATGATTCGGTTCGGCCATTGAAAGATGCAGCAAAGAAATACCTCTTTGAATGTTACAAAGATTTCACCGGGTAAGTAGAACAATAGATTTCAGTTCGCATTTACTTGGTTTCAATATTAATTTGTTGATTGATCGAGATGTTGATTTGTTGCATCGATTTAGGTCAGAGGAAGAGGCAATAGGGTTGCCCCTTTCGGCATTGGAGGTAGTTCTCTTAAGTGATGGCCTCCAAGTGAGATCAGAAGACGATGTTTTCGATTTCATTTTTAGGTGGAGTCATGCACACTATCCCAAACTGGAAGAGCGCCGAGAGGTCATAACCAAGCGATTGGCTCGCTTGGTATGTTTCCCACGCATGTCTTCGTGGAAGGTTGAACGGGAACTCAAAACATGCCCTGAAATCGAGCTTCCGGAAGTAAAGAAGCTTACATGTCTCGGATCGTACCTCAAGTTCCCTCACGGGCAACACATCCTTGTCCGAGGGGACGAGCCAGGCGCCGCCAATCGTCTTATCAAACGCGTGTACACGTGTCACCCGATTCACTTGGAGTGTGTCAAATCTTGCTCAAAGAAGACTAAGGGGTATGTCTATGTCGTCTACATGTGCCTAACCAAGGTAGAGATGTCGAATCTGTTGGAATCGAAACAGATCTATTCGCAGCCATTCTTTGTGGGCGGCGTCGGTAAGAAGTTGTGCCTTTTGCCTCTCGACACGATCCACGTCGCTCGAACAATTCGGTCTCTTCTTGTATAGGCCAGCAGACCCCAAGAACGATGTCACAAATTACACGATAGATTACGAGTTTGCGGTGTCAAAGAACAAGTCTAGAGAGTTTGAAACCAAGCAAAGGGTCGACAACTGTGCTCTATCCGAGGGAGAGTATGTCGGGGAGGAGAACCTGTTGGAAGTCCCGTGGGTCGACGACTATTTCATCGACGGAATCCTCTATCTTCAAGTCAAGCTTGCCCTCAAAGATCACTCTGAAACCGGTTTGGATCCCGTGGAGTTGAACAACTCCCACTCTAATAAAATCGATTCAACCCAAAATAAAAGGGTTAAATTAAGTTAGATCTTTACGTGTATATTTATTGCTCAGTCTGTCAACACTAGCTATATTGTGGTATGTGACCATTGAAAATGTAAAGGCTTAACCTATATATGAACTGTGTTATATATATGATTGTTTTGTCTCTGATCGATCATCGGTGTACTTGGGTCACTTTTAGGCTCCTTAATTTGATTATTAGGTAAAAAAAAAAACCACAAAGTTGGAAAAAACCAATAAAGTGGTAGAAATACATACGTGTACATATGTTTGGCTTATTTTTTAAAAGATAACAAATCGAGAAGTTCAAGTTCGAGTCATTCGGACATAGTTGAGTTATTTAATTCGAGGTTGAAAATGTGCTCATTCCGAGCCAAATTTGAACTATTTGACTAATATTCCTAAGGGAAAGACCTTTACTACTAAATAACAAGATTTGTTACTTATTACTAATAATTATAAAAATTATTTTAACAAAATTACTAAAAATTTAATATTTCAAACAAAACAAATGTAGATTTAATGGGTGAGTGGTCTTTTGAAAATAAATCTAATTTATGGGTGGTTTTCTGTAATTTATAATTTTATGGGTTGGGTGGGTGACCTTTTGAAAAAAAAATAATAATTTATGGGTGGTTATGTGAAAACTAATCTAATTTACGGGTGGTTATGTATAATTTACCCTATTTTAAATCATTAAAAAGAACTTTGAAAATTTTCTTATAGTTTCAAACAGATGGACTTAATTAGCAGGTGATCGATCACCCACTCTTTCTTGATGTCCAGGTTGAATTTTGCATGAGGAATAAAATCATTTGCTGTGAAATTCATCAACGGTTGAACGTTTTGATCGAATTTATACTGTTTTGATTGTTTTGTTAGTTAGGAATAGGATCCATTATACTATCATTCACCCAATACTTATGTTGCTTTCCTTACATTCTCTCATCATTTAGATAAGTTCAAGCCCATGTCTTCTTTAACGGCCCAAAGGGGTAGCCCACTATGCATTTTGTTTTGACACATGTTTGTAGCTCAATACCCACTATTTTCATCACCCATTAAAACTTGGCTATTTGAAATAAAAAATTAGGGTAAGTTGCATAAAACCGCCTCTTAAATAGGGCATATTGCTCAAAATTACCCTTTATATTCAATATTGTAGAAAATCACCCTTTATATACCTTTTGCTTACCAAAGAGCACACTATCTCTAATTTCGTTAAGTTTTAGAGGGAAAAATCTGTAAATTACCAAAATACCCTTATCATATGGAGAGACGATATTGAAGGGGTCTCGGATAGGAGTTGTGGAGAGATTTATGTATAGATTGAAAGGGGGTTATTATAGGACCATGAGAGTTGTTGAATAATTTCAATAAAAAAAAGTGTGTGGAGTTATACCTATGTAAAAAAAAAGGGATAATTTTGGTTTTTTCAAATACATTTAACGAGACTATAATGACACATTAACACAATGCTCTAATTGGACACCATACGCTTGTGGGTTGTAGGACCGTAGGTTTAGCCTCTGTCAGTAACTAAGTATATACGCACACCTCTTCCGATTCAATGTCAAATGAAGAAGGGGATACACACCAAGGCGATCAACATTAGTTAGATGTTGTGGGGGTGGTGCTAAGATTCTCCGAACATTGGAGGTTGGCACGCAAAGGTCAGAAGAAATCAAAACAACATGGAACATTAATTAATTGTATATAAGTATGGGTGTTATTCGAGTCGAACGAGTCGAGTAGGAGACTGCTCATATTCGACTCGTTTTTGTTCAAGCTCGAGCTCGGTTCGAATTTTTGTCGAGCTTAGAAGTGAGCTCGAACTCGGCTCGCGAGTATTTGAACAAGCTCAATCTGAGTTTTTCGAGTCAAATTCGAGCCGAATCCGAGCCGCTCGTGTTCACATAACACCCCTATTAAGAAGATCAAATCCATACAAGTAGAAATGAATAAACACTCAAATTGAGTAGTATACAAGATCAAAGCTCGTGCTGATAACATGTTATAAATTGAAATAAAAGAGAGAATAGAGAAGAGAGGAAGTATTGATATGTTCATTAGGGTTTCGAAAGACCCTTTATATAAATGAGTTTACAATAAAAACTAAGATTTTTAGTGTTTATCCAACCCCAATAAAATAATATATACAAGATAATATTATACCCACTTCTATATTGCCTGGAATCTTCCATCAGCACAAACTTATAGACCTTAATTATTTTAGATTTATCCTACCTCGATCTCTTCACTGATTCTCTTCACAATTCTTCAAGCTTTTCGGCATCCCTTCAATTTGGAGCTCATATAAGATGAAGTATAGTTATGCGTTAATTTGGAGTCCTGTCAAAGCTGGGGAGGAATTAGTTAATGGGAATATTTAAATGATAATGAAAGATTCTCAGTGTTAATTATCTCTCATATCAGATAAGTAGTCGGTATATTTATCGCTTTTGGAAGATATAGTCGATAGTCTCTTCAAAGACATATTAGTACAAAATTGCAATGATACAGACAAGAGTTGAAATACTCCAGTTGGTAATAGGTGGAAATAATTAAGTCTCTTCACAATTCTTTCAATCGATTGATATTGAATTTTCGTTTGTCATTCCCATGCTTGAAGCTGTAATGGAGGCTGCCCATATGCAAAGGGGGCATCAGGAAACGTTCCCACTGAAGATGCGGTATACATGCTGCACAGGCTTGGCGTGAAGATGAATGTGGATTTTGGAAAGCTCCTTTCCATTGGAGAGTTCATTTGCAACCATCTGGGTCGCCAGTGTGGCTCAAAGACTGCCATTGCCCTGAGACATGTTACGTCCGATGCCTCAAAGGATATAAAGAACCTTCCGAACCTGTGTTTGAGGATGTGTTTGCGCATTTAGCGCGAGATGTCATAAGTTCTTCTAGCTAAAATATATAAGTGACATTTGGATTTCTGCTTGTTGTTGAACGTTCTGTGTGGAACACGTTAGCAAATTGGAATGATAAATTATTTATATCGTATATGGAGATTGTGGTGAAGGTATGAGTTTTTTTATTTCTGTCATTTGCTTCTGTAATTTCCTTTCTGTCATTTGCTTTAGTTATTTGTTTTCAGTTGTACATGATGGTTAGTCTATCTACCGGCTTGTCTGGTCTCTCGGTTTCTCTAGACTTGTCTTATAAAGAATTGAATTCTTATCTTGCTTCAGAAAAAAAAAATGCAGAATTGCAGAAAATTAATGGATATCATTAAAATGATGTGTATTCTGTTAAGGAACAAAAACCCACCGAGTTGTGCACGGTTCAATACTAGTAGTATATAGAGACACATCTAAATAAATACAATCATGTAAGTTTGTGATGCTGGAGGTTTTAGTATATGTATATAGATACATTGCACGTACTCAAATCCTTTTTATTTTTTCATGAAATATTTACCTGACAGCTTGTTGGGGAAAATCGGGTAGCTAACACTCGATCTCGTGTGACTTGGATAGACCGACTATCTTACAAATTAATAAGAACTTGTATTAATGTACAAAAGTATTTTGTACACCTCACTCGATACAAGACTCTCACTCACAACTCCAAACACTACACAACTTGAGGAGACTCACACTTCACTCACTTGCCTCACTTTTTACAACTTTCACACACTTCACACTATGCACTCCCTCCTATTTATACTAGCTATATATAGTCGGTTACATCACCACCGACCTACAGTCCTACACAATTCACACTCACATATCTAGATTTTTCTAGTTTATACATTCACCAATCACAAGGCTTAAATTCCACCAAATTCGGGAGTGTTCTAGCTAGATCTAGGAAGCTCTTGTCTTCAATTTTAGTACTCTGTTCCAAAATAATCATCGTTTGTCTTTGAGTGTACGTTTTTCAATGAGTTAAAAAATCTATAAAATATTATTATTTTAGTTAAAAAATTTATACAACTTTATAATTATTAGTAATAACTATGGAATTATATAAAAATTTTGATTAAAAAAATAATATTTTATATAGTTTTTAACACCTTAAAAAATGTGTTGAAAAGTACGGTGACATTTATTTTAAAACGGATGGAGTATCATTTTGGGCCATATATAACCCACCCACAAATTCAACCCAATATCTACCCAAATGTGAATATTTCAAGTCCACTCAATTCACCACCCTTTAAATATGGGATCCTGTTCCGGTGGAGTTAAAGGAAACTCTACCAAATAGAGTTTCTCTTTCCTTGAGGGGGGTGGGAGGAGGGAAAGGAGGGGGGATTTTCAACCACTGAAAATCAGTGGTTGAGATCCTCTCAACTCTACCAGTTTCAAACTCTACCGAAACTACATCCAATTAATTAGTATGAATTAGTCTTCAACGTCAATGGTTCCATCGATGTGTTGTGTTGATGGGGAGAGTCTCGAATTAACTTTTAATTTAATTACTATTTATTATTGCTGCTAATAAATGAGATTCAATACAGCTAATTCGAGACTTAAGACTTAATTATTCAGTAAAAAAAACAGATTTAAGTGTCAATAAATAAAAAGACAGGTTAGAAATAGCCCTTTAGATTAGAAGGGTTTTTTATCCAATAAATGAGAGTTTTTCTATTTTTATTCCTTTTTATGTAAGTTACGTAGTATAAGTTTTTCATTTTTTAGGATATTTTATCTTACGTAAATTTAACTTTTTGTGGCTTATCTTCTAGCCCCACATACTGCAAAACTTGTTCGAGTCAATTCAAAAGCGTGCTTTTTTTTTTTTGACTTTTTTTTTTTGGTCGCCTTTTTTTTTTTTTTTGACTTGTATAACTATAAATACATTGTAGCTTTTCATTAAGATGATGAAGTGGTCAAAGTGTCCCACATCGAAAAATTGAGCATAATAAGCATAGTATATGAGTTGATGGGCTACTCTTTTTATTGCCAATTGGTTTTAGAATGAAACCTCACTCGACTTGTGCCTATAAAAAGCCAATTAGTTTTTATCTGTTGCGAGCCCCTCAAGTTATGTGCACGTCTTTGGACCGTTTATCTGAGTTTGTTTCAATTAGAGTAAATGTGTTGATGCAATTGTTTTTTGAGAAGGTGTCAATATCTATTCATATATTCCCCGTATACCTCTACAGTTCCAAGTACATAAATTCATATATTTCATAGGAACAATAGCTAGATTCCTAATCGATCATGTTTGAGACCTATGCTTGAATTTCATGTTGTACGACGTCGTTCTCTACCCCATAGAATACCCCTGCGGTGAGTAAGAAGATGTGAATAAGGGGAAATAACCCAAGAATTAGGGACAAATTTTCAGCTCTCCTCGAGTGGTGGCTCTTCATGGATATCGATCTTGATTGTTGTAAAAACCAATAACTAGTTAACCAAAGAGGGAGACTATATAATGGAGGGTTTGATTAAACGCCCGGACTATTAGATTTAAATAATAACTCGGATTTATTTTAGCGCCGGGTTATTTGTTACGTTATTGAAAATCTCAATATATAATAATTCAGGCGTGTGTTATAGATCAAGTTATAAACTATTTTTAGTTTTAAAAAATAAAATAAAATACATATTTACCACTTAAAACGTATTATAACTCGAATATTTTATATCCAGACTATTAGATAACGGGGTAAAATGTAATGTTTGTACTAATGAAATACGCTCGTCAATTAGGAAAACTAGTAAACGAGCTAGATACAAAGAATGTGCATTTCGCTTGAATAGATAAATAACGACCATTCGCGTGCACAGCTAACAAACCACCAATGTCTGAGACGCCACAAGAGATAATTTATCTCTGGACCCTGGGCTGATAAATCCCGAGGCAACAAAACCCTTGGTATTTTGTACTAGTGCCGCCTTAATTACCCTAAAAACGACCCAACCAAATATTTACCTTATTAAAAAAAATAAAAATAAAAAAACCGTACACGGTTGTATTTATTCAGGACCGGAAGCCGTACGTGACTGATGGTCGGTAGAAAATGTGTGAGCGAAGGGTGCAATGGAGAGAGCCCAGCAAAGCCAAGGCAGCCAAGCTAAGCTCGGAGGGAGATACGTGGAAAGGAAGCCGAAGAAGGAGGCCAACACAAGAGCCTCCCCTAACTGCTCCATCCTGTTAGCAGATCTTGGATAATCATTCCTAAACCGCCACCCGTTCAATATAGCAGTGAACCCGATGAGCGTCGAAATCAAGACAAGGTTTGCCACAGTGGGGCTTGGGCGGGTATTCATGGTCAACATCCCGAGAGTCAGCGGAACTACTAACCCGATAACAACCACCCTGCCCAGGTCTTCATTTCGGTACACTGCCGCATGCGCAATACTCCTGATGGCGATCCCCAATTGATCATATTCTCCGCTGCCAGTGCTAGTGATCCTAGGGTGTTGGGGAATGTCGATAGGGTGGTGAGGGTTGAGATTGAATCCAGCTTGAAAGCTGGGGGCTGGGGGCTGAACCAATGTAGTAGTCGTCATCCAGGTTAGTGGCGGGATTGGGTGGGGATTCTGGGTGAAAAGCTCATGAATCATTGGATCTACATACTCCAAATCAGCCCCGCCTAGGTGTTGATCTTCTATATCAATGGGGGTTGCGAGGTAGTCGTCTGTGGAGAGAGTAAGGTCGATCACTTTGGATATTCATATAATTATGTGACAGCTGAGAATTTAATGATCGAGAAGGGTTTTGTGGGAATACCGTCAACAGGAGCCGCTTCATTAAGATGACAGGCCGATGCTAGGTCAGACGACTGAGGTGGGTCGTCATCGTTGTCTGAGGTTAGGTCTAACGGGCTGCGAGGGCTGCGAGGTAGATGATCAGCCGAGGTCGAGGCTACCTCCGACGACGACTCCCGATCTGAAGCCAAGGTTTCCCCCAATTTCCGTATGTTCATCACAAAGGTGTCATCGGCCGCCGGATCAGCGGACTCATCCTTGCTTCGTAGCACGAAGCAAACCCTAAGATTCACCCTCATTTTAGGTTACTCCCAGCTTCACAGGCTCCATCAATACTACAATATATAGAATTATAGAAATAGCCTAGGGTTGACCTTAGCTTAATTAATTGCACAAGTCACACTTGACTTTATGCGGTTACACAGCCAGTTGCGGAGCCCACACGTTGTAGCTCAAGTAATTGCCACGTACAACTTTCCTAATTAAAAATTAGAATTCGGGTGCTTCCTACGAAATAGACCTAGCTAGCTGAATTGGATTTCCGTTATTCACTTTTTTCCGATCTATTCAACCCTCAATATGAGTTCAAATTATAAAATTTATAAACGGTTGGTAAAAGTAGTTAAAAATTTATGAAAAAATATAAACTTCGTATGGGACGAAAAACAGTTTATTTGTAAAAAGTAGAGTTTATTTGATTTTTATTAGGGGTGTTGTGGTACTTTCAAATCAAATAAGATAAAAAAGAAGGGGTAAAATAGTATTTATGGAAAAAAACCTCCAAAATAAGCTGCAATCTCTAACTTTTTTTTAAACCAATTTTTTAAACCTATTTGTGACTTATTTTGGTGCTCATACACCATTTAAACCAACTTAATTTTTTAACAGCTCAAAAACTAATAATTTTAACTGTTAATTTTGGTGCCATACACACCCTATATCAATCCTCCGTGTTCAAAATGTGTAATGATTTTATAGATTTTTTTTGCCATGTTGATTTGCTATATATCGGCTGAGATCGATCATCTTACGTTTGGACTTTACGTTATCCGTTTGGAGTCCAATCAATTACGGAGTACTCTCTAGGGTTGGTATGGTAATCAAAAATTACCATACCAACCGATTATCAACCGTATCAACAGGTCATTGGTACCAAGAAGTCGGTAACCGATTGAATCGGTAACCGAAGTCTCGATACCAAGGATAGTCGGTACGGTAACGGTATGGACAACCCAAATACCGTGGTACCGTTGGTACCGAATATATATTTAATTTTTTTTTAAAAAATAAAATATATATTTTATTTTTTAAAAACAATAAAATACCGTGGTACCGTTGGTACCAAGGATAGTCGGTTCGTTTTCAAGCATAATCTGTCATTGGTACCACAGTGTATAAAACGAAAATCGAATAATGAAAATAGTGGCTTCGGTTACCACGGTACCGACATTCGGTAACCGATACTTTCGGTACCAAGAGTTTCGGTACCGAAACTATTCGGTTGGTACGTGGTACATAAAATCCCATACCGAGGGGTATCGGTACGGTACGTGGTAATGAAAAATTTACCATGGTACCGTACCGTGCCAGCCCTAGTACTCTCTGTTTCAAAATAAAAGTCGTTTGTCTTTTTCTGCACGCTTTTTTAGGAGATAAAAACATTATAAAATATTATATTTTTGATCAATTTTTTTTAATAATTTCATACTTAGTAGTCATAAGTATAAATTTATCGAAAATTTTTAATTAAAAAAATAATATTTTATATAGTTTTTACCTCATAAAAAGACGTGTAAAAAATCAAACGAATTTTATTATGAAACGGAGTAATTGATTTCAGGGTTACTTCTCACATCTAGAAGAAATAGTATCCCGAAAAACAATCTAGAAGAAATAGTACTCCGTATGTCCTAATCAAAAAAAAGAAAAAAGAAAAAAGAAAAAAGAAAAAAGAAAAAAGAAAAAAGAAAAAAAGAAATAGTACGTTATCCGTTTGGAGTCCAATCAAGGATTTAAGTTTTGCTTGGGAAAACATAAGGAATTATGAACTACTTGTACGGCAAGTTTGGCATGTTAATTCGGAAGGATATGCCACATTCAAACTAGTAAAAAAAAACTACAAGAACTAAAAAGAAACAGTAAAATCTGGTGCAAAAAAACCACATGCAACATTCTATTCCAAGTTACAAAAACGAAAATTGTATTACAGACGCTGCAGGAACAATTAATTCAAAATTATGACCAAAAGACCGACATAAAACACAAACGACTACTACACAAATATACAAAAATGATAAACTTTCAAACCATCTACTGAGCACAAAGAGCAAAACGCTTACACCTCAGAGCTGGAGACACAAACACAAAATAATTTCACAGAGTGGCTACTATAGCCGAAGGAACCGTAATATTGTCAAATCTCTCCTGTCTGATTGTGGTACTTCTTTAACCCTTGACACTAACATCCGTAACGAATTTAAAAAGGAATTCACTAAGCGTTTTGCGGCTTCGGTGATTCCTATGCAAAATTGCCCTCTCCTTGATCACATTAACACTCAAATTACAACTGAACAAAACACAAAATTAATACGTCCTATTTCTAATGACGAGGTCAAAAATGTTGTCTTCAGTCTTGAACATGACAAATCACCAGGTCCTGACGGATACAGATAGAGGAGAGGAGAAGATTTCAGAATTTGCAGTTACAGATAAAGAGTAGGAAGATCGAATGGAGGGCCGATGTTCGCCGGAGCTTCTCCATCTTCCTTGATACCTGGGTGTTATTGTAGAGGTGCCAACGGCGAGAGAGGAGGATCTCGATGAAAGGTAGAGACTCTCGTAGAGCAGGCCGGAGAGGAAGTCGAACTAGGACTTACGGAAACGAGGGAGGTCGACGCCGATCTTCGATTCTTTATCTCTTGGAAGCTAGATGGCCGGGGTAGAGGTCGTACGTTGATATGGTTGATGAGCTCCTCGACGGTCTCTCGGTAGAAGGAGGACTTCATGGATGATGTTGAGAAGTTGCTTGACGAGTTCGGTGGTGATCTCGCGACGAGGAGGTCGTCATCCCCATATGCGGGGAGGTGCAGCGCGCGGTGGTAGTGGTGGTGGGTGATGGTTACTTGGGGATCCTATAGTTGTAATGCAAATTCACTCAACAGGTGTTTTAATGATTGTCAGGATTATCAAGTATGTTATAAAATTATATTTAATGTTTAATTTTGTTATCGAATCCTAGACAGTTGCTCTAATATTTATATTATATTCAAATTGTATATGCTTTTTCATTTCATAATTAATAATAATACAATTTAAATTTTTTTTATAGGTGAATGTGGTATGATATTTTTAGATTCAATTATTTGTTAATTTTGGTTGATATTGTCGATTTCATTTGATTATATTGCCACTATTTTGCCAACGATGAAAAGTATTTCCAACAATAAATATTGTTTCCAACATTACATATAGTTAGAAATTCCAATAGGCAAAGTGTTGGAAGTTCGAACTAGCAACCGGGAATTGGTTAATGGCAACCGGTTGAAAACTAATTCCAATAGTACATATTGTTGGAAATTCCAATTAGTAGATATTGTTGGAAATTCCAATGGATACACGGTTGGAAAATGGAAAAAGCAACCGGTTAAATGGATTATATATTCCATCCATCTCTGCCGTTGGTAATTTCCATCACTACATAACGTTGGAAATTCCATCAGAAAGTAAGGGTTGGAATTGATTCCAACGCCCTTTTTCCAACCAGGTGGTTTCGGATGGAAATTCCAATTAGAGAGTGAAAATAGTTGGAGTTTCCATTGAAAATGACCGTTGTTACTGACTGTGTTTCTAGTAGTGTCTGTCTCGGACAAGAGGGTACGATTTTTGATTTCTTCTACTCTGTATCTACTTCAATTTGCAGTGTTGATTAATCAGCTGTTTTAGGTTTGTTTAATGTGATTCATTGGTTTCGGGACTGGAAATTGGATTGAATTAGGGGGTTTTGGTAGGTGAATTTGTTATTGAGTGATCTGTTACCTTTCTACTCTGGATCTGTTAACAATTTTACACCTTCACTTGTGATACTTAGGGTTCTTGATGTGCGAAATTATTGGTGGATGAAGATCTAATTTGGATTGAAGCTTTTGTTGCTATCTATTGCTTACGGTTGCTGGTACTTAGAAAATTAAACATAATCTCTTAGATTTTATATGTATAATGCTGAAATGCTCATACAATTTTATAAGAATTAGCTAATGCTTACTGTTTAACCAATTAATGATGTACACCACTTGTTCCCCCTCACTAGCTTCCTCCTGCATATCAAATCAAAGTTTAAATGATTCTTGATGGTTCATGAATCTTAATTTCAGCATACCGAGTTTGCTTTGTTGAGAGCTTTGTATATTGGCAATTTCAGCAATTTTTTTCCTTACTGAAACTTTTGAAGAGCTTATTAGCTTTTTTTTGGTGATCTGAAATGCTGAAATTAATTAATTCTTATATTACCAAATTCGGTATGCTGAAATGCTTAAATTAGTTATTATAAAATTATATAGGCTACTATATCTTACACAAGCATATATGCCAACATTTCAACATTTCATCATTTTTTGCTGACCCGAAAAAAAAACAATTTCAACAACACGATTTCAGCAAACTCCAGTGTCAAAGTGGTGACGATAAAAAAAAAAGAAAAAAAAACAACTCTGGTTTCAGCAACACGGTTTCAGCGACTCCGATTTAAGCAAATCCGGTGTTGAAGTGGTGACACGGAAAAAAGAAAAAAAAAAGTTAAAGCAACGATTGCTGAAACCGAATGTGCTGAAACAAGGGTTTCAGCAACGCGGTAAAAAAAACCTCACTGAAACAGGGGTTGCTGAAACCGAATGTTCTGAAATAGTAATTTCATCAACGCGAAAAAAAGAAAGAAAAAAAAAGCAACTCCGGTTTCAGCAGCTTCAGTTTCAGCAACTCGGAAAAAGATAAAAAAAAAACTCTGAAACAGGGGTTGCTGAAACCTTATGTGCTGAAGCCTGAAACTCCTGTTTCAGCAATGCGAGAAAAAAACTGGAAAAACAAAAAAAAAAACGAAACAGGGGTTGCTGAAACCGTATGTGCTTAAACAGGAGATTTAAGCAATTCCGTTTCAGCAACGCAGAAAAAAAAAAACTGGGACAAAAAAGGTGAAACGGAGGGGGGCACAGCGGGCACGCGTGGGGGGCACAGGGGCTAAGGGGGCGGTGGACATTTTGCTAAATTGGAGGATTTGGGAGACATTTTCCTAATAAAGCCCAAAAATTTTTAAATCCTAGTAATCACCCCTATAAATTTTAGTCCTGTTTATAAATACCCCAACGTACTCCGTAGTACAAAATTGCAATGTACATGGCACGAATTGTTATATTTTCATATTTCGTCGTTGTTTTGATTGAATCTTAATTTGTTGACATCCCGAAATTGTTATATGATCGATTGAACAGATCCAAGTATCGGCTTTGATGAACCTTCTCAATTTCATGTATATCAATGTTTTGAGTGCAACTGTACGGTAGCTGATTTGCGAGCTGTACGTGCTGATGGTTTCCAACAAGTTTGAGGTTACTTCCTGTACGCGATATATATATTGTATTCAAAAGTTGCCCAACCCTCTAGAACTTGATCTTCGTCATCGCGATTCTTCTTATGTTTACCCACTTCAAGATGCCGCAAAAAAAAAGTATCTTTTCGCGCATTTTAGAAACTTTACCAAGTAGCCTATTATAAGTTTAGATGTAGCTCAGCCCTTATTTGGTGTTCACAACACCCTATAGGTCTTGTTCCTTCACACAAGGCTCATGTTGGATGGTTTCCAAGAGACTACCGCACGTTAACATGCTCGCGGGACGGACATACAACGTCTCTACAAGTATAACTTCTGATGTACAATTGTGGATTCATGGGTGGCATGTAATCGATCACCTCGTATTCACAAGTGTTCTCTTGGATTGTCATTTGAACTACCAATTTACTTACATTAATATATGCTGTCACATAGTGTGGCCTTTACTGTATATAGTAACATTCTACCCGAATATTCAGTTTTATATATGAATTTATGTACTTGGAACTTTTGAGGGCTACGACGACGGAATATATGATGTATCCATAAAGAGGGCTTGCTCATTAATGGGTTTGAGGGTAGTCCAACATTTGTTTTGTTGTTCCATTGACTACTTTTATTCATAATCTAGAGGTTGAAAGAAACATATGATGCATATTGTTTTGGAGTACAAAAGATTAAAGGTGTATCTATTGACTACTTTTAGTTGGCGGTGGTCTTATTGGTCACTCTTTTGAACATAGACTCATCCAGGCCTCCTTCTCTGTGGGAGTCAACAAAGCTTTGTCGATGTACAAATTTTCATAATTTACTTTGTTAGACGAGAAAATTAGAAAGGAAAACTTGAATTAGCGATAACCAGATATCAATTTGTCATAATTCAGTGAGGAAACGATATAAGAAGATGCTATTTGAAAAGGAATAGAAGCTCAAATGTTTATAAGTGTGTTTTCACTCTTATTTTTGTGTCTCATGCTTACAAAGGAGTACGTACGTATCTATAGGATACCTAGTACATTATTCTTGGTATTAACTAAATATAACGTTTTTTTTACATTAGGCAAACAATTGAACGTCTTCTAGAAAAATGAACGTTTTTTATCATCTTTATCGATGATGTTACAAAAAAGGGGAGTTTAGATTACCATCGAACTCAAGCCTAGCAATAAGATCTATTATCACATTTTCTTTCCCTGAAGATATGTCTGAAGTTGATTGTGTTAACTAAATACAACGTAGTGAAGTTAAAAGACATAAAACCACAAAACTTACCTCTTAATAGGAAAGAAGAGAAAGAAGAGGCATTAATCAAGTTTATTTTTTTCAACACATATAAACCTTGGATAGCTACCGACACGATGCCTTGGATAGGAAGGATAAATCCCCATGAGATGCAACTCGTCGTCGTCAACACAAACACGGTGATTGAAGAAAACCAAAGCCAAAGAGAGGCCACCGATGGCCCAAGTGTAGGGGTGGGCGGCACCAAAGGCGTCGTGAGAAGCGCACACTGCGAACGCCATGAGACATACGAACAGCCTGTAGTGGCCCCGTAGGTGCTTGAGAGCCTGCGCCATCACAAACCCTAGTCCATCCAACGACACCGTTAGGGCAAGCAAAGCGAGCCAGGTCGGCGTCGACTCCGCGCGGCATACAAAATCGACTTGGAAGAAATGAAGCCAGACCGTCAGGAACCCGAACACCGGTTTGATTGCGAACATCAACAGCCCGCATCCGGTCCCCCTGGTTTCCCACTCCTAGAACACCGTCGCCGAAAGATACCGGGCTATCATTTTTTTGATCCAAAATTCTTCAAGGTTGTCGTCGTCGTAGCCGCCGGAAGACCACCCCCACCGCCTTGAGGCTCTCGGTAGGATGTGGAAGAATGGTATCATGGGGCAACTGAGATACATTGCGCCGAGGAGCAGAGCACGGTTTGCTCGCATTTCATGCTGAACGACGTCGTGGTCTAACCCATAGCTTACCCCTAGGACGATTAAGTTGAAATGAATAGCGGAAAATATCATAAGAATTTCGGACAGATTTTCAGCTCTCGCCGAGTGGTGGCCCTCCATGGAGATCGATCTCGATTGTTGTAAAAGCCGAGAACTAGTTAACCAAAGAGATGGACTAAATATAATGGAGGGTTTTATTATGTAGCCAAGGATAGCACGCCAATGGATTTTTTTCTTTAATTCAACCAAAAAAGTGGAAATGCTTAAAGAATTTTCAAAAAAATCAATCAAACGGATTAATATCTATATCTATCTATCTATTAATATTATTAATTCTACTAGCATTTTGCTGACGTGTCATGTCCACAATTAAAGTTAAATTTTTTATTCAAATGGTATTTTCTTATTGATCAATATTATTGCCGAAATTATTTATTTCCTATTTGACATATATTTGTTTCCTATTTTTCATACGGAGATTATTTAAATTAATATGCTTATATCAATTTGTGATCTATTTTAAATATATTTATTTCCTTTTTTTCATAGAAAAGATTATGTACATTGATACATCGGACCACAATTTTGGATATTATTATTCTGTGTGGTCTTTTAAATCATTATTTCATTAATATCACGACTTCCTTTATACATTTCATTCATATAAATAATATTATATATTTATTAGGACCACAAATTTGGATAATATCATTCCGAATGTCGGGTCGGGTTGAGAGTCAGATCGGGTTTGGGTCGGGTCAGTTTTGTCTGTATTTGGGTGTATTTCGAGTCGAGACAGATTTGGGTCGCGATTAGTCTCAGGTTCGGGTTACGGATGCCTCCGGATTTTCGGGTTTCAATCGGGTCTGGGTTCGGGCGAGTCGGACGAGTTTTCAGATTTGTTATGTAACCTTTTTTTAAAAAATAATAATTAGAATATCTAAAAATAATCTTATATTTATATATGTATATAACTAATTGACTAATATATTGAAATGTGATAACTCAAGAATTAATAAGAATATTTAATTCAAATGTCAAAATAAAAATTAACTATAAAAAACAATGATTGTCAAAATAATATTTCTTTTTAAAATTTACATTTATTATACAATATAGACATCTTAAATTTTTATTAAATATTTTTGGAGATAGAAGCAAAACGTCATTAGTTTTAAGAAGAAATTATTTTTGCACCCGTTAAAATTCAAAAATTGAGGAAAATAATTATCCAAAATGAATATTTTAAATCTATACTTACTGTTACTGTGCAAATTCTACATGACATCTATATAAATTTGTAACAAAAGTTTTTAGTGATAGATTACATTTATTTTAAACATCTTAAATGACTAATTGGAATACAAAAAATTAACATTTTAAGATCTACAAACAAAAATTGAAGAATTTTGAGAAAAGAAAATGTGAAATTTGCAAAATTATCATTTTAAAATAAATAAATAAACACTCTTTTATGATTAATTTTGGGTGTTTAGCTTCAAATATCGAAGAAAAAAATATTTATCCCCACAATGAATATTTTACATCTATATTTATTTTATACACCCTAGATGTCCCTTATTATAATTTCAATATTTTAAGACCTGCAACTTTTTTTATAAAGTTAGTAAAAATAATTAATTTGTGAATATTCGATTTCAAAAGCTAATTATAAAAATCAATTAGAGCCAAAAAGTTTTTTTTTATAATTTACCTATTTTAAAAGTTAATTAAGACTTACAAGCATTACTTATTTTACATCTTAGATGAGGCACCTTAAATCACTTTTTTTACCATCTTACCTTTATTTTCTCTATTTATTTCTCTCTCTTTCTATCCCTCTTTCTCATGAAAATAATGAACAAGTTATGCATATATACATAACTTCAAAAGTATTCGCGCAATCACGTGCTTATGATTTTTTTAATCATTACTACGTATATGACAACTTATATTTCTCTTTTAGTTTTATCCTAATGATAATAATTATATATGTATTTCAAATTATAATAGGCGGTGTGTTTGAGTCTTATTACGACTTTACCTTATTAAATTATGTAAAAAAATATATTGTATCTCTTTCCAACTAATTGTTAAATTAAAAAAATATTTTATGCATATTATTTTTGTTGTAAACAAGTATATATTAATATAGTATAGTATTATATAGATATACAGAATGATGTTCAATTTTAAATGAATCAAAATCCCGTGCCTTAAAGGCACGGGCATTGGTTGGGGTTCATCACTAGGCTTCAGGGGATGGCTGATTCTCTCGCCTCTCAAGGTTAATCCCCAACAGTATTATCTTTTCTTGCTCTGTGCTGGTTTATACGCCATTGTCGGTTCTTTCATCTATTCAAAGTGTGTTGTGGGTCTGATTTCTCCCAACACCCTAACTTGTTTGCTTCTTCCTTTAGTTATCTTTTACTTGATTAAAAATTATAACTTCAAATTTCTTGTTTGGCTTGGCATGGAAATCTCGGACAAACGTCCGGACAAAATACCTATGGGGATCGAGAACCCCGTTCTCTCCCCATCCAACCCCCGAAAGGGAAACCTCTCTACGAGAGCCAAAAATCTAAGGGGAATTCCCACCCTTTGGTGGCTAACTACCACCAGAAATTGGGGATAAAGGAGAAGAAAAAGCGGATAACTCCGATCAATTTGGATCGTTTAAAGGGTGGGCTTGGTGATAGATGTATGCATTGTTTAAATGCTTTGCCCCCTTTCGAGGGCCTCGAAAATGTTGAGGGGTGTCTCTGCCTCAAGGTTATTAGTGTGATCTTAAAGGTTAAATCGTTCAAAGGAGAACTTCACAGAGCTTACTCTGTGGTCAGCAACAATCGGACTTGCCTTCGTATTCTATTGATCCATCTCGATCACTTACGGGATACTTTATGGTGGATATCCTTGTTAATCTGGTGTACATTTCTACTCCTTGACAAATTATTTGGAAAGGGTTGGTATAGGTGTTTTACCGTAAAATATAACACTCTACATTCTTGTGTTAGCAATACAGGGTTCATTCGCTTTCGGCAAGCAATCCCCTCTACAATCCCTGCTGATGCAAATTGCGGGTGGTTGCTTTCGGCTCTCTCCTTATTTGCCCAAGCCTGGCCGGAGGTATATGGTGGGTGGTTGCGCCTCCAAGCTAACATGAATCCTAGTCCACTGCACGCCCGGAGGGTTGCTCCTGCCATCTTTCCTTGGGAGAGGTGTCAGTCGATGTGGCCTGGGGCTGTTGTAGCAACAAAACCTGACTCTGGTCGGTGCCTCATTGGCTTTGCGGTGGCCGTGTTGAGCACATCCCTGCTGAAGGGCTATGGACAAAAAGACTTCTGGAGTCTTAGAAGGTTGATTTACTCACCTTCTTGGTATTACATGTTTGAGCAGGGATTGACATTAGTGCTTTATCAAATTGGTAATTGGTTTTTTAGCAGAATCCCTTACATCCAGGCTGTAAGCTTCCATGAAATCGTACCTCTAATGCTTCTGTATGACGAGCTCCAATGTCAAATGATCTATGTACAAGCAATATGCAATAACAATAATCCTTCTTCCTATAATGCTATATGCAGTGTCTTCTACTCAAAAAAGAATTGTATTGTGGAGGTGTTGGCCTTGTTGCTTTTTCGTCTCCATTTCTCTAGAGTGTCATGCTGGTTCCGGCTCATCTACACCACGTTGCCGGGCTGCTCTCTGCACTTGGAAACCCTTATCGAACTTGGAATGTCCTATGCATTATCGTTAAAGACTTTGTCCATTTGCTATTCATCTAGAATGGGTTGGTTTCATTCAATGGGCTATTCATTGGTGTTGGGATTACATAAGGGCTGTTTGTTGAAACCAAATTGGTTTATTAGGAATTGGTGGATTTGTTTCCTTGGGTTATCAAGTTGGAATTTTCTAACCCAAAATGCTATTAAAAATTGGAAGAAAAAACAAAACATCCGAACTATAGTTTACTATACCAAGTTGAAACTACAAAATCTCTTCGTTATAAGGACTCTTAACCCTTGTCCTTATATCTTCGACAGTTATAAATGAAGATCTGTTTTTGGAATTGTAGAGGTATATGGAAAACAACATTTTGGACGGAAATCAATACCTTATGTAAAAATGAACACATTCAAATAATGGCATTAGCGGAAACTAAATCTGAATCTATTCCAGCAGACAAAAATTGGAAATATGCTGGCTTCGACGAAGCTATCTGGTCGCCTGCTACTGGGCGATCGGGCGGAATTGGTTTATTATGGAAATCACACCAATTATTAAATGTGTTGATTTCTGTCGTAATTCACTTACCCTGAATTATTGGTATTCGCGTCGCAAGCGTGACTGATGGGTTCGCGACTCTTATCCTATTTGTCTATGCCCCCCCTGTCCCTAATGAGAAGGACTCGTTTTGGGAAACTTTAACTTCAATTGTGAACGACTCACTCATCCCATGCATTGTGTTAGGAGATTTAAATGAAATATTATGTAGTGCGGATAAATTAGGCGGAGCTCCCACTCGCCCTTCTCGGTTTAATAGGCTCCTAACATTCACAGATGAATGTTCTCTTGTGGACCTCCCCACTTTTGGAAATCCTTTCACTTGGAGGAAGAATCCCGACGAAGAAATTCGCGAAAAACTAGATCGGGTGCTTGTCCATCAACAAATTATTGAGAAATATCCTAACCTAATTACTAATAATGGGGCATTTTCTTCATCAGATCACTGCCCTATATCAATATCATTAGAGAATAGTTCTACCTTCAAAGCACCTCCTTTTAAGTTTGAAAATGCCTGGCTGTAACGGAAGGATTTTCGCAACATAGTTAAACAATCCTGGCGAGCTAGTTGTCCCGGTTCTGCTATGTTCCAACTTATGTTTAAACAAAAAATTCTTAAGAAAAAGGCAAAGGTTTGGAACAAGTCTACCTTTGGGAATATATTTCGTCAGTTAAACGACGTGGAGATCGAGTTGCTCCACATCCAGTCCTCACTATCAGAAACTAATGCACAAACAAACCTCAATAAAGAAAAGTGTCTTATTAGAAAAAAGGAAAAGCTTCTTCTTTTTCAGAAATCTTTTTGGAATCAGAGAGCCAAAACCAAACATCTTAAGCTTTCGGACTCAAACACATCGTACTTCCACCGCGTGGCGACAGGGCGAAGACATAGGAAACAAATTCGTAACATAACCACCTCTGAAGGAACATTAATTGTGGGTGAGAAAAATGTTAGGAACGAAATAAAAGGGGATTTCGAAAAGAGATTCAGAAAAGAGCCTACTGATGACAGACTCCTAAATGAAATGTTGGATTTAATCCATCCTTCAATAACTTCTGAGGAAAATGTTTTCCTCATACGAAAACCTTCAAACTTGGAAATAAAATCTGCTGTATTTAGTCTGGGTAAAAATAAATCTCCTGGTCCTGATGGATTTACAGCCGAATTCTATAAAAAAAATTTGGGATATCGTTGGTACGTCGGTAATTAGAGCTGTCAAAGGCTTTTTCCATTCCGGAAAATTGCTTAAACAAATAAATCACTCGTTTATTTCTCTTCTTCCGAAACGAGACAATCCAACTACTACCAGTCACTACCGTCCAATTAGTTTGTGCTCAAATTTGTATAAAATTATATCAAAAATCTTGACAGATAGAATCAAAACTATTATTGGTAAACTTATTCACCCGCTTCAAGGTGCATTTGTGTCAGACAGGGCTATTCAAGATAATGTTCTTATAGCCCATGAAATCTTTCACTCCTTCCGATCTCATATGGGTCATGAGAGTTGGCTGGCAATAAAATTGGATATGGAGAAAGCTTATGATAGAGTTGATTGGAATTTCACAAAAAAGGTGTTAGAAAAATTTGGGTTCCACAATACTTTTATATCTTGGGTTATGGAATGTGTAACGACCGTTTCTTTCTCAGTATTAGTAAACAACGGCCCTACAGACTTGTTCCTTCCATCCAGAGGTCTCCGATAGGGGGATCCAATATCCCCTTTCCTATTTATTCTAGGGGCCGAAATCCTGGCTCGTAAACTATCAGCTGAAGCAAACCTAGATAGAACATCCATTGGCTTTCCTGTTGGCAGTAATGGCCCTCGAATTCCGTTCCTCTCCTTTGCCGACGACATCATTATTTTCTCAAAAGGCAGCGTGGATGCAGGGCTTAAAGTGAGATCAATAATTGATTCATACTGCAAAATTTCTGGACAAAAAGTTAATTATCATAAATCAAGCTTCCAAGCCACAAAAGGCATCTCAAACCATAGAATCCTAGAGCTACGCAACTGCTTAAATATTACAAATGAAAACTCTTTGGAAAAATATCTGGGTTGTCCGATTATCAATGGAAGAGTAGACAAACATACGTTCGAAGATATCATCTGTAAATCTAAAGAACAATTAAGTAAATGGCGTGCAAACGCTCTATCACGACAGGGGCGCGCAATCTTAATCAACTCCAATTTATCAACCAAGCCACTGTATGTTATGCAAAATTTCATGCTCCCCGCCGCAATGCACAAAGAACTTGATCAGATTAATCGTACTTTCTTTTGGAATAAGGATCTTCAACATCGACCACTTATTAGTTGGGATAGGATTTGCAGACCAAAACAATGTGGGGGATTAGGGATTCGGAAATCAAAAGAGATGAATGAAGCCCTCCAAATGAAACTCTTATGGAAGATCCTGGCTGAACCAAATAATGTCTGGGTTACTGTGATTAGACACAAATATCTTCGCTCTGCCAACATTTTCGAATACAAGAAAACTGGGGCTGTCTCCTGGCAATGGGCCAAGCTGACAACTCTAATCGACAAATTCAAGACGGGGCTTATTTGGTCAGTTGGAAATGGGAAGTCAATCAAGTTCTGGACTGATAATTGGATCACAACCGCTTCTCTGCTGTCCAGAGATGACTGCCCCCAAATCAATAACATGGAGGAAACTGTTAGTGACTATATCATGGGGGGTAGATGGTGGACGGAGAAGTTACAAAATGCGCTACCTAATTGCATAGTAAATGATATTCTAGACATTCCGCTACCCGCTTCTCATTTTGAGGATCGGCTTTACTGGTGGCCCGACAGAGCTGGGTGGTTTACCACTACAAGTGCATACAAATTTATAACAGCTCAATCATTTTTACACTTAGACAATAACGCATGGATTTGGAAAGTGAACATTCCGCCAAAGGTTAAAAATTTTCTATGGAAGGTTTCTCAGGATGGTCTCCCAACTGCCTCTAGGCTTTCCTGTAGGGGTGTCTCTATCCCTTCTACGTGTAATCTATGCAACGACGCGATTGAAGATGAGGTCCACCTCCTGCTAGAATGTCCCTTTGTACGCTCTATCTATCAATTTCCTTTTCGTGTACAATCGACTATTACAAACATGGTAGTTCATTCTCGTGACATTAAACCTATCCTGTCATTCATTGGGAATGATCTCAATTCGTCGGCCAAGGAGGTTCTTGCCTTCTCTTGGTGGACTGTCTGGTATATTCGAAACCAATATCTGTTTCGGCAGATCCCCATTCCGCGGAAAGATATAGCTTTACGCTTTATTAACTCCCACATCGATAATTGGAGAAAAACAGCCTTGCTAGAGGCAAGTCTAGACGAGGAATTTCCCAAACTACCACATAACTTCAACCCCCCAAAAAATAAAAAGAGCCAAAGAAGGATTTTGTGGCGCAAACACCCAATGGGTACGCTTAAGCTTAATTTTGATGGATCATCGCTATCAAATAATGAAAGTACAGCGGGTGCCATAATCCGGGACTGGAATGGTCAACCAATACGAACGTGTTATCAAAAACTTGGTAAGCAAAGCCCTCTTAAAGCAGAAGCACTTGCTCTTAAAATGGGAATCCAACACGTGTCTCAGCTCCATATTGACAAAATCCACATCGAAGGCGACTCTAGTATAATCATTGACCATTTAAATGGAAAGTCTAAATGTCCTTGAGAAATTGAGCTAATTTTATCCGATGTAAAACTTCTTCTATCGACTTTGAAAGAAGTTTCCTTCTTTCATGTGCCCCGTTTGGGCAATAGAGTGGTTGATAAGGTTGCACACCTTTGCCACTCTGCCCGGGGTGTCGATATTCACAACGATTTAGGTCTCTTAGACCTCATCCGCAAGGATGCTGCCGGGTAGAGTGTGCTCGCCCGAATTCTTTCCTAATCAAAAAAAAATAAAATAAAAATTGCACTAGTAATCTACTAAAACAGAGGGCGTGCGATTTCACATCCATGGAACTTTATGGATTAAAACGGGATTATTTTTGTATACGTGTCATATTCTGGGTTAAATTGGCATTATATTTTTTGGTCACATTAATTAATAATTCAATATAATTTTTTTTTTTATAAATATTCAACATTATATCTCAATTGGTTAGAAAACTTATCTTTTTAGATCAAATAATCTATCTATTTTATTTGTTTTCAATAAATAATAATCAAATTGAATTTATTTGTTTTCAATACAAATTGGTTGGAACTTGGAATAGATAAATCTTGGATATGAACATATAGTGATTGTAATATTTTATATACCGTAATACAGTATGTTCTTTGCAATATACCTTTTGAATTTTATATGAAATACAATAATCAATCTTGGATACATTATTGGAATACTATTTTATATATGAAAAAATTCTACTTATTGCTTTTGAATTTTTATTAAAAAGCCTCTTCTATCTTCCTTTGGCCTCCTATTCCGGCGAGTTACTAGCCCTGCGGTGCCCTGGGTTCTCGAATCGGTTGCCCCACCCAGCCGGTGGTTCTGTGCACCGCTCCTCCACTGTGCTCCTAATTAACCTAGCCGCCTTCGGCTCCCCACCGCTGCCTTGTCACCATGACCGGCGTTCTGGCCGAGCTTTCAGTCAGTGCCCGCCGCAGGATTTGCCCGGCGCGGAATTATTTGTGGGGAAAAAAAATTTCCTCGGCATATATAATAAATAATTTTTTAAAAATATATTGAAAGAAAATCATAAATTGGGGTATAAATATGATAATTTATTACAAAAATTCATACCATAATTTAATAATTTATATGTATGTGTAGCATGTTTAAGATTTTTTTAAAATATTGAAAGAAAATTAGATTTTTTTTAAAGAATTTGTCATTGGTAAATGAAAAAAAAATCGATAGGACTGATCGAAAACTATGACAAAAAAACTCTTAAATTGTGGTTTAACTATGACATTGATAGTAAAAAAAATTCATAGGAATAAAAATTAGAATAATTTTTCAAAATATATGTATAACATAATGAATAATCTTATGAAAATATTAAAAGAAAAATTTAAAATTTGTTGTAAATATGACATTTATAATAGAAAAAATTATTTTTTAAAATATTTGTGTAACATAATGAATAAGAATGAGGTTTGAACCCATGACCTCCCTCTTGGATCATTTTTCCTTTCTTCCCTCCTTTTCACCAACTAAGCTAGACAATTTCAGTGTTCTCTTCCACATTTTTTTATTTTTTTACCTTTTTTTATATATTTTTTTAAATATACCTATGAAATTCCGTCGCCAAAGGGAGGCGACCCCCCCCCCCCCCCGCCCCCTATGGCCACCCCTGCTCCCAGTATATTCAATTGGTACCCCACTCGGCTTGTGTGCTCGGCTTGGTTAGCGCATGGTGCGCTCGGACGTGCGTGACCTCCACATCATATGGCCCACCGAAATTTAACTTGGTATTAGAGCGGTGCGGTCCGGGATCTTAGGCTAATGGGCTAGCCAGCCTTAAGGCTTAAGTCGTCAAGTGAAACTGGTAGATATTGCGGGGTCGGGCAGTTGTACTTGATGGGGTGTGTGGAAAGATGTGAAATATGACATCCCACATCAATTAGATAATGAATCCAAACCTTGCATATAAGTTGGTGGGCTACCCCACCTAAAGGGGTGTGTGGAAAGATGTGAAATATGACATCCAACATCGATTAGATAATGAATTCAAGCCTTGCATATAAGCCGGTGGACTACCCTACCTAACACCAATTGGTTTTAGGGTGGAACCTCGGGCACTCGGCTTGTGTGCTCGGCTTGGTTAGCGCATGGTGCGCTCGGACGGTTGTGACCCCCACGTCATATGGCCCACCGGAATTTAACAGATAATGTTACATTTATCAGAGAAACAGTGCAACACCATCAGGTCTTTCTTCAACAACAGGATTCCTAGATTTATTACTGGTCTTCTAATTGTGGTGATTCAATCCGTTGCATTAGTTGCCTCCAATCTCTTCACGTTTTGGGCCATCAATTGCAACTTTCTCATCGTCATCCTCTTGGTGTTCTGCTTCTCTCTTATGATTTTTTAGTATGATAAGAGGGCAATGTAGAGGCAAGCAGCCAAAATTGCATCTTGATTTCGTCCTCTGAGTGGTTTATGATCTTCAACCTTCTTGTATATCTCATTTGCTCGATCCTGGGAAGACGCCATGTAAAAATAGAAAGAACATGACAAAGAGTAAACACTCAAAATGACTACAACCAACCTTGATGGTAGCAACAAGACACAACCTGCATTCAAAAGTAATCTTACTCAGTTAACCATTCATCAATCATGCAAAATATAAGTCATTTTAATTACACACAGTTCATTCATAGCTACCAAATTGGGTTGCGGTTATTTTTTCTATGGTTTCCTCCCTCTCCCAGTGAAATTCAATTATCTGATTTCGAACTCCAATCTTCAAACCGAAGATTTCAATTTTCAGGTGCCAAAATCCTAGAAATCGTAATCGGAAACCAATTTGGGGGAACTCAAAGTCAAAGCATGACCTGTTGGCCATGGTGGCGATGGTCTTGAAAGCCTGAATGAGCGAATGGTCGGGATTGGATACGCGACCCTACCAGCGGCCGAGGGAGGAGGAGAGGAAGTTGCCAGTGGAGCCGTTAGGCTTTGAGATAACGGTGGAGAGGCCGCCGTCGGCGAGGGGGGGGGGGGGGGGGGGTTGGTGGGGCCGCCGACACGGACGGGGACGTTGCGCCGGACTCGTTGGCGAAGGTTCTCCACTCGGAGGTCTCGTCGATGGAGTGGGACTCCAAGACGAGGCCGCACTCCGAACAGACGGTGTCGCCGTCGGCGTGGTCGAACACCACCTCCGTTTTCAGGTTGCAGTCCGAACAGTACGAATCCGCCATTAACGCATACCTTGGTTCTCCTTTTAATCTATTTTTTTTATTTATTATTTTTTTTAATTAACGTTTGCGAGGAAAAGGGATAGGAGGAGAAGAGAAACTAGAGGACAGAGGATTTGAAACCCTACTACTGATAATAATTCTTCCAATCTAGAATAAGTAATTTTGAATGTTTTTTTCCAAAATATTCACTAAAAAATAATTATTTAACAAAATATTCAATCTTTTAAAATATTTACAAAAATATTCATTTTTTGCAGGTCCGACAGAAAAACACGGTATGAGACCGCGTTTTATTAACAAGGTGAAATTTTTAAAAGTAAAGAAAAAAATGAAAAAAAAATTAACAAAAGAAACGTTGTTTCAATCTGCGTTTCTATTATTAATTTTATTTTAAGATAAATTAGGTGAGTGGATAATTTTTTTTACATTAGAACCCGCGTGTCTTGTGTTTTCTTATCTTCTTTTTTAGAAGGGAAAATAACAGAGGAGGAAAACGGAAAGGAGATTGAGAAGCAGGAGAGAGGGTGGCCGCTAGGAAGCCACCAGAGCAGCTGAGAAGGAGGAAAAGGGAGGGCGAGGGTAGCGGCTGTCTCGAGCTCCACCACCGGCAATCGACCTCCGACCGTTGTCTCGAGCGCCACCACGGGTCGTCGATCTCCTCCAGAGCAGCTGTGTAGGAGGAAAACGGAGGGCGATGGCAGCAACTATCTTGAGCTCCACCACCGGCCATCGACCTCCGACCGTTGTTTCGAGCGCCAACACGGTCCGTCGATCTCCGACCCTGACGACCCTCTCTCCTTCCTCATCTCCTCCTTCCTCCGGCGGCCCTCTCCTCCGACATCTAGAATTCGACCTCTCATAATGTCCATGCTTCCAACGGCCTCCTTCCCTCCGGTGTTTTCCAGCCGGTGGTGGCGCTCAAGATATATTGGACCCTTTCGGGTGGGTTTAGTCTTCCCTTTCGGGGTTTTTTCCTTTTTTAAAAAAATTTCATTTCTACTTCGGACTGTCTTGGGCCCAAAGCAGTACAACTTTTCGGACCACAACATTTGTTTAACTATAGATATAGCCCACAACATTTAAATAAATATAATAAAATAAACTCTTGTTACCTTATCGGCAAATTTTATGGTTATGTTATTGATACATTTTCATTTTAGAAGGAAAATAAACATTGATTATAAATTAATGGCTACCATTCTTTATATGCATCAAAATTGTACATTTTTTCTTGACGAGGACTTTGGAGTTGTCTCCGAACGTGACATCTCCATAAATCAACTTATCAAGCTCTACAAATTTCTTCTTGTCGTTGCACATGTAACTGCTCGCCACATTATCAAGATACAATCTATCCTTATTGTCGTTGTCCTTGCCTTTGTAGGCTGGCAACAAAGTGGCATTGTCCACTTTTGAATCTTCTTGGCCTTCTCCTCAACATTGCTAGGAGCACTCCAACAACCTCGAGCATAGTCCCTAAACTTTTTACAAAAAAAATATTACTTTTTGACATTTACCCTATTTTACATGGGAGGAGTCATTTATGCAAAGTGTAAAATATTTTGGTATATCCACTACCATTTTCTCTAAAAGATACATGCTTTCTGAAGAATGAGAAATCGTCTCTTATCACCCAGCCTGCTCCCCCTCACCTCAGGAAGTACAAGAGTTGCTCCAATATGTTTAGTATTTTTTTAATTAAACTCTTTCCACTTTTAGCTTTTCCATAATACTTATAGGATTCATCATGGATTCGATAATTTTGAGTTTCTTTTTTCAATTGTCAATAGGACATTTGGTCTAATATTATGATTCTCGTTTTGGATGCCCCACCATCAGTAACATTAGTTGATCGATAAGATTGTTAGAAATGACATAAGGGTGTGTTTGGCTAGCAGTGTCAAAATATAATTTTGTCACTAAAGGTTATCGGATCTCAAAACATAATTGTCATTGAAGGCTTCAGGCGACAAAACATAAGTTTGTCACTAAAGGCTTAGGGTGACAAACTCAATTTTCGTCACAAAAAGTTTAGGGCGACAAAGAACAAACTCAACACAAAGCCTGGGGCAACAAAATAGTGTTTTGCGTCACAAAAGGGTAGTTTGGGCGACAAAATATTATTTCATCACCTTATCTTTGGGTGATACGTATGGCTAAGGCGACGAATTGATGACGGAACTTATTTCGTCATATTTGACTTTGGGTGACGAAATTTTGGCTTTGGGCGACAAATAGCTTCGTCACAAAAAGTGATTTTGTCTTTATGCATCAAGATACTTACTGCCTATGAATATCGAATTACTGTCACAACAAGAACTTCAAATCAGCCAATATATCAAAACTTCGACTCCAACTAGGTCCACAAATTCAATTAGTTTATCTTAGTGCCCTAATCCTACTACTACTTAGAATCAATAATTAAGAAGGGAATAATATCAGAACGCACACCTTTGGCTGGCCAATTAATTTGATTCGATGGAGAGATAACTTGTAGCTATTTCCATTGTACAAGCAAGGTTGGTTGGATTAGCGCACTTCTCCGTAGATTATATATTCACTTATGTGACTTTCTTAATTGATTGCCTCTACACCAGAAGATGTTGGTTAATTTTTTTTTTTAATGTGTTGAATTTGCAATAATCTCACTTCTTTCGATATAGAAGGGTGTCCCTTTTTTTATATTTTTACATCTAGAATCCGACTTGTATCATTAATACTAATAGAAACGAAAGTTATTGAACCATTATGGCAAGCAAAGGTTTGATTTAGAGATAGAAGAAGAGGCAAAAATTAGAACAAAAATATTATTTGATTCGTCGATCCTCAAAGATTGAAATAAGTAAAGTTCCGTCCTTGAATAAGAAATGAGAATTCATGGAAAGTTGCAATCTCCAGGCCATCAGTGCACTTACTCGTCTTCATTGTCGTTGTTTTTGAAGAGAAAAGTGGTAAAATTTACCTTTTTTTTTTACAGAATTTCAAACTCACCCGTCTCTGTTTCGGATGCTTCGATATCCAACCATGAGCCATCCACTTCTCCATGTTGTTTTAGTTGCCTATATATTTTGAACGAGATCTTTGACAACGGCCGAATCGAGCCTCTATTTTCGGTCTTCAACAATGATTTGGTGTACGTCGACATCGATTGGGGAACATTCGTGAAAAATCTGGAAACAATCCTCCGGATAAGTGGAAGATCGTTGGTGAAATCACTGCGTGAGAAATCGGGATGAGGAGAAGCAAAAGGCGGCGAGAGGAAGAAGATGAATCACATTTTTTTCTTTTTTATTTTATTTGCACGTTGATAGGAACGTGGTACCCTGATCTGCCTGCAATTTCTAATATCCCATCTACGTCACATCACTTTGATAGGAACGTGGTACCCTGATCTGCCTGCAATTTCTAATATCCATCTACACATCAATAAAGATGTGACACCACGTCGATGGACGTAGTATCGCGTCAATAAAGACATGTATTTTCTAATCTGGATTTACGGTGTATCTAACAACACTCATTCTTAATACTCAAGTTACAATGATATTATAATCCTTTTAACCAAAGTTACTAACCAATAATAGTTTATTATTAAATATGTTAACTTTTTTAGAAATAAAAACTTTTAACCAAAGTTACTAACCAATAATAGTTTATTATTAAATATGTTAACTTTTTTAGAAATAAAAAGCATTAAAGGGTATAAATGAAATAATATGTGTAAAAATGTTTATATAATTAAAGAATCTATTATGAGGTCTATAAACTTTAACAAAACAATGAAAAGGGTCTATAAACCCCATAGCTCCTTTAGCTTTTGGAAAAAATGAAAAAAAAAAATTAAAGAAAATTGTAATTTAGATTTATTGATGCAAAAAAAAGAACAATGTGGACATATTATCATAAAAAAAAAACAAAATTGGAGATGCAGGGGATCGAACCCTGTACCTCTCGCATGCAAAGCGAGCGCTCTACCATTTGAGCTACATCCCCTTTAGAGCAAAGCAATCTCAAGGATCTTATAGTGGTGAGATTTTAGTTCAATTTTCTTCTCTTCGTCCCCAATTTGATATGGTTGCCTTGGAAATTTTCACTCCTTGTATTTTTTTTAATTGATTGTTTACTATGGATGCCAATTTTTAGGTTGGTGAAGGTCAAGAATCTGGTGCTCTTGTTGGTGGTTGAATAATGAATATCAAGCGCTTATCTTGACCGACTACACGTTGAGGTACTTCCAGAGGTCCAGTTGGGTTTTCTTCTTTCCTTGATTCCATATTCAAATTACTGGCTATTGTTTTTTTCATATTCGTAAGAATGCTTGTGTTGTTAAGTTCATGTCACTGATAGTTTGGTTGATAGTTGGAGTTAGATCACTGTAAAAGATCAAATCAATGGCTTGAAGATAATTTTTTCCCTTTGGATGTGTTATAGGTGATCATTATATAGAGTGGGAAGTGTATACCATATTGTATCTACTATCATTGCATGGATTAGTATTTGTAGAACAATGGATCAGTACCTTTTCTATTACAAGAAATGAAGGTGCCAGCATTAGCAAGACGTGCTTTAAAACAACATACAGGAGCAATTGTGAAGCTTGAAATATCTAGAAATTTTCAGTTATGAAAGGACATTGTAGATAGAGTGTTAGGAATGCATTGACCTCTTTTTTGTACTTTTGAAAGTATCTATGTATGATATATCACATTATCACATATTCACATACTGAAAATAAGAGTGAATAGTGTACAAGTATCTGAATCCATATGATTTCCAATGGATTTTGGACACTAAAATAGAAAGATATTGAGATTTTCTTTCCTGTTAGCAGTTTTTTTTCTATATAAAACTATTCAAGGTAGACATATTTCTCATTTTCTCACTCACTAGCTGTTTTGCTATATTGCTCCTTTTCTCTTTTTTTTTTCTTCTTTATAGTTGTACAGTATTGTGTATGACCTGCTAAATGAATTCCCAATTGACAACTGAGAGCCTATTTTATATTTACCTTTCTCCAGGGGTTACGTAGTTGGAGGGGAATGATTAGAATAGTGATCAATGAATCTTAACTTAAATATGGATTATATTAATAAGGGTAATCATTACCTTTCTCCAGGGGTTACGAGGTGTATCCATTGACTACTTTTAGTTGGAGGTGGTCTTATTGGTCAATCTTTCGAACATGGACTCATACATGATGAGAGTGAGACTTCCTTCTCGGTGGGAGTAAACAAAGCTTTGTCGATCTACCAATTCTCATAATTTACTTTTTTTAGACGATGAAATTGGAAAGAAAAACTTGAATTAGCCATAAGCGAGGAAACAATATAAGAAGAAAATAATAGAAGCTCAAATGTGTATAAGTGTGTTTTCACTCTTATGGTTGTGTCTCATACTTACAAAGAAGTAACCAAATTAAGGCATTGATCAAGTTTATTTTTGTCAACACTTAAAAACCTTGGATAGCTACCGACACGATGCCTTGGATAGGAAGGATAAATCCCCATGAGATGCAACTTGTCGTCGTAAACACACACACGGTGATTAAAGAAAACCAAAGCCAAAGAGAGGCCACCGATGGCCCAAGTGTAGGCGTGGGCGACACCAAAGGCGTCGTGAGAAGCGCACACCGCGAACGCCATGAGGCATACGAACATCTTGTAGTGGCTCCATAGATGCTTGAGAGCCTGCGCCATCACAAACCCTAGTCCATCCAATGACGCCGTTATGGCAAGCAAAGCGAGCCATGTCGGTGACGACTCCGTGCGGCATACAAAATCGACTTGGACGAAATGAAGCAAGACCGCCAGGAACTCTAACACCGGTTTGATTGCGAACATCAACAAGCCGCATCCGGTCCCCCTGGTTTCCCATTCCGAGAACATCATCGCCGAAAGATACCGGGCTATCATATCTTGGATCCAAAATTCTTCAAGGATCTTGATGATTGCTTGATTTGTTGCTTTTGACGATTACTTGATTCTATTTGGCGTGGTTGCTAGGAATCACCGAATCATGTATATTTTGTAGTTAGTTTGTGGAGATGGCTGGATTTTGGCATGAGTTAAAGGCTTTCACTCTTGAAAGGTATGTTACTCCTCATCTCCTTAATTTATTATTAATACAATTTTGATAGTTTTAGTATTTAGGGGTCCAAGTATTGTTTATATTATTTGGTTTCAGCCCCCGGAGACATGAGCTGCGTAGGTTTATCAAAGCGGTTGTTTATGTCTACTCAATGCAGCTACTACTCGTCTCTTTTTACCTGCTCTCCGTACCAATCGATGAGTTGGTAAAACAATGTTACTTTGCTCAGGATAGGGATATCAAGTGGCTTAAGGGAAGTTTAATAGTAACTCAAATTTTATTGATAATGTTGAAATATGTGAAATATGACATCCCACATTGATTAGATACTAAATCCAAGCATTGGATATGAGTTGGTGGGCTACCCTACCTAACACCAATTGGTTTTAGGATTGAACACCACTCGGTTTGTGTGCTCAACTTGTTCAGCGCATGGTGCGCTCGAACGTGCGTGACCCCCACATCAAAACAATAACATACAACCACCTTTATAAGCCAGTTCATTCCTTCTTTTCCTCACCTCTGCAGTACAGGGAGAGAGTTGTGCAATATAAACTAGATCACTCCGGAATCTCAAGTGGTTGAGGGGGGGAGGTTGGTAGTTATTAGTGCTTCAATGTCCCACCGGAATTTAACAGATAATGTTACATTTATTTGAGAAACGGTGCAAAGTCATCCAGTCTTTCTTCAACAACAGGATTCCCAAATTCATTACTGGCCTTCTAATTGCATTGATTCAATCCGTTGCATTAGTTGCCTCCAACCTATTCACCTTTTGGGCCAGTTCATTCCTTCTTTTCCTCACCTCTGCAATATAGGGAGAGAGTTGTGCAATATAAACTAGATCACTCCGGAATCTCAAGTGGTTGATGGGGGGAGGTTGGTAGTTATTAGTGCTTCAATGTCCTATCGGAATTGAACAGATAATGTTACATTTATTTGAGAAACGGTGCAAAGCCATCCAGTCTTTCTTCAACAACAGGATTCCCAAATTCATTACTGGCCTTCTAATTGCACTGACTCAATCCGCTGCATTAGTTGCCTCCAACCTATTCACCTTTTGGGTCAGTTCATTCCTTCTTTTCCTCACCTCTGCAGTATAGGGAGAGAGTTGTGCAATATAAACTAGATCACTCCGTAATCTCAAGTGATTGAGGGGGGGAGGTTGGTAGTTATTAGTGCTTCAATGTCCCACCGGAATTTAACAGATAATGTTACATTTATTTGAGAAACGGTGCAAAGTCATCCAGTCTTTCTTCAACAACAGGATTCCCAAATTCATTACTGGCCTTCTAATTGCACTGATTCAATCCGTTGCATTAGTTGCCTCCAACCTATTCACCTTTTGGGCCAGTTCATTCCTTCTTTTCCTCACCTCTGCAGTATAGGGAGAGAGTTGTGCAATATAAACTAGATCACTCCGAAATCTCAAGTGGTTGAGGGGGGGAGGTTGGTAGTTATTAGTGCTTCAATGTCCCACCGGAATTTAACAGATAATGTTACATTTATTTGAGAAACGGTGCAAAGCCATCCAGTCTTTCTTCAACAACAGGATTCCCAAATTCATTACTGGCCTTCTAATTGCACTGATTCAATCCGCTGCATTAGTTGCCTCCAACCTATTCACCTTTTGGGCCAACAATTGCAACTTTCTCATCGTCGTCCTCTTGGTGTTCTGCTTCTCTTTTATGATTTTCGAGTATGATAAGAGGGCATATGCCCTAAATCTTAGTGGCACTATCATTTCGGGAGCCATGGCAATGTAATCTACCTTAGTTGCTGCAAAATTCATTTCTATTGCATTTTTTGGGATTGTATTCACTTTTACTGTTGTGTACTATTTGTCAGTGAATCATCTGTTCAATGAAGCTCACATGAGCCCCAACAACAATGCAGTAATTTTTTCCACTTTAATGTTGTTTAATTGCAGTGAATTGAAGTACTTAATCTCTGAGATTAAGGATTGCAGTGAATTGAACCACCGCAGTTAATAGAGCATTAATGTGTATGAAAATTGCAGTTCATGTTAAAAAAATCATATTGAAGAAATTGCAGTGCCATTGAAGCACTAATAAATACCAACCCCCCCTCCTAACCGCTTGAGATTCCGGAGTGATCTAGCTTATATTGCACAACTCTCTATCCGTACTGCAGAGGTGAGGAAAATAAGGAATGAACTGACTTATAAAGGTGGTTGTATGTTATTGTTATGAATTAATAGAATCTTTCATGAATTGAATTCTTAAAATACCCAATCTACCCATTGTTGTCCTCACCCGACCACACTCGTTTGGTCAAGTCTAATCAACTCCTTGACCGCCTCAATTCATCAAAAGGCCCCACTCGAAACCCAATAAGAAATAACACCAATTATTTTAAATATTGAAATATCAATTATCACAACACCAACCCTCCAACCACTTGAGATTTCGGAGTGATCGAGCTTAATTATATTGCACAGTTCTCTCTATAGTATACTGTAGAGGTGAGAAAATGAGGGGATGAGCTGGCTTATAAAGGTGAGTGTGGGTTATTGTTACGAGTTTATAGAATCTTTCATAAATTGAATTCTTAAAATACCCAATCTACCCAAGGTTGTCTTCACCTGACCACTCCCGTTTGGTCAAGTCCAATCACCCCCTTAACCGACTCAATTCATCAAAATCACCCACTTGAAACCCAATAAAAAAATAACACCAAAATTATTTTAAATATTGGGATATCAATGATCATATTAAAAAATCAACATCGAGAAGTTGTGTGCCAAGAAGAAGAAGATAAGGAAGTTGCAGTTCACAATTCAAAATTTATTTAAAGACATTGGAGGCAACCAACATATATAATAGTTGGATTTTGGCATGATTTCAAGACTTCCATTATTGAAACACACGTTACTCTTCAATTTTAATTCCTCTTTTTTTGGGGCAATTTTAGTTATATCTTGAAGTATTTATGGTTCCCAATTAAAGTATTATTTTAACTTACAATATTTATATTTATATAATTTGGTTTCACCGGTTGAAGAGATGAGTTGCATGGGATAATCCAAGTGGTTGTTTTGGTTCACTTAATTACACCTGATACGGGGTTAGCCGTGTGATTGACCGATCTTCGACAACAAGCAAGAAACTCAAAGAAATAAGCAAGAACTGAACAAGAACTAAGAAACGCAGCAAGAAACAATCAAGAAGACGCAAGAACTCAATCAAGATGATCAAGATCTTTCAAGAACGCAGCAAGACTCGAAATAAATAAACAAGAATTGAAAGACACGACCTGATATGGACTGAGTCGATCTATATAGAACAAGATAGAGACCCCAGGCTTCCGTAGAAGGTAGGAACCAATACCAATGACTATATAACCCGCCTCTGCAACCCTACACAACCAAGCGGACAACTTGGAGGCACAAGGAGGGGGCTCGTAGATACTAGGATCACCAAGTCTTGCGAAGTTGATGAACACAAAGCAAACCAAGCTAAAACGATACCAATTCGTGATCAATGAGCACAGCTCTAATTGAATCACAAGCACTCAATGTGTTTCACACAAGTTTGAGGGACTAATTTCCATTCAATAATTTCCTACTGATTTACAAAGAAGGAATCTAAATATATAGACCTCTAAGGCTGATGGGCCAATTTATCTAAAGGAATTAATAAAACTAATAACTTGTGAAATTAATAAAATAACATCTAAAGTTTCCTAAAATAACTTAAGTAAAATTAATACTAAAAATAGTAATGTAAGGAGCTGATTTTCGTTCCAAACAGTACAGCTTGCAAAGATGTTGATTTTCGGCCAAGCTCCATGTCGAATCTGGAAAAACCTTCAACATCAAAGTTGTAGATCTCTTCGTCATCGTTCCAAAAAGGTATGGCACGCCTCAATCCGATAAATATTGAATCCGTATGACCCATTTTACAGAGACGTCAAAAAGCTGTCAAAAGTCTGAACGAAATCGGAAACGTCATTAACCTTTGGATCTCCTCCCATGGTGGAACCTTCTTCTTCCTCTTGAGGATGACTTCATTCTCATGAGCTCGAATCATAGGTCCATCCCCAAGTATGATATGTGTGTCCGGAGGTGTCTTGGATGGTCCCGCATCAATCTCCCTTTCTTGAAAAGGATTCGTCCTCGAATCCAAGGTCGCATACGATTCCGCAAAGGCATCCACATGAGCTCCTGGATCGAAAACTTCATGTCCATGGAAACTCATCTCAAGACTGATTGTTGTAGGGATTGGCCACTCCTTGATGGTTATTGTCTCAGCTTCGTCAACTTGTAGGCCAATAGTGCTCTCTACAAAATCAAGAAAAGAAGCTTGATTAGTGCACAATTCAGATTTCATATCAATGTCATGATGTTCTAACTTAATATGCACTTTAGCTTGCTCATTAATCCCTAAGTTTCCATCCAAATCTAGCAAGGTTTCATCCTTTTCCAAGGCTGGATTTTTAATTAAGTCAAGGCTAGCAATAGTAGAAGAATTTTCACCATTAATGATCATATTAGAAACATTGCCATCTTTTAAGCATTTAGTATGACATAAATCTTCTATTTGAATATCATCACAAGACATAAGTTGAACATTTAAATCAATCAAAGAATCATCATGCTCATATTCAATGCAATCATTATGATCATAGGCAAGTAAATTAATATCTTGATCATTATTATTATCAACATGCTCTGCATTTTCAGCAATAAAAGAAGCATCTATGCTAGTAGAAACATGATGTGAATTAGCATTATGTGGAGAAATAGGATGAGTTTATTCCCTTTCAATTGGTGGCACTGCAACTTGAAGTGGGACTCCTTGTCCGAACACCGTGTTAGAGCGAAGACGCTGAAGTTCTGGCGCCATCATTCCTTCATTTATCTTAGCCATGCTTGCATTTATCTTAGCTAAGTTCTCCATGACGGTACTGAACCAGTCGTTGCCCAGGTTATTAGACATTGCAAATAAAGACAAACAAAGAACTATGTGAAAGGTTAGAAAAATATAAACAACCTCACAATGTGTTTCGCTCACACTCCCTCTCTAATTGGTATGTCACGCTTGTTGGGGCAATCCGCTTTGGGCGAATCAACACTCAAGCAAAGAACCTAGCAATCAAAGTATATATGAGAGAATGAACAAACAACACAACAAAAGTACTCGGCCAAAGGCTGCAGAGAACTCGACGCAAGTTAGAATGCACTCGACATGGGTCAAGGCACTCGACACAGCAATAGGAGGCACTCGAAATCAGAAGCAAGTGCTCGACACAAACAAGTTCAACTCGGCAATGGTAAGTAGAACTCGACAAAACAATTGCACAATGAACAAAAGCTCAACAATGGCAATTTAAGACACAATAGGGGCTGATTTTATGTGGAAAGAAAAGAAAGGAACAACCTTTGATCAATTTACCTCTTTTGATTGTAACCCCAAGTAAGGATGTTATAGTTGCAAGGGTAGGGTTTCAAGATTGTGTTTATGAGGTAATGGGATTTGTCTAGGGCTGATTTCAACACCAATGTAGTCCCTTGATGATTCCTTGCAAAAGATGAACAAAGAGCTCCAAAGAACACAAATCAAACAACTTTCTTTCTTTCTTTCTCTTTTTTTTTTCTTTTGGTATTTTCGGATCTGATTTTTCTCTTTTTTTTTTTTTTACAGCAGCCCTATAATGCACGAAAATTAAATAAAATTCAAGGGAAATTCAAAAATTTGGTGAATAAAATAAAATTCAGCCCTAGAATGATAGAAATAGGTGAGGTTTTTGTTATCTTTGGTAAATATGGTAATAGGATCTATCTTTAGCCTTTAGATATATTTGATAGATATAATAGAATTAATTCCACCATATAAAATCTGATTTTCAATAAGGCAAGAAAAATAGATAGAATTAAATATCTCAAAGATAGAAAAGGATAGAAACAAACTAGGGTTTGTCTTTGTGTGGTGGTAGAGTCGACCAAGCAAGGACTTATGGGGACAGCTAGAGCTGTCGTCGGCTGTTAGAGTACACAACAAGGGTTGTGCACACTTATGGTCGACTCCACTGGTCTCGGCTAGGCTTTGTGTTTAGGCTATGCAACCACAAACAATCACAAACTTCAAGATTAGTGCAATAATCAAATAAAGAACAAGAAGTAAAAGACCAAAACAAGAAAATGATTCTTTTTGTGAGTTTTTGTGTTTATGGAAAGAAAAGACTCAATCTTGATGTCGGAAACCAAAGCTCTGATGCCAATTTGATACGGGGTTAGCCATGTGATGGTCCGATCTTCGACAACAAGCAAGAAACTCAAAGAAATAAGCAAGAACTGAACAAGAACTAAGAAACGCAGCAAGAAACAATCAAGAAGACGCAAGAACTCAATCAAGATGATCAAGAATCTCAAGAACGCAGCAAGACTCGAAATAAATAAACAAGAATTGAAAGACACGACCTGATATGGACTGAGTCGATCTATATAGAACAAGATAGAGACCCCAGACTTCTGTAGAAGGTAGGAACCAATACTAATGACTATATAACCCGCCTCTGCAACCCTACACAACCAAGCGGACAACTTGGAGGCACAAGGAGGGGGCTCGTGGATACTAGGATCACCAAGTCTTGCGAAGTTGATGAACACTGTTGAACAAAAATGCGCAATAATCGTACAACACATTTTATTTGATTTTTAATATTCGAGTTCGACCCCTTTTGGTTATCCTCTTGATTCGAAGTCGTATCGATACCAAGATTTGAGTGGTTTTAGTGATTTGGGCTGCACCCGAATTTTAGCGGGTTGCCTACGTATCTCTTGGAAGAGAATCGAGCCTTACGTAGTTCTGAGTATTTAAGTTGGTGTGTTTTAACATCTTAAAGATTTTCATGCATCATTGGATCGTATTAGGACCCACCTTCTCGGAAGGGTAGCCCTAACATAAATCACACTATCATATGCATGCGATTTTCTCGTGTATCACCCGAATAAATTGAGCACACCTTCTCAGAAGGGTTTCCCAACTCAACGGCTATCACTTACACGGCAAATCATGTTTGTTTGTTTAATTTAAATTTAATTTTAACCCCGTTTTCATTTTTAAGGTGAATTTAGAGGTCAGCGACTGTACCCGACATATTCTTGAGATTTAATATCGGGTTACCTACGTAGCCGTTTTTTCGGCGTCAAGTCTTTACGTAGTTCTATTTGGTAGACCAATCTGTTTTAATTTAAGCCGGACGACTAAATCCGATATATATTGAATTTAAATATCGAATTTCCTACGTAACTCGTAAAAGAGTATCAAGTCTTTACGTAGTTCTGCCCAACCGACTTTAATTTGGGAAAATTCGGTTTAAGCTTTTGACTCCGTTTTTATTATTTAGGAACCGATTTGAGACTCGACCCACTAAAATAAAATGACAATGAAATCTTACGAGTTTAACTTTATGACTTTTGTTAAACTCAATTTCTAATTTGTGCCAATCATAATTTGTATACTTTAGTGGGTGAGTTGTGTAATTAGGCATAATTTTTTCCAATATGCCAAATAGCATATACGAGTACGTTATATAAATTGTAAGCTTTCATTTTGTTGAAAACTTGACAAGTGCAATGACCTTCTATGGGCTGAGCCCCATATATATTTTTTTTAAAGCCCATTTGGTTTACTGTAAAAATTTTCAACATCTCAACTTCGTTGTTACTTTTACTTTCTTCTTTTTGCAGACGTCTCTTTTTTTTTTGTCGGTGCTATCTTTCTTTCTTTTAGCAGTGGTACGCCATAGCCCAAGCTCAAAGAAAGCCTCCATAGCTGAAATTAAAAGGAGCTCGACCCGATCAAAGGTAAACACTCCCCAAATTCATGACCGAGCGAGATTTTAGTGGGTGATTTTGACGGTGAGAGCTAAAGTTCGACACGATCAGGGGAAGCCAAGCACGGATGGGCTCCAATCATGAACGCTCGGGGCTGGCGAGCTTAGATCCGGTGCATCCACCGCCACCTAGAGGAGACGAAGGTAGCCGCGAGCACTGGGAAGGAGTTGAGGACAGCCATGGCAAAGGCAATCAAGGTTTGTTTTAAAACCCCTGTCAATTTCAATTTTGGCCCCAAATTAAAGCTTGCCATTTTGTTTGTCAAATTAGCTCCCACTTTGAATTTACCCTGACCCTCGAATCTGAGATGCGTTTATTTTAATTTTGGTCAGGCCGGAACTTGGTGTGCCTGGGACCCTGCATATTGTGGCTAATTTCAATCGAGGTTCAAGGGAAGGCGATGAGTTAGCTTCTAGCTGCAGCTGTAATCGACTGCATCAGGGGCTTTTTTTTTTGAGCAAACGCAATCATCAGAAAGTGGTTGAAGAAGCTATGGACACATTCCTACAGGTTCATTTAGCTTTAGTTAATTTTTTGTTTGCCTCAAAATTTTGGGATTTGAGGTTGCAAGACTGATTTTATCTCATTAATTTGGAACTAAATGAGCAAAATCACTTGCTTGGGATTCAGCAAACTTTTCTGGATTAGGAGCTGCTATCAACCCTTTTATATTGTGTTTATCTTTAAATTACAGCCCGTCTGATCTGATATGTCGAGACGAGGGGTTTGATTTCACCATCTCTAATTTGTTGTCCTCTGCTTTGAACTGGCTGGGCTTTTGTTGTTGTTATGAACCTGTTTATATAGTAATCCAGTTTCTATTGATAACCTCTTTTTTCTTTGAGTTTTCCCTTGGATCCCATTGGTTTGGTTGGAAGGAAAATGCAGTTTCTGTGAGACTAATTGTGTGCTCACATATTAGAGAGATAGGATAAAGGTCCAATTCCATAAGTGGAGTTTTTTTATCCTGTTTTGTTCACCAGAAAAACAGCATGTCAATCCCTTTGTAGGAAATTTCAGAAGTATATTTTTTTGATGTTGATGAACTGTTTGAACATGGCCCGAGCAGAAATTTTGGCAGCACTTCGTCCCCTCGGAGGTCGATCCACGCCGGGATCGGGGGTGTAGTGGCGAAAGTATGAACTCTCAAGCCACTACGAGCTACTCTCAACCTACTATGAGGCGACCCCTAGGAGAAAGTGAAAACCTTCATCCTACTATGAGGTCATCCCCTAGGTGAGGGTTTGTATGTCCAGTACGGGTATCCTCTGCCTCTTATCCTCCATCTACCTGCAAATTAAGACAAAGGAGAGTTGTAGAAGTAGAGTTATACCTGCTGCTGTATATTTGCTCTCGGCCTACTGATCTAGAATGCACAATGTACTATTTTATGCTTTCTTTCAATGTCTTTTTGCTCTCTCTGGGAAACTGTTGCAGTGCTACTAACGTGCCCCTTTTGGCTTCTAGGACCCCTATTTATAGGATGTAGGCTGAGGGCAGTTAATAGGCTACCCCCACTCCCTCATTTTCTCTCTTTTTTCTTTAAAACTCCTGCTGAGAAATAGAGAAAACTGCTCTCCACTTCCTGAAAAGCATCCAACTGCCTATTTTAGTGGTTTCTTCCAACTGCTCAATTTAACAGTTTTTTTTTTTCTTTGTTGAATATGTAACTTGGGATTGAATGGGCCAGACCTGCATAGCTCAATGGGCTTTTCCCTTCTTTCTTTATTTCTTTTATCTTTTTGCACTCTCAATTTACTTCTTATAGAGAGGAATAATCCAATGTAAATTTTTTATCGTCAAACAAACACAAAGCAAACCAAGCTAAAACGATACCAATTCGTGATCAATGAGCACAACTCTAATTGAATCGCAAGCACTCAATGTGTTTCACACAAGTTTGAGAGACTAATTTCTATTCAATAATTTCCTACTGATTTACAAAGAAGGAATCGAAATATATAGACCTCTAAGGCTGATGGGCCGATTTATCTAAAGGAATTAATAAAACTAATAACTTGAGAAATTAATAAAATAACATGTAAAATTTCCTAAAATAACTTAAGTAAAATTAATACTAAAAATAGTAATGTAAGGAGCTGATTTTCGTTCCAAACAGTACAGCTTGCAAAGATATATGTTGATTTTCGGCCAAGCTCCATGTCGAATCTGGAAAAACCTTCAACAGCAAAGTTGTAGATCTCTTCGTCCTCGTTCCAACAAGGTATAGAACGCCTCAATCCGATAAATATTGAATCCGTACGACCCATTTTACAGAGACGTCGAAAAGCTGTCAAAAGTCTGAACGAAATCGGAAGCTTCATTAACCTTTGGATCTCCTCCAATGGTGGAGCCTTCTTCTTCCTCTTGAGGATGACTTCATTCTCATGAGCTCGAATCATAGGTCCATCCTCAAGTATGATATGTGTGTCCGGATGTGTCTTGGATGATGTCTTGGATGGTCCCGCATCAACACCGGTATTTATCTTTGTTTTCCTGCTCTTCATACCAAAGTTGGAAAAACAGTGTCAGCTTGCTCGCCCCAGGGATACCAAGTGGTTGGAGGGGAGTTTGATAGTAACTAGTGCTTTAGTGGCATTGTTACATGATCTCTCACAGAAACGATGCAAAACAATCAAGGATTTCTTGAACAGGATTCCCCGCCCCATCAATGCTCTCCTAATTGCGGTGATTCACTCCAGAATGTTAGTTGCCTCCAATCTCTTTACATTTTGGGCCATAAATTGCAACTTTCTCATCCTCTTCCTCGTGGCCTACAACTTCTCCATGTTGGTTTTTGAGTACGATAAGATGGCATATGCATTGAACTTTAGCGGCACTATGATTTCTACAGCCATGGCCATGGCATCTACCTTACTCGTTGCACGATTCATTCCTATTGCACTTTTTTGGGTCGTATTCAATGGCAATGTTACATGATCTCTCACAAAACGGTGCAAAACAATCAAGGATTTCTTCAACAGGATTCCCAGATCCATTAACGGTCTCCTAATTGTGGTGATTCATTCCGTTGCGTTGGTTGCCTCTAATCTCTTCACATTTTGGGTCGTGAACTGCAACTTTCTCATCTTTTTACTCCCGGCGTTCAACTTCTCCCTAATGGTTTTTTAGTACGATAAGAGGGCATATGCGTTGAATCTTAGTGGCACTATGATTTCTGCACCCATGGTCATGACATCTACTTTACTCGTTGCACGATTCATTTCTATTGCACTTTTTTGGGTCGTATTCAGTGCTGATGTTGTGTACTATTTGGTGGCCAATCGTGTATTTAATGAAGCTTACAGGAGCCCCAACAATGCAGTCGATGACCGTGAGCTAATTTTCTCCACTAATCCACTATGCACAGTAATTTTGTTTACTTTGAAATACTAATACAGAGTAATGATTGCAACGAATTACTCTCATTTCTAATTATGTTCTTGCGAGTTTTACTTCCTCGCTCAAGTTTCAACCTGAGGAGTCACAACTAGATGTGGCCACGGGTCAACCCGTGACCCACCGGGCCAATGACCCATAGGGTTCGGGCCAAAGGGTCCGAGCGAGTTGCAGGTTAGGGTTAGGTTCGGAGGAAAGTGAACTCGTGACCCGGCGGATTCGACCCGACGGGCGAACCGTCAAGCGTACAACTTAACAATACAAAAATACAGAAAACAAGTGAAATGAAACAAGCAGAAAAAAGCTCTATAACAAGATTCACTTCATATTGAAATGAAATAGATATAGAAAGTGATAGGTAGAAAAAGTCTTTGCATATCAGTTTTTTTTTTAATTTTTATTAGTAAAAAATGTTATAATTTTTTTTTAATATGGTAACCCGTCCAGTCAGGGGGTCGACCCGAACCCGTCAACCCGTGAATTTTCGGATTAGGGTTCGGGTCAACCAACCTCGACCCTTGACTCGACGGGTCGAACCTGTCGACTCGACGGTTACGACCTGTGGTCACGTCTAGTCACAACTATGCATTCCATGAATTGTACTGGAGTACTGGTATGTTATGTCTTGGGAATCTTGGCTGAAGTTCCAACCTAAGGGTGTGTTTGGGAACTGGATGGATTTTTTGGGGATTTGGTGGATTTGAGGGGATGTGGTAGATGAGAATGGATTTTTGGGATGTAAAAGATGAAAACTCAACACCCAATTTTTTGGGTTTTGTGTTTGGTTGTATTTTGATTTTTTGGTAAATGGAGTGATGGGCAAAGACCGAATTACCCCCACTTATACGCAGGAAAAGACGAAATTGCCCCCAATTCATACCCCTCTTGAAATTCATTTCAATCCTGAGTATGATAAAAACCCTCGCCAGCGATAGACACGCGCGAGCCCCCGGACGAAGGCGGCGGAGGGGACGGCGGGGCGCACCGACGGCGGGAGAGGGGGCTTCTGAGGCTGCGGGAGGTTGGACTGGATGAAGGGAGAAGGAGGCGGCGAAGAGGAGATGGGGATGGAGGCGCGAGGAGGACTCGTAGACCGATCGGCGGGAAGGACGACGGAAGAAGATGACTGGAAGGAGGAATTGATTAGGTTTTCGATCTCATCGATGTCGGACTGGGAATTGGAGGGGTGGAGTGGGATTGTATCGCCTTGAGAATCGGAGCGGAAGTGCGACATTTTCTGCGTGAGGTGCGGATCTGAGGAGAGAGAGAGGGGTTGAAGGTCGTCAATGGCGGATTCTAGATGCGGGAGAGGAGGGAGATCATCGTCGTGTTGGCTCGCTGCTCTCACTTTCAGTTGGAAATTGGAATTCGGAGGAAGGAGAAAAGTAGATATATTAGATATGGGAGGGAGGGCAAAAAAGGCCATCTCGCCTCTCCCATCCAGCAAACCTTGGTGGAGGAGGTTCAAAAACCCATCCCATTCCATCCAGCAAAGCCCCGATTTCGCACCCTCCAAATCCCTTAAACACCAGCACCCAAACATGGAGGCACAGGAACCGAGGCGGAAAACCCATCTCCCAAACCCCCTAAACACTACACCCAAACACAGCCTAAGTGATAGAGGAGAGAAATCATACTCTTACCCTTATTTTAGTTTTCTTTTACTTTACTTGCACATTTTACACTCTTCCTATGTTATGAATTGTTGCCATTGGAACACACGTATACTATTCATATCTCAGATTGTATACATACTCGATGAAAATTTGACATGTTTTTTAAAAGTTCTATACAATAATAGATGTCATGTTAAAACATCCCATCATGCATTTACTTTTCTGTTTATCAAGTTCAAGTTGTTCAACCTTTTGTTTCTCCCTTACCTAATAAAATACTCCGTACTCGAGTACTTGTATGTTAGTAGCTTCTTTGTGATAAAACTAATTAAAGTTAGTACTTGTTGGAGGCAATGCTCATAATGGAGGTTTTAACATGTTCTATCAAATCTTTTGTCCCACGTTGATTATAAGGTATTTGAAGAGGTGTTTATAAGGAGAAGTACGTTGTAGAATGGGCTATTGAGACTTGAGAGTTGGGATAGGAGTCCCACATACATGCACCACCGCTACTCTGTGACACGTGTGCGGTGGGGTCTTTTTCACATTTTATATCAATTTAAAGCCTCAGATAAGGATGAAATAAGTTTGCTGATAACTTCTCTCGTTCTTATCAATTTTGATTTCTTTTAGATTTTCTACAAAGTGAGAGCGTTTTCTTTTGTTTTAAAACTGAAATCGTTTTTAGCTTTTCAACACACATTCTTTTCATCTCTTCTCCTCCTCTTCTAAAACCGTTCTCAATCCTAGGTTGGTTCCATAGCTTCGACGGCGAGTGCACGCAATCGAGGTCATTATGTATTCTTGGGGGCGATGCTTGTAGTCGACCTGCACCACGGTGTCGGGGCGATTTCGCTTCTAAGGTAGTGGTCTTTCCTTTTTACCACGCCACACCTTAAACACAGGTTTTCAATTCGATTTTTCAACGGTTTTTCCACATCAAATTTGAGGCTTACAATTGCTTTCGCACTAACATACTCCCCCAAATTATTTTATTTGTATATTGGGAAGATCGAGTCAGTATTCTTCCATGTAGTCGTATAAAAATGCTAAATTATTGATAAATAAATTTAGAAATTTTTTTAATTGAAAAAAAGATGACAAATATATAGTTTTTGGTAATTAACCCTGTAAAATAAATAAAAATATAAATTATTATTTTAATTTATCATATTATATACTATTCCATCCGTTAATTAAAACATGTTATTTTAGAGTTTTACTCCTTTAACTTTTGGAAAAAACGGAAAAAAAAAAATTGCAAAATAATAAGACGTTTTGAAAGAAAATTTATTATCATTTGTATACTAGGAAGATCGAGTCAGTATTCCCCCGTGTAGTCGTATAAAAGTGATAAATTATTGATAAATAAAGTTAGAAATTTTTTAATTGCAAAAAAAAGGTGACAAAAACATAGTTTTTGGTAATTAACCTTGTAAAATAAATAAAAATATAAATTGTTATTTTAATTTATCATATTCTATACTATTTCATCCGTTAATTAAAATATATTATTTTAGAGTTTTTATTCCTTTAACTTTTGGAAAAAACGGGGAAAAAAATTTGCAAAACAATAACAGCTTTTGAAAGAAAATTAAAATCCACCCCTTATACTTATTATTTCAGAAGCAATCTCTTCACAAAAAATTAAGCCACTTGTCATTACCTGAGCAATGATAAGAATGACGGTTTCACCTTTCTCACCCACGTTCTCTTGCCTGCTACTACCAAAAACTGAAATTGAAGCCATCCACGCACTCTTTGTTTTCAATTTTGTAGGGTTTGGGTTTGGAAACCGCTAGGGAGGGAGCAGGAGGCATGGCTAGGAGGGAGAGGGGCGCCAGGCCATGGGTCTGCCGGAGAAGAGGGCAGAATCAGGGCGGAGGAAAGACGATTGGAGAGGGATGCACCTGGAGATTTCGTCCTTCGCGACGTCGATGCCTTGAACGCATCGACGAATCTCCACGTCGATGAGATCTTTGTCCTCTCGCCCGATCTGCTGTCTTGAGATCTTTTCCTTACTTCTTCTTCCCCTTTCTTTTGTTACTGCTTTCATTTTTGCTTCGATTTCCTTCCATTGTTGCCATATAACGAGCTTATGAGTCCTGGAGTCGGCATCCAAAACCCTAGAGTTGCCCGGAATCGGATCAAACTCTTAATGATTTTATTTTGTTTGAATTATTTGTGGATTTTGATGAATCTAGGGGAATTCATTTTAGTTTGGTTCTGGATTTGACCTTGTGTTGTTAGATCGGTGGGAGTTGCGTTGAGCAGAGATCAGAGTGTGTATAAACCTTGATTTCGTGTTTGCTTACTGCCATGGGTTCCCAAAGGTATTCCGACTTTCTCTATTGTTTCTGAATTCGGAATGATTCTATGTTGCTTATTGATTTCAAATCGCGTGTGCTTGACTATGTTAGGCTGTTTCCTATTCCGACTTTCTCTATTGTTTCTGAATTCTAGAATATGTCATTGATTTGAGATATTAGGTGGATGGATTGACATCTAATTAGAAGATTGATAAGGTCTTTTGGTGTAAGCTAGAGGGGTTGATTGACATCAAATTCTCTCTATGATGTAGGAGACTTTGTTACAGGTTTCTCTGGATTTGTAATGACAATTCATTCTATATGCAGAAAATCATTTTTTGTTAACCTTTTTGTTGGCTACAACTTGCAGATGATAGTGTCTTAAAATCAAACTGTCTAAAACGTTTATGATTGTTCCATGTAAAATGCTACTTGATAGGTTCCAATCTTGCTTGCTTACTTCTTTGTTGCTTTTCAAATTGGTTACTTCCTTGGAGGTTGCTGTTGTTGTAGCCACCAGCCTTGCAAACTGCAGTTTCTTGAACACGCTCCAGCTTGATCATAACAAGCTTTCAGGTCAAATCCCACTGGAGCTTGGTGGGCTTGATCGGCTCAAGCAATTCAGTGTCACGAGTAATAATCTGACAGGGCAAGTACCTGCCTTTAGTGGCAGCTTTCCCACTGATAGCTATGCCGGTAACCCGGGACTGTGTGGAGGTCCTCTACCTCTTTGCACAAAGAAGTCAAATAGAGGAATTATTGCAGGCCGGGGGTGTTGTTTTTCTTGTGATGATTGCTGGGGGTATTGATGAGCGGTTTTTAGTCGCTTAAACCGTATCAAAATAAATTCGAACCTACCTAACTAATGTAGTGTAGTAAGCACGAGTCGATCCCACAGAGAATCAAGTTATTCCAAAGTTAAGTTTATTTACCAATTAAGAGAAAAGAAAAGAGGGGGTTTTATGTGGTGACAATAAGAAAGAAAATAAATAAACTATAAACAAGTTAATGGAGATAGCAATTAAGAATAGAGTTTCATCTACAAATATCCACTTTAATTTGACTAGTTGATCCTTGATTCTTCTTCAAGTTCTCTTTTCCTAATCTTGTGTAAATTACTAGTCCTACGAGTCCTAGTAACCCTTACTGATTAGATAACCCTAACACGGTTAAGATTCAACCTAATAGTAGCATTAAGATTAAGGATTGACCAGGATACATGCAACACCAAGCTACGAGTCAGCATTCAACATGTAATTAATTCTCTACACACCAGTTTAGTCCTACGAGTCCTAAAAAGGACTGATTGCTACTATGGATTAAGGTTCGCTACGAGGAATCTACAAAATCCTAGCAATAATCTCAACTAGTTGTACGGACTAGAAGAAATCAACAATAATCGCAAAAGAATCAATACGAATCAATAGGAATAGAACAAGAATAGAAATCTCACAACTTTATCAAATCAAAGCTTCAATCTATAGACGAAACGGAAGAGTTTAGATCTCCATAAAAATAAGACAAAACATAACAAAGGTTTAGGGTTAAAACGTTAGTCGGCCACTGTGAACGTCTCTTCTACACAGCCGTATGAATGAATGTATATATATAGCTAAAGTTCTATCCTAATATAAATATAGAATAATAATATATCTAATTCTACCTAATTCAATCTATCTAACTAATCTAATCAAATGAAATAACGTAAAGTAATACTCCGTATGGAGTAGATGCGGCCTCATCCTGCTTTGCTCGGTCCGGATTCCATCAGCCCAGTTCATCACGAGAGCTTGGCCCAATATTTGATCTCAACCTTCAATTTCATTCGATCTAACCCGAAAATACCTGAAATATATAAAAACACTAGTGTAGACTCCGAAAACTAAATAATATAAAATAACTATAAAATATGTAAAATATGCATGAAAATGACCTAATCTAATATGCAATTATACGACTAAAATAGACCTCAGGTATGTTTTACATTAATAAAACTGTTGGTGTTGGGAAGAAACAGGAAGATCCTGAAGGCAATAGATGGGCTAAGAGTATGAAGAAAACTGATGGATTCAAGGCAAGTTAATTGATTTGCTACCGAAAAAGCAAAGTCATTTTGTTTGCTTCCTAACACTGAACTAACAGGAGTTTTTTTTTTTTTTTAAATGTCCAGGTCTCAATGTTTGATAACAAGGTTTCAAAGATGAGTTTAAGTGACCTAATGAAGGCCACTAACAGTTTCGGTAACACCAACATCATGAGCACTGGGAGCAAAGGGGTAATGTACAAGGCGATGCTTCTGGATGGCTCCCTTCTTATGGTGAAGAGGCTATATGACTCTCAACGCTCGGAAAAGGAGTTCTTATCTGAGATGAACGCTCTGGGTAGTGTAAAACACAGAAATCTCCTGCCCCCTTTGGGATTTTGTATGGCTAAGACAGAGAGGTTTCTGGTGTATAGTTACATGGCTAATGGAAATCTCTATGATCTGATACACCCGGCAGACCCTGAGGCTAAGCCGGTGGAGTGGCCTATTAGGCTTAAGATTGCCATTGGAGCAGCTAGGGGCTTGGTTTGGCTTCACCACAACCGCAGCTCCCGAATAATACACAGAAACATAAGCTCCAAATGCATTTTGCTGGATGAGGAATTCGAGCCTAGGTTGTCAGATTTCGGCCTTGCAAGGCAGAAGAATCTGGTTGATACCCACCAGAGTACTTTTGTCAATGGGGAATTCGGAGATTTGGGCTATGTTGCACCGGAGTATCCTAGGACGCTCGTGGCCACTCCAAAAGAAGAGGTCTACAGCTTCGGAACAGTCCTCCTAGAGCTAATCACGGGTGAGAGGCCTACCCATGTCGAAAATGCCACAGACAACTTCAAGGGAAGCTTGGCAGAATGGATCTCACAATTGTCAAGCACTTCTCAGATCTCTTCTGCCATTGATAAATCCTTGCTCGGACAAGGAGTTGATGACGAGCTTAATCAGTTCCTAAGGGTTGCCTCTAACTGCGTCTCCCCAACACCTAAAGAGAGACCCGCGATGTCTGAAGTGTTGCAGTTCTTGAGAGCTATTGGGGAAAAGTACCATTTCACCAGTGATGATGATTTTATGTTGCCAACGAACTCAGATGCCGAAGGCTATCCTCACGAGTTCATCGTTGCTCAGTAATCCTACCATTGTCAATAGGTAGAAGAAGTGTACCTGGAGGCACTTGCATTCATTAGTTGATGCATATTAGCTACACATCTGAAGAGTTAGTTGTGTCTTAATGCATAAAGAAGATTTCACCTTGTATAAAACTTGTATTTACCTTTCAAGCTTAGTACTTCTGGCTCCATATAAGGCTTTTTGTAATAAATTATGGTATTTTACAATGTTTTGACCTTTGTATGAATTGAAATGCTTAATCTGCTTTCTGAACCTGATGTATTTTTTTGCCTTGTATGGAATCCACGCCTATGAATTGTGAAGTGATCAGCTAAATGCAAGGACTTTGCCATCTTTCCAGAATGAGTGGTCCAAACACTACTTTGAGGGTAAAAACCCTTTATTATATTAGAAAAAAATTCTAAAAAAAAAATCAAAATTCATATTTTGAAAATTATTTTTGCTTCGAACTCAATACTTAAAACTTCATATTATTGGAAAAAAATTCTAAAAAATTAAACCAAAATTTATAATTTTTAAATTATTTTTGCTTCGAACTCAATACTGCACTTATAAATAGGCACTGCAACAAGCTGAAGTGTTTAGGGAACTAGAAGCCTTATCTATCTGTATTAAAAGCTCTTTGTACCAGCCACCCGATAATGGGGCTAACTCTACTGCATTCTCAATAAATTAAGAGGGCTATACCCTCCCCTTTACACAAAAAAAAAAAAGTCTATTAGGGGGGAAATTGAGTAATATATTGGGCTCCGATTAAAATACTCACGACTTTAAAACGAGTAAAAATATAAATCATTCATTTTCTACAGTCCATTTCACAAGCATAGTGTAAAGTCTATTGTGGGTATGGAAACTGATTTATTAAATACAATGGGAATAACAAGTACAAAAAATTAAAAAAAATATATAAAAAGAATAGTCTATTAGAGGGAAAAATGAAGTAATTGAGCTCCAATTAAAATACACACGACCTTAAAATGAGTAAAAACATAAATCATTCATTTTATGCAGCCCAATTCACAAGCATGGTGTGAAATCTATTATGGTTATGAAAATTGATTTTCAATATTAAATCCAATGGAACAAAAAAAAACCAAAAATATTCGATGCTCAACCTATCATATATTTAAGACAATGGTTCCAATATATTTTCGTTGGAATTTTTTTAGGCAAAATATTTAGATAGCCATGTATAAATTGTTTACTCTATTGATGAAATTTGTGAAATCGAATATTATAAATTATTGATCAAATTTTATCATAAGACATTGGTCTTATTAAAGTGAAATACAGTAGAATGTTATAAATTACGGAGTATGATTTAATTTGTTTAATCATTGCATCTAAGTATTTAATTATTGTGATTTGATGGGTTTAATGTTTTAGCCTCTTAGGGTTCATACTTAAACATAGAGTACCTTTTTCTAATTAAGGGTCTCTAAGACATTGTAAAAAAAAACACAATATCATTTTTTTTATTCTTTAGCTACATAGGGTTTATACATTTAAACTTAAGGTATCTTTATCAAATCGGTTTATAATTTAGACCAATTTAAAAGGTGTAATGTGATGTGTAATAGATAAAGTATTATAGATGATCCAAACTCTATTTTCTTAAGTAAAAAACTATAATGTTTCTTTTCTTTGTCTTTAATTAGGACGGATGTTAGGAGAATCTTGAAAGAGGTTGATTTACTATTATTTGTCAAATTTGAAGTACCGACCATCTCAAAAAAAGAAAATTTCAAAGAGCAACATGACAAGAAGCATGAGTAATAAACTAATATGTTAGTAGAGCATTGATGTGTCGAATATTTTGTTTAATATGTCAAATTCGATCGAAAATACTATAAAAAAAAATACCGAACAAGGTTCGGGAAAAGAACTAGTTATTATCATAATTAAAAAAAAATAGAAAGCACAAAAAATGGGGAAAAAAAATTGTAAATCAATCACAGTTTTTGAAAGAAAATTAAAATTATTATCATAATTAAAAAACGAAAACACAAAAAATGGGAAAATAAAATATAGGGAAATTTACAGAAAACCACCCATTATATATAGCCTTTTACACTTAACCACCCACTAAAAACGAAATTACATAAAACCACCCATTAAATGGGTTTTGTTTTCAAATCACCACCCACCACATAATTCCATTAGAGTTTCATTAAATATAGTATATTTTAATATTTTATACTTAAAATTTAAAGTTTAAACTTGAATATATTTAAATTAATATTTATTGTAGGGGTAAACATTTATATTAATTTAATATATTAGGGGAAAAGCGTGTACAAATTTTAAAGTTATTTGAAGGGCGGAGGTTCTAAATGTGGAAAATATTATTTAATTTTATTTAAAAAGTCAAACACATTTTAATAAATATACATTTAATAAAAAATACTTTTGAGCCTGGAAAAATATTATTTAAAAAATATTTATATTTTTTTTCATTTTTAGTATATAGTATAGGTGTTTACAAATATGAAAGAAAATGAGAAATTAATTATTAGTATCAAAATAATTATTAAATTTAAACAATGTTAATGATTTATAAACTTAATTTTAATTTTGATTAAAAAGAAGTCTATAAAATTTATAACCATTTTTAGGAATAAAATAGAACAAATTTGTTCATATATACATCAAGTTTTTAAAAAATATTTTTTTTTAAATTTAATCAAATATATTTTGATGTGTATTTGAGATTTTAAGTTAAATATAAAACTTAAAATAATGTATTATCATATATATTTGACAAAAACCTAATAAAAATAGAGAATGGGTGGTGATTTAAAAACAAAACCTATTTAATGGGTGGTTTTCTGTAATTTTTTGTTTAACGGGTGGTTAAGTGTAAGAGACTACATTTAGCGGGTGGTTTTATGTAAATTTCCCTAAAATAAAATTTGCAACACACAAAATATGGAGATGCAGGGGATCGAACCCTGTACCTCTCGCATGCAAAGCGAGCGCTCTACCATTTGAGCTACATCCCCATTTGTTTCAGATTTCAAATACTTAGATTAAATCCAATATATCCCGAAAAATTAAAACCCTGGTCCAGTAGTTAAACAACACACCTCCCGTCGTCCTCCACTCCTCCATAGTCCATCCCCTTCTCTCTTTCTCCCCCGACAACAACGATCTCTCTCTCCCCCTTCCTTCCGTCCGATTGCGCAACAATGGATTTCCAGGTGGTGGTTCTCGCCGGCGGCACTTCGAAGAAACTCGTCCCTCTCGTCTCCAAGGTTTGCGATTCCTAAATTCAACTCGCCTCTCAATTTGAATCCAGTTCAGAGAGTTTAGGTTTTTGGATTTCTCTGCTTAATCAAAATTATGTTTTTCCTGGATTTGAATTTTTGGTTTCATGCTGCAGGAAGTTCCCAAGGCTTTGCTCCCCGTTGCGAATCGGCCTGTGCTATCGTACGTGTTGGAGCTTTTGGAGCAAAGCAATCTCAAGGATCTTATAGTGGTGAGATTTTAGTTCAATTTTCTTCTCTTGGTCGGGTTTTGCTCCCAATTTGATTAGGTTGCCTTGAAAATTTTCACTCCTTGCATTTTTTTTAGTTGATTGTTTACTATGGATGCCGAATTTTAGGTTGTTGAAGGTCAAGAAGCTGGTGCTCTTGTTGGTGGTTGGATATCAAGCGCTTATCTTGACCGGCTACACGTTGAGGTATTACTTCCAGAGTTCCAGTTGGGTTTTCTTCTTTCCTTGATTCAATATTCAAGTTACTGGCTTTTTTTTTCCCTATTCCTAAGAATGCTAGTGTTGTTAAGTTCATGTCTCTGATAGTTTGGTTGATAGTTGGAGCTAGATCACTCTAAAAGATCAAATCAATGGCTTGAAGATTTTTTTTTCTCTCTTTGGAAGTGTTTTAGGTGATCATTAGTTAGAGTGGGAAGTGTATACCATACAGTATCTACTATCATTGCATGGTTTAGTATTTGTAGAACAATGGATCAGTACCTTTTCTATCACAAGCAATGAAGCGACCGGCATTAGCAAGATGTGTTTTAGGACAACATACAGGAGCAATTGTGAAGCTTGTAATATGTAGAAATTTTCTGTTATGAAAGGACATGGTAGATAGAGTGATAGGAATGCATTGGCCTCTTTTTTTGTTTTACTTTTTAAATTTTAAAGTATCTATGTATGATATATCACATACTGAAAAAACAGCGAATAGTGTGCAAGTTTCTGAATCCATATGATTTCCGATGGATTTTGGACACTAAAATAGAAAGATCTTGAGGTTTTCTTTTCTGTTAGCAGTTTTTTTTTATACGGAGTATATAAAACTTCACTCACTAGCTGTTTGCTAGATTGCTCCTGAGACTATTTGTTCCGCATACTTTTCTTTTCTCTGTTTTTTTTCCTCTCTTCTTCTGTCAGTGACATCACTGTTATAGTTGTACAGTATTATGTATTTCCCAGTTGACAACTGAGAGCCTATTTTATATTTAAAGGTGGCATCTGTTTCTGAGGATATGGGGACTGCTGATGCCCTTCGAGCAATATCACCCCACTTGACAGCTAGCGACATCTTGGTTAGTGCCATTCATGAAACCTTGCAAAATTTACATTTTTATTGCATTTGTTGATGAACCCAGCAAACTATACTTGTGAGTTGTTGTGAATGATGTAACTAGGATTTAGACATAGAATATTATTGCTTTATTGATGAAATTCTTGAAGTAGGGAGTGGAGGAGATTGGTTGGCAATACGATATTTGTAAATTTGCAGTTAATTTGATATAGACTGGGTAGTAGTGGGTAGTTACTAGTTAGTGGTGTTGCTATAGCTAATTTGATAGAAGTCATTTGTTATCGTTTTATGTTTGTCTATGAGGAAAACATGTGCGCTTCCTTTGTTATTTGGTAAATTATCCCTTTGTTTTCTTACAGGAATGATAGTTTTTTTCTTCTTCTATAAATTCTTAATTCTAGATGAGTTCCAAATTTCCAATATCATTATTGATCTTCCCCTTGCCATGAATTTCAAGCAAAGTTACATTCAGTGCCTTACAAATATTATTAGGGGGAGGGTGACTGGGTGAGGAGATTTTTCATTTCAGATGAGTTGCTGGTGATATCCGACTGTTATATTTATAGGTAGTGAGTGGTGATCTTGTATGTGATGTTCCACCTGGGGCAGTGGCAGCTGTACATAGACGGCATGATGCAGCTGTAACCACAATGCTTTGCTCAACTCCTGTTAGTGGGGCAGCTGACTCTGGGTCCTCTGGTGGCAAAGACAAGGTCAAGAAATCTGCACGATGTGATATTATAGGATTGGATTCCACCAAACAGTTTTTGCTACATATAGCATCAGGTTAACCCTCTGCTGGATATTTTTCAACTGATGTAATACTTTATGGACATAGTCTCAGTGGAAGCATGATCTTTGTAGGCATTGATGTTGAGAAGGATGTTAAAGTCCATAAGAGCATACTGCGTGCTGCTGGCCAGGTCTGTGATGTCTAACTTCAATACACTATTGCTCATGTACTTTTCATTTGTGGGAGTGTTATATTTGCTTAGTGGAATTATTTGGCATTGGCTCTTAAGGTTTTCTGCTCCTTATCCTACTTTGTAGATGGAAATTCGTACGGATCTCATGGATGCTCATTTATATGCATTTAAGAGGTTTGAGGTTTTGCACTTTGAATCTAAATTGTCTTTGAGTCCACCCTTGCTAATTCAAAATGCTGCTGTTGTCACCTATCAACATGCTCTTGCAGATCTGTTTTGCAACAGGTTCTTGGTCAGAAGGAAAGGTTTCAAAGCTTAAAGCATGATGTGTTGCCATATCTTGTTAGAAGTCAACTGGTTGGTTTATAACTTTATTTGCTCTATAATCTAACCGAGCATGTTAAATGCTACAATTTTGTCATTTTTAAAGTTTTTGATCTTTGGTGTTCTCTACTGATTAATTAGAGATCAGAGGTCTTGGTAAATTCAGTTGCCCAGCCAGAAGAAAATGGGCATGAGAAGGTTGCGTTACAGAGCAACAAAATTATGTTTTCTCAGCTCTTAGCGAATGCAACTACTCCAAGTTTCCATGAATTATATGCAATGGATTCTAATGGATCTCCTCGTCTTGCAACTCATAAATGCTGCATTTATCTCGCAAGCAAAAACAACTATTGTGCACGTTTGAACTCTATTCAAGCTTTCTGTGACATAAATCGCGATGTAAGTTTCTCAAACTGAGAGTTTTCTTTTAGCCCTGACTATAATTAGCTCATTTTACTTGGACTTGTTGTTAATTGCCTTTCTTTTTCCTTGTATTTTCAGGTTGTTGGAGATGCAAATCATCTATCCGGCTACTCATTCTCTAACCATAACAATATAATCCATTCCTCTGCTGAGCTGGGGTCAAAAACTACGGTAAGGCTAGCTTAAACAAGTTACTATTGTCAATATTGGTTCAGGGCGCACATCCACATTTGATGGATGATTCTATTGATTGTTTGGATTGATGATTTCTGTTGGTAATCTCTTAATGCTACAAGGTATCTATCTTAATTGATTTAGGTGGGACCACAATGCATGTTGGGTGAAGGTTCCCGAATGGGTGATAAATGTAGCGTGAAACGGTCTGTCATTGGCCGTCATTGTCGTATTGGATCAAATGTCAAGGTATTGCAATCTGCCTTTTTCTCACTCTAGCAGTCACCTTAACCCCCAGACCAAGTCGTTCTCCAAAATCATTCTGTATCCACCCCAAGCCCCGCTTCTACTTCCTTATGTTATTTTGATATTTGGGCCTTATTCAGAGTACAATATAACAATGATTTGCTTCATTCCATCTTACTTTTATATAATATGTTTTCTGCTGCTGCAGTTAACCTTATCTTGAATACCCTTGGTAAAAATGCAGATTGCGAACTCAGTCATCATGAACCATGTCAGCATATCAGATGGCTGCTCAATCCAGGGCTCCGTCATTTGCAGCAACGTACAGCTACACGAGCGCGCCGTGCTAAGGGATTGCCAAGTACTCCAATCTCCCTTTCATTCTTCACAAATAACCTTTTCCGTCTACATGTTCCTTTTCTCGTATTAACCATGCCAAAACGCTACCACATTTGCCAGGTTGGAGCTGGTTACGTGATTACTGCAGGCAGCGAATACAAAGGTGAGTCCTTTGCAAAGAAAGACAAGAACCAATACCAATGAGTCTCCCATTTGTGGCGTTTTTGGGGTTTGTTTTTTTAGTGTATGATTCGTTGAAGAGGGCAAGTTCAAGTGCTGCTTTGTATGTATAACTAGGAAAATCCCCCCAGTTTTGAGGCATTTGTTTGCCTGATATGTCCTGTGCCCTCAAATTTTAAGGGTACCCTTTTTTGACCTTTGGTGGCTTTTTGTATGGAACCGTGAATTTTTGCATCTAAAGTCCGCCTATTAGTTAGTCATGACATGATATTGAACGTTTGCAGTGCACTATATCAAAGCTTGGGAAATCTTTTACATGTATTGGTCGGGGTTTGTTTGGGTTTGTCTTGTTTTCTTGCTGATTACTTGTAATGTACCAGGTTATTCGCATCGGTTTTTTTATGGATTAGAAAATATTCGCCATTGTTTGTGATCTACTTGTTTTTAGGCCATGTATCTCGCATCCTGAGTACTACTTAGTCGATGAATGTGCAAGTTTGTAACGTCTGTCATTAATCCAATGAGGCTTCTCCATATTGGTGTTTTGCCTCAAGGTGAGTTGGGTGCTATTTTATGCAGGATTAAGCACCTTTCGACATTGTTTTACGAAGGCCGGTGGAGCTGCATAACACCCAAGCTAACAAGGCTGACATTCTATCTAGCAATCAACCTTTAAATTCATTTTCTGCAATCAACCTTTGGAATTTTGCCTTGAATGTGATTTTCCTCTTGTGCTTAATCACAATCCATCCAACACAAGAAGAAAATCACATTCAAGGCAAAGTTCCAAAGCCTACACAAGCCCATCAGGCCTCCACCACTTCGTCCTCGACACCGATGGTGTACGCTGCACCGTTTTTCTTCAAGTTATCGTCACGAGCAATAAACCCCCGAATCATCATCATTATTATTTCTTCAAAGATGAAGAAAAATGTAAACCTTGGTTTAAAACAAGTAAAAATTGTGTAATACCATCACAGTCAGATCGACATATTAAAAGATGAAACTTATAATTCATTATCCTATAAGAGCTGATCAATTTACGTAGAGCTTGTGAAAAAAATGTGGTTGTTGGTGTTTTTCTAAAGTTTATTATCACAATTTAAAGGAAAAACGACTTTAAATAATCAATTTTGAATAAAAAATAAAAGAAGCTTTAAAAATTGTAAATTCATGTACAAAATATGCTCAAATAAATTTGGTGACAATTTCGGCTAAAACATTGATGTGATAATGGAAAAAATGTAAATTCAGAGTTGAGGGCGAGGGCACTCATTGAAGCGATCATATGCCAACAGGTTCGAAATAAGAGTCCATGTATCACAATCTCGACGACGAAGAGTGTGACTATATGTGATATATGTTGATCGTCATGGAGAGAGGTATCCTCTTAACACTCGTTCTTGATCCTAAACCCAACCTCGGTAGTATTGGATAGGCAACGACTCTACATCCATAGTGTTGATAGCGAGTTGATTCCCAATGGCAAGGTCAACTCGATCACCATCTTTTGTTTGAGTGATGACTCGGGATTCAATAGTTCTCCAAGTTTCACATCTAGTGCTTCCTCATACGTGAGAATGCTCCGTTCTCGTGTCCTAAGATTCATCATTGTTTCTTATCATTTCACAAACGACACCAAACTATAAAGACAGTTTCCACAATCATATTGAGAAATGAGATCAATAAGAAAACAGACGAGACGAAGAACGAATGTTCTTATCATTCCACAAACGACACCAAACTATAAAGACAGTTTCCACAATCATATTGAGAAATGAGATCAATAAGAAAACAGACTAGACGAAAAGCGAATGATCTTACTTCACGCTCGACCGCCCCTTCATCTCGTCTCTCTCCTTGGACTTTGGTCGATCTGATTTTGGTCCTTCCAATAATATGATTCAACTCCAAATTATTAAATTTCGCTTTCAAGATTTAAAGCCAACGATCCGGTTTGGAGCAATAAATACGCAAAGTTGACGACTATTTATTTATCAAAAAAGAAAATAAAAATAAAAAATCGTGGAAAACATATAAAAATTCAGCCAAAAAGAGAAATTAAAAGCTTATTATTTCTCCGACCCCAATTTCACTTCCATTTTCTTTCCAGCTTTCCCCTTTTTCCCCATTATCGGCGTCCCAAAAACCCTAATTTGTCGATTCAGTTTCAGCCTCGCAATCTCTCACCTCTTTCTCTCTCTCTCTCCCACCTTTTCCCCTCTCTCTCCCCAATCTCGAGCGTTTTCAAATCTCTTGTTCCACCGTGATCTCCCCCGTCGATCCATCCACCGATCCATCTGCATCATCTGGTTCGTTATCGTCTCTCTTCTTATCGATCTTCTTCGTCTCCCTTTATCATTTTCTCCTTCCATTTCGGTTTCGGATTCGCCGCTGATTCTTGCGAGGTTCGTTGATTTGTGATTGTTTTTCAATTGCGAATTGTTGCTTCTTGTGGTTGTTCCATGATTGATATCGAATGGCTTTAGGAGGCCTCCGCTCATAAAGATTTACGTAATTCGGAAGTTAGGGTTTCGTGAATTTGGCAAGGTGTTCTGCTTTTGTTTGCGCTAAAGAAATTTATTAGGTCTAGGCGATTTCACGATTTGTTTCGTCCTTTTGACCTACTTTCGACGCTGCTTGAGTTCTGCGGGTGTGGCTATTTGATTGAATCCTCGGCCTGTCAGTAGAATTCAGCTTGAATTATTAAGTAGTACTGCCAGATTTCTCTTTAATTATTGACTGTCTTGTTGCATTATTACAGTCATCGTTCTATAATCATCAATGGTGATACAAAAGTAAAATTTTGCTGGTCTGAATGTTGCTTATGAGTAGGAGTAGGATGTACCCTTGCTTTGGAAAGGATGAAGTGCTAGGCTTCTACATTTTTATTTCTGGAGTTGTTTTCTTGTGAAAAAACGTTGCTTTTGCTGTTTCCATGCTCAAGGATTCATTCTTTCTTTTTGACAATTTTTTATGTTCCTCAGATTATGCGATCTTAATGTGTCTTTGTAAGAAGAAGTTGTTAATGTGAATGTTGTCCACGAGTGTCGAGTGTCGGGACAAAAGGGGCCATTGTAATGTTTGACCAGAAGATGTTCCTTTGTTGCTCCACCTGTCTAATTATATGAGCTCCTATAACTCAAGTCTAATTACATGAGCTTCTTAATTCAGTGAAGTTTCCTTTTGACAAAATTGTACGTGGATTCATGAATTTCAAGTTGCCATTATGGCTGTATATCTCATACTCTGTAAATTCTATGTATTGCTTGCAGCTGTGTATCTTGTTTCTGGGGCATCTGTATGTGCTAAGGAGTACTGCATAATGTTTGATATCCTTGAACCTCGATAAGAAGAGTCTAGTGGACCTGGCTATCCAAACAGATACTAGTTGGACTGGTGGATCCAGTCATTTAATTGGTGCTAGGCCACCATTGGTTGATCTGATTTTGATACACCAAGGGCTCGTTTGTTTTTAGAGGAGAGAATGGAAAAGAAAGGAATTAAAATTTATCATTTTTTGTGAGACTAGAGGAGGGGGTGAGGGAAATTGTTAGAACATCATAGGGGAAATAGTTACCCTCCCTAAAATTAGAAAATGAAATATGGGAAAAGGTAATAAATTTTGTATGAAAAATGGGAGGAGCGTTATGATTATTAGATTCATTAAGGTATAAGTCACCTAGTGGGATAAGACTAGCTCTGAGTTTTGGTAGGCTGTTAAAAGGCATGAATCTGTGTTGTTGAACTGTTATGAATTTTGGCTTTGCATTGATTTCTGGTTACTGATTACATGGTAAAAAGGAAATAATAATAATTGTTTCACATGTGTTGTAATAGTGTTTATCTGCCTCTAATAGCAAAGGCTGGTAGTTATATTGAAATGTTTGATTCTATTAGTATTCTTTTAATTTTAAAAGAAAATTGAATAATTTTTTATTTTCCATTCATTCACCTTATGCACATTCACTAAGATGGAATAACATGCTTGTGCAGTTTGACGAGCTGTGATAAAAATGTCTCCATCTTCGAAATCAAAGTCAAAGGATAAGAGGGCTGGAAAAGATCAGAAGGTTTCCTCCAAGGCCCCTGGCAGCGTAAATGGGACATCTGGCATTCCAGCAAGTGCATATAATCCAGTTCTGGGGACCTTCCATACCCTAGAGACATCACCGACATCCTTGTTGTCCTCCCTTCAAATAAATGGCCGCTTTCGCAACATAGATGAAACAGATGACAATAGTGGCACACATGGAAGTGGAGCAGATTATGATTCTGCTTCCAACAATGATAACCGATCTGTGGAATCAGAAGAACATAAAGACAAAGCATCAAATGTTCCAGTTCGGCAAGAGGTAATACCAGGTGCTGATAATGACAAAAGGGAAAAGGTCCGTCAGAAAAATGAGAGGAAGCATCAGCGACAAAAGGAGAGGCGTGCTCTGGAATTGCATGAGCGCTGTAGTGGCTTTTTGATGTCGCGAAAGCTAGAGGCTCTTACACAACAGCTTGTGGGTATGGGATTCCCTGCAGAACGGGTAACAATGGCACTCATTTTTTATGAAGGCAGAGCGGAGGAAGCAATTGCATGGCTGCTTGAACATGGTGAAGAAGCAGATAAGCACAAGGATCAAAATCTGGATACTGGGGGTAATTTGAAAATTGATATATCGGAAGAACTTGCTCGGATCGCAGAAATGGAGGTCAGGTTTAAATGTGGGAAATCAGAAGTTGAAAAAGTCATAGTGGCATGTGAAGGTGATCTTGAAAAGGCTGAAGAGACCTTGCGGTCGCAGAAGCAAGATCTTCCTGCCTTGTCTTCAAAACCTGAGGAAACCAATGATCCCACAAGTATAAGCAATGGTAAGATCTCATTAGCTAGTAATCAGAATTCTGCGAGGCTACTACAAAAGCCTACTTCAACCATAGTGATTCAATTGAGAAAGGATGATAAAGAGCTTAACTACACCAAAGCAGCAGTTTCAGTAGGGCCAACACCAAAAATCATGACCAAAAGTGTGCAGCCAGTAACAAGAGTTCAGTCAAAGTTAGAATGGGGTCGACCACAACAAATGACATTACCGACTGAGAAAAGGTGGCCTGCTGGTGCTGTATCATCAAGCCCTTCAGTTTCCTACTCCTTGGCATCACCATTGCAGGTGCTACCTCCATCAACCAAGACAGAATCCCGCCATGTTCAGGTCACAGCAGAACATAAAAATGCCCATCCCGGAGCAACATTGAGGGAACCGGTGGTCATGATGCAGAGGCCACAGTCTGTAAATGGAAAGCTGATGGCCCCTGTTAACTCGAGCATTTCTTCATCTCAACCAGGCGCGGCACCCGGTTGGTATCCTACTAGTTCAGAGATGATGAAGCCTAATGGTTTACTCCCTTACATTCCAACCACCCGTAGTGTCAGTCCCAATGATCTAACCTCGAATCATCAGTTGTACCAGCAAGCACACTATCACCAGCAACATCAGTTTGTCCCAGGTACCAGTCCGGTGGACTGGCAAGCAGCCAGCAGGGCACAAGCATTGTGGAAAAGAGTGGGTTCATCACCAACACTTCCGGTAGCGTCCTCCCTTGGGCTCTTCTCTGGGTTGTCAGTGTGCTCACCCGGGTCATCATCTTCAGTGGATTGGCACACAGCTGGCTCAATGTCGTCTTGTGACTACAACAACATTGACTGGAGCTTGGATAGGACTTTCATGCCCTCGATGCCAAAGCCTACTAACGGATTTTGGCAAGGGTTGAGTTCTCCCTATCATCCGAAGACCAGCAGCCTAAACATCTATGAATCGAATGCCACAGCCGGAGGTCTGAAGCAAGCTGCAAGACCACCTTCCTCTAATGGGAGGGGTGTCTCCATAAACGGATTCCAGGATAATGTCGGGCCAGTTCATGCTGACGCGCCATCCGCTGGGTCTCAGGAATGGACATCACCATTTGAAGGGAAAGATCTTTTTAGCTTGCCTAGGCAGTTTGTTTCTTCTCCTTCGCTGTGAATGTGGTGATGTGGGAGGTTTCTTGGTGAATAAAATGAAAATAGTGAAAACAAAATGGTTAAAAAAACAGACCCCAGAATGAATGTGCTTGCTTTTCAATGTTGGTGTTGGCTCTTATAATGTCGTTGGTTGTTTGGTGGCTTACCTGTCTGTGAAAGATGCATCTTGATTTGCTTATGGTATGTTCGAAATTCATACACATCAAAACTGGTGATTGCATTACGAATATAGATTTACTTGCTGGCCTAAAAACACTAAGCTGAATCTTGTTCATCCGAATTTCCATCACCAACTGGGATTAGAACATTCATTTTGTGTTGCAGAAGCATTTGAAACAGGCTCCCTGTACCATTCACCGGCTTTGCGGGTGATGAAGGTAGCTTCTGCATTTCAAAAGAAAAAGGTCAGATGGCAGATGATATACAAGAAGAATCTGATGAACTAGTACTCGAAAGGATGTGGTGAAAGAAGTTGTAAGGTCGAGATTCAAGAAGATTGGTTATTATTGAAGAATAAGTCATTTTCGTAGTATGATTGCGAACTTGCAAAATTCAGGGACCAAATCTTCATCTGATGACATCAAGCTAGTTGGTAAACATTTTTGGCCAAAAAAATTGGTATTCATGTTATTGCAATGAATTGCTCCTTTGCACCTGATGAAACTAGAAGTCGCATAGCATCATACCATCAACAGACCTCGTTCCTCTATATGTTTGTGGGTTTTGTGAAGTTTTGTAAATTCGTACTGCTAGGCTTGTGAGCTAATTTTTGAATGTCGTGTGAAAACGCACCTGATAAGAAGACATCTTTATAGTCTTCATCATCGTAGACAAACTGCGGGGGGTCTGGGGAACCGATCCCAACAATAGTGCTTCCGCTGCACGGTCATGAAAAAGCCATGGTCTACGGATCAGATAAGCTTTTACATAATATAGCAGTAGATGAAAACACAGAGCAGGTATTCCTTTGGGACATCCCATGTAAGATTGACAACGAAGATGGAGGGCGTTTCCTGGATCAGGAAGAGGGTACATGATCGCGGAAAAAACCCACAAGTTTGATAGCTCAATTTCAATTTCTAGATTAGCCAACTATGGATCGCAACATATGGGGATTAATAAAGGAATGTGGGCGGGATTAAAGCGAAGTCTTAGCTTCCAAGGTCTGATTATCTTACAAGTCAAGATCACACATCTCCGCCTGCCTGGCTTTCAGCCTAACATAGAGCTTCTTTTAAGCATAACCTTATCAGGTGTCCATTTCTTAAGAGTTGTTAATTCAGAAACTTGAAATTAGTTTTGCTTCTATTAGTAGGCAGTAACCTTGAGAGATTATGTGCTTTAAGATTGTTAATTCTGCAAAATATGGCAAATACGTACCTTCCAGACATGAAAACCGCATCATATTGTCCACGGCTGGCTGCCATCACGCGTTTTTTCAGTCTTTTAAGAGAGGGTAGAACTTCAAATGCAGGAGGTTCTGAAGTGCCATAAAATCAAGCATCTTAGGTCAGTTCAGAATGAAACTCTTGGGCATGGAATTCTCAGCCAAATCTACTGAAAGTAACGAACAGCGTACACATATTTTGTTGCAACAGCAGTTGTGATACTGTAAAAATGTGAATAAAGGCTCAGAGATCCTCTTATACATCTTCATGTAAGGTGTCCCGAGTTAAAATTGTCCTAAAAGTCGTGATCTTTAGCTTAATTCCAAATTCAGCAAAATAATTCAAAGAATGTGAGTGTTATGTAATGGAGGGTTATCTGTGTGGCTCTAAGCTGATGATGAAATATTATACTGTATTGGTTTAAAAACTGGATCATCTAATAGCCTGAGTTTTGTCCTGATAAAGAGAATAAAATGAGTGAAACTACAGATGATTCTTACCCAAATCATTTATGCATACATCTTGTGATATCCCCTCTGTTGATATTTTATCTAGCAAGGTCAATGGATCAACCTTGCTGGCTTGATCCAAGCGCAGGCGCTGAAAGTGAATTGGGGACGCAAGTTATGCTGGACCAACAACAAAGACGCATCTCTTTTCTTTCAATACAAAATAAGGCATCAAAACCATATGCAGTACCTTGTAGACTTCAGCAGTGGCGCACGCCTCTTGGGGCTTTATGAGAACCATGGGAGTTTCCAATGGTACTGGGGACAGTAAATCTTTTACAACCTGCATAGAAGGAAGAACGGGCTTAATAAACATGGAAAATTCTAAACAAGATCCTATATCAAAAACATGGGTCGAATACAAACACAGTCTCTGGTAGCAGCCAATTTCTCAAGTGATAAACCAAAGCCTTAGCGTTTCACATTTCAAACCTACCCTTTCAGGAATAAGGAAAGCATAGGAGACCTTCGATGATCAGAATTGACTATGGATTGATTAAAACATGGGAAGCTAAGAAGTGAAAGTTTTAAAGTTGTGTCGTACTTGAAATGGCATACCTCCCCTCTACCAGTACAATATGCTGCTCCACAGGAGAAGAAGAAAGGAATATCGGACCCAATTTCACCGGACCATTCTTGAAGCTCTTTCTCAGATGCAATTCCACCAGAAAATTGATTAGCTGCCCACAGTGCAGTTGCAGCATTGCTGCTTCCTCCTCCAAGTCCAGCGCCCGTAGGAACCTTCTTGTCAAGATGGATCTGTCCACACAGATAGAAATGATAAACATTTCCAAGTGAATATTAAACATAAAAGATCTCAATTCAGGTCAGTTCATCATCAATAACATACATACCCAGAAGTATTGTTCGCTACCCGTCTTTTGTCTGTATAGATTAAGGGCTTTAATAATCTGCAAATGAGAGCTCAGATACATGAACCTCTATAATCATCGAATCATTACTTGTGAAGTTACTTGAAATGAATATGCCTCGCCACTTGCCAGTCCCTTACCAAATTCTTTTCATCAAGGGGAACCCCTGGCACGTTCGTTGACAAGCGATCCTTGGTTTTTGAAGGCGACAATGAGAACTTAATTTTGTCTCCAAGACTAATCACCTAAAATAAAGGGCGAAATCGGCTTGAAGATACAACAATAAGAGATGAACACAACCACCTATTTGAACTGGACAATCAATCAAATTCTATGCACTTACATGGAACAAAGATGCCAAATCATGATACCCATCTTCTCTTTTTCCAGTTATTCTCAAAAAGACATTAACCTGATTCATACCCCAAAAAAAAACTCAAAATTCACATGGATTGAGAATCACAAACTAACTACAAATACAATGCAAAGGAAAGCAAATGAGTGACCTTGCAAGGTGAAAAGAGAGTGAGCCTTCCAAGCCCTATATTCTTATCCACTTCATCTGCTAACTTGTTAAGTCTTTCATCTGGGTCATACACAATCTAATCCACAGATCCCAAACACAAACAATAAAAAAAATTCCTCAAATGATTAAAATAGGAACTTTGAATGCTTAATTGAAACTGGAAAAGGCAAAACCCAGATAAGTGATACCTCAACTTGTTTCTTCTGTTTACCAGATTGCGAATTGATAGTAGACATGGCTTTGACAGATGGGTATGCCTGAAAGTGAGGTTTTGGGTTGAAAGAGCAAGACCCATATCCCCTAAATTTGGGAAATCCACTGCTTCTGTTCACCGAATTCAAAGATGAGTGGAAATTGGGATTGTGGAGAAGTAGGGAAGAAGCTGCCATAGCCTTGTATTTGATTTCCGAAAGCTGCACAAAAATTGGCTTCAAAATCAAATTTATTCCTCAAAACTGTGAACTGTGTTTGTCCAATTTCCTCCAAACCAGGGAATGAAATTAATCGGATAATAAATTGTTTTCATAATTGACAACTTTGCCCCTGTGCAAATAAGCTTCTCTCTTCAACGCACGGTGGCGTGGAGGCAAATTCCATGAAAATGGCACATATGAAATCGAGGGAAGCTGAAATCCAGAACTCAAAATCACAGAGATACAAAATAAAAATCTTCAATCAATTCCCTGATTTCACTTGATATCCACCTACCTAGCTAATTCGTACAAAAACGGGGAGACAGAGCTGGGCGCAATCACTGAAAACCCTAATTGAGATATAGGGGAAATGGAGGTGGAAGAGGAAGTGAATTTTAGGGATAGATGTATGCCTGCGAGAGAGAGAGCGCGCGCGGGTACACTGTATGTAACCACCTGGAAAGCTATAGCGCGCGGCGGCGCGGGTACACTGTATGTAACCCACTGGAAATCGAGCAAGAGCTCTTTGTAGTGAACAAAGGGGGAGATGAGCTTGCGGAAGCTTCAACAATGGAGGCCACGAAAGGAGCGGGGCAATGGCTGCCATTTCCTTATAAAGATGAGGGTATTTTTGGAAATATAGTGCGCAGAATTTTTCATAGGTAGTTGTTGGGCTGATGAGATGTGAACTGAATGTAAACTAAACTGTGTTATTTTGGGGTAAGTTTACAATGTGATTATAAATTTAAATACTGTATATAAATTATTAAATTGTGTTTGATAAATATAATTTGTAGTATTTAAAAAAAAAACAATATGAGTTTAAAATAAATATTATATTTGGGTTTCATAATTTACACTGCTTAAAATAATATAAGGTTTAAAATGATAGAGATTATAATACGGTATGTTTTCATAATATTTTTAAAATAAAAAATTGCTATAAATCTATATAATTGGTGCAAATTAGCAAATTCTTTCTTACTCCCTCCCGAAAAAACATGTCGCTTACTATTCAAGCAAATTTTTTAGATGATAATTTTTTTATTAAAAAATATTGTAGATCTTTTATACAATTTTTATTATCTAAAAAAATGTACACGAATAATAAACGACATGTTTTCTATATAGTTTTTATTATCTATAAGAACGTGTATGAATAATAATAAATGACATATTTTTTTGAAAAGATGGAGTATCGACAATTGGAAACAACTCATTCACATTCTTTTCTTAATGAAAAATCACCTAATGTGGATGTCAAAGAGGTAAATTCAATTTATTTTAGAGTAAATTGTTACATACTTCGTGTCAAAAAGCTATTTTCAGATCGGGAAAAAGATATTTTTTGCTATCTTTATAAAAGATGACTTGTTAAAAATAAATACATATTTTTAAAAAGTTATGTAACAAAAATAACCTTTTTATTTACTTAGATAAATAGTGTTAGCTAAATTTAAGCAAAATGTCAAATGTCACTACACTTAAATGAAAATAGTAAAATGATATAGTACCTTTGGTGTGTTTGGATTCCAATGTATTATGTTTATAATGCAATTATAATTATAGACACTTAAATAGTGTCTGGTTACTCATTTTAATTAATTGATACAGTTTATAAAGTATTTTATTTAAAATTTACATTATTTTAAACACATTATAAAATATGTAACCAAACACTATTCAAGTGTTTATAATTATAATACATTATGCATTGGAATCCAAGCACACCCAAGTCTTATCTTTTATAATAACTTAGATAAGGTATCATTTTAATCTTTACAGTCAAATAGAAGATCAAGATTCAAGATGATGACAGAAATGCAAATTGTGTATTAACATGTGGAAGCTTTGAGAAAATTCAAGACCAATGGTTTAAGTGCATACAAAAGTTTCAGGTAAAAAGATTAGTACTTGTTTTATACAAGTTGTTGCAATCTTTGCTGTAAGATCAGAGACAGATGACAGCAACACAAAGCTTTAGCGATTATAAGGCCACCTGGTGTAAGCCATTCCATGATTCTCACTGCGAGCAGCTGTTCTGCTGCTACTGTCGGGTCTCGTGTACTCACGGTTGGTTGCGTTTGATGAGCGGTAGGGCCATAGGGACGAGAACGGATTGCGCCTTCCCTGAGTCTGGTCGCTGCCGCCCCTACCACCTGAAGTAGTAGCAGCAGCAGAAATGCTTGGGGCTTGACTACGAGGGGTAGAAGCGGACCCTAAGGGAGGCAGCTCGTGGCGACAGACAGGGCAGGAGTTGTGCTGCACCAACCAAGGAACAATGCAGTCAGAATGGTAGATGTGGTTACAAGGCATCTGCCTTGCTTCAGTCCCGAGCTCGAATTTGTCTTGGCAGACAGGGCATTGTGAGTCCTTTCGGAGGTGGGCTTGTGAGATCCTTATGGTGGGCATTGCGTCGATAGCAGAACGAGCTGCTGGGGGTGGTCCCTGTCGGTCATTGCCAGTGAGCTGCTCCATCAAGTCGTGCAACCCTGGTCCGACAAATATGTCACCCTGACCACCTCGAGTAAAGCCACCTCCTGGGTTCCCATGGAAGAACACCTCAAACCCACCATTCCTAGCCGTTCTAGCCGGAAATTGGCCTTGAAAACTCAACCATCGGCTACGCTCAGGATCAAAACCGGGCCTTACCCTTCGGCTCATAACAGCATCCAATGCTTCCATAACTCCAAACCTCGGATCCCGATTGTTTCGCAGCATGAGGGAGTCCAGAGCCTCCATCAAGCCCACCAGCGGATCAGGGGCATAGTTCAACGCACTAGGACTACGATGCTCCGACTCCTCCAGCTCTTCAACAAAACCCCCATTGCAGTAGGGGCATGTAAAGCTACCATAGCCATGAGCCCGAACTGCTTGCCTACACTGATAACACCAGTGTGTGTTTCCAGCACTCGACATCATACACTATTACAGCCCTCTAGAGGATCGAAGCCGCGAATCTGTTGAGCATCAATGAAAGCCCTAATTTTCTACACAAAACACACATTCACGATTGAAAATTCACCAATTTGACAGCTGAATAGAGACAATATGTAAATAAAACAGATTCAATTTATTAGAACTCAACTGATGAATGATAAATTAAAAGATTACAACTAAGAAACCCTAAATGTTAACAGGCAGCAACTCAAATTCGATTCAATCAATCAAATTCAACACGAATTTATCTGTAGCAAATGCTAAGAAAAGCCCCCAAAAAATATCCGATACACTTCAACCTCTTACAAGCATTACACTTTCACTTCAAGTCTCTAGAGGATCGAAGCCGTGAATCTGTTATACATAAATGAAAGCCCTAATTTTCTACACAACACACATTCAAAAATCAGGATTCACCAATTTAACAGCTGAATAGAGGAAATATGTAAATAAAACAGATTCGATTTATCAGAACTCGCCTGATTACAATCAAGAAACCCCAAATGTTAACCAGCGGCAATTCAAATTCGATCTCATCAATCAAATTCAACATAAATTTAAGCATTCCATCGCAAGCGCAAACCCTTGATTCAGATTATCTGTAGAAAAGCCCCCCCAAAATCCAACATTCAAACCAAAAAGCAAGGGTGAATTCAGTAATCAGCAATCAAGATCAAGCAGCGAGAACAAAGGAAACAAGAACATGAGCAAATACAGGGGGAAACAGAACCCTAAAACACGATCCATTAAAGAGAGGGAGAGAGTACCGACTAAGAGGCGAACAGGTTCGCAGACGATTTGGGAAAATGAATTTGAGTGTGCAGATAGAGAGCGAGGGGTTGAAGGTGAAGTTCCTTGCGTATCCAATCCGCGACTGTTCGTCACCACGCGCACCACGCGCTCTTGACTTTGGTCAAAGTCTTTGAGTTGTGAGTTTATTTATTTGTGATAATCAAGTTGGGTATTTTTTTTTTTAAAATGGCTTTTGTTTGGAAAACTCTACAATATATTTGGCAATGGTTTTATGATCTTAGTCCAGTTCGATCGACTCAGTCGCCCTACATCTTGATCGAATTAGTTTCTTTAAAAATCTAGTTTGGACATTTGAGTCGGTTGAAATTTGAGGAATTACCTCTCCTCCCGAGAAAAATATACTCATAACAGCTTTTATAATTTAAGACAATCCACTTTAATTCACTTTAAACTAGATTATAAACTCGTCCCTATACACCAACTAGTTGAATGTCACAGAAGTTGATCTTCATTGGAATATTAGGTTGGTCCTACAAGTTTAAGAATGAATGAGCACCAGCAACATGTGAAGAAAGCATCTTTGTACACATCAGTTTTCACATACAAATCTTATGACCAAAAAAAAGTTTTCACATACAATTCTCCTTAATGTGGGACAAAATACTTTGGCAATTGATGATGTAAACAAAATGGTCACCAAGAACAATGGTGTCACTGATGCAAGAGAGCGAGTCTTCGTCGGAATCAAAAACCCTATAGGGAAAAAAATCTCCAAGTTGAATAGAGCCCAAGTTCAATGATCAATTGAAAATCGAAAGGCATCTGTGGTGCCCTTCCATGCAAAAGAACCAGGGTGCCTACTTTGATTTGATTAAGCAGGTGAGACATCAAATTGTGTGCATTTGTCCCTTGGATTCTCAACGAGAATCGGCTCCATGTAGGCTATCATAGATGGATCCTCATCGAATTCATTATGATTCCCGCCCCAAAATGAATCTAGCAGAGCATCCGGCCTCATGTAGTTCAGCCGAGTAGGGCGATCTTTCCTGTCGCCACTGCATTCTGCTGAATAACGATCAACCGCTCTGTGTTTACACTGGAATCCTGCAAAAGAGAAGTGTAGAGTGAGCTTTAGAGAATTTTTTCGCTCTATTGATGGTGACGTAGATGAAAAAGTGTTCTCACCTTGCATGGGTTCAGCTAGCTGGGGTTCTTCTAAAGAACTCCCACTGAAAGGAGTATAATCCAGGAAACCCGACGATTGACTAAGTGGGGACAGAGGATCAGCAGCGCAGCCTTCCCATTTTGTTTCACTGACATTCTGGGATGAAGGTTTCACCACACCACCAGCAGTGAAAGGTTCAGACAGATCTGGATACGAATGGTCCTTTGATTTCTTCACAGATTGTGACTCATAAACTATTGCCTCCAACAAGCCACAGCTCCATGGCAAAGGGCAATTTGATTGAGTTTGCTCATTCAAAGGTGATTGGATAAGGGTATCAACAGACTCAAGTGAAGGTATGGGGGAATAAGGTTCCCCACTGCCTACTTGAGATGCTGAATATTGGAGTGAAGGGAGCTCCGACTTCATAGCCACAGAAATGGGCACAGAAGAGGAGGAGTTGCCATTTATAAGGGCATGGCTACCAGGAAGTATATCTACCGGGTAGGAGTTATAGGTGTTTAGATTGGGAACATAAGAAGGTGTCCAGAGAGCTTGACATCCGTAAGGATCATCCTCATACTGACCAAATGAAGAGATATCCTCACTGGCAATTCTGGTGGAACTAGGGAAAGGGGTCTCTGTATCGCGAGGGCGCTTTTGAGGAAGTAAGTACGGAAGAAAGATACCAAAATCATGTAATGGCCTCATGCTTGTGTGAGGGATGTGAGCAGGTAGATCAAGTAGTGCTGGAGTTATATTCAGGTCCAAACTTTTGAACTTGATGGCAGGAAGATCAAAATGATTTGTCTGGGATGTTTCAAAAAGGTTTGTCTCCTCATTGCTGCGTAAATCCGCATCCTGACTTTGTTGGCTCTCATTCATAGCCTGCATACGAACTTCCGCTGGATAAATCGGGAGGCCTGATCGTTGCAGCCGTTTAATTCTTGTATTCCAATAGTTCTTGATTTCATTATCTGTGCGTCCAGGCATCTAAAAGACACAAGAATGAGAGAAATTACAGGAGATAATGACAAGCAAAACAGGTTCTAACTTTTACTTCAACTAGCAAAGCAGTTTCACAATATAACTTCAAGCAAATGCAAAAGGGTAATCGAAGACCAAGGCGGACATCATTCATACACATGATAAGATTACACATGATGCATGTCAGAAACAGCAACAACAACAACTACCCAGCGATAATCCTGCATAGAGCAGTGTCTGGGGGTCGATATATATGCATCCATTACCCTGTCCAGGGACAAGAGGATGTTTTCTTAAGACCCAGTGCATGTTAGCGAGATAGAATATTATTACATGGTCATGTGAAGTATATATATCACCAATTAACAACCCATAAGGAGATGATTATCATCAATTAGCAACCCATAAGCAGATGATTACCATCCTTGCATGATAGATTGATAGTGTATCACGAATAGGAAGGCCCTAACCCGGACCAACTGGAATGAGCAAATCTTGGAAAGAAATGGAACACAAAAAATCTGAGTCATTTAGAAGTTGCGAAAAAAAGGAGGCTAAAATTTATTCATATCTTCTTAATATTTGCTTGAAAATATCATTTTAAATTGTTTTATTCTCAGCAACCTGAACTTGAGTGACAGAAAATCACTCAGTTAATGCAATGAAGCTTCTGGATATCATGAGACATTTGCAGTTTGTGATTTTTGCTTACTCCCAGTCTCTGTTTCCTAGGACCTGTATTTTCTTAGAAGTAGTCAATATCCCAAACTTTGACTGCATATTGCTATCTCCTTCAGCCCACATATTATAATCTCTCATGAGGTCAATTCTAAATGGTACTGTATCAACAACCCTGGTTCAACACTGCACCATTTTTCAATGCAGCTGACAAAATCATTTAAAAATAAAACTCTAAATGGCTTATCCATTAAGTTGGGGAGTGACAGAATCATTACATTTAGACATTAATTAATTATTTGGATTAAAAATGAGGTTTTAAGGGGCTATCTTATCATTAGTGAGTTGGATTGTATCTATATAGATAATTTGTGCAACAACACAGTGATTATAATCCGTGCGATGATAGATTGAAAGTGTATCTCAAACAGGAAGTCCACAACCTGGAGCAAATGGAATGAGCAAATCTTGTAAAGAAATGGAACACAGAAAACTTAAAAAAACATTTGGAAGTTACAAAAAAAAAAAAAAAAAAAAGAATGCTAAAATTCATTCATAATACCTTAACTCTATCCTTCATCACACAAGCATAATATTTGCTTGACACTATCCATCTAAATTATTTTATTCTCGTCTATGACAACTCAAGTGATAGCAAATCACTAGGTTAAGGCAATGAAGCTTCTCTATATCACGAGCCATTTGCATATTGAAAATATTGCTTGTTTGTGGTTTTTGCTTACTCCCAGTTGCTATTTGCAAGAACCTGTACTATCTTAAAAGCAGTCAATATCCAAGCTTTCATTGCAGATTGCTATCTCCTTCAGCTCACAAATTCTAAATGGGATCTAGGAGCAACCATGGTTCAACCTTACACCATTTTCTATGCAGCTGATAAAATTATTAAAAACAAAACCACTCTAAATGGCTTATCCATGAAGTTTGGTATTACATTAGTCAGTTGACCAATGACCAGTAAACATTAACTATGGATTTGGATGAAAAATGATGCTTTAAGGGTTTATCTTATCATCAGTGAGTTGGATAGCATATCTATATAGATAATTACTACAATAACACAGTAGATATAGCGAGCGATGTTGATCATAGAGCCACATATAAGTCTTTTAAGGGATGCCAATCCTCATAACAAGGAGTAACTAAATAACTGCTGCATTTTGAAGAGCTAATGATGTCTGCATTGCAAGTAGGCAAGGAACACCCCCACTCCCCAGAAAAAAAGGGACATACCAGATAACATGGATAAATATTATTAGTAGCAAGATGGAGCATAGAAAAATACCGAAATGCATTTTTCATTAATTCATACTACCGTTCAATACTAGATCATATTCTACTGCCACGTCAAAAGCACATAAATGCCCTAAAATGGCATCTGTTGAGTTCACTATGCTTAAGATTGACTATAGTTCATTAAAAAAAACGAAAATAAAAGAAAGCGGAAGCTATTATAAATTTATAATGGCGTGAAAAGTTAAATCTACAGGGGCATAAGAAAAGAGAACCAACCAATATAATTACTTAATGCACAGCCCTTCCAAAAAATGATATAATATCCTAAATCAGCAAACTTTTGCTAGAACATATGCCCGAATGATGCTTCAGTTATAAGTACAGAAGTAGCATTAATGCTAACACAATAACTGAACAGAGCAATATTTTATTGGCACTGATATGCATCATCAATACCAAACTGTAAATAATTGGCAAGCACTCCATAGTAAACTTGATCAAGTAAAACTTGAAGAGGAAGCAGGTGTTACCACTTACCAGTGCAGCCATATGAGCCCACTTGTTTCCCATCTTTGCATGGAGTTCAATAATACGTTTTTCTTCTTCAGGAGTGAATGCACCTTTTTTCAGATCTGGTCTTAAGTGATTTGCCCATCTTAGACGGCAACTCTTCCCACACCTCGCCAGTCCTGAGTATTTCTGGACAGCATTCCAGTTCCCCTCTCCGTGGTTGGTGACATAATCAAGCAAAATTGCATCCTCTTCAGGTGTCCATGGACCTTTCCTTAAAGGACGAGGATCCCTCCTTAAAGGATCTCCATCTCCATCAAATGCTTTTTCAGCACTCCTATCATCCTCGTCTGAAGAGGAACCTTTGCGAGATCTTGGTGTTTTCTTAGCCACAGGCTCACTTGATGAGTCACTCATTTTGCCCTCTTCCCTGAATTAAATCTTCAGCTGTTGGTATCAATAGAAAAATATCAGCTTATTGCATCCAAATGCAAATTCCAAAATGCCAATACGAGCAATATCTTAAAATATTGGATTAGAACAAAAACTAAGACTATTACAGTAAGATTTCACCAAACATCTAACAACTCATAATTTGGATGTTAGCTAATTTCCAAATAGGGAAAGATACATATTACAGCTAAAAATGAAAGTTTCAATTAAATACAAGTAAAGATCATGGAAACAAATAGTGGAGCCATCTCCACAATCTAGGTAATTTTGCGGCTCTAAAATAGTAAAATAATCTTCAATTTGCCTTACCAAGGAAAACAGGAAAGAATCAAAATTGATGAATTATCTGAGACGAATATAATGAAGAGAGCAAGCACCAAAGACGAATCCAACTCCCAATCAAGCCACTAAAAATATTCGACGAAGCCACTGACGTACTCGGGAATTGGTCAAACTGAACCCTAAAATACCGGAATTCCCCAAGTAACATCACAATTGGAACTTGACAAGACTGAATTCAATTCCGAGAAAAAAAAAATGGCGTTTGATTAGCGAAACACGCCCGCCAGTTAGACGAATACAGTGACAAAAACACGAAAAAGACGAGAAATGCATAAGCGAAACTCACCGGCGGGAACAGAAATCGAACGCCTAATTGTTGCGCACTATTGCTATCATTCAAAATTTATTCAGATTGAATGACGAGAACGACGCGAGGGGAAAAGAGAAATCAGATCTGAAAGGCAATTGCAGACAAGACAACGAAGAAAAACAAAAATCAATGCAATTTCCAAATAGTATGCAAACCATACGAATACCTACCTGAAGTCAATCGCGAAGGAACGCGTTGAGAAAATTCCACTCCATTGCGAGAAAGAAGAGGTGAGAGAGTGAGAACCGGAAGGAAGATGAAGACGAGAGAGAACTCCCAGTGATTGTTATATTTTTCACTTAAATCACCCATTAAAATAAATATTACAGAAAACCACCTATTAAAGTAATTATGTTAAATAAATGCCACCCAATTCAAGGATTTTGTAAAGTGCCCATATAGTATTTTTTAACCAAATTTCCTATCTAATCATGCCGTCATTAAGGAACCCAAGTTAGCAAAATAAAAAGCCTTTTTGTACGAAATTGACTCCTCTCATATTTGTAAAAGTAGTCAATGGGTTCTAAATATTGCAAAAATGCCGTTGTCCTTGACGGCCTTTAGGTAAGCAAAGAAAAGAAAGAATTATCCTCGTAGAGAGAGAGAGGATGAGGCTTGGTTAAATTTGTTGAATATCCATTTTTCATGTCAAAATTAAGTAAATGTTCACTTTTTTACATAATTAAGTAAATGTCTATTTTTTCCAAAAATACCCCTCTTTCTCAATCCATAACCCTTCCTCCTTCCCCCTTTGACCATTTTTAATTTTAACATTGACTAGTCAACATTGACCATTCCGGTCAACGCCTGCATTTGGTGACAATTTTTTGGTGACAGTTGAGTATATTTTTCTGGTGACAGTTAATTGTAACAATTATTTTGGTGACAATTGATTTTTTGTGATATTTTATTTTTTCCGGTGACAGTTAGGGGAAAATCTTTTCTAGTGACAATTGACTTTCTTTTTTCTTGTGATAATTGTTGGTGACAAAAAAAATTGGGTGACAATTGATTTTCTTCCAATGACAGTTGCCAGTAACACTTTTCCTCGGTCACAAATGGGTTTTTTCTGCTAATAGATGATTTTCATGATGACAATTGTTAATTGGTGACAACTATTAATGACGAGGTTGATGACAATATATTGTCACCATAATATTGTAACCTTAAAAAAAATTTCACCATAACATTATACATCACCAAGACATTGTCACCAACTACAGAACACTGTTTTCATATTGTTTAATCAACCGTATGTCACCAGCTTATAAAAAACATTGTCACCAACTTTTTTTCAGTAATCTATTGACACCAACAATAAAACAGTGTAACCAACCTATTTTCATCAAACTTTGGTCAATAATCTATTGTCATCAATGCAATTACAAAACTTTGTCACCAATATATCTAGTGTCAACCACCTATTTTTAGAAATTAATTGTCACCAACGACAAAACAGTGTCACCAACTACAAAGCACTTTCATCAAACTAAAATGTTTACAATGCTAATGTTATCACATTTGTCATCTAATATTAACACATTTTTGTTACAAAACTGAAACCTTAGAACAAGGGGACCATAGACCCAAGAGGGGCTAAACCCGAGCAAACGAAAATTTGATGTACAGTATAGCTTAGGGTTTAGGGTTTAGCCTTTAGGGTTTAGGGCATTGGCCCTAAACCCTAAAGGCTAAACCCTAAACCCTAAAATGTGTGTACAATATCAATGTTATCAGATTTGTCATCTAATATTAACGCATTTTTGTTACGAAACTGAAACCCTAGAACTAGGGGAGCATAGACCCTAGAGGGGCTAAGCTTGAGCAAACGAATACTTCGATGTACAATACTATAATGGCATCACATTTGTCATATAATATTAACTCATTTTTGTTACAATAATAACCCTAAGTAGATGAAATTTGATGTAAAGTTTAACTTTGTAATACTTAATTGTCAGACTATATCAACTTGCAAAAATATCAAAACAAAGAGGAACAGTTGAGACATTCATACTTAACATCCAAAATAGTAAGACCCTCTATAGCCATCCTCTCTCTCTATACGCATCCATATACTTGTCTGAAATAGCTTCAATACCACCATGAAATGCAAGACTCTCGATATATTTGATGATATACATAACACAACTTCCACTACATTTGAAAAGAAGGATAATGAAAATTACATTATAGCTAAATGAGATATAAATTCCATTTGTCACCAAAACAGAATATATAACTCTACCAATTGTCACCAATCTTAAAAAAACAACAAAATAACAACATAAATTTCATTTGTCACCAAAACAGAATATATAACTCTACCAATTGTCACCAATCTAAAAATAACAACATAAATTCCATTTGTCACCAAAATAGAATATATAACTCTACCAATTGTCACCAATCTAAAAATAACAACATAAATTCCATTTGTCACCAAAACATTGTCACCAACCTATTGTCAACAACTATAAAACACCGTCATCAAATTATTTTCACCAAGTGAACATTGTCACAAATCAATTGTCACCAACTAAAAATAAACATTGTCACCAATCTATTATCCATAAACAGAGAACATTATAACCACCCCCTATTGTCACCAACCTACTTTAGTAATCTGTTGTCATGAACAATAAAATAGTGTCATCAACCTATTGTCATCAAAATATTATTTCAACAAATATTTGTCACCAAGACCATGTAATCACAAAAAAATTGTCATCACCATACTAAATATCACCAAGATAGTGTCACCAATAAAAGAACGGAGATATTGTCACCATAATAAATATCACCAAGATAGTGTCACCATACTAAATATCACCAAGATAGTGTCACCAATAAAAAAAATGATTATCACCAATACATTGTCACCAACCCGCATTACATGTATAAATAAATTGTCACCAAATAAAAACTAATAGAGATCACAACAACTGTTAGCAACTATTGTCACCAAACACAATTTTTGTCAATTGAATCCACAAAATCAACTATTGTCACCAAACATTAGTACTCTCAATTGAATCTACAAACACAATTGTTATCAATTGAATTCTTAAACATTGTTATCAACTATTATCGCCAAAATCCAAACACATTTGATAAATTTTAGGCAAAATTACAGAAAACCACCCTTTAAATATGGGTGTTTTCACTTAACCACCCCTTAAATACAAAATTACAGAAAACCACCCTTTAAATGGTATTTGTTTACAACTCACCACCCATTCAACCATTTTCTTTAATTTATCATTAAATATCTTATATTTTAATATTTTTAAACTCAAATTTGATTGTAAATATATTCATATTTTGAATTTAAGGGCTCGATCATATTTTAGGGATTATTTTATTTATTTTTAAAAAATAATAATAAATATAGCCTAGAATTATTATCTTAATTTATGATTGAAAATGTTTATAAATTTTAAAAATATTATATAAATTACTCTTATTTATTTATATTTTAAATAAGAGTAATTTACATAGTGTTTTAAAAATTTATAAACATTTTCAAACATAAATTAAGATAATAATTTTAGGCTTTATTGATTATTATTTTTAAAAATAAATACAATGATCCCTAAAATATAATTGGGCCCTTAAATTCAAAATTTGAATATATTTATATTCAAATTTGAGTTTAAAAATATTAAAATATAATATATTTAATGATAAAGTAACAAAAATAGTTGAATGGGTGGTGAGTTGTAAACAAATATCATTTAAAGGGTGGTTTTCGGTAATTTTGAATTTAAGGGGTGGTAAAGTGAAAACACCCATATTTAAAGGGTGGTTTTCTGTAATTTTCCCTAAATTTTAACACTATATTAACATAAAGTGTGCAACATATCCTTCCTTTCCATGTGCCGGAGCTTGCTTTATCTAATTGATAAAAAAAAATTTAGCAAGTTCCAACACCTTTCAAGATACAGAAACAATCAAAACAAACCTTCAAGACCTGCTTCAAAGCCATCGCCCCTCTCCGCCGAGTGCTCCGAAACTCAACCAACGAAGCCAATTCCACATCTCCCACCTCTCTGCTCCTCTTTCGTATCGTTGCCGAGTTGATCGATTCCACTTCTTTCCGGTCGCTCGCAGTCGCAGTGGCCTAAATCGCCGATATCGTACTGATGCCGCTGCTACTCTTTCCCGTTGTTGCCGAAATGTTGATTCCACTTCCTTCCGGTCGCTCGCAGTGGCTTGAATCGCCGACCCCGTATCGACGCGGCTGCTCCTCTTTTCCGTTGTCGCCGAGCTATCGAATCCCTTTCCTTCCGGTCGCTCGCAGTCGTAGTGGCCTGAAGCCCCGGCCTCGAGATCTCACAATTCCACCAGCGCCAATTTGGGGGTTTCTTTTGGCCTAATTCCATAAATTATAACAAGGGTGGTTTGGGATTAAATAAAATAGATGGACATTTACTTAATTATCATTTAAATATGGATATTTACCTAATTAGGTATTCTAGATGGATATTTGACCAAATTTTTCCATGAGGCTTAAACCCAATGAGAGAAAGAGGGATTTAAACCCCGATGAGAGAGAATCAACCTATACAACAGTGATTGCTCTAGTCTGTGCAAAAAGAGAGATAGGAGGAGGCGAATTGAAAAGGAAGACGATGACGACGAAGGAAAAATAAGTAAATAAGCACTCACCCTCCCTCCCTTAAACCCTAAAACATTGTAAGATTATTCCATTGTATGTAGTCGGCCGGATTGGGGAGAAATCGAGTTGAATTTTTTTTTAAACCCTGACTTTGTGGGAGTTGGAATGTTTGGGAGATGTACTTGGGGAATTGAGGAAGCTATGATGTGCAAAATGATCATGGAAGTCATAGGGGATAGGAAGATGAAGTTGAAACTGAAGGTGTGAATGTGTGTAAATGGAAATCGTATACTATCACGCATGGAAATCGTGTACATAGAAACCGAATTGGGGGCAAGACCAAACCTAGAAAGGGCATGAATATCGTGTACTGTGACACGTTTTTTTATTTATTGGCATGAATTTTTTCTGTACTAGCATGTCTTTATGTAGCAACATGAATATAATATTCGGGTTACATTTTGAAGGCTGGATAGAAGTTTCAAAACCAAAGAGTTACGCTTTAAAAGAGGAGATTTCGAACCCCAAAGTACGCAATAGGGTCGTTGGATACCACAAACCTGTTCTACTTGTCTAAGTCGCTCAAAACCATTTAAGTTCAAAAGAACACATAACGAAAGAAATCTAAAGTACAACTCGCCATGGCAGAGCCGAGTCAAAACTAAATATGAAAGAAAACGAGTAAGAAAGCATCATCCAAATGGCTAAATGTTAACTACAATACCTAAAATTATCCAAACCAATGTTAACCAAACTTTCAATCACCCACTACAATCTAACCATTCTAAATGAGTGCTTTTTAAAATTAATCCAACTCAATGCTCAAAGTTTTATATATAAAAAAAAAAGAGGATAATTTACATAATTTCTTATCAAAACGGGTATCTCCCATAATTTTATAGGAGTATTTTTCAAGATAGATATTCCTGAATTTCTTGAATACTGTTTTATTTCCCTTAAAGTAGTCGTACTCAAATTAAAGCCGAAAGCAGATCTTCAATGGAGGCTCCCCACAATCGTTAAATTGAAGTAATTGAACAATCTCTGAACGAAATTCTCCACCTCCGGAGCTTCCTCTTCAGATTGTATACACTCGTTCACCAAGATCAGGTGCTTGCTTCTCTAAAATTAGCTGTTCGAGAAACCCTAATCTGAATTCTGTGTGGAAAACTGTAAGTTTGGGTGATTTCGAGTTCATTCTAGTTACGTTTGCGCTGATTGTTTATCGAGCATTAGTCGGTCTAAAATCCTCTCTTCTTTGCCATCTCGATAAACCCTAGGTTGATTGAGCTCTCCGATAATGGCAATAGCAGCTGCCGGGCAACTCAATTTGACCGAATGTCCGTCGTGGGGATCTAGAACCGTTGACTGCTTCCAGAAACTGGAACAAATTGGAGAAGGAACATATGGGTTAGCTCTTCCCTTCGAATTCTATATGCCTATTCGTGTTTTGCTTTTTACGGAATAATTGGGATATAGTTATGCACTGGAGGCTGTGCGCCAATTGAATTTGTAATTAAAGCTATTAAGACGCATAGAACAGAAGTTTACTCGGGAAATTCATTCCTGCTTTGTGAAAGGGTTTCAATTTCCGGTTCTGAAAACCCTAATATTACCTTTGTTGCCTGAGGAGTGAGTAGTGCTAGTCATTGGTGTAAGGTGTGCCTGTTGGAGCAGTTATTGATGATTTCCCCTTATTGCAGGCAAGTTTTCATGGCCAAGGAGATTGAAACTGGTGAAGTTGTTGCTTTGAAGAAAATACGAATGGATAACGAAAAAGAGGGGGTATGAATCAATTTTCAGCGTGATATTTTTATTTTTTTAAGTGTGAATGTTTGGTAAGTATTAAAGTAAGGGGAGGTGTTCGTAATATCATGTAATTTATCACAAGATGCGCTGTTGTTATGACCTGAATTTTCAGTTTCCAATCACTGCAATACGTGAAATCAAGATTCTGAAGAAGCTCCATCATGAAAACGTGGTCAAGTTAAAAGAAATTGTGACTTCTCAAGGTAATTATCATGCTTTTGTTCAGGTAAAATGTAAGTATATCCAAGTGCAAAGCATAATCTTAGACAAACAGCTCGCTTACATATGTTTGGTTGCGATTGATTTCCAGATCCAGAGAAGGATGAACAAGGGAAACCTGGTAAATTATATTTTGAAGCTATTTTCTTTCAAGTTACTCTGGTCAAAACATCACATCTTGTTGCATATTTCTGGTTTTCATTGTTTACTGTGATTTGTAACTGAAATCGCTATTGAAATGTATGTGCAGATGGCAACAAGTATAAAGGGGGCATTTACATGGTATTTGAGTACATGGATCATGATCTAACAGGTCTTGCTGATCGCCCTGGGATGAGATTTACAGTTCCACAAATCAAGGTACTCTATAGAGTCTATAGTGGTCCTCAAGTCAGGCATTTTTTGCCTGCTTCCAGCTTTCTTTTCTTCTTTTATTTAAAAAAAAATAAAAAATTGATGTTCGTTTGCATTCAGTGCTATATGAAGCAGCTTTTGACGGGTCTTCACTATTGCCACGTAAACCATGTATTACATCGAGATATCAAAGGTCTTCTCACTCTCTCTTAACTATCCTTTTTTGAATTTGGAACTTTATGTCGGCTCTAAATTCTAATAAATTTAATTTATTTATTGTTCACTTTGTTACACTCCAGGCTCAAATCTTCTTATAGACAACGAGGGAAATTTGAAGCTTGCAGATTTTGGCTTAGCTCGTTCATTTTCAAGTGATCACAATGGAAACCTCACAAATCGTGTGATTACCTTGTGGTATAGGTATTTTCCTCCCCTAGAGAGAACGAACTTCTTAACTCTAAAGCAATTTAGGTTTGTGTGTCATGTCTTTGATGTGTGATGACTGAACCAGACCACCCGAGCTATTGCTTGGAAGCACTAAGTATGGCCCAACTGTCGACATGTGGTCAGTCGGCTGTATATTTGCGGAGCTTCTCAATGGAAAACCTATATTCCCTGGCAAGGATGAGGTAATGTTGCTCATGCCCTCTGGATCGTTACTCAATAGTACATCAGTTGTTTCTACTGTGCAGTACTGCAAAATGTCTAGGTACATTTTCAAATCTTTGATTCATGTTGCTAGATTTTAACTGATGTCACTTTGAACATACCAGGCTGAGCAAATAAAGAGGATCTTTGAGCTGTGTGGAGCTCCAGATGAGGCCAACTGGCCCGGAGTTTCAAAGCTTCCTTACTATAACAATTTTAAGCCTAATAGGCCAGTGAAGAGACATCTGAAGGACATGTTTAGACAGTAAGTTGACTATTCTTGTATTAGTGCATGTATAAATTTACCTGAATCTTTTCGTACTGAGTTTAAGGATGTCATTTTGGGTTTTTGTTTGCCCTTGTAGCTTTGATCGTCATGCTCTGGAGTTACTAGAGAGAATGCTGACTTTGGATCCAGTGAAGGTACTGAGTAACATTTAGATGATGGAATGAAACATGCATAGCATCATTTGGTGGTTCCTTTATTTTGACTGACTTCTGTCATGCAACTTTGCAAATGCACTGACATCCCCTCTGTTTTATGTAGAGAATATCTGCAAAAGATGCGCTAGATGCGGAGTATTTCTGGGCAGATCCTTTACCTTGTGATCCGAAGAGGTTTTTTCTTTTATCATTTCCTTCTTGTTAATATTATTGACTTCATCATGTCTAGTTAATCATGTGACTAAATCCATTTCATTTCACACTTAGTTTGCCGAAGTATGAAGCGTCACATGAGTACCAAACAAAGAAAAAGCGCCAGCAGCAGAGACAGCAGGAAGAAGCAGCCAAGCGTCAGAAATTACAGCATCCTCAGCAACATGCTCGGGTTCCACCCATCCAGCAGCCGGGCCAAGCACATGCACAGATGTATCCTGGAGGAGGCAACCAACCCATGCGTGGTTCTCAGCCAGCTGTAGCTGCTGGACCCAGCCACCACTATGGGAAGTCTCAAGGACACTCTGGTGGTCCTAGTAGATATCCACAGGGTGGGAACCCAAGTGGTGGGGTTTCTCATCCTAGTAGAGGAGGTCAGGGTGGTGGAAGAGGTTATGGTAGTGCTGCTTATCCTGGTCAAGGGCGTGGGCCACATTATGGTTCAAGTGGGATGCCTGGTGCTGGGCACAGGAGTGGTGGCACTGGGGGAAGTGGTTATGGAATGAACACTGCTTCTGGCTATCCACAAGGCGGACCATATGGTGGTTCAGGTGGTGGCCGTGGTGCTTCAAATATGATGCCTGGTGGCAGCCGTAATCAGCAGCATAATTGGCAGCAGAAATAGGATGATTTGAGAAACTTGTTTGATGCTTTTTGGTGGCCGCGGAAAGGGATGGTTTGAGCAAGTAGCTTGATGCTCACTATATTCCTCCAGTTTGCTTTTATTAAAAAAAATGAAGCAAGAACTGATATTAAGAACTGAGAAAATCATGTTATTTCCCATTTCTGCTGGACTCTAGGTACTGATTGGGGATGTGTAAACATTATTCGATGTGGGCCATTTGCCCGGAACAGGAAGAGGACATTATTTTAGTTCTGTGATATTAATCCAGTCTTTGCTGACCTTGTTCCTCAAATAATGTACTTTATCATGGATTATGATCTGCTGAAGTTCAGTCCAATAGAGTGTAATGTTTCTTTATAGAAAATTGTTCAACCTCAGTTCTCTGAATGGTATGAAACATTTTTCTGATACGGGGTTTTCAGCTGTGAGATACTGAGAGTTGCTGAAAGTGTACAGTGACACGACACTGACCACTTTCATTTTCAAATTCAGCATTATGTGTGCTGCAAATGCTTGCTGCTAACTCTCTTCGTCACTTGATTGGTTTCATTCTTTTCTTGGATAGGTTTCAAAATCCTAGACAGACGGGGCTGTGAAGAAATATCCCCATTGGCATACATATTACATATATGGGAGCTGAGTTGATCTAGTTTTCGCATCATGACATTCAAAGCATACGAAGTTCAAGCAAGACTGTGCTTTGTGACTTTTTCCTCTGAAAGATGCTTGCTGGGCATCCCATATGGTGTCTTAAAGGTAAGATCCTCACTGGTGTCGACATGAATGAATGCTATTGTGCTTGTTCATTATGGATGAATCTGGTTATAATGTTAATTTCCATGTTATGCCTTTTGAACTTGCATCAACTTTTGCTTTCATGATAAACACTGCCTGCTTTCAGGAATGAAACTTCATTTTTTGTTCTGGAATTTTTATAAGGATTTTGGCAACGAGGCAAGAAATTGAAGTTCTTAATTTGCTTTTAAATCAGTTATGAAGTGATTTTATAGTTCTCGTTCTCAGACCCAAATCATTCTGCCTGCATGAAAGTGATTATGCCTATGAAATCCAAAAAGAAAAATCTGGGTGAAGCTTCTGGAATGGGCTGGAGATTGAATGATCCATGTGCTGGCAAGTGAAGCCGATAGGGTTGTGATGGGGGTTCATTAATGGGTGACATGGGTTGGGTGTATCACTGTCAGTGACACGAGAATTAGGAGGGTTTCAAACCTCTTCTGTAGGGATCCAGAATTTTTTTTGAGTGTGGATGTTAGCGATATCATCTTTGGCTAGAGTTGGATGACTGGATCTGTGTGTGAGTTTCTGTGTGATTGAGCTGATATTATCTCGGATTTTAGATCTAATATGTCAGCATTTATTATCTGAGTAATGACTTAATTTTATTTTATTCTCACTGCACAGTTTTAAAGTGCAGATTCTTCTGCAGTAGGAAGGTTTATAACTTTTCCCCAGGTGGGGCTTTACAAACAGCAGAGGAACTTAAACTTGAAGCTTCATAAGATCTGAGATTAAAAAGAGGAAAAGGAATGATGAAAAAGGAAAACACTAGGAAGGTATGATTCTACAGCATAATAAGAAGAACTAAATAATAGGATTTTTAATAGAATGATTGATTCTGCACCACTAAGTCAAAGTGACTAACATCCTCGATTCATTAACTACATGTGATTTTTGCCTACTTGAAACATACAGTTTATGTTCAAAAAGTAATATTTTCCAGTTCTGTAAAAATGGGCTCCTCGGATGTTACAAGGTGGTGGCATGGGCATTTCCTTGACAAGGCCACAAGTGAGAGTGGTGTTGGGCATGTTATATTCATCCCTCAACGAGCGTTCTGGTGACAGCACACTGATGTATAACTGCTGCCCCATGTAACTCTTTTCGGCACTTGGTGATCTTAGATTCCACATTCTTGCATTGTCAAATGTCAATAGAATTGCTGCCTATGATTTTGGGTATACCAGGATCAATTATTTTCTTGCTGTATCAAGCAAGTTGTAGCCCTTTCTCCTCTCTGGACTCCACTGACCCACCTGAATCCTGCAAATCAGATGAAGGTTAACCAATCCGTTTTATGAGTCTATTGAATGCTAAGAGGGTGAAGTGATGCAGGTGGTAGATGTCGTATGCAACAGGGAAGAAGGCATATCCACTCAGTTGCCTGTACTGGATGCCCTTCTCTTGGTTCTCTAAGATTATCTCAATGTAGTTCCTGAGGGTGGCATTGACCACGGTAGGCCCAACCTCAATTTTGTCAGTCGTCTGAATGTTAGCTGGGGGACTGTTGGGTATTATATCATACTTGGAACACCTTGTCCGCGACTCCATAGTACTCTGTCAGCTTCAATGGTTCATCAGTGCAGTGGGACTTCCCAGAGATGGTATATCTGAGCTTCCCATCCACAGTGCCCCTGGAGTTTACTAGCTTGACTGTGCGAGTGATGTTGATATCGCCGTAGTGGTAGGATCCTTGAGGGTTTAGCCTGGATGCCCTTGCCGATCCTTCAACCTTAAGGAACGGAACTAATTGAGAGACCAAGCCTAACCTCCGGAGCATCAGGGAGGGCACTAGTTGGAGGCAGGTCTCTTCCCACCCTCATAGCTGATCTTCCCCTTGGTCTGAAGGCTGTACTTGGTGAATCTAGACGATTCTACCATGTAGTAATCCTTGGGGTCCTGGTCCACAGAACTCAACCAGCTTCATCTTGTGGTTCTGAATCCTGAAGTTGGCGAGTTCTTCATCCAGACATTGCAGATTCTGTACCTGTATGTCTTGCCTGGCTTCATTTTCATTGTGAACTGGGGGCGGCTCCTTGACATCGACCTTGCCACGCATTCCATTGATGAGCACATGTTTGGCTTTCCAAGAGTCCTCCCTCCATCAAGGATCTTCCTCAAAGCAGTATGGCTTTGGCTGTACCAATCTCCAATCAGGACATCAAAATCGTCCTCTGGGATGTCAAAGGGGACATCAAAATCGTCCTCTGGGAGTCCAGTGATCAAGGTAAAGACTTTCCACTCGTCATCTTCTATTTCATGTTACATTCCCATACCAGTGAAACAGCAATGGCTCGTCTACATTGTTGAAGACATTGATGACAACATTGTTGTTCATTGTAGTGTTCAGATTCGGACCAGGAGATTTTTCCGTTTATCAGGATCAACTTGGTCAGGTACCCCCAAGGGGGAGAGAGGGTCACATATGTAACCTTCCATTCGAAGAACAAGGATCGATCCTCAGCTCGCGCCACCATCACCGCTAGAGACCATCTTTATCATTGTATTGTGTTTCGTTCTTCAGGCTTTCGGATAAAGATCAATGTTTACACCTCTGTATGCTTAGATAGAGGCTTGTTGGCGTCAATGAGGAATCACAGCAGCAAAGAGTTTTTATAACACTTGTATGTGTGAAAAGGAACCTCCTAATTTCTTCCATTTTATTAGTAAAAACAAAGGAAAATGGTTCAAGGCTGAAGCTGCCAGATTTGCTTCTTTAAGCAACAAAGATTGGGTGTTTTGGGTGAGGATCCTTTAGTCCGTAATCACGGCCCCTTTTATAGTCCACCTCATATTATTAGTTGAAAATAATTATACAACTACCTCATTTGTTAGGAATAATAATAAAATAACTCCGCATATCCAATCAAGCGATACGGACCATAATATTGGACCACAATTGAGGACTAGAGGATCTCCACCGGGTGTTTTTAATTGCTCATGGGAAATATTTGTACTTGCAGTGGAAAGGATGTTTAACTTCGGTCAAGATCTTTTCTTCAACAGATAATATATTGGGGATAAGTCATAAAATTACAAAAAATAAAACGTTTTTCCTCAAGGAAATAAGTTAAGAACTCATACTGGAAATTTTCTCATGGTACAATACAATGGATAACGTATGTATGGTAAAAAAAAACGAAATTAAAATGGGTTTATATTATATGTTACGATTTTCTATCATACTCGTCTCAAAATACAAGTCGTTTGATTTTTAATTTTTTAACACATTTTTAAATAAACTTAAAATTCCATAAAATATTATATTTTTAAACTAATAACTTATTCAATATTTTTTTTTTGAAATTAATATTTTAAAAACTTTTTAATTTCTTAAAAAAACATATTAAAAAGTCAATCTATATGATCAACTATTTTATATTTTTATATTTAAACAATATATGAATGATAATATTTCTCATAAAATGTAGGGGAATTCACATAAAACCACCCGTTATATATACACTTTCACACTTAATCACCGGTTAAATATGTTATTACATAAAACCACCCACTAAATACATGTTATTTACAAGTCAGCGCCCACTAAATGCATGTTGTAGTTATTTATTATTATTATTTTTGTTGCAATCCAACTCCTTATTTGTTCTTATTATAAATGAGTAATTTATTGCTACTATTAAATTCGAAACAAATCTATCCGGTGTGGCACTACTAGAAACCCTCATTCCACATAGGCGGCGTCTAGGATATGCAATGTCAACCATTTCCTTATCCGTCAATATGTGAACCAATAAAAATCATCTTCATAGTAAGTTAGTCCATGACATGTCCCTTTCATCACAAACCCTCACTATCCCATTCCCACTAACCCCCTATTGTTGTAAGGTGTAACCACCATGTCCCGGCTAATCACCCCACTATTTATGTATAAAATCATATATAGATGTTATGTTTTTTTAAATTATTTGTATTTGTTCATCTCTTTGTTGTTATTTTTATATCTCCTAATTTATAACCTATAATATGTAGTTAAAATTACAACTAATAAATATATATTATCAAATTTAAACCAACTCAAGCATAAGGTATGAGACTCATACTAGTAGTATTGAAATCTCAAATTAAAAAAGGGGGAGTTTTAGGGGCATTTTAGTCATTTCCTTCATATATGGGTGGTGACTTGTAAACAATATGCATTTAGTGGGCGATTTCCTGTAATAATTTACGGAGTATTTAAGAAGCGGTTAAGTGTGTCAAAGCGGTTAAGAAGCGATTAAACCATTGCGAAATGGCTCACTAGAAAATACTTGTGGGTAGTACCTATAGGTCCTCGGTTCGAACCCCGGATGACTGCTCTTTATTTAGCTTAAGAAGTGGTTAGCTGGTTAAGTGTCAAAGACAAAGTGTGTATATAACGGGTGATTTTACGTAAATATCCCTAAAATGTACAATTTCCAATTTTCCATCTCAAGTCTCCAACCAAACGAACCCTAAAACCTCAAAAAAAAAACTGTCAAAAGAGCGGATTGGGCGGCTTTGGGAGTGGGGAATTTGCAAATGCAGTGCCGAACCCTTCTCCGCGCAGCTCACCGCCTTTCCCTCTCCTCCGCCCCTCTCCGATGGCTTCCCCGCCCGCTCTCTCTCCTCCCTAGCCCCTCGTACGCTCCTCCCCCACCCCGTCCACTTACCTCTCTCTCCCGCCTCTCCTCTGCAATCACAACCGCCTCTTTCTCCTCCCACCGCGAAGCCATCAGTGTCGGACACCAGGCCTTCGTGCAGGACGAGGTCGACAATGGCGGCTCCAGTTGCACCGAGGACGATGAAGTCGTCTCGCTCCCTCCTGGAATCGATACTTTGTCGTCCGCGAGGGCCGCGGCCGCCGCGGATGCGTTTTCCGCGATAGAGCTCGCGCTTGATTCCGTTGTGAAGATCTTCACGGTCACCAGCAGCCCTAATTACTTCCTCCCTTGGCAGAACAAGCCCCAGCGCGAGACCATGGGCTCTGGTAAATACATTTGAATACTGATTCGATGCTTTTAGATCAGTTTGCTATTTTTGAAATCGCAAATGGATAGGCTTTTAGTTAGGCTCTAGACATGAATTTGTGGCCTCAATATGGTATATTATGGTGCAGGATTTGTAATTGAAGGGAGGAGGATCCTTACTAATGCTCATGTGGTGGCGGATCATACCTTTGTGCTTGTGAGGAAACATGGTTCTCCTAATAAGTATAGAGCTGAAGTGCAGGCCGTTGGTCATGAATGTGACTTAGCAATCCTGGTTGTCGAAAGTGAAGAGTTTTGGCAGGGTATGACTCATTTGGAGCTTGGGGACATCCCGTTCTTACAAGAAGCTGTTGCTGTGGTTGGATATCCACAAGGTAATTAGTTCTTCAAGGATAGTTGAATATGTAATTTAAGCTATCAACCACTCTTTGTTATTGTGGTTGGATGACTTCGTCTAGTATTGTAGTTAAGTATTATTATGAGAAGTAGGTAGCTTTTAATAAAGAATTGAATTTGATTGTTGCATTTACCTATAAAATTGGATATATGCATTTATCTCGTGTCGTAGCTTAAGAGTAGATGTTGGTCGCAGGTGGAGACAATATTTCTGTGACGAAAGGCGTTGTTTCCAGAGTAGAGCCAACCCAGTATGTGCATGGTGCCAGTCAGCTGATGGCAATACAAATTGATGCTGCTATAAATCCTGGGAACAGTGGTGGCCCAGCTATCATGGGTGATAAAGTTGCTGGAGTTGCTTTCCAGAATCTTTCAGGTGCAGAGAATATTGGGTAAGTCTTGTTTGGTTTATTTGAGATTTAACGGATTAGGATTTTTCTCTCGTTGATTTTGGGTTTTTCATCTGTTTATTTTGTCAATTGTTGAAGACGTAAGGAAAAAAAGACATAGGGAAAAAGGATTTTATCTTTCCTTGTTCACCAAACATATTTTTACCATTCCTTTTAGCGAGATGGATCCTCTTTGTTTCTTATTTCACTTTATTTATGAGTGTCTATTTATTTCTTCCAGTTACATCATTCCTGTTCCTGTGATAAAGCATTTCATCTCCGGTGTGGAAGATTTTGGGAAATATTTGGGCTTCTGCTCTATGGGTTTGTCATGTCAATCAATGGAAAATGTTCAACTCCGGGAGCACTTTGGAATGCTCCCTGAGATGACAGGTGTTCTTGTTAGTAAAATTAACCCACTTTCGGAAGCACACAAGAGTTTAAAGAAAGATGATATTATCCTTGCGTTTGATGGTGTGCCCATTGCAAATGATGGCACAGGTATGCTTTCATTGTTGATTTTCCCCCCATTGAACTCTGATAAAGCTATGGTTAACATTTTGGACTTGTCTTTGTCCATAATCCTCCACTTAAAGACTGACAAATATAATTGAAAAGGAAATCTGTTTAGATATATCATATATTACTTGTCAATTTTTGTTTCTGCAAGTACAAGTGCAAGTTTAAGAACAAAGAGATCTTGGTTTTTTAAATGAATTATACAGTATATTTTGAAAGGATGTATGAATGTCTTTATGTGTCTCAGGCATTCTAAGCATGTTGGTAAGCTGTGAGGTTGACTTGTTTAGATTGACATATTCTGAATTGTTAAAGAGAATTAGGTCCTGTTTGTTTGTAGAGTAGGGAATGGAAAGGAAATAAATCAAATTTTATATGTAAGATGTATATGGTCATCTCTCTTTTGTGAGCCTAGAGGAGGAAATGGGGAAATGGTTAGAGCATAATAGGGGATATGGTTACCCTATGCTAAAATTAAGGAATGAAATTGGGGGAAAGGGAAATGAGTTTTGTATGAGAAATGAGATGAGAGGAGGGTAATGGTTAGAATTTTGATCAATGAATCTTAACGTAAACCTAGGTTCATGGGATTAACCATTACCTTGGGTTAATATTATGTTTTAACTTCTCCATCTATTAGTACTTTTCATTGGCCACACCTTATTCTATACTCTATCACCATCTCTCTGGCTTATTTTCAGTTATCTGAAGAATTCGGCTACTTCTTTTGTTCTGATGTGCTGACTGCTGAAAACTTACTCTCTCCCAGTTGCTTTCAGGAACAGAGAGCGGATAACCTTTGATCATCTAGTCTCTATGAAAAAACCAGATGAGAAAGCAGAAGTGAGGGTGTTAAGGGATGGCAAAGAGCACAGTTTCAACATCAGTCTACGCCCTGTAAGTTTATTGCAGATAAAGTTCTCTTATAATGTTCACATGCTTCCTTTACATGACGAGCACTTGATTATTTGCCTCTGGCGCCGAGTTTTTAGCAGATTCTTTGGTATTTGTATTGACGTGTGCCTTATGGATATGCAGCTGCAGCCTTTGGTTCCAGTCCATCAATTTGATAAGCTTCCTAGTTACTACATATTTGCTGGTTTTGTTTTTATTCCATTGACTCAACCATATCTCCATGAGTTTGGAGAAGATTGGTACAATACATCACCTCGTAGATTGTGTGAACGCGCATTGAAGGAGCAACCCAAGAAATCCGGTGAACAGCTTGTCATTCTATCTCAGGTTTTCAAGTCTTCTCTCTCACTCCCCTTCCCCCTGAGATTGTGTGTAATTAATCAAAACATATGATACTTTAAGAATACAGTGGTTTGCCTCTGCTTGTGGAGGTTGCTCTGATGCTAGACCTTTGTTAGCTTTTACTTCTGTCTGATTTACTGCATATGTGTAGCTCAAGTCTGGGGACAATCTTTATCCAAGCATATAAAACTATGGTTTATTAGTATGCTGTTAACCATCATATATTTGGCCCAATTGAGTAGAGTCTTCACCTAGCTATTAAATTCTTCAGAATTCCAATGTTAGATGTAGACCTTTTATGCAATCCAGAACAACTGATTAAACACGAGGGGAAAATGTCACAGAAGGATGAAATAATTGCAGAGTGGTCAACAATGGTTTGATTTCTCAAAAGTGCAAGCCATAGAACCTTTTTATAAACAAAGAATGGGAACACTAGAAAAAGCTAACCGTAATTTTTCTTTTTGCTTGTGTTTTCTGCTGTAAGTTGTACTCCCAATCAAAATGTAAACCTATAGTTATAACTTATAATAGATGTTGCTTGTTCTTTCATCCAGGTCCTAATGGATGATATTAATGCTGGTTATGAGCGCCTTGCAGAATTGCAGGTACTGATTTAGTATAACCTTACTGATGGAATTAAGGTTGTGGTTTCCTTGTTTTCATGCCCCAACATTAACCTCCATGATTTGGCTGCTTCACAGGTAAAACGAGTAAATGGAGTAGAAGTAGATAACCTAAAGCATTTGTGCCGGCTTGTAGAAGACTGCGATAAAGAGGGCCTAAGATTTGATTTAGACGACGACAGAGTAGTCGTTCTAAATTATCAAAAGGCAAAACTTGCCACCTCGCGCATACTGATGCGGCATAGGATACCTTCTGCCATGTCCAATGATCTTATTGATGAAAATGCGAATGAATCAGTTGCCTCATCTGCGGAAAGCTGAGTTCTTTGTTTAGAGGAGGGGAGGGGATCGATGTTTTTATCCATCCTATTTATGCGGCAATTCCTACAGATCAATTTATTCAGCAAACTTGTAATTTTTGTAGGCTACATTCTTTTCAAATTTCAGCTACATGATTGTTGTTGTGTGACAAGGTGAGGGTTTATTTGGTTTCGACTCACATGAATTTAAAGATAATAATGTTGATCCTGATTACTTTCCATACACATTTACTTGAGTAGGTGATATTAAATAATTAAATTTGTGTGATACTGCACATTTGAATTCAGTATGAAAGTGATGCGTTATCTATGGATTAAAAGCTTGTAGAAGGGCAGATAAACAACAAACTCAGTTATCCTGCACAAAGCAGGGTCTGAACCCTCGAGAAAGGTTCCCAAGATCGGGAATCCAAACACTGAAGATGCAAATGCACGAGATCCCAATGCACAAGTGTATCCCTACAGCCCGGATTACAATCAAATAGACCCCCAGATTGGCATCAAAGCCTACACAAAACATCACCAAGGTTCGAAAAAAAAGAACTGCCAGAAGCTGAACCCGCATTGGTCACTGGACATCAAAGCGAAGGCGGCTGCAACAGTGCAACTTAATCACCACCACTGCAGCCAGCAACACCAAACCCAGGTAACGCCCTTTATAACAGACCAGCAAAGGGTAATGGCAGCATTGGAATCACCCGAAGCAAGCAACACAACATCCATAAGAGACAAAAAATAATACACCACCTATAACACACAAAAAAAAGACCTAAAACAAACAAGAAGGATCAAATAGAGCCTGACCCACAGTTGCCAAAAGTCATTCCAGGAAACAGGAGGAAACTCGACATCATCAAGAGATCGTGGAAAGGCGCCCAATAGAGCTCGATACCATAAGCCATTCCAAGAAACCATAGTCACCAAGCCCAACCCACAATTGAGACAGGCACCGCAACCGCAGATGGCTCGGGAGTCGGGAACCAAACAAGCCAGACAGACACAACACAACCGGTGTACCACAGCCAAAAAGGCCCATTAAAAGACAATTTTTAGTTACTCATTAACCTCCTTGTTCAACTTCAGTTGCTCATTAACTTCCTCGTTCAACATAGAATTTCAAGAGTGACAAAAAACTAAGTTCAGAACAAGCAACAAGCATGACATGAAACCAAAGACATCCTTATCGCGTCAATTACATGAAAACTGCACTCAAATGTACATTATACACATAGATATTCGTATTGACCCAACAATTTTATGCTCGTAAGAGAAAAAAGGCAGTTCACCTCCATTCGACAGTTCCATTATTGTTCTGTATCAGCAGTAGCATGAACCCTTCACATTCTAAAACTATATTCCTCACATATGAAAATATTTAACCGACAAAAGAAATAAAGGCATCACTAATACTAACCTGGATCCAAAAGAGAAATGAACATTGGGATAGAAAATATCGTATAACCCGCCTTCTAATTTTAACATTAATTCAGCTGCTTCTCTCCCCGGTATCACGGACCAAGTATCTCTTGTTGCTTTGCTTCATAAGCACAACTGATTGCTATCCAGTACCAAAAGTCACACACTCATCATCACCTCGGTGTTTTTAGGCTCATGGAGCCTTTGAACTTGTATTCATTTCATGATGATGTATCCCGCTTGAAAACAGAAATAAACTCAGGCGGTAATGTGGCAGTTCTGAACCTTCTGATCCGTTCAGGATTCGGACCTGGTGGCAGTTAGGGATGAAAAAAGACCAGAGGCTTGCATGGGTAAGATATCTCCAATTGTGGACATGGCGGAAGCGGACCGATCCTTCAACCTGCCCACTTGTGCATCTGCTAACATGGAACCCAGTTTAAATGTGCTCTCTCCAAATCTGCTGCCAGCCTGGTTAACAATGATCACACAGATTTAGATGTAAAATGACTGAAGCATGCAGCATTCAGAGACTACACTGAATTATAAGTGAACTTCACTCATCAGAGCCAAGGCAACTGTACACTACCATTAGAAAATTGTGCATAGAAAGTGTCTCTAAGAGAGATTAACATACAAATCCATCAAAGAGTAAATAGACATTGAAGTGGTAATCAAATTTAAGCCTCCGTAATTATGAGGGAGTCAAAACCTGTTTTGAAGCGTCTCCTTAAAGCATGATGTTTCAAAGAATAGGGGGATTTATTGCTAAGCCATACAGTCATACACACCTGCTCTCTTTAATATATGAGGGAATTTAGATACACTAGGTATAATTAGAATGAGTCCATTGAAGCAATGTTCTCGATGGAGTAATCCAGACATTTCAGTTAATTCCTTCCACAGAAGAAACTTCATGCAACAGATTACAAGAGAAGCTTATATATATGCTTAAAGGTGTATGCTATACAAATCAAATGACCAATACAACTGCTCAACAGGGAAAAAATTGAAATAATGGACATTTATTGGCAAGTTTGAAAGACTTACCTGCATGAAGGTTTTCAAGAATGGAGTTGCTACCCCAAAGCTGGTGTTTTCATCAAAATCAATCTTTTGTGGGAGTTCTCCATTTGCATAAGCTTTCAATGCGCTTCTTGATGTGATATCATCAGAAGATGACCTCAGAGGGGTCTTGGCAGCATTCCTTGAAGATAATGCAGGTGCACTAAACAACCAAAGCTAACATTAGATGATATCATGTATGTACATAATACAACATAAAGAATAAGAGAGGGCAGATATAAACAAAAAGATTCTCCCTTGTGCGGCATCAGGATTGGTAACTAATAAAGCAGATTCATGCACATTAAAGGGAGAATATTACCTGATGGGAAGATACTTGAAGCGAGGAACTGTGGAACATCTCATCAAATTGGATTCTGAATTAGTTGACAGTTTCTGCACAGTGTCTGTGTACATTCTGTTAAGTTGCACAAAAAATCCAAATATAACAGCATGCCTCAGGTAGGACTGTTTCTCATTCTCCCACAGGTATGGCTCGTACCTATAAAGAGACAAAAACGTGTCATGAGATATGGACAGAATGTAGTGACAGAACCATGAAGGCCATAAGCTTGTCAGTTTTTGCAAGAAAAAAGTAACTATGTTATGATCATTTTCCCCCCAAATGACAGAAGACAATCACTTCCCTTGAAGCATGATTTTGACAAACAAGAATATGTAACACTATAATAGCATTCTTTTCCACCTGCTGTCTGGTTTAGTTATTGATATTTCCCTAAAAATTCATCAAATACCAAATGTATCACTTAAGAACCTCAAACCTCACTTCATCCACCTGAAAATTTTCATTGCGAAATATAGAGCCTTGTATCAGGCGATTGAACAGTCAGAAGAAAATATAATACAGCACAGAACATTGAAATCTCTTTGTTTTTTTAATTCTCAATCCTTAAGTAGCACACAAGCAGAAGACAGAAATAAACCTATCATTCCTGTATAGTCCATAAAGAGTTGAAAGCACGAATTCTATTAATTAAGTGTTCTTTTTTTTCCCCAGGTCAAAGTAATCAGTTTATCTAGCGATTGAACAGTCAGAAGAAAATATAATACAGCAAAGAACATTGAAATCTCTTTGTTTTTTAATTCTCAATCCTTAAGTGGCACACAAGCTGAAAACAAAAATAAACCTATCATTCCTGTATAGTCCATAAAGAGTTGAAAGCTTGAATTATATTAACTAAGTGTTCTTTTTTTTTTGTTCCCAAGTCAAAGTAATCAGTCTTACGTTTGCCAGTCAATTGGATCAAGCTTCTGTGCAAAACGGTTGAGCAGCTGATCTACACGCTCTCTCGTGACTGATTTAGAAATGCTATGTTCCTGCTTTCTCAGGTAAGCATATTTTGTTGATGGGCTTTTAAGTGAGACCTCATTTAGCCTGGAATCACCACCGGACAGAATATCAGCAGCAAATCTTACATCCAACAGGGCCTGCAGAGCTCCTTTTTCCGAAACTTCAACTCCATGGTTGGCAATGAGTTCACCATAAACATTAATAACCTGAATGAATTCAGCCACGTTAATGGAAAATATCTGATAAATTTCTACAGGGATGGATGTCTATGTGAAGAAAATGCAATCTTTCTATAACTGCACTAAAACTGAAGTGAATAAAACAGCAAAAAGCAACCGACTCCACATGATTAACATTCGGCAATCACCTTGTACTATTTACCCTTAAGACAGCTAGCAGTGTCTTAAACTAGCTACACAGGAGCCATATTGATCTAATAATTCAACTAATATAAAAAAATTAAACAACACAGTCGTACAAACAGTCATTTTTTGGGCGACATAATCATGGTCAGGAAGCATTTTCTCTTATAAACAAACCACTATGATGTTAACAAGGGAGCCTTATAATACTTGAAGAATGTGCACTAGGTCACTAAGTTGCAATATAGGAAAAAAGATTAATATGCGAAATCCAGTAGTTACATGGTAAAAGCATGAAGCTTTGAAACATTAATGGGCAATCAAGACTTGTCATTATTCACTAGTTACTACTGGTGAAGTCAGAGAGTCATTCCTCACTAGTAAGTACATACCGATTCAAGTAGCTTCAATGCCAGTTGTTGCAGAATAGTCTTGTCGAGCACGTGACCCCCAACTCGGTGAACTTCTTCACATGCTCTGAACAAAAATGAAGTCACATATAATGAAGGCATACATGGAAGGGAGATCTTCAGTTCTGTAGCTTCACCAGGCTGCTCTTGCTTGACAGTAATCTCCTCCCATCCCTATCCAAGATAATAAGTACAAAGATTTCACTATTTCAGTAAAAGAATCATTAACTAAATAGGACATTTATGGAGATATTTACTTAAGTCAACAGTTAATAAACTTATTCATCTCTTTTTTTAAATCTGCCAAGAGTACAATATACACAGTTTCAACTTTCAATGGCAAGGGTTCCATTGTTCCACCACCCATTGTTTCTTCACAAGTCAAATGTCCATATGCATAAGAATGATAGTTTCACAAAGCAAGATTTTAATAAATATTATAAATCAGAAGAAGGGAAACATAGAATCAGTCCAAAAGCATATAGAAGGCAGAGTAAATTGAAATTTCCAAGAAGCAAATAACACGCAGAAGATTGAACAAAGCATCGCAGAAATGTAATTCATTTAGATGACAAACATGCATAGCTGGAGAACAGAGTATGGATGCAACTGATTTTTTTGGAAATCTCACTTACTTTCAATGAAGTTGTAGCAGATAAACCATCATCTTGTCTGAGGTCACAAGAAAGTATAGATGAGAGCTCATCTGCCAACCAAGAAATCCACAGGCTGTGGGAAGCAATGCAGAGACCCCTCATAGTTTTGATGAGTTCTTCAAGTTTTGGGCTTGCAACATCACTATCACTAGAGCCATATAAAGCAGCTGCAATCATAGAGGAGTGTCTTCTAGAACCACTAATGACATGCTTCCGTGGACTATCAGGCATTGCATGATCAATTGGAAGTTTAGAATGCCTGAAGATGGATATGACCTTATCTGAACCCGATGCTAAAGGTTCAGTTATCCATGACCTCGGTGAACCCAGGACTACAGGAATGTGCTTGGAATGCTTCTGGAAGGCAAACAACAATCGTCCAATAAAAAGGGATTTCTCAACAATTTTAGCTTGTTCTGCATAATCCCTCTCCTTTTTCTTGTTGTCCAAGTGAGCACGTAATTGCTCAAGTTCTTCGTTCAGATCCTTCAAAATAGCTGATATAGTTTGATAGCAATGACTTTGTAAATATGGTACAAGGTCTTTCAACCTTAAAGATGCCTTCGGAGACTCCAAGAAACACAGCAGGTCCTCAAGGACACTCTGGCAACAACTATCTACTGCATCTCTAATTCGACTCACCTCTGGCCCAAAATATCCATTGAGGCTACTACGACAATCATTTTCATCAGCCAAGGGTTTTGCTCCAGGCATTAGACCAGCCTTCTTCAGATTTTGCTCTACAAACCATACCCCACCTTCTAAGGACGTCCTGTTCAAGTAGGCCACAAAGTCATGGAGAGTATCAGCAGTTTCTCCAACTGCATAAACTGATCCCGTCACATTAACCACCTTGTTCAACTCTTCAAATCCAGATTCAATGATAACCTTCATTCTCTGAGCAAATGCATCCTCAAAAATTTGATCCCAGAGATCCAAATTCTCTTCCAAAATAAGTTCCCGGATCCTACTCCAAGGCAGCTCAATATCAGAACCAAAGACACTCCTGAGCCACTCCAAACTTCCTTCTAGAACATGTTTACTATCCATTGTCTCCCGTATCTGCTTTTCTGCTGAAGCAAGCTCGGCACCACTAGCAATTGAATCAAGCAAAAATCTGCCATTGATCTTCTTAACGATTTCTCTCCCACATTCCCTCAGCCAGTTAGAACAAGACTTGGCAATAAAGTCACGATCAAGAATTACCATAACTGACTCTAAATTATCCCTGAATTCATTCCACAACCTAACCTCCTCATCTGGAGTAGGGATTCCACCAAACAACTGAGAAGCAGGTGGACAATCCAAAATTATCTTATAAAATAATGGCATGTCATTCAGTGCCTGTAAGAACATCTCCCCAACTTGCCCCACAGTAATCTGCATTATCTTTGTCACTTCACAGAGCACTGAAATAACTGTTGATCCATCAAACTTAACCTCATAACTACCACTCAAACCACACGAATGCAATTTTTGCATTATCCAGGACTTCCTGGAGTCCAAAAACAAGCTGAATGCTTGCTCAGGAGTGAGCTCATCAACAACTGCAACACCAGCCAAGGCATCAGCAAAAGCCCCAACTGGCAATTGACTGGTGCTGTTCTTGTCCATAGCCAATAACCTCTCACGACTTCTCTGTGAAATCTGCGCCTTAAAGCTCTCAACAAGCTGCCATTGATGGCTTAACAACGGAAATTTCTTTGACAAGATCTTGCCATCCCCCTCACTATCCAACTTGTTCACCAAATTCAAGGTCTGATGAACCAGCTTTGCCCTTACATATCTGGCCCCGGATTCCAAAAACATGGATTCATCCAAACACCCCCAAATATTCTCGGGCGTATCAACCAAATACTTGACCCGACAAGCAATGCCATAAATTTTAGCTCTATTAGGGATATGATGCGGGGTAGAGAGAGCGAGATTAGGGTTTTCAGAGGAGAGAGAAAATATCGATTCCGAAATACTAGAAATGTTGGCAGAGATGGACTCACAAGACGATTTCATCAATAGTATAGAATCGGCAGAGTCGATCAGATCGCGGTACCGGTTGCCAATCAACTGCCTGAGCTCCTCCTTCTTGTCCTCGATCTGCTTCCTGGTGTTCGATTCCACATTCCTGATTTCCGATATCGGCTTCGTACGAAATAGCGATTCCGCATCACGGTATCCAACACCGGCGAGAGCAGCGGACTGATCGGCCGACGAAAGCCTCATTGCAAAGCCCTAAAACTCACCGTCTCTACCGATTTCTCCGTCTTCACTCCCTCAGCTCCGTTCGCAGTTAGCGAAGAAATCTTTGATTAATAATACGAATGAACGATTATGGTTCAGGCCTACAATGGCTTAAATAGAAGAAAATAAAAAGATATAACTTTTCTAAATACGTATATCTAAGATAAAATATAGAAGTTCCTAAGTTACCTAACCTTATGCATCAAGTAAAAAAAGAAAAGATAAAACCTTAATAATAATACCTAACTAAAAGATAAAATATAGCTCTTAAAAGATAGAATTATGCTCCTGCATCACAATTGCCACAAATCATTCGGGATAACGATGAATTGTCAACAAGAAACGCTAATTGGTCGTAATTTCGAGTTGAACAGCCAAAATTGAAGTGATCCTTTGAACAAGGAGATGAATAGAGCACAAATGAAGAATCGGGAGCTTGGATCTAGATTGGATCAAATTGAAAACGCCTCGAATCTGCGTAGATCTGAACAATAAATGAGCAATTGATTCAGGAAAGAAAACGACGGATGAAGAGCTTGATCCATGAGATCTTGCAGTGATTCCTGAGGTTGTGACACACAAATGTACTATGGGAGTTTGTGCAAGAGAGGGGGAAAATTGAAATCTACTATTGTGAAGGGAAAATAACTTTAAAGGGCAAATAATACCATAATGCGGTTATTGTGCAAAAGCTCGAGCCAAGTTTAGCTATTTAGATCATATAAAAACCATAATCTTAACTTAATATTTATTATATTGCATTTCCTATAATCTTAACTTAATAATAGCGTAAAAAATGATAGTGTTTAAACCTTAAAATAGTATAATTTATTATCATATATATGTAATTCTTTATGTCTATTTTATCTAAAACTATATCGCACATGTATCATTGTGCCCCGTACGAATTTTTTCTGGCTCCGCCATTGTCCATGAAGGACTTGTGGCATCCATGGTAGTCGATGAAGGATATGCAAGAGAGAGTTTCGTTTCTAAACTATAGTGACATTTTATCGTGCATTGATATTTTTTTTTGTTTTCCACAAAATCAATTTTCTTAAACGCCAAACATCTTGTTACTTCGCCACACTTCTATCACAAAACAGAGACATGGAGCAAATATTACAGCTACTAGGTACTATTCTCTCGAAAGAAAACAAACGAAACATAATATTCAGATGGTGGACAGTTTGGTTTGTCAGGAACCAAATTATTTTCAAAAATGCCAACATCTTCCGAGGGTCTTAAGAAGTTAGTAATGGAAAATATCGAAAACTGAAAAAAAGCATGTAAGATGAAATCGAATAAAATTGAGGATGGATATCCCTCTATACATAATGGGAAAAAACCCATTCTAGAAACACTAAAAAAAACAATTACTAGAAAAGGTCTCCCTTTGGTAAGTACAAATTAAACTTTGATGGATCATTTATATCGGTCTAACAAAGTTCTATAGGTTACATTATTCGGGACTGGATGACCAATCCTATTAGCATCGGGGGTAAAGTTATTGGGGGTCAGTCTCCTATTATGGCGGAAGCACTTGCCCTAAGATTGAGAGTGGAAAAGGCTAGAGAACTACAGATCAATGACCTAATCATATAATGAGATTCAAAGATTGTTACAGGTTTTTTACGTACCCATATTAACTGCCCTTGGAAAATAGAACTAGTAATGTCGGACATTCAAGGAATTTCAAGCCATTCTCCTTGGTGTAAAAAATATTGGAGTCTCCTACATTCCCCGTGCCAGTAACCGGGTAGCGGATAGGGTTGCACACATTTACTACTCTATCAGGGGATCGAATTTATACAATGACATAGATTTTCTTGACCTCATCCGATAGGATGCTTTCGGATAAGGTTTTCTATCAGAATTATTACTTAATAAAAAAAAATTACTTGCAACTCTTTGCAAGTGTTCTCTTTCCTACATTTTTTTAAACCAACGGTTGCATAATAAGATATAAACTATTGCGAACATATATTAGATCGACGGCGAGGGTAGCGGTGTACGCATGTGGGGGTCGTTCCTCCTCTTATAACTAAATTAGACAATAAGTAGTATATGTAAAGAGCCTCTTTAAAAAATGGTAAAGCTCTAACCCCGAACTCTAACGTGAAATGTTAAAAAAACCACAAAACAAGTTTGCATTTTTACTAAGTGCTTTAAGAGCATTTGCACACATAAATCCCATCCGAAAGCAAATTTTGCTTCAAGCGAATGAAATTCTTATTTTGCTCAAACAAGTTAATTTTTTCACACGCCCATAAATTATTAACTGGGTGAGCATTTAATGCTTGCTATGTCACATTGTTGCGTTTTTAAATTTAATTGAAAAAAAAAACTAAGCTTTGTGGGTGTTGGGAGAGCAAAGTGGTGAGCGAGCGATTAATGCTAAGTGATCGAGAGAGCAAATCAAATTAGTTGACTGGTGAGCAAGATGTACACCGGTGTGCTCTCCAAATCACTTTACTCATGCAAATTACTATGGTCCCACCTGCCACCACTAGCTTAATCAGTACCATCACACTTGCTTGCCGGTGCAGATGCTCTAAGCTTATCAAATGCCTAAAACACGAATATGTTTGGGTGTTACGTGGCAGATCAGAAGGTGACAAACAAGCAAGTCGAGTCAGGTTCGTTTGTGTCGGATCACTCATGGGTCGGATCAGTTCAGGTACAATATGTGCTCGATTTTGAGACGGGTAGTACGAGTTTAAAATGAATTTTGAGTTGTTTAGGTTTCGGTTTGAAGATGGTCGGTTTTTTTTGGGCTTTCAGTTGTAAAATATAGTTGTAACTTGTAATGTTTTACTGATCAGTGCAAGCACACTAAGATCATCAAGCACACCAGAATGGATATCCTTCACTACTGAGCCCCTTTCGTCGACTTCTTCCGGCAAGGAGGCAGAGGAGCCCCACAAAGCCCCAGGTTGTGGGCGTAGCTATCTGCAGGAAACCGATTGCTAAAAAGAGGGATTCACCCTGTCAGATTGTTGCTCGCGACACTAAACTGATTGAACCGAGCAATTATGGTAAGCTGCATAGAAATGTGACCTGAAAGGCGGTTGTGACCAGGCATAAGATGGTTCAAGAAGACGCAGTTTGCGAGATCAGTGGGGATAGAGCCCGAGAAGGCGTTGTTGGAGAAGGCTACTAAAAAAATCATTTTTGTCAGCCAATTCAAGGGTTTTGTTCCAGGCATCCTACCAGCCTTCTTCAGCTTCAGCTCTACAAAGTGCAAACCATACCCCACCTTCTAAGGACGTTCTATTCAAGCAGGCCACAGAGTCATGGAGACTGAGTATCAGCACTTTCCCAAACTGCATAAACTGATCATGTCGCATTAACCACCTTGTTCAACTCGATCTTCAAATACAGATTCAATGATAAGTGATAACCATCATTCTCTGAGCAAACGCATCCTAAAAAATTTCATCCCAGAGATCCAATTTCTCTTCCAAATTGAGTTCCCGGATCTGCCTCCAAGGCGCGCAGCACAATATCAGAACCAAATTAAGACACTCCAAGCTTCCTTCTAGAACATGTTTACTATCCATTGTCTCCCTTATCTGCTTTTCTGCTGAGCAATTGAATCAAGCAAAAATCGATCTTCCATTGATCTTCTTAACAATTTCTCTCCCACATTCCCTCAACCAGTTAGAACAAGAATCACCATAACTCACTCTAAATTATCCTTGAATTCATTCCACAACCTAAACTCTTCATCTGGATTAGGGATTCCACCAAACAACTGAGAAGCAGGCGGGCATTCCAAAATTATCTTATACTGTAAAAATAATGGCATGTCATTCAGTACCTGCAAGAAGAATAACTACCCAGCTTGCCCCACAGTAAACTGCATTATCTTTGTCCCTTCACAGAGCACCACTCCAGCCACACGAATATATGCAATTTTTGCATTATCACGACTTCCTGGAGTCGGACCAAAAACATGCTGAATGCTTGCTCAGGAAAGAGCTGAATAATGCTTCCTGTAGTTCAAGGCCTGATGAACCAGCTTTGCCCTTAAAGACGATTTCATCAATAGTATAGAATCGGCACGGCAGAGTCGCTATAAAGCACAAACCTTGCTTTATCCATTATACCAAAATCACAAAACTGAAATTCAAAGGCAAAAATCCTATTGAACAACCAAACGAACAGGATCTAAATATATTTAAGTTATTATTAAATTAAAGATCACGTAAATTGAAAACATTCAACCCACCCTCAGGACCACATACCGGGCGAAGCGTATTAGCGTAGGGGATGATCGCCAGGCCTCCTCGATCCCACCGACATCCATGCTCAGCCAGGACCGTAATCCTGGAGGCATCATCGGAGGCGTCGAGTTCGTAGGCATAAACCCGACTACGCGTAGTAAACAGAAAATGCGTCCCGTTAACGACGCAGCAGGAGAGCACAATGGAATCCCCGTTGTGCGCCATCTCTTTTACAGGCTTCCGCACCACCCTTCTCCATCGCCCTGTATCGTAGTCCTCCAATACCCACACCCTAAACAGTCCCTGGTCCTTCCTCATCAGGCCGACGGTTTCACCACCGCCTAACCGTGGAGATCTCCACTTGAAGATGGTCATCAAAAGGCTGCCAACGTTACAATCCTCTGCAGAATCCCACGCATCCGTCGGTAGAGGGAAGATTCTTGAAAGCGCCTTTCTTTCGAAGTCGATAGCCACCATGAATGGCCTCTTAAAAAGACCATCCATGTCTTCTTCACTGTAACATCACATCGCATAGATTAGATCATTCAGAACACAGAAATTGCATTGCAATTGTTCAATCAAATGATCAAGGATAAAGAATCACAACACCTATCACATAGATAATGGACGACAAGGCGTCTATCGCATCCTCTGAAGAGGGCTACGGCTGGCCTTCCTGTGCAGAGTTGATGCCCCTTTATACCGACGTAACAAGGGTCCTGCTCCCACTTGCCATTACGATACACGGCAAAATCGGTGACAGAGTTATGGTCCCTATAAAATGGAGCTATAATGGTATAATCGTTTGGGAAGTAATCAGAACCACCAGGGCAGGTTGTTTCGAGGTCTCTTGGGCGGCACTCAAGGAGGAGGCCGGAGGATATAACTACTTTAGATTGAAGATGGGGCATGTCGGGGAGAGGAAGCAGGGCACAGCTTCCAGTTGCAGGATTGCAGATAAGAAATCTGCGGGGTCCAAGAAGATCACTCTCTAACTTGACAAGTACTAAACCCTGACTGGAATCCAAAACTGGACCAACTTGTTGTAGGAAAGAGAGGGACTTGCCCGGGATGCCCAAGGAAGTAGAACTATTCGGGAGGACATGGAACTCAAGCGACTTAGGATTTTGAGGACTCAATAGAAACACGCTGCCATCGAAGAGCGAAGAGCGAATACACTGCCTGTCGACAAACAAGGGATCAGACAGGAGACCGTTTAGGGTTTTGGAAAGGGATGAGAGTTTTATGGCTGCTTTCGCTGGCATCCGTGAGCATATCTCCCACAATAGGTCGCTCCCTAGCAGCTCCCCGTCGGTTTTATTAGACTTTGAACTATCCATGGAAGATTTAGCTGCAAACAATATCACAAAAATCAATATATAGGTCTAATTGAAATCTGAATATAGGGAAATCCAATTAACAGAACCGGTGACAGCCAAACAATTAAACAAAGCCTGCGCCTTTCCTAAAATTCCAGTTCGGCAATTGAAATCCAAAGAGAAGGGAAATCAAAAAGAGTTGATGTATCCTCCATAAAAGAGGTCATTTGGTATTGATATCTAGATATCAAGATATCTAGATATCAAGATATCGTATATGCTGTTTGGAATGAAATTTCAGGATATCAAATATCATATATGTATATTTGTTGTTTGTTAAAACAATAGCATGAACGATCCAATTCAATCAACACAAATTTCAGCACAACTATATCACAACTAAACGAAATAAATCTCAAACAAAACAACATCAGCATAGAAACAATTTCGATTACAGGGCAGAGCACGCAAAAAGAAAAATCAGACTGGACAGCTATTTCGATTACAAGGCCTGCAAATTTCGATTACAAGGGAGAGCGGCAGAGCGCACAAAAACAAAAATCAAACTGGATAGCTATTTCGATTACAAGAGCACAAAAAATTTCGATTGTACAAGGGCTGCATATCGTTTTCAGTTTTCATATTTCAGGCAAAGAACAACAAGCCAGAAATCGCCCCAAAAATGCATAAACCCTATTCTACTAATCACACAGCCCTAGCCCTAGATTTCGAAATTGGGATTGCCTATCGAGTCCAACACACCATAGACGAGGCAAAGAAATAGGAGAGAAAGAAGAGAAGAAGAGGAGAAGAGAGAGCGTACCTGAGAGAGAGAGCGAGCGAGCAGAGAGAGAGAGCGCGCGCGCCTGAGTCGAGCGAAGCAGTGCTGTAGTGGGAATGGAGTTTATGTAAAATTATTTTAGATAAAACCCGTTGATTAAAAAATTTCAGAAAATTACAACAATATTATAAGGCAAAATTACAGAAAACCACCCGTTAAATATACGAGTTTGCAATTAACCACCCGTTAAAATCGAATTTACAGGAAACCACCCATTAAAAGTAATCTGTCAACAAGTCACCACCCCTATCCATACTAGTGTTAAGTTCCCGTTTAGAAAAGGTAGAAAGACACAAATGCCCCGGTAATTAAACAAAACAAAAGGAGAACAAGATGAATAGCCCGGATCGATCCCGTTCGTGTATTCCCAGGAGAGAAGAAGAAAGATTAGTCTCTAAAACCCAATGAATCCTGCAATTGAGTGACCGAATCGAAGACGGCGGACGATTTGAGTCTCCGAACCGAAGTGCTGCTTGTGTATTCCCATGAGAGAAGGTTAGTATCTAATTTAGGGTTTCACTTCTACAATTTGGGGGTTTTTTCGATCAAAAAACTGGTTAGGGTTTCACTTTTACAATTTTGGGGGGGGGGGGGGGTTTCGATCAAGAAAGTAGTTTGGATGGAGGTTAGCAGTAAAGTATTGGCTTTTCAAATGGTGTGGGTGTGGTAGAAAGTTCGTAAATGTAAAACAATTTCGGATGGAGGTGCTTTAAATAAAGGCTTGAAATGAAAACCCATTTCTTCTGCTAGAAGGCGATGGTACAACTCCATGTGCAGAAAGATGCTTTCTTATATCACATTTATGACTTTTTTGCTTGTTTTAATATTATTTTGTATTTGTTTGCTTATATATGGTCATGGGATATGTGTATTGTGCATTTATTTACACTATTTCAATGGTATCCTAGGTATCTTGTCTTCTTGTAAAATTGATACATTTCTTTTTCTTTTTTTTTTGTTTCCCTCAGATATGAATATTGTAGTAAGGTTTATGTTTGAAGGGTGTTTTTACTTGCAAGATGGAAAGATATTATACAAAAAAGGGAAAGTGTTCATGAAAAATGATGTGGATTCTGACCTTTTATCAAAGATAGAGTTGATAGAAATTCTGAAGAGTGATGTTGGGCTGGAAAATGTTGCTGAATTATGGTACATAGTTGCTGGAGAAACTATTGATAAAGGTTTAAAGCCCATAGAATTTGATAAGGATATACTAAGTATGCTAGAGTCCCTAGGAAGAGACAAAGTAGCACATGTGTATGTTATCCAAGAGAAAGAAGTGAGCCCATCTACCTTACAAAGCCCCAAGAGTACCCAACAGTCTAGCATTGGACATGTCAACCAAACCAAAACTACCCAAGATTCATCAAGCCATGGACCACTCATAGGAGTAGTGCCACCTCCAGCCCCCCAAAAAAATTATAAGAAACTTGTACCACCTTTAAGCTCAAAAAAGACAAACAAGCTTGAAGTAGACCGGGAAGATGATGATTGTGCAGATGATTTTGACTTAGGGTCGGATTCTTCAAGTTTAAGTGACGATGGTCTTGCTGAGGATGATGATATTTTTGATGAGTGTGTTGACCGAGAAGTGCAGGATGATGTTAGTGCGTTGGTATTGTGGGATGAAGACGTATCCGAACCGAAGTGCTGCTTGTGTATTCCCATGAGAGAAGGTTAGTATCTAATTTAGGGTTTCACTTCTACAATTTGGGGGTTTTTTCGATCAAAAAACTGGTTAGGGTTTCACTTTTACAATTTTGGGGGGGGGGGTTCGATCAAGAAAGTAGTTTGGATGGAGGTTAGCAGTAAAGTATTGGCTTTTCAAATGGTGTGGGTGTGGTAGAAAGTTCGTAAATGTAAAACAATTTCGGATGGAGGTGCTTTAAATAAAGGCTTGAAATGAAAACCCATTTCTTCTGCTAGAAGGCGATGGTACAACTCCATGTGCAGAAAGATGCTTTCTTATATCACATTTATGACTTTTTTGCTTGTTTTAATATTATTTTGTATTTGTTTGCTTATATATGGTCATGGGATATGTGTATTGTGCATTTATTTACACTATTTCAATGGTATCCTAGGTATCTTGTCTTCTTGTAAAATTGATACATTTCTTTTTCTTTTTTTTTTGTTTCCCTCAGATATGAATATTGTAGTAAGGTTTATGTTTGAAGGGTGTTTTTACTTGCAAGATGGAAAGATATTATACAAAAAAGGGAAAGTGTTCATGAAAAATGATGTGGATTCTGACCTTTTATCAAAGATAGAGTTGATAGAAATTCTGAAGAGTGATGTTGGGCTGGAAAATGTTGCTGAATTATGGTACATAGTTGCTGGAGAAACTATTGATAAAGGTTTAAAGCCCATAGAATTTGATAAGGATATACTAAGTATGCTAGAGTCCCTAGGAAGAGACAAAGTAGCACATGTGTATGTTATCCAAGAGAAAGAAGTGAGCCCATCTACCTTACAAAGCCCCAAGAGTACCCAACAGTCTAGCATTGGACATGTCAACCAAACCAAAACTACCCAAGATTCATCAAGCCATGGACCACTCATAGGAGTAGTGCCACCTCCAGCCCCCCAAAAAAATTATAAGAAACTTGTACCACCTTTAAGCTCAAAAAAGACAAACAAGCTTGAAGTAGACCGGGAAGATGATGATTGTGCAGATGATTTTGACTTAGGGTCGGATTCTTCAAGTTTAAGTGACGATGGTCTTGCTGAGGATGATGATATTTTTGATGAGTGTGTTGACCGAGAAGTGCAGGATGATGTTAGTGCGTTGGTATTGTGGGATGAAGACGTAGATCTTACTGAGGAGGTTGAGAAAAGCGATGATTCTGATGACTTGAGAAGCTTAAGTGAATCAGAAGGTGAAGCACATGCAAGGTATCCTGAGTTCAATACACTAGTCGATATGAAAAAACCAATTTGCTTCAAAGTTGGTATGAGATTTTCATCTAATGACGTGTTTAAGAGAGCATTGAAGCTATATTCTATTCAAAATGGGGGAGATTATTATTTTCTGCACAATGATGGCAGCAAAGTTTCAGCGTATTGCAAATACAAGTGTGATTGCGTCATGAAGCATTCGAGGAAGAAGTGTGTCTGCAATAAAATGTTGTGTGGGTTTAAGGCATGTGCTAGAAGAATGAGTAATGACGGAGCATTTCAACTGAAGACATGGCATCCTAATCATGATTGTGGATGGAGGCATGAGAATAGCAAGGTTACATCAGTGTGGTTGGCTGAGAAGTACCTCGAACATTACAGAGAAGACCCGCGGTGGGATTTGAGGGCATTTGTAGATTTGGTTAGGAGGGATCACAATGTTGAAGTGAGTTACATGCAAGCTTGGAGAGCAAGGTATAGAGCTTATTTGGTTACCCAAGGGGATGCAAAGAATCAATATGCAAGGGTTTGGGATTATGCCTTGACTGTGAAGAAATGCAACCCTGGAAGTTCAGTATTTGTTAAAGTATGCTATGGTCAACCAGAAAAACCGTTATTCCAGAGGATTTACATTTGCTTAGATGCTTGTAAGAAGGGTTTTTTAATGGGATGCAGGCCTCTGATTGGGCTGGATGGATGTCATCTAAAAGGTGCTTACACTGGACAGATACTGGTTGCGGTTGGGAAGGATGGGAATGAGCATATATTCCCAATTGCATATGCAATTGTAGAGGCTGAAAGAAAGGAAACATGGTGTTGGTTTTTAGAGATTCTAATGCAAGACCTTGGAGAGGGAACATTCACATTTATGTCTGATAGGCAGAAGGTGATTTCTTCTGTTCACCTATGTATATTTTAATTTTCAGTGGCTGTTTTTTATTGATGTTACATGGTGTTGAGAAAATTTATTTTCTTTGCAGGGTCTACAACAAGCTTTGAATCTCATTGTTCCCATGGCAGAGACAAGAGTGTGTGTGAGACACTTGTATAACAATTTCAAAGCGAAGTGGCCAGGAAAAGCTTTCAAGGATGCATTATGGACTGCTGCAAGAGCTTGTAACAAGCCTGATTTTGATGAGGCAATGGATTACATCAAATCGCTGGATGAAGGGGCACACAAGTACCTTGTAGATGCAAGACCAGAAACTTGGTCCCGACATGGTTTCAAGCATACCACCAAGTCAGATATGCAGCTGAACAATGTATGTGAAACATTCAATAGCAATATTTTGAGAGCTAGGGACAAGCCAATACTCAGCATGTGTGAATGGATCAGAAGGCTGCTCATGAAGAGGTTTGTCACCAATAGAGAGAAAATGAGTAAGGTTACAGGATGCAATTTGACTCCAAAGGCTGCGAAAAAATTAGAGAAGGCTAAGCTTGAAAGCTTGTCCACATGTAAAGCTATATGGGGAGGAGGTGATAGGTTTGAGGTTAGACAAGTTGATAGAACTTATGTGGTTGACTTAGAACAAAGGAGTTGTGGATGCAACAAATGGGACATTACTGGCATACCTTGCCCCCACGCAATTGCTTGTATAATGATGAGGAGGTTGAAGCCAGCTGACTTTGTGCATATCTACTACACTAGAGAGATGTACTTGAAGGCATATCAAAACAACATTGAGCCTTTGCCTGGTGATAAGCAATGGGAGATTAGTCACATGCCACACCCCGATCCACCGACACTAATAACTCAACCAGGTAGGCCCAAGAAGGTAAGAATTAGAGAACAAGGGGAAGGACAACCAGCAAAGCAACAAAGGCATAGGGTAGGAGGAAATAAATGTTCTCATTGTGGCATTGAAGGACACTACAAGAGCAAGTGCACTAATCCAGCCAAGGCACCTGAACTCCCTAACGAGCCTAAGCCTCGGAACAAAGGTGGCAGACCGAAAAATCCAAAAACTGTACAGTTTGGAGGCAGCTCAAAAGGAAGACCAAATAAGGTATATTCCATTCTTTTTAGTGTCATCTACTCGGTTATATTTTGTTAAAAGTCAATGCCTTTATTTATGTATTAGGCATATGAGAGAAATGGTCTTGTGCAAGAGAAAGCATATGGTGACACAATTGAGACACACTCTAAAATGGTAATTGTTACTTTATACTGGTTCCTTACAAATGATTTTATAAGGTTATAACTATTTTGGTTTTCATAGGGTACTACAAACCATGACACCCGTTTGACATCACAAGTTTCTACCACTCCTCAACCAAGTAGTCAGGTTAGTACCAAACCATATATATTAACAACTTTTATTTATTTCAGCAAGTGATTACATCATTTTTGTGTGCAATTACATGCAGGGAGCATCATCTACCACTTATCAAAGGATCGAATCTGCAGGAACAAGCACCACACAAAAGTATTTTCCAACTGCTCCACCTAGGAAACAAGTTCTCTTATCTATAACTCAGCTGGAAGGTGTCGTTGAAAGCGCGAACAAGTTATCTCATGCAGGGTGAAGGACGTATAAGCTAGAAACATCCATTTCAAGCTTCTATATATTTTGGACAGCTATGGAGCTTGATAGAACTATGATGTGTAAATCCTATAAATAGATGGGTATATTTTGCACTTTGATCATATTTTGCACTTACGTTAATCCCCAAGTATATATTTTGTTAGTACTTTGAAAACCATGATGTGTAATCCCTATAAACAGATGGTATATTTTGATCATATTTAGCACTTACTCTAAGCCCCAATCGTTTGGAAATATCAGTGCATTTATGACAGCACAAAACCATGCTCAAATCCTTTGGGTATATCATATTTTTCACTTACTCTAAGCCCTAATCGTATGGGTATATTTACATCATATTATTTGGTGTCATTCCATTCTTTTCCCATCTATAATGCAACCAGTGGTTCAATATAAATGATGGTTTTGATTTCTCACAAAACCATGCTCAAATATAGTTAGTCGTTCATCAAAAATCATTTGATGACCTTATATAAAAACGAGGTTGTCGTAACTACAACTGAACTTTTGACTCTCTAAGCATAACCTACATCAAGCATTAACGTGACATTTAAATGCAAAAACAGTAAGTGGACTGCAAAACTTATGAAACAAAACACTGGTTGCTTCTATGAAACAGCAAGCCAAACTGAGTGCTTCTATTCTATGACAGCAACATAAAAAACATAAAGGAAGTCTGAGTGAAGAACATGGGCTCCAAACGTGATTCTAGCTGCTATGGCAGCAACAAAACAGCAAGAAAGTCTAAGTGCTTTTAACATTTAACATTAGTAGTTTACACATGGTTGAGCACCTAGTACAAGAGCTTTGCAACGACAAAAAAAAGTCCAATAGCACAAATGATTTGCACAAGAGCTTTGCAAGATCTTGGTGGACAGATTGAGCTCCTGGCATTACATGCGTCAACTGAATTCTCATCCCCAACATCAGCATCGTTTCTAAGTTGTCTCACCTCCTCTCGAAGCCTTCGAATTTCATTCTCATAAGTTGAAAGCATTGTCTCTTTAACTTGTAATGTGTCCATCAACCGCAACATCTCGTCTCTTATCAATGGAATAAATTCTTTTGCCGTATTACACAAGGGAGGATCAAACCATTTCCAATAACCACATCCTCCAACCTGAAATCACATTAGACCAATTAGTTCAAAAACTTGTATCACCTAGAAAAATATATTGTGAAAATTATTATCATACTCACCCTATGGTTACCACATCGTATGAATCTTCTGCTAGGATTGTCATCAGTCATAGACGTGTAGTAACTACATGTAACTCCACACTCACATCTTACCAACTTCTTATCTTTTGCTGCAGTGTTCCATCTTTTAGTGAAAGTGCACATTTGAAAGCCTTGTTTGCCACTTGCACTCCCACTGTGAGATGAAGTTGTATGTTGCATTTCCTACCTTGCAAATATAGATACTAACCTTCAATTCGGTGAATAAGATCAAAACTCAAATTCAAAACCCAAAATAGATACTAACCTTCTTAATACACAAGCAAGACTTCAATTCGTTGACTCGAATCGGCACTGTTTTCTTTTCTACCAGATTAATAGATTATCATAGATCAAGCAACAATTTTGAGGTAAATGAAGTAGGTTTTATGTTATTAAAACAAGCCCCAAAATATTAAAACACCAAAAGAGAACATCATTCTACACCATTGCTATATACCATCGACAAAGTCACAAAACCCCCAAATTTGTAAAAATGAAACCCTAAATTAAATACCAACCTTCTCATGTGCAATACACAAGTAGGACTTCGATTCCGTGACTCAAATCGCCTGTCGTCTCCTCTTCTTTGTGGATTCTTCGCTCGATCGCACAATTCAGAAGGATTTAGAGGAGAGGTTGTGATACTGATCGATCGTCTTCATCTGCTCCTTCTTTTGGTCTATTTCTCCTTTTGTTTTGTTTAATTACCAGGGCATTTGTGTCTTTCTACCTTTTCTAAACGGGAACTTAACGCTAGTATGGATAGGGGTGGTGACTTGTTGACAGATTACTTTTAATGGGTGGTTTCCTGTAAATTCGATTTTAACGGGTGGTTAATTGCAAACTCGTATATTTAACGGGTGGTTTTCTGTAATTTTGCCATATTATAATTGATGAGAAAAAAACATTTTAAAAATATTATACTTTTAAAAATAATTTTGTCAAAAATATAGTATCATTTGTAATTTTTGCTCATATTTATTTTTGAGAACAATATTTTCATGATTAAAATATTTTTTTCTCAAATGTATATAAACCCTTAAGGAAAAATTTGCTCAAATATCCATTTAGGAAACCTAATTAAGTAAATGTCCACATTTAAATGGATATTAGGTAAATGTCCATTTTATTTTCATAATACCCTAACTACCCCTATTCTAATTAAACCCCAATTAATTGCCTAACAACCCTTCTCGCGTATATACTCGCGCGGGCGAAACCTCCTGTTGCTTCCGATCGGCACTTGGGCACCTAATTAATTAGCATCGCTAATTAGTCCACTCGGAGACCACAACTGCCGTTTTTCTATTGAAATCCAAATAAAGTGCAATTGGAATTTGTTGGAATTTGACACCGACACCGTTTTCAATTGGATCAGCCAAAGTGAACAAAGAGGCACGTGTTTTGTTGGGCTTCATTAGTGCAAGATGAATTAATTAACTTCAACCAAATCCGAGGTCGAAAAAAAAATTATGTCATAAAAAAAAATCAATTTTCACAAGAAAAACAAACCCTAGCATGTTTGGTACAATTTGTGGACAGAAGAAAAGCAAATCGATTTAATAGAGTTCGCCTACTCGATTGGATTCGGATTTGGGAAAACAAACTCTATCATGTTTGGTGACAATTTGTTAAACTTGCAAAATATGTCAATTTGTTTAATATTGGTGACAATTTGTTAAATCTGATCATTTCGAGATGTTAATTTTATGATTTGGGACAACAGGTGCGGATTTTTGTGTGAATACATTGCTCTGATGACAATTTGTTTATGTGTTTTTAGGGTTTGTGTGTTTCTATCTACTTCAAATGGATAATCCAGGTAATTAGTGTTCTTATTGATAAATCTAATTCGTTCTTACTTTATATGTTGTTCTATTTCAAGTGTTTATCATTGCTTGTTTGTTTTGGTGACATTTATTTGTTTGGTGACAATTAGTATTTAGCTTGATTCTATATCATCAATTTAAATGAGACTATCATGAGTTTGCTGCTTCATTGTTTGGTGACAAATGGAATTTATGTTGTTATTTTTAGATTGGTGACACTTGGTAGAGTTATATATTCTGTTTTGGTAACAAATAGAATTTATGTTGTTATATTTAGATTGGTGACAATTGGTAGAATTATATATTATGTTGAGTACATTGCTCTGATGACAATTTGTTTATGTGTTTTTAGGTTTTGTGTGTTTCTATCTACTTCAAATGGATAATCCAGATAATTAGTGTTCTTATTGATAAGAGTAAATTACACATAACCACCCTTAAATTAGGCTAGTTTTCACATAACCACCCATGAAATTATAAATTACAGAAAACCACCCATAAATTACATTTATTTTCAAAAGACCACCCATCCATTAAACCTCTATTTGTTTTGTTTGAAAATACTAAAATACCACTAATTCAAACTTATTTTTGAAAGGAAAGACTGAGGTGGCAATTGGGCGAGTCGGGTCGGATTCGGTTAGTCGGGTTTCGGGTCATTCGGGTTTCGGGTAATGTCTAATAATTTGATCATTTGGTTGGGTCGGGTTCGGGTTTCGGTTGTATCGGGTTTCAGTTATTTCGGGTTTGGATTGTATCAAGTTTTCATTATTTCAATATTCAATTTTAATTTTTTACTAGAATCTATCTTAAAATTCGGGTTATACCGGGTTTCGGTTATAACGGGTTTGAGTCTTAATGGGTTTCGGTTGAATCGGGTTCGTTTAATTCGGATTTGGTTGAGTTTCGGTTATAGGTTATTCGAATTTCGGGTTCAGAATGGGCCGGGTTGGGTCGGTGTTTAGGACAATGGGTTTCGGGTCGACCGGGTCGGGTTTTCAAGTTCGGGTCGTGTTTTGCCAGCTCTAGGGTTATTGTATATATTTTGGAACCGATTGTCCTGAACACCGACCCAACCCGACCCATTTTGGACCCGAAATCTAAATAACCGATAACCAAAACTAACCCAAATCCGAATGAACCAACACAACCGAAACCCGAAGCCGACTCAACCAAATGATCAAATTATTAGACATTACCCGAAACCCGAATGACCTGAAACCCGACTAACCGAATCTGACCCGACTCGCACAATTGCCCCCTCAGTCTTTCCCTTAAAAAATAATTTTGAATTAGGGGTAGATGTAAAGGCTCGGATTTTTAAATCCTAATTTTATTTTATTTTCGGAAAAAGGAAAATCAAAATGAATTTAGAAGCGGAATTTAACGGAAAACTCGCTAACTCGGTTTTTGAACTCTTAAAGCGAATTCCGTCCCAATTTTAACTTTAAAGATCGAATCCGTCATTTTTTTTAGGGATTTGAAATAAACTTTGCGATGTCGATATCTTCAAAATTTTGAAGCGTCATTTTGATCGAGTCGAAAAAAGATTGTGAGAGCGAGTTTCGGGGTTTATCTTTCCGGATATTTTGTTTTGGGACTTGAGGACCCCATTTCAATTTGTCTTGTTCCCTCTCCAAATTTGTGATTTCTCAACCAATCTCTCTCCCCCTTTGTTTTGACTACAAATGTCAGATGGAACCCAACCTCACCCTCCAGCCTTGCTCTCTCTATTTTGGGTTAGGCACCCACTCCTCTTTAGCTCTTCCCTCACTTACCTTATTCTCCAATTGAGGCAAAGATGTCAAACCTTCCTCCTGATTTTATACAGTCCTCCACGCCAACCTGGACCCCTTCCTCTGTCCGATGGTGACATTGCAGCTCCCCACTTTATTCTCCAGCTTGAATTTAAATTAAAGCCCATCAATTACACACCCTCATCCCTACTCTCCTTATCCTCTTCACCAAACAACCCCCGCAAGAACACCTTCCCTGCCTTTGTTCTCCCGAGCGCCCAGGAGCTCCAGCTGCCAGTCGTCATCCCCTTTCTTCAAGCCTCACAGCACCTCCATTCTCCTCTTTTCTGGCCGCCGAAAACCACCGCTGCAACCCCTGTTTCGTTCCAAGCAAACCGGGCAGCTCCTTCTCTCCCTCTTCCTCGTCCGACCAGCAGCAGCACAGCCACCATCTTCACCCTCCTCCGACGTCCGCCGAGCCACTACTCCCTCTCGAGCCCTGTTTCCCCGATTCGAACGGTAAGCCCCCTGCTTCGCTCCCTTTCACTCTCAGCTGCATAAAAGACGCGCCTTTAACCCTCAGACACTCTCCCTAGGCTATCTCCGGTGAAGGATCGGCTCCGACGAGGCCGAATCGAGCTCCGATCGAACGTTTCCGGCGAGTCGACGCCTTCGGTGAGCATCCCTTTCTCCTCCTTTCCTTGTCAATCTCTGTACCTTGGTGTCGGTTTTGGGTAGTCGGAGTTGGGTATTGTCGCCGGTGAGCTTCCTCTCTCCCTCCCTCCTGATTTCGAACGCAGAAGCTTCAAAGGAGATGGTGAACAGTCCAATAGGTTCGGTTTTGTTTTCTTTTAAATCCGGTATGGTTCAGCGATTTTAAATTAAAAAAAAAGGGGGGGCTTGGTCCGGTTCACATTATAAGGGAGTTGGATTTAATAGGATCCGATTTTGATAAGGAATTTGGGCCCTTTCTCACTTGGGCCTATTTTAACTAAAATGCATTGTAAATGGAAAAAGGGGATTTTAGGACAAATGTATTCTGAGATAAAATGTATTTAATAAACGGAATATAAAATATTGTATGGTATTATTGATGAGTTTAGAATTTACAATATTATTATTGGAATTTAAAGATATAACATTATTTTGGTGATTCAAAATATAATATTATGAGATTTGACTTTTAAAGGGGATCGGACGAACATTTTCCAAGACCGGAATTTCTAACTAGTTAACTCGGTTTCGAACGATTTTCGGGACTAACTTGGGAATTATGGGTTCGATGACTAATTAGCATGTTGATGTGATTGATTTCCTAATACCATGAATTGTGTGGACTAATAGCATGATTGAGTGACTAATAGCATGATGAGACGATAAAGTTATGTACCGTTGACTTATGCCTTATGAGATATGATGAATATGATGAACCTTGAGATAAATGACTGTGCGGATTATTATTGCGAATATATGAATATGGCTGAATGGAACGATGAGAATGATGTGGTCTTACGGAACGTGGCAATGTGGTAAGTGGTTGAACTTGATGGAACGATGATTGCGATATGTTTTGTGCTTGAGTGATTGCTATTCTCGTTGAATGATATGTTTTGTGCTTAGATGATTAGACGTAGACTTATATATGTGTTCTGATATGTATCTAGGTTATCTTTAATCTATCATAATGCTTGCCTTGCTGTTCTGCACCGCCAGGTAAGTCTCTTCGGAGCTTACTCAGATTGAATAGAGTTATTCTCTGCTTTAGGTGCATGATATACTAGGTGCTTGCATTCATGATCAGCATGCCATGTAGTACCATGCTAGGTTGCATCGACCGTTGAGCATTCTATTTCTTTATGTGTATGTAAACAGAACGGCCGTTATCTGTGAAGTAACTAGAGTCATTGCTAGGGTTATAGGACGACCTAGTCTCATCGGGTTCCGTCCTGAGTCAATCGAGTCATGAACTTCCTTATATTATGAGATGCCTGCGGGCTTTATTGTGGAGCGGGTTAGGCATGCGTGCCGCCCGATTACGATGGAATGCATTCACGAGCTAGCCAGTCTCCGCCCTATCGGAAGGGGGTGGAGGTAGGAGAGGGATATACCACTTGGTATTCTGTGCTAAGGCCTTATTATTATTATGTACTTGATCTTAGGAGCATGTTAGTGTGTTAATATCCCGCCATGCATCTAGAAGCATCTTTATTAGGTATAGCGTATATGTGTGCTTAGGGTTGGGATGCAGAGCTAAAGTGGGCATCGATCTAATCCCGCCCCATATCAATTTTTTTAGGTATCCGTTATGCTTACTACTGTTGATGCTGATTTGAGTCCATGACTGCTGGGTCTAACATGGCGGAAAGAGAGAGTTGAGATTCCAACTTCACCAATTTAATTACGGCTCGAATTTGAATGGTTGATCATATTTTGACCCGGCTCTGCCGTGGCACCCCTTTGTATTATGCTTTACTTCCGCTATTTGTGTGACCTTTGGTTTTCCACGCTTAGACTTATGACAGGTACAGGGGACTTCCCCGGGGATTCCAACGATCCCTTCGAATTTTGGGTATGAAATCCCACTTTAAAATGTTAGGATGGAATTTCAAACCTTCAACCTGTAATCGGGGCGCAAGATCCTAACGAGGGGTTTCATCCCTCGAAACGTAACCCGGGAATCATAATCCCGGGCCGTTACAAAGATGGTATCAGAGCGAGGTTGTGCAAACCGAGTATGATAGGTTGAAGTGGTTTTGAAAATGACCAAAGGTTTTCAAATGGCTTTCAAAATGTTTTAGAAAGGGCAAAATGAATTTAAAATGGCTAACTCAAATGAACTAAATATGAACTTGACTCAATAAATCTGGTAATCAAACAAAGGGAAATGACGGGGTAGTAAAGGCGCTAGACCATCCCTATTGGATGTAGTTGGGAACGGGTAGGCAAAATCCTAGCTTCTTTTACAGATGGGGTTTGAAGACTCCAAGGAGCCCGAGGGTTGGAGTAGCTTGGGCTAGGGGGCCGTGAGGTATTTGCTCCTCCGGTCAGTCGTCCCTCGAAGGACGGCATAGATCGTTTATGTGATTATATGCATTATATCCAACTAGGCCCGAGGGCGATCCTCCTCGAAGGGGATCATATTAATCCTGTTGATTACTTCTATGCTGAGTGCTATTATGCTTAGGATAGAGAACTAATCAGTATACTTTGACTTGAATCATGTATTGAATAACTGTGCAAATGGGATAGAGGGAGAATACCTCGTTCCTATGTCATTGAAATTCCTGTCCTGTCGGAATAGCTCTTCCATAATTCAAACCTCTGATGATTTTGACTCCGTCAACCGTCCCACCAAAACATTTAGGCATGTTAGCAAGGGTCGAAGAACGTCCGCTCTCCCTGTTTCGAGTCCTGTTTGGTACCCCACCATCTATACTTCTACTGAGTCTTGTACCGGAGGTTGGTGTCTTCCACGGGAAATTTGGGTTGGTTAACTAATTACCTTCGAAAATCATGTCGGATGTGAGGGTTACTTGAGTATGTTAGTGAGAATGATGAATGAAGTAGTTTTGAGTTATGAGTGAGTTGTCTCATGGAGTCACCCCTTTTGATCCTCGTAACGGTTAGCCATGTCTTCTCTCCGCAAGAGTCTAAGCCCGAGTTCTACCCTCACCTCTCAGAAACAGTGCAAGGGCCTCTGTGTCTTACCAAGCGATTCATACTAGCGTCCCACGGGGAAATGGGGTGATTAGTTAGTGATTGCCCTTAGAGAATTTTGTCTGGTTATAATGATAGCCTCCTTTATGACTTCATGACATGATATGTTGGTGTGTTTCCGCATGACTTGCCTGATAGCTTGCACGGTTGCTCCTATGTGGAGATATTTGTGCCATATGTATGAAACTTCTAGGATTATTATCTTTCCATGAATTAGGTCCATGATAGTGTGATCAACCCTCGTTGTATGTTTAAAATGAGAAATGAATGTCTTAGCATGCTAAATTGATCTAATATTGGACCTCTTTTATTGTTTACATGCTTGGTGAGTGTTGCTAGTACCATGTAGGACATACACCTCCCCATTATGGGCCCTCGTATGACTATGCGTCATCCGTGTCCTACTATGTGAATATGAGTGCATATGATGTGATAGTTACTATACCGTCCATGTATGACTTGACCATACCCGTAGTAGGAGTATTAGAATGCACCTTAACATGCTTGCATTGATCCCACATTATCTTGATTTGCTTATGTGTGTACGTAAGGTGAGTGATTAATCATACATGCTATATCCTATGATGCTCGCTAGATCTTGCATAACTTGTGTTGCATATGTCCATTGTCAGTCCATGTATAAATGATCTTAATATGTCAGGCACGGATGCTAAATGAAATGATAGGGTACTTGCTTGTTTTGCGTGCATGAAAAATTTGATTAGATGAACGTGTTGTGGACTCATAGGTCATTATTCCTTGAGATAGGTACATGCTAGTGTGGAATAATGTTGTTGAGATATTCGTGATTTTTATGTGTTTGTGTGCCACAATTATAACCTCATGGGACACCCTAAGGGCATCCTTGTAATCCGCGGGTTGGGATTCTATCTTCGATCTCGTCGTCCCTAGTCTTGGTGCATGTCTGAAATCCTTGAGGGTGTGTGTCGTCTTGCCTTGTCTCTCCCCTATCTCCGTAACTTCTAACTTTTGCGATCCCCTGATGAACGTCGACACAAAAGAAAGAACTGACAACCAAGTGGCACCAGAACGACACAGTGGAAGCGTGGTGGGTCCATGACCCATAGACCCCTTGGACGACGTCATCGATGGCAAGAAAGACGCATGCGCTCCAAAGACGGTGGTTGTGAACAGTACCCTCCCAGATGATTCGAGGAAGAGCATTCTTGAATCAAATCGCGGATTCTTCTATACTAATCGGACTTGATGTGGTGCGATAGGCCTAGAACTGACATAGTTGGGTATGTGATGACTGATATGTTGAACTAGTAGTAGATGGTTGCCTGACTAACTTGCGCTTGTGATGATGTGCCTTTTGCTTGAGTGTACTGACCTGCTGGTAAATCGGTTATGGGTTATATAGGTGGTGGTGTTTTCCTCTTGAGCTTAAGTCATGAGATTCTTCGGTGAGACAGGTCGGAAAGTAGCAGGTAGATTGAGGTCTTCGGATTGGGTCAGTGGTTGTGTGAGATGGGTTGCAAGAAATATGCGTCAGCAAGAGTAGAGCCGAGTGAGTTGGGATTTGTCATAAATAGTAGTCAGCGAGTATAGCTGAGCTTCCAGGTAGGTCTTAGGTGAGGGGTAGAGTTAGCATGGCGAGATCTTGAGGAAGAGGTCCTAGATCGAAGTGTCGGTAGGTAGTGGGTGCAAGTATAGGTGGTTAGTGTAGTCTAGAGGTGGATGAGTGAGCTAGGAATGGATCAGAGGGATTCTCAAAGGGAAGTGTTGTTCGACGGATTGGTGTGCTAAGGAAGGTGTCTAGATGGTATAGGAGCAGATCGTGGGCGGCATCGAGGATGATCGGTTAAGGAATATCTAAGGGATCGTAGAGTTGGGACTATGTTGTATGTGCTATGATTATGAGTGGTTTTGTTAAAGGATGAAGTTGAGGAATTGCTAAAGATGAGCAGTATAGGGTTGCTTGGGAAATCATCGATCTTGAATGTTAGGTTGTTCATATCAGAACTGTACGTGTAATGAGTATTTGTGAATTGTTTGGATAAAATTGGTAGTGCTTCGAGAATTCATGAGTGAAGGATTTCTAGATACGTTGTTGGAGGATTTTCGCATAGGGAATGAATCGGAATTTATGAGTGGAGGTTATTGTGGCTATTGAGGTATTTGAGGATGTGGGATGAGTCTTTGAGGAAGGGTTGGTAACTGGCTAAGGATTTCGTTGAGAATTCTGGTAAGACTGTTTACTTGAGGTTGAGACGGGGAGATTCTGAGCATGGATTTGGGAACTAGGCAAAGTGGAAGGTATGGGAAACGCTAGAGCAAGAAGGATTTTAAAAGGTTTTGCGAAGATGTGGTAATTGAGAAACTCGGATGAGGACGATTTAGGGATTCTGCGGAAATGATGATCGGTAAAAGAAGGCCTTGGACGGTAAGATGTCATGGTTAAGAAGTAGGAGCTTGAGGCAATTTAGGAATATAAAGAGATGAGGAACTAGAGTAGGACGACTTGAGGATTTCGAATGGTTAAGGTTTAGTAAGATTTGGAATGGTGAAATTTGGGAATATGTTGGGAAGAGGATCTAGGGTAGATCGGCTTGAGGGGTCATGAGTGGTTCAGGTTTCGCGAGCTTCGGAATGGGATGAGTAGGTAGAATCCATGGTTGGTCTTTGAGGATAGGCGCTAGTGATGAGGCCTTGGAAATTCGGGATTGAGGGTAGTGCTAGTGTAAAGACCGGGAATTTTAAATCACTATTTCATGTAAATATCTAAATATATTGGAGCTGGTTCTTTTTGAGATTCGAGAAATTTAGAAAAATCCCCGTCCTTGAGCAACTAAATTTCATTTTTAATTCTTTCAAAGCAAATTCCGGCATAATTTTGAATTTGATTGTTTTAAAGGGATCTTATCCTGCTCTCTTATGCCGAAACTCACGAATGTTTTCAGAATTCCGTTATAATTTCGATTTTGACGATCTATTTTGAATTACGACGGGATAAGGTCGAGTAAACGGGTTCCGAGATTCAGTCTTTGGCTACTTCGAATTTTAGAGTTGGGACCACAATTGCTTCTCTATCTTTTTCCCTTCTTTTTCTTTCTTTCTTCCCCTCCTACTCATCCGGATTCAGAACCAGCAGGCAGCAGCAACAGAACACCTCCCTCCACTTTTGTCATCTGCAGCTCCATGCCTCAACCTCCCTCCAGCTCACTTTTGTTTGTTTGTTTCCACAAATAAGCCAAACAATCCCACCACTCAGCTTCTCCCTCACCTATGGTTTCACCATTTTGTTTGAACAAAAGCAAACCCCTTGCAGCACCTAAAGCCCCTTTTTAAAGAATAAAAATCAAAACATACTCATCCCTAATTTCACATCTCCATTCTGTGTTTCATACCCTCCAAACGCCACTCTCCCATTTTTCCTTTTTGTTCAGGCATGGAGAAGAGAAACAACAAGAGAGGGAGAGCTAATGCACTCCCTGTTCGCTCCAAGCCAAACCATCCCCTGTATCTCTTCTGTCCGAGCGCAGCAGAAGCAACAGTCACCACAATCCATCGACACCAGCAGGCCACCGTTCTCCCTCGCCGCGGCGCCGCCATGAGCCCAGGGAGCGTCCCCTGTTTTGCCGAGAAGCAGGGAGCCGAGCCGAGCCTCACCAAAGCTCCATTTCTCCTCCTCCTTTTGCGAGCCGCGCCTAGCAATTCCCCCTCCCTCTGACGTCGTTAGAAGAAGCAGACGGAATCTCGCTAGAGCCAAGGCCGACGCCTTCCCCGAGCACCTCCCTTCCCTGTTTCTTCCCGTTCGGACCGCCGGTAGGCTCTCTCTCCTTTTCCTCTCGGAAACCAAGCAAAGTTCCTCCTTTCTCACTCCCATCTCTAATCTAGGCCGAGAAAGGCACAACCTCGCCTCCTACAATGCCTGGCGCGACTTCGACGAAGTTTTCCGGCGAAGCCCTTCGAATCTCGGTGAGCTTCTTTCTCCCTCCTTCTGTGTCGTCTTGATGTGTTATGTGTTTCTTAGTGTCGGGAGAGTTCGGGTGCGTGGGTCGGATCGAGAACGGAGCCCCGACGGCTCTGATTATCTCCTTCCTTCTCCGTCTTCCTTCGTCCGTGAACAAGAGTTTGCGTGAGTTGGAGAGGGCGGGTTCAACCTTCTTTTCCTTTCTCAGACCGGCCGGTTCGGCCTAAATTCTCCGGTTCACTTAGTTGCAGGTTGGGCCTAATTCCTTCTTTCTCTCTTTGGGCCTATTCTTTCCGGGTTGGGGGCTTCGTTGGGCTTGATTCCGGGTTATATCTTTTCTCTGTGGGTCATCAGTAAGGAGAGGGTAGGGGATCCGGGTTCTTCTTTCCATGTTGGGGCGGGTTGGATCCTTCTCTTCGGGTTGGGCTCTCCCTTTCCGGGCTATTCTTATGGGCTGCTGGGTTTGGATTTAATTGTTAATTGTTATGATATGTTATGTGTTATGTTACTTATAGATATGCTATATTATATGCTAAGTAATAAATCTTGGTTTAACATTATTCGTATTATTAGTCATATTATGTTTTTATGGAAATATATTTTCTGAGTTTTTAAAAGTAATAAATTATTCAAATATTATTATTTGGAATATGCATTTTGTGATGATATAAATATGAGATTTTGGGAATTTTTGGAAATAAATTATTAATAAAAGAATATTTGGTGTTTATGATAATTATATATATTGATGGTAAATTATTTAAAAAGAGGTTTCCAAGCTTTAGGAAATGTCTCTAAGGATTTGTTGTTTAAACCAAAATGCCGGAATCATTTCTATAATATGATTTTGAGGGATTGGTTTTAAGGTTTAAATGTTTAATGTCGGGATTTGGCTAAGTATGACTTTAAAGGAATTATTGATTTTATCAGTTGATTTAACTTGAGATTTAAGAGTTGGGAAGTTTTGGGAAGAATGAATTTGGTTGATGTTGACCCTATCGGAAGGGTTTTGGAAAACGGTTTCGCTATCGGTTGGTTTCGAGTATGTTGAGAACTTGGGTTTCGTGCGTATGAATGTTGGTCTGGTAGCTTATGGAAGTGGCTTGATGATAGGTGTGCATTGCTTTTGGATTGCTTTGGACTTGCATTTGGGCCCTTGCTTGTGTTATCTTGCTGTTCTGCATCTTCAAGTAAGTTCCCTAGGGGGCTTACTCAGGTTGGACATTCATGCCTGTTGTTGCATTTTATGTTAGGTGTTGCATATGCATAAAAGCATGCCATGTAGTATCCTATTTAGGTTGCACTAATTGAATGAGCATCTGCTTACTTATTGCGTTTGAAACAGAACGGCCGTTATCTGTGATAGTCCTAGAGTCTTTGCTAGGGTCATAGGGTAGCCCAGCCTCATCGGGTACCCTGAGTCAATCGAGTCATGAACTTCCTTATATTATGAGATGCCTGCGGGCTTTATTGTGGAGCGGGTTAGGCATGCGTGCTGCCCGATTATGATGGAATGCATTCACGAGCTGGCCAGTCTCCGCCCTATCGGAAGGGGGTGGAGGTAGGAGAGGGATATGCCACTTGGCATTGTCTTGGGCCCTTTACAGTATTTTTACACATTATTATAACTAGGAGCATGCTAGTGTGTTTGACTTTCGTACTGCATTAGAGCATCTTTATTAGGTATAGCACATACTATGTGGCCTCAGCGAGGACTGCCGGTCCCGCATGAGTGGCTCGATCTGACTCCTTTCCCCGTTCTTTTTTTAAGGTATTTCTGCAGATTTTGATTGCTCGATGTCTATATGACGGGGTTCCCTTTTGGCGAATCGAAGAATCTGGCTAATATTCTAACTTAGTAAAATGGTAATTACCCACTCATGATTTGGTTTTGACCGGCTCTGCCGTGGCACTTGTATCTCTACTTTGCTTCCGCTTTACTTTTCGTTTGAAATGGATTCCGAGACATAGTATTAAGACAGGTTGAGGGTACCCAACGGCCCTTCGAGGTTTTTAGGGTTTGAAATCCCTCTTTCTCCTAATCTTAAAATGAGTTCGAAACCTCGACCCGTACCTGGATTGCAAGATCCGAACAAGGGGTTTTATCCCTTGAAACGTAACCCGGAAATCATAATTCCGGGCCGTTACAGCTAGATTGGATTCTACGATAGAGTTGTCGAGGATTTGGATTTGAGTGTCAGGTGTGAGATGGACGATTGAGTTAGGTTTCTAAAGGTGGATGTTTAGTGAGAATGGTTAGTGGTGCGGGGAGTATGATCAGGTTAGCAAGGTGAGTTGAGATGTCCCTTTTGGGAGATGATGGTCAGGTGGAGTCTTGAGAACCTAGGAAGAGTCGATCAGCGAGATTGTTGAGTAGTGTCTAGATCGATCGTGAGAGCGGTTCAGTAGAGGACTTGGGATTTCGATTAGAAAGTAAAGACGGGACTAGTAGAGGACCCCTAGGACGAGGGTCTGCTTTATAGGGAGTCTTGGCAGTTGGTCGAGGTGGTGAGCTTGGCGGAATAGAGGAATTGTGTGATTGGGAACTCCGAGATATGAGTTTAGATGGCTCGAGGGCATATGAGTTGGGATACCTAGTAATTAAATTGGGATGTAGGCCTTGAATTGCGGATAGTTTTGAGGCTATAGAGATTGTATGCTAAACTGAGTGCAATGGTATGTAGAACTAGTATCAGATTTGAGTTGGTAGACTTGGGTGAGGTTGATCTTGATGCGAGAGATGATGAGTAGTGGCGTGTCTTGTTATGGTTGATGGTTATAGACAGGTTCTCTTGGGGATGTGATCTAGTGTTATGCTCTACTTTAGGCCAAATGTTGGGCGAATTCTATGCTTAAACGATGTTGATTCCATGATGTATTGGCGTAGACAATAGTGGGCGGCTAGTACTAACATAGTTATCCCCTGAATTTGATGAAATGCTAGTGTACGAAAGTACTTGTTTGCCTCTAATGCGATGACGCTTGGTGGTTAGCATGAGTATGATGTGCTATCTGATTGATATGACGTGATTATCTTATTGATATGATGTGATGTGATGTGATGGACCCTACTATGAATGATACTATGCCAGATATGTTCTATTATGTGACTATCCTTGACATGGATATGATATGATTCTATACTGAACGATTGCTATGGTATACAACACCTTGATTGGGAATTGCTAGGATGTTACAACCAAATTGATGAACTTTGATTCTGACTTGGAAGGTATGGAGAAAATTGGGATTAGCCTTAGAGGTGGATGACTCCAACTCATGAAATTTGAAGCTTGCTTGATTAACATCGGGTTAAGGGATTTTGAATCATGTCAAAAGGAACTAACTTGGATTTTGGGAAATTTAACGCGATTGAGAATTTCAATGATTTTGAAACCAAACCTTTTCGAACTAAGATCCCCCTTTAAACTTTCCAACCGAGCTTGCATTATGACGCCCCACGAAATGGATACAGGCATTTTATAGGGGCCCTTATAGACTGTTTGCTAAAACCTAGTGGAGACGTTGTAATGCTTTCGAGTTATGATATAACCGAGAAGTCGGGGTAAGGATGTGGTAAGGTCCCATATCACACTCTCGCTACGACCTATCAGGAATATTATGACTATGACGACGATGTTGTGAGGATCTCATAGGGGCACTTATGAGGCACTTACGGGATCAATGGAATGGTCCTTGGACTCACCTACTTCCAACTTCATCCCCTGCCTTGTTTTGATTTTAGTCTCGGGGACGAGACTTGTTTTTAGAGGTGGATGATGTAAAGGCTCGGATTTTTAAATCCTAATTTTATTTTATTTTCGGAAAAAGGAAAATCAAAATGAATTTAGAAGCGGAATTTAACGGAAAACTCGCTAACTCGGTTTTTGAACTCTTAAAGCGAATTCCGGCCCAATTTTAACTTTAAAGATCGAATCCGTCATTTTTTTTAGGGATTTGAAATAAACTTTGCGATGTCGATATCTTCAAAATTTTGAAGCGTCATTTTGATCGAGTCGAAAAAAGATTGTGAGAGCGAGTTTCGGGGTTTATCTTTCCGGATATTTTGTTTTGGGACTTGAGGACCCCATTTCAATTTGTCTTGTTCCCTCTCCAAATTTGTGATTTCTCAACCAATCTCTCTCCCCCTTTCTTTTGACTACAAATGTCAGATGGAACCCAACCTCACCCTCCAGCCTTGCTCTCTCTATTTTGGATTAGGCACCCACTCCTCTTTAGCTCTTCCCTCACTTACCTTATTCTCCAATTGAGGCAAAGATGTCAAACCTTCCTCCTGATTTTATACAGTCCTCCACGCCAACCTGGACCCCTTCCTCTGTCCGATGGTGACATTGCAGCTCCCCACTTTATTCTCCAGCTTGAATTTAAATTAAAGCCCATCAATTACACACCCTCATCCCTACTCTCCTTATCCTCTTCACCAAACAACCCCCGCAAGAACACCTTCCCTGCCTTTGTTCTCCCGAGCGCCCAGGAGCTCCAGCTGCCAGTCGTCATCCCCTTTCTTCAAGCCTCACAGCACCTCCATTCTCCTCTTTTCTGGCCGCCGAAAACCACCGCTGCAACCCCTGTTTCGTTCCAAGCAAACCGGGCAGCTCCTTCTCTCCCTCTTCCTCGTCCGACCAGCAGCAGCACAGCCACCATCTTCACCCTCCTCCGACGTCCGCCGAGCCACTACTCCCTCTCGAGCCCTGTTTCCCCGATTCGAACGGTAAGCCCCCTGCTTCGCTCCCTTTCACTCTCAGCTGCATAAAAGACGCGCCTTTAACCCTCAGACACTCTCCCTAGGCTATCTCCGGCGAAGGATCGGCTCTGACGAGGCCGAATCGAGCTCCGATCGAACGTTTCCGGCGAGTCGACGCCTTCGGTGAGCATCCCTTTCTCCTCCTTTCCTTGTCAATCTCTGTACCTTGGTGTCGGTTTTGGGTAGTCGGAGTTGGGTATTGTCGCCGGTGAGCTTCCTCTCTCCCTCCCTCCTGATTTCGAACGCAGAAGCTTCAAAGGAGATGGTGAACAGTCCAATAGGTTCGGTTTTGTTTTCTTTTAAATCCGGTATGGTTCAGCGATTTTAAATTAAAAAAAAAGGGGGGGCTTGGTCCGGTTCACATTATAAGGGAGTTGGATTTAATAGGATCCGATTTTGATAAGGAATTTGGGCCCTTTCTCACTTGGGCCTATTTTAACTAAAATGCATTGTAAATGGAAAAAGGGGATTTTAGGACAAATGTATTCTGAGATAAAATGTATTTAATAAACGGAATATAAAATATTGTATGGTATTATTGATGAGTTTAGAATTTACAATATTATTATTGGAATTTAAAGATATAACATTATTTTGGTGATTCAAAATATAATATTATGAGATTTGACTTTTAAAGGGGATCGGACGAACATTTTCCAAGACCGGAATTTCTAACTAGTTAACTCGGTTTCGAAACGATTTTCGGGACTAACTTGGGAATTATGGGTTCGATGACTAATTAGCATGTTGATGTGATTGATTTCCTAATACCATGAATTATGTGGACTAATAGCATGATTGAGTGACTAATAGCATGATGAGACGATAAAGTTATGTACCGTTGACTTATGCCTTATGAGATATGATGAATATGATGAACCTTGAGATAAATGACTGTGCGGATTATTATTGCGAATATATGAATATGGCTGAATGGAACGATGAGAATGATGTGGTCTTACGGAACGTGGCAGTGTGGTAAGTGGTTGAACTTGATGGAACGATGATTGCGATATGTTTTGTGCTTGAGTGATTGCTATTCTCGTTGAATGATATGTTTTGTGCTTAGATGATTAGACGTAGACTTATATATGTGTTCTGATATGTATCTAGGTTATCTTTAATCTATCATAATGCTTGCCTTGCTGTTCTGCACCGCCAGGTAAGTCTCTTCGGAGCTTACTCAGATTGAATAGAGCTATTCTCTGCTTTAGGTGCATGATATACTAAGTGCTTGCATTCATGATCAGCATGCCATGTAGTACCATGCTAGGTTGCATCGACCGTTGAGCATTCTATTTCTTTATGTGTATGTAAACAGAACGGCCGTTATCTGTGAAGTAACTAGAGTCATTGCTAGGGTTATAGGACGACCTAGTCTCATCGGGTTCCGTCCTGAGTCAATCGAGTCATGAACTTCCTTATATTATGAGATGCCTGCGGGCTTTATTGTGGAGCGGGTTAGGCATGCGTGCCGCCCGATTACGATGGAATGCATTCACGAGCTGGCCAGTCTCCGCCCTATCGGAAGGGGGTGGAGGTAGGAGAGGGATATACCACTTGGTATTCTGTGCTAAGGCCTTATTATTATTATGTACTTGATCTTAGGAGCATGTTAGTGTGTTAATATCCCGCCATGCATCTAGAAGCATCTTTATTAGGTATAGCGTATATGTGTGCTTAGGGTTGGGATGCAGAGCTAAAGTGGGCATCGATCTGATCCCGCCCCATATCAATTTTTTTAGGTATCCGTTATGCTTACTACTGTTGATGCTGATTTGAGTCCATGACCGCTGGGTCCAACATGGCGGAAAGAGAGAGTTGAGATTCCAACTTCACCAATTTAATTACGGCTCGAATTTGAATGGTTGATCATATTTTGACTCGGCTCTGCCGTGGCACCCCTTTGTATTATGCTTTACTTCCGCTATTTGTGTGACCTTTGGTTTTCCACGCTTAGACTTATGACAGGTACAGGGGACTTCCCCGGGGATTCCAACGATCCCTTCGAATTTTGGGTATGAAATCCCACTTTAAAATGTTAGGATGGAATTTCAAACCTTCAACCTGTAATCGGGGCGCAAGATCCTAACGAGGGGTTTCATCCCTCGAAACGTAACCCGGGAATCATAATCCCGGGCCGTTACATATTAATCTTTTCAAACAAAATAAATAGAGGTTTAATGGATGGGTGGTCTTGTGAAAATAAATGTAATTTATGGGTGGTTTTCTGTAATTTATAATTTTATGGGTGGTTATGTGAAAACTAGCCTAATTTAAGGGTGGTTATGTGTAATTTACTCTATTGATAAATCTAATTCGTTCTTACTTTATATGTTATTCTATTTCAAGTGTTTATCATTGCTTGTTTGTTTTGGTGACATTTATTTGTTTGGTGACAATTAGTATTTAGCTTGATTCTATATCATCAATTTAAACGAGACTATCATGAGTTTGCTTCATTGTGTGGTGACAAATGGAATTTATGTTGTTATTTTTAGATTGGTGACACCTGGTAGAGTTATATATTCTGTTTTGGCGACAAATAGAATTTATGTTGTTATCTTTAGATTGGTGACAATTGGTAGAGTTATATATTCTGTTTTGGTGGCAAATGGAATTTATGTTGTTATTTTGTTGTTTTTTTTAAATTGGTGACAATTGATAGAGTTATATATTCTGTTTTGGTGACAAATGAAATTTATATCTCATTTAGCTATAATGTAATTTTCATTACCCTTCTGTTCAATTGTAATGGAAGTTGTGGTATGTATACCATCAAATATATCGAAAGTCTTGCATTTCATGGTGGTGTTGAAGCTATTTCAGACAAGTATATGGATGCGTATAGAGAGATAGGATGGCTATATAGGGTCTTGCTATTTTGGATGTTAAGTATGAATGTCTCAACTGTTCCCATTTGTTTTGATATTTTTGCAAGTTGATGTAGTCTGACAATTAAGTATTACAAAGTTAAACTTTACATCAAATTTCATCTACTTAGGGTTATTATTGTAACAAAAATGCGTTAATATTAGAAATAAGATGCCATTATAGTATTGTACATCAAATTATTCGTTTGCTCAAGTTTAGCCCCTTTAGGGTCTATGCTCCTCTAGTTCTAGGGTTTCAGTTTTGTAACAAAAATGTGTTAATATTAGATGACAAATCTGATAACATTGGCACTGTACACACATTTTAGGGTTTAGGGTTTAGGGCCTTGGCCCTAAACCCTAAAGACTAAACCCTAAACTATACTGTACATCAAATTTTCGCCTGCTCAGGTTTAGCCCCTCTTGGGTCTATGATCCCCTTGTTCTAGGGTTTCAGTTTTGTAACAAAATTGTGTTAATATTAGATGACAAATGTGATAACATTAGCATTGTAAACATTGTAGTTTGATGAAAGTGTTTTGTAGTTGGTGACAATAGGTCGGTGACAATTGGTTGGTGACACTGTTTTGTCGTTGGTGACAATTAATTTCTAAAAATAGGTGGTTGACACTAGATTGGTGACAAAGCTTTGTAATTGGTGACAGTAGATTATTGACCAAAGCTTGATGAAAATAGGTTGGTTACACTGTTTTATTGTTGGTGTCAATAGATTACTGAAAAGAGGTTGATGAAAATGTTTTTTATAAGTTGGTGACAATATGGTTGATTAAACAATATGAAAACAGTATTCTGTAGTTGGTGACAATGCCTTGGTGATGTATAATGTTATGATGACAATTTTTTTAAGGTTACAATATCATGGTGACAATATATTGTCATCAACCTTGTCATTAATAGTTGTCACCAACAATTGTCATCAGGAAAATCATCTATTAGCAGAAAAACCCCATTTTTCATCGAGGAAAAGTGTTACTGGCAACTGTCACTTGAAGAAAATCAATTGTCACCCAAATTTTTTTGTCATCAATAGTTATCACAAGAAAAAAAGAAAATCAATTGTCACAAGAAAAGATTTTCCCATAACTGTCACCGGAAAAAATAAAATTTCACAAAAAATAATTGTCACCAAAATAATTGTCACCATTAACTGTCACCAGAAAAATATACTCAACTGTCACCAAAAAATTGTCACCAAATGCAAGCGTTGACCGGAATGGTCAATGTTGACTAGTCAATGTTAAAATAAAAAATGGTCAAAGGGGGAAGGGGGGAGGGTTAGGGATAGGGAAGGAGGGATATTTTTGGAAAAAATGGACATTTACTTAATTATGTAAAAAATTGGACATTTACTTAATTTGGCCATGAAAAATGGATATTCACCAAATTTAACCTAATCATTATGACATGTTATAATTTTTGAAATTTTTTATCAATAATTTTGACATAAAATAATTTTATGATATAACTAGTCGTTCCGCTATATACACCCCAAACTCTTCACGTTGGAATTGACGTGCAGGGTTAAAGTGAGTTAATTATTTTTTTTAAAGTGCTAATTAGAGGGAAAGGGTTGCACGTTGAAAATTACGTGCATTTCTGATGAAAGATTTGCGGTGTATCTAACAACACCTCAACTAGTTCATTACTCGCACAATCTTTTTTTATATTAATACGTTTGACATTAAAAAGACGGTATAAATGTTAAAGTTGATCGTTTACACAAGATGCCAGAAAGAGGGTAAAAAAAAAACTCATTTTAAAATATAGTTGTAATGTTTTACTGACAAATGCAAGCACACTAAGATCATCAAGCACACCAGAATGGATATCCTTCACTACTGAGCCCCTGTCGTCGACTTCTTCCGGCAAGGAGGCAGAGGAGCCCCACAAAGCCCCGGGTTGTGGGCGTAGCTAGCTGCAGGAAACCGCTTGCTAAAACGAGGGATTCACCCTGTCAGATTGTTGCTCGCGACACTGAACTGATTGAGCCGAGCAAGTCTGGTAAGCTGCATAGGAATGTGACCCGAAAGGCGGTTGTGATCAAGCATAAGACGGTTCAAGAAGACGCAGTTTGCGAGATCAGTGGGGATAGAGCCCGAGAAGGCGTTGTTGGAGAGGTCAAGCAACGTCACATAAGGCAGGAGGGTGGATACATTGGAAGGAATTGGGCCATCCAGTTTGTTCCCTGAGAGATACAGTCCTGTCAAGGTTATGCAGTTGGCTATGCCAACAGGAAACTGACCCTTTAAGCCTAAGTCTTGTAGGTTGATGTTCAAGGCTCTATTCTCATTCGGGTTCCAGTAATCGATCCCAATGAAGCCGCAGATGAACCGTTCGGTTTCATTAGAGAAATCCCACCATTTGGTCAGTCCTGTGATGGATTTCTGTATTGATTTCAGGCAGTAGATATCAGTTTGGGTAGCACAGCTCAGCCTCACATGAAGCATGAACACCAATCCACACAGCAAAAGAGAAGATCTTCTATCCATGGCTATATAACCTGGAAAAGGAGTTTTAAGATGGATCAATGTGGAAGAACAAACACAAGAAACTGCATTACTTAACAATCAAATAAGGAAAACTAAATGAAATTGAGACATACCCAGATGAGGAAAAGTTGTGATTTGAAAACCAATCAAGGTTGGTACTTAAAAAGGGAAAATTCACAACAGTTTAGAGTCAAGATAGATGGCTGGATAGAGATGGAAATCATATGTGAAGAACCAGTCAAGGGCTAGTGACTTGTCTATACTGGCAGTCTGGCATTAGTATTTATATCAGTGCATAAAATTCTAAAGAAAATGACATGGTTAAAGTGATTTCCTATTGGACGAATAACGATTTGTTCCTTGCCTTCTGATAAGTAAATTGTAATGAGTGTAGTTTGCAAACTAGTTTCTGAAAGCAAAACCATTGCTAAGCTAAACCACTCCTTTGTTAAAAAAATTTTATAATTGAAAAGTGGCAAAATCAAAATATAATGTGGCTGTGGATATGAGTTAAGGATCAAACTGAGATTTTTCAGCTAAGAAGGGCTCATTGCTCAACGGCTAAAAAAAAGGTTGGAAATCTGATAGAGCTAAGATCAGGAAACCAACAGAAAACCTCACACAAACACTGATTAGTTGGATTCAACATAAGAACACACTTAAGGACCCAAAATGAGATACAATCTTAGGGAAACTAATAATAGAAGACCCTTAACCACTTAGCTGCCTTACATTTCCTCCTATATTCATTGTGCACATTTTGCTAACTAACAAAATCCGAAAATCGGATTACCATTCCTCAGGTTGGATGTCAGTTTGGAATACCTGATGTTAAAATTTGATTGATAAACCAAAGCTTAAACATTCATAATCAATTATGGCGTAAATAATCAGGGATCAAACCATGTTCTTAACATCCATCATCACTTCTTACATCTATCTTCGTCGTGCAACACATCCGGACAGTAAAGCTGCTATAAAATCTAATTCAAGGCTATAGTCTCAGATGAGCAGCAGTAAAATAGATCAGATGATGTAATGGGAATGAAATCAACAATACAATACCTAGTTATACTAACAACTAAAGAAGCGGCACAAGGTGCTAATCAAAGTGTTAAGATAAACTCACAAGCTAAGTAAGCTGTTACCAGACTGTTTAAGATTTACCTTGCATATATAGGCATATAGCATCCGTTTTCAAGAAATCCTCTTGCGCACTCTACATGAATGTGATCCCGGATATTCAAAACCTGTGAAATGGTAAAAGATGAGAAGAAATGATGACTCCTACTGTAAATAGGAAGAAAATAATGGACTATACAAATGATGGATTGTATCTGGGAAAAGTTGTTTGTCTCTGATGTTGAGACAGTTAATCCTACAGGAAAATCTCTCTATAAACAGCTTGATTCTTCTTGATGTTTTCTACTTTCTAGGGGGGTTTATTTGCCAATAAATTGTCGAGGTGAAGAACTACTCTATTCAGGAATGTCATCAGGATCTACTCTCAGAAATCTGCAGCACTATATTTCCTTATATCATAGGTGCATTACAGAATTTAAAGATAGAATACCAACTGCAACACAGGGAAAGAGGAGAACATAATTCAGTATGAGTCTTCAGTCACCTGCATCATGCAAGATGGCATCGACGTACTTGTGAATTTGTGTGTCAAACAGCCAATTACCGAGTAAAAAACCACAATGGCTGCTATCAACAAATGATCAAGTTGATGATCTAGATGACTAGATTCATTTCTTTAGCCAATACAGCACTTTCAGGACCAGTGACAGAGCCAGAAAATTTTCGAAGGGGGGGCACCGTCAGAAATATACGATATTGTTTTGGATTAAATTGACATGAAGAATTATATATAATACGATAATTAATTATGTTATTTTAAGATAAAATATCACCGATTTATGATAAAACGCTATTATTATTTTTTTGCGCCTAAAAAAAAGACATATAAATATATAAATAAAATATCCAAAAAAATCAACTAAATAAGTATAGGAAACACAATATAATTAATAAACATTAAGTTAATGTTATGGTTGTTGTATGAGCTAAGTCGTTAGAGCTTAATTAGCTCAAGTTTTGCTCAATAAAAGCTCGTCTCAAGCATTATTTACAAAATGAGTTTATTATGAGCACATTTTTATGCTTGATTCAAAGTTTGGCTCGGCTCGATTGAAACTCAAATAGCATGAATTTTATGAAATTTACAAATTTTCTTTTAAGTTACTATGTCATGAGCAAGTAAAGTTGCATATATAATATTTGCAAAAAAAAAACACTCAGCTCAAACTCGTTTATTTACTAAATAAGTCGAGTATGAGCTCAATTTCAAATATAGGTTCTACTCGAGCTTGATTTGTTTCTAAATGAGATAAATATAATCAAACATTAATACTAGACTTGTTTGGCTCAAATTAAAAACCCTAGTTAAGTATAATTTATTGTACTCATAACATATAATATATGTATAACTAGATATAAAAAATTTAAACTTTCGTAACTTCTTATCTAATTGTCGGAATGATTAATATAACCTCTCATTTCGAAACTCTCGAGATAAAGTATAGTATGTAAATGTTAATTTAAGTAAAATATAAAAGCATTATAGTCTATTGAAACAAAATTAAAGTGATTAATATACCCTTAATTTTAAAACATTCACAACTTTTTACTCAGATGTCGGATTAAGGCGTATTATATATCAAAACGAAGCTATCGACGAGAAGAATACACCTAGGTAGTTCGTCGCGTGAGAGAGGAGGCACGTGCCCTCGTAGTCCCCCCCTCAGCTCCGCCCCTGTTCAGGACCCAATCCCTTCCTACAGATAAAACAATATTTGAATCCTGTGTCATATGATACATATACCTCGTCTCCCATTCCCGGGATCATCTGTTCTATCCTCATCTTCTACTTTGGAAGTCACTTGAAGCTCCTCTTGAACAACGGTATTTTCAATTTTCATTAGGGGTGGGCATGGGACGGGATTGGGGTAATCCCGCGTCCCGTCCCGCGTATTTTTTGCGGGACGGGATTGAATTTTTTTTTCTAAATCCCGCCGGGTCTTATCCCTCACGGGACGGGACGGGATTTGTCCCTCGTAAAAAATAATTAAAAAACAATTCAATTAACTTGAAAAATAACAAGTAGAAATGTGAAAAATAAAGTTATTACAAAATACAGTAAGTATTTATCAAAAAAGGAAAAAATGCATAATTACAGTAAGTACTACTGTACTAGTAGTAAAATACAGTAAGTAAATTTGAAACAAAATGCAGTAAGAAAAATACACTAAGAAAAATAGCAAGTAAAAAAAACAAAATACAGTAAGTACTAAGTAGCAAAGTACTACATTTAATCCCATTACAAAATATACAAAAGTATTATTTTACTTATTTCAATATTTCTTGGATGTTTTAATATTTTATTGTTATTTTAAAGTTTAAATTTTGGGTTTAAACAAATGTTAAGGTATAATATAAATATATTATTATATGTTTATATTAATTTTAATTATATATATAATTTTTTTATATATATGCAGGACGGGACGAGATTTGCGGGATGCGAACCCTTCGTCCCGCGTACTTTTTACGGGACAGGATCGGGACGGGATTGAATTATTTTTGGGCTATTTGCACAAATACCACTTTTTGTTTGTGGGTTTGCAAAAATACCACTTTTTTGGAAAATTTGCACAACTACCATTGGTGGTATTTTTGCAAATAAAACTAGGAAAGAGCTAAACCGGTTGCAGGTTGTCACAAGGAGAGAGAGAAAGGAGAGAGAGAGTTTTGGTGAGGATTTTCACAACCCTAATTTCTTCCTCCTCCTCTTGCGTCGGGGACGCCCAGAACGAGTCGGCGGCTAGTAAATCCTCAAACGACGACACCTCCGAGCCCGCAAAACTCATCGCCGGCGAAAGCGCTTTCCCGCTGTCACACAACTCCTCTTGCTCCATCTCCACGGGCTCCAAATCCCACAGCGTCCAATTACTGGTCGGCCCGCTCACTGGCAAATCGTGCGTGATGGAGTTTCTCCATGGCGACATCCCGCCGTTAGCCCTCAAGAACTTCCCCTCGCCCTTCGCTGCCGTCCTCAGCCTCATCTGAAACCCGTCCCTCTCCGCCTTCCAATCGACCGAGCCTTTTCCGTCGACTTCCTTCAAAGACGACTGGGTCACCTTTCTCCCGGTCATTCCGAGGAGGAAGGGGGCGTCGGAGGCCGTCAGGTAGAGTCCGGTGTCGTGATTGCGTAATCGAACCGCACCGGATACCGCAGGGGACGGCTCGACGAGCCAGACGGAGCGGCGGTGCGTGGCGGAATTGCGGCTCTGGCGGACGGTTAGGCGGTCGGCGTTGGCGACTAGGTACTTGTGGAGGTGGCTCCGGAGCTTCACCGCCTTGGATTTGACGATCTCCATTGGAGGCGAAAGTGTGTGCGGGGAGGAGAAATTGGAGGATTTGAAGTGCGACGGTTAAGGGCTATTTGCACAAATAGATCACTGTACCCCTGTCACTCAACGTGAAACCCATGTCACCCCTGAATCGGAAGCCTATAACCAATACCTCAAACCTCCTTCAATCGGCCACCTACGACATCCACATATCCCAATTTCCACACCTCGTCACTCAATTTCATAATGGAAACCATGTCACCCAATTTCAAACCTCTGTCACCCAATTTCGGAACTCTTCTCTCCAAAATGGAAACCCCTGTCACCCAATGTCAAACCCCTGTCACCCAATTTCGGAACCCTTCTCTCCAAAATAGAAACCCCTGTCACCCAATGTCAAACCTCTGTCACCCAATTTCGGAACCCTTCTTTCCAAAATGGAAACCCATGTCACCCAATGTCAAACCCCTGTCACCCCATTTCGGAACCCTTCTCTACAAAATGGAAACCCGTGTCACCCAATGTCAAACCCCTGTCACCCAATTTCGGAACCCTTCTCTACAAAATGGAAACCCGTGTCACCCAATGTCAAACCCATGTCACCCCATTTCGGAACCCTTCTCTACAAAATGGAAACCCGTGTCACCCAATGTCAAACCCCTGTCACCCCATTTCGGAACCCTTCTCTACAAAATGGAAACCCCTGTCACTTAATGTCAAACCCCTGTCACCCAATTCGAACCTCAAACCAGGGACGAAGAAGACGAACAGGGACGAAGAAAGATTTAGAGAGAGAGCTAGCGGCAGGTGAGAGAGAACAGGGACGAAGAAGACGAAGTAGAGAGCGAGAGAGCAAACGGCGCCCACGCCTTCCACCGCCGCCGACCTCACCCTGGGGCCGGCCTTCCACCCACCACACCACCGCCAAGGAACAGCCATCTCGCTGCAGCGATCCGTCGAACCAGGAAGGCCGACATTACTAGCCCCATCTCGCCTGGCTCACACCCAAGACCACCCCCTATCAGCCTGACAACCAACCTCGGACAAGCGGCGGCGGAGAAACCCTTACCAACGCCCAGATCTGAGAAAAAGGCAAGAGCGAGGGAGAGGAGAGAGAACAGCAACAACCCAGAGCGCCAGAGCCCACCTCTGGCCAGATCCAGGCCGAGACCGACCACCACACACCCCCTCCACCAAGCCCCCCGGCGAACACCATCGGCAACCACTCAGATCCGGGAACCTTGACAATGCCTGTAATTTAATTTTATTTTTTTTGGCATAATAACCTAAGATAGCAGGTTTTAGGGGAGGGATTACCGTGACATTTTTGCAAATTTGCGCAAAAAATGGTATTCTTGCAAAACTTTCCAACTTGCTGGCATTTTTGCAAACTTTTCTGGAATTGTGGTATTTACTACAATTTCCTCATTATTTTTTTCTAAATTCCACCGGGATCGGGACAGGATTTGTGCCCACCCTTAATTTTCATCATTGGCAGGTGACGAAAAATCCAGCTTAGCACCTTTGACTATCTTCTTAAAAAAAAATTAAATAAATAAAAAACTGCTCAAAACGACGTCGTTTTGGGTTTGTAAGTTCAGAAACCCTAACCGCTGCGTCTCTCACTATCTCGAAGACTCCCGCGTCGTCTCTCTCAATCTCTCCCGAAGTTCCATCTCCAGTTCTCCACCGCGTCGCTTCGATCAGTCGGCTAGGAAGTTGGAACGGCGTCGCTTCGCCAGCGCCGAGCTCGAGCTCCATCCCCATCTCCATTCGAATCCGGCCTGTCTGCTGGACTGCTGTCGGCCTCGCCCTCGTCGCCGGTCGCCCCATCAGTAAGTTTTCTAACCCATTCAAATTGAAATTGGTCATCTCACTTTACCTTTGTTCTGCTTGCTGCTCGCCTCGGCCAGTGCTCCTAACCTCATGTCCTCATAGTCATAGAGTCGTAGAAGCAATGCCAATGCCAGTAATTGAAATTGCTTATTTTCTATTAGTTGAAATTGGATTATGTACATATTGATCTAACCATTCAAATTGAAATTGGTTATTTTCTATTATTTATAGCTTGGAGGGGTTTTCCAAGTAGCCACCATGGGAGGTGCACGAGCTCAATTAAATAAAGCTCATAAAACTCGTTTTGCTTCAAAATCTACTCGCAACGTTCACAAAGTATCTGAAAAAGGTAAATTTCTACCCAAATCTGTTGCACCTTTTGTCCTCAATTTGTCTTCCTGAATTATTTGTTTGATTATAATTGGTTTACCACTGAATTAGCTAAGCCTCGAGGTTCAAAGTCTGTGGGAAATGTCCTTAAGGGTGCCCGTGATGCAAGGTTGCAGCGGAACAAGACGGTATCATCTGCAACTATCATGCAATTGATGCTGTGTATGGCTAAATTGACTGTTTGGTATTTTGGTTCCACAGTTTATCTCATAATATCTTTCTCACCCTTTCAGTTAAGAGATCAAAAGAGGGCTGCCCTTTTGAACGAGAAGAGAACTTTAAGTGGATCGTCAAGTCCTCCGCGCACACTTGTGAGTATGAATGTTTGTGATGATGTTTAGATGTTATATATATTTTGGATGATGTAAACTAATCAATGGCTGACCCTCATTTCAATGTCTACACTACAGGTTCTATTTGGTCTTTCTGCAACTGTAAATGTTAATTCATTGGAGCACGATCTGTTGGCGTCATTATCTCCTGCAAGGGGTGGAGACCTGTTTCCTACTGTGGTTTCTTCTGAACACAAAATGAGGTTTAGCGTATGTCTCTTCACATGTTGCTATCGTATCTTCTTTTGACATCATTGGTTTTTCTTACGGCCTATGGGTGTCCATTTGTCCCACTTAGATTGCTAGATCAAACTGCTCTATTTGTTGATTTGGAATTAAATATCTAAACGTTTTTATGTTTCATAGTATATAGAAGTCGTATCGCAATGACTTACACTCATGAATCTCTACTAGGTACTCAAAGCTCCATATGGAGATCTTCAGTCATGTATGGAAATGGCCAAGGTACTGAACTCTTTATTCCCTGCCCCTCTCCTCTGTTGAGCTAGATTCGAAAGATGTATTTATTTTTATCTATAATTTTTTTTTAGTTTTATAGTTTTATGATTTTACACATGCTTCTTTGTATTGTAGGTTGCCGATTTAATTGCTTTTGTGGTATCTGCAAATGGAGAAGGAACTTCTAATTATATTGATTCTTTTGGAGATCATTGCCTATCTGTTTTCAGATCTATAGGTTTACCAAGTACTGTTGTCTTGCTACGTGTAAGTAATGGATTGGTACCATGTACATTTTAAAGTAGGAAAATTGGTGGATTACATTATGATTGATCAACTATTCTTTTTTGCACTTAGGATTTACCTTCTGATCTGAAAAGCAGACAGGAATTGAAAAAGGACTGTACTACCAATCTGTCTGCAGAATTTCAAGAAGACTGTAAGTTCTTTTTTGCAGATACGAAGGATGATATCCTTAAGGTAATTTGTAATCTGTTAAATATGGTGTTTTCCAGAAGTTATTAGTTGAGAATAGGATATAATTGGAGTTTCATAACAGTCCTGTAAATTATCCAGATCTAATCTACCAATTAAAATGTGTTGCAGTTCATGCGGCTTATGAAAGATCAAAGAACAGTCATTCCTCACTGGAGGAATCAACGATCTTATGTATCTGCCTCAAAGGTTTTAAACCCTCTTTCTTACTCTTTCTCCATGAAAGTACAGACCACCATTTTGTTTGAATTTTGATAAGGTGGTACTTTATTACCTATTATGAACGCAAATTTTGAAGGAAAACTTTTTCCTACACGTTAAGGCTTTTAATTTTTCTTTGGGAGTGTGGGTGGGGGGCTTGGGTCTGATGAATTGAAGAAAATAAACATGTTTTTAATTCATCTACTTCTCTCCTAGTTACTTTAATAATACTACCGATGTCTCACAATACATGTCATTTTGAAGGAAAACTTTTTCGTACACCTAAGGCTTTTAAATTGTTTTTTTGGGGGTGTGGGCAGGGAGCTCGGGTTTGTTGAGTTGAAGAAAATAAACATGTTTTAATTCATTTACTTCTCTCCTAGTTACTTTAATAATACTACCAATGTCTCACAATACATGTAATTGAAGAAAATAAACATGTTTTTAATTCATCTACTTCTCTCCTAGTTACTTTAATAATACCTACCGATGTCTCACAATACATGTCATTTTGAAGGAAAACTTTTTCCTACACGTAAGGCTTTTAATTTTTTTTTTGGGGGTGTGGATGGGGGGCTTGGGTCTGTTGAGTTGAAGAAAATAAACATGTTTTAATTCATCTACTTCTCTCCTAGTTACTTTAATAATACTACCGATGTCTCACAATACATGTAATTTTAGCTTGTTGGGTTTTTCTCACAATGCACGTCGTTTTAGCTTTTTAATTCTTAAAATATACAATAACCCTCGTCAATCATATCAATTTCAATTTATAAGGCACATTTTAATGAATAGTTTACATTTCCAAGACAACTTTTATAATTTTCTCTTCTATTAGCGTGCAGGAAAAAAGTTTTCCTTCAAAAAATGATTGATTAATACGGAGTATAATCTTAATAAGTGTGACAACTGACAAATCCTAAAACAACATTAATTGTGATATGGTGGGAGAAGTTGCCTATTTACACCAGGCAAGTGGGTATTGGGTAATAATATCTAGGATGTATTTATCTATTTTTGTAGCTGTGTTGACAACTGACAAATGCTAAAACAACATTGATTGTGATATGGTGGGAGAAGTTGCCTATTTACACCCGGCGAGTGGGTATTGGGTAATAATATCTAGGATGTATTTATCTATTTTTGTAGTTGTGTTGAACTTTACTAATTTTATGAGCTGAGCTCTTTCCTCAGCTGCCTTAGTATTTTCTTTTCTTGTAATGTTGCAAATTCTCTGTGCATGTAAACGGTAAACCCTTCTTTTCCCAACCTATTTTGGCTTTTAATTTATTACGCTTTTAGGTTGATTTGGTCCAAGCTGAATCTGATCCTGGGAAATGCACCCTCCTTCTTAGTGGCTATGTTCGTGCTCGTAATCTTTCAGTAAATCAACTGGTACTCATCTCAGCTACTGTAAATTCTGTAATGTATTCTTGGTCATATTATGAGCATAAGGTTGCACCTCTATGCTCATATGGGGATGTGTATGCTGACTTGGAGGGGTATTCTATCCTTCGCTAGGTACATATTTCTGGAGCCGGAGATTTCCAACTTTGCAAGATTGAAATATTGAACGATCCCTTTCCCTTGAATAAAAAAAAAGGACATAATATGATGGATGCAGAAGAAGCAAATGATGGGCAGGTAGTCATATTATGCCATATTATTTTCCTTGCAGAAAGCCAGAAAGTATACTTTTTATGCTCTTTCATTTTTTATTTTTTTTTAAAAAGATTTTTTAATTAATGAAGGTTAAGATCAGGTGACTTTAAGATTATTGAGAAGATGGAATCAAAAAACTTTACATAAAATACCAATTTATAGTTGCTTGAAGAAAGCATGTATTTCGGTTTACAACTATCATCAAGTCGAAGCAAAAATTTGTCAGAGTTGTTCATTAAGTTTTTGGAAGTTCTTATTAAGGAGTTGAACCAAAAAGTTCTTGTTAAGAGGGTGATGATTAGTTCCTAAGATCTATACATTTTCATTCCCGGATGGTAGCTGCTACTTCTATATTATAATCATGAATGTTCTTAACTTGGTTATATAAGTCTATTATTTCATTAATTTTCCATTTTTTTTCTTGAATGCTAGGTGATTCAATCTTTAGTACCTGATAGTACACAGCAAGGTTTGCGTGTTGAAAATGTTCCAGATCCTCTTGCAGGCGAACAGGTACCTTGGATGGGATCTAACACAACACTTATGTTATTATTTATTTTATTTCCCCCTCTTATGCAGCTGCCGCTGCATTTGCTTTTTTCAGCACTGACTGTTAGTAACAGTCAGTGCTGAAATTTATTGACATAGCTGAGTTATTATTTTGCACTAAAACTTTGTATGTATTTTTCAATTACATTTTCAAATGGGGTGCGGTTTCCTTTTGTATTTGCAAATGTTTAGTGGAGGAAAGTGTTATTGGATGGTAGGGTATTTCATGATGCCTAGTTTTCTATAGTAGTGTGTACTATATTTTTCTTGATAGTTCTCACCTCAGCATCTCAGATATAGTAGCGTGTACTATTTTTTTTCTTGATAGTGTACATTTTACCTGGTTAGCTGTCATTTCCCTTACTTTTCATTAATGTCTTCATCAGACATGGCCCACAGAAGCTGAGATGGCTGAAGCTGAGAAAAATGAAAAGCAGAAAATACGCAAGAAGAGGTTTGTTCCGCGAGGCACTTCAGATTATCAGGTTTTTAACTTAATTGCTGTGCTGATTTTATTTATCAAACGGCTGTCTTTTGTTTTATTTATTTATTTTTATCCTGGTTAGTTTTTATTTTACTTGGTTGAGTAAAAGTGGGTTGCTATTTTTGTGGTAAATATTAAATTTTCAGGCTGCATGGATTGTGGATGGTATTGATGAGGATGAATCAGAATATGATGATGACGATGATGATGGTATGATGTTGGATATGGAACAAAGTGGTATTCCTGCTGAAGGAGATTTCAAGGATTTCGACTCTGATGAGGATCAAGGCTCTCTTGATCTGAGGGAGTACGATGCAGAGACGGAGCATGACTCAATGATGATGGTATGTTTACACAATATATAGATGCCTAAACAGTTATTTTCTGTATACGAGCTTGTTTGTTTTGCATGCCTATTGTCTCTACTGTGTGATATTGTGTGTTCTCTCCAACGGCATATGAAATGGATCTGCTCATTGATAAATGATAACTTCTGTTTGGGCCCGTCATAGCAAAATTTCAACACTTGCTCTGAAATAACTACTGTGTGATTAACAATAGTTATTAACATTTATGTCCCAAATTTAGGTGGATTTATCTGCGTTTTGTAATGCTTCTATGTGATTAGCTGTTTCTTAGCAGATTCATAGTGTATATGAACTGTTTACCTTCCTAGGAATCTCCTAGTTCCCCCTAGATAATTCTATACCCCCTCGAATTTACAATACTTGATTGTTTAGTAAATGCCACACATTTTAAAAAATATTTCACTTGTTTCAAAAGATCATTACTAACTTATCATTACTAAGTTTTACTTAAATTTTACTATTTTTTTTTTAAATACCTCCTAGGCTCCTACACATTATAACCAATCAAAAGATTTCAAAAGGTCAACAACACACAAATCAATACCCTTGCTAGCTTTATGTCTTCTGTGTTTCATCTTTCGTTGTTTGTAATGCCTAGTCTTTTTGTTGTATGTTTGACAGTTTGCCGATTTGTCGGCCTCTCGATTTTCATGCTTGTCTGGGCTCGAATTGTTACTTAATAAAAGAAACCACAAATCAATATAAATTATAACAATCCACTACCTAGAAAATCTAAAAGATCATCTATTGTTGATCAAAATTTATCCTCTGAAAAATCAAGTATTTTAGGTAGGAGTATGATTAACCCAACCTGTGGCATGTCTCACTCTTTTGATGTTTCTCTCGTGCCCACCATTCTTTCCCATCTGCTAGGTTCATCTGTTTGCCATGGTTAACTGTGCCATAATACCTGATCCTTGTCAGTTTTTGGGATCCATATTTCCGTTGTAATTTAAAGTTCATTGAATATAATATACCTTTGATTGGATTGTCTTAATTTCTTCTCAGGACGGAGAAAACATGACAAGGGAGCAGATAGAGGATGATATACGCAAACTGAAAGAAGCGCATGCTGAAGATAAGGGTGCGTGATTTGTATTCTTTTAACTTTTTTTTTATCTGTAAGACTTCCCATTTATGTAGATAATTGTAAACCTTATCAGATTGTATATTATTCTGATAATGTGTTCCATCCAAGGCAGAATGTGAATATCTCTTTATGTTTGACTGCAGCATCTCGTGTTCTCTTTAATGTGGGTTTTCAATCTGATCCATGTCTGAAAGTTCCTGCGTTATTTTGCATGTTTGCCGATTCTGAGCTAGTTTAAGGAACCTTATATCTTTGACAGTTTGACCTCTGCCCTTGTGCTCTTTATTGGTATAATTGATTTGTATTACATTTATCAGTTTATTCTACTTTGCATTAGCATTTTGTCCAGACTTTTCTTAGCTAGTGTATGCTAAAAAGCAAGATACAGTTCTTTCATAAATGGTGTTTTTTTTTAATTGTTATAGATTTCCCAGATGAGGTGGACACACCCTTGGATGTTCCTGCTAGAAAGAGATTTGCCAAGTACAGAGGTCTCAAGTCTTTTAAAACTTCTTCCTGGGACCCTAAAGTGAGTTATGTTTGATGATTTGAATTACGTTACACATCTTAAAAGGTTAGGTTAATAGTAACACTAACTTTTCTTTATTTAGGAATCCTTGCCTCCTGAATATACTAGGCTGTTTGAATTTGCAAACATTGCAAGGACTACAAGGAAGGCACTTGCTGATGCATTGACAATCGAACAAGACAGCAACCAATGTGCATCCGTTGGTTCGTATGCAAGAATCCATGTCAAGGAAGTACCAACATCGGTTGCCTTAAAAATTTGTACTCGTGCAAATTCAATGCCTGTAATCGCATGTGGCCTTTTTAAACATGAATCAGAGATGTCTGTTCTCCACTTCAGGTATGCCATATGTGATACCATTTTATTTTTCATATCAAGGGTAGATTTTTATGACGAGAATTTTTTTGTTAATTCTGACAAAAAGAATCTGCCTTTTCAGCATAAAGAAGCATGATTCTTACACTGAGCCCATAAAAAGCAAAGAGGAATTAGTGTTTCATGTTGGTTTTCGACAATTTGTTGCAAGGTGAATTGTCACATTGCATTTGATGGCCCATTATATTCCCCTTTTTCATTGTTTCAAACTCACAAAATAATTGACCCTTGACAATTTGGTATAGGCCAATATTTTCTTCAGACAGTTTTAATTCAAACAAGAGCAAGATGGAGAAATTCCTCCATGCTGGACGCTTCTCCATTGCCTCAGTTTATGCGCCAGTGCTACTTACACCGCTTCCTTTGATTGCCATGAAAAATACAGATGGAGGTGCTTCTGTTGTTGCTGCTGCTGGTACATTGAGAAGTGTAGACCCCAATAGGATAGTTCTTAAGAAGATCATCTTGACAGGGTAAGCTTCTGATCTGTAGATTTATATACCTTGAGAAATATGTTTTGTGCTAAGCAGATTGTTTTTTTTTTTTTTGTATGATATGTTGCAGATACCCCCAACGCGTTTCTAAGGTTAAAGCAACAGTTAGATATATGTTCCACAACCCTGAGGACGTGAAATGGTTCAAGGTATGTGTATCTTTTGCCGCTTCTTTTGCATCATGTGGGGATGTTTGTCGTGATCTGAGTATTATTTGTGGGATTAAATCTTGCAGCCTGTGGAGGTGTATACAAAAGGTGGACGTCGTGGCCGTGTGAAGGAGCCTGTTGGTACACATGGTATGATAACTCTGTTTCTTTCTATGCCTTTATGGAATCTATGCCCCTTCTCAGATGCACAAATTAACGTATGGACGCGTTTGGATGTTTGATTTGCAGGGGCAATGAAAAGCATATTCAACGGGGTCCTTCAGCAGAACGACACAGTATGCATGAACTTATACAAGCGTTCTTATCCCAAGTACGTCGATTTCCCATATTCCACACTTGATTGAGGGATGGAGACAAATCTTTTTACGAAGCAAGAAAGGTTCTTCCTTAACGTGGCGATGGGATCCCCTTCTGTTGCCACTACTGGGAATGAAGCTCTGGTTCCGATTTAGTGCTTTTGCACCTTTATTTTTCCCTGCTGATTTTGGTTAACACTTGCCCTTGGCCTCCTTCAGGGGCTGAAAAATTTTGGACACTTTAATTTATATGCTTATTATATCATATTCGACAAGTGTAATTGTCTAAATTTAATTGTGTAAATTTAACTATGTTGAGTACCTGGTTATGTTCAATTTGGTTTGTTTTGCCTTCACTCTGTCATAGTGCAACAACTGCTCCCCTTTAAATCAATTTTATTTTCTAATTAGTTATATGCAGTCTTTTAGGGCGTGTTGGCTGGGGGTGGGAGGTGATGGAAGAGGTGGGGGTGGGCTTTGGGAACAGTGGCAGCATGTTTGGCAACGGGATAGAGGTAGATGGAAGGGGATGGAGATGGGAATGAAACCCAAAAAATGAGATGGGAGTGGAATCTAGGAAAAGGAGGATGGAGGGGATGGGAATGAGAATGGGAATGGAACCTAGGAAAAGGAGGATGGAGGGGATGGGAATGGGAATGTCCCAAATTTACCCCCATCATCTTCAACCTTCCTCCCTCTCTCCTCCTCCTACCGCCACCACTAATCCTCATCTAAGTCCTCATCTGATGCCCTTGTCGGCCGACCACCACAACCGGCTACCACCGACACCGCCGCCCACCACCGACGCCGATTGAACGTGCTTCCCAAGAGCGAATTTGCCGACGACTGAATCCCGGTTGGACAAGCTTGCCACATCCGACCCTTTACCCAGAGAGGGTTTCGGCAAATCCATCTGGGACTGGGATAGAGTAGAGACAATCGAAAAAGATGAAGAAATCACTTTTAGGGTATTGGGCATTTTCGTTAACTTATTTGGGTTAGTGTGGGTAATTTGGACTTTTTTCACTTTTGCATCCTCCTAACAATCAAAATACAACCAAACACAAACAAGATTAAACTGACTTCAAATCCTCACCCCGTCCACCCCAAAAATTCATCCCCACCCCTTCTACCCTAAAAAAATCCATCCTCCTCCACCTATCCCGTCCCGTTGCCAAACACACCCTTAGTTTGATTAGAGCAAAGTTGGGACTGAGTGGTAAGAAAGTGAAAAAATAATGAAAACCGAAATGAAAGTAGCAAAAGAAAATGAGTCTGGGTAATGTTTAAGTAGCACAAACTAGTAGGATTTGTTGATGTTTCTTGCAACATGTCTTCCGGGAGGTCAACAAAGGGACCGGTGACAAAGGGACGATGCTTTGATATTTGGTGGAAGGTGCCTCACTCGTCGCTTACCTTACATTAAAATTGTAATAGTATGAAGAACACAATAAGAGATAGAATAGAAATACTCTAGAAGGGGGGTTGAATGCAAGAGAAGATCACTTTGCTTGCCGATGAATGCTTGAGAGTTGTGTATCGCTTGAAGAGTTGAAGCTTGCAAAACGTCTCTTAAATACTGTTGAATGTTGATCAATGATCATACACTAGTGGCCGTTTGAATTTCCTTGAGTTTAGCTTGATTCCGGCCGACTTCAATTTGAATTAGATAACTTGCAAACTTTCATACTTTATCTTTCATTGATTTCATTAAAGGTGGAGTTATCAAAATCGAAATGATTATTTTAGATGTCTGGATTTATGTGGATTTCATAAAATTATCAATCTAGCGGATACATTGGCCTCGGATACATTGCGAATCGTGGTTTGTCCTAATCATCACTGTCCGACTTGGAGCTGGCAAAATCTGACCCGATCCGAAAACCCGACTCACCCGAACCCGATCGAAACCCGAAAATCTGGAGTTATTCGTAACTCGAACATGACCCGACTCGAAACAGACCCGAACACAAATAAACCCGACCCGACCCGACTATGAACCCAACCCGACCCAACTTGAAATGGTTATTTAACATCAACATTTTAATGCTTGAATGTTAAATGGTTTTTTTATTTTAGCACAAGTTTATGAGAATAAGCAAACATCTCAATATCTCAAGTTCTCAACATCTTCATGACTAAAATCTACAACAATATCACAACATTTATGAAATACTCATTCAATAAAATAAGCAATCTAAATCTGAAAGGAATTGAAAAACAAAACTGACTGAATTACAAAGAAAATAACGATTTCAATATCGAGTATTGCTACCAAATCACCAAAAGTCATTTAATTTCGACAAGAATGAGTCCTGATAAAGCGGGTATTACTCCTAATATGTCAGCTATGATTTATGTAAAGATTACATGTATAAATCAAAACTAATTGATGCAATCAGACTTATAAGTGTCTAGATCTTGGATAGTAACTATTAGACCCTTACAAAGCAAGGCTGCAAGCAAGGCTTTTCATAACTAAGTGTTAATAATTCTATTAATTTTCATAAATCTAACTCTTTAAGAGTTTTTTTTCACCTAAAAAATTCTATTAATTCTAGTAGTTTTCGGTTTTTATAAATGGATTTCTTTTTATAAATATAAGTATAATAATTCTATTAGATTTCATATTTATGGTTATTCTATTTGTCCATATTCCATAATTTGTATGAATTATGATACGTGATTATTTTTTTGTGGAAAGAATTATTTATATCTAAATCAATAATTTTGTAGTTGTTATTTTATTTTTATCTATATTATTATATTTTGATAGAATTAATTATTTATATATAGATTTGTTAAAAACTAATAATAATAATGCAAAAAACTAATTGGCCAAAAACTAAAAAATGAAATGGGCATTGAAAATGAAATGGGCCAATGATATAGTCAAATCACAAATAAGTCAATTTGCAACTTGCTATTTAAAATAAGTTTAATCCTAAATGTACAATTAATTTGATTTAATTATAGCACCGATCAATTGGTTTAAATGTTTAAAAAATGACGATGTTGCCGAATACCGAATTTTTGATTACGACTTTTTTGAAAATCGGTCAACAACAGATGAGTCAATGACAATGAGTGTATTCAACCGAGTCAAAATTACATATTCAAGTATTCAACCGAGTCAAAATCATTTATTTTAAGTAAATTACTTATTTAAGTATTCAACCGAGTCAAAATCAACCTAATTATCTAAACGGGTCGAATATGATTCGACCGAACTCAAACAAACTATAACCACTTTGATTCGAAACTCAAATGAGACCGACCCGCCTCTTGACCCGAAACTCGAACGAGCCCGACTCGCTTTGACTTGAACCCGAATGGGCATGACCCGATTTAATTCGAAACCCGACCAATCTAAAATTCATTTTGACCGAACCCAACCCGATCATAAATTTTATCCGAACTGACCCGACCCGTTAGTGGCCCGACCCGAACAAACATGACCCGAACCCGAACCTGACCCGAACGACCGACTTGCCAGCTCTATCAGACCACTCATTGTATCCCAGTGAAGGTCTAACCCTCTCGAACCACTCTAGTGCTTTGCACATCTACGGGGGCGGTAGCATTATCCAATTTAACCTTAAAAAGTATCCACCCTCCGACGGACGGCGACTTTGTACGAGCACAACCAATCGCCACCGTCCGAACCTGCTACCCTCCAAGTTCCTTCCCTCCATAGCTCTCCCCCACTTTCATTGTTGTTGCTCGTATCGTAGTTAATGCCGGATTAGGGTTTCCGAGGAGGTTGAAGCAGCAACTCGAGTCGAGATGTCTTTGCTGACTGTCCAGTCGCTGTCTACATTATCCCTCTCCTCTTCCCCTCGTCTATTCCCTGTTTGCTTTTCAAATCCACCTCGTATTTCAGCCTTCTCGGTGAGCTTTCCCAGGAGAGTGACCTCCGGTGGTCGATTAGCTCTCAACTAATGGCTCTGCGGTATTCCTCTCTCTGTTGTGTTGCTCAATTGAGATTTTTATTTAGGTTTTACGAATATTTCGATTCGGTATTTGTGTTTGCTTCAACCAAATTTAACGTTTTGAACTGGATGATTATCATTAGGTTAATCAGCTTTTGGCTTTTATTTGGGGGTTTTGATTTCCGTCTTCTCTGTGGTTGAGTTGTAGCTGCTTTCTAACTTATGCTCTATGCAATGAGTTTTTGTTGGATGTGAACTGCTAGGAGAGATGGTAGTGTACATATTTCCACAGTTGATATGGTATTTCCCATGGCGAATATCTTGGAGTTGTGCCTTGTAAATTGACCAGTTTAGCAGTTGCACTTAGGGCACACTCTACTGCAACATTTATGGATTGCCTCATGTTTCTATAAGTGTGTGGGTTAGTTGACTGTTGTTGGTTTAATATATTACAAACCCGGAGTTGATATGCAGGGATCATGTAGGATGTCATGTTTTCTTATATGGACTCCTGAATCATAAGTTGGCCAAACTGAACCGTTCTATCATTTAATTCTTGTTTCTTTGACAGCCAAAAAGCCGGAGGGATATTTTATTGGAATATGTAAAAAATGTGCAGCCAGAGTTCATGGAATTGTTTATAAAGAGAGCCCCTCAGCAGGTCTGCAGTCTTTTTTAGGTTGTTTAGTTTTCATCAAGTGATTCTCTATTTGGTTTTCAGAGTGATCTTCTTCATGTTGTGTTTGTGTGGTCTGTTAGGTGGTCGATGCAATGCGCCAAACAGTTACCAATATGATCGGTACTTTACCTCCACAATTTTTTGCCGTAACAGTCACTACTGTAAGTTACTTTTCCTCCACAAATCTCAGATGCTTCTGCGTCCAGCAACTGTAGCTGGATGCATGCATGATACTTCTCTGAGCAATAGTAAATATCCCATTTGTTTCAGGTTGCTGAAAATCTTGCACAGCTCATGTACAGCATCTTAATGACTGGGTATATGTTTAGAGATGCAGAGTTCCGAATGGAGCTAGAGCAAAGTTTGGATCAGGTTTCTCTACCTGATGTTCAAGGGCAGAAGGTGGTCTCTTCTATATTTCTCTGTGTCTATGCTCGTGTATGGTGTATGATTCCAACGTATCAAAGAGTTTGACGTCTTCAGTTTTATGTCACAGGAAACCCCAGATTTTGCTCCAGGTACACAGAAAAAAGTGTTGGGGGAAGTTATTAGGTGGAGTAATGTTTCAGGTCCTGAAAAGATGGATGCTGTGAAGTACATTGAGTTGCTTGAAGCAGAGATAGAAGAATTGAATCGTCAAGTTGCAAGGAAGCCTGCCGCTGGATGAATTGTTAGAGTACTTAAAGTCGCTTGAACCTCAAAATTTGAAGGTTTGGATTCAGAGATTCTATTTTTTCCCCTCTGCTTCCTTTTGTTATGGACGGTTTTTGGTGCTTCGTATCTCAGTCAGCTTCTAGTATTTTCACGCTGTGATTAGAAATGTTCATTTTAGTGTTGATGTGCATCTGTTGATAAAATTCATGAACCCTTGTCTCTTAGTCTCTAACTGAGTAAAGCTGCTATAGATACGGCCTTCGCCACTAGTTGCATGCCCTTCAAACCACTGGTGAAGATGCTGGAAAATTGAACTCTAGAGCATCTCTTGACATTTTGTTTTTCTGATTATTTGTGTGTAGGATTTGACAAGTAGTGCTGGTGAAGATGTTATATTGGCCATGAATATATTCATAAAACGCCTTTTAGCCGTTTCGGAGAAGCAAATGAAGGTTTGATGTTTCAAGTTGTAAACAAGTCATCTTTCAAAGTTCATATATTGGCAACGTCTATGTGCAAGAGAATTGACATTTATTGTTGATGTGTATTGTGCAGACAAATGTAACAGAGACGAATGCAACTGAACTAGCGAAGCTTTTGTATTGGTTGATGGTGGTTGGCTACAGCATCCGAAACATAGAGGTCCGGTTGGATATGGAGCGAGTGCTGGGGTACTCAACCCAAGCTCGCGGAGCTCCCTCCAGGAGAAAACATTTAGTCGTATCCCATTTCCATGGTCATTACATCTTCACAGGTAAGACGCTGTTTTACTTTGATCAATGGACAGCCCTTTTAATAATTACATTCGTGAGGCATAGGTGGGATCAGTAATTGAGATTAATCTGGAGAAGGAATTTTGTGACAGATAATTGAACTTAAAGCTGCAAGTCTGCAACTTGAGCTCTTAGTAAATGAGTTTACTGCCTTTTTTTTTTCTCTGTTCAATTTGTGTTTTACTGAGCCTTTTATTTGCTCCACACTGAGCTATATGCAATTTAGCTCCCTGTCACACAAACTCTTAAGACTGCAAATTTGCAATAGCGACGTGAATGCATTTGACTTCAGAACCATTAGAGGTGCTTCTGTGCTCGCAGCAAGATGAAGGCCATCACTACTTGGGATGGCTCCCTTCCTCACCCTCCTGGCTCCTACTAGAGAGCTTAGGTTCGTCAATGTTCAGTCAAAATTTTCCATAGCGCCGGTAACCCATAAAAAGCAAGAGAGAGTGGAGGAGATGCGGACAAAGTAAACACATTGAAGAATCCGTGATATGATTCAAATTGCTTCGAAGAGTACTTTGAAGAGTAAATGTGATGTTCATTCACACCGACAGTCTCGCAGTTGTCTGAGATGGGAGGAAGAAAAAATTGATCCCAAAATTTGAAGATTCGGATGAGTTTCATGTGATGTAATGTAATGTAACAATCACTAAAAATCTGATTTGATTTTGTTATCTGGCTATAGAGTCAACGTACACACCATCATCTTCTTATACATATAGGAATCAAAAGGAAGGCAAAGAAGAAATCAAAGAACCTAATGAACAAGTTTCTAAGACACTAAGAGCTAGCAACAGCCTCTGCCACCGCCGCCTTGACTATCCTGCTCGGGTCCGGGGACAAGGATCTGAGTCCCCTTGAGCAGCCTCTCACGGGTTTCTGTATCGGCGCCGATTTCTGATATATTTCAGTTAGGACTGTCAGAAAAGCCGTCTCCACGTTGGTTGAGTCAAGAGCAGATGTCTCCATGAAGAAGAGCTCCTCCTTCTCCGCAAACTCCTTGGCGTCCTCAACTGGCACTCCTCGGAGGTGGCACAGGTCACATTTGTTGGCTACGAGGATTATGACGATGTTTTTGTCCGCGTGTCCCCTTAGCTCATCCAGCCACGTCGACATGTGATCGTACACCAACATGGCTCCCACTGCCCCTCTGTAGTAGGCACTTGTCACTGCCCTGTACTTGCAACATGGAGAATGCCAGGATCTGATTCCAACTCAACCCAAACAATGTAACAGATGATGTGTGCTACAAAATCAAACCATAATCTAAGCTTGAACAGATTGAAGGAGTATTGCAATTCTACAGATCGAGTAACAAAACTTCAATTACTCATATCAATCTGTATGAATCACACAGATCGAGTAGCAATACTTGTACCTGTGTCTACACTTTAATCAAATAAGCACAAACATCAGGAATTGTAGAAAATTTCCAACCTTTCTTGGCCGGCGCCGGCGGTATCCCAAATCTGAGCCTTAACGGTCTTGGAATTCGACATCAATCGTTGCCTTGGCATTAGTACTGAATTCGTTCTTGGCGAAACGCGCAATGAGCTGAGATTTACCGACGGCGGAGTCACACCGATCAAGACCACCTTGAACATGTAATCGATCTTGGTGGTAACACCGCCATACGCATTCGACATTTTGGCCCTGGCCTTGAGATTTCCGTCTCCGATTTCTAATCCACAACATAAAACAACAACAAAATTGATCCGCGGATTGGATTTAACCGATCAAAATCTCAACAACATCGCCTGCCATCTGCAGACCTGGAGATTCATGTGAAAATGAATACCGATCTGATCTGATGCGTCTTGATAATACGTTTCAATCTTTCTTAATAATACGTTTCAATCTACATCCCAAATCTGATTCAGAAGGCTCCGATAACCCCAAATTAGGTACGTTTCAATCTTTCTTAATTAATTAGTTGGTTGCTCTTTTTTCTTTTTCAGTTTTAAACTTTAATTTGATAATACGTTTCTTTCTTGCATTGCATATGTATGTACACTGGACCATGATCTTAGCTTTTCATGTAAGTTCTCACATCTTATCAATACACATCCCCTTTTTCTACAAGGTAAGCTATTTTTTTCCCTTAATTTTTTACTTTAGTAAGTTAACCTTTAAAGCTGCTAATTAAATTGGTGATGTATTGTAGCTATATATTCAGAAATGGCATGAGAGAATCAACACAGACCCATGTGACCTTGAAGATCAACCCATCTGGTAAGTTCAGATATATACATCGATCTCGCTTTATTTTATTTTATATTGAGGTTTAATTTTGATAGTGTTGTGTTTTGGTGATATGGATCGATCATCGATGGAGAGTAGAGGAAGAAGCTTTGGAAGAAGTCTTAAAGTTTATGTATACCCACGAGTTGAGTACAGATTCAGTCCCCTGTTTGGTGAACGTGTTGGTGGTTGCCGACAGGTTGGAGGTTGCTTCTTGTGTTTCATATTGTTGCAATTTGCTGCAGAAGAAACCCTTATCCTCCTTTGAAGATGCGCTTTTATACCTCCACCTTCCTTCTCGTCTTTCGGTATTTTGTTAGAGTAACAAGAGATTTCACCAAGTAAGTTTGATCAATTCGATCATATATATTTGATCGATCAATATATGATATGATATGATATGTTATGATCGGTTCATTTGAAGGTCCGAAGAGGTGACGATGGCCATGGCCTTGCCACTTTGTGCATTAGAGGCTGTGCTCGGAAGCGACGGCCTCAGAGTGAGAACAGAAGACGACCTCTACCTTTTCATATTGAAGTGGGCTCGTAAACACTATCCCGAACGGAAAGAGCGTCAAGAAATCCTCACCAAGCGACTGGCGTGCTTCATCTATTTCCCATACCTAAGTATGACTTACCTGGAGGATATCCGAGCGAAGCATGAAAGATTTGACACCGAAGCAGTGTTGAATCTCATGTTGGAATCCCTCCACTTGAACGCCGGATTCCCCTACGGGCAAAGGCAACACATCATGAGTGTCAAAGATGACCCATCTAGCCCCGAAGACTTGTATTTGATACACCGCATTTACGAGCAGTATCCTGTGAAGGTGGTGCAGCTACAATCCGATGGTAATTCAATCGCCGTCTACTTGTGCTTAACGCCCAAAGATAGGGAGAATCTATTCCTGGCAAAACAGCGCTATTCTCAGGGATTCAAATTAGCCGGAAAATGGTTTTTCCTGGACCTTTGTTGCACCTCCCGCGACCACTTGGTTATGTATCTTACGATTGATTACCAGTTTGCGGTACTTATGGAGGGGGGTTTCCGGACCAAACTCAAGGCCGATAACTGCACTTGCACCGGTACACCATTGCTGACCCGCTCCATGAGTGTTGGCGCTCAGTATTTCATCGACGACATGCTCCATCTTCGAGCCCAGCTCACCCTCAACACCACCCACTCTTGACACTTTTGACTCACTTAATTCACACACATTTGCATTGTAATTATATAATTCTCTTTCTATATTCTACATTTGTAAGTTATCTTCATTCTTCAGTTAATTCAATGACCTATATATGCCTCCTTCAAGTAATGTGCTTAGCTTAGTTGGTGTGGGGTGGGAATTTGAATGATTTTGGTCTTGAGTTCAAATCCTCATTTCCGCCCATTTATTAGAGTGGTACCGAAACTGATACCCCAAGTGTGAATGGATAGGATGAGCTCTTCAAGAGGTGTTTCTGACCTCTATAAATCTATCGTGCTTATCCTTCCTCGGCGTTTCGGGTGTTTGATCTTCTTGAAATGTTTAGTTGTAGAGTTTCTTTCTGGTTGATTCATTTCGCTTGTTATTTGTATTTCTGTCTTTAGTTTGCTCTGTTAGACGGTTCGCCGTCTGCCGACTTCGGTCGGCCTCTCGATGAGTCAGGTCTGTCTGACCTTCGAATTTTTACCTAATAAAAAAAATAAAATCTATCGTGCTTATCGGCTTTGAGATGAACCCTTTTTTATTTGTGATTTTCCTATGTTTTATTTGGTTAGACCTTTCATATATGTATGACCTCTATAATTTGAGATGATTATTCTGTACCATTTTTGTTTAATTAATGGATACAAGTCTTTTGACATGTTCTAATTCAAGATAACTTTACACTTGCAAGAATTCAATATAATATTTATATTTAACGAAATTGGGTCAAATTATATATCTTATGCATATATATAGATATGCTTGGCGGAGTATTCGATCTGTGGGAGCGAGAGGTGTTATTGGGCAGTGGGGAATGGGACTAATTTGAGGTCGTGGGTGGATCGATGGATGTTGAGGCCGATCTATTTCAGGCCCATAGTCAATGTAAGAGGGAGGGGAGAGTATTTTAGGGTGCTTGATTTTATTGATCGAACATCCTACCGTTGTTCTTCGCTGGAGATTTTCATGGTAGTGGTTGAGTTGATAGATTTGTTATCAGCCGAGATATCCATCGATGAGTGGTCGGGAAGGGTGGGCTCCAAAGAAATTGGTTCCTTGTCGTCCTTCTTAACCGGACTCCCAACCCCAGTCTCCTTCTCCTCCCTTTCCAGGCTCCGGCTCCCCGTCAGGTTCAGATTCGTCTGCCTCTCCGCCCGATTGATGACGACGGTGCCGCTACGGACGGTGATGACCACAACGGCGTTTACGGCAGGTGTAACCGAAGGCGGGTACACCTATATGACCACTGTCGGGCGGTGGTCGACGGCTACCTCGGGCTCGGGAGCAGTCAAAGTTCCATCGACGGCGGGAACGGGAGTAGCTTGGCCGAGCCGAGCGGGATTCGCAGACGGGAGTCAGTTGGCCGATTCGTCAGATTCTTGGGGATGTCGTCTTTTCATGGTCATGGTTGTAGGAACGAGTAGGGCTACTGCCTACTGACCTAGGGTACGGGTAAGGGATTGTAGGGTAGGAGTGTATAAGGTACTGTATTTGGACATATTTTATGAAGTTACACGGGCATTCAGCGCGGAGTTTGATGATTGTGAATGATCAGCAAAAAACGGCCCACCACCGAGAGAAGAAGACTCCCAATCAACGGGGATTATTCTTTTACTATCGTGCTCTATTAGACTATATGATGGTTACAGAGGTACAAATCTATTCCAATTAATTTCTATTGATCTAAATATATGCAACTCTGCTCAACATTGTGTACATGACATGTGACTTGGCAAGCATATCCATTGATTACAGACGAGATTTTAGTTGGATCGTCCTATAGAGGGACGATCAAGTGCTTAGATCTGAAGGAGATGTACCACCTTGATCGCATTTTGAGACAGTTGGATCGGAGTGATACGATCCCAGTTGAGCACCTCATCCAATGTAAAGGCTTGGATTTTTAAATCTTATTTTTTCGGATAAAGGACAATTTCAAATGAATTTAAAAGGAGAATTTTACGGGAACATCGCTAACTCGGATTTTCGACCAAAAAAAAAAAATATATATAATAATAATAATAATAATAAAAATTGAAAACTAACTTGGCATGGAAAAATTTATCATCGGATTATTTGAAACCTTTTAAAACGAGTTCCGACATAATTTCAATGGATTTTCTGACGGATTTCAATTTCGCTACTTGACTTGAGATTTTAAAATATGAACGGAATTTTACCAGATAAATTAATTCGATATTTTCCGGATCACTAGAAAAGTTGTCTTCTTACTCCCTTATACTTTTGAATCTCAGCAAGAAAAGGAGTCAACAAAACAGCTCCTCCCTTCCTCTTTGGTGTAAGCACCATCACACCCATCCTTCTCCCACCCACAATTTCTTCACCATTTTGGGAATAAAGCTAGTCATACAATCTTCTGCTTTGGTGCAGGCAGCCCACGCCACAACACTCTCTTCACTCCCTCTTCTTTTGTCTTCAAGCCTGCATCTCCATCCTTTTATTTTAAGCTCTTTAGACCCATTCTCACTTCACACTCAAGCCTTCCTCCCTTGTCTGTCTCGACAACAACACAACCCCTTATTGAATTCAAAATACCAACCCAAAAGCACTCCCTCCCCTCTTTTCTCCCTTGCATTCTGCAGTAAAACAAACCAACACCTCCTCCTTGATTCGCCTCTGTTCGCTAGCTCCACCACTTCGTCACCGTTCACCGCAACAACAACCACCAGCGCCATTGTCGTCGCCGACCACCCCGACTTCGCACCTTGCCTCCGTTTCTGAGCAGCTGAGCACATCCGAGCACCAACCGCTATCTCCTCCGACTTCCGTCCAAGCCAGTGGCAACTCCAAGCCGCCGACCCTCCTCTCCGTCCCTATTTCCCGATTTAACTCCGGTAAGACTTCTCTTCGTCTTTTCCAGTCGAGAACGAAGTAAAGCTCCTCCTTCATGACCTTTTCCTTCGACCCAGGGCCTGGAAAGTTTCCTCGAGACAACCCGAGCCCAATCGATCCCCGACGGCGTTTCCGGCGAGTCGACGCCCTTCGGTGAGCTTCGATCCTCTCTCCTTCTCTCTTGTGTGTCGTTTTCGATTCCTTGCGTGTTCAAAGTAGTCGGGGAAGAGCGCCGGTGAGTTTGAGAGAGATTGGGTGTGGGAGCGAGGGGCTTTTCGACGAGAGCTCCGGCGAGCTTGGGTGTGCGAGGACGGGGGAGTCCGAGGGCGAGGGAACTGACGAGGGAGGAGCAGGTGCGAGCGAGGCCGGAGGAGACGAGACGGCGACGCCGAGCTGAGGGCTTAGGACGCCGAGGAGGAGACGAGGAGGGCGGGGGAAGCACCGCCGGCGGGACATCTTTCGAACCGAGGCGGAAAATGGAGCTGAAGAAGAAGATGTACAGTGGCTGCGGGACCCACCTCCACCTTGGCAGACACATCATCCTTGGGTCCCACCTCCTTTTGTCCTTCTTTTCGGTTTACAGAATTGAAGAGCAATGAATTGGGCCTAATTTTTGGGCCTAATATATTTCAAGCAAAGGGGAAATAATCTGGGCTAGATGTTTGGTTTGAGAAACAAAGGATTTGGGCCTGTTTGTCTTCTTTTTATAAAAAGGGGTTCGGATTTGGGGTTTTAGGAATAAAGGGTTGGTTTTGATATTTTGTAAAATGAAAGGGAAGGTGTGGTACTTTAATTAAGGGTCGATTTTATATAAAGTAAAATGGTTGGGGTTATTTTGATATAATATATATATTAAGAGTATTTGAAAATAAATAAATAATGGCATTGTAAAGTGTGGGGATTTAAGAAAAATGTTACCGGATTTAAATCAAAAAGGGATTTGACGAACATTCTCCAAGGTCGGAATTTCTAACTAGTTAAAACGGTTTTCGAGACTAACTTGGGAAATTATGTGATCGATGACTAACTAGCATGTTGATATGATTGATTGACAAATATCATGACTTGCGTGGACTAATGGCATGATTGGTTGACTAATAGCATGATGAGATGCTATAGTTATGTATCGGTTGAATTATGTCTTATGAGCTATGATAAATATGATGAACTTGAGATATGTGATATGCGGATTATTATTGCGGATATATTGTTGCGAATACATGAATGTGGCTGATGGAATGATGAGAATGATATGGACTTGAGGAATGTGACAATATGATGGGTGATTGAACTTGATGGAACGATGATTGCGATATGGTTGCTATTTTCGTTGAATGATATGCTTGAGTGCTTGGATGATTAGACGTAGACTTATATATGTGTTCTGATATGTATCTAGGTGATCTTTAATCCATTATAATGCTTGCCTTGCTGTTCTGCACCGCCAGGTAAGTCTCTTCGGAGCTTACTCAGATTGAATAGAGCTATTCCCTGCTTTAGGTGCATGATATACTAGGTGTTGCATTCATGATCAGCATGCCATGTAGTACCATGCTAGGTTGCATCTACGTTGAGCATCCCATTTCTTTATGCGTATGTAAACAGAACGGCCGTTATCTGTGAAGTAACTAGAGTCATTGCTAGGGTCATAGGGTAGCCCAGCCTCATCGGGTACCCTGAGTCAATCGAGTCATGCACTTCCTTATATTATGAGATGCCTGCGGGCTTTATTGTGGAGCGGGTTAGGCATGCGTGCCGCCCTATTATGAATGAATGCATTCACGAGCTGGCCAGTCTCCACCTATCGGAAGGGGTGGAGGTAGGAGAGGGATATACCACTTGGTATTCTGTGCTAAGGCCTTATTATTATTATGTACTTGATCTTAGGAGCATGTTAGTGTGTTAATATTCCGCCATGCATCTAGAAGCATCTTTATTAGGTATAGCGTATATGTGTGCTTATGGTTGGGATGTAGAGCTAAAGTGGGCATCGATCTGATCCCGCCCCATATCAATTTTTTTAGGTATTATTTATGTTCATCCTATCGGTGCTGTTTGCTTATCGCGCGGGTCATTTTGTCGGCGGAGAGTGAGCGCTGGAGTTATAGACTTCACCAGACTCTGATTATACCTTTTCGAATTTACATTCTAGACTCCGTTTTGACCCGGCTCTGCCGTGGCACACTTTTGTATTACACTTCTTTTCGCTAGTCGCATGATTTCTGATTTCCACGCTTAGACTTACGACAGGTACAGGGGACTTCCCCGGGGATTCCAACGATCCCTTCGATTTTGGGTATGAAATCCCTCTTTGAAAACATTAAAGTAGGTTTTGAAACCTTCAACCTGTACTCGGGGCGCAAGATCTTAACGAGGGGTTTCATCCCTCGAAACGTAACCCGGGAATCATAATCCCGGGCCGTTACAAAGATGGTATCAGAGCTGAGGTTGTGCAAACCGAGTATGATAGGTTGAAGTGGTTTTGAAAATGGCCCATGATTTTCAAATGGTTTTTCAAATTTTTTTTTTTTGAAAGGGCAAAATGAATTAAATTTGGCTAACTCAAATGGATTAAATATGGATTTGACTCAATAAATCTGGTAATCAAACAAAGGGAAACGAAGGGGTAGTAAAGGCGCTAGACCATCCCTATTGGATGTAGTTGGGAACGGGTAGACAAAATATAGCTTGTTATTTTACAGGCGGACTTGAAGACTCCAAGGAACCCGAAGGTTAGAGTGACATGGGTTAGGAGGCCGTGAGGTATTTGCCCCTCCGGTCAGCCGTCCCTCGAAGGATGGCATAGATCGTCTCTGTGATTATATGCATTATATCCAACTGGGCCCGAGGGCGATCCTCCTCGAAGAGGATCATATTAATCCCGTTGACTGCTTCCATGCTTAGGATAGAGAACTAATAAGTATGCCTTGACTTGAATCATGTATTGAATAACTGTGCAAACGGGATAGTGGGAGTGATGACTGAAGTAGTTTCGAGTTAGGAGTGAGTTTGTCTCATGGAGTCACCCCTTTGATCCTTGTAAATGTCAACCATGTCTTCTTTGCACAAGAGTCTAAACACGAGTTTACCCTCACCTCTCGGGAACAGCGTGAATGTCATTGTGTCCTACCGAGCGAGTCATACTAGTGTCCCACGGGAAATGGGGTGACGCGTCAGTGATTGCCCTTAGAGAATTCTGTCTGATTATAATGATAGCCTCCATTATGACTTCATGACATGATATGTTGGTGTATTTTAGCATGACTTGCCCGATAACTTGCATGGTTGCTTCTATGAGGAGATATTTGTGCCATATGTATGAAACTTCCAGGATTATTATCTTTCCATGAATTAGGTTTATGATAGTGTGATCAACCCTTGTTGTATGTTAATATGAGAAATGAATGTCTTAGCATGCTAAATTGACTTAGTTGGATCTCGTTGACTATGTATATGTTTAATGAGTATTGCTAGTATCATGTAGGAGATATACCTCCCAAATTTGGACCCTCGTATGATTATTTGTCGTACTCGTCTTACTATGTGAATATGAATGTATGTGATATGATAGTTGTTGTACTGCCCCTCTAGGACTTGACTATACTTGTAGTAGGATTATTAGGATGCATTTTAACATGCTTGCATTGGTTCCATATTATCTTGATATGCTAATGTGTGTACCTAAGGTGAGTGATTAATCATACATGTTATATTATGTGATGTTCGCTAGATCTTGCATAACTTGTGTTGCATATGTCCATTGTCGGTCCATGTATAAATGATCTTAATATCTCAAGCATGATTAGTAAATGAAATGATAGGGTACTTGCTTGTTTTGCGTGCATGAAAAATTTGATTAGATGAACGTGTTGTGGACTCATAGGTCGTTATTCCTTGAGATAGGTACATGCTAGTGTGGAATAATGTTGTTGAGATATTCGTGATTTTTATGTGTTTGTGTGCCACAATTATAACCTCATGGAACACCCTAAGGGCATCGTTGTAATCCGCGGGTTGGGATTCTATCTTCGATCTCGTCGTCCCTAGTCTTGGTGCATGTCTGAAATCCTTGAGGGTGTGTGTCGTCTTCCCCTGTCTATCCCCTATCTCCGTAACTTCTAACTTTTGCGATCCCCTGATGAACGTCGACACAAAAGGAAGAGTTGACGACCAAGTGGCACCAAAATGGCGCAACGGAAGCGTGGTAGGTCCATGACTCATAGACTCCGAGGACGACATCACAGATGGCAAAAAGGACGGATGTGCTTCAAAGATGGCAGTCGTGAACAGGATTCTCCCAGCTGACTCGAGGAAGAGCATTCTTAATTCAAATCGCGGATCCTTCTATATTAATCGGAATTAATGTTGTGCAATAGACCTAGAACTAACATAATTGGAGGTGTGACGACTAATGTGCTGAAATGGTATTTAATGATTGCCTGGCTGACTTGTGGCTATGATGATATGCTTTAATGCTCTAGTATACTGATGTGCTAGTAAGTAAGATGTAGGGTATATATGGTTGATGGCGTTTCTCTCTTGAGTATGAGTCGCGAGGTTCTTCGGTGAGCTAGGTCGGAAAGTGGCAGGTAGATTGGAGCCTTCGAGTTGGGTCATTGGTTGTGTGAGATGAGGTGTAGGAAGGATGCGTCAGCTTGAGAAGAGCCGAGTGAGTTAGGACTTGTCGGGGATAGTGGTCAGTAAGTATAGTTGAGCTTTCAAGGAGGTAATCGGTGAGGAATAGAATTGTATGGCGAGATTTCGAGGGAAAGGTCGTCGTTAGAGGTAATGTGGGGAAATAACGTGTGCGGGCAGTGTAGTTCTAGAGGTGGATGAGTGAGTTAAGAGTGGAGCGGAGAAATTCTTGAGGGGATGTATTAATAGGCGAGTTAGTGTACCAGGGGAGAGTGTCTAGATAGTCTAGGAGCAGACCGTGGGCGGTGTTGAGGACGATCGGCTAAGGAATGTCTAAGGACTCGTAGAATTTGGGACTAGGTTGTGTGTTCGGTGGTTGGGACCGGTCTTCATACCGGATGAGGTTGCTCGGGAAATCATCGATCTTGGGGATTAGGTTGTTCATATTAGGTTGTACGTGTGATGAGTATTCGAGGTTGCTTAGATGAGATTGGTAATGCTTGAAAGATTTATGAGTGAAGGATTTCTAGATGCGTTGTTGGAGGATTTTAGCAGAGGGAATGAATCGGGGTTTATGAGTGGAGGTTATTGCGGCTCTTGAGGTATCCGAGAATGTGAGGTGAATCCTGGGGGTAAGGCTGCTAGCTAGGCAAGGATGTCGTTGATATTTCTAGTAAGATTGTGTCCTTAAGGTTGGGATAGAGAGATTCAGAGTTTGGAAATTGGGAATTGAGTAGGGCGGAATGTATTGGGAACGTTAGAGAATGAAGGATTTTAGAAGGTTGACGAAAGGGCGATGCCTGGAAACTCGGATGAGGACGATTTGGGGATTCTGCGGAAATGATGATCGGTGAAAGAGGGATTTGGACGATAAGATGTTATAGTTAAGAAGTAGGAGCTTGAGGCATTTTAGGAATATGAAGAAATGAGGAACTGGAGTAGGACGACTTGAGGATTTCGAACGGTTAAGGTTTAGTAAGATTTGGAATAAGGAATTTGGGGATATGTTGATACAAGGATCTAGAATAGGTCGGCTGAGGGGTCGTGGATGTTCAGGTTTCGTGAGATTCGGAATGGGACAAGTAAGTAGAATGTGTGATTGGTCATTGATGATAGACACGGATGATGAGGAACTCGGTGATTCGTGGTTATGAGTTAGCACTAGATGGTTTCTGCGTTAGAGTTAGTCAAGAGTGACAGGTGTGAGATGATCAGTATGAGTTGGGTTCTTAGGGGTGGATGGTTAGTGGGAGTGGTTAGTGGTGCGGGAAGTATGATCAGGTTAGCAAGGTGATTCGAGATGTCTCTTTGGGAGGTGATGGTCAGGCACTCAGGCGGAGTCTTAAGAGCCTAGGAAGAGTCAGGGAGATTGTTGAGAAGTGTCTAGATCAACCGTGAGCGCGGCTCAGTCGAGGGCTTGAGGTTTCTCTGAAATGGTAAAGATGAGACTGGTTGGGAAACCCTAGGACGAGGGTGTGCGTTATAGAGAGTCTTGGTAGTCGGTTGAGTTGCTATGCTTGTCGGAATAGGGGAATTGTGTGATTTGGGAACCCTGAGATATGATTTTAGGTGGTCGAGTAGGATTTGAGGTCAGGATGTCGAAGTAGGCTGGTTCTTAGATGGCTTGATGGCATGGGAGTTGGTTGACCTAGGTGAGGTTAATCTTGTCTTGAGAATTGTTGATGATGAGTGGCGATCGTGTTCTAATGTGGTTGGTAATTATAGGCATGTTTTCTCGAGGATGTAGCTTCTGGTTATGCGATACTTGGGACCGAGTGATGTGAAAGTTCTATGTTATAGACGATGCTGAGTCTCTGATGTGTTCCATAGACGATAGTGAATTGTTAGTACTAACATAGTTACCCCCCTGGACTTGATGAAATGCTAGTGTACGGAAGTACTTATTTGCCTCTAATGCGATGACGCTTGGTGGTTAGCATGAGTATGATGTGCTTATCTGATTAATATGACGTGATTATCTTAAATATATGATCTGCAACCTCTATGATGTGATGAGATGGACCCCACTATGAATGATACTATGCTAAAAATGTTGTATTATGTGACTATCCTTGACATGAGTATGATATGTTCATAAACGTATGATGTGATTTCTATATTGAACGATTGTTATGATACACAATGCCTTGAATTGAAATTGATAGGATGCCACAACCGAATTGATGAACTTTGATTATGACTTGGAACCTAGGAAGAAAATTGGGATTAGCCTTAGAGGTGGATGATTCCACCTCCTGAAATTGAAGCTTCCTTGACTAACATCGTGTTAAGGGATTTGGATGATGTAAAGGAAAAAAAAAAAAAAAAAAGGAACTAACTTGGATTTTGGGAAATTTAACGTGATTGAGAATTTCAATGGTTTTGAAACCAAACCTTTTCGAACTAAGTTTCCCCCTTGAAACTCTCCAACCGAGCTTGCATTATGACGCTCCACGAAGTGGATACAGGCATTTTATAGGGGCCCATATCACACTCTTGCTACGAACTATCGGGGATATTATGATCATGATGACGGTACTGTGAGGATCTCATAGGGGCACTTATGAGACACTTATGGGATCAATGGAATGGTCCTTGGACTCACCTACTTCCAACTTCATCCCTTATCTTGTTTTGGTTTTAGTCTCGAGGACGAGACTTAATTTTAGAGGTGGATGATGTAAAGGCTTGGATTTTTAAATCTTATTTTTTCGGATAAAGGACAATTTCAAATGAATTTAAAAGGAGAATTTTACGGGAACATCGCTAACTCGGATTTTCGACCAAAAAAAAAAATATATATATAATAATAATAATAATAATAAAAATTGAAAACTAACTTGGCATGGAAAAATTTATCATCGGATTATTTGAAACCTTTTAAAACGAGTTCCGACATAATTTCAATGGATTTTCTGACGGATTTCAATTTCGCTACTTGACTTGAGATTTTAAAATATGAACGGAATTTTACCAGATAAATTAATTCGATATTTTCCGGATCACTAGAAAAGTTGTCTTCTTACTCCCTTATACTTTTGAATCTCAGCAAGAAAAGGAGTCAACAAAACAGCTCCTCCCTTCCTCTTTGGTGTAAGCACCATCACACCCATCCTTCTCCCACCCACAATTTCTTCACCATTTTGGGAATAAAGCTAGTCATACAATCTTCTGCTTTGGTGCAGGCAGCCCACGCCACAACACTCTCTTCACTCCCTCTTCTTTTGTCTTCAAGCCTGCATCTCCATCCTTTTATTTTAAGCTCTTTAGACCCATTCTCACTTCACACTCAAGCCTTCCTCCCTTGTCTGTCTCGACAACAACACAACCCCTTATTGAATTCAAAATACCAACCCAAAAGCACTCCCTCCCCTCTTTTCTCCCTTGCATTCTGCAGTAAAACAAACCAACACCTCCTCCTTGATTCGCCTCTGTTCGCTAGCTCCACCACTTCGTCACCGTTCACCGCAACAACAACCACCAGCGCCATTGTCGTCGCCGACCACCCCGACTTCGCACCTTGCCTCCGTTTCTGAGCAGCTGAGCACATCCGAGCACCAACCGCTATCTCCTCCGACTTCCGTCCAAGCCAGTGGCAACTCCAAGCCGCCGACCCTCCTCTCCGTCCCTATTTCCCGATTTAACTCCGGTAAGACTTCTCTTCGTCTTTTCCAGTCGAGAACGAAGTAAAGCTCCTCCTTCATGACCTTTTCCTTCGACCCAGGGCCTGGAAAGTTTCCTCGAGACAACCCGAGCCCAATCGATCCCCGACGGCGTTTCCGGCGAGTCGACGCCCTTCGGTGAGCTTCGATCCTCTCTCCTTCTCTCTTGTGTGTCGTTTTCGATTCCTTGCGTGTTCAAAGTAGTCGGGGAAGAGCGCCGGTGAGTTTGAGAGAGATTGGGTGTGGGAGCGAGGGGCTTTTCGACGAGAGCTCCGGCGAGCTTGGGTGTGCGAGGACGGGGGAGTCCGAGGGCGAGGGAACTGACGAGGGAGGAGCAGGTGCGAGCGAGGCCGGAGGAGACGAGACGGCGACGCCGAGCTGAGGGCTTAGGACGCCGAGGAGGAGACGAGGAGGGCGGGGGAAGCACCGCCGGCGGGACATCTTTCGAACCGAGGCGGAAAATGGAGCTGAAGAAGAAGATGTACAGTGGCTGCGGGACCCACCTCCACCTTGGCAGACACATCATCCTTGGGTCCCACCTCCTTTTGTCCTTCTTTTCGGTTTACAGAATTGAAGAGCAATGAATTGGGCCTAATTTTTGGGCCTAATATATTTCAAGCAAAGGGGAAATAATCTGGGCTAGATGTTTGGTTTGAGAAACAAAGGATTTGGGCCTGTTTGTCTTCTTTTTATAAAAAGGGGTTCGGATTTGGGGTTTTAGGAATAAAGGGTTGGTTTTGATATTTTGTAAAATGAAAGGGAAGGTGTGGTACTTTAATTAAGGGTCGATTTTATATAAAGTAAAATGGTTGGGGTTATTTTGATATAATATATATATTAAGAGTATTTGAAAATAAATAAATAATGGCATTGTAAAGTGTGGGGATTTAAGAAAAATGTTACCGGATTTAAATCAAAAAGGGATTTGACGAACATTCTCCAAGGTCGGAATTTCTAACTAGTTAAAACGGTTTTCGAGACTAACTTGGGAAATTATGTGATCGATGACTAACTAGCATGTTGATATGATTGATTGACAAATATCATGACTTGCGTGGACTAATGGCATGATTGGTTGACTAATAGCATGATGAGATGCTATAGTTATGTATCGGTTGAATTATGTCTTATGAGCTATGATAAATATGATGAACTTGAGATATGTGATATGCGGATTATTATTGCGGATATATTGTTGCGAATACATGAATGTGGCTGATGGAATGATGAGAATGATATGGACTTGAGGAATGTGACAATATGATGGGTGATTGAACTTGATGGAACGATGATTGCGATATGGTTGCTATTTTCGTTGAATGATATGCTTGAGTGCTTGGATGATTAGACGTAGACTTATATATGTGTTCTGATATGTATCTAGGTGATCTTTAATCCATTATAATGCTTGCCTTGCTGTTCTGCACCGCCAGGTAAGTCTCTTCGGAGCTTACTCAGATTGAATAGAGCTATTCCCTGCTTTAGGTGCATGATATACTAGGTGTTGCATTCATGATCAGCATGCCATGTAGTACCATGCTAGGTTGCATCTACGTTGAGCATCCCATTTCTTTATGCGTATGTAAACAGAACGGCCGTTATCTGTGAAGTAACTAGAGTCATTGCTAGGGTCATAGGGTAGCCCAGCCTCATCGGGTACCCTGAGTCAATCGAGTCATGCACTTCCTTATATTATGAGATGCCTGCGGGCTTTATTGTGGAGCGGGTTAGGCATGCGTGCCGCCCTATTATGAATGAATGCATTCACGAGCTGGCCAGTCTCCACCTATCGGAAGGGGTGGAGGTAGGAGAGGGATATACCACTTGGTATTCTGTGCTAAGGCCTTATTATTATTATGTACTTGATCTTAGGAGCATGTTAGTGTGTTAATATTCCGCCATGCATCTAGAAGCATCTTTATTAGGTATAGCGTATATGTGTGCTTATGGTTGGGATGTAGAGCTAAAGTGGGCATCGATCTGATCCCGCCCCATATCAATTTTTTTAGGTATTATTTATGTTCATCCTATCGGTGCTGTTTGCTTATCGCGCGGGTCATTTTTTCGGCGGAGAGTGAGCGCTGGAGTTATAGACTTCACCAGACTCTGATTATACCTTTTCGGATTTACATTCTAGACTCCGTTTTGACCCGGCTCTGCCGTGGCACACTTTTGTATTACACTTCTTTTCGCTAGTCGCATGATTTCTGATTTCCACGCTTAGGCTTACGACAGGTACAGGGGACTTCCCCGGGGATTCCAACGATCCCTTCGATTTTGGGTATGAAATCCCTCTTTGAAAACATTAAAGTAGGTTTTGAAACCTTCAACCTGTACTCGGGGCGCAAGATCTTAACGAGGGGTTTCATCCCTCGAAACGTAACCCGGGAATCATAATCCCGGGCCGTTACATCCAACTTGTGTAGGTCAACATGAATATTACGGGCATGAATTACATCATTGGATTCGCCCCTGATACTTGCAAGTGGGAGGACCGTGTGAACCACCGATGCGCACTTATCACACATACGCAAAAAAACATCACCCTTTTGATTTTTTAACACCCTACCATTCTCAAAAAAAAAACCCAACAAAAACAAAAAACAACGCACCCGTTCTCCCAACCTTTTGATTGAACACCCTACCGTTGTTCTTCGCTGGAGATTTTCATGGTAGTGGTTGAGTTGATAGATTTGTTATCAGCCGAGATATCCATCGATGAGTGGTCGTGAAGGGTGGGCTCCAAAGAAACTGGTTCCTTGTCGTCCTTCTTAACCGGACTCCCAATCTCAGTCTCCTTCTCCTCCCTTTCCGGGCTCCGGCTCTCCGTCGGGTTCAGATTCCTCTGCCTCTCCGCCCGATTAATGACGACGGTGCCGCTATTGACGATGATGACCACGGCGGCAATTCTGACAGGTGTACCCGAAGGCGGGTACACCTATATGACCACTGTCGGGCGGTGGTCGGCAGCTACCTCGGGCACAGGAGTAGTCGAAGTTCTCTCGACGGCGGGAACGGGAGTAGCTTGGTCGAGCCGAGCGAGATTCGCCTGCGGATCTCGCTCGGCGGGAGTCAGTTGGTCGATCCGTCAGATTCTTGGGGATGTGGTCTTTTCATGGTCATGGTTGTAGGAACGGGTAGGGCTACTGCCTACTGGCCTAGGGTATGGGTAAGGGATTGTAGGGTAGGAGTGTATATGGTACTGGATTTGGACATATTTTATGAAGTTACACGGGCATTCAACGCGGAGTTTGATGATTGTGAATGATTAGCAAAAACGGTCCACCACCGAGAGGAGAAGACTCCCAATCAACGAAGATTACTCTTTTACTATCGTGCTCTATTAGACTATATGATGGTTACGGAGGTACAAATCTATTCCAATTAATTTCTATTGATCTAAATATATGCAACTCTGCTTAACATTGTGTACATGACATGTGACTTGGCAAGCATATCCATTGATCACATACGAGATTTTACTTGGATCGTCCTATAGAGGGACGATCAAGTGCTTAGATCTGGAGGAGATGTACCACCTTGATCGCGTTTTGAGACAGTTGGATCGAAGTGATACGATCCCAGTTGAGCACATCATCCAACATGAATATTACGGGCATTAATTACAACATTGGATTCGCCCCTGATACTTGCAAGTGGGAGGACCGTGTGAACCACCGATGGGCACTCATCACACATACGCAATAAAAACATCACCCTTTTGATTTTTTTACACCCTACCATTTTAAAAAAAACCCAACAAAAACAAAAAAACAACGCCCCCGTTCTCCCAACCTTTTGATCGAACACCCTACCGTTGTTCTTTGTTGGAGATTTCCATGGTAGTGGTTGAGTTGATAGATTTGTTAACAGCCGAGATATCCATCGATGAGTGGTTGGGAAGGGTGGGCTCCAAAGAAATTGGTTCCTTGTCGTCCTTCTTAACCGGACTCCCAACCTCAGCCTCCTTCTCCTCCCTTTCCGGTCTCCGACTCCCCGTCGGGTTTAGATTCCTCTGCCTCTCCGTCCGATTGATGACGACGGTGCCGCTATGGACCGTGATGACCATGGTGGCGTTTCCAGCAGGTGTACCCGAAGTAGGCCTGTCCACGGGTCGGACCCGCCGGGTCACGGGTCGGCAAAGGCATGACCCGCACCCGGACCCGGGGAATAGCCGGGTCGGCGGGTCAGATGACCCGGCGGGTCACGGGTCGACCCGCCGGGTTGCCGGGTCGAGATATAAATTATTTTAAAAAAAAAAACAGTGTATAAAATGTGTATTTTCGGTTGGAAAAAAAAGGGGGGGGGGGGGGGGAAGAAGGGCTTGCACCGTTTCCAGTTGCCTACGTATCCTTTCAGGGAAAAGGAATCAAAGCCCACGTAGTTCTTTTACCTGTTTTAATCCCCGCTTACCTTCCGGCGCCATCACCGTCTGAACTCCCGATGGATGTCTCATCTTCTACTCCTTCGTCCGGGTCTGATTCGGTGGAGAGGTGGTTCATTTGGCTTCTTTCATCTGCCCGCTTCCAATCGCTGAGCAGGACTTGCATCTCGAGGTTCTCCGGTAGCATAGTCGATCTTTGGGCCGTTAAGATCTGCCCGCTCCGACTAAATAGTTGCTCAACCGCAACCGTCGAGCATGGTGCTCCTAGAATCTGACGAGCAATTACCTGTAGAGTCGGAAATCGTAATCTCTCTGGCCTACTCCACCAAGCCAGGACGTCGAAGTCATCCGATTCGATATCAAGAAAATCAAAGTTAGTAGCCAAATACTCGTCGATCTCCGAAGGGGAGGTCGACGAGGTCCTCGATATCTTTGTGCCAAAAATATCTCTGGCAAGAGCCTTCGTTCGCGCAGTAATGCTAGTGCGTGACGAGGTTGAGGACGAAGGGGGCTGTACTTGGGAGGATTGAGTACCGCTAGTAGAATAAATATCATATAAGCTTTGAAGTAATGTTCTAACCTTAGTAATTGTAACAAGCACATTTGGAGGTTCTTCAACCTGTAGCATAGGATAATAGTTGTCCAAAAAACTTTGAAGACCAGTGAGCTTAATTCGAGGGTCGAAAACCGTTGCTACGAGGAAAATATTAGGAATGTTTGTGTAATACTGTAACCATTTAGCCCTCATTTCCATCACGGTTTGGCAGATTGTCGATATCTGCAACCCGTCGTCAAGGGCTATTGCAACGTTCATTGCGGTAAAACAAAATAAATGAGAGGTAGGGGTGTAAACTTGACTAAAAGTTCTTGTGGCATCGTAAAAAACTTTAAAAACTTCCATCACATCTCTGGCCGCTACCCAAACATCACTAAAAACTTCGGAGCCTTCAATGTATTAGGTAGCAAAAGCGGAAAGGAGCTCTCTGTAAGCATATGATTCGTGAATCATTAAATATGTGGAGTTCCACCGAGTAGAAACATCCCTAGGAAATTTCTTCGGTCTCACCTTGTTTTGCTTACAGAAGACCTTCCACTGATCACGGAGCGTTTTGCTCTTCCAGAGGTTCTTCAGAACAAAACGAATAGGTGCGACCACATCTTGTACATAGGATAAGGAGGTTTGAACACATAAGTTTAAAATATGTGGTGCGCACCGGACGTGGAAAAATGTACCTCCGCACTGGGGGCTACAATATTGAATTAATTCTTCAATAGAAGCCGTGTTTGCGGAGGCGTTGTCAAAACCGATTGAAAAAACTCTTTGAGTCAACTGGTATTCTTGTAAAACAGTTATAATGACCTTGGCTATGTTACGTGTTGTGTGTGACTCATCAAAAAGGCGGAAGGCCAAAACTCTCTTGTGTAAAAAATATTCGTTGTCGACCCAATGGCAAGTGATACCCATGTAAGAGTGCTCAAGCCAGTGATCGGTCCAAATATCGCTACAAATTGAAACTTTCAAATCAGAATGTTTTTTAAAATACTCAACAATTTGTGCTTTTCGACAAGCAAAACGTTTTTCAATTTTCCTCGTAACAGTTTGGCGGGAAATGGGGCGGTAGGCAGGGTTAATCATCCTACTCACCCAGTTGTTAAAAGGTAAACGATGTGCAAAGTTGTAAGCTAAACCTTCCGCGGCTACCATTTCCGCAAATTCGTTACTACAATATGTATAATCATAACTAAATAGGCCAGGAGGTTGGGAGGAAGAAGTTGCGTACCCGGTTAATTGCGTCTGGCCGGACGACATCCCGTACTTGTCGGGATGCTTGTTCTTGACATGCCTCCTTAAGTTGCCATAGCCGCCTCCTTTGGGATGCTTGTATGACTGAGTGCAAAAGTTGCACTGAGCCCTACAACTTTCATCCTGTTGGATCGGACCTTTCGTGAACCAATATTTGAAGACCGCCGCCCGGAGCTCTTCTTGCTTGGTGGCATCGTCCTCATCAGCTTCCGGGGTGACATCTTCGGCCGTCGGCACCGGTGCATCACCTTGACGGGCTTGACGAGCTCACCGAGCTGCTCCGGATTCGGCCGTCGGATGTGTAGAAGGAGTAGGCTGAGTAGTCGGCGTGGGGTGCTCGATGCCGACTCCACCGGGGGTGACGGGAAGATGATCTGAGATGGTGATCTCGTCATCCTCCTCCTCGATTCGAGGCCTCCGAGACCCGCTTGGAACACCAACGCTCCGCCTTGGTGGTTGGGGCTCGGGTGCCATGGCCCCGCTTCGGCTCAGACCGCTCACACTCTTCCGGCCACTAGCTCCCCTTCGAAACATCGACATGATGAAATTGGAAAATGTAGGATGAGAGAAGAGAGATTGAGAGATGAATGGAGAGATTAGCGAGAAATGATCGAGACGAGATTTGCGAGCTTGATTAGCGAGAGATTAGAGAATGGATGATGAGATTGAGAGATGAGAAGAGTTGGTTGGTGTGGGGTGAAGTGGTGGTGTGTGTGTGGTATTTATAGGTGAATGGAGGGTCCAAGTCGGGTTTAAAATGTGTCTAATGGCTAGCCCGGGTGAGACAACAGTCACAACGTTCAAAAAAAAAAATCTGACCGTTGCCGACCCGCCGGGTCCAACGGCTATATCGGTTTAAATTTTTATTTTTTTTAATACTTTACTAACTTATTTTAAATCCTTTTCTAACCTTATTTTAACATCAATGGGTATGATTTGGTAGTTTTTTTACAAACTCAATTTATATTTGTAATTTATAATTATATAGTTATTTTATTTCAAAATTATAAATCATCGAATAAAATAAAAACCATATGTGCTTGTTTTTTTTTCTAAATTTAAAATTTGGTTTTCTTCAAAATCAAGTGACAATGAACAACGATTACCATAAGTTGTTCTCGATAAAAAATTAACGACGATTAAACGAACACAAACACATGGGTCTTTTATTATTAATCGTCACAAGAACTTAAAACATACTAACAACTCTTAACTACACATTACACACATTAAACTAATAAACTTCATAAATTGATAAACATAGACGCGTCATTACACATAAACTAATAAACATAGATGGTAGATAACCATTAGACGATAACAAGTAAGACCCAATTACAGACGCTCACGCTTATCCACTTCAAGGCTTCAAGCGCGGCTTGATTCAGCATCACCTTCCTTGAACTTATCCGGATGCTTGTTCTCAATGTGCCTCTTGACATTGCCAAGTCCTAAATTGTTACTAATCTTGTAGGCATGGGAGCAATATCGACAAACCATCATATAATAATTATTACCAGGGAGTTTTTCTTCACGACGGAAATGGGCGTCGTAGTTGAAATCACCCTTGTTCGTTGCCATTGATCTTCAACACTACTAATGTTTGTTTCGGAAAGTTGGAAGAGATGTGTGATTGTATGAGTGATTGTGTAGGTCTTTATATAGTGTTAATAAGGGACCACAACGGTTGAATTCACAAAGGACACATTTAAAAACTAGCCTTTTTTTAAAACGTTGCCGACCCGCCGGGTCGAAATCTGGACCGTTGGATCGTCAGATCAACGGCCAGATTTGAATTTTGTAGCCGTTGGACCCGGCCGGGTCCGACCCGACGGGTCCAACGGCTATTTTTTTTCCTTCTTGTCTTTCCTTTCTAATTTTATTCTAATCTATTTGTTATGTTTCTATTGTTAATGATGTTTTATTTTATATGAAAAAACCATAACTCATCAATTGTATAAAAAATAAAATACAAAAAAAGTGATAAAAATAAATTAACTTTTTGATCTTTCTTTATTAATCGACACATTACTTTCAAACTTTTAACTTATAAATAAAACAACTAACATAATCAACAACTTCACAAAATAAAACTACACATTACACACTTCATAATCTTATAATGGATAGATAATAGATTGACAACGATAATTAGACCCACTTACAAACGTTCATGTTCATCGTCTCAATTTCATGAGGGCTTGCTAAATGCTAACCTTGCTTGCTTCGCCTTATTCTGTCGACCACTTTTCCGGATGATTCTTTGTAATGTGCATTTTCAAAGTTCCATATCCCCATCCTCTCTTCACTTTAAAACCCTTTGAACAATAGTTACAAACCACCATATAATAATCTTTACCTGGGATTTGTTCTTCTCGTCGGAAGTGAGTGTTGTACAAGATTTCACCAAGGTTTGTCCCAGATCCACCTTCATTTCGATTTGCCATTGAACTTGAAATATTTGGTATTGAATGTTTAAAATGATAAAGGTGTAATTATGTGCTAGTGAGATAGGTATTTATAGGCAACAAATACAGGTCACCAAGTCCACAACGGTCCGAAACCACAACGGTCGAAAAACTAGCCGTTGGAAACTTGAACAAGTGGGAGCGTATTTAAATATTCACGGGTCACGGGTCGATCCGGCGGGTCGACCCACCGGGTTGCCGGGTTCAGATCTGCTCGACCCTAACCCGGACCCGTAACTCGCCAAGACCCGCGACCCGCTTGATCCGGACCCGCCGGGTCGTCGACCCGCTAAACCCTTCGGGTCACGGGTTGACCCGTGACCCGACGGGTTTACATATAGTTGGAAATTCCAATAGGCAAAGTGAATAAAATTTATATTTTTGCCAAAAAAAAAGAAAAATGTTTACAACCTTACATATAGTTGGAAATTCCAATAGGCAAAGTGAATAAAATTTATATTTTTGCCAAAAAAAAAAATGTTTACAACCTTACATATAGTTGGAACTTCGAAAATTCCAACAGGGGTGAATTGGTAAAATTCCAACAGTAGATGTCGTTGGAAATTCCAATTAAGTAAATAGGATTGGAAATTCCAATAGATGTCGTTGGAAATTCCAACGTGTTTGAGGGGTGTTGAATTGGTAAAATTCCATAGGAGACATTACACCTTCGATGTAGAGGATCACATCCAATGTAACTTTCCCGCCAATTCTCAATTCTCTCTGTTCACATGTATAAGAACACAAGTGCTGTAACAGAACAATCAATCAACACAATTCACTCTCTTCCATGTTGGTTTCCCCTTTTCTCTTCCTCTCAAGCTTTCATGGTGAATCTGTGTTCCACCAACTCGAATTGAGTCAATTGCTTAACAATTCTTCAGGTTTTTCTGTTGCGTTTAGCTAAGGGACTATTTAACTCAAATTTAATATGAGCTGTGAGTTTGACGCATTTTCTGGTTCGATTCTCCAGGTTTTTCTGTTGCGTTTAGCTAAGGGACTATTCAACTCAAATTTCGAGTTAAATCTACAGGAAGTAAGTACCTCTGGCTTTAAGATTTCTCGTTCGGATACTTCTAGGTCTTCTTGCTTTAAGATTTCTCGTTCGAATATTTAATTGAGAGTTTCATACTGTTGGATCCAACACATACATTGTTGATTTGTTGTAATTCTCGCTTTTTCTCTGCTAGAAATTATAGGTATTGTCTGATCTGTTTGCCAAGATATTACGATTTGTTGCTTGTAACGATTGCTTGACGTGGTTGATAGGAATCAGGTATATTGAATTGAGAGTTTCATACTGTTGGATCCAACACATACAGTGTTGTAGATCTCGCTTTTTCTTTGCTAGAAATTCTAGGTATTGTTTGATTTGTTTGCCAAGATAGTACGATTTGTTGTGATTGCTTGATTGTGGTTGCTAGGAATCAGGTGTATTGAATTGAGAGTTTCATACTGTTGGATCCAACACATACACAGTGTTGTAATTCTTGCTTTTTCTCTGCTAGGTATTGTCTGATCTGTGGAGATGACTGGATTTTATCATGATATGATGCCTTATTTGCAGACTTTCACTCTTGAAAAGTAGGTTACTCCTCATCTCCTTATTAATAATACAAATTTTGATAGTTTAGGATTCCAATTAAAGTTTATATTATTTGGTTTCAGACGGCGTAGGTTGATCAAAGCAATCGTTTGGCACTTTACAGCTAATCTACTGGCCTTAACTGCTTATGAGATCTTCTTCGTCCCAGAGGATGATTTGGTAAACCTGTGTGACTCTGCTCGTGTTAGAGATATAAAAAGGTTGAAGGGAAGTATTGCAGCAGCTCAATTTTTTCTGATACTGTTACATCTTCTTGATAAACCATGGAAATCCATCCAGTCTTTCTTCAACCAGATTCCTAAATCCATTGCTACCCTTCTAATTGCACTGATTCAAGCGGCCGCATTAGTTACCTCAAACCTATTCACCTTTTGGGCAGTTAATTGTACTTTTCTCATAGCCATCCTCATGCTTTTCTCCTTCTCCCTTCTCATTTTCGAGTATGAGAAGAGTGCATACGTCCTAAACCTTAGTGGTACTCTCATCTCGGGAGCAATTGATGGCCCAAAACGTGAATAGGTTGGAGGCAACTAATGCAGGGGATTGAATCAGTGCAATTAGAAGGCCAGTAATGAATTTGGGAATCCTGTTGTTGAAGAAAGACTGGATGGCTTTGCACTGTTTCTCAAATAAATGTAACATTATCGATCAGCAAAACTGGAAGAGATGTACCACCTTGATCGCGTTTTGAGACAGTTGGATCGGAGTGATACGATCCCAGTTGAGTACATCATCCCAGTTGAGTACATCATCCAACATCATCCAACATGATAGTGCCACTAAGATTTAGGGCATATGCCCTCTTATCATACTCGAAAATCATAAAAGAGAAGCAGAACACCAAGAGGGTGACGATGAGAAAGTTGCAATTGATGGCCCAAAACGTGAATAGGTTGGAGGCAACTAATGCAGGGGATTGAATCAGTGCAATTAGAAGGCCAGTAATGAATTTGGGAATCCTGTTGTTGAAGAAAGACTGGATGGCTTTGCACTGTTTCTCAAATAAATGTAACATTATCGATCAGCAAAACTTGAGCTACTATTATACTTCCCCTCAGCCAGTTTATATCCCTATCATGAGCAGAGTAACACTGTTTAACACTGTTTTACCAACTATTAAAGTCGGTTGGGCCTGGTGGGGTTAAAGACCTATCATGAGCAGAGTAACACTATTTAACACTGTTTTACCAACTGTTCACATACGGGAGACTCGAACAACACATAAACCCGAACGGAGTTTCATCTCAAAACCAATTGGCAATGAAAGGAGTAGCCCTTCAACCTTATATGTTGTTCAAGGATTCTCTATATAACCGATGTGGGATAACCACATTCCAACACGCCCCCTCAAGTGCAACGACATTTTTAGTATCCAACAAGTTGCACTTGCCACATGCGCTTAAATGGGAACTCAATGCCCGCGACATGTCAACAAGGCCAGCAACCCCATTAATCCGAAGCCCAGACCGCAACTACTCGAACCCAACTCTGATACCATGTTAAAGTCGGTTGGGCCCGGTGTGGTCAAAGACAAGCTGGAGGAAGGTCGTGTGTGCGGACCCACATACGGGAGACTTGAACAACACATAAACCCGAACGGGGTTCCATCTCAAAGCCAATTCATCAATTGGTACAGAGAGCAGGTAAAAAGAGACGAATACTAGATAAGTTGGATCGGAGTGATACGATCCCAGTTGAGCACCCAATCCAGCATGTGTAGGTCAACATGAATATTACGGCCATTAATTACAACATTGGATTTGCCCCTGATACTTGCAAGTGGGAGGACCGTGTGAACCAACGATGTGCACTCATCACGCAAACGCAATGGGAGACAATTATGTGGTCAGCAACAACGGATTACATGTCTTGGTACCAAAGACATGGTCATCCTTTCGTCTTCAAATCGTCGTTCGAGAAGCAGATTGCCATTCATCAAGGCCTTTGCCTCCCGAGATAAGCGTCTACCATCTAATTGGAGCCCGTTGATCATGCACATCGCATGCAGCTCATCATGTCGATATTGTTGGAATACAAAGATCAAGGTGTGCCCCCCCCCCCCCCCGACGTTTGAGCAGCTGAATGACATCATCTCCATCGGGCTTGGTAAGCTTAATCCTTCAGAGCTTGATTTGCCACACACTCAACCATCTTAGAGACAATAGTTCGCTTCTACTTTGGATAAGTATTTTATCATTCAAATAGGATTCTTGAACAATAGTTTGTTGATTTCATGGAGATGCTTGCAGAAATGTCATGTTGTTGGAGTTATCCAACTAACCATGCTTATGATAGAAGATCATTTCTCTACACTCTTCTTAGTTATGCCCTCTAAGGCTCAACGTAGAACTCTAATGTGATGTTGTTGGAGTTATCTTGAGCATGTTGAAATTTGACTAGGTATATTTCAGAATTGTATTTTGCAAACTGATATTGATCAATGCATAGATAGGGAATTTGGGGTAAGTTTTATTGTAATATAAAATATACATGAATGATGAATAATGCACGAGGGTGGATGAATTGCTAAGTTCATACACAACTAAATCTGACTTTGCTTGGAGGGAGGTTACTGAAATCGCAAAGCACTGAAAGTCGATGGTCAAAATATGTATCATGATCGAGTCTAACATACCCCCAAATTAAATATAAACTACTGGGCATCTCCATAATTGATTTTCCATAATGTATTTCCTTGCCAAATCTCTTTAGCGACAAAAACGCAATTTTCAGCGATGAAAAATTTCCCCGCTAATAAGAATTTCTGTTGTAGTGCTCAAGGCAATCAGGTGTATAGTGAATTGAAGATGTTGTTAACTAGTTGTCGGTCCAAAATCTGACCGATTTCCCATTACCAATTGACCAAATTAGTCCCGTTTTGAATTTATCAATGAAAGGGGTGAGCTTTGTCCATTGCTAAGATGAGTTACCGTGCTTATGATGGTTGAGAATGTTTGTGAGACCAAGATATTTATAAGTGACAAGTCTAACCCAGACATTGTCAGCCTCAACCAAAATTTTCCATAGTTATTTCATTTGGAGTAATACAGAGAACGGAAGAAATACAGAGAATGTTTGAGGCGCTTGGTGGAGAAATACAGAGAACGGAAGAAAAATCTGCATATGGTTTTCATTGATTTGGAGAAGGCATACGACAGAGTGCCAAGAGACCTTATTTGGGAATGTTTGAGAGCTAAAGGGGTTCCAGAATCCTACATGAGGGTTGTTAAGGATATGTACGAGGGTTCACAGACTAGTGTGTACTCTCATAGTGGGGACCCTGAGTTCTTTGCTGTGCAAGTGGGCTTGCACCAAGGCTCGGCTTTGAGCCCGTTTCTCTTTACAGTAGTCATGGATGTGGTGTCAGGAAGTATCCAGGGTGGGATCCCGTGGTGTATGCTATTTGCGGATGATGTTGTCCTGGTGGATGACACTAGGATAGGGGTCAGCAACAAACTTGATTTATGGAGGGATAAGCTTGAAAAGAAGGGCTTTCGTTTGAGCAGGACAAAGACGGAATATATGGTTTTCAGATTTGGCGAAGAGGAAGTGGGTGACGAGGGGGTCATGTTGGGCGGGGACCTTGTTCCAAAGAAAGACAGTTTCAAGTATCTGGGATCTGTGATGCAGAGCGATGGAGGGGTCGGCATGGATGCCAAGCACCGGATTCAAGTAGGTTGGCAAAAATGGAGGGCTGCATCAGGAGTCCTATGTGACAGAAAAGTCCCACTTAAGCTCAAGGGTAAGTTCTACAGAGTGGTGGTGAGACCAGCTTTGTTATATGGGGCAGAGTGTTGGGCGACAAGTAAGGCACATGAACAGAAACTAATGGTAGCGGAGATGAGGATGCTCAGATGGATGTATGGGGTCACTTTGCATGACAGAATTAGAAACGAGGCTGTCAGAGAAATGGTAGGAGTGGTCAGTATTCAGGCTAAGTCGTGGGAAGCGAGACTGCGATGGTATGGACATGTTCAGAGGAGGGATCCGAGTGCGCCAGTGCGCAGATGTGACCATCTGGGTATCGACAGTGTCCGGCGGGGCAGAAGGCGTCCAAAGAAGAGCTGGCGTGAAGTGATTCGACAGGACCTGGCCGTTTTGGGACTCACAGAGGAGATGTCACGCGACAGAGTGCAGTGGAGGAGTGCTATTAGAATTGTCGAATACTAGTAGGGTGCAGTGTTTCCAGCATCGCGCCTTCCTGCCGTCTCGTCCTATTTTTGCGCATCTTTCTCTTAATTCTTGTGTGTGGTCGTTTTTTCCTTTATGTCTTATGGTTATCTCTGGTGTGGAGTCTTGTCCTGTTTTCGAGGACGTGTCTTGGGTCACTAAGAAACACCCTCTCGACCTAGTCGGGGAAAGGATGCGTACAACTCGACCCCCCAGACCCTGCTCCAAGCGGGATATACTGGGCACGTTGTTGTTGTATTTCATTTGGAGTAATAATTTTCAATGTTTTGTATTTCGGATTGTTTTACAAAAATAAAAAGTATCCGAATATAATTTGATATCATTCATCTTGTCAATAGACAAAATTATACTTTAGGAAAATAAAATACTTGCATTGCACTTGAAACCCGGCCGGTCCAATAACTCAAGACCGGAAAATATATTTACATTTATTTTTGGGTTTTACAAAAACCCTAATACGTCTAACTCCCCCCTCCCTCGTCCCTAACCAGCTCTCTCCCTCTTGACTGTCGGTGTCGCATGCTCGCCGCCCACCTTGTTGCTGCCTCATTGTCGACTCGACGCTCTTAATCTCTGTGTGGTCGTGTGGTTGGTCTTCTCTATCCTCTCTCCTCTCTCTGGATTTTGGTTGAATTCATGTTTTTTGAATGTGGCTGGGAGCTTTTGTGCAATTTCCCCACTTTTACGGTACTTCCAAATTTCCAATGAATGAATAAGAATTCGCGAACTCGGACTGAATTAATAGGGCCAATTTGAGCTTTAGGGTTTAGGTCTTACCGATTGGGTGTTTTTGTTTATTTGTTTCAATGAATTGGGTTGTAGTAAGTAACTGTGTGTGCTTGTGTCTATATTTTGCAAACCCTTCTCCTCTGCTATGATCTTCACCTGCCGCCACCTTTAACCTTGCCTTGTCGTTAGCGTTTATATGGAATTCGCTCAATCCATCGAATTCAAGCGAACTAGTTCGTGAACGAACTGCGAATTAGTTCGGTGGTTTGGTTTGTGTCTTGGAGATGGAGCACGTGTCTGTAAGTTCTCAAGCTCACCCTCCCTCTGCTATTTCAGGTTGTTTCCGTGCTTCTTAGTCCGTCAACAGCTGCCCAACTCTGGAGCTCCTGAGATTTAATTGCCTCCTCTCAAGACTTTATTAGTTGAAATTGGATTATGTACATATTGAAATTGATTATCTTCATATTAAAGTAAGTTAGCATTTTTGGTGGTGTGGTGAATTTGAGATTGATATTGAATTAGGTTTGTGTGCAATTGTATTTTATTTGAATAGGTACATTGATAAATTTGATATCCGAACTAAGAATACATCTGTCTAAGGGTGTGTTTGGTAACGATATCTAGATATCAAGATATCGATATCGATATCGGTATCGATATCAATATCAAGATATCGATATCGGGTGATATCTTGATATCGGTATCGGTATCAAGATATCGATATCGGGCGATATCGATATCAAGTGATACCTCCCAAAAAATGGGTATATCAAAATAGGTCAAATTTGATATCTAGTTATCAACTGATATCGATATCTGACCCTTACCAAACACAGATATGATATATCACTTGATATCAAGTGATATATTATGCATACCAATTACCAAATACTAGATATCGATATCAGTTAAAGTGATATCGATATCTAGCCCTACCAAACACTAGATATCAGATATCGGGGCTGATACCTGATATCTGATATCTAGATATCATTACCAAACACACCCTAAATGTTTGTTTGGCGGAACTGTACCCCCTAACTTTCTGGCCCTGTCCTGGTCATTTGTTAAACCATGGGGAAAAACCCTAAAAACTCGTCCCACTTTGGTCGCAGCTTTACCATTTCATAGTCTCTCGAGCTTCGATTTGGGAGGCAATGGAAGTCGATAGGACCGATGGTCGAACGCCCCACCAGTTACGGCCTTTCGCCTGCACTAGGAGCGTTCTCAACCGCGCTCATGGCTCTGCTAGTTGGTGCCAAGGTACTTCCTTTTCATTCTGTCAACCTTCTCCAAATTCTCTCCTTTGCGCTACAAGTCCATTTGCATGGAATTTGGGGTTTTTATTGTGCCCGGAGGATAGGAGATTTAAATGGTTTGATACCTACACAAAGAAAATCTTTATTTGGGTCAGAAATTTCTGTGTATCTTTCGGACTTTGTCATCCCACTTAAATGAAGCTTCATTGTTTGCAAATTTTGGTTGACTTAGGGAATACCAAAGTGATAGCTGCAGTGTATGGACCAAAAGCTGGAACTAAGAAAAATGAAAATCCAGAGAAGGCCTCAATAGAAGTCATTTGGAAGCCTAAAACAGGTCAAATTGGTGAGTTTTCTTTCTCTAAACTAAGTGTTGATGCATACCCTAATAAAGCTATAAGGATGTACTGCTATTTCATTCTGCCCTGATTTCTCGAATGTCTTTTATCGAATCCACTACTGTCATGGCATCTCATAAACTTGAAATTTTTTATTTTGCAAGCTAGTATGTAGTTATTTCCGTGTGGCAAATGTGAACTGGGAATTGAATTATTTGGCATTGAATGGCAACTGAGAAAACTGGAAAATATGATGGCTGCCTTTCCTTATTCTTTGATCATTTGTTGGCAGTGAGAAAATTCTAGTATTAAATTTACTTTGTAATACGAATGCACTGAAGACATTCTGTTTTATAGGGAAACTTGAGAGGGAGAGTGAGATGATACTGAAGAAAACCTTGCAGAGCATTTGCATGTTGAATGTAAACCCAAATACAACAACAACGGTTGTAATTCAGGTGAGACTGAGACATAGAGGTTCTGCTATATACCTGCAGCATTACAATGTGCATTCTATTGTTTGACAAACATAACAAACATTTGGCATTTTGAATAAAGTATATTTATGTGAAGTTGTGCATTTCTTTTACAGGTTATAGATGATGATGGTGCCATATCCTTGAGCATTATGGTTTGCAATTTTATTAGTATATGTGTATGTACACCATTAGTTCACCTCACTATATCACAGTACATATTTCTACAAGCCCCGTGGTATTAGATATGTCCATAAATGCTTCTAGTTGGACTCAAAACTTACAAAAGTAGCCTTGCACGACACTTGACTTTATTTTGAATCTTTTGATGGTTTTTGGTGTTTTTATGATTCATAGCTTTGAACTACCTGTTGAGTTTCAGATGTTCCCAAGTAAAGGCTTAAATCTAAAAAGTTTCCCTTGATTAGACTGTGTAGCTTCTTCCATGTGCCATTAATGCTGCATGTGCTGCACTTGTGGATGCCTGCATTCCTATGAAGCATCTTGCTGGTAATTCCTATGAAGCATCTTGCTGGTAATTAAGATATGTCCCAGGTTGTGTGAAGGCTTCAATTTCACCTTTTGGGACTTCTAGATCGACGACCCCAGGGTGACCTATTGTAATATTAAACACAAATCAAGTCAACCTACAATGCACTAAGAAAGATTACACAAGAATTTTTTCCATAAATGACACAACTGCATGAGGAACAATATATAAGACGCTGAAATCAATCCTCTGGTGTGTAACTAAAGAAGATTTGTGCATGAAATAACTATTCAGATTTAGTTTGATTCATGACAAATCATGTGAAGGAGAATGAAGAGGTAGAACAGAAGATGAACATTTGTGAAATGGAACTTTCTACTTCATTCAAAAGGGAGATCTCAATCTATTTTGGATTTCCTTACAGAAGACTACTTATGGTCTTCATTACATACATATTCATAAACTACAATTGGTTACTATCCCAACTACTCTTACCTAACCTTGACTTCATGAATTAACTAGTACAATGACACTACATATATTAATCCAAAATACTTCAACAGTAACAGTCTAGTAAGACCAAACAGTGAAGAGTGTGAAATGACAAACCTCCTACTGATTGTGGAAATGACTCCTCTAATTGGAACTTGAGCGATAAAGGATATTGCAAGAACATGATAAAAAATGAAGTACTTCAATTCACTGCAATCATTACTCTCAGAAATGAAGTACTTCAATTCACTGCAATTAAACAACATTAAAGTGGAGAAAATTATTGCATTGTTGTTGGGACTCATGTGAGCTTCATTGAACAGATGATTCCCTGACAAATAGTACACAACAGTCAAAAGTGAATACAATCCCAAAAAATGCAATAGAAATGAATTTTGCATCAACTAAGGTAGATGACATTGCCATGGCTCCCGAAATGATAGTGCGACTAAGATTTAGGGCATATGCCCTCTTATCATACTCGAAAATCATAAAAGAGAAGCAGAACACCAAGAGGATGACGATGAGAAAGTTGCAATTGATGGCCCAAAACGTGAATAGGTTGGAGGCAACTAATGCAGCGGATTGAATCACTGTAATTAGAAGGTCAGTAATGAATTTAGGAATCCTGTTGTTGAAGAAAGACTGGATGGCTTTGCACTGTTTCTCAAATAAATGTAACATTATCGATCAGCAAAACTTGAGCTACTATTATACTTCCCCTCAGCCAGTTTATATCCCTATCATGAGCAGAGTAACACTGTTTAACACTGTTTTACCAACTGTTCAAGTCGGTTGGGTCCGGCGGGGTTAAAGACCTATCATGAGCAGAGTAACACTGTTTAACACTGTTTTACCAACTGTTCACATACAGGAGACTCGAACAACACATAAACCCGAACGGGGTTCCATCTCAAACCCATTTGACAATGAGAGGAGTAGCCCTTCAACCTTATATGTTGTTCAAGCATTCTCTATATAACCGATGTGGGATAACCACATTCCAACACGCCCCCTCAAGTGCAACGACATTTTTAGTATCCAACAAGTTGCACTTGCCACATGCGCTCAAATGGGAACTCAATACCCGCGACATGTCAACAAGGCCAGCAACCCCACTAATCCGAAGCTCAGACCGCAACTAGTCGAACCCGGCTCTGATACCATGTTAAAGTCGGCTGGGCCCGGTGGGGTCAAAGACAAGCTGGAGGGAGATCATGTGTGCGAACCCACATACGGGAGACTTGAAAAACACATAAACCCGAACGGGGTTTCATCTCAAAGCCAGTTCATCAGCTGGTACAGAGAGCATGTAAAAATAGACGAATACTAGATAAGCTGACAATAATCAAACAAGCGCTTTGATAAACCTACGCAGCTCATGTCTCCAGGGGCTGAAACCAAATAATATAAACAATACTTTAATTGGAACCCTAAATACTAAAACTACCAATATTGTATTAATAATAAAGAAGATGATGAGTAACATACTTTTCAAGAGTGAAAGTCTTCGAATAAGGCATCATATAGAAAATACATTAGAGAAAACCTTAAATTTTTTATTTAATTTGCCATTTTTAGTAGAAGAAAACTAAGAGAAATAAAAATTATGAAAAAGTGAAGCTAATGGGATTTAAACTCATAACTTCAAGGTGATAAAAAAATACCCCCGCCATTGCAACTAGGCTAAGTTGTCTTTGTAATTCATTACTACTTATACACTCTTTTATCTCTAAAATTAGTAAAAATTACCAAAAAATCTCATAAATTTCGGGGTGGGAGTTTCAACCATCCTGTGCCCCCTAGATCTGGCATTGGTTATTAAGCAAGTTTCGTAGAGAGGGCCAAATTTTTTTTCAATAAGGAAATAAATTATTACAAAACTTATATTTAGTGGTAATTTAATGGTATTTTTTTTTATTAGGTAAAAATTCGAGGTCAAACATACCTGAACCTCAAAGACCGATAAGTCGGTAGACAGATAACCGTCATAAACAAACAAAAATACAAAGATGGTGCAAATTAGAGGCAAAAACACTCTACAAGGCGAAACTAAACACAACTAAACCGAACGAGATGGAACGTAGACGACGAACGGAGCCAAGCACTACCCAAAAGTAGCACCGTAGGCCGGCGGCACATCAGGAGTCACATGTGGGCAATGAAGACGAACTTCCAAGGGAACAACCTTCTGGGAAACGGAGACAACTCGATACACACTACCACTACCCCAGCCTGTCCCGACACCAAACCGCCAGAACCCCATTAAACGGAAAAGAGAGTCCAGACACGCCAAACGTAAACACCAGAAATCCTAGCGGACATTTAACGAACCGAAAACACCAGTCTGTCCCACTCCGCCTGAACCAAAAACACCAGAAATCCTAGCGGACATTTTACGAACCCAGCAGAGAATTATAATATTAATTATTATAAATTTTATTTTAAACATACCGATGTAAATATATAGCATGTTATCATTACTTATTTATTTATTATTTTAAGTGTACGGGCCACCTTTGGACCCAAGGATTAACCTTGGGCCCAAAGAACAGGATTTCAGGCCTTCTCGGGCCCAATGCATAAAAATTGAGCCCAAGAAAGGGGGAACCTTGCCTAATGATCAAATTGAGATTTTCACCTAAGAAGAGTTCATTGCTCAACAACTAAAAAAAGGGTTGGAAATCTGATAGAGCTACTAAGATCAGGAAACCAACAGAAAACCTCACAAAAACATTGATTAGTTGGATTCAACATAATAGCACACTTAAGGACCCAAAATGAGATACAATCTTAGGGAAACTAATAATAAAAGACCCTTTTAACCCCTTAGCTGCCTTACATTTCCTCCTATACTCATTGTGCACATTTTGCTACCTAACAAAATCCGAAAATCATATTTCCATTCCCCAGGTTGGATGTCAGTTTGGAATACCTTATGTTAAAATTTGATTGATAAACCAAAACTAAACACTCATAATCAACTATGGCGTAAATAATCAAAGATCAAACCATATTCTTAACATCAATCATCACTTCTTACATCTATCTTCGCCGTGCAACACACCCGAACAGTCAATTTGCTAGAAAATCTAATTCAAGGCTATAGTCTCATATGAGCAGCAGTAAAATCGATCAGATTCTGTAAATCACTCGTGGCGTCTTTACAGATATCTACATATGAATGAAATCAACAATACAAATATACAATACCTAGTTATACTAACAACTAAAGAAGCGGCACAAGGTGCTAATCAAAGTGTTAAGATAAACCCACAAGCTAAGTTAGCTGTTACCAGACTGTTTAAGATTTACCTTGCATATATAGGCATATAGCATCCGTTTTCAAGAAATCCTCTCGCGCACTCTACATGAATGTGATCCCGGATATTCAGAACCTGTGAAATGGTAAAAGATCGGAAGAAATGATGACTCCTACTATAAATAGGAAGAAAACAATGGACTATACAGATGATGGATTGTAAATGGGAAAAGATGTTTGTCTCTAATGTTGAGACAATTAATCCTACAGGAAAATCTCTCTATAAACAGCTTGAATCTTCTTGATGCTTTCTAGGGGGGTTTATTTGCCAATAAATTGTCGAGGCGAAGAACTACTCTATTCAGCAATGCCATCAGGATCTACTCTCAGAAAATCTCCAAGTTAATGATGAAAAGATAGGACCAACATTTGGAATTACCAAAATCTGCAGCACTATATTTCCTTATATCAACTGCAACACATGGAAAGAGGAGAACATAATTCAGTATGAGTTTTCAGTCACCTGCATCATGCAAGATGGCATCGACTTGTGAATTTGTGTGTCAAACAGCCAATTACCGAGTAAAAAACCACAATGGCTGCTACCAACAAATGATCAAGTTGATGATCTAGATTCATTTCTTTAGCCAATAAAGCACTTTCAAGACCCAATCCCTTCCTACAGATGAAACAATCTTTGAATCCTATGTCGTATGATACATATACCTCGTGTCCCATTCCCGGGATCATCTGTTCTATCTTGTTCATCTTTTATTTTGGAAGTCATTTGAAGCTCCTATTTTTTTTTATTTTTTTTTTTTGATTAGGAAAAGATTCGGGTGGGCAAGCCCTACCCGGCAGCATCCTTGCGGATGAGGTCAATAAGACCTGGATTGTTTTGAATATCATTACCTCGGGCAGAGTGGCTAAGGTGTGCAACCTTATCGGCCACTCTATTGCCCATACGAGGTACATGAAAGTAACCTACTTCTTTTACAGTCGACAACATGACTTGAATATCGGAGAGGATTAGTTCAATCTCCCAAGGACATTTAGCCGTCTTGTTTAGATAGTCTATAATTATTTTGCAGTCACCTTCTACCTGGATTTTTTCAATGTGAAGTTGTAATACCTTCTGGATTCCCAGTTTGAGGGCGAGGGCTTCTGCCATGATGGCTTGCTGTTTTCCTAGTAATTTGTGCTCGATGGTGACGGGGCGACCGTTCCAGTCCCTAATAATGATACCTGCTGTACTGTCGCCATTGGCTAAAGACGAACCATCAAAATTAAGTTTGAACCACCTTAACGGAGGCTTGCGCCATTTAATTGGACGTTGTTTGTCGGTCTTTCTTGGATAGACTCTTGAGGAGGGATGCATATCGTCATCACCATCACCGTCGATCGCGGATGTTCTCCTCCAGTTATCTATGTGTGATCTGACCAGATGGACGACGGTTTGGTGCTGGGGGATTGGTACTTGTTGAAACAAGTTTTGGTTCCTGATGTACCAGGTAGTCCACCAAGCGAAGGAGAGATCAGTCAGTGCGGCAGTCGTTAAGCTGGTTCCAAGACTAGAAAGAATGGGTCTAAAATCCCGGGACTGGTTGATCCATCTTGTAATTGTTGTTTGTTCTTGACTCGGAAGTTGGTATATTTTCCGTATGAAAGGGCATTCCAGGAACAGGTGGGCCTCGTCCTCGGGTGCCGTATTGCATAGTGAACAGGTAGTTGGGACCGCCGACCCCCTGCACGATAGGCGCACATCAGTGGGCAGTCCGTTTTGTGCAATCTTCCATAGAAAATTCTTCACCTTAGGGGGAACATCAGTTTTCCAAATCCAAGAGTTCCTATCAGTCGGAGCTGAGGATTGTGTTGTTATCAGTTTGTAGGCGCTGGCTGTAGTAAACCATCCTTCCCTATCTGGCCACCAGTATAGACGATCTTGCATATTTGATTCCGGAATAGGAATGTCTAAAATTTCTTCTACAATGTTGTTTGGTAGTACCTTCTGCAGCTTTTCACTCCACCATTTCCCCCCCATAATGTAGTCACTAACGGTCTCATTCTGATCGTATCCCTGGATGTTACCCACCCGAGACTCTAAGGAGTTGGTAGAAATCCAATTATCTGTCCAGAATTTTATTGAGCGTCCGTTTCCTACCGACCAAATAAGGCCTGTTTTAAAAGTGTCAATTAAGTTAGCAAGCTTAGCCCATTGCCAAGAGCTGGATCCCGATCGTTTGTACTCGAAAATACTAGCAGAACGTAGGTATTTATGTCTGATTAATGTTACCCAGATATTGTTCGGTTCAGCCAATATTTTCCACAAAAGTTTCATCTGAAGAGCGACATTCATATCGCCCGATTTGCGAATTCCCAACCCGCCATGCTGCTTCGGTTTGCAAATCCTATCCCAACTAATTAATGGCCGATATTGTAAATCCTTATTCCAGAAGAAAGAACGGTTTATTTGGTCCAGTTCTTTATGTATAGCGACGGGGAGCATGAAATTCTGCATTACATGCAAAGGTTTAGCCGATAGGTTAGAATTGATAAGAGTTGCACGACCCTGCTGGGAAAGTGCATTGGCCCTCCATTTTGATAGTTGTTGTTTCGATTTGCAAACGATATCTTCAAATGTACTGCTGGTGACTCTACCATTAATAATTGGACAACCCAGATACTTTTCTATGGATTTTTCATTTGTAATGTTGAGGCAGTTACATAATTCAAGGATTCTATGGTTTGGAATCCCTGGCGACGCTTGAAAACTAGATTTATGGTAATTGACCTTCTGGCCCGACACCCTGCAATACGAATCAATTATCGATCTTACTTTACACCCCGCATCCACGCTTCCTTTAGAGAAGATGATGATGTCGTCTGCGAAGGACAGGAACGGAATACGCGGCCCGTGTTGTCCAATCGGAAATCCAATTTGCGGTCTATCCAGGCTGGCTTCAGCTGCAAGTTTTCGGGCTAGTACCTCTGCACCCAACAGAAATAGAAAAGGGGATAGAGGGTCCCCCTGGCGAATTCCTCGGGATGGAAAGAATAGTTCTGTAGGGCCGTTGTTAACTAGTACAGAAAAGGAAACAGTTGTTATACACTCCATAATCCATGAAGTGAAAGTTTCGTGAAATCCAAATCTGAGGAGCACACTTTTCATGAAGTGCCAGTCGACCCTATCGTATGCTTTTTCCATGTCTAATTTTATTGCCAGCCATCCTTCACGCCCCTTACGGTTTTTGTATGAGTGAAAAATTTCATGGGCGATTAGGACATTGTCCTGAATCGCCCTGTCCGACACAAAAGCTCCTTGTAAAGGATGTATGAGTTTTCCGATTACCTTTTTTAATCTTTCAGTTAATATTTTGGAGATTACTTTGTATATATTAGAGCATAGGCTGATAGGCCTGTAGTGACAGGTGGAGGTTGGGTTGTCCCTCTTTGGGAGCAGGGATATAAAAGTATGGTTTATTTGACGGAGTATTCTTCCCGAGCGGAAAAATCCCTTGACCGCACAGATTACTGATTTCCCGACTATGTCCCAGTATTTTGTATAAAATTCAGCTGTAAAACCATCCGGGCCTGGGGACTTGTTTTTTCCCAGACTGAACACCGCCGTCTTAATCTCTTGGTTTGATGGTAGTGCAATAAGGAAACTATTTTCATCTGTCGAGATGGAAGGATGAATTAGGTCCAGGAAGTTAGACATAAGCCCATCATCTATCGACTCTTTTTTAAATCTGTTTTCAAATTCCTTTTTTATCTCATTTCTAACGTTCTCCTCACCCAGAACCAATGTTCCGCTTGAAGAGGTTATGTTTCGAATTTGTTTCCTGTGTCTCCGTCTCGAAGCCACTCGGTGGAAGTAGGCCGTGTTCGAGTCTGAGAGTTTGAGGTGTTTCGTTTTTGCCCTTTGGCTCCAATATGATTTCTGGAATAGAATTAGCTTATCTCGCTTCGAAATTAGGCGTTTCTCCTTTGTTTGATAAATTTGAGAGTTTGTCGATGATCCCGAGGACTGGATGAGCAAGAGTTCTGCATCCACCTCCTTAAGTTGGCGGAAGATATTACCGAAATTGGTTTTATTCCATTCTTTTGCCCTTTTTTTCAGTAGCTTATGTTTAAACAATAGTTGAAACATAGCCGAGCCAGGGCAGCACGCTCGCCAGGATTGCTTTACAATATTGCGAAAGTCTTTCCTCAAAAGTCAAACGTTCTCAAATTTAAAAGGCGGGGCTTTAAAGGAAGACCCGTCTTCGATCGATATAGAAATTGGACAGTGATCCGAGGAAGAGAATGCACCGTTATGGGTTATCATATTTGGGAAAGACGTAAGAATCTGTTGGTGAACTAATACCCGATCGATTTTTTCGTGGGTGTTGAAGTTATCCTCCACAATCTTTCTCCATGCGAACTGGTTTCCAAACGTGGGTAGGTCAAACAAGCTGCATTCGTTTTTGAAGGAGATTAACCGAGAAAATCTTGATGGTCGTGTAGTGGCTCCGCCTACTTTGTCAGCACTGCATAGTATCTCGTTCAGGTCCCCTAAGACCATGCACGGAATAGGGGAGTTGTTTACAATTGTTATTAATGTTTCCCAGAAGGCATCTTTATCATTTAGATTTGGTGGAGCATAAACGAAGAGTGCCAAAATCGGGAAACCCATCTGCACACTTTCTAGTCTGAGTCCAATAATACGGGGGGTGTGCACGGACACTGAGATTGATACATTAAGCATCTGGTGTGACTTCCAAATGACCCCAATGCCGCCCGATCTCCCAATGGACGGTGACCAAACCCCTTCATCAAACCCAATATTTTTCCACAACTTATCGTCCGGAATATTTTCCGCTTTTGTTTCTGCTAGCGACAAGATTTGAATGTGTTCGTTTTTACATAGTGAATCTATTTCCGTCCAGAATGTACGCTTTCCTATTCCACGGCAGTTCCAGAAGCATATCTTCATAAAACATCCTTGATGATGGAAGGACTGAGAGGCGGAGTCCTTTCATCGACAGAGTTTTGATAATATAGTTTGTAAATACTCATAAGGAGCCTTATTTTGAGGACACAATAACTGCTCGTTTTCCACTGATTATTAAGAGCATATTGATTTGGAAAATCCCAACAATTTTTACCTTTCATATTAAGATCACTCATTGAAATAACATACCAAGTCCAAGGTACATTACTCATGGATGGATATACATCAATTAACAGTATATGATAGTCGAAATCTTTTAACCAATGCCTAACCAAACCATCAAAAAATTGTATTTTAGTAGTAACCACATAATGCATACTGCTAGAGCTGTGTAATGCTGTAATGAACAAAATAAGCCCCAATGTGAGGAGGGGCAACATGCATACAGTGTTAGACGAGGCAAAAGGTTGAGACAACAGAAGATTAGGACACCTAAAACAGAAGAGTGTTGAGTTCCTCATCGAGTAGCACCATGAAGCAGACAGAGATAGTGAGGCAGCAAAAGAGTAATCCATCCACCAAAAGGATAAATTACCCAAGGTTGAAGAATCAAACCAAGAAGCAAGATCAGTCTTCCACACATGGGCAGAACCACAGTGCACCAGGGAGGTGAGGCATTGAGCATAAACAACCAAATTTCCAGCATCATCGGGGAACATAATCCCCTCAGCTTTCAAGTTATCGACACTTGAGTCGTTGCCCTTTCGGGGTTTGTTGCCCTTTCGGGATTTGTTGCCCTTTCGGGGATTGTTGAGTGAAGAAACACCGTCCTTCACAATGTTTTGCTTACCTTTGACAGGGATCCGGATTGTCTTAGCAGACACTAAACCAAGCATAAAATTGGTAAGTAGCAGAAATGGGGGAGTATAAGAAATTCTCATTTTAAGCAGATATAAATCACTTAAATTCACCAAGCAATGAACAATCAATATAGTCCCAAGCAAGCAAGAGATATAACATCTATGTAAGAGAATATTATTCCACACTAACCAACAACCCAAGAGGGAGGGATGATTAGTAATGGGTTGCTTGAAAGCAATATTCAAACCCTTAACAGGGAGGTGGGTGTGACTCGAAATCACTGCTTTGAATGACATACATGAGTAGTTGACAGTCTTAGTTATTCTCTGTTTAAAAAACCAAACGAAAATTTCCTCAAACTTCATCAAGCAAAAAACAGCTCTCTTATGGATGGAGAATGAAACAAAGTGTGAGTACACATGATACCTGGGATTGAGCAACTGCAATAGCAGCCCCCAACAGAGGAGTCCGGAGATAGAGCGACTCCGACCCCAAGAACACCCGATCTCCAACAAAACAAGTCGACGCCTCCAACCCCAAGCAAAAGGAGACTTTATCCACTTTCTTAGGCTTTTTGTAACCGGCACTTCAACCCACCAACCAGCCTTAAACATAGTCGAGTTCCGACCACCCGAGAATACAAACCCAGGAGAAATCATCGCAACCGCACCAACGGAAGGCCCTCGAATAGCCAGGCCTCGCAGCCCCTTGGATTTGATTTCTTCAGGACAGCGGGCAGCGCCGACGAAGACAGACCCCCACAGAGCACCCGACTGTACAGCGCTGCACCACCCCCCCATCCGGCAAGGCACCTTTTTCCTCTTTCTAAAGTTTTTAACCACCTTGTCGCCTCGTCGGCGTCTGACATCATGAGATTCAGATCGACCACCGCCGATCTCACAATCCAGGAAGATCTCACAGAAATCGTGAGGGAAACCATAATTAAATGGGTTTAGAGGAGTGAGGAAGGTAGGTTTGAGACTCGATTCAACATCGAGGAGGGATTTGAGGCTAGAATCGGAGAAAGCCTCGCCGGAATCCGCAAGAGATTTAGGGATTTGAGGAATCGGTTGGGGGCGCGTGAGCCGAAGGCTCAGCGCGTTGTTTTGCCCAGCAAAGGGGGTTTTCATCTTTCTTTATGGTTTTATGGAGTATGAATGACTCCTCATTTGAAGCTCCTATTGAACAACGGTATTTTCAATTTTCATCATTGGCAGGTGAAGAAAAATCCAGCTTAGCACCTTTCACTATCTTCTTAAAATAAAAAAAAATAAAAAACATCAAAACGACGTCGTTTTGGGTTTGTAAGTTCAGAAACCCTAACCGCTGCGTCCCTCACTATCTCGAAGACTCCCGCGTCGTCTCTCTCAATCTCTCATTCTCTCCCGAAGTTCTATCTCCAGTTCTCCACGGCGTCGCTTCACCAGCGCCGAGCTCGAGCTCCATCCCCATCTCCATTCGAATCCGGCCTGTCTGCTGGACCGCTGTCGGCCTCGCCCTCGTCGCCGGTCGCCCCATCAGTAAGTTTTCTAACCCATTCAAATTGAAATTGGTTATCTCACTTTACGGTTCTGCTTGCTGCTCGCCTCGGCCAGTGCTCCTAACCTCATGGCCTCATAGTCATAGAGTCATCGAAGCAATGCCAATGACAGTAATTGAAATTGGTTGTTTTCTATTAATTGAAATTGGATTGTGTACATATTGATCTAACCATTCAAATTGAAATTGGTTATCTGACTTTTACATGAATTGAATTTGGTGATTTCTTATTAGTTGAAATTGGATTATGTACAGATTGAAATTGGTTATCTCCATATTACAGTATGTTAGCATTTTTGGTGGTGTGGTGAATTTGAGATTGATATTGAATTAGGTTTGTGTGCAATTGTATTTTATTTGAATAGGAACATTGTTAAATTTGATATCCGAACTAAGAATACATCTGTCCAAATGTTTGGCGGAACTGTACCCCCTAACTTTCTGGCTCTGTCCTGGTCATTTGTTAAACCCTGCAGAAAAACCCTAAAAACTTGTCTCGCTCTGGTCGCAGCTTTACCATTTCATAGTCTCTCGAGCTTCGGTTTGGGAGGCAATGGAAGTCGATAGGACCGATGGTCGAACGCCCCACCAGTTACGGCCTTTCGCCTGCACTAGGAGTGTTCTCAACCGCGCTCATGGCTCTGCTAGTTGGTGCCAAGGTACTTCCTTTTCATTCTGTCAACCTTCTCCAAATTCTCTCCTTTACGCTACGAGCCAATTTGCAAGGAATTTGGGGTTTTATTCTGCCCAGAGGATAGGATATGTAACTGGTTTGATACTACACAAAGAACTTCTTTATTTGGATCAGAAATTTCTATGTATCTTTCTGATTTTCTCATCCCACTTAAATGAAGCTTCATTGTTTGCAAATTTTGGTTGATTTAGGGAATACCAAAGTGATAGCTGCAGTTTATGGACCAAAAGCTGGAACTAAGAAAAATGAAAATCCAGAGAAGGCCTCAATAGAAGTCATTTGGAAGCCTAAAACAGGTCAAATTGGTGAGTTTTCTTTCTCTAAACCAAGTGTTGATGCATACCCCAATAAAGCTATTAGGATGTACTGCTATTGCATTCTGCCCTGATTTCTCGAATGTCTTTTATCGAATCAACTACTGTCATGGCATCTGATAAACTTGAAATTTTTAATTTTGCAAGCTAGTATTTAGTTATTTCCGTATGGAAATTGTGAACTGGGGATTGAATTATTTGGCTTTAAATGGCGACTGAGAAAACTGGAAAATATGAGGGCTGCCTTGCCTTATTCTTTGATCATTTGTTGACAGTGAGAAAATTATAGTATTAAATTTACTTTGTAATACGAATGCACTGAAGACATTCTGTTGTTTAGGGAAACTTGAGAGGGAGAGTGAGATGATACTGAAGAAAACCTTACAGAGCATTTGCATGTTGACTGTAAATCCAAACACAACAACAACGGTTGTAATTCAGGTGAGGTTCTGCTATATACCTGCAGCATTAAAATGTGCATTCTATTGTTTGACAAACATAACAAACATTTGGCATTTTGAATAAAGTATATTTATGTGAAGTTGTGCATTCCTTTTACAGGTTATTGATGATGATGGTGCCGTATCCTTGAGCATTATGGTTTGCAATTTTATCAGTATATGTGTATGTACACCATTATTTCACCTAACTATATCATAGTACATATTTCTACAAGCCCCGTGGTAGCAGATATGTCCATAAATGCTTCTAGTTGGACTCAAAACTTAGAAAAGTAGCCTTGCATGACGCTCACGCTTGACTTTGTTTTGAATCTTTTGATGGTTTTTGGTCTTATTAGGACTTTGTTTTGAATCTTTTGATGGTTTTTGGTCTTATTATGATTTATAGCTTTGAACTACCTGTCGAGTTTCAGATGTTCCCTAATACAGGCTTAAATCTTAAAAGTTTCCCTTGATTAGACTGTGTAGCTTCTTCCATGTGCAATTAATGCTGCATGTGCTGCACTTGTGGATGCCTGCATTCCTATGAAGCATCTTGCTGGTAATTAAGACAGTTTGGTTCTTTTCCCAAAAAAAAAACTTTAGAACCTTTCTTTTTTTTTACTCCTAACACGACTTGTGCAGTTGCAATTTGTTGTTGTGTGACGGAAAAGGGATATGTTATGCTGGACCCAACAAAGAAAGAAGAGCAGGTATCATAATTTACTTCTTATGTACAACCTACAGCTTTGTATGATTGCAATGTTTTATTTCATTCTCTGAGTTGATTGTACTTGTATTATGGAATATGATTTTCTTCATTTTATGTTACATAACAAGACATGCAATGTGTAGGTATATTTTAGATGTGGTATATGGGAATGCCATAAACAATTTTTTTATTCTTACGGTAGCGAACATAGAAGTGAATTGTTGGGGCATATGTATGTGCCTTGGATGTTGTATCCTTTAATCAGATTTACTCGACTCCTGTTAATTGAGAAAATATCTTAAGGGCTTTTATTACCTTTATCGGAAAGCTCAATCAATACCTATTGCTTTGGACAGTTGGATCCTTAGAAAATTGTCATTGGGCATTGAAGGGCATGGTATGGGTATATTCCAGGATGCAAATGCATGTGTCTTTCTCTTGTTCTGTTTTCGAAGTAGAGGCGGAAGGCAACTGCCCTGTTTACTGTGCCCGACTTGGAGGGAGGCTTTAGAGCCATGTTCCTATACTTGTTATTGGTTATTGGTTGAGACATAATGTGCCTCATTGGTGGTGTGGTTCAAGCCTATTCTTTTTTATATTGTATTCACCAAGAAAACCATTTTGGTATGGTGATTCAATTTTTCTAGGCTGTCTTGTTTTTGTACAATGTTAAGTTGGTTTGCTCCACCATTGGAGAGGATGTTTGTTTCCTTTTATATACTCTAATTCCTAGCATTAATGTTGATAGACTACAGTGTATACACTGATTCAGTGGGCACTGGGCACAAATCATATAAACTGCGTTCAATTGTAATTGGCAGAATATGAAGGCATTTGCATATCTGGCTTTCCCAAATCTCATCCAATCGGTCATCCCGAAAGAATCATTATTGATAAATGGGGAACCACATGAGCATGGAATCATCACATCTGTCACCCAGGGACTGATGTCAGGTAAATGTTTGTTGTACGAATGTTGGGGCAGTTTGGCCTAGTCTATACAAAATAAAACTGCATTCACTTGTTTAATTCTGTTGCAGTGGACGAGTACCTCCATTGTCTTGAAAGAGGACGAGCTGCAACAGCCAAATTGTCTACCTCTCTACGTAATAAGCTTGGAACAATCCACTCTTAAGATACTCACACAGATGGCAAACCGGTAAGCATAGAAATCCATGGCTCCTCACAGTTTGATATTTTCAAGATAGTTTCTACTCTTAGTTTGAGGCAGATAATGTGTAACGTTTGAATAGTGTACAAGAGCATTTGGTTTACATCTGATATCATTCCCTATATCTTGTAGTTACAAATATATTTAACATGGCTAGATGCGTATCAGATGGGAAATGAGCTAAAACATTTAGTGGGATGACGAGTGTGTCGAGTTGAAAAATGACATCCTTAACAATTGCCATCCCTATTATTTCTCATGCTAATCTGTTGAAAAATAAAACTGGGAAAGAATGAGGAATTTGAAATTAGAAAATTGTGTTGAAAATGATAATCTGTTGCACGCCCGATATATTGCCGAGAGATTATGTGTAGAATCCAGGAGAGGAGCTACAAAAACTCTCTCTTGCTTCCTTCTCCAGCCCTGTAGCACTAAGTGCATTTATTCGACGAGTCAAACTCCTTGCCACGGCTTGAACATGGGTGACGATGGTGGAAGGCGCAGCTTTTAGAGCCATGAACACCATGATCCAGAACCTCAGCGACTTGCAGAGTACCCACAGGAGAACCAGCTGGAGATCGGTCTTCAAAGCTTCAAAATTTGAAGGGAGATCAAGGGAGATGGTGTAGAGATCAAGGAGGGCTAGAGAGAGGAGAGCGGAGGTGAAAACGAGAGAAAGGGTGATCGAAATAAGGGAGATCACCGCGAGAAGAATGCAGCATATGAGTGTGCAGTGCAGGACGGAGAGCAGTATGAGGTCTAGGTTTGGTAGCATGGGAAACGGATGAATGATCAACTGGATGAATGAATTCAGGCGATGGATTCGGGTTTGGGTTTACATGATAAAGTTGACACAAAAGAATGAAGTGATCTGCACTTAATCTCACCTTTCTTGTGTTATAGGTTGCCTTTCTGATCAGCAAGAATCTGTCCCATTTTTAACAATGCAAGGCAAAATCTCATAAAAGCGGGAGTTTTCAGGGAACGAGGAGCAGCATATTCCATCTGAAAATCAGAGCGAGACATGAGATTTGAGTATGGGGATTACCCGAATTCATAAAAGTTACGTCGTATTATTATATGATGAAGTGTCTTGCTTTAGTAGTTAGAAATGCTTGTTGCAGTAAGTACTGTCTTCAATCCCATCTGTTCACATCAAACAATATTATGACTCAATTTAACCGATGTTTTACTCAGCATATGCCATCAATCTACGGCTGTGTTTGGGTGTAGTGTTTAGGGGGTTTGGGAGATGGGTTTTCCGCCTCGGTTCCTGTGCCTCCATGTTTGGGTGTTGGTGTTTAAGGGATTTGGAGGGTGCGAAATTGGGGCTTTGCTGGATGGAATGGGATGGGTTTTTGAACCTCCTCCACCAAGGTTTGCTGGATGGGAGAGGCGAGATGGCCTTTTTTGCCCTCCCTCCCATATCTGATATATCTACTTTTCTCCTTCCTCCGAATTCCAATTTCCAACTGAAAGTGAGAGCAGCGAGCCAACACGACGATGATCTCCCTCTCCCGCATCTAGAATCCGCCATTGACGACCGTCAACCCCTCTCTCTCTCCTCAGATCCGCACCTCACGCAGAAAATGTCGCACTTCCGCTCCGATTCTCAAGGCGATACAATCCCACTCCACCCCTCCAATTCCCAGTCCGACATCGATGAGATCGAAAACCTAATCAATTCCTCCTTCCAGTCATCTTCTTCCGTCGTCCTTCCCGCCGATCGGTCTACGAGTCCTCCTCGCGCCTCCATCCCCATCTCCTCTTCGCCGCCTCCTTCTCCCTTCATCCAGCCCAACCTCCCGCAGCCTCAGAAGCCCCCTCTCCCACCGTCGGTGCGCCCCGCCGTCCCCGCCGCCGCGCCTCCGCCTCCGCCGCCTTCGTCCGGGGGCTCGCGCATGTCTATCGCTGGCGAGGGTTTTTATAATACTCAGGATTGAAATGAATTTCAAGAGGGGTATGAATTGGGGGCAATTTCGTCTTTTCCTGCGTATAAGTGGGGGTAATTCGGTCTTTGCCCATCACTCCATCTACCAAAAAATCAAAATACAACCAAATACAAAACCCAAAAAATTGGGTGTTGAGTTTTCATCTTTTACATCCCAAAAATCCATTCTCATCTACCATATCCCCTCAAATCCACCAAATCCCCAAAAATCCATCCAGTTCCCAAACACACCCTACATCTGGTAAAACCCATCTATCAGTAGATACTTGAGGTATAGCAAATCTTAAACAATAAGTATATCTGACATCTTCGTTGAAAAGTTCATAAAGCTTACTAGAGCTTTGCATACATCAAATGTTTTTGATTAATTGATATCAAAAATAGATAAATATATATAGTATTGTTTCATTAGCACACATTCTCAAAATCTTGACAATCTAGTGTATCATGATATTCAGTTAATTTAAGACTGTATTCAGAACCACAATGAAGAAATAATGGAAGCTCGACCTCCAAAGCAATAGGATGATCTGTGTTTCATCAATCATCGCCCGCACACTCCAATTTCAACGCAACTCTATTAAGGGTCTTAGAGCATAGACTGAACTGGGTCTCATAGAGAGACACTGCAGACTGTATACTCCCCATGTCCCAAAACTGGCAGCACACTAGTTCCATCAAGCATAGCTCCTCAAGAATGATACGAATTGAGAAAGCTGGGATGATTGGTAGTGTTTTAAACAAATACCCTTTTTATCAAGATTGCTGTCAAGCCATCCTCAAAACTTCATGCCTGATGTTAAACTTGAAAAGAATTCGAAAGGAAAAGGTGATATCTTGACAGTGCATAAATAAATCTTCATCGGTACTTAATAACCTAAACCGCATCTTGTTCTCAACAAAACAGCACAAGCAAACAAGTCACAATGATTCTGTCTCAAAATAAATTTGCATTGAGGATTTTTTACAATCAATTACATGAACCATCAACTTTCCAAGCATACCCAGAGGGCCGGAGCACCAGATGCATAACATTAGAAAAGCAACCAGACATTAGAACAGCAACCATTTCCTCAAGATGCAAAACATTTAGGGGCAAAATCCCCTTCCTAGTTTTATCAAAAAAGCTTGGGCAAATTCATTGGCCCTTCTCTTGTGTCCAGATCTTAACTGTCTTGTCATTTCCAAGAGCACCAGATGCAATCATGTTCTCGGTGGGATGACACGAGACTGCTATTACAGTATCAGTATGACCTTCCAGTTTCTGGACAATCTTCCTCGTCTGGAGTTCCCATAGGTATACGAAGTTATCCTCTGAACCACTAACAATGTACTTCCCATTGGTCACGGAGAATGCAGATGAAATGCAGTATTTTGAGTTAGCATGCCCAGTGTAGGTCTTCAAGAACTTGCCAGCAGAGAAATTCCATAACCTCTGCAGAGAAACAGTTCACAATAAATAAACCAGAGATGCAAAGAACTAAAGATAGCTTTGCTCTTACCACTCATTTCTTGTTTATATAGTATCACATTACACTACAACCATATGAATGATATAATTATCTAACACTACATACATTGGAGCAGTGGAGCACCACACTTAACAATTTTGAGATTTCAACATTGTCATTCTCCATGTATTCGCAACCAACATTACTCTTGCATAAGCATATATCCAATGATCATTTTGCCTCGGCTCAGTTATGTATGTACAATTCGGCAAGAAAGGTGTCAAAGTATAAAAATTCTGAAACATGGAATGGTTTGTGAGAAATGGCAACAAGTTATACCAAGAAAGAAATATTGGGTATGCTTTACAATGTTTGGCTGGTTGTTCAACAATTAAATTCAGCCAAAAAACACACACTGAGAACACATATGACTAGAGCGAGTCCAATGAACTTACAAGGAAAATGCAAAGCCCCTACCACCACTCCCCTAGAGTCTTGATCAAAATGACTCCCTCCTATTTCTTCTTTTTGCAATCGGTTCAGAATTTCCTAGTAGTATGCTGGAAGCATAGGATGTGCCAAATTCTATATAGAGCAAAACCAACTACCAAATGTGAAAATTCTTCTCTACTTGATAAATGACTCCCCTTCTTTTTCCTCTATTCACAATTGTTTTCATATTCCTAGTGTGCCTATGTGGGAAGCCATAAATTGTGAACCAGAACCCTCCCATTGTAATTGCAAAGGACAAAACTCCCTGCTACAGCATGATTTCAAGCGAATATGCCACACATTAGAACAGATTGTTTATTGTTACCAACTCAGACTTGCAGCATAATTGTAACAGGAAATTTTGTTGCAGCAGATTGGAACAAAACTTCCTATTGGAACAGATTGTAACAGCACATCCGAACAGCATATTGTTACAGCATATTGGAACAGATTGTTTCCAACGCATTGGAACAAAACTTCATGGTGCAGCATAATTGTAACAGGAAGTTGTGTAGTTACAACAAAATTTCCAACTCAGTGTGAACCAGAAACATAACAAAGATAAGCATTTTAATATCATTCAACACATTGGAACAAATTGTTTTCCTCTATTTCCCAAATTCAGATTTCTAAGGCCTCCTAATTTTCAATGCAATCACCAGCCATCACCAGATCAAACAATGAACAAATTAATTCAAGTAACCAAATTGGATAAAGAAAAAGCATACCAGAGTATTATCCAAAGTACCAACAAGGATGAACTTCCCATTAGGTGAAAACCTAACAAAGGAAACAGGAGGGTTCTCATCATCAATCAAAGTCTTCACACAGTGTCCAGTAGAAGCATCCCAGATCCTACACAAGCCATCATAGCTGCTCGAAACAATCAAAGAGCCCTCCCGGTTGAAGTGGACAGCCGTAACAGGATCCGAATGGGCCGGAAGCACCTTAAGGCATTTCCCTGAGGCAACATCCCAAACCCTAACCGTCTCATCGAACGAGCCGGAGACGATCATGTTAGACTGAGGGTTGAAATTAACGCAGAAAACGTAATTCGTATGGCCATTGAGGGTTTTGATCAAACTCCCCTTGGAAACGTCCCAGATTTTGACGGTTTTGTCGTCGGAGGCGGTGGCGAGGTACCGAGAGTCGGAGGAGAAGGCCAGGTCGGAGACTCCCTGCTCGTGGCCTTGGAATTCCTGGTGAGGGGAGAACGGGGAGTCCACACCGCCATTTTCGCCGCCGCCGGAAGAGGAGGAGGAGAGCGACCAGGTGCGGACGGTCTTGTCGGCGGAGGCGGTTCCGAGGAGCTTACCGTCGTCGGAGAACTTAACAGCGGAGATGGCGCGCTTGTGGCCGGATATGGTTTGAGTGAGCTTGTAAGGGGAGAACGGCTCCGATTGGTCGTCGGTGGACATTGCGGTGGGCGTCGGGCGGCGCGTGAGGTTTGAGAGGGGTTTTGGCTTCTCGACGCGGCGCAGTGAGTGGTGAAGTTGTAGAAAGGGAAAAGACCGGAAGAGTCTAGAAGGGCGTGAAAAATGGGCTCGACTCGACCCGTAAACACGGACCCGTCCGGGCCGGGAGTTTTGGACCGGTCCAAAACTGTGTTGTTATTTTTTTTTATTATTTTTTTTGTTTTGATACTAGTACAAGGATTGAGGTAAGGTCAATCGCGATTGACTCACCGCCCAATAGCGTCCCAACGGACAAAATAATTAATAAAGTACTGATTGAAAACATTACAAATCATACAAATTACAGTTACCTGGTATGTGGACTATTCACAATAGTTTTACTTATAAATTATAACATATACATTTGTACAAAATGTGTAAAAATACACCTTATTTTTTGGTATTTTGTTTCAATGGTCAAATATATATTTTGTACCTACCATTCAAATATAATTAATTTAACACAAAATGTCTTATTTTTTGAAAAAGTTTTTACACATGAAAAAATGAGGTGCTCAAATTTGATATTTGAGCTAAAAATGTCTAAAAATACACATTTACACCCAACGAGTACAATGAGTAGTAATTTATAAATGTGGTTAATATAACTTTCTCCTTTATTATAAAGGTGAAAGTTATATTATGTCCATGATTAATCTTTTATTACTGTAATGGCAAGTGTTGAGAATTTGAATATTGTTTTTCATCCCACACTTTATCATGACCGTAGGACCGTTGTCTTTATCGTGGAGAAATAAAAGATTAGTGGGGAATAAGTTAACATTTGCTATAAAATCATATACATTCAAATCTAATACAGTATCAATATTCAGAGCTAATAAAATACAAATTTAACATCGATCATCGACTAACCAACTCAACAATTTATAAGCAAAACAATCAAATTTTGCCCCTAAATTATAAAAAGGAAATTGAGCTTTCGTCACATGGGTGGCTGTTCGGGAAAGACTACAGACTTGACGGATTATAAAGCATTGGAAAGGGGAAGATGCAACGGTGTGCCCACTCTGTAAGGAGTCAGAGGAGAGCAAAAAACACCTATGGTTTGAATGTGAAATAGTCAAGGAAGCAAGGGATGATATATAGGCTTGGATTGGCTTGTCAAGGAGAAGTTGGGGTATCGGGGAATCGCTCCAGTGGTTCGCTAGCGAACCGAGCACCGTCCGGACTCGACCTATATTCGTTGCTACACTCCTTGTATTCCTAACGTTTATCTACTTTACATGGGTAGAGCAAAATGAGGCAGTGTTTAAGGGGGAAGTATGTAACCCAAAAAGATGGGCGCATCGTGTGATCGAAAACTGTAAAGTACGAATATCCTTAAGACGCAAGTGCAAGTCACCCAAAGACCGTATATGAAAAGCGAGAATACTAACTTAGAATAGAATCGTAGCGTTGTAAGAGGTTGTAGAGGGCCTTAGATGTGATTTCGGTAGGAGACTTGCTTCCTTTTGGAGGGTATACACCTAAGGCTTTGGGTGGTACACTAGCCTAGTGCCACTTTTGCAGCTAGAGCTTTTCTGGCCACCTTTTGTAATTACTTTACGTTTCTATAGATTTACCTCTTCAACCAATTGAAATGTTATAAATATCTTTTAAAAAAATTAGTCTTTCGCTTGATTCTAATTCAGTGTCTCATTCCACTAGATCAACCGATAATTAGTCATAGAAATAATTTTATTATACACTTGGAATAAAAACATGAAAATGAATTGTTAACCTTAAAACACTTATTGTTGATCATAGAGATTATTAGTCCAAGAGTGCACCGATTGATAATTGCCATACTAGAGAGTAGAATAGAAAGAAGAAAAATTACATAATTAAAATCACACTTGAATAAGTCATTTTCCTTTAATTAGCCCAACACTTTAGGGTATGTGTAGTTTTCCGGTTTTTTAAGGATAATATCATTACTATATAAAAGCTCATCTTCAATTTAACCGTTCATTAATGCTGATTATTGTTTTACCCTTCCTTTATTTTCTCATTATTCACTCAAATTAATTAGGGTTAGATTTGTAACTTTACTTTTTTAATAAGTTGCTCCTTCTTCATGTCCACCGCATGCCTCTATAATCTACGTTTCTACTGGCGTCTCTCTGATTTCACCAACAGAAATAATCCATCAACTTCAGTTACCCATTGGCTAGTATTTTGTCAAAAGTAGCCATATATGTTTTATTTCAAAAACAATTGATAATAAAGAGAGCAGAGTATCAATCTTACACATTGATTGTTCAACTTGTTTATAAACGTGTGAGCTTACCCACATTCTCAACACAAGAGTGTGACATGATGTATTTAGGGAGATTACTGCAGGTTAAACAGTGTTGTCGTCGGAATAACTTTCGCTACAAATCTCACATACAAATCCCGGGGGATTCAGAGGAGGATTTCGCCGCAAATACTCATCAGCATGTCGCCTACAATACGGTCTGTTACAGAAGCTACACTTTGGAAGGTGGAGCCAGCAGTTAAGGCACAGGTATTCTGCACAAAGAGTCTCCCCTCCCTCTTCTTCGCCGTTGCTGTCAATGCAAACTCCGCATTCTTCACACCTTGGAATGCAATGGAAGCATCCCCTGCACCCCCCTTTTGCCTTGCACGCCTCCCTGGGACACTCGAAAACCATACCCACCTGTAACTCAAAATTAAGGAGACACAACTGAACGGTCACTCCCTAACATATAAAAATACATAAATGTAAGCTTTATGAAGCATGTATGGATCAAGCAGATGGTTTACGGATTCTGACCTCATTGCATTTTTGGCAGATTTCGACATCTATTGGCTGTTGGTGGTCATCGTCAAGCAGGCCACTGCTTTGGGAGGTCTTTTTGTAGTTATGATAGTAATGGAGTGGCTGATTGGGTGGTGCTAGTTCTTGTGTCTTGGTTGCTACTCCGAGGCAAGATTTGAGTGTCGCGATATGGTCCTCGTTGAGGTGGTAAATCCCACCGATCTTCAGGCTTTTCAAGCAGTTGCTTCTTTGAGTTAGAGACTTGACTGATCTTATAATGCCTTCTGGTGTTAGTCCAGTACAGCCTGGGAGATATAGCTGCCAAATTGAACCCTCATTCATCAAATATTTATCTAGCTTGGTTTTTGGGTTTGGTTGCATCTTTGAGGGCCTTGTATGGCTCATGAGTTAAATACAAATCCAACTCTATATTTTTTTAATGCCGGAATTAAAGTGTGTCACTTTTAAATATGGGAAAACTAATTAAAATACCCCCACCTTTGGGGGTATGGTAAAAATATATCCTCAACTTTCAAATGTAATAAAAATATCCCGACCTTTGAAGTTGGTGGTAATATATTACCCTGTGTTTTCTCACGGATCAAAAATGCTGACAAGACAAACTACATGATTTTTTTTGACAAGACAACATACGTGAAGCCTTTTTTTTTTACAAATTAGCACTAAAACTGGGTTTTCTTGATCGGTTTCCTTAGGAAAAAATAAAACGATAACAAATTAAACCCGAAAAATGAAATTGATTCAACCAAGCAACTAATCTGGTCAAAATTGCCTCAAATTAACACAACACGACTATTCCTAACACCAAACCAACAACAACACTAAACCAACAACAACGAAGAGGGGAAAAAAAACTTACCCACCCAAATATGTGAACGAATCAAAGGGAAAGAAGATGTGAGAGAGGCAACTCAAGATAGTCGACCACGAGGGAGGAAGACTGACATTGAAGAGGAACTATGAGCTACCTAGAAGATCTGGAAGACAATTCAAGAGGCGACCATGGTCCACGGAAAAAGATATGAGGTAGGAAAAGACGTTGGGTATGAACCCGGTCCAACTCTTTATTTTTTTCCTAAGGACATTGTTCAAGAAAACCCTTGTAAAAAATCCGCGTATGGTGTCTTGTTAGCATTTTTGACCCGTGAGAAAACGCGGGGTAATATATTACAACCACCCTCAAAGATCAGGATATTTTTATTACATTTGAAAGTTGAGGATATATTTTTACCATACCCCAAAGGTGGGGGTATTTTAATTAGTTTTCCCTTTAAATATCAATCGCACATTTCAGCCTACTCTTTGTTATTTTGAATTTGATTGGTTATATGGTTTTTTATTACTATATTTATTTATTGTAAATATTTTTTTTTTGTAAATATCAATCGCGCATTTCAGTTTACTCTTTGTCCTCAAAAAATTTCACATAAGCATATGAGAATAAAGCGCCAGCCGCTTCTCATTTGCTGTGAATTAAGAATGCAATATGGAACTATGGAAGTTGTGTAGCAGTCCTATTTTCAAACTCTCGGAGATCGAAACATGTAAATTATATGTAAGTTGCTATTTAGATTATGGGTAAACTGCAGAAAACCACCTTTAAAATACGAAACATTGCTCAAAACCACCCCTTATATTCATAATTACCGAAAACCACCCTTTATAAGTCATTTGTTTGCAATCAACCACCTCTGTTAGGTTTCCGTCACTTTTTCTGTTAAAAATGAGAAACTACATTTATTTTTTTATTTTTTAATGTGTTTTAATATAAATAGGTTGATTAAAAATAAAATAAAACAATAAAAAAGAAAATTGAAAAAGGGAAAGACTTCCCCTTCTTCATCTGTTCACCTTCCTCGCACAATGTTCAACAAATCGAAGGCCACAGTGCCACACCAAGTAGAAGGAGAAGAAGCTTCGTGCCTCCGCCGCTTGCACTCGACGCCTGCCACTTCTCCTTGCGTCTCGCCGCCGACAACCCTAGGTAGCATCGCCGCTTCCAAGTGCTCCGACGAAGAACAAGGTGGCGAACGACGCCGCCTGGCCCTAAGTCCAACCCCAAAATCACAACCCACAAAATCGAATAAAATTGTTCAAATTTCTTTGGGGGTTTTGTCGATCCAGCAACAAGGATCTCAAATCCATCATCTTCATCATCAAATTCGAACTCTTAAGCACCAAAATTTCAGATCTAGATTCAAGCACCACGGTGAGCACGGACGCTTCCTTCCTAAATGACTCCTCTACTCCATCAGACCAACCTTTCAGAAAATACCCCTCCTCTTCCTCCGGCGGCGGCGGCACTTGCGCTTGCTTCGAAAACGTCTCTGATCTGAACTCGAACCCCGGAATCGGGGGCGTTGCGAGGATCTCATTCTTCATCGAGAACGAAAAATCCAATCTTTGAGCAAGGGAGCCTACAAGGGCAATATCGTAATTTCATATATTTAACTGATATTCTAGCGGAACCCTACAAGGGGTGGTTTTTCGCTAACGGAAGCCTTATAAGGGGTGATTTTCGGTAATTACAAATGTAAGTGGTGGTTTTGAGCAATATACCCTATTTAAAGGGTGGTTTTCTGCAGTTTACCCTTAGATTATAGATACTCCATTAAACAGTACAACCAAACAAGGCCTAAGGAAAAAGAACAAGTGCAACACGTAATTACAAAGAAGAAAGAACCAACCATATATATCCTATACACTAAAAGTCTAAAACACAAATAAGTTTGATGGATGTGTTGAGCCGTAAAATTTCATAAATTTTATTACTCATAATTTCTTTGGGATCGTGAAATTAATTTAACTAATCAATTTCATCGAAATGGACTCTAAGTGGGCATGCTTTTTAACCCAAATCAAAGCCCAAGTCGAAGCCCAAGCTTTGGCCCAAACTAAAGGCAAACTGAAGCCCATGCCAAGCCCAAATTAAATTCCAATGTGAAGCCCAGTCTTTCCATACAAAACTTTGAGGGCTGCCGTTGAGACTGATCAACTTTGAGCCGAGAAGAACCGATTGGGGAATACCCACTAGTGAGATTTTCCGTCCTCGCACTCACAGTCGACAGGAACTTCTCTGTCTTTGCGACAATGAGAAGATTGATCTAGTTGGGAGAAACCCAAATTAAAAAGGGTTTAGTGCGTTTAATATTTTCGTGGACCGGGTTCAAAAGAGTTGGGTTATATGTGCCAGATGGACCAATTAAAATAAAAGGACAGGAGGAGGGGATAAATAGAGAGACAGGTGATTCGCAGCCCTATAAAATGGGCTGAGTTCACAGCTCTGGGCATACTCCACGGCACTTCCATCTGAAAAAAAAAAAAGAAAGAAAGCAGAAAGCAAAAAAATCAGGAAGAAGCAAAAGAAAGAAAAAAAAATAAAAAAATTAATGTCAATCTCAAAACACAATCAGGTAGTGAGTCCATTCAATCCCAGTTCGATTCTTGAAACCAGGGCATCGAGAACCTTGCGAGCTTCTTCGAGTGGTCTGGTTTCGAAATCATTTGAGTCCCTCATTCACTTTACTTGCTATCAAAACTGTCCCAAATTAAGTTTCCATTTCGATTCCATGAATCCTACCGCGGAAAACCTTGCGAGCTTTCTCCGCGGCTTGGTTCTGGAATCATTTAATTGCTCCAAATAGAGCTGTTATGCTGCCCAATTTTACACATCCAAGTTGTGATACGGGCTAAAAAAAAGAGAAGGAAACAAACAACCACCATTTTCAAACTCTTCACACGACACAAAAAAAAAAGGAAGAAAGAAAAGCTGTAATTTGGACAAAATTAGTCCGAAATGGCGTCTCAGGCAAAGTCTCACACCCCTAATGCAAAAATGAAAGTCGGGAGAAATTAAATAATTTGAAACCTTCAGACAATCAACAAGTATTCCAAATTGTGATTTAAGATTCACAAAGGAATTAGTTGGGGAACACCACAAATTGGAGGAGCATAATTTAACCCACAACAAAACAAAAGAGAAAAGAAAAGACAAACCTAAGCTTGATTTCACTCTCCAAATCAACAAATCTCCTTCGGTTCTCATTGATTCTGCGTCTGAAGGGCCATTCCGTCAGTTTTTCGTTCTTCCTCCTCGCTCGAGTCGCGTCGGGCTGATTGGTAGGGGTCACTCCGCTGGTCCTCGTCCTTCTTTCTCGCTTGAAGCGCACCGGACCGGACTGAAAATGCCGCTACCGCCGGTCGATTGTGGCACCTTCGACCCTTCGACTGAATCCACTGTTCCCAATTCAGGAAAAGGGTTTAAGCGGTGGAGTTCTTCTCTCCTGTGAAATGCACGAGCTGTGTGAGAGTGTTAGGGTTAAAAAAAAGACTCGTTAAAATCAGTTTGCAAAAAGGTATAGGTTAAAAAAAAAATACGGGCTGAATTAACATATAGGGATATTGGGCTTAAAAAAATAAAACATTGGGTAGGTGGATTTAATACCAAGAGCCCAATTTCAAGTTTTAGATGGGCTCTTCGGTTTTAAGAAAAAAGAAGCAAAGAAACAAATTGGCAATTGAAATCACGCCCATATGTACGAGCCCTTCGGTTTGAGTATGCTTAATTGCATATTGTGCCCACAAAAATGAACCACCCAACAATATGAATTACATGTCATACGGCATGAATAATGAGGCTTTCAAAAAAGGGTATATTTAATTACCAAATCAGCCCACTAAATTTTAGAAATTATAATTGGCGTAAATTATAATTTGAGTTTAATAAAATTATAAGGTTAAACTCGTAAAATTCCATTGTCAGTTTATTCCAGTTGGTCGATCTCAAAACTGACTTTAATTAATATAAACAAAGTCAAAAACTCAAATCTAGTTTCACCAAATATAAACTCGGTTCGTTCAGAACTACGTATAGACTTGATACTCTTTTACGAGTTACGTAGGAAATTCGGTAAAAAATTTTAAATACGCCGAATTCAGTCACCGGTTACAAAGTAAATCAAATTTGTTCTCCAAAAGAACTACGAGTGATTTGATTCTCTTCCAAGAGATACGTAGGAAACCCGATAAAAAGCTATAGCTCATCGGGTTCAATCACACGGCCCTCAAACGACCAAAAGGGCAAAACCACAAAATCAAATTGGTTCTTCTGAACTACGTAAGGCTTGATTCTCTTCCAAGAATTCGGGTGCAGCCCAAATCACCAAAACCACTCAAATTTTGGTATCGATATGACTTCGAATCAAGAGGATAACCAAAAGGGGTCGAACCTAAATATTAAAAATTAATTAAAATGTGTTGTACGATTATCGCGCATTTTTGTTCAACAGGATGAATTTGGCAAACCTTTTGGAGGAGAGGATTAGTCTCCACAAGCCTGTGGAGTCCATCATCAGTGAGCATGTGGCAGTTGATCAAGGCCAATCTCCTGAGCCTGCCACGGGACCTGGAAGCCATATGCACAAGGGTGTTGTCTGTAAGACGCCGGTCTAGTGGCTTATCAACGATCATGTCTAGCCATAGCAACGTGTCGTGGTTCACCACATCTCTCAGGGATCGATACACTTGGCTCGCTACAAGAAGCTCGTACAAGGGAAGGTAGTTGAGGACAAAGTAAAGCGCGGAGGGGACTGCCCCGGATTCAGACTCCATTGCACTCCTTAAATCTTATCATATACGGACTATATACTATATATTGAAGCTGGAATAGAATAGAATGCTTACACCTTACAAGGGAAAGGGCTTTTTTCTCTCTGTCATGTTGATGTTCAAATCACAACTTAATTGTGAAGCTGATAAGAAGACTAATGAAAGGCCATCAATTTGTTATATCTTCGCCTCCTTTATTTTTCTTGGATTTTCAGTATTTGGATGCACCTTTCCGTTTTCAACAATTCTGCTCCAACAATCCCAACTGCAGTGAATCCCGTCCCGGTCCCGTCCTGTAAAAATTACGCGGGACGAGGATTTCGTATCCCACAAATCCCGTCGTGCTTTGAATTGTATTGGAGTGTGAAGATCGGATCCTTCCTATCCTTGGATGGACAATCAATTCATTCCATTTGTAAAGAGATATGAAGAAGATAATAGCCTTATTATCTCTATCCTTTTAAGATATTTAGCCGTTGCATATCCCTATCTTTTAGTCCTAATTTTGATCTCTTATTTTTGCATATATATATTTGTAATATTGGTCATTATCAATATAGAAAATACCCATTAACTATTTCTAATACACGTTTCTTTATGGTACCAGAGCATTGATCCACAAAAACCTCCTTCACATTTTTTTTTTCAAACACATCCCCATGGCTAACGATGAAGAGGTTGTCAATCAAGATGCAAGTCTCAATCATCTGAAGACTTCAGAACCATGGGAGAAACCCAACCATCCACTATTTATCCATCACTCGGATCAACCAGGAGCAATCTTGGTCCCTCAACTGCTGATGGAAGACAACTACATCACTTGGGCCAAATCCATGGCTATGGCCCTCACCATCAAAAACAAGCAGGGCCTAGTCGATGGAAGTCTGCCCAAACCAAGCAACAAACCGAAGGAGGAGTTGCAGTGGGAACGATGTAACGTGCTTGTCAAAACCTGGCTACTCGGATCCATATCGAAAGAGATTGCACCCAGTGTTATCCATATCAAGGATGCACGAGGTATGTGGCTTGAACTCCAAGAGCGTTTTTCACATGCTAACTCTGTCTCTTTGTACAACATCGAGAACTCGATTCACGATTGCCAACAAGGCTCAGATTCTGCCACATCATACTTCACAAAGCTCAAAGGTTTATGGGATGAGCGTGATGTCCTGTGTGCATTGCCTCATTGCCATTGCGAAGCCGCTGTTGAAATAAGGAAATTCATCGAAAATCAAAAGACCATGAAATTTTTTATGGGCTTGAATGAAGGCTATGCCCAAACTCGGAGCAGCATAATTGGGATGGATCCATTTCCATCCTTGAACAAGGCCTACTCGACCGTGCTGCGTGAAGAGAAGCAAGTCGAGATATCGCATGTTAAGGCTCCATCAAGCATTGATTCGGCAGCCTTCTCGGTCAAAACAGGAGACCAAGAACCCACTCAAGGTGCCAACTCAAAGTTCTGTACTAAGTGCAATATGACTAACCATGTTGCCAAGAACTGCAGGAGCCATTGGAAGTGCACTTTTTGTAATGGCAAGGGTCACACATATGACTACTGCCGTAAGAGGAAGAAAGCCATGGAGATGGGAAACTCAGTAGCCAACTTTGCTGGAGGTTTTTCTCTCTCTCAAAATGAGTGTCAAAGAATGATGGATTTGCTTTCGAGTTTGAAGACGATGGTGCCCACGACTGCAAGGAGCCAATCCAACATCAATCTAGTGGGTAATGTTCCTGATTACGTTCAATTTTCAGGTAAAGCGTTTAATATAAGACGTTCTAACAAATATACTACATGGATTTTGGATAGTGGAGCAAGTGATCATATTGTTTGCGATGCATCCCTGCTTACTACTTTCAAGAAAATGCAAAACAAATTTGTCAAGCTTCCCGACCGTAATTCAATATTAGTATCTTGCATAGGAACAGTAACTTTGTCTCCTAACTTGACATTGCATAATGTATTATGTGTGCCTCAATTTTCAGTTAATCTTATTTTCATAAGTAAGCTTGCTATAGACTCATTTTATATAACACTATTCCTTAAACAAGTTTGCTTTATCCAGGACCTACGCTCGGAGAAGATGATTGGGATGGGAACTGAGAGGGAAGGACTTTACTGTCTAGATATGCCACAACCAAGCTCCTGCCATGTTGTTTCCTCACCATCCGATCACCTATGGTACCGACGCCTTGGGCACCCATCATCCAAAGTATCATCTCTTATTTCTTTTTTAAAGAATAAACCTGGTTGTGCCAGTTCTTGCGTAATTTGTCCTTTGGCTAAACAAACTCGAACTATTTTTCCTTTAAGTATTACAAATAGCGATGCTTGTTTTGATTTAATCCACATGGATATATGGGGTGGTTATCATGTTCCATCTATTTCAGGAGCTCGTTATTTTTTAACTATTGTGGATGATTATTCTCGTCATACATGGATTTTCCTTATGAAAAATAAATCGGAAACTCGACCTCTTATTATACATTTTCTAAACCTTATTGAAAATCAATTTGGAAAACGAGCTAAAGTCATCCGTAGTGATAATGGGCCTGAATTTAAATGTGTTGATTATTTTTCTTCAAAGGGTATTCTACACCAAACAAGTTGCATCAACACACCACAACAAAATGCCGTTGCCGAACGCAAGCATCGACATCTTTTAAATGTTTCTCGTGCACTTCTATTTCAATCAAAACTACCCAAAACCTTTTGGGGGGAAGCTATTTTAACTGCAGCTTATTTAATAAACCGCATGCCCACACCTATTTTAAAAGGGAAAACTCCTTTCGAAAAATTATTTCTCAAAACTCCTAATTACTCGCATTTGCGCGTTTTTGGATGTCAATGTTTTGCTTCTACACATGCCCTCCGCCCAAGCAAATTTGACCCACGATCCGTTGAATGTATCTTTCTTGGATACCCAAATGGTACGAAGGGATACAAACTTTATAGTCTTAAAGATAAGAAAATAATCGTATCTCGAGATGTAATTTTTTTCGAAAATGAATTTCCTTATCACACTCACTGCCCTCAACCGGTTCCACACACCGACACCCAGACTCCACTAATCTCCTTTGATGATGATGATGATGATACCCATGATGATGATATCCATCTGGCACTTGATGCCCATGCTTCCGCTCACCCATCCACTGAACCAATTATTAGTACCACTCCTGAAGAGAATACCACCCATAACACACATCATGACAACCCTCACAGTACTCCCCATGATGCTTTTATTGCCAACCCAGTTGACCACGCCTCCGACGCCGCACATACATCTTCACCCATATCACCTTTGCCTACTTTACCAGCCCCTCGACGCTCCACAAGAATGACCAACCCACCTACGACACTCCGCGACTTCCATATTGAGGTCAAGCTTCCTTCTCGATCCCCCTCATCATCATCCTCGAACATGGTCACTTCAGGTATCACTTATCCTATCAAATCATTCTTATCTTACAACCATTTATCTCCTAGTTATAAACACTTTATTGCTAATATCTCGCTCGAGAAGGAGCCTTGTTCCTTTGCACAGGCCGCCCGTGATCCTCGATGGAAGGACGCCATGATCCGTGAACTACAAGCCCTTCAAGAGAACAACACATGGAGCCTTGTCCCCCTTCCACCACATAAACGTGCAATCGGTTGCAAATGGGTTTACAAAATCAAACACAACCCCGATGGTACGGTCGAACGTTACAAGGCAAAGCTCGTTGCGAAAGGGTATAATCAAGTGGAAGGAATTGACTACCGAGAAACCTTTGCACCGGTCGCCAAGCTCACCACGGTTCGAGTACTACTTAGCTTGGCTGCCCTCCAAGGTTGGCACCTTCACCAATTGGACATTAACAATGCGTTCCTTAATGGTGATTTATATGAAGATGTTTATATGAAGTTACCCCCCGGATTCAACCGTAAGGGGGAGACTCGAGTTTGCAAGCTTAACAAATCACTATACGGGCTTAAGCAAGCTTCAAGACAATGGTTCGTCAAGTTATCGAATGCCTTGAAACAAGCTGGGTTCAAACAATCATGGGCTGACTACTCCCTCTTCACTCGGCAACACAAAGGTAATTTCAAAATTTTATTAGTTTATGTGGATGATGTCATTCTTGCAGGTACAAATTTACGAGAAATCAATGAAACCAAATCCTTCCTTGCACAACAATTCAAACTCAAGGATATGGGTTGCCTTCGCTTCTTCCTTGGCATCGAAGTGGCTCGATCAAAGCGTGGCATTGCAATATGTCAGCGTAAGTATGCTTTGGAAATTCTCGAGGACTCCGGCTTCCTTGGTTCCAAGCCCCTGCATAGCCCTCTTGATCAGAACCTCTCATTGGCTCGAGATGATGGGCCACTTCTCCAAGACCCGGCACAATACCGCAGGCTAGTTGGGCGTTTGATATACCTCACTATCACTTGTCCCGACCTTGTCTATAGTGTCCATGTACTCAGCCAGTTCATGGCCTCTCCACGCCAGCCTCACCTTGATGCAGCCCACCAAGTACTCCGCTACATCAAAGGAACACCCGGACAAGGCCTCTTCCTACCGGCCACTGGCAACCTCCAACTCACCGCCTATTGCGATGCCGATTGGGCACGATGTCGAGACACCAGAAGATCCACAACAGGCTATTGCATCTTCCTTGGAGGAGCCCTCATCTCGTGGAAGACTAAAAAGCAAGCAACTGTATCTCGATCCAGCGCCGAGGCGGAGTACCGTTCCATGGCTTCTACATGTTGCGAACTCACATGGTTGCACACCCTCCTTCACGATCTTCGTGTTGCTCATCCTCAACCTGCAATCCTCTATTGCGACAATAAGGCCGCCATCCACATTGCTACGAACCCCGTGTTTCATGAGAGGACTAAACACATTGAAATCGATTGCCATGTGATTCGTGAAAAAGTTCAACGTCGAGAAATCACCACATCTCATGTTCGCACCAATGAACAACTGGCTGATCTCTTGACCAAGCCCCTTGGCGCCAAACAGTTCAACTCACTACTTACCAAGTTGGGAATTCTCAACATCCATTCCAACTTGAGGGGGAGTATTGGAGTGTGAAGATCGGATCCTTCCTATCATTGGATGGACAATCAATTCATTCCATTTGTAAAGAGATATGAAGAAGATAATAGCCTTATTATCTCTATCCTTTTAAGATATTTAGCCGTTGCATATCCCTATCTTTTAGTCCTAATTTTGATCTCTTATTTTTGCATATATATATTTGTAATATTGGTCATTATCAATATAGAAAATACCCATTAACTATTTCTAATACACGTTTCTTTAAATTGGGAGAGGTAAGGATGCCTTCAAGGTGTTTGATGAATTGCCAAATTAAATAGACTTTGTTTTTATTGTTTGGTGAAGATTTTTAATTGGATCTTTGTTTTCAATTTCAGTATCCGGATATTATCAGTAGCCTTTAAGATATTCTCTTTAGTCAATATTATATCTTCTCCCATTAACATATAATCCACTACACACTTTTTTGCGCAATGTATCATTTTTTAACCAATGCTACTGATAATTGAAACCCAGTCACCACTATAAACTAATTGAGAGATGGGTGCCCGTGGATCGCAGCTAGTGACCTAATCTTTTCCTTGAGGGTTGATTCATTAGGGCTTATGAGATGGATTAGCCACTGATAAATGTGGAGTTGTCGAATCATTATTGGGCAACTGCGCGCAGAGGAGGTGGCTAGTAAAACTATAAATGATACTACCTCCGATCCAAAAAGAATGTTTTAACACGTATTTCAAGGATTATCTTTTTTATTATTCTTTTATAATCTAATACTTATTACCAACAAATATTAAGTTGTAAAAAAGTAATTTAAAAAAAGTTGATATTTTATATAGTTTTTAGCTCCTTAAAATACGTGTTAAAAAAACGACAACCTTTTTGGATCGGAGAGTAACTTTTTTCTTTAAGTTTTAAGAACTATAGAGGAACATTAAATCATAATTTTAGAGATCTAGCTAGATTTGAAGTTTTATGAATTAAGTAGTCTTCAAGGATTTGTATTTTCAGTCAAGCTTTCAACTCAAACTTCAACTAGAATATTTAGGATCAAAGTAATTTATTCATTTAAAGAGACTTTACAATATCTAAATCTAAATTTCTTAATTCCTTCTCATAAATTTACAATATCTTTCTCTTAAACTAACTATTTGGTTTCATTAAAAACATCATATAATTAGATCTGATTTAGGTGTTAGGTTTTATGAACCATTAAGAGTTTGAAGTATGAATAATGACTGCAATCCCATTACATGGTTAGCGAAATTATCTAAACTAGAAGCTATCGTTATGAGATGTAGAATTTAGAGAGGGATAAAACCCTAATAGATTGGTGGTGGAAGCCTCATATTAGAGAAGGCAAACACACTTATAATGTTATTATTCAACCCTTTATATAGAGATTACAATACTTGGAGAATTAATAAGTAATATAAAGATATCGATAATCTAAACCTACCAAAGATATATATTTCTAACCTAATATAACAAGATCAAAGATTATATCCTAATTCAATCATATATAATATATTATTCCTAATTTATCTCTAACATGAGAGCTAACAAGAAAGTCAAGATTGCAGAATCAAATGCTGAGGCCAAAATAAAAGAAGCAGCTCAGAAAGAATCAGCAGTTGTGAAAGAAAAGCAAGAACTTACAAGCGGAACTGAAGAGGTAAATGATCTTTACCGTTTTGTAAGTGTCATTAATCTATCTCCTGTGCATTGAATCCATTAAATATCATAAAACCACATCTTCATAACATTTTGAACTACATGAATGAATGATAATCTCAATCATAAAACCACTCTTCATAACATTTTGAACTACATGAATGAATGATAATCTCAATCACTGAAACTAGAGTTGTGCTTCTAAAGATTTTGGTAGAAATGCTGATAGTTGACACGCAAAAATCCAAAAATCAATTGTCTCCTGCCAAGCCTTCATATCGATTATATGTTTGTCACAACCATGTGATGTATTCTATTTCTCGCCCTCAGTATTCTAATGGTAATTAACCAACTTCCGTTACCTTTTGTCATTTTGTTGGCTAACATGTATTTTGCTATATTGTGACAGCTAACCAACTTTTATCCTTGTCATTTTGTCATTTTATACCTTCTCTAGACAATAATCTGTACATTTTGATGTTTGCACATTCCTTCATCATAATAAGCGTTGTATTCACATAGGAAAGAGGTCAAGTATTCTTTGTCCACCACTTCTCTGGTCTAATGGGCAAGAAAGGTTTTTCCCTTATATTTATTTAATATTTGTGCGTTTATGTGTAGATTTTTATTATATTTAAATTCGTATTTTAAAATATTTTTTCCAAATATCTCTCTCGTTGTGTGCTCAATCAATTTGTTTGATGTTGGAATGTGTCTTAGGTTCTCAACTACTTGCTGCACGTCTTAATAGTGATAATACCTTCTCTTTTTTCTTTTTCTTTTTCATGCTTAGGAGTCCCAACCATGGTCTCACACCGTGTACTTGAAACCCTGACCTACTTGGTGTGTAACCATCAGTCTGTTGCAAAAATTCTCCTGGAGTTCAGGTTGCCTCAACAAACCCAGCTGGCGTTTGGAAGGCTTGAGCATCGTCATGATAAGGGAGCAATGCTTGAGAATGATGATGCTGAGAAAGGTCAGGAGCAGGAAGGCAAACTCTCTGTTACATTGATGTTGAGTCTTCTAAAATCAGTCGCTTTATTTGAGAAGTATAGCTCATCTTGAGCAGGTAAGTACAGAAGGAAATTTCCACATTATTCTCACCAGCAGTTAACCTTCGATTAATTTCTATTTGATTGTCTTCAATCTTAATGAATCTCATTCTTCATTCTATGATTTTAAGTATTAATCTCCTCTGTTTGATTCACTTAATTAGATATAAATTTTTATTTAGGAATGTTTCTTGAAATTCAATCATATACCAAACTGATTTAGGCTTGGAATTCTTTTGTGGTTTATTGAGGATTCATATTTATAATTCGAACCCATTGAACATCAAATTTGATCTCACCATCTACATCTGATGATGTTTGGAGTTATGGTCATTATCCTAGAGAATTGAGAAATCCGTTGCATATTTATGATTTACTTGCTTATTCCATTAAATGAGTTTTGTCTTGTCTTATGTTGTACCAATATGCTGCATGAGAGGATGCTTGGATTCGTTTTCTTTGATCAGAAAGAGTCCAAGTAAGTAGAAAGTGAGAGGGTTTTTGGTCAACTTAGGGGCGTGCAACATAAAACAAACAAGGGAGAAAGGTGTTGGAGATCAGTATGGACTCCGTCATTAATGATTGTACTCAACATTATATTCGGAAAATCGCAGTCGGGCTCAAAGTGTGTGTCTCCAGTCAAGACACCCCTTGTTTCCTCGTCTTCTTTACCCAACTTTATTTTTTTTTTAAAAATTACCCTGCTTTCTTTAACATTGAAATAATACAAACTCTTATACATTGATTTTGTTGTTTAATTAGCTAGATTTAATTTTGTTGTATATCTAAGTTAATTTCTACTTCATTGTGAAATATCTACCCTATTTTTGTCTCATTGTCCACAGTTTGAACTAATAAAATATACTCACCATAAGTTGGATTTTCTTTTTCATGTACTTGAAAAAAATGACAACACCGCGCACATTTGCGCGCGGATCATTACCTAGTTATTATGAAATGCCACATATTTTGGAAATAGATTCCTGATGTATCGCTGACCAACGGTGCTGTTTAGACCAGTGCTTGGCTTTCGTCCGTAGTCTATGTTCCAATTGTTTTAGATTTAGTTTTGCCTTGGCTCGTTTCTTGTAGGGTGCGTTTCCACTTGGTGTATTGCACCGCCTTTTGTTTTTATTTGTATGTTTTGACGGGTTTCCGTATGCCGACTTGTCGACCATCGAGATTCAGGTATATCTGATCTCGAATTATTACCTAATAAAAAAACATATTTTGAAAATAGGTTTGAGTAATTTATTAGTAAAATGATCTCCTAAGGTAACATTTGAAAAGCATTACATTAATTAAAACTCCTCTTTGAAACTCAACAATTTCTCAATGTAATTTACGGAGTATTTATTTTAACCCGGGAAATCTCAATGTAATATACTGTATTACAGTACATTACAAATTGTGAAATTGACAATAATCAGATCTACCAAACGTCAAGACTTTTTTTTAATTCAAAAAAAAAAAAAACGTCAAGACTTTTTCAACCCCAATTTTGAAAACTAGCCGTTAAGCCCCATCCTTAGCTGGCCTTCCCCTTCCTGGCCTCCTCTTCCCAACGGTCATATTCTCACACCATCTCCATTTAAAATGCGACCGTTACACACCCCACCTGTTATATACCTCTCTCCCCCCTCTTCCTCACACATCCCACCTCTCTCTCATCGAATCTCATCTCAGAAAACAAATCCTAACCGGCTAACCCAGATCCCGAAATCTCAAGATCCAAAATGGGTTTCAACTCAAACTCCCCACAACACTCGCACGACAAGACCCGGAAGGTGTTCTTGTTCAGCAACTACACCCTGCTCGCCGCCGCAAGCAGCTGCATCTTCCTGACGCTGTCGCTCCGCCTGATCCCCTCCCTCTGCGGCTTCTTCTTCATCTGCCTCCACCTCCTCACCGCCGGCGGCGCCCTCGCCGGATGCGCCGCCGCCGCGGGGGGCGCCCACAAGTGGTACGGCGCCCACATGGTGGCCACCGTCCTCACCGCCATCTTCCAGGGCTCCGTCTCCGTCCTCATCTTCACGAGCTCCGACCAGTTCCTCGGGAAGCTCGACTCCTACGTCAGGGAGCACGACGCGGTCAAGATCCTGCGCCTCGTCGGCGGCCTCTGCGCTGTCATCTTCTGCCTCGAGTGGCTCGTGCTGACGCTCGCCTTCTTCCTCAAGTACTACGGCTACGTCGACGGCGGCGAGAGGGGCACCACCACCGCTAGGGTTCAGGGGGAGGAGGCCGTGGGGAATTGGCCTCCGTTCAAGGTTCAGGTTTGATTGAAGACAAAAAGGCGCGATCTTGAATCTTTTATTTGGTTGGAATTTGTTGATTCTTTTTTGTTTTGTGGTTTGTGATATTTGGGGGTTTTTTAGGGGAAGTGTGAACTGTGTAATCAAAGTAGATCTTGCATCTGCTGATTGAGCGTGTAATATAGTGCTTCAATGTCAACCCTCAGTGATTGAATTTTGTGTTTCAGAGATCTAATTGTGGAACAATGGAAGAACATGATTTGAATTTCAAACTTTCCCGATCACATATCTTCGATCACATCACATCTTCGGGTTTTTTTAGGTTCATATAAAAATGGTGCTCTCTCTGTTTTTGTGTTTGAGAAGAACAAGGGGAGACATAGAACTCGTAATCTCGTATAATTGACACTTTTTCCTAATAAAACCAGATCAACAATTTTCTCTCTGAGGATTCAATTTTGTGTTTCAGGGATCTAAATTGTGGAACAATGGAAGAACATGATTTGAATTTTCAACTTTCCCAAATCACATCATCATCCAAACACTAAAAGCTAAATTGTCACTTCATTCAATTTTTAAGTTCATTTTTTTTGGCAGTGCAGTTTTTAATTTCATTTAAATTACTTTCCTGCCCTAGTTGGGGTGGCCCACTGGTGTGGAGCAGGGGGAGTCAATAGATCTCGGGTTCGATCTCAACCTCCATCCTGGTGAATATCTAAGGTTTATCCAGGGTTTGTCAGCCGGTTGAGTATGCCACCAAAGTGGGTTCCTCGTCTTCTCTATTTTTTTTTGTGGAACTATCGTACTCCCTCTGAAATAAATGGAGGGAGATCGAACTCGTAATAAATCAGAACAGTTTCGAAAAATTTCTCATCATGCACACACATACTCAGGATACGAAAGACGACGACAACAACATTTATTCAGCGCTACGCAAAACAGGAAAAGAAAAAGTTACAGGAAGAAATGCTAAACAAATTCATCCTCGTTATCTAAACAAAAACAGTTAAGAGAGTCTTCAGCCAAGTTTCAGTTTGCTCTTGCTCTCTCTCATACAAGACAGGATGTAGAGATGGGTGACAAAACTCAAGCAGATATGCTGAACAGTTTTTTTCCCTGCTAATTGGTTTACTACAAACAACTAACTCATAAGCCAAGTTTTTATCTTTATCCACAAAAGTACCACATCTTACCTTTGTTCAGCCGACGTAAGTGGCCCTGCGTGTTCCTTCTGCATACACCCTCGTCCTCCAAATTAAACCAGTAGTTCCTTTCCGAATATCCAGCTGAATGGGACAAGAGATGCTTGTTTTGCCCGCGCTTGAGCTCTCTCCTCCAGTTTCCTGATTCTTGGAGCCAATTTACAGACGTAATCCTGGGCTTTGCGGCCTTCACCTGAGAGGCCAGTCAGGTCTGCGACGTTCCATCTCTGCACAAGAAACTCCAGTATATCTGCATAATCCCTGGCAGTGTAGACGCCAATGCGCTGAGCAATGGTTGAATAGTTTTCAAAGAGGTTGTCGTCTTGCCCATCATACATCAAGTGGGCTGGCATTGAAACCTTCTTCCTCATCATATCTGCCAAGGCCAAGACGGTGTCTTCGGGGTCAATCTCAAACAGCTTTTCGACAATCTTGGTGTAGGCAGTTTCGTGGCGCTTCTCGTCTGCAGCTATGATACCACAGACCTGTGCCAGCTTGAAGTCCCCGTGCTCTTTGGCAAGTCTTGCAGTGTTCCCGTGAGATATGAAGGTTGCCCTTTCCTGGAAGGATGTGTAGATGAAACCAAGATACGGGTTGTTCTCGGTTTGAGGATCCTAGAAACAATAGCAGTTAGTTAAATATGAGGAATTGCTGAGATCCTAGAAACAATACAAGTTTCAGCAGTTAGTTAAATAGGAGGAATTTAAGCATGTGCTAAGGAAAAACTAGATAAATGACAGTATGACTGCAGATTGACAGGTCAAGAAACAAATTAATCATCAATAGAGCAATTTGACCGCTAGATATACTAAATATGAGGCAGCTAATATAGTATACTGCTGGCATCATCTTATTATGCAAACTAAATTTGAAGGATTTGATATCTTACCATTCCTGATCCAATTAGATACTGAATTGTCTTCTCTATTTGCTTCATGTCAACTCTTCCGGAAAGGTAAAGATACTTATTCAAGAGATCACCGTGCCTGTTCTCTTCAGCAGTCCACGCCCTAGTCCATATAGCCCATGGAGAAAGGCTTGCACCTGTCTCATCTCGAACTCCATCAAGTGTGTTGATCATAGTCTGGTAAGTTGGAAGGGCTTCCTCGGTGATCATATCACCGACCAAAACAACAAAGTAGTCATCAGGAATTCCCTTTGTTCTTTCCCTCAACTCCCTGACTTGCTCCTCGAATCCTTCTGAAGCTGGATCTGGGAGAAAATCTTGCGGTTGCCAACACTTCTCCACAGGTTTGAGATGCACCAAGAGGTTTTGCTCTGCCCAGCCTTCCAAAGATTTAAATATCTCCATCTTATGAGGTGGAAGAGAATGGGTCTTCTGTACATGGACTTCCCGAGGAGGCATAAATGGCTTCTTATCATTTGGAATCTCCCTGAAATAAGCAGACCGTCAAATATGAACAGGACAGAAACCCAAGAATGCAGCAATAGCATCAGGGCCCAGATTCATAAAATTTCTACCAAATTCCCAGTCCGAATGATTTCATAACAAACTAAATGCCCACTGCACGATCACACTGCTTCAATAGCCAACATAGGTATCATATAGAGCATACAGCAACGGATGACTTTCAGTGATAACATTATAAAGACATTGCTAAAAATCCCTAAAGAGTAAAGACAGTCCAGGGTCCAGATAAAGGCAAGGGACAAGAAAAATCTAGTCAAATCCTTGTTGATACAGAAATGAATGTGAATCACTATACTTTTAAACTCATTATTTAGAGCAATTCTAATAATATCATGTAGACACAACCCATTAATATGGAAAAGTGTACTTGAATGGATCACATTATTTAGCAACACAAAACAACAAACTGAGTAATCGCTACTTACTAGTCAGTAGTTAGAAATTCAATTAGCGAAAAGGAAATTCATATCACACAGCCATCTCTTCAGTTCGCCAAAATAAAGAAAGACACGTTGAAGAACTAGCTCTTTGTTAAAATAAGAACCAGCAGGGAGGGGAAGTGTTTTTATTTGACTGCCCCCTTAATCGTTAATTCCTGATTAATTATCATGAGAGTTACGTTGACAAATACGAAAACCGTTAGTCAAGTCAGAGTAGCATTTATAAGCTGAACACTATATCAAAGTTATTAAGACTCTGATATGACCACTTTTTGGATCTTTTTCTACAGCAAAAAACAAGGCATAAATGCTATGCCAATCAAGTCAATGTATAAGGACCAAGAACAGCACAACTTTCTTCACCAAACAATGAGAGACACCATTAATATGATAATTGATAAGCAGTATCAATGTTCTCAACTAATAAAAAACAGTAAACCAAATAGATACAGCCCTGTACATGATAACAGATGAGCTGTGATCCCCCCCCCCCCCCCGGCATAATGGTTATTCCTTGATTAATCATCATAAGAATTTGGTGGATAAATAGAGAAGGGACATAGTGGCATTTATAACCTGAAAACTATATCAAACTTATTAGGACTCTGATAAGACCACTTTTTACGTCTTTTTCTTCACCAAATACAAGGCATAAAATGATGAAAACAAAAGGGACGGAGTAGTATTTATTAGCTGAAAACTACATCAATCAATGAGAGACAACATGCGTATGATAATGGATATGATAGCTTCAAGATTCACAACTGATGAGTAAACCGAATAAAAATAGTCGTGTATATAATAAACATACGTTATGAATAATCGGAATTAATACAACGTATTATCATAAAAGCTAGGTTGATAAATACGAAAAGAACTAGTAAGAGTCAAATCAGGATTGATAAGCTTAAACTTATAGTAAACCAACACCCATCCTTGTACGGAAGTATTACTAGGAATCTGGTATGACCACTTTTAGGATCTTTTTCTTCACGGAATTCAAGGCATAAATGCTACACCAGTCATGTCAATGTACATGAGCAGGAAACCCTTCTTCATCAAACAATGAGAGACCCCACTCATATGAGAATTGATAAGTTGGTTTCAAGATTCTCAGCTAACTACGGGCAAGGAAATAAAAGAAGAAGTAATTGTAGTTGGAAGTTCATCTACCAAACCATCATTGAATATCCCACACGTTGCCAAACAATACTAACAACATGGCCAACAAAGGTCAAGCTGAAGGCAAAAAAACATAGAAGGTATGTGGCCGTCAAGTTTAAGAAAAAATCGGCATGCAAACTGTGCAATGGTAAATGTCTTCAGGATGCAAAACTATGATCAACTAATAAAAATAAACCAGCGGCAAATAAATAACCGAAGAAAAGGATAAACTTTGTAGTTAACTTAAAATACTTAAAATAAAGATACCATACCTAACTGCTAACAAAAACAATGCAGAGATTCTCAAAGCACATGTATTTTCCACAACTTCCTAGCAACCACTACCCTTGAAATCTCTACTGGCAAATTCTCAAAAAATAAAGCAGTAGAAATAAAAAAAAATTTGATCTATGAGAAAATGACTTTAATTGAATAAATATAGCATTAAAGAAACTCAGTGATGGTTGTTGGACTCTCTAAATTTATTTATTTCGCCCAAAAAAAAAGAGGTAAACTAGCAAGCAGCAATCAAACCTTGTCAGTCGCCGGAACAGTACCAATCAAGATTAAAGAAAACTGGCGAGAACTGAACAGTTTCTTCAGTAGTTTGAAAGGACCACGATACCATTTCCAGATAGCCTAGAAATTAACGACACCACCTAAATGAACAGAGAAAGCCTACAAACTCATCTTCTTTCACTATCAAGATAATAAAAGCACAAATCTAACACTAACCTAAGTAGCTCAGTAAAGCAGCAGCGTATTCAAACAAAAAAATAAAAATCAACGCAAGAATAGCTCAGAAATGATTGGAAACCTAATAATCTCAACTCACACACAGTGAAAAATGGCTAATTCATTTCAAGAATCCAAGGCATGGATCTAATGTTAACGAAATCAATCTCAACCAATCAAATCCAGAGAAGAGAAGCTGCGGCGAACAACATGCATTTGCAGCCAATCAAGATCGAACTAAAATGAGATCAATTAAAACAGAAACAAGCGAATCAATCTAAGCGGACATCCGCCGTTTAGAGAGGAGTAGAAAACTGACTTGGAGGTGATGCCGAGCGTGGAGGCCATGAAAACGCGGCGAGATCTGAAATGGCGAGATCGGTGCACGGTAAAGGAAGGCGAATTGCGAGATTGGAAGGACACTGGGTGGAAATTCAGAGCCATCTTCGCCTGCTGGCTCTCGGAGTTGGAGCTTCGGAGTTTATGTTTCACTTTTTCCTGGGTTTCAGAGGAGGAGAAAGCAAAGCCACAAAATCAGGCGAAGGGAGCGAGTTGGGGAAAGCTGATTTGTAAGGCCTGATTTCGCTGATATTACAGGATTGCCACTGGCCGCTTCTTATGTCTTAACCTAACAATATCGCAGTTAAAAGTGTCCTTACTCCATAGCTTGTTAAGATGGTACTCTTCTGCAAAAGAATACATAGGTCCGGATGGAACCGAGTTAATAAACTGACTAAAATTATAAATAAGCAAAATTTATAAATAAGCAAAATTTATAAACGGTTTGTAAAAGTATTTAAAATTTTAAACAACGAGATAGGGTGTGTATGGGACAAATTTTAACACCTTAAAAGCTATTAAAATGGGGTGTTCATTTTTTTAACCGGTAGTTTTTTTTTGGAAAAATGTGTTAAATTTTGTGTTTTAAAAAAAGGCTACTTGTAATAGCTTATTTCGGTGTTTAACTGTTTATTTAGTTTGAAAGTATCATAATACCTCTAATAAAAACCAAATAAACACCATTTTTTTACAAATAAACAATTTTTCGTCACATACGGAGTTTATATTTTTTCATAAATTTTTAACTACTTTTACCGACAGTTTATAAATTTTACCATGTTTATAATTTTAGTCAGTTTATTAACATCGTCCCATAGGAACCCAATAATCTCTGTATGGGGCGAAAAACAGTTTATTTGTAGAAGGTGGAATTTATTTGGTTGTTATTAGGGGTATTGTGGTACTTTCAAATCAAATTAGATAAAAAGGAAAGGGGTGAAACGGTATTTTTGCAAAATAAACACCAAAATAACCTCCATTTTCTAGGCTTTTTTTAAACACAAATTTTTAACACGTTTTAGTTTATTTTGGTTTACCAAACAACAAAAAATCCTGTTTAAAATATAAACACCCACATATGCTTAATTTTTAACAGCTTTTAAGTTGTACCATACACATTACACACCCATAGTTTTACTATATAAAAAAATGATGTAATACGAGAACTTCTTCGGTCACGATTAACTTCGGAGTTTTGATGAAATCTAATGCATTAGTAATTTAGTACTAATATGGTTGATGGTAAAGAGTGAATAAGGTTAAATAGAGGTTTTAATTTGATCTTGCTTTTGCCCTTTTCTCTTCCTGAAAAATTAAGTTCTTATTATTGGATGATTTGGATCTAGTCGATCAACTGGTACGTGACTCTTGAAAGATAGTACTACTTCCGCTAACTAAAAAACATGTTGAATGTAATATTAATAAGAAAAAAATGTCATTTTAAATATTTTGGTATTCACTTTTTAAAATTACCGGTTAATGATTAAGAAGATACTCCCTCCGTTAATCAAAACATGTCGTTTTAGACATTTGCACATTATTTAAGAAAGCAAATAAAAGCAAACAAAAATACACTTATACCCCTAATTATTACTTTACTTTTTCACTTTATTGAAAACTACAACTAACAAACATCTAATCATGACAAGGGTAATTTTGGAAAGTGAGCACCAAAATACCTAAAACGACAAGTTTTTCTTAACAAGATTTTACTCCTAAAACGACATGTTTTTCTTAACGGAGGGAGTATTAGTTATAATTTTTGAGAAAGTGAAAAGTAGAGTAATAATTAAATTCTAAAGATATAAATGTAGGGAAAAAAAAAAGATTGCTAGACTAAACTAAGATATAGGCGGTGTATGGTTGCCCAAAATTAACCGGTTGAAATTAGTATCTTGTAGGTGATAAAAAAATTAACTGGTTTAATGGTGGTATGGGAGCAAAAAAAAGTCAGAAACCGGTTAAAATTTTTGGTTTAATTATAAGCCGGCCAATGCAGCTTATTTAGGGGTTTATTTTTCTACAATTACAAATTTACCCCTTCTCTTTTATCTTATTTGGTTTGAAAGTACCACAATACCCCTAATAAAAACCAAATAAACTCCACTTTTTACAAATAAACTGTTTTTCGCCCCATACGGAGTTTATATTTTTTCATAAATTTTTAACTACTTTTATCAACAGTTTATAAATTTTACCCTGTTTATAATTTTAGTCAATTTATTAACTCCGTCCCATACTAACCTATAAATGTCGTCCGATCCTTTTTTTCATTCGTTGGACGGTGCTCTTTAAATGAAGCGTTTTGTTTAAACTGATTAATTTAAATTAAATGAATTTAGTGGGTAGAGTTTATAATTAGTTAATTGAAAATTGAACCAAAACCAAATTGAAACATAGTTGTACGGAGTTGGTTTGGGTGATTTCGTTACTGGTTTTTTTTTTTTTATTTTTATTTTTATTTTTTTTTTTATTTTTACAGTAGGCGAAAAATAGGTGAGCCTTACTAAAGTAAGGCGCCACCATGATCATCCGACCGGATGATGTTACAGAGATCCCTAAGAGTAGGGAGATTACAAAGAGTACAATTGTCTCTAGATCTAGCTATGAAGTCTGCTGCCTTGTTAGCTTCTCTGTAGCAGTGCCTAAACTCAATGCTGTCAAAGCTAGCACTAAGATTCTTGATTAGCTCCACTTCCCTTGATATTTCCCATCTACCATGATACCTATCATTAACCGACTTGATCACTCAAAGCAATCTCCTTCCACTATAACTCTCCTTAGGCCTCTTGCTATGGCTAAGTTTATATCTGCACAAACTGCGTCAACTTCTGTTTGGATAGCAGATGTAGCTGCCGTTTCCAACTGAAGGATATCAATCACTGAACCATAATGGTCCCTAATAATGACCCCCACATGGCATTCGCCCGTGGGTTTTAGCGAGTCGTCCACGTTAATTTTGTAGATAGCCCTAGGAGGTTTAGTCCATTTAGAGTTTCTTTTCCTTCTAGCACACTATGGTTGGCTCGAGGAGAGGATTGTTTATTTGTAGTTTGCCAGTCCGCACGATCGGACAAAATTCTGCTTGCTAAATGATGGGACGTGGTTGGTTTCTTGTTTCTGAAAATCAAGTCATTTCTTGATTCCCAGATTTTTTGCCATATAAAACAGAGTTCTTCAATGTCCTTCTTGTTTTGATTCATAGTTAGGAGGTCTTTTATATTGTTACATTGGGTAGGTATTAGTGTCTTGTTTTTACCTACCAGTTGCCCGTAGGAGGCAATGATAGCCCTCGTGAATGGACATGAGATAAAGAGGTGGTCACTATCTTCATTATTGTTATTGCAGAAGCAACAGCTTGACGGGACCCTATTGAAATATCTATTTAGTCTATTTTTTGTGGCAAGGCTGTCAGTGATTATTTTCCAGAGGAGATTCTTAACTCTAGGGGGGATGTTTAGTTTCCAAATCCATTTGTAATCGTCTGAATGGTTGTTGCTGTTAGTCATAATTTGTCTCACCGATTTAGTTGTAAATTGATCATTGGAGTTGTATTTCCATATTAATTTATCAGGGGTATTCCAAAGTGGGACTCTGATTTTTATAATTTTTAAAACAATGTTGTTGGGGAAGATCTCATGTAATAGAGGGATATTCCACTGTTTGTTAGTTTTAAGAAGATGGGTTACCTTAAGATCGAGATCAAAGTACTGCTGGAAGTTCGCTAAATTTTGATCTGGTACCCAAGGGTCTTTCCAGACGTTTATTGATTCACCGTTTCCTATTAGCCATAGTAGTCCCTGGGAGAATCTCTCTCGGAGGTTAAGAAGTCTCCCAAATTGCCAAGAAGTATTCTGTGTAGATTTTTCCATTAATCCTTCTTCCTGAAGATATTTTTCGTTACTGGTTTGTTGATTTATCATGTTGGTCGTTGTTTTTCACTATTCAATGTATTAAATGAACAAACAGACTGAATTTAAAATCAGTATATTGAAAATTGAAGTATACACACTATTTTTCTAATTAACTCGAGAAGATGTTTTTAAAAAATTAAACAAATAATAGTGTGTAAAAATGAATGAAAGAAAAATGACACAAACTAATAAACTACTCCCTCCGTTAATCAAAACATGTCGTTTTAGACATTTGCACATTATTTAAAAAAGCAAATAAAAGCAAACAAAAATACACTTATACCCCTAATTATTACTTTACTTTTCCACTTTATTGAAAACTACAACTAACAAACATCCAATCATAACAAGGGTAATTTTGGAAAGTGAACACCAAAATACCTAAAACGACAAGTTTTTCTTAACAAGATTTTACTCCTAAAACGACATGTTTTTCTTAACGGAGGGAGTATTTAGTTATTCGACAGAGGTTTCCCCTAGTTAACTGGAGTATATGGGTATAATTGAGAGCGGGGGCTATTATTCGGAACTGGGAAGGTCGATCAATAATCATAGGTTACCAAAGATTGGGAAAACAAAGCGCCATCAAAACTGAAGCGCTAGCCTTAAAATTAGGAGTCCAACACGCTATCCGTCTCCAAATCGACAAACTCAATACCGAGGGTGACTCCAGCATAATCATAAATCATTTAAACAACCGCGCTAAATGTCCTTGGAAAATTGAGCTCATTCTGTCAGAGGTTAAAACCTTACTATCGACTATAAAAGAAGTTTCCTTCTTTCATTTTTCCCAGATTGGCAATAGAGTAGCTGATAAGGTTGCACACATTTGTCACTCTGCCAGGAATGTCGATATCTACAATAATTCTGGTCTTTCAGACCTCATCCGTAAGGATGCTGTCGAGTAGAGCTTGCTCACCCGAATTCTTTTCTAATCAAAAAAAATATGGGTATAATTGAGTATATACAACTATTCACTAATTCAACTTATTGTAAACCTGAATCTCATTTTGTAATCCTACCTCAGTTGAAAATGGGTACAAACTAATTTGCAGATTTAATGCTTCACACACATAAAATGTGTGCACAGAAATTCTATGCAGTTGAAGATATAGTCGACAGCAAGTATCAAGAGGTGATGATGGAAAGAGGAAAAATGGTGTCAAGTTTCAACCCAACAGCAAAGATCGAAAAAGGACTAAGCGTGCAGCAACTGCATACCGGCAGTAAAGTGAGGATATATTCCATATATCAATTACTACTGTATTATCTACCTTAAAATTATAATTTAAATGAAATTATTAAAGAAAATCTATATATGTACTATATTATTTATTTATTAGGAAAAATGACCAAAAATAATATCAAATATCGACCTTGAACCAAAAATAATATGAACTTTTAAATTGACAATTTCATGTACAAAGTATGTCCATATTAACCAAAAATAATACGGGTTCTATTTTTTACTCAAATTTAAATTAAATGTATATTTTTTGTAATTAAATAAAATAAAGGGTCAGGTGGTGTGAATATGATAAAAACTAAAACACACCGTAATAGATTTGAGGAATCGGAGGGGGCATGACAGGTGGAGGAGTAGTTGAGGGCGGGGGTGACCAACACGGCCTCCTTAGAGATGGGTGCAGCGGCAGCGACTCAGCGGCGGTTGCGGTGGTTGCAGTGGCAGCAACACAGCGACGGCGACGGTGGGTGCAGCGGTGGTCCGACATCAACAAAGCAAGGCTGGCAGCGGTGAAGCTATGGCTGGCGGCGCAAGGTGGTCACCGTGGGAGACTCGGCGGGTGAAGGAGGAATTCCTAGTGGCGCTAGGTGGTGCTCTTTGGTGGCGGAGGTGTCGGGCAGCCGCGGTGGCTGTATCGCCAGCAGGAATAATCCCAAATTTGTCAAAACCCCTGTATCTATAGGAGGGGTGATTTGGGGATGATTTGACTAAAATTGACCCGCAAATCTCACTAATAATTGATAACATAGCCATACATATCTCCAATTTTATTCGATTCAATCAATTTCACAAGATTGGGAAAATTTTCAAAAATTGGGGATAATGGTATGTGGCTTAATTTGATTCGAAATCTCCCAATTGATTGTGGGATTGGTTATAGAAACTCATGGAGATCAATTTAGGACTGATTTCATTGAGTTTGGGAGCGGAAATTACAAAAGTAAAAAACACGCCATTGAAGGCATGTTGAAGCTGTTAACCGCATCCGAGGAAGAAGCGAAGCAAGAAGATGGTGTTGCCCTCAATTTTTATCATATTCACAATGTTGATCCTTTTATTTTATTTAATTACAAAAAATACTCATTTGATTTAAATTTGAGTGAAAAATGGAAACTGTATTATTTTTTGTTAACATGGGAATACTTTGTACATGAAATTGTCAATGTGAAAGTTCATATTATCTTTGGTTCAAGGTCGATACTTGGTATTATTTTTGGTCATTTTTTTTTTTTTTTTTAAAAATAGATAAAATGAGTAAAATATTGTTTAGTATTCAAGAAGCAAAAAGAGAATAAATTTCATATATATAGATAACCAGATAAAATATTCATCCCAGCATCTGCTAATCAATGAAATAGTTTTTCTGTCAAAATGTACATAGCAGTTATTGTAACTCATACAGAACATGCAGCTAAAAGACCCAATAGGTTGGTTTCCAAAGATGTATAAACCATGTTACCTCTTGAATCACTCTCCTACATCAATCAGAGATCCAACCTCACCCACAAAAATCCAGTTATGAGGTGAAAATAAGACAGGAAGGGTGATTAGTGATTAGTGTAAGCTTAGTCCTGTTGGCTGCTGTGAGTGTGAGCTGTCCGACTTTTGGGAGGGTTCGGGAGAGGTTTTGCTAGGATCCGGATGATTTCCGGATGGGGGCATGCACCTTTTGGAGAAAAATGCCGCGATGTTTGTGGTTCTTATGCCTGTCTTTGTGGCTAAAAGCCAAAAAACAAGAGGGTTTTGTTAAGGGATCAATATAAAAGACGCGACGAAAAACAATAAGAATTGAGATCTCAAAAATGGTTCGAGTTATGAGCACAAACCTGGTGGTGAGTTGGGCAATCCAAGTTTCTCCAAAATCTCTTTCTTCACCTACATGAAGGTAAGGCATTGAGGATCATAAACTAGAACAAGCTATCCAAACAAGATTGTCATTAAAATGGCTTTTGGGTAATAAACTTATGTGCTGTGAAGATCAGGTTGCACTTTTCATCATGGACATGAATTTGCGAAAAGTTGAAAACTGATTCAGAATATACAAGAAAGTGTAGAGAGTGAAGATGCACCAACCTGCCACCTATTGTCCACGAAATCTGATATCTCGCGCACTTTGTTTCTTAGCTGGGACTTGAAAGTGTTGGGGAATTTCTGCACTAGGGAATCAAGGACCCTGTTCATACCATGGGGGCAGGACTGTATAATAGACACCTGCAAGATAAATAAAAAGTTATGATCATCAATCGAAAAACTCCAGCTTGAGTTTCTATTCTGCTTTTAAAACACAGCTGTTTTGCATTTAAACTTACAATTTTTGGCAAGTCGGAATCTGGGATTGCTGTCAAGGTTCCTGTCGGTAACGAATAGCCTTTTCTATTCGGAGTGCAGGTTTCTTGATCATCATTCTGCAAGCTGTAGTCAGAAGGCATCTCTACAATCACACCATCTGGAAAGGGACGCATTGCGAGAACTTGCAAACACATCTGCTCAACTTTGGGAGTACCAGTGAGATTGTCACAAGATAGCAAATGGGCTTTCTCGTGCATAATATTTGTTACTATAAGTGTTTGGTTCTTCCGAAGAGCATGCTCAGTCAAATTGTGCAGATGCTTTAGCTGCCGAAGCCACATGGAGAACTCCTCATTATCAGCTCCAGTGTTACTACTAGGTGAAAGCCCAGCATCATCCCCTTCAACTTTACCAGGGCTTCGATCACTTTGCACTCCCTGCATATTGAGGTACACTTCACACTATAATAAAGCAATTACTAGTAAACAAACTTTAATACTCCTTCAATCTTGGTTGAAAGGATACTGTATGTGGTCTAACCAATTATCAGGACAGTAAAATTTGACCTCAAAAGGTGTAAATGATTACAAAACTACTCTAAAATGCAGTCATGATTTTGGAATATTAAGGCTACATAGTGTTGAGGTTCCATGTTTTGCTGAGCACAAAAGCTTGCTACATCTTATAGGTAAGCAGTCCTATTTCAGTCAGAGCAGACCAGATAAATCTTAGATTTAGAGCTCTAAATATTTCAGGGCATAAGATAAACACAAAAATAAAACGTAATAAACAGTACCTCATTTTCTGACAAATAGCCATCAGGTACGAAAAATCCATCTTCACTTTCATCTTCATTATCAGCTTTTAAGGATCCTTCTTCCAGATTCTCCTCTTCATCCTTGTCACAGTCTGAGAGGCTTTCACCAGGTTCCTCCTGTATCATTGATAGTAAAAAAAATGTTGGACAAAACATTTCAAGCAATGCAGCAACACCTAATTTTCAGTGAACTGGTTACCACATCAATATTTAACTCATGAAGCTTGAACCTCCGCATGTTAGAAAATCAAGCACATAGTAACACACAACAAAATGAAACTTATGCACAACAAACTTAATGGAGTACCTCCTCCCATTCTTCATCGCTGTCAATATCATAATCCAACTCAGCATCCTTCTTAAATGGATGGCGTCCTCCAACAACATGACTGCATCATGTCAAAGAAAATACAACAGAAACATAAGTTGATAATTTTGTAACTGCTTAGAGACCTGATGCAGAATCCACTATATCAGAGACAATAAAGCTAGAACTGAAAATGGAACAATAAAATTCAGGAGTGGAACTAAAATGAATACAAAGATAGAAGAGAACTTGTGTGCCAATTCCCCACCAGCTAAAATACTTGGACCTTACTTTTAGAGCCAATAATTATCCTTCCAGCAAAAGAATTTTGATGATCCACTTAAACAAGCTTGAAATTAATACAATACTCTGCATATCCTACCTTTTCATAGGCCAAACGCGATCAAATGCATACAATACTCTGTATATCCTACCTTGAAAATTAACCAAAACCAAATTTTGATGATGCACTTCTTATGATGACAAGATTTCATCATAAGAAGTGCATAATGGGAGGCAAAACATAGATAAATAAACAATACTTTGTATATCCTACCTTTTCTTAGGCCAAATCCCATAAAATGCAGGTCTGTTACTCTTATCAAATTGCAGTAGCTGCTTACTTCGTCCACACTTTCTGACAACAAAATCGACATTGGCATTGCATGTCTTGTCATCCATGCTTGTTTCTCCCCATTCTATGCCCAATTCTGTTCCTTTATCACCAGAACTGACCTGGCTTCCTATGCCAAATTCATCATCCAGTTCTATTCCTTTATCACCAGTCAGTTTCAGCTCTTTAACTATTGCAGTTTTAGGTTTTTGACGCATACCCCAATGCTGCTTTTTCTGATGCCTGGTAGACTGGCCCAGACAACGCCAAGATTCCAAATGAGACCTGCTCAATAAGTAGATGCAAACACTTAGGCAAAAGGGACTACTAACATACAACAGTATTTAATAGATCATGTTGCTATTGCTTACTTGTGTATTTCCTTAATGTCAATTTCATCCTTCTGTGATAGAGCAAAATCCATCGACAGAGTTGCTGGTTCATGCTTATTCTCACTTCTATTTGATAAATCAGAAGTTGTAGCATTGCATGTAGTTTGGCGACTTTGATCCTTTTGGGAAGCTGAAGTAACTTTTTTCAGTTGGAGAAAACGTTCCATAATTGAAGCTTGCTTTTGTACAGTACGTTGTTTCTTCAGCTCAGCTTCTTCTTTCTCTCGGCGGCGTTGGTCTCTTTCCACTTCCTCTTGCTTCCGCTTGAGCAGCTTCCTCATCTCTGATTCTTCTTTTTCACGACGTTTCTCATCCCTTTCTGCCGCTTCTTGCAACCTCTTGAGATCCTTTTCCTGCAACATTACAAATTTGAAAACAATGAAAACCCTTCATAGGATAGAAGATGGCCACAAACAATTATAAACAGGAATAGGACCTGTATCCAACACAACAATTAGGTAAATCATTTTTTTATATTTGAAAATTCTAGCAAGAAGAACAAGAATGTTAAAACAAGATGACTGTAGTTATCAGAACAAGAGTGTTGTTTATCCCTATATAACTGTCCAGCACATTGAACACTTCTATTTGAGAAGGCATGCAAGAAGTAATGGTACTTCTATCAATCAATAGCCCTAGCTCACTCATGGATTCTACTCAAATAAGAACCAACTAAATTCATTTTACCAAAATAGAAGTAATGTTTATATCAATCAGTCAATATCATGAGTCAGTGGACGTGTCCCTTAAAGATGTAAACACAGAACATGTAGAGCAATTAAAGGGTTGTGGAACTGTAATTATAGAGGGGATGACAAAGGTGAACTCCTGCTTTAGTGGTTTACAACAGATACTTTTATTAACCAATTAATCTTATGAGGTCATTCATATCCCTCATCCACTCAAGATAAGAGATGGAAGATGGACAGAGGATAATTGACAGAAATATTGCCACCTACACTTTGCAACTTTTCCTTTTGGCGCTCACGATCCATCTTTTTCTTTTCCTTTTCCTCTTGACGTTTGTTTTTCTCCAGTTGCTTAATAAGAAGTTTTTCTTCACTTTTTGTTCCCTTCTCAGCCCTGAACAAGTAGATTGAAGAAAATTGCATTAAATATGATGAAGAGAAGCACAAAAATGACAAAACCACTTAGAACAACTGTAGAGATTCGTACTTCTCAGAGCCATCACTTTTTGTAGAACTTTCTGCAACCAAACGAATATCTGCCTCATTCAGGACCTTGTTCAGCTTATCAGATGCTTTCCTCAAGTCATGGTTGTAGCTCTGACAGTCCATGTGATTTTGCAGTAAAGATAATAAGGCTGCAAAGGATTATAAATGTCAGGAAAACTTTCATTTAGCAAAACCGCCAATTTATAATAGACACAGAAAGCAGCATATTCTAAGAAGCATACATCTGAAACAAAGACTTGAAAAACAGCGAAGAATATAATACACAGTGATTAGGCAAAATTTATAATCAAAGGTTTGATGAAGGAAAATAGTTTATTTCAGCAATGCAGAATGCTGCATCAAGAACCAACAAAATAAAAGGAATATATGAAACTCAGAAGTTCAGAATTTGCTTATGGAGAACTTTATGAACATCAAAAAGCAAACCAAGATGGTGAATATGTATTAAATTCAGAGAAAATCAAACATTTTCAAATTCAGTACATGTGATTACCAGATATAGCACCGATCCTTTCACTGATCTTTCTCCGGCAAGTACGGCGAACCTTCAAAGCACCACGTATAGAAGCAGGCAACAGTTTCATGTCCCTGGTCTGAAATCCACAAAGAGAACATTAGATATCCAAGAATATCACCAGAACACATAATTCATCCTATCATCAATCAAAACATAAATGATGGTAACGGCTTTAGATCAAAATACACCACTTGGCCTACATTTATAACAAATTCATAAAGCTAATGTAGAAACAAAAGAAAAAATTGTGTAAAACCAACATCTCAAGGGACAAGGTAGAACTTATCAATCTACCATATCAAATAGGTAAGCAGTTAACACAATGCTTAAATTCAGGACACATGAACCAAATGTAACTTCAGCACAAACTCCTGACACCTCGGAACTCCTAAATCTAGCACAGCACTGCTTTCTCAAGCACAGACATAAATTATAACACCATAACTCACCGAACCTTCAGATTATCATATGATGCTACAATCTCCGAATTTAAAGTTATCATATGATGCTACAATCTCCGAATTTAAAGTACAAATTATTTCCTCCATTGGTATCAACGAGGACTATAAGTTCCAGATCTAGCGATTCAACATCAATACCATGCAGGAAAAAGCATACGGTCAAGCATGTACACAAATCGAGATGCAAAAACAACCATACCTCCCAGCACCAAAGGCGAGACTCTGCCTCATCCTCCAACACATCACCTTCATCGATCTGTACGCCATAGCAAACCCTCCGCCCAACATAGAGAACGTTACTCTTCACACTCGCTATCGTAACCGTACTATCTCTCGCCTTCACTTTCTCAAATATCTCACTCGACAGCTTCGAGTAAGATTCACTCTTCTCCTCCAGCAGCATAGCTATCATGGCGTTCACATTACCGGTTGAACAGCTCGGAAAATGCGTCTCCGCAAACGTCACCACTCCTTTCTCGCTCGCCACCTCCTTGAAGTACTTAATCAGGCTCTGGATCTCCTCATTCAGAGCCCTAATTTTTGCCTCCCTCTCCTCCGGAGCCACGGCATATGAGATCTGGTTCTCCCTCTTCCGCTTCACCGACGGATTCTTCCTCCCGATCTCCTCCGTCAAATCCATGCCGATTACCACCGTCTCCGCCATCGACCCCGACCCGAATCGATCGGAAAAAAGTTAGGGTTTTTGAAGATGAAATTCTTTGAAGAAATTGCAAGGATCGAGAAAGCTAGGTTGGAAGAGGATAGAAAAGAGAGATGAAATCGGCAGGCGAAGAGAGAAATCCCTAGGAGGATGGAGGATGAGACGCCGAGGGATTTGGGGTGTTTTAGAGGAGGTCTCCATTTTCCCGCCAAACGACTCAAATGAAGAATTTGGAGATTTGGAATTGGCTCCAAACCTGCAAAAATATTTCGCTTCGTCATTTGGCGCGCTCGTTCCTGAGTTTCACGTTCAGGACTTCAGGTTGACTCGTTCGGCCTAATTTGGGCTCATCCAGTTGGGCCGTGGCCACTAATGGGCTAAGAGCAAAGGCCCATTGAATTAGTTTGGATTCGTTGATTTTCGCTTTTATAGCCCGTACGCCGGTAGACTGGTAGAGGTAGGAGATGGAGGCTGGCTAAGACACCCCGCAAATGCAAATGTCTAATCAAGTTGTAATTGGTAGTTGTCACTATGACACTATGTGTCTAAATGGAACGAGATCTTAATCTATGCTCACATAATGTCTTAGGGCTAGCAATGCATCAAGACACTTGAAGGGTCAATGACAACATATATGGTAAATTGGTAAGGCCAAATTCCAGAAAATCACCCCTTAAATACATTATTTTGCACAAAATCACCCCTTAAATTGAAAATTCCAATAAACCACTCTTTAAAAGTTATGTTTACAAAAGACCACCCATCCCACTTTTTAGTATTTACGGTGAGTTTGATATTAAAAGTGCAAAATTACTACTTTGCCCCTTCGTCAACAATATCCTAGTTCATCTCTTAATAATTTCCACGTGTTTCATACTTGATTTATCCCTGATTTAGTTGGTCTGAAATTCTTCTATGTGTTCATTCTTCCCCTCAAATGGAAAATCTATATTATAATACTAAAGGAGAAGTCGCCTACGACATGTGGCGGCTTCTCCTTTAATATAGCGTTTTTTTAAGATTAATTTATTCAATTGATTTATTTTAATGGTTTGTTAATTTTTAATTGATTTATTTTAATTGTTTGTTATTTTATTGTTAAAATCTAAACTAATCTAATCTAATTTAGAGGAGATCCTAACCAAATCTTAAAAAATCAACGTGATGTAAATTTATATTATTGATTTGGATGAAGCTATCGGTAGCTTTTTTTTTAAGATTAATTTTAATTGTTTGTTAATTTTTAATTGATTTATTTTAATTGTTTGTTAATTTATTGTTAAAATCTATACTTATCTAATTTAGAGGAGATCCTAACCAAATCTTCAAATATCAACGTGATGTAAATATATATGATTGATTTTGATCCCCTCAACCTGCTATCGGTAGATTATTTTTATTATTTATTATAAATCAAATTACTTATTTAAATACATAATTCATTCATTCATTTTCCCCTAAATCTTAACCGATTGATTTTCTTTTTCAATTTCTTTTTTATTAATTTCACTAAAACTATTTTGAATTGGATATTTTTGCAATTTTGAATTTGAATAACAATTCGGATAAACTTAAATAACTTAAAAAATCTAATTGGTTTTCTTTTTATTATTTATTATAAATCAAATTACTTATTTAAATACGTAATTAATTAATTCATTCATTTTTCCCTAAATCTTAACCGATTGATTTTCTTTTTAAATTTCTTTTTATTAATTTCATTAAAATTATTTTGAATTGGATATTATTTCAATTTTGAATTTGAATAACAATTCGGATAAACTTAAATAACTTAAAAAATCTAATTGGTTTTATTTTTACTATTTATTATAAATCAAATTACTTATTTAAATACGAATTAATTCATTCATTCATTTTTCCCTAAATCTTAACCGATTGATTTTCTTTTAAAATTTATTTTTACTAATTTCATTAAAATTATTTTGAATTGGATATTATTGCGATTTTGAATTTGAATAACAATTCGGATAAACTTAAATAGCTAACAAAATCTATATTGGATCTTTTCAATAAGATTCATATACAAAAATACCCTTGTGTCTTTAATTCTATAAATTCTATCATCTCTCCATCAATGTGTCTTTCTCACTGTAAGTTTTTATTCATCATTCTAATTTATTTTAAATTTCTTGCAATCTTGTCATCGATCTAATTTTTAGCATTTTATCTTTCTACTTTGATTGTTTGTTTATGATTTATTCGCATTGGCTCTTAATTAGTATGTGCATGCAATTGTTTGTTTATAGGATAGGATAGTGTAAAAGTAAAACTTTTGGAAATCGACTTGATTTAGTTCAATTTATGTTTTTCTACCCCCACTCAATAACGTCATAGTTTTCGAGGTGAGTAATGTACAAATTTCTATTCTATAATTATAATTTACATATTAAACTATTAATGTCTTTCTATGACCTTTAAACTTAATGTGGATGGTTTCATTTCTTTATTGGGATAAAAATTTCCCTATAATTTTAAAATCTTAATTCTTTTTTATTAAAATAAATATGTATCTGTGTTAAAGATGTTATAGGTAATCTAATTCGACCAGTTATCGATTCTCTTGCACTCACATTTATTGATGTATAGCAATTGGCTAGGCGAGCCAATTGCTAAAATAAAAGCACGATCTTGCTTTAGCTCTTGTATATATCCTCTCTGATGGCGAGCCTAGACTGAGATCGGAAGCACATTCGATCTCGCACACGTTGAATTGATGCACTGCGTATGTGTTGTATGGAATTGCTAATCAATTAACTATTTGTTAATTAATTAGTATTGGTCAACAATGGCTGTCGTAGGCTACAATGGAATGGAATGAATTGATACGAACTCAATGAATTCTAAATGAAAGTGAATTTGCAAAGTAATTTATTTTGGATCGAAGGCATAAGAAACGGAATACTTGGATTGATACGAAACGGTTTGGATACGAAACGGTTTGGATTGATAATCGAGAACCCTTTAATCCATAAAGGGATTTCTCAATTTTATTCAATCTGATTAATTCAAAACGAATACAATGTTTAAATAGGTAAATGACTAGGGTTTGGTTGGCTTCCTTAGAGGCTAAGGATTGCTTTACCAAACTATACCCTAACTAAATACAACTTAATCTAAAATCCTAATATATAAAATAATAAAATATGATAATTAAGAAAGCCTAAAGGATAGACTCTCCTAACCATCTTATTTGACCAAACTAAGAAATATTAAAATAAGCAATTCTATAATTAGACTCCAACTAACATAGGAGTTACTAAAAATAGAATATATATAAAAAATAAGAAATATAAATAATTAAATAATTAACGCCGTTTCTTTAACGACTCCCAAGGTGGAGCCTTCTTCTTCCGCTTGAGGATGACATCATTCTCCTCCATTTGAAATCGATTCGTCGCCTGGATCAAGATCGTTGTTTGACCCACAGAAGGCAATTTTGACCCGCATCATTATAAAAATTAAGATCGTTATGTTTGTGTTTTGCCGTTGTTGTTGTGAATTCCCATCTCTCCCTTTATTATGTTTGATTTGAAATATATGCAATTGTTAATGAAATCTCTTTTAATATATATGTACGATAAAAACAAATCTCAACTATGTATACTAAGAGATAAAAACAAATCTCAAGTATACCTAACAAACCACAATAAATAAATAAATTTACTAAACAATTTTCAAATATAAACAATACATTCATTTATATTGTTCTACAGTATAAATGAAAGATGACAGATGCATTCAAATATGACAAATGCATTCGAAGAGAAGAAGAATAAATTAAAGAAAAATAATTTCAACTCTAAATAACAGTACATTTCATATATAATTTATGATTATTTTTACATACATGCATTTGAGTACAAATATTAATCAACAATGGGATAAAATTCTGTCTTTAACTACAAATTTTCAAAGTTTTTTTTACCATTAACTATATAATAATTAACAATGTTTAGATGTGAATAGTGTTACATAGAGTTTAGAGTTTATTTGAAAAAATTATTTATACATTTTCTAATATTAAATATATTAATTTAAAAAAAAGCCCGCACAAAAGTGCGGGTACTAAACTAGTGGGAGCTAATGAAGGGGGGTTCCCTTTTGGCTTTTACCCTTCAAATATATTAAAAGTACAAGGGCAAAATGATAATTTCACACATTTAATAGCAATCGTAACAGAAAATGTGAGATGGATTGTCTTTTGCAAGCATCTAGCTTTTTATGAGTGGTTTCCTAAAATCTTAAATTTAAAGGATGGTTTTGTATAAACGGTGTATTTAAAGGGTGCTTTTTATGGAATTTGGTCAATTGGTAATATGTTAGATTTTTGGGTCATGCCGATTTCCTTGAAGCAGCGATATGGGCTTATGAGCCTAGCACCAACCTTAAGTACCTTTGAACCATATAACATTTAGATGAGTTATGTTGGCTAAGCTAGACCAAACCTATGATAGATCCGGACAAATTGGACCCAACCCTGGGTTATAGAGGTACTTATCGATCGTTCACAAACACTGCCATTCGTCGACATAAAAAATCGAATACACAATCTTTTGATAGAAAGTGACCCTTCTTTTACCAACTGAACCATGAAGGCAACAATATTAGGAGTTGGATCTCGTGTAAGCCATTCTTACGATGTAACAACATCATGTAAGCAATGAACCTATTGGTATATATCACACGATTACAATGTAATTACTCATATGTACAAACAAGTGTAATTATTCATATTTAACAACATGATTATCGTGTCTATGAATAATTTCTCTGTACATAAGTTAATTTTAATCTCATTCATTAGATCTTCTTGATCCGACGCTACAAATTTGTTCACAAATTACATAGTAAGATATCAAATATGCTTACACATGTTATATACTTTACAACAATTAACGTATTAATTATCGGACAAAATACCAAATTGGTATTTAAAACTGGCAACGTTGAACATTTAGGTATTTAAAAAGACTCTGGTGCCAAATTGATATTTAAAACTGCACCGATGAACAAATTGGTATTTTTTCTGGTTGGAATTTCGGTTTTCATGCACATGACTCATACGCGTATACTGAACCCTTTTTGTCACACGCATGAAAACCGAAATTCCGACAAAAAAATATCAATTTGTTCTTCGGTGCAGTTTTAAATATCAATTTGATACCGAAGTCTTTTTAAATACTCAGATATCCAACATTGTCAGATTTAAATTCCAATTTGGTATTTTGGCCATTCATTATCTAACTAAATACCCTCGACCCTTGACACTAGGTTTCCTTCTCTCGCTTATTTTACATTTTTACTCCAATATACTCACTCTGTCTCTTAATTCATGTCACTTTTTCGTGAGTTAAAAAATTCATTCTATCTGTTCAACAAAACAGGTCGTTTATAATTCACATGCGTTTTTGTGATGATAAAAATTATATAAAATATCCATATTTTTTTATGATTTTTTAACAGTTTCGTATTTAATATTAATAAGTACTCAATTGATAAAAATAAATTATTTTATAAAAAAATGGAAATTTTATATAGGTTTTATCATCATAAAAAAAATGTGCTTGAATAGTAAACGACGTATTTTCCCGAATAGATAGAGTATAAAATATCAATTTTTTATTTTATAATTTGATATTTATTAATAGGTACAATATGATTTAAAAAATACTAAAAATTTAATACTTCTATAGTTTTTAATTTATTTAAAAAATTAGTAAAAATTAAATTAAACTATTAAAGCGATTGTCATTGCTCGTTGGAAATATTATTGTTCAAAGAGAAGGAATAAATTGGACCCAGACAAAAAAGGGGATTCGGATCCTCTCCTTATATCAGGAGTCCTAATAAAGTAATCTCTACCCTCCAAACAATTCAATTGTTAGAATCTCTTTGATTTAAAAAAAAAAAACCTCCTTTTGTCTCCCAGCCTCCTCCCACAACTCACCAGTCACCACTGTAAAGACCGGGAAAATTTATAATATTAAATTATTAAAATAGTGATTTATAATCATTCCGATTTCTAAGATTTTGGAGGTTTGGAATTTCCGTCCTTGAGCTATTGGTTTGATTCTAAATAATTCAAAACGAGTTACGACGTTATTTAGTTTGAAATTTTAAATTATGTTTCATCCCGCTCCCAAATGTGGAAACTGAAAATAATATTTGGGGTTCTTTATTAAACTCGGATTTGGAAATTTAAAAATCGCTTTGAGTTGGATCGGAAAAGGTCAAGAGAGCGGGTTTCGAGATATTTTATTCGGGTATTTAAAATATCTTTTGTAACCATTTATTTTAATTCTTTTCCCCTCTCTCTCTATCTCCTTTCTCAGCCTTCCGTTGAGAAGGATTCTCCCCTCACATGTCCAGCTTGTACTTTTGTCTTTTGGTGTATTTTCCCCTATACGAGAGCCTCCTCCCTGCTATTCTGCATTCCTCCAAAAAGAAAGCCACATATCCACTCCTCACTCCCCCCCTCTTCCCCTTTGCTCTGCAATTGCCAGGAAACCCTTTGGCGAATCGAAGAACCTGGCTAATTCTCTAACTTGGTATAAATGATAATCATTCGCTTATGTTTTGGTTTTGACCCGGCTCTGCCGTGGCGCTTTGTATCTTAACTTTGCTTCCGCTTTGCTTTCATTTGAATTGAATTTCACGACATAGTCTTAGGACATGTTAAGGGTACCCAACGGCCTTTCGCGGTTTTTAGGGTTTGAAATCTCTCTTTCTACTAATCGTAAAATGAGTTTGAAATCTCGACCCGTCCCTGGATTGCAAGATCCGAACAAGGGGTTTCATCCCTTGAAACGTAACTCGGAAATCATAATTCTGGGCCGCTACAAAGTTGGTATCAGAGCTGAGTTTGTGCAATTCGGGTACACAAGGGTCGAGTGTATGTTTTGGAAACCGCCCACGAATTTCAAGGACTTTTGAAAAGGATTTAAAGGGGCAAAATGAACTTAAGATGCCTAACCCAAATCGGACTAAGTAACGAACTTGGCTTGTTATAAAAGAGGAAAACCGACTAAAGAGCGACCGAGTTGGTAGAAAGGCGTTAGACCATCCCTATTGGATGTAGTTGGGAATGGGTAGGTAAAATATCAGCTTGTTCTTTACAGATGGGTTTGGGAGACTCCAAGGAGATCATTATGAGTGTTATTAACTGATTCTGTGCTGAGTGCTTGCTATGCTAGAGATCTGATTTGGATGCCCTAACTATGAAATGTGTTATGACTTATCTGTGCAAACGAGATAGCGGGAGTACCCTTATTTCTATATGGTCAAGCCAAGCTTGTGTGGAACAGCCTCTTCCACTATGTTAAACTCTTTTCGGTTCTATCGAACCTTTCTCCTGGATGTAACTGCCTTTCACGAGGAATCGGGTTAGTAAACACATTGTGTCGGAAAATCATGTATGGATATGAAGGTTGTCTGAGTGAGTATTGGAAGGTAGTTCTTGATGTCATTTTGAGTCAAGAGTAAGGTGTTATTGAGGCTGTCTTTCTCAATCCTTATGATGATTAACCAGTGTCTCCTTGCCATAAAGAGTCATACCGGAGTCCCACGGGAAAGAGGGGTGATGAGTCGGTTGAGAAAAGTCAATGGTCGCCCTTAGGGATCTCTTTCCGGTTGTAATGGTGACTCTCTCTGAATTACATGACATGATCTTGTAGCCTCCTGCATATACCTTGTGAATGACCATTAATACCGGTTGCTCATGCTATTACATATGTGATTGATTATATTGCTTAAGTCTCGTGTTGTGCCTTGCCTTCTATCATGACGGTATGTTGTTAAGAAAGCATGTTACTTGGCCTATTGATCGTATAATTGGTTGAAAGCATGAACCATATGATATGAACCTATGTGATCGTTATTTCTTCCTGGATTAGGTTCATGATAGTGTGATCAACTCCTCTTTGTATGAATGCTTGTAGATGATCACTTTAGTATGATAGATGATGACGTGTCAATGCTTATTACTCCTTTGTAACAAGAATCTATAGCATGCCCATCTATTTTGTATTCGTCAAATTGACTATTGTTGATGATTTTGCAATTTAATTTGGTTGTATGATTACTTGCGTTGAATGGAGAATATGTGTTATGATTGAGTCTTGATGAATGCATGTTTTATCCTAGTAGTGTGTTGATCTGAGCTCATGTCCTCGTATTCTAGTCATGTTGCTCGTTACTTCGACTCGTATCATACATTGTTAAACTCTCCTCGTGCTTATATATCGTTGGAATGTGATTGAATTGATTCCTTGCGCGTCGTCAGGATGACCATTTAAATGCATATACGTATCGCATGTTGTGTTGCACCATTAGTGTCATGTAGGTTCATGGTTGTGACCTGTGCGAATTCATATCTTGGCTACATTATTGTCGATTTCTTTTGAGCTAGGTCCCTGATAATGTGGTTCTCCCCTCTCTCTGTTCTCTTAAAATGTTTTACTCATGATTAGACTAATGTTGAATTGAATGATCGACTTGCCTTCTGTGATGGTTTATCCTAGCATGCTTAAATATTATCGCTCGGTAGTGTTTCTCTAATACCCTATGATATCCTCTCGTGATTGCATAAACATATGACCTTCACACCTCGCATGATCACACACCACACTATATCATGATTTCTTATACGCATGACACCTAAATGTTGGAATGAATCTATTCGAATTACCTTGGTTGCAGTCATGTTTTGATATGTGCTAGTAGTATCCTGTAGGGCTTTATGCTTCCCAATATGACTCGCTAAATAATTACATGTCGTACTTGTTCCATAATATGATAACTATTGGACCATTTATGTGTTCTATGACGGTTCATTCCTAACATGATTATAATCTATCGCTCGTGATGTTATCTTCTGTGGTGATTCTTTTGCTTTCATGTACATCATATTGAACTCATTTAATCACCCTCGACTATGCCCATGCCTATCATGTATCGCTAGCATCGTATAGGACCTATGCTTCTTAAGTGTATCCCATCATATGATTACATGCCATTCTTAACCTATTGTATGATCCTTGTTGTTAGATGTGATGATTACTATGTCGCCCTTATGTATTCTCGTATGACGCTTAGTTTGGTTTTTATGATGTACATCGCCATGTTATATTTGATCTCATTTGTTGATGTGTATACCATGCTCGTTCATTGTTCGTATACATGATACTTTCCATCCTCGTTAAACCCCACATGGCAATGTCGCCCTTATGTATTCTCGTATGACGCTTAGTTTGGTTTTTATGATGTACATCGCCATGTTATATTTGATCTCATTTGTTGATGTGTATACCATGCTCGTTCATTGTTCGTATACATGATACTTTCCATCCTCGTTAAACCCCACATGACAATTACGGATTTCGCATAATTCGCTTGAAATTACTAGGTATATCTGCTTTCATAGAATAATAAACTGCTAGCTTGTCTCACATGCATCAATGTAGGACTTGATTGTGTCTTTTGGAATGAATACGCATGTTGTTTTCCTTGAGATAGGTACATGTTAGTGTGGGTTAGTGTAATTGATATGCCCTATGATGAATTCGTGTTACTTGTCGTGATTATAACCTAATAGACTTTCATAAGGGCGTCGTTGCTATTCTCGGGTCGGAGTCTAGTTCCTAGTCTTGTCATCCTTAGTTTTATCCGTGGTTGTTCTGAAAGGAACATCGGGTTGTCCGCTCTTGTCACTCCCCTATCTCCGCTAACTTGGACTCCCCCACGATACATTAAACGAGCGACCGCACGAGAAAGAGAAATGAAGTTGGGTAGCGATAGAGCAGTGTGGCGGAAGCGTGGGCCCATAACCCACAAGCCTCATGATCGACGGTGTTGGTGGGACAGGTGAGTTTCGAGGATTGCGGTTATTGAGTACGATATGACTTGTAAGCGAGTGTCCTCTGTTCGAATTGCTAACCCTTCTGAAATTGTTGATGATGATATTGCACTGACCTGACGGTGAGATTTACGTGCTGATGTGCTGACTTGGTGATGACTGTTGCCTGATTGTCTGTTGCTTATGATAATATGATTTGATGCCTTATAGTTCTAAGATGCCATGATGCTTTGATGTGTTGTTACTCTGAGTTTCCAAGCATGATCTAAATTCCTTTTCCTATAAAGTATGAACTGCAAGTGCTGAGAAACTTGAACCGGTTATTAGATAATGTTATGATGGAACTTGCTAGCTTGACTTGATTATGTGTATAGATGATGTTTCGCAATAATTATTAAGCATGTTGGTAAATCGAGACTTATTGATGCAATTGCAACATTTAATGATGAACTAATGATACTATTGATATAAATGCTAGCAGATATGATGTAGTTCTTATGTGTAATAATAACCATGATTGCTTCTTCTTTAAACTATTGGGTGAGAGCATGGTTAGAGATAGGCTGGCTAGGCATTGATCGAGGAATTTCCTATAGGGGATGTGGTTAGCAGGGTATGATGCTTGTGATATCTTCAGTAGTATGAGAAGTGTGGGGAATGACTTTTGAGAGTATTGAGAACATAGCATGGGAGGGTACTTGGGTGTGAAATTAGAGATAGGAGTTGGATTCTTAGAGGTGGATGGTGTATGATAGTGTTTGGTGGAATGAGGGGAGAGAATGGGGTATCGAAATGAATTAGGATTTCTTTAGGGAATTTTGACGGAGTTGAGGTTGGTGAGTTTAGAAGAAGATTGGTCTTGGCTGGGAATCGGAATCGGGCGAGCGGAATTACATTTTATTTTGAACTGGTGATGATGTGGGAATCTTCTTGCTTACATGACTTGTTAATATGTACTGGCATGATGTTAGATAGCGACCATGATGAACCTGATATGGAATGATACTACGTGTTGATATGCAGTATTGAAATCTAGTTAGTAGTGACAGGCGTTATCATGATATATTGATGCATTTCTATCATGTTATGTTGTTTTAGAAGCATGTTAGGATGTGTTGTGATATGATGTATGAACTATGATATAATGATGTGTTATTATGTGTAAGCATGATGTTTTATTATGTGGTAGTAAGCAGGATGTTGTACTATATGGCTGACAAGCACGGTTATTGATTATGTAAATGATAAATATGACTTGAAGTATGATCATGATTTGTATATATGAGATAATGGTGCATGATTTCTAAATGATCGTCATTCAATATTGTGATGAGTTAAGGTGATGTCTTTCAGAGCATGCTGACATTTTGGTGATTTATATACTGCTTGATCTTCCTTTTCTGAATCTTAATAGCATGACCTTGTTGAGTTGATGTGTTGACAATGGGTTTGATTGGTTGACTCTATGATGAGGATGTACCTTTTATTACTTTGGTGTGATATCGGGATGTGTGTTATGATTTTGGCATAAATGCATATTATGACCTTTAGTATGATGTGGAGATGTTGATGTGACCTTGTGACACTGTGCTGGCATGTGTTTGAGACTTGTCGTATGATGTACTCGTTGCGGATCAATTGGTTGTGTGGTTATGCATTGCTTATGGCTTGAAGTGAGACTGATAGATTGATTTGATTCTGGAAAATAGGAAGAAAATATGGGATTAGCCCTTAGAGGTGGATGATTCCACCTCCGAGCTTCTGAATTTGATTGATGGTTATACGAGAAACTGACTCGGTTTTTGGAAGATTCTGATGAAATTTTGATTTGAAAGGACTTGACTTATTTTGGTGTAAAGTTGCTTAATTAAAAGCGTTGAATTTGAAGATTTGAACGGTTTTGAAAAGGATTAACTTAGATTTGTAAGGAATAAACGTTACCAAGAATTTCAACGATTTTAAAGCCAATTTTTTTCAATTGCGGAATCCCTTTGAAACTTTTCAAACCCGGTATTATATTATAACGCCTCACGAAGTGGATACAAGCATTTTATAGGGGCGCATATAGAATGCTTGCTAAGACCCATTAGAGACGCTATGATTGCTTTTCGAGTTATGATGTGACCGAAAGGTCGGGGTAAGGGTGTGATAGGGGCCCATATCACATACTTGCTACGACCAATTGGGAATGTTATGATCACGTCAAGGGTGTTGTGAGGATCTCATACGGGCCCCTATGAGATGCTTACAGAATCAATGGCATGATCCTTGGACTCACCAATTTCAAACGTCATCCCCATGTTTTAAGATGATTTTAGTCTCGGGGACGAGACTTGTTTTTAGAGGTGGATGGTGTAAAGACCGGGAAAATTTATAGTATTAAATTATTAAAATAGTGATTTATAATCATTCCGATTTCTAAGATTTTGGAGGTTTGGAATTTCCGTCCTTGAGCTATTGGTTTGATTCTAAATAATTCAAAACGAGTTACGACGTTATTTAGTTTGAAATTTTAAATTATGTTACATCCCGCTCCCACATGCGGAAACTGAAAATAATATTTGGGGTTCTTTATTAAACTCGGATTTGGAAATTTAAAAATCGTTTTGAGTTGGATCGGATAAGGTCAAGAGAGTGGGTTTCGAGATATTTTATTCGGGTATTCAAAATATCTTTTGTAACCATTTATTTTAATTATTTTCCTCTCTCTCTCCTTTCTCAGCCTTCCGTTGAGAAGGATTCTCCCCTCACATGTCCAGCTTGTACTTTTGTCTTTTGGTGTATTTTCCCCTGTACGAGAGCCTCCTCCCTGCAATTCTGCATTCCTCCAAAAAGAAACCCACAGATCCACTCCTCACTCCCCCCCTCTTCCCCTTTGCTTTGCAATTGCCGGGAAACCCTTTGGCGAATCGAAGAACCTGGCTAATTCTCTAACTTGGTATAAATGATAACCATTCGCTTATGTTTTGGTTTTGACTCGGCTCTGTCGTGGCGCTTTGTATTTTAACTTTGCTTCCGCTTTGCTTTCATTTGAATTGAATTTCGCGACATAGTCTTAGGACATGTTAAGGGTACCCAACGGCCTTTCGCGGTTTTTAGGGTTTGAAATCCCTCTTTCTACTAATCGTAAAATGAGTTTGAAATCTCGACCCGTCCCTGGATTGCAAGATCCGAACAAGGGGTTTCATCCCTTGAAACGTAACCCAGAAATCATAATTTTGGGCCGTTACAACCACCCTCCCCGCCTGATTCCCGGCCAACATTCAACAACCACTGTTTACATTGAAAAAAATTAAGGCTGGGATTAAATCTACTAAGATCAATTAATCCCCAAATCAAAATCATCTACCCCTCCACCGTTTACATTGAGCGATAATCAATTTCCAATCAAATTTCAAAGTGTTCTTCTTCTATTTCCTGTTCTTGCACATACTTGTATTTTCTTGATAAATTTCTTCAGAACACATCGAAAATTTAGAGCCCAGACAATTGATTTTCAATCTATATTGTCTGATAATCCACATAATTCACCTGATAAATTAATCATTCAAGGTTTTGATTTTGATTTTGATATTATAAATTAATTACTCCGTAATAGATTTCCAATCGTGACTCCCAACTCGCTCAAGCACTCGCCCATGTATGCCTTCACCTCGCTTGTCGCCCACGCCCTCGTCTCCCTCGAGAAAACCCCCTTCAGCGTCCATGCCAAATCCGTCATCTCATCAGGGTGGTAGAACACATCTGATGTGACCAATTCCACTACCAACCCCGGCTCACCAATTTGACTCGGTAATTCATCCAATCCCCAACCCAACTCGCTCAACTCCACCCGGTCTACTAAGCCATTGACCCCGACGTTCCTGCGCAGAACCGGAAGAAGCGGTGCGACGTCGGTAAGTAAGACTCGGCTTGCTCCGAGGCGAGCCGTGAGAGACTCATTCCGGTGCCGAGTTCAAGGACGGTCTTGCCGTGGAGGGTGAACAAAGAATTGGCTTGCTGGATGGCGAGGTAGTGGGAAAGGAAGAAGGTATAGAAGATTCAGTATATGCTAGAGGGAAAGGGGTTTTGGTTTTGGAATTGATTAATGTAGGAGATATAATCTCAGCTATTGATTTTTTTTCAATGGATGAGATTAGTGTATTAGGAGGGGTTTTATCAGGAGAGGATCCTCTTCCACAAAGGAGATACTCGTACTGTACTATAAGTTGTGGATGAGATACATTTGAGTGTTTGACATGAATGAACGAACGAATGAAATTAAGGTTCCAGTAAAACAGACATGCATAATTAAGGTTCCAGTATTAGATGGAGGCTGATACGTTTACCCGCTAGGTAAACTAAACCCACTGGCGTTTTAGGAAAATTATAGATAAAAAAGTGAAAAGAAGATGATTTATAATAGACAATGATTACAACATTTATGATTCTTTATTTATTTTACCAATGTTGTAAAAAAATACCTTTTCATTAACACCCTCAAATCTTTCAATATTTCCTATAAATACCCATATTTTTAAGATTTTAAGCATGTTGTTCGGAACTTAGCATGGTACCCATATATAATCATTTACTGTACCACGGTAAATTCCTTAAAAAATATGTTTTATTTGGAAAAAAATTATCAAGGCAAAACACTCGTTTATAACTATATCATGAGAAATGGGATTAACTATATCACCTATGATTTTTAATATAGGAAGTTGCATTTATAACTATATCATGGGCAATGGGATTAACTATATCACATATGATTTTTAATATAGGAAGTTGCAAATATGTGTCTTGGGATTAGAATGCTCCAAGAAATCTCTTATAAACAATATTCGGTCAAATGCCTCAAAATCTTCATAAGAGCAACAACCAAATCTATCTATACAGCGGTAAAAACTTTTTGGTATGAAGGATGTTGTAATTGCAATACGTTGACGGTTTGCCACTGGATTGTAAGTTTTATTCAAATTTTTTTTCAAGCATCAATTTTTCTTTTATGATTATAAAAAACCTATGCATTATTCAACCCTTTTTTCTGGCTTTGTAATATTGATTATATAAGCAACTTGATTTATGTGGCAATATTTCTTCAACGGGTCAATTACATAGGCATCTGTTGCTATCTAATTAGCCTACCATTACTCCAACCATATGGATAAACCATTGCTGTGATAGGTTTCCTTGCAATTGAAATACTCTTTTATGCGGACAACAGACTAAAGATTAGACAATTCTAATGCCATGTTCTCAATTCGCGTTATATTGAATGTGAACCGCTCGGTCACCCACCGTTCACTGAGAGAAAACCGACATCAAAGGTTTTATGAATCCCAAAGGGGATGCTTTTGGGATCCTAAGAGATTTTTCATAGAATCAACCTGATATTGGTCCTGCAATGACAGATTGAGACCCAAAAGCCCGAATCGAGTACGGATTCAACCTAGGGTTTTGACAAAGAAAGGGGGAAGGAGTCTTCGGAGGACACGAATACGATACTCGCAACCTAAACAAGATAACAAGCGGAGGCGACCGGACTGAAGCTGAGAAGGGTTGCCGATAGTCAGAAACTGTCGGGAACACCGAGGAAAATGAGGCGGCGACCGCAAAGGAAGACCCAGGCACAACCGCACGCTTTTAACAAAGAAGGGTTAGCCGGCCAAATGGGCGAGGGTGGTGCGGTGGAGGGCAATTTGACAAGATTGGTGACGCCGGACAAGAGCGGCGACGCCGAGGAGAAGCGGTGGAGGAGTTGGTGATGTCCACATTCCATTTAAGGCATTTTATTAGCTTTTGTGTTGGGAAAGTGTGTCATTTGTGTTGATTTTCGTATTTTTCGAGATATGGATGTCTACACAAGCTTTGGTGGTGTTTTTGTAGGTTTTGGAGGTGATTTGGAAGAGTTTCGACGCACTTTAAAGCTTAATGAAAATTCATGAAGGCAATGGAGAAGCAAAGCAAAAGGCAAAAAGTGGTGCAACTGGAGAAAAGCCTTATTTTCGCCATCCATCACTTCGATTCATGTTCTGGAGCCTTCATGAGAGTTGTAGTCCTTGAAAAGATCTTTCCAACGCATATTCATATACGTTAATCGGATGAACGAGGACTTGGAAAAGTGCAATTGAAGTCAGAGTCGAAAAGCTGGAGAAAAACAGAGGCTATTGCGTTCGAACAGAGCCTCGGCGTCGACCCATGCCCCCTCGGCGCCGACACCCAACGAATTCTAGTAGTACTGTTTTTTAACAAACCCTCGGCGCCGACACCCAGACCCTCGGCGCCAATACCATGTGCACCAGGAGAAATTTTTTGCGGGCTGATTTAATTGTTTGTCGGGCTTTATAATTAGGATTTTCATCTAAATCTCTTTTAGGATCTTTTAGTTAGATAGACTTAGATAGAATATATTATTTTTCTAAGATAAAATCTCTTTCCTAAGGTAGAAACAAATAGGTTTTATGTGATCACCTCTATTATCTATTTGTTGAGTATGCGAAAGCTATCTCTTTAAGATAAAAGCATGATGTCTCATATGATTCATTGATTTATACATGTGTTTGTTGTTGTGGTAAGCCCTAATCTTGGAAGATCTTTATCATATATTGCATTCGTGTTATTTGATTGCTACTTGAGCCTATTTGTGTGAATTTACCACCATTTACAGCCGCTACTTGTGCCATTTATTCCCCTATTTTCGACCATAAAAACAACTAGGATAGAACCGCTGACATACTCCCTTGGATCGACCTTGATTTCCACTATACTATAGAGGGATTCGAGCATAAATTTATTTGATTGGAGTGAGCATAGGCATCGATCTCCCCTCACGCACGTCAAATTGGCGCCGTTGCCGGGGAGTAATCAATCGTGCCTAATCTAGTTGTTTTAGGGTTGGGAATAGCCCATCCCCATCTTTCTTTTTAATTTCGTTTTCTTTGTTTTTGTTTGAAGGTTTATGCGAAGAAGTGACCGTTCTCTATACGAGCCATTCACCGAGCCCGAACGTGTTCTACACCAACATCTAAAGGAAAAGCTTAGGCAAAAGATGGAGGATTTGGAGGCTCTTCGCACGGAGGTAGAAAGGCTTCGCCAGAAGAATCAAGAGGCTGCGCAGCGGGAGGTTGCAGCCAATCTAGCTCGGCAAAGGGAGACCGAAGCCGCTAGGGAAGCAAGAGAGGAGGCCGAAAATCTTAGGGAAGAGTTGGAGAGAATTCCAACCAATGCTCGCCAATACACGCACCCTACGATGCGGGTGCCGGAGTCGGTCATCGTTCTCCCCAATATCAACTTTGAGATCAAGACTAGCTTCCTCATGCTTCTCCTTTTAAAGACAATTAAAAACAATTCACAATGACAATGTGAGACAATTAAACCCCCATGCTTCTCCTTTTAAAGACTTAGCACCCTTTCCCCTTTCTTCTAGTTTTCCATGTGGGACAAGAACAAGGGTAGAAACTACACCATGTCTTCAATCTCTACCATTCGGCTTTTTCATGTCAATCCATACTTATAAATTTTTATCATATACAAACACTAGTACTACACTTTATATAAATATTATTTAAAAAAAAATATTTCACCTATCAATTATGAAAGATTAAAATAACGAACGGGTAACAAGAAAGTGTGAAGTTCAACCAAATACCTTAAACATTTGTGTTATTTGGTGGATCCACTATTAAATCATTTTATATCATTCTATATGATATAATTTCAAATAGGGTGAATTTCTTTTTTAGTCCCCAACCTTTACTATTCTTTTCATTTTAGTCCTTAAGCTTTCAAACGTTTTAAAATGGTCCCCATTCTTACCTTTTTGTTCAATATTAGTCCCTCCGTTAATAAAGTGTTAACCATCCGTTAACTTTAATGATGTGGCAGACATGTGGGGTAAAAAGAGTCAAACTATTACTCCAGTATAACCTAATTAAAATTTAAAAGGAAAACCCAAAATAAAAAATAAAAAATTATAACAACCCCATATTGAAACGGCGGGAAGAGGGAAAATTTTAGGGTTCTTGGGAGAGGCATGGAGGGCAAACCGAAGAAAATTTCACTTGATTTCGTCTCTAAATCTAACCTATATGTCACAAATCTTCTCGTTTGCTTTGAATTTCCTCCCTAAAACCCCCTTTTAAATTTCAAACAAGTCCATTATCTTGGAGAACTGGACAATTGCGAGAGCTGCAGAGCTTGGCGCTCGGTGATCGAAGACGCCATTGATGATCGCAGATGGGCGATTGGCTTAGCCGTTTCAGAAATTGGAGGGGACAACTGGACAAGGGGCTATTGTTCCGTTCAACTTGGAAAATGGAGGAGAATTCAAAATATCTGATTTCCGCTTCTCCCTCACCATTAAAACCAAATTGCAGTTGTTACTACCAAATTGCAGCCGTTACTAAAGAGACTCGAGGAAGAGAGGAGGACTCGGTGAGTGTCGCCGCTGCGCAGATACCTGATTCTCCGATGTTACTTGTGATCATCGGATTTCCTTCTCCCACTTCGTTGCTCACCACCACTTCGACTCGGTGGGTTTGGATTTGGAACCACGGTTTGCAAGGCAGACTTGTTAGTTTGGGTTCGGGTTCGTTTCTGATTTCGATTTGGAAATATACATACATGGACTGGACCGAGTGGTGGGAAGGTGGAGGTTTTATTCTTTTTTTTCCCCACGTGTCTGTCACATCATCTAAGTTAACAGAGGGTTAACACCTTATTAACGAGGGGACTAATATTGAACAAAAAGGTAAGATTAGGGACCATTTTAAAACGTTTGAAAGCTTAAGGACTAAAATAAAACGAATGGTAAAGGTTGGGGACTAAGAAAGGAATTCACCCTTTCAAATAATACAAATATTGTTGTTGATAAAGCCGTTACACTTGTATGGTATCCTTAATGTTGAGTTTTCGTTTATTTTGAAAATGATATAGAACTTCGGATTTTCAAACACAAGAATGAAATATAATATTAGGTAATACTTTTTGAATGTGTCTTTTCATGTCATAACAAGCAACTCAAGTATGTAATTTCAATAACATCATCATTATGTGTATACACAAAATGTGGCTAATTCAACTTTAAACGAGGAAGTTTAACATATCTATATGAAGATGAACCTAGATTTGAAATCATTGATCAAGAAATTAACATAATAATGCAAGTAAAATAAAACACTTATGATTGATTAATGGATCAACACAACTATCAATTAAATTAAATAGAAAGATCAACAAAACTTCATTTACCCGAGTGGTAAATGAAGTTTTCTCCGTATTAGATGCATCTAACTAGCCTACTAGAGTACTAGGCATGGATCCCAATTTCCATGTCTTCAAATCACATATCCTCACCCTTAGGATGTGTTTAGCGGGAGTGTAGATGGGGTTTGTAAGGTTTGAGGGTTAAAAAAAAAATCTGGAAGCGAGAGTGTTAGGTGAGAGGTGCAAGTGAGGGTTTGTGAGGTGGAGGTTGAGTTTTTTTTTCCAAGAAAATGAAACCTTATATGGGAAAGGTTTGGGAGGGTTTTGTGGGAACGAGAGAGATGAGGGGTATTTGGTGAGGGGATTTTTGTCTTTTTTACCACAAAATACATTCCAAACTTTATAAACATCCAACATCATTAAGGTTTTTTACCAAAAAAAAAAAACTTCACCTTGCACATCTCCATAATCTAAAAAAAAAAAAACTCCACCTCCAAAAAAAGATATACCTCCTAAAAAAAACCTTGTTGCCAAACACAACCTTAGTTTGTAAGGGCTTGTTTGGTTGATTGCAGAAGTACAATTCCCGGGAAGTTACTTCTCATGAATTAAATTCCCGTAAAATGTACTTCCGGGTGATTGAAAGTTGTTTGGTTGAATATTGATGTTTAAAAATTAAAAAAATAATGAAAATTACATGAAAAATGGTGGAAGTTGAACTTATTTAGTCCCCTAGATAAGTGAATTTCATCCAATTTGGAGGATTTGAAATTTCTAGAAAGTTGAATTCCTGTGTTTTTATCTCAACCAAACACAAGAATTTATTGTTTTTAAACTTTTTTGGTTTTTAACTAAATAGCCAAACAAGACCTAAGAAGATACATAAGAGTGAGACAAGCTCGGAGATAGATTTTGGCTTAAGAAGGTGAATCCCTTTGGGTTCTTAGAAGCTAGAACCACGTAATAATCTAGTTTATTGGAAAAATTTTATTACATAATCTTAATAAATCAAATCTATCCACTGAGACTTTTTTCTTAAAAAAAACCCACCTATCAATGGCCCACCAACCAAACCACACACAATTCATCCAATTCATCAGACGTCAACTCACGCGCCCCGTATGGGCAAGTAAGACAAATCAACATGTGGCCCCCCACCGTTTCATTAAAAAAAAAAAGGGAAAAAATGTCTAATTATCACAGCCCTCAATTTCATTCATTCAACAACTCGATTTGTGATACAAATTAAGGTCCGAGTACATATGAACTAATATATATATAAATTTCCTCACAAGCGAAATATGGTATACGAAATCATTCCGGAATGGTTCAACCGGAAAGGACTTGCGGGTAGTATCCAAAGGTTCCGGTTCGAACCCTTGATGACCGCTCTTAATTTACAAAATTCAAGAAATGTGGTATACGGTATATAGTATACGATCTTGAAATACTGTGGTATTGGTACCATGTTAACGATTTTTTCGGTAATCGAACATGCTGTTCATTTTCTGTAAATAGCGAAGTCACTGTTTCGGTACCGATGGTACCATAAGTTACCATAAATAAAACCACGTAAATGAAAATTACCTGAGACTGTTGGTAACCATGGTATCATACTTTTGTAAATGAAATTTTCGGTATCAATAATGTCGATTATCGGCAATTTCGGTTGGTAGGTGGTAGCAAAAAATACATACTGAATGGTATCGGTACGGTACTTGGTAATCCAAAATTTTCTCCGGTACTGTACCGACTACCGATCCAGCCCTAATGTCGTGGTCTTAGGAGTCAACTCCGTCGTCCTAAGATTCTGATTTTAAATTTCAGATACTCATCCACAAAAATGTTTTTAAATACGGAGTAATAATACAACTGCCGGCGAATAACAGCAAACACCACCAAATGAAACCACCAACACTTTGTTGGCTTGATTGGTAAGCAGCCATACACTTTCTGTCAAAAAGTTGTACGTTCGATTAAATTTTTTCCAACCATGAAAACTTTCATTGACCGATGGGTCTTCATTCTTCAATTTTCTAACCACTGGATGTTGCCCCGAGAATCGAACAAGGGGGCCCAATGGGCCCACTCTGGACAGCCCAAATAGAGAATATGCTCTGAAAGCAAATATGTACGATACTCCGTAAAACACACTAACACAGCTTAGGAATCAGAAATCCATGTTAGTTTAGTCAGTTCTTGTTTGTAAAATTCAGCTTAAATCACTTTAAAAAAAATCATATTAAAATAATTTTATTTTGAGAAATTGTGTTTATGTTCCATACACTTATATCGATAGCGATGATAGGATCATACATTTGTATCTTGAAAAATCTTGTTTTAAAAAATGTAAGATAATTAAAAGATCGATTGTTTAGAAAATAAAACATACAAGGTTATAAATCTATCTATATAAGCATATATAACATAAATATGATTTTTTTTTTAAAAAAAAAACTTTTGATTTTAATTTATGTCTAAGAAAATCAACACACCGATGTTACGCACGACGAATCAATTTTATGCAACCATAAGCTTTCTTAATGTGTGTTATGTTGGGAGTAACTATTGTTTGTACTTGCATTTCCAAGTGACCTTTATATGAATCTTATATCACTTATGACTTATGAGAGACGTATTGTAAATATGTAATGACTAATGAGTCATAGTGGTGAGATCACAGCTGCACCCAATACCCACCCAAACTTATGCTTTTGCAACTTGCAAGCACAAATAAGGCACTAAGTTGATCGACATGTTATTCGCCAACTTGTTATATGCACTACTAATTTCTCGTCAAATGTTATTCACCAGCTTTTGATGTCGATGTATTTTTATTTTTTTTGCCTCCTTTTCATGTCTGCAAAATGTTTGCTGATTTTGCCAATACAAAAAGTCGGTATCGACAGGCTACTTCCAGGCAAAAAAAAAAAAACATGGCAACACTGAAAACCAGTTAATAGTTGTACATTTGATATGAAAAAATAGTCGTGCATATAGTTACTCCCTTAAAAATTGTGCACTTTTGGTATAAACTAGTGCAATTTAGTTTTGTTAAAAAAGCATACATTAGTTTTATGAGTGTACTAGTTTGTGTAAAAATGCACTAATTTTACGACTGAAAGTGCACAATACACTTGATGAAAAAGAATATTGCCATGTTGGAATAGAATTCCAGACTTCCAGTGTATGCATTTTTATTTTTATTTTTATTTTTTATTTTTTACAGTAGTCAAGAATTAGGAGCGATTACACAAGATGTAATCTGGCTTCTTGATCATCCTTAAGGATGATGGTACAAAACTTCCTATTAAAAGGGATAGTAGAGTTGTTACAAATGATACCATTCTGAGCTATAAAGTCGGCTACTTGATTCGCTTCTCGGTAGCAGTGTATGTATTGAACAAGGTCAAAAGCAGATTCCAATTGCGTGATCTTTTCAATGTGATGTATAATCTCCCATCTGATGTTATTGCTGTTGGTGATGGCTTTGATGAGTTGTAGATTGTCCCCTTCTATTATTACACTTCGAAATCCTTTCTTAATTGCTTGCTCCATACCTGTCTGAATAGCAATAGCTTCAGTTTGAATGACTGAGCCTTTGACATTTTCCTCCTAAAACATATCAATGACATGACCCCGGGAATCCCGCGCCACCCCTCCCACATGACAAGCGCCCGTGGAATTAACAGAGTCATCCACGTTGATTTTGTAGATATCTCCTGATGGTCTGCTCCATTTTGCTTTAGATCTCTTATTTTTAGTTTTATTCCTATGATTATGTTTTTCAATTTGGGTCCAATCATAGATGTTTGCATTGATTCTTCGAATGATATTTTCTATTGGGGTCGGAGCTTTTTTTTTATAAAGATAAGTTCATTTCTGATTTCCCAAATAGTTTGTCAAATGAAGACTAGTTCCTCAAAATTTTTGTTTCCAAGTCGAATTTCATCTATATTAAAAGGGTGGGATACATTTATATTCATATGTTGGAAGTATTTTCCTGTTTGTAGCTCAAAGTGGTCAATTATTTTCCTAGTGAATAGACAACTTCTCATTAAGTGTTATGCATCTTCTTCCGCTTGATTGCAAAGACTACACTGGCCGGGAACTCGATTAACATATTTATTAAGCCTTTGAGTGGTAGGAAGACCATCTACCATTATTTTTCACATAAAGGTTCTTATTCTAGGAGGTAGATTTAGCATCCAAATCCAGTTAAGATCTTTTGAAGCATGAGTTACGTTATTTGTTATGCGTTTGACCGATTTCATAGTGAAATTTCCACTTGGGTCTAGCTTCCAGATAAGTTTGTCTGGTGTATGAGTGTATCCCAATTTGGTATTTGTACATCTAGAATGTTACAGGAGACTTCCGGGGAGAATAGGCTATTTACTAGTGTATGCATGTTAATTGTAAGTGAAATGACATCTCAACATCAACTTGCATGAATTCTCATAAAAACTGTTGGATTAGTAAAGTTAGGGAAAAAATGTTTTCTAGACAGCGGAATATTCAGTTAAAACATGTTATTTACTAATATATACGCTTCTTTAAGATGATAAAAATTATATAAAATATGTATCTTCTTATATATAAAAATTTAAACAAGTTTGTACTAATTAATAATAACACTACGAAATTGTTAAAAAAAATTATAAAAAATAGATATTTTATATAGTTTTTATCTCGTAAAAAAACATGCGTGAATATTAATAAAATGACATATTTTGCCGAACGGATGGATTAACAAATAACTATATATAAACTATATGTGATTTAAAGAGAGAACTTGATCAGCCGACTAGTTGATGGAGAAAAACTCCATTTTTTAGTGGTCAGTATATAGAAAAGACTTTGACTAGGTCTACTTGTGTTAATGAAATTTTAATTACAATCACCTCGAGCAGGTTTGTAGTTGTGGTTTTGGCTGTGGTCAGGTGTGAAGGAAGGGTAATGACTAATGAGGTAGCTCGAACTCTCCTGGCAGGGCCGTTTCGATGTTTTCAGAGGTCCGATGCGATAATTAAAATTAGGCCCTTCTATTTGTATTTTGTTCATGATTGTTACTATTATAGTTATATTATTTTTTGTAGTGAATTACATCTATTTATTGTATATTGCATAAATGATATGAAAAAAATATTTATAATTTATTTATATGAAAACAATGTTATATATATATATTTCTTAATTTTTAGTGTCACAAGACGATTTTTTGGAAAAAAATAATTAAAGAAATAATGTGCTCTTAATATATTAAAATTTAAGTTATTTTATTACTATTTTTAAAAATGAAAAATTATGTAAGTATTAATTATATTAATTTTTTAATTGTATAAGTTATATATTATACCTAGTAATCTCAGAGTGATTAAATTTACGTAATTAAACAAAAAAAAATAAGAGCAACGGGTAGATCTTTGAAGAATGGAAGAGAGGGGAGAGTGGGGCCAAAAAAAAACAATACCGCCTGAAGTACAATAAATAGAAGAGAGGGGGTGGGGCCCAAAAAAAAGTCGGGTATGTTAATTATTCAAGGATTCGAACTCTAGTTTACCGCACCCACCCGTGAAACTGAAACCACTACGCCACATTGTTTTAACTAAATTTTGGACAAACGTTTTATATATATATTAACCTTTGATCTATTGGGCCCCTATCAAATTCGGGCCCTGTGCAATCAGACCTCTTGCACCGCCCTAAAATCGGCCCTGTCTCCTGGGTCGGAGAAAAAAAAATTATAATTTTTTTTTTGCATATATTTAATATTTTTATGGGTCGTTTGGTATTGGTATCTAGATATTAGATATCGGGGATGATATCTGATATCTAGTATTTGGTATACGTTGATATCGATACCACTTAATCTGAAATTTGATATCCGTGTTTGGTATAGACAATATCGATATCATTTGATATCTAGATATCAGATTTGAGTCTATTTGATATACTGATTTTGAGGGAGATATCACTTGATATCAAGCTATCACTCGATATCGATATCTTGATACTGATACCGATATCTTAATATCGAGATATCGATACCAAACGGCCCTTAAGGTAATATATAGGGCTCGTTTGGTATCTAGATATCTAGGGCTCGTTTGGTATTGATATCTAGATATCAAGATATCGATATCGATATTGGTATTGATATCAAGATACCGATATCGATTGATATCTTAATATCAAGATATTGGTATCAGTATTAGATATCGAGATTGGGTGATATCGATATCAAGTGATATCTCCCAAAAAATCAGTATATCAAAATAGCCTAAAATTGATATCTAGATGTCAAGTGATATCGATATCTGGCGATACCAAACACAGATATCATATATCTTGTGGATACCAAACACTAGATATTGGATATCAGCCCTCGATCTCTCAACCCACGGGGGTATAATACCTTTAAAATGATACTTGAAACAGTAGTCCTATCTAGCTCAAGTGGTAAAGAAAAGAAGAAGAATCAAAAGTCCAAGGTTCAAACGCAAATCCCCTTGGCATTAAAAAAGTAACGACCGTTTGTGTTAAAAGTTGAAATTTAAATTAAAAAAAGATTCGTCTGTGAGATTGCTTTTTTAAACACATGTTTGACCCGTTCATTATTTTTTAATGTCAGATGTATTTAATATTTTAATGTTAGAGTGTTAAACACGTATCAAGCTGAAAGTCAAACGGATCTAGGATCTGTTTGTGTTTAAGTGCATATAACAATTTTACTCGGTACATAAACACAAATGTTAAAAAAAGTTAATATTTTATAGTTTTTATCATTATAAAAAAGCGTACATACAAAGTAAACGACACGTTTTAATTAACAGATCGGTACTAATGTATCCAATGGGGATTGGTACTAATGTAGAAACAAAAGGCTGATGTTGTTGTCTACTGTACTTGGGAGGGAGGGAGGGTGCATGGTATGGTTGGTGGGTATAGTTAAATTCTTCTGATGCAAAATTGCAAAGTACCACTGATCTCTCAACACACGATTAATCGGAACAGAATCTCTTTTTGTTGGATTGGATAGATGTCAGCAACTTGAGCCCTTCCACTTTATTCTTTCCCTTCTGGGGTTTTTGTTTTATTCATTTCTACTTCAGTTATCGTCTCTCAAACCCTCAACACAGCTTCCAAACAAATAATACAACGTATATTTGTTTACTCATTTTCAACTTTCATTCCATATTCATAACTTGCTCCTTATTTTTTTTTAATAAATCACATCAACTTATGAGTTGTATTTTATTTTATTTTATCCTTTTTATTTTGTGTGTTAACCTATGTCACACGGACATCGGTACACGATACAGACACGGGGAACAACATTTTAAAAAATTTAGGATACGATACGTCAAGAACATGGCAACATAAATAATATATTGCTTTAAAGGTCTAAACATAACTAATAAATATATCAATAAATTGAATATAGGTATTAAATAAATTGAATTCGGTGACTAGTATAGCAGGGTATTTTTCTTAAATAAATTTAATATATAAATATTAATTTCATAATTTATAAGAAAAGTGATTATTTTTAGTGGGGTTTGAGTTGTTTTATTTATTGGGCCAAATTTAGGATTAGTATTTGGGTTGTTAACTAAGTGGCCCGGCTAGATTAGAAACCCTCCTCATCCTTCCCTCGTCTTCTTCTTGCCTGATAGGCACTCAACGGTCTCTATAATTCATTATCCTCTTCTTCTCTCTTCATCTTCTTCCCCCATGTGCTACTCTCTTCTTCATTCTTCCCTCCCACCGTGCCGACAAGTGCGCGCATAAGCGATGTATCGAAGACGCATCGGAGGCAATTCCAGCAGCTCATGTGCATTTCTTCCCGGTCTTCAACACGTTGACCATGTCTGACACCGATCAGCTGTGTCGCATCCGTTTCACGCCATGTCCATGTGTCGTCTCGTGTCCAACACATAAAACGGTGGCCGACGGTGTGTCCGTACAACATAGGTGTTAACCAGGGTAACCACCTTTGGTGGTAAACTCCGGACACGTGACCCATCCAACAAGAATCACGTGCCAGGTAAAACGGCTTGTACCGACCGGCTAGACTCACTCAATGATAAGAAGCATTAATCTTTTCACCTGTTTATTTGTGACCCCGATCTAAAACCCTTAACTTATTTTTTACTCTTTTTTTTTAAAAAAAATTCCAAAATTTCAAATAGAAAATTATTATTATTATTATTATTATTATTATTATTATTATTATTATTATTATTATTATCGTTATGATTATAAAAACAAATTTACAAGAAATAATTAGTGGGTAGCCGAGATATTATCTGGGCCCCCACTCCTTTAGCGATAACAAAGCTAAGTCTAGTGAAAATATAAGTTGCAGCACGAGCCCCGGCATCCTGAGATACTGAAAATTTCTGAATCCGCTTCAGCAAGGCAACCGCATCCGTATCTAACTCCCCCAACGAAGAGATTTTATTATTATTAAAAAGAAATTAGTGGCCTAATGATACACCGATCTCCTTATTCCTTAGACATTTTCAAGGAAAAATTAAAATAAATATTTCAAATTACATAATGTGAAGACAATTGCATAGACAAACCAAACTTGAGATTAATCAAATCCAATTCGAAGAAACAAAATGAAACTCACATTCCATTCACCTAAAACTCGATGCAATATATCAAGTTAAATTTGATTAAACAATATCGTTTCCAAGTCGGAGGGAGCTCGTGTGCAGGTTCACGTATGAAACACACAAACAACACATATAAACCCAACAGGATTTCATGTGAAAACTAATTAACAATGAGAGGATTAATTAGCCCACCAAACTTATATAATGTTCATAATATCTTAATCTTTCCAATGTGAGACAACTCATATTCTAATATATTCAATATTATCACAAATAAAAAATATCCGAACTCGAAATAACTCGACCCGTAATTCATCTCATCCCATCACAGCCGCCTCAAAAGTGAGTAAACATATAGTATATGGGAATGCTGATGCTTGCTGTGATGCATATTCGGTTTGTTTGTATCATGTTTGGACAATGCTTTGTGATATTGTTGGAGAATTTATTATTTATCTAACATAACACGTTTCAACATATATATGAATGACTTCAAATCACAGAAGCTTCTTAATTAACTATACAGATCAGATCGAATTATTTGGTCAGATTAGGAGAAACTCCGTACGAAAGATTTATTTTATTTTGGGAAATTAATTTACAGAAAACCACCATTTAAATATGAGTGTTTTACTTAACCACCCCTTAAATTTAAAATTATAGAAAATTACCCATTTGAATGGTATTTGTTTACAACTCACCATCCCTTTATCTATTTTCATTAATTTATCATTAAAGATATTATATTTTAATATTTGTAAACTCAAATTTGATTATAAATATATTCAAATTTTAAATTTAAGCGATTATATATTAGGGATTATTTTATTTGTTTAATTTAAAAAATAGTAATAAATATAGCCTAGAATTGTTATCGATCAATTATTCAAAATTTGAATATATTTACAATCAAATTTGTGTTTAAAAATATTAAAATATAATATATTAATGATAAATTAACGAAAAATAGAGGAATGGGTGGTGAGTTGTAAACAAAGACCATTTAAAAGGTGGTTTTATGTAATTTTGAATTTAAGAGGTGATTAAGTGAAAACACACATATTTAAAGGGTGATTTTCTGTAAATTTCCCTTTTATTTTTTGTTATAAGGCTCACACTCTTTTTTTTTATATATATTTTATTTTTAATGTGGGACTCTATTGGTAATCTCAACATGCCCCTTAAGTGCAACCTTGTGACACTTGAACAATTTTTTTTTGAATAATGTTTTTACGACCTTTAGTTTGACCTTTTTTGTTTATGTTTGTATGAGGAGTTTTGTCATTCTCAATCTCTTTTAGCGTAGCCTTGAAGTCAAGAAAATTGATCAGATCGAAAAAAGCATGCTCTAATATTATGTGATATTATGAGAAACCTCAATCAAGTCCTGTTTTCACAGGAGTTGTGTGGATTTTTATTTTTTTTTTGTTATAAGATCATGTGATTATGAGATTATGAGAAAACTCAATCAAGTCCTATGAAAATGAGAGATTATGAGATCATGAGACACAGTTGCTACCCGTTTAACACAAAAGAATAAGTCATTGTGTAAAGACCGTTATATTGTATAGAGCCGACGACGTATCCAATATTTTTAACACCAAAATATGAAACGGATGGAATACTATGGGCTTTTCTATGTCAACCAGGTTTAATGTTTTATGCCAATTTCTTTGTTTTCTAGTTGAATATTTTATGATATTTGTTTCCTGTTAGATAGAATCAAATGGGTAGAAATTTGTTAGTAATTAGTATATTAAGGATATTAAGTGTAATTGTGAGAAAGTTGGGCTTTGAGATATAAATACCTATCTTAGGGTATTGTACAGGTATCTACGAATCATTGAATGAATTCTATCTTCTTCTATCTCTCGCACTCTCTCTAAGCTCTCTCCCTCCTTCCTCATATAAAACCTCCATTGAAGCCATGATCCCTCTCCGTCCGACCTTCGAGTCCTAACAAAATTCACCCATAATCCGTATCCATCTCTCTCAAGGACTGATGACTGGAAGTCGTGTGCACATGCCCACGTGATAAAAATTTATAGACCAAATCCTTCATGGTATTAACATTACAAATCGTCCTATCAAGGAAATCATTATTGGAACGTTCCAAAAACTAAATCAAAACTAAAAATACAATGATATAGTGGAGTCTTTGGACAAATAGAAATAAAGAGATCTAACGATACACCAACAATACAAAGCAATGCCATACTCATTAGCAGTGGCGAAGCCAGCCCATAACATAGGGGTGGGCGAGATTTAGGCTAAAAATTAAATAATAATGAAACGAGTTTTGCTAAACTTTAAATAAATTTAATTGTGAAGGGTTATGTAAAAAAATTTCAAAGATTTATCCATATTATTAGAAGTGAATAAAATTTATAATTAGTTAAAAAAGATTCAAGGAAACCTCTAATGAATGACTAAAATAGAATTCAAACAATACTAATTGAAATTAATTATTCTCAATTTAAAAAGATATTTGAACTTATATATAAAAAGATAGTTAAAAATAAGTGAATAAAATGTTAAAAGTGGGAATTGAACCTTGGGCTCTAGATAAAAAGGAAAAAGTTCCCCAATTATACTTTACCAACTAGGCAAGGTAAACTTTATAATCCATTTTCACATCTAAATTAATTTAGACATTTTTATTTTTTATTTTTTATATAGTTAACCTTTTGTATTTTTTTCCGGGATTGGGGTGAGCTCGCGCTCATACGAGCCCACCCCTAAATCAGCCAGTGCTCATTAGGACAATGATGCAAAATTGGGAAAAGACAACAAAAAAACACGCACAAACAAATTAGAAAATTAACAAAAGGCTAAACAACCCAAGGGAGTGTTGGTCTGTCAGAGAACAAATGTCTCCCACAGAACGCGCCCCACGCGCTAATTGTGAAAACCTTCCACCTCCCAAAAGAAAGAGTTTTTGGCGAAGAAATCTCTGTCGCTTCACCTTTGAGCCTGCAATTCCGTACAAATCGTGTGCAGATCCTTCATCCTTACCACTGATTTCGGATGATAATCCTACCCTAAACCTACTCGGGATAACCCTTCTTCATCATTATCCTTGCGTTGGCGTCATGTTATTGGCGTATTCCGCTTTCCCCAATTTTCAGCTTGCGTATGAAGGTATTCTAAACCCTAATCCCTTCAGAATCGACCGGGGTTGGTATGGATCTTGGCCAAAAAACTGGATTTCTGATGGGGCTTGGTCTAATCGATCCCCCCTTGGCCTGATCGAAGGTGTACGATCCCTAAGGGAGTGTTGGTCTGTCGGCCTCGGATTGGCTCCTGCGTCTGCAAACCGGAGCAGTTTACCCAAGTTCGCAAGAATTTGGGGATGGGGATGTGGAAGGTGCTCGATTGGAAGGTGTTGGCATGGGGGTTCTCCTTCCGAAAGGGGACCGATCGATCTCTCTATAAATACGGTGGGCGACGGGGTGGTTTCTCGCACCTCATCCTTTCTCTTCTCTCTTTCTCCTGTTTCTTCTTTCAACAATCTAATTACCTTCTCTTTGTGTGTGTTCTAAGCATGGCTCCTACTGAAGCCGACAAGGGTAAGCGCCCTCTAGTGGTAGATGATCCTACCCCAGTAATGGAGAAAACCAAAACGCCGGAGGGCGATAATCTCAAAGAGCAGATTCATCAAAAGAAAGAGGTGGGCGAATCCAGTAGAAAAGCAAAGATGGAAAAGAAATTCAAGCGAAGAACAATCAATAGGGAGAGACTCCAGGCACTGCAGGGGCGTGTTCAAGAGAACATCTCGGCCCTCAATCACTCCTCCCTCTTTGCAACTATCATCGGGGACCCTCTTGAAGCAAAGGAAGTCAGGAAAAGAGTAAGGTATGTGTGGAAATTTCTTACTAGGGGTTTCCAACTCATCCCAATTGCCAACAATTGGTTTGAGTTGCGTTTTGATGTTGCCTCTGATCGAAATCTGGTTTGGGACAATCGCCCTTACCGGGTTTCTGGTCAACTTATTCTGCTGAGGCCCTGGTGCCTTGATTTCGACCCTTGGTTGGAATCAGTTACCAAGTTGGATCTTTGGGTCCGTTTCCCGGGCTTGCCGTCCAAGTATGTGCATGATGACATCCTCCGGGATATCATCCAGGAGAATGGCTTGGGTCAGGTTATTCGTATTGCTGCTTTTAATGCTAAGGGTGCTCGCTTCCACTATCCCCGAGTGTGTGTCTCGGTGGATGTCACAATGATTGAAGGCAGGTTTGTTTGTGTGATCAATGAGGAAGGGATGGTGGAAACATATCCAATCTGGTTTGAGGATTTTCCTCAAGGTTGTGGAAGTTGCGGCTCGGATGACCATGTGTTTGAAGCATGCCCCATGAGGCACCTGTGCAATGCTAATGCCGTCAATCCTGCTGAGATGCCTGTGGAGGTTGAGGTGTCGGCTGGTGAGGCACCTGGAGATGATGGCCATGGTGCATGGTCGACTGTCGCAGGCAGGAGGCCTGTGGTGATCCCCCCTCCATCCTTTGGTCATCCTAAAACAGACATTTTGTCATGCTTCGGTAAGAATGTAACTATTTCCTCTGACTCTTCTTCATCTAAGTCTCCAATTGGGTCTTTTGGAGGATCAGAAAACAACACTGGTGCTATGGTTCTGGTGGAGCCAAAGGGTCCTGTTTCCTCTCCAACACTTGCTATTGATGCTCCCCTGCCTCTTGCTGCCATGATCCCAAGTGATGAGCTCCCCCCTCCGAAAGCAGAAGCGCAACCGGATCTCTACTTCTGGGCTGCTGACGATGAAGAAATCATGGACTTCGATGAAGACGAATTCATGGAGGAAATACTGGTGGAGGATGGCTTGGCTGACCCTGGCCTTTCTCGGGCTGATCTTGATGCAATTCTCTCTAATGTTCCACCTTCGGTGGAATTTGTTCTGCCTGATCTAAGCAACCCCACCAGATTTGCTGAGTCACTTCAGGAGCACTTTGTGACTCCAAATGCATCTCCCTCGGTGATTCGAGATGTTGAACAGATGGAGTTGTCGGTTGCTCTACCGTGACTCTGATGGGTAGCAGCAAGAAGAGGGGTAAGCATGTGTAACAAACAGGACTGCTGGAGGTTGGAGGTTCTCATTGATGGTTGTGAGCTACCTCAAGCCATGATAATTCTGAAACTATCTCTATCTATCTGCAAATCTGATCATGTAAGTACTTATGGTGGTTTTATTTTGATCATGTCTGGGAGAGCTTATTTGGATAGTTTTTGTGCATTAAGTCCGGACCCTAGTCGTATTAATCTTCACCAGGTCGTAGTTTCTAAGCTTTATTATCAGTATGAACAATGTAAAAGACATTGGGTAACCTTTGCTTGTATTATATCGGTTACCTTGCATCAATGGATATGGGTATTTATGTATGAGAATGTTGTTTATTTTGAAAATCTGAACTGGGGAATTTCTTTGAAAAGAATGACTAATGTTAAACAGGGGTACAGATTGAGCAACATCATGTTAATCACATGGGTAAAACTCCAAACAACACTTGAGAAGAAACACAAAGAATATTATTTTGAAGATCTTCATAAACTACAATGTTTACTAGATCACATTCGGTTTAAGTGCAAGCACATGGATCCAATCCCAATAAGTAATTATAGCCAGGTTAGTGTAGTCCTTAGATTTGTGAGGCAACCTGGGAGAACAAATTCCACACAAAAGATAATCTTGCTCACAGATGGAGTTTGGAATGCTTCGTATTGGCATAAACGGACTATGGGTTGTAATTGGGAGATGAGCTTGCAAGTTAAAAATGATTGTGGAACATGGGATACTAGAAGGCTTAATCCGCTATATGTCGATTTAACCCTTATGGATCAAATCCTTAGGAACAAACCTTTGCAGCTCATAGTTAGCACACACAACGACATTGCGTGTCCCAACCTAACCCAACCATGGTGCACAAGGCTCCATAGACGAACCTGGTCTTTAGCATTAGCAGACGGCACCATCCAAACTGAACTTTGGCATCAGAATCAAGTAAAGTTCAAGATTATACGAATCTCCGTCTTGAGTCTCGTTGTAGACAAGGAATACCGCTTAAAGAACCTCTTGTTCTGTATAGGACAACTACGTAAAAGAGCACCAATGAAAAACTCTTTTCTGTATGGGTTCGGGTACGTTTGGCCCATGCAGACAGAAAAAGTTATTAATGATAATTAGTTTTTGGAATGTCCGAGGGATTGGTAAAAGAACGTTCTGGACAGATATCAATGCAATGAGAATCAACAATCATTTAAACCTCCTAATCATAGCAGAAACTAAAACTGAAGCTATAACAGAGGAATCGACTTGGAAAGGTAGCGGCTTCACGAATGCTATCTGGTCTTCGGGAGTTGGGCGGTCCGGGGGTCTAGGTGTTTTATGGAATGAACACCTCACCCCAAACGAACAATTATTAGTAAAAATCCACTTGCCCCGCATAATTGGGATAGAATATACGAATCATGAGAATAACTTCAAAGGAATGTTTTTTGCAGTATATGGCCCCCCTCAAGAAAGAGATAAAAACCAATTCTGGACCAATCTCACTGATCTAATAACAGCAGAAGACCTCCCGTGTTTAGTAATCGGAGACCTAAATGAAATCAGTCAAAGCTGCGAAAAGGAGGGGGGTGAAATCCCATCGCTTGCCAGATTCAACCGACTAAACCACTTTAAGGACACATGCTCACTAATAGAAATTCCATGGTCCGGAAATAAGTTTACATGGAGGAAGAAGAAATTTGGAGAGGCCAATATCCTAGAAAAACTAGACAGAGTATTGGTTCATCAACAATTTCTTGATGTTTTTCCAAACTTAAGTACTACTAGCGGGGCATTCTCGACATCTGACCATTGCCCAATTTTCGTTCAGCTAATGGACAAAACCACGTTTAAACCACCTCCGTTCAAGATGGAAAACATTTGGTTCCATAGACCCGATTTTAAAAACATAGTTAAACAATCATGGAGAGCAAATTGTCCTGGGTCTACGATGTTTAGAATAATGCATAAAACAAAAATCTTGAAACAGAAAAGTAAAATTTGGAATAAGAATACGTTTGGAAATATTTTCAGACAATTAGCGGACGTTGAAAAAGAATTGACTAGACTACAAGCAAACGTCAATACTAGGCAAAGTCAGGAAAATATTTCAAAAGAAAATAATCTCATTCAAAAGAAGGAAAAACTGTTGACATTTCAGAAGGAATATTGGAGTCAACGAGCAAAATCCAAGCATCTGAGTCTATCCGATACAAATACAGCTTATTTCCACAGGGTAGCATCTGGTAGGAGAAATAGAAAATATATCAGAAGTATCACATCTACAGAAGAAACCGTCATAATGGGGGATGTGAACGTAAAGGAGGAAATAAAAAAGGATTTTGAAAAACGCTTTGCAAAAACACCGATTAACCAAACTCTGCTTCGAGAATATATTCAGTTACTACCAAGGTTAGTGACAGATGAGGATAATCGAATGCTTGTCTCCCCCCCTTCTAATGGTGAGATAAGGAATGCGGTGTTTAACCTAGGATGTAACAAATCTCCGGGTCCCGACGGCGTTACGGCCGAATTTTACAAAACTTATTGGGAAATAGTTGGCCCTGATATCATTCAGGCCGTCAAGGCGTTTTTCCACACCGGAAAAATCTTAAGACAAATCAACCACACGTTTATCTCATTACTACCTAAATGTGACAACCCAACAAAAACTACAGATTACCGTCCTATTAGTCTATGTTCCACGATCTATAAGGTCATCTCAAAACTATTAACTGATAGGTTAAAGAAGGTAATGAGTAAACTAATTCACCCACTTCAAGGAGCATTTGTGTCTGACAGAGCTATTCAGGATAATGTGTTGATTGCCCATGAGATCTTTCACTCTTTCAAAAGTAGGAAAGGCGTTGATGGATGGATAGCAATAAAATTAGATATGGAGAAAGCTTATGACAGAGTAGACTGGAATTTTACAGAACAATTCCTTAAGCAATTTGGTTTTCATCAAAAATTTACAGAGCTGGTAATGGAACGTGTCACCACGGTATCCTTCTCAGTCCTAATCAACAATGGCCCAACAGAGGTATTTAAACCATCTCGGGGGTTGCGACAAGGAGATCCCTTATCACCCTTTCTATTTTTACTAGGTTCAGAAATATTGGCTAGAAAACTAGCTCTAGAGGCAAGCCAATTGGGTACCGGTGTCGGTTTTGCTTTTGGTCAAAACGGCCCTAAAATCCCGTTCTTGGCATTCGCAGATGACATAATCATTTTTTCAAAAGGAAATCTAACTTCATGTGCTCATGTTAAAAGGATCATTGACGAATACTGTCAAATATCGGGACAGAAAATCAACTACCATAAATCAGCTTTTCAAGTCACAAGCGGCATCCCGAGGCCCCGTATTCGGGACATTGAAGGATGTCTAGGCATATCAAAAGAGACAAAATTAGATAAATACTTGGGTTGTCCAATCATTAATGGTCGTGTGAACAAGACAACCTTTGAAGAAATAATAACCAAAACAACCAATCAGCTTTCCAAATGGCGAGCAAATTCTCTGTCTCAACAGGGGAGAGCAACACTGATAAACACAAATTTATCATCCAAACCTCTCTATGCGATGCAAAGTTTTATGCTACCATCACAAATCCATACACATTTGGACCAAATCAATAGATCGTTCTTCTGGAATAAAGACAGAAAGCACAAACCACTTATTAGTTGGGATCGCGTATGTAGACCAAAGGCAGCGGGAGGAATGGGGATCCGAAAAACACATGACATGAATGAAGCATTACAACTAAAACTATTATGGAAAATCTTGGCGGAACCAAGCAACAGCTGGGTTAGAATTATACAGTATAAATACTTAAGAACAAACCACATATTGAATTATATGGAAAGAAGTAATGCCTCTTGGTAGTGGTCACAACTTCGCAAGATGCTCCCTACTTTCAAGTCAGGATTAATGTGGACATTAGGGAATGGAAAAACCATTAAGTTTTGGGAAAACAGATGGAATAATCTTCCTCCTCTACTACACTACTGTACCCATCCAGACAAAATAGATTCGAATGAAACGGTGGATGAGTGCTTGATAAATGGAACCTGGGACACCCAAAAGTTACGAAATGTTCTCCCCCACAGCATGGTAGAACAGATAACAGGGACTCATGTGCCATCTATACCAATGGAAGACCGACTGTATTGGTGGCCAGACAAAAAAGGGTGGTTTACAACATCCAGTGCATACAAATTAATTACTAACAATATTGATCAACAACTTGATGACAGTAATTGGATCTGGAAAATTGATGTTCCGCCAAAAGTAAAGAATTTTTTATGGAAAGTTGCTCAACAAGGACTACCAACGGCGACACTCCTTTCCAAACGTGGTGTTGCCATCCCAGCTTATTGTCCGATATGTAACCATCATGAAGAAGACGCGGCTCATATTTTTCTGGAATGCAAATACAGCACATTCTTTAAGAAAATTGACAAAAACATCCAAAACTCGTATTAGACGCATTTAAAACCTCACGAGATATTAAACCTATTATGAATACCCTTGCAGCACATCTAAATGGGAAACAAAAACAAGAAATGGCCATGAACTGGTGGGTGTCCTGGTTAACAAGGAACCAGGTGGTGTTTAGAGATAAACAACAAATAACGATCGAAAGCTATAACCACACGGTAAAAACACATATGATAAACTGGAGTAAGGCCATAAGTGAGAATTCTGTACGAAAAGCCAACAGGTACAATAAGGATAATCAAAGAAAGAAAACAAAACATAAAAAAGAAAAACATAAATGGAGAAAACCCCCTCCAGGGTTTTTGAAACTCAATTTTGACGGTTCAGCACCGATCAAAGGAAACAGTTCGGGTGGCTTTGCCATTCGAGACTGGGAAGGTGACTTAATATCTGCAGGAGCAGAGATAATTGGCGTCCAGACAGCTTTGTGTTCAGAAGCCCGAGCACTACATTTAGGTATTAAAAAAGCGATTCAGTTGGGCATAGACAAACTGATAATTGAAGGCGACTCACAAATAATTATAAATTACCTCAAACATGGGACGAAATGCCCATGGGAAATTGAAATGATAATGTCAGAAATTTCTTGCTTACTGCGTGGGTTCAGCGAAGTGAACTTCTTTCACATAGTTCGCAATGGTAACCAGGTGGCCGACCATATTGCACGTCTGGCCCGTCTTACCAGAAACCCATTTATTCTCACTGATCCAGGTCTCTGTGACCTCATCCGAAAGGATGCGATCGGATAGCGCTTCGGCGAATCCGAATAATTACCTTATAAAAAAAAAAACCCAACCCAGCCTAAAAAAAAAAAAAAAACCTGAGGTGGGTAAAACCACCATTAGATACATATAAGTTAAACTTTGATGGAAACCACACATCCATGGTTGCTCCTTCAAAGGGTTTATCATCCGAGATCACAAAGGTGACCCTATTACTGTTGGCGGAGCTCAATATTGAGACAAAAGACTATCCTGGCAACAAAAGCACCGACCCCTCAAACTTAATTGGTCTATCTAAGACCAGGGAACTTGGAGTTTCCTCCTATCTACAGATTGAGGGTGATAATCTCATAATCAACCAGGTGCTTAAACGATGTTGGACTTGTTCGTAGGAGATTAAAGTATGAATGACTGACATCTTGATATCTCTCTAATCCTTTGAGATGATCGACATCTCCCATATCTGAAGATAAGTCAACCAGAGCAGAGATCAGATAGCTTTTCTCTTCTAGGCCTCGTCCACTCCGGCTCCTCTCCAAGATAGGAATTAGTGTATCTATATTCTAAAGGATGCAAGCCCGGCCCTGGACAAGGGCGAAGTAGGCACTGGTCCAGAACCTCCGATTTTATAGGGCCTGTTAATATTTATTATAAAATGTTTACGAATTGACAAATTACCTTCTTTGCCATGCTGGTTAGCTGGGAGGATAGGAGCGCTTTCATTTTCTTCCTCCAAGAGTTCGAATCCCAATTGCTACTTATTTTCACCCTTTCATTTTCAATTGTATAGTTATACCCCCCCCCCCCCCCCCCCGGCGGTTAATAGCATTTAACCATTATATACATTACCGAGTATTACTCATTAATATAGTTAACCTTTCCATTTCTACTTTAATGGTAGTTAAAAAACAATGTAGTAAATTCACCCACAAAAAAAAAAAAATAGTAATTTTTTTTGTGCTAGAAAATGTAGTAAATTAATCAATTGTTAATAAAACTAATATAAATTTTCTAACAACAGATGATTAAATTATAAAATTTAGGTTCATTTATTTAAAATCCCTTTTGGATTTAACCAACCATCTTTTATAAATTTTCTTTTATAAAACCATCTTATATAATATTTTGAAATAAATTGAACCACCTATATTAATACCGTATTTCATAAATATGAAAAAACTTTATGCAATTTTTATCAAAACATCCTTCAGTTCTTCACCCATATATTTAATTTCACAATAATTATTCAAATTTGCGTCTAATTTATATTTTTCAAAACTAAAACTCATTTTTCTAAAAAAGAAGATAAAAATAATTTATCCAAAATAAGTATCCACAATAGTTAAAACAAATGTGCTAATAGCTTAAAGTTTACTTCAAATACAAAAAATATAATACAAATAATTTAGTACATATGATATACTACGATAAAAAAAAATTATTAATGTTAATTTTATTGAAAAATATCAATAGCAAAGTTATGACACGGACCTCCAAAATTCATTGGACGGCCCTGAAAGGATGACATATTGGTTGATGAGTACCTGCCTAGATTTTTTTTTTAAAGGCTACCAAGTCTTGACAAAGTTTTTCAATGGTAAAATCTTGTACTCGTGATTTTTGTCAATGGTGAAATCGCTCATTGTGTTCGTGATTTTCGAAGATCCCTCATCTAGGTGAGGGGAACGTCGATGATCCACACTTCCCCAGGAGACGACTATTTCCCTTTGTGGGCTTCTGTTCTCGTCTTTCTGGCGTCAAGACACCGTGTTAGTCTCCAGATTCCCATGCGAGCCGAACTGATTGCTAGATTGATCAGGTGTGACTTAGTATTTTTATCTTTTGCTCTCTTCTTTTGGTTTCTTTGATGTACCATAACAGTTAGCCGTTTACGGACTCTCGATAATCCGGTAGATCAAATAGCTTTCCTTTTTCCAAAAAAAAAGGGTAAAAACATGTACTGAAAATTTCGAATTTTTTTTCGAAATATTCACGATTTAAAAAATAATTATCAAATTAGTCATCGATTGAAACAATTTGTCAAAATGTTCAAAACTGTCAGGGACGATAGAAAACTGCGGTTTTGTTTGAAAATTGCAAAGAAAAAATAAAAAAAGAATATAATATTGAAAACCGCGGTTTTCCTTTTTTTTAAAAAAAAATTAAATAAACAATTGGGGGAGAGGGTTTGGAGGATGATGGTGGGGGAGGGAGAGCAGGAGGAGGTGGCGCGGCACCCGGCGCCGATCTTGCAGCAGCTCCGACACCCCGCACCCCGTCTCACACCTCCATTCCGGCATCCCCCAGCGCCGCCGCCGCACATCCTCCGCCTTCGCACATCCGCCGCCGCATCGTCGTCGACCCCAGCGACCAACTCCGCCAAGTTCAGGGGAGTTCCCCTCAATCACACCTCCGCTCTATTCCCTAACCACCCCCAATCGCATCTCCGTCCACCGATCTCCGGCGCCCTACCACCCCCAATCGCACCTCCGTCAACTGCTCTCCGGCGCCCTAACCACCTCCAATCGCATCTCCCGTCTCCACCGCTCTATGCCCTAACCACCCCCAATCGCACCTCCCTCCACCGCTCTCCGGCGCCCAATCACCCCAATCGCACCTCCGTCCTCTTCGTTGCCATCGCCACCACCCTCCTCGTCCCCTCACCTCTACCTGCCCCCCCGCCTTCCCTCCCCCGACCGTCGTTCCTCCAAACCCTCTCCCCCAATTAGTTTTTTTTTTATTTTAAAAAAGTAAACTGTGGTTTCAAACCGCGGTTTACATTATTATATCTTTTTTTTTATTTTTTCTTTGCAATTTCAAACAAAACCGCGGTTTCAAACCGCGGGTTTCTGTAGTCCCTGACAATTTTGAACATTTTGACAAATTGTTTCAATCCATGCCTAATTTGATAATTATTTTATAATTCGTGAATATTTCAAAAAAAAATTCGAAAATTTCAACTCTTCCGGCAATACACACCTACAAAAAGTAGGTTAAAACACCTAGCAGGTAAAGAAGAAAGAACTACTCTTTACCCACACTATTCATCAATCAGAACATTTCATTTTACAGACTGATCTCACACACACACACACAAGAGTTCAGAGGAATCAAACAAAAAGGACCTACCCATGTCATTTGATGGAACAGTAGACTAAATTAAATCCCCTTTCTTTCTTTCTTTTTATATTTTTCTTAACACAAAAATAAGTTGAAAATGACTGAAATTTGCATATAAATACCCATGGGAAAGACCTCATTCTCTTGAAAACCCACAAAACAAAAACACCTTTGAAGTTTGAAGTGGCTAGGTGAATAAAAACACACATCAAACTCAAAAACCAAATAACACATTTTGATTAGTTCCCATGAGGAGATCAGGGTCCGGGAGGGACCCTTTAGTTGTAGGGAGAGTGGTAGGGGAAGTCTTGGACCCCTTCACTAGGTCTATCCCTTTTCGGGTAACCTACGGGTCCAAGGATGTTGCCAATGGCTGCGAGTTTAAGCCTTCCCAGGTCGTCACCCAGCCCAGAGTTGAGGTCGGTGGTAGTGATCTCCGTACTTTCTATACTCTTGTAAGTTACCTATATCCGATCTCATCCGATCCACCTGTTTCTCTCTCGAAAGTTTATCCTAAAAATGCAAAGTGGTTGTTCTTTGTTGTAGATAATGGTAGATCCTGATGCTCCTAGCCCAAGTGATCCAAACTTAAGAGAGTACTTGCATTGGTAATTTGGTGTTCTTGTAATGGTTATAAACATATATAATTGTATAATGCAAGCATGAGAAATTGTTTTTATTAACCTATATTTTTCCCATCACACCTCATTCAAATTTTATCTTTAAAAAAAGATGAAAATCCTTTATTTATTTAATTATTAAAAAATTTAACTAGTTTGTTAGCAAATTTTTTTTAAAAAAAAACTGATTAATACTACCGATCCGTTCCACAATACATGTTCTTTTGTTTTATAGCACGCTTTTTAAGAAGCGAAAAACTCTTAAAAATATTATTTTTTTAATTAAATTTTTTTAATATAATCTTATATTTATTACTAATAAGTATCAAGTTATATAAAAAATCAATTAAAAAAATAATATTTTATAGAGTTTTTCGCTCCTTAAAAAGAGTGCCGAAAAGCAAAATGACGTCTATTTTGAAACGGAGGGAGTATAAAATAAGAATTATTATATAATTTTTTAAGAACATCTTTTCCAACTTATACCATTAAACTTGATTTAAAAATATTTTTCAAATTTTAATTTTCGTCTAAAATTACAAAAGTGATATTCACATTTTGACAAAATTATTCCTTAGATATTTTATTGCAAAGGATACATGACGTGACAATGAAACAAGGGGAATTTCCTTTTATGATTGATATTCCTAGGCAGGGAATTTCTATTTCTATCTCTAACTTCTAATTTGGGGTATTTGATTTTCTAAATTTGCATTTTTGGTCCCACACAAAAATGACAAGGAAGTTGAAATGATTCTGATTATTTATGATGTTAATTTATTTAAGAAAACCAAAGTTACACGTTTATAAACTGACAACGACTAATACATGTATCTTAGTACTATGGTAGTTAAAACGTCTTAATAATGGTTAATTAGTGTGTTTGGATTTCGAAGTTTTTATTTAACTAAATGTTTATACTATGTATATTTTACCTAATATGAATTTAAAATAAAATATTGTATAGACTGTATAAATCATATACGTTAAATTTGTAATTACTTTATAAACTTAATATAATTAATTTAGACTTTATTTTATTTTAAAATATATTATTTTAAATATCTTATAACTTTTTTTTATCTATAACGTTTATATAATTTGTACTTAATGTTGTACAATTTATGTGAATAGGTTGGTCACTGATATTCCGGGAACTACGGGAGCCACCTTTGGTATGTACATACTAAAGTTTTTATTTATTGCCACATTTGGTAAATTTTTTTATTTATTTATATAGTTAATAATTATATAATATACTTTTATAATTTAATATTTATAAGTAATAAGTAGATTTTTTTTATAAAAATAATTGTTAATTTATATAATTTTTAAAAACAGTGCACAAATTATAAATGACTTTTTTCCCCTTAACGGGCTACTTCTTTTTGGAGAATTTGACTTCTTTGGCGCTTTTTTTAAAAAAAAAACGTCAAGTTTCAATTAAAAGATGGAGTATTAATTATATCATTTATTTATATTTGAATTAAAATATATTTATATTAATTATATACTGTATAATTTATATTTCTACATCTATTAACTTATTAATACTAAATGACTAATAATATTCAAATTCCGTATAAATTGAGATGTACAATGATACAAAAAAAATTATTTTCAAAGTTTTTTCCATGAAATAAAGTCACACTAATTATATATGTATTATGTGATTTTAATTTTTTTAAATCTACCTTTCTTTTTATCTCTTGAAGAAATTTCAATCTCATATGATATTTAATACGTGATATATAATTATACGAGACGAAAGTAATTAAATATATGATATTTAATATGTAGGACAAGAGGTGGTGTGCTACGAGAGCCCTCGGCCGACGGTGGGGATCCACCGCTTCGTATTGGTGTTGTTTAGGCAACTCGGGCGGCAGACGGTGTACGCCCCCGGTTGGCGCCAGAACTTCTGCACCCGCGACTTCGCCGAGCTTTACAACCTCGGCCTCCCTGTCGCCGCTGCCTACTTCAACTGCCAGCGTGAGGGCGGCTCCGGTGGCCGCCGCCGCTAGATCCCTACACAGACATGCTCAATTCCAACACCTGATTTGCTACTCATATATACATTCCTCATTTACTATCCATTTATAATAATAAAAAAAACAACAAATATTTAAAAATTATATTTATGTTCTCTACAATGACGAGTCTTCGCAGTGTACGCGGCAAGGATAAACATTAAATAAGTATGATGTTTGTCAAACTTCGCCATGAGTTCAATTCTCATTGTTCTATATATTTTCGATTGATTGAGAAATCATACTCTATTATTCATTTTTTGATCAAGGTAATAATTCGAGATTTCATAGAATATTATTGTTTGGGAAAATGAGAGGCTGAATGAACACGACTGACGAACTAATCGTTATGAATCTAAACCTTTTCGACAACTACTCACTCAAATTTTCAATACTTTTAATTTTATATTCATAAGTGTACAAGAGTCATCCTAACCGTTACATTTACCAAATGACATACTATTATTAACATAGGTTTAATACAAGTAATCTATCGACTTCGATTAATCCATCTGTTACCATTTTACCAAATAGAATTTGCATTGCTCTTGAAATATTAATAGACCAACATGGATTTGGTCACACTTGCATATAACAACACACCCTTAAAATACATATTACCTCCGTTCTGTAAAATATGTCACTTTACTATTCACGCACGTTTTTTAGGAGACAAAAGTTATATAAAATATCTAGTTTTTTAATAATTTTTTTTTAACAATTTCGTAGTTATTATTAATAAATACGAACTTGTTAAAAAAAAATTATAAAAAAAATGGATATTTTATATAATTTTTATCATTCTAAAGAAGCGTGTGTGAATACTAAACGACATATTTTACTGAACGGAGTATGTTTTTATAAATATAATAATATTAATAATAAGTTTATATATAATAATATTAAAACTTTTGGAAGAGGCGTTCGAACTCGACCATCTCGTCATGCGGGAGCGCAACGAGCACATTGACGCCTCCCCCACCGTTGGATCCGTCCTTCTCGGCCTGATCCCCACCGTAGTAATCTGGGAACAGCAACACTATATCCTTCCTCCTATGGACCAGCGGGCAGCTGTACTTGGGCCGGCCCCACGGGTACTGGACCTGGTCCAGGCCCAACCGCCACCATGACGAGATCAGAAACTCGCCGTTAGGGAACCCCTTGTTGACCTCCCCCCAATCGATCACCGACCGCGCGTACTCGTCCGTCATCCGCGCCGACCCCTCCGTCACCATCTCCACCAGCCTCCCGATCGGCGCCGCCTCGATCTCCCCCTTCGTCGCCGTCGCGTACGCTGTCAGGACCGCGTTCCCCGCGAACTCGTCGGGCAGCGGCGGACTCAGCCTCCGCCGGATGTCGATCGCGAACAGTAGCGTCGACTCCCTCTCCGGCCCGTTCCTCTCCGGGTCGAACGCCACCGCCTTGCACCGCCATACGTGGGCCGCCACCACGTTGAACCCGGTCACCTTCGCTTTTGTTCCCAATGGGCCTATTGGGCCTTGGATCAAATCTAATTGGGCCTTTGACTTGAGGCTGTTGATGTCCTCCGGGCTGAGGCGGAAGACCTTGAAGTCAAGGTCGTTAGTGGTGGTGTCGAAGACGTTTGGGCCGGGCTGCGCTTCGTCCGTGGGTTGGGCCTCGGATTGGGCCTGGCCCATGGCGGTGTTGAGCTTGAGGAGCTCGGGGTGAGGGAAGGTGACTTGGGGAGGGACGCGGGCGGCGAGGAGCTCACGGTTGTTGCAAGGGGCGACGGCTAAGGGCTTGTCGCCGGCGATGGCGCCGAGATTCTCTAGGAAGGTTTTGAAGGAGGCACCGTCGAAGGTTGCGTGGTTGGTCTGTACGCCCATGGCGAATCCACCACACTTAAACGACGTCGTCTGCATGACAGTATATAGAAATTTAGGTGGATAAAGTTTTCAGTTACTATTACAGTTAAGACATAGTTAGAAATTATCATACTTTGGTCAACATAACTAGCAAAAATGTTCACCATTATGGTGTTATCTGGACTCGTACTTGGCTCGAGCTCGTTCATATTCTAAACGAGTTGAATATGAACACATTTTTAAGCTCGGTCCAAAGCTCGAATCGTTCGAATTAAGCTCGAATTTTGCGGAATTTTTAAAATTTTCTTTAAGTTACAATATAATGAGTAAGTAGAACTGCTTAAAGCTCGAAAAAGGCTCGCCTCAAGCTCGTTCATTTTTTAAACGAGCCGAGTATGAGCACATTTTTAAGCTCTTGTCAAAATTTAGGCTCGGTTCAAGCTCCTTCATATCCTAAATGAAAGAAATATGAACAAGCAATACTCGGCTTATTCGGCTCAAATAACAACCCTGTTCACCGCACATACCCTTTTTAAAGTTAATTAGTCCATTGAGACCAAATAATTTTAGTATTAAAAAAAAAGGCATAAAGTCAAATATTATTGCATCAAACAAAACAGATGATTGGGTAAGTGTTTTTGTACCACTTGGTGATCGATCAGTAAGAAATATTGTTAGGTAGGTAGGCACATTGAATTAATGCGGTCACGCTTCTTGTTGTAGGTCACACTGATCACGCGAGGGTACGGTGAGTTGCGCGGTGTGTGTGCAATCTACCGTGATCGGTTGGGAGACTTTTGTTTTGCAGCTGCTCGCGGTTAATCCAAGGAGGCTCGTCAAAAGTCGTTGGTGCAAATCAGCAGAAGTACGTGGAAGCCATTGTTCGGTTGGAGGTAAAAAGAAGTTTTGACACGTGTAATCATCGAGTCCGATTGCCTAGTTGTCTTGTCGAACATCTTCGTAAACATTACAATTGGCTTTCAATTTTGTTGTTTGCGCTTCGTCTTGCGTTCTGGATAGGAACGAGAATGAGACGACACACTTGCTAGCTAGTTTACGCCCTTCTACTTGTGTTATTTTCGTATTTTGACCAATTTTTGCGCTTGATTTTAAGTGGGTAAGAATGAAAATGAGATGGAATCCCTCTTTTATTTTCTATTTACAACGCCATTCAATAGTTAAAATTTTAATATAGATATTAAGTGAAAGATACTGCATTTATATTGTGATATACTCCCTCCGTAACGAAATAATTGTCCAATTGAGCCATTTTGTTTGTAACAAAATAATTTTCCCCTTTGAGTGAATCTTCCTATTTTTAGATGATAATTAAATGTACATTGTATAGGGAAAAATGTATTGGTCAAATGCATTGTATAGGCAGATGGAAAAAACAATCACTTTTCCCCTTGGGAGTACAAAGATGGGCTAATTGACGTAAAATATTCATTATAGTGTTTAATAAAGAGGGAGATAATGATTATATTTAATGTTAGATTCTCTTTTTTCCTTTCTAATTTTAGGTCTCTTAAAAACTATAAAAATGGTCAAAGGACCTATCATTCAAATAGCTAGTCAAAAAGTGTGGTTGCTGTATTTATTTCGTTACGGAGGGAGTAAAAGATAGCTAGTCAAAAAGATTAATAGGACCTATCATTCAAATAGCTGTTTTTATTTGTTGGGCTTAAATGAGAAAGCGTGGTTGCTGTTAAAAGTGGTTGTGGTGGTAATGCTTGGTAGTTGGTCTTTGTCTTAGCATGTGAGACTTTTTAATGGTGGGATAGCTTCTAATTAAATTTCATAGCCACAAGGGCCGCTATCTTCACCTTTCTCCCTTAAGTTTTTGTATTAGAAATCTCGATCTTATAATTAAAAAAAAAAACCAACACGACCTCCCATCACATTCTGTGAAAGATGTGAAATGGTTGATCCACATTGGTCTCATGTGCTTGACTTGGTTGGCGCATAATGTGTTTGAACGTGTGACCCTCTATGTTATATGGTCCACCGGAATTTAATATGGTATTAGAGCGGTGTGGTCTGAGTTCCTAGTCTAATGGACTAGTCGGCCTTAAGGCAAAATAACGTCAAGTGCAATTGGCAGATTGTGGCCAAACAGTTGCACATCTGTTGCACTTGATGGTGTGTGTGGGAGATGAAAATGAAAATGAACATCCCACGTTAATAATAAGAAATCCAAACCTTGCATATAAGTTGATGGAATATTCCTCATAATGGCTAATACCAATTGATTTTATGATGACATCACATTTTCTTGCGTGGTCGGTTTGGCGTTTTGCGCTCAGATTGAATTAATATTTAATACCGTTAAAAGAATGTTCAAATGAGAAGTGCATGTGCAATTCCATATTTAAAATGATGCACTTTTTAACCTAAATTATATTAGCGTAATTTTAAACCCGAGTCATGTTTTTATTTATTTTTTTAATAGGAGCATTTATTATGAAAATCACATAAATAGCTTAATATATTGGAAGTTGATCTAACAAAAATGGGCAATCCATTCATGTGTTGAGGCTAATTTAGTCGGGCATGTAAGTACTTCTTTAATGTAGAAGCACCTACATTATGGGAAATAACCATTACATCTAACCATGTGGTGATTGTGTGTCCATCTTTTCTTTGGGAGCTAATAAAGGTTAACACATTAATTATATATCTCATAAGTTTTAAATATGATCAATCTATTTTTGCATATGTTTTTTATAACATATATTTATGGTCACATACTCACATTTAACCAAAAGAATGTATGCAAGGTTCATTTGAGGCAATGCGCATAAATATATTGTACTGATTGTATTTGTGTTGACAAAAGATTATTTTATTTGTGCAAATAGGATATATATTATATATCAATAATTATAATGAATAGGAAAGTTTTGCAATTACCAAACAAACACAATTTTTAACCAAATCTATTTTACTTTAAACTTATATTAATGATATTAATGATTATGTGTCTAAACGGAAGAAGTCATAACATGTAGTAAAATATTTTTTTATTATTAATTTTTAAATTAATTTTAAATTAATTATACTTAAAAATATATACAAATCCTTAAAAAAAATGACATTTTTTAAACGGAGGTAATATTAATCATAATTTTAGTCCTAATTGACATGCTTTTTCATTTTTCATCATAATTTACTTTCCTCCCCTCCATTTTATTCTTAATAACAAGCAATTAATTAATCATGTGTTTGAAAGTGAGAGATTGACTCCCTCAAATTTTTTATTCTTCATATTAAGTATTAATCATGTGCTAGCTTGAAAGTCAGAGATTTATTCCATCACACCTCCTAAACTTTTTATTCAAATTGCATCATTTTCACAATTTGCAACCAAAATATATTTTGGCACAAGTATGACTATGAGCCATATCCTCTCTCTTTTCCCCTTCCCCTATCCCTCTCACACAATTCAATTTAAAATTTAAAACAATATAAAATTAAGATTAAATAGTAAAAGAAAAAGAAAATCGAAAGATTTGTAAGAAGGGACAGAAGAAGGTGACAACGATGAAAACAGACTATTTGGACCTACCATTTATGCTCATCTTGGTTTTTTTTTTTTTTTTTAATCTCAATCTCCTAAATTTAAAAGGGAAAAAAATAGATAGACATAAATGCAGTATCTCTCACACAATTCAATTTAAAAATAAAAATAAAGATTAAATTAAATATTAAAAGAAAAAGAAAACCGAAAAACGAGGACTTAGGTGACTCCTGATGTGTCGCTGGCCTACGGTGCTGTTTCTGGGCTGTGTTTAGCTTTGTCTTTCGTCTACGTCCTCGTCTTGTTCGGTTTAGTTGTGTTTGGTCTCACCTTTGTAGAGTTTTGGCATGTTTTTGACTTTTTGCACCATCTTTGTATTTTTATGTTTAGACGGTTACCCGTCTGTCGACTTGTCGGCCATTGAGGTTCAAATATGTCTGACCTCGAATTCTTTCCTAATTAAAAAAAAAAGCTGACAACGACGAGGACAGACGATTTGGACCTGCTATTTATGCTTATCTTGTTTTTGTTTTTTTTATATCCCAATCTCCTAAATTTAAAAGGTCAAAAAATAGATAGACATAAATAAGGACCCAAAAAAAACTCATATATTACACATAAATATAATTTCAGAAACGACAAATAAAAGTAAATAAAGAAAATATATAATTACCTGAACAATGCAAAGCGGGTGGCCCGACCCGGACCCGAGGCGGCGGGTAATGAGATCCTCGAAGCCCGGGTTCGGGTAAACAAGGTCGCCGATCTCTTCAAGAGTGCACTCGCTACTAGCCACGACGAACCCGATCCCGGCATTGTTGCACTCGAACTCGAGCCGGGCCTTCTCCGGGTTGAGCCTCATCCGGCCCGCGAGGAACCCGTAGGGGACGAGGAGCTTCTCGAGGGCGAGCTCTATCTTCCGGGCCGCCACCTCGGGCGGGTAGTCTGGGTGCGGCCCGAAGAAATGGATGGTCTGCACGTCGAAGTCGAGCACCTGGTCGATGTTCGAGAGGAACAGCGCCGCCCTCTCCCCGCCCGCCTCCGGCTCCGGCGAGAAGATGAGGGAGGTGCGGTGGCGCGTGACCTTCAGGTCCTCGACCCGACGCGCTTCCGGCGCTTGGTAGACGGTTCCCATATTTTAGCTATAAGGCGAAAATGGATTTTGGGGTTTGAGTGTGGTTTTTTTTTTAATCGGAAATGGAGTTGGTATTTATAGAGATTAATAAGTGTCGGTATTTATTTATTTATTTAAAAATAGGTGTATATATTGGTAGATATATACATGTTTATATATATGGATAAAATTCTCCATATACACCTATAGATCTGTGTCGGAATCGATCATTAACTAGTGTAGACCCTGTCCCGTGTACGGAGAATACATTAATACAATATTATAAGTAATTTAGATGGATTCCAATAAATTTAAAAAATATAAATATAAATAATTTGTTTCCACCAAAAAATATGGATATAAATATTTACTACTACGTTTAATTATATTGATATAGATTTTTCCTTATATAATATTTACTCTTTTATAAGATATTCCATCTATCCAATTATATAGATTAGAACTATCTAATTATACAATTATACAAATTATTTTTATTAAATTTCCTTTTTGACGGGAGAAAGTTTTGCTAGATGCACTTACACGCTGCCACGTAGGCAGATGCACTCACACGCCGCCACGTAGGCGACAATGCATCGGTTTTAGTATATGTATAGAGATATAGATAGATAGATGGGTTATGATCACAATAATTTAACTTTACTAAGTTAATAAGACTACCTAATAAAAATGGGGTAAAATCCACCTATAATTCATGGACTTTGACCATATATTTAAATGGATCTCTAAACTTTATTTTTGTTCATTGAAGTCTTTGAACGTACATTATGTACGCATTTGACCCTTCTCTTAGTAAATTCGTTAAACAGGTGTTAAATAATGACATAAAATCAATGTATTTTTGTATATTAATGGCATGAGTTAAGTTATACACATGTAATTGCTTGATATTTGTTTTACTAAAGTAAAAAATTATACTCCCTCCGTTAATTAAAACTTGACGTTTATTATCCATGCACGCTTAACTTTTTTAGGTGTTAAAAACTATATAAAATATTAAATTTTTAATAATTTTTTAAATAATGTCATACTTAGTACAGTTAAGTATGAATTTATAAAAACAAATGTAAAAAAATGTTACTACTATTTTACATAGCTTTTATCATTCTAAAAAAGCGTGCGTGAATAGTAAACGAGAAGTTTTAATTAATAGAGTGAGTATTGTATTTAAAATATATATTTTAAAAAATATTTTTTTATAATAAAAAACACTTTCTATTTTCCAACGAAATGGCATAAATATGTTTTGCTTTAAGAAAATTCTACTATATATGATAACTTTTGAGAACAAAAAAACTCAAGTTTTTACTTTATAGTAAAATAAATACCAGAAAATTACATGTGCATAACCTAACTCATGTCATTAATACAAAAATACATTGATTCCATGTAATTATGTAACACATATTTAACAAATTTATTAAAGGAATGACCAAATGTGTACAAAATCTCAAAGTTCATGGACTTTAATGAACAAAAATAAAGCGTAGGAACACGTTTGAACATTTGACCAAAGTTCAGGGACCATAAGTGGATTTTACCCAATAAAAATTTATCGAATTCTAAAAAATAAATTAAAATTGAGTGATTGAGACTTTACCAACTTTACGTGAAGTTATTTTTCCAATGTCATGAAATCTTATTCTTATATCGAGTATCTCAATTTGATAAATAATGTATGGGTTGATTTCAAATATTTATAATTTTTAACTCAAATAACAAATTAAAGATTATCATATGTCAAATTGACAAATTTTTTATTATATTTTTACTTGAAAGGGTTCATATATAGACACCTATAGCTATAGCCTTCTAAATGACCCCCTTCTTATTGATTTAGTAATATAATCAGCTGTAAAATTTGCCTCTCGCCAGCTCTTAAGATATTCCGATCCTTTATCCCAAAAATTTGGCAAAAACTAATTGGGATGCATAGAAAGGTAAAGAGAGTATGACACATATCTATAAACTCAACAATATCATAAATGCCAATAATGCACAACTTGTATAGGGGTCAAATTGCACAGTGTAGGATGTTGGTTGGATGTATCGGAGACCACAACTATATTCAACAATTTTACTAGTGTTAGTACTTATGTTTGTTATAACTAGAGAAGTAGAGAGTGATATAATTAGGTAGCTAACTGCCCAAGTTGTTAATCACCTTTGTTAGAGGAATAGTTAGAGTGACACTGCCTATAGTAAACCACATGGTGGCCAAAACATATACTGTCCATACGGATATACCCAATGTTCTAAAAAAATTAGACAGATCCTAGGTGAGAGGTCACCTAGCACCTAGGTGGTCAAAGCGACTGTCTAAACATGTTTAGGGGTCCGCCTAACTCTAGGTGGAGGGGGGTCGTCTAGCGCCGTCTAAGCGCGATTCTTAGAACAGTATATATACCCAAGTAAACCAACTAATTAACCTTTTGTTTTCAACATTTTTGGTCGTTGTGGGTAATTCAAGGGTAGCGTTAAAGTTTAAATTCTCGATATTTAAATGTAGGGCCGGACTTGAGGAAAGGCTAAACAAGCCTCCGTCTCAAATCCGAAATTTGAAGGGGGCTCAAATTTATATGTTTTTTTTATCGGTAAAAGTATCTAAAATTATTATAGTGGATTGGTAAAATTCTCGTTTTCTCCAACTTGAACTACCCCTCAAATGCAGTTTTTTGTGTAGTATCATCCGTAAGGATGCTCTTGGCTAGTTGGTTTTGCCAACTGCCAAATTCTTTCTTATTCAAAAATAAAATAAAATTCCTTCTTTCCCATTAGTCCCCTTACTATTCATTAATTTTGTTTCATTTTTTCCCTCCAAAATTTCATTTAATAATTTTCTTTTCTTTTCTTTTGTGCTACGTACTTTATATTTTAAACATAAAATTTAGATTTTCACAAATCCTTTCTAAAATAATAATTACCCAAAATTACAAATAATTTTTTTTATTTAAAACTACCCATATTGAAGTTTTTTTTTATATATAAAAAGATATCTACAAAAATAAAATAAAGAAATGAAATGATAAGGAAAATTTTATTTTAAAAAAATAGTAGAAGAGGGCCTCATTTTTATATCCCACCTCGGGCATTTCAAATTGTAGGGGATTAATCTTTTAGTACAATATAATTTTTTTTTTCTTTTGTTTTTGATTTTACAACCTGTAATAACAAGTGAAATGACCTACATATTTTTGCAAAATTTCATGGATGTGTCCTAGTTTTGCAAAATTGAAAAACATGTACTAGTTTTATACATAAATATGTTCAGATGTATGCTATTTGGCACCATTTCCTCTAATTATTTATAACAGTTTGGTATACCAGTAAATGCAGTTACCTTGACTGAAGTAATAAGGTCCTATAAAGTGCGTACAAGATAGATATGTTGGTGAATTATTATGATAAAATGGACGACTTAATTTCTTGAGTTTCTTTCTTCTCTCTTTACAACACTAGCTAGGGCTATAGCTTGATTAGTTAGTTTGTCCAATTTAAGACCCGATTTGTTAGCTATTTATAACAAGCTTTCTTAATTAAACCTGAAATCGTTTTATCGAGTTTGAGTAACAAATACGAACGATTGAACACAACGGAAGCAAACCAAAAAACGATCAAAACCAAAATAAAAACAAGGGACACAAGAGATTGTTTACGCGGTTCGGGTATTGCACCTACATCCGCGGGGCCTCATGAGTCGAGACCCTAAATCCACTATATAAGATCAATCTGGGTACAAAAGGGCAATCTAAGACTATAAGCCTAAGGAGTATAGAATGTAAGGCAACTAGCAACAAAGATTAAAGGAAATAGTGAAACTCCCTTCGAATCTCCATGGATGTTGCTGAACTGATCCTTCAAGGATAGAGTCTTGAGACGCCGGCTTCAGACAAGCAATGGAGCTCCTTGGAAGACCTTGAATAGCAAGGATCCTCAAGTCACCAACCTAGGCAACCAGAGTTGAACGCCTGGAGAGAGCCTTCTAGGGTTTTGTGGAACTTACCACTCGGCGAGAGAGAGCACATGGTGAACAGTGGAGCTCTACAGCTTATAAAGGGCTGAAGAGGAGCGTCTGACAACCCTAAAACCAAATACCGAGACGTTGGAGCTCAACAAGATTGGGTCGGCTACAACACTGGATCTCTGGCCCATTAGGTTTGGACCTTAAGCCCAAACCATATAGACCTAGATGGTCTCGGGTATAAGCCATGACCCAATCTGTAAGCCTTAGTCTGAATCCGGACCTAAAGCTGCCTTACATACATACAAATACAACACTTAGGGGAATATAATCTAACAAAACCGAGGGTTAAATTTGTCACCGAGTGTACGGTTACGACACTGGTTTTTATAGTCGGTAAGGAAATTTGTCTGAAAACAATCTATTAATATTGACTTACATTCTGTCGGCTTGATAAGTCGGTATCGACAGACAATTTTCAGACAAAAATACCTAACAACTCTAAAAGCCGGTGTTGTGACCCTATGTTTGACGATATTTTGATCACACACACACACAACCAATAATTGATTGATATATATTCTACTCATTAGATTACAATTTCTACCTAAAAAACTCATAAATATATCGCACACACACACATATATATATGCGACCAATAATTGATTGATATATATATTCTACTCATTAAATTAAAATTTCTACCTAAAAAACTCGTAAATATATCGTAAAAAATTAGGATTTCTAGGAATTATTAATGGATTTCAATTTTGATTTTTCGAAGGATTTGGTATATATTCTACTCATTAGATTACAATTTCTACCTAAAAAACTCATAAATATATCGTACACACACATATATATATGCGACCAATAATTGATTGATATATATTCTACTCATTAAATTAAAATTTCTACCTAAAAAACTCGTAAATATATCGTAAAAAATTAGGATTTCTAGGAATTATTAATGGATTTCAATTTTGATTTTTCGAAGGATTTGGTGAAATTAAGGTATTGGTAGACCGAATCTTATACAATTAGTATTCATTTGCAAAGTCTTGATTCTAAAATAAATTTCGCGCGAGATTAAAATTGTAGGAAAAATGTTAATCCGTGTATGGAAAAATGTTACCGTTGGGCAAATGGTATTGATCCTCCTAAAAAACCCTTCATCAAGTGTGTAGGGTCAAGCGTTGTATACTATCAATGACCTCTTACTCTAGTGGTAAGAGTGAGGTGCTTCTTTATGCCTCACCTACCATAAAATCAAGGGTTTAAATCCCACTAGGAGCAATTTGTGCTTGAGTGAGTACTCATGCCTTGGTTTGCCTTGACATGGGTTAGCATGTCTTGCGGCTTGCCGCTTGGCTTACCCGGCTTGAGTGCTTTGCAGGCTAGTGCTCGGCCCGTGGAGGACTAGTCGGTAACCTCGGAACCTCCACGTCATAAAAAAAAAAAAAGCGGTGTATACTATTTCGTAGGGTCAAATCAAAGTTAGGTTATGGGGTATGTGGCCGCGAAGCGGTAGGGCTAGTCACTATGAAAAGTTTAATTTATCCAATCTTAGTTTTACTAATGACCCTGTCTTAGAGTACCTGAACATCTCCGGTTCGACTCGCGGATGACCGCTCCTTATTTACTAAAATCAAGAAATATGTTAATATAATATTCGAAAATTACATTTATTATATTTATAATCTATTAAAAATATAAGGAAGTTCGCTGTCACTGCCCGGTTCTTTCTCGATGGGTGGAGTTTTGTTATCGTCCTGTCGGACTGTATTATGAGGAGCATAGCTTATGGTCTTGTCGGGGGGTTCAACAAGATGATCCTTTAGGGCATCTTCTTTTTGCTTTGGTGTTGCATCATTTGGTGTGCAAGATCAGATACTCTTTTTCCCTGAGTCTGCAGGCTTGGTACTTAGATGATGACACTGTTGTTGGGGACACTTTGGTGGTGGGGGAGGTCTTGGATCTGATTATGGTGGAGGGTCCCCGCTTTGGCATTCATCTTAATGTGGATAAGACCGAGGTTTTTTGGCCTACAGAAGACCCCGGGAGTCGGCTGCCTAGGGTTTCCCTCCCCCCCCTCTATTGCCCGGCCTTCACGCGGTGTCAAAGTCCTGGGTGGGCATGTCAGCTCGTGCCCTGTTTTCGGCAGTGATCTTGTGTCGAAGAGAGTGGCTAAGACCATAGAGCTTATGGATTCTGTCGCGAGGATTGATGATCCACAATGCGAGTTGCTTATGCTTCGGATCTGTACGGGTATTTCTAAGCTTTACTTTGCTTTGCGTACTTGTTCCCCGCATGTCTTTGGGTCGGCCCAACTCTCTTTTGATGTGGCATTTCGTTCTAGTTTAGAGCATATTGTCACTGCATCTGGGTCTGGGTTTGGAGATCGGCAGTGGCGGCTTGCCACCTTCCCTTTTCATTTTGGTGGGCTCGGAGAGTATGCTGCTAGGGATGTCCTACATTATGCTTTTTTGGCGTCCCGTCTGCTGAGTTGCAAGCTAAGCTTTTACGTCCTTTTGGTATCATTGATGCCAACCCCACTTTTGATGATGTCTGTCGTGCTTTTAGTGAGACTACGAGTTCTGATCTTCTACGCGATCCTAGTGAAATCGTTGCCCCTCAACGTATGAAGAAATTGGCAGATATATATTTCGTGAAGGTTGCTGCTACATTAGACTCTGTTTTCTCTTTGACTCCGCGACAGGTAGCATTATGGAAGTCTCAGCAGAGTGCTCACTCCTCTGATTGGTTGCGTGCAACTCCTATTTCTGGGATGGGCCAGACTATGAACGGAAGGACTTACCGTAGTGTGCTTAGCTATCGACTGGGTGTTCCGTTGTTCACGATGTCTAGGCTTTGTCCCGCTTGTTCTCGGACCTTTGATGGTGATGTATATGGTGATCATGTTGTATCATGTGCTGGTACAGTGGGCATTAAACATCGCCATAACCTCGTTTGCGACACCTTATTGGATATCTGCTATAGGTCCGCGATTTCTGCCGGTAAGGAGGTTGATATCGGTTTGGTTGATGGGCATGATAAGCCCATTCGTCAGGCGGATTTTCTCCTTTATTCCTGGGATAGGGGGTGGGATGTGTGTGTCGATCTGACAGGGTCCTCCCCATTGACTCAGTCTGGGATGTCTGGCTTTTGTGAATGGTTGTGTTATTGTGTATGCTGCTCAACGTAAGTGTGTCAAGTGTCGGAATTTGTGCACGACAGCTTGTTATGGTTTCTTACCCTTCTCCTTCTCTTCGTTGGGGGAGTTAGATACAGATGCGGTTGCCTTGCTTAAGCGGATTCAGAAATTCTCGATATCTCAGGATGCGGGAACTCGTGTTGCAACTTATATTTTTACTAGACTTAGTTTTGTTATTGCTAAGGTAGTGGGTGCCCAGATAGTATCTCAACTGCCTACTAATTTCTTGTAACATATTTTTATTATAATAATAATAATAAAATAATAATAATAATAATAATAATAATAATAATAATAATAATAATAATAATAATAATAATATTTCTAGTTCTCGCTTAGCTGCTCATATTTTTACTAGAGTCTGTTTTTCCATTGCTAAAGGGGTTGGCGCGCAGCTTGTTTCTCGGCTGTCCGCTAACTTCTTGTAAAACGGTTGTTTGATTTCTATGCTATTTGGAGTTATAATAAAAAAAAAAAAAAAAAAAGAAGTTGTATATGACAAATGACGACTTATTCTTAAATGTATTATTTTTAATCAATTTAATTTTTTTATTTATCAATACAGTATAATATATATGTTTAAGATAGAGTTGTACCTAATTTCTTTAGATATCAATATGTCTTTACAAGATTAATATAGAAATATATGTTTTAGATAAGATTTACCCAATTTCATTAGATATCAATCTATTTTTATAAGATTTGACACAAAATTTTAAAAAATGGATGTATTATATTAGAGTATCTCTTTTATATGTTTAACGATTTTACCCAATTTCGTCAGGTATCGATATATTTTTTTATAAGATCAATATAGAAATATATGTTTAAGATAATATTTTACCCAATTTCGTTAGATATCGATATATTTTTACAAGATTTTACCCAATTTTGTCAAACGGATCGAGCCATATGCATCATCATCATCTAGCTTTTCAAAGACGCTTTTAGTCAAAACCCATCTAGAGAGAAGGGTTCTGCCCTCTCTCTAGATTTGCTCATCAGTTCTTCCTCAAATGTGTTCTTCAAATCTCGAATTCTACCCATTTTTTGTCATTCTCCCCCAATCAAATTTGATTTTGTCCAAATCAGCCTCTCCAAGTCTAATTTTTTCGGATCCTTCGTTCTAGATGCCTTCCCCTTGAATCTGTGGGCCGAATTGATGTGGTTCTTGGTCGATCGGTCATCTTCTTCATCCCTTTTTGGTGTCTGCTCATCATAATTGCCTCAATTTGTGCCTCGTTCAACGGGGTCTGTCTAAATCGCAGTGGTTTATCTTCCTATCTCCCCAAATCTTCCGTACGTGGGGCTTTCTTGACCTTCCTGGTGTGTTCATCTTGATGGGGTTCGGTTTTGGGACCTTCTATGGTAGGTGTTGGTTCTCCTGTCCTCATCATCTTCTATCTTTATCTCTGAAATCTCTCCCCCTGTTCATCGTTGTTTGGTTGGGTGGCTGTCGTTGTTGGCGCGGTCGGGAGTTATGGACTGGTTTTCGTTGCTCCTCCGTTCCCCTCTTCGCCGTCTGCCTTCTCCGTCTCTGCTCGGCTCTTTGTTTCATCTGCTGACGGCATCCAGTCGGTCTGCCGTTGGATGGAGTCCCGTCGTTGTGGTCTTCGTCGCCGGTGTTAGACGGTGGTCGTCGCCGGCGACGCTCAATCAGCCTCCTGGGTAGTCCTTGCTGCCCAAGGCTTCAAACCTCTGCTTGGCGTGCAAGGCTAACACGCCAAGGTTGGAAGAATATTATTACAAAAAAAAAAACGTATTTATATATTCATTTATATATAAATATTTGACAAAATTCCGAAAGGGTTTGAGTAAATCCACCCGAAAGGGTATGACCAAATCCCGCAAGGGTTTCGACGATTTTCTTGCAGTTTAAATCTTACTGGCGTTTTGTTCAAGCAGCTTTCGACTCTACTTCCAACGTTTCTAGGAGGTCTTCTACTTGGTTGGGGGCGTGGAGTCTGGAGTCGGGACTGGCTGGGGTCGTGGTCGTGCGCTCAAGGGCGACTCCATATTCGGGGTTGAGTTTCCTTGGAGTTCGTTTGCACTACCCACAGGAGATAGAGTCCTGCTGTACCGCTGGCCCGCGGTGCCACTTTCCGGTGGTGCTTGACTTCGTTTTTCGGTGACTTCCTCAGCTTTTTTGGAGTTGGTCTTCTAGGGTCGTCTTGTTGTATAATTTTGCTGCTTGTTTCATTTCGCTTGTTGTCTGGTTTTCTGTATTTTCGGGTTGTATGTTAGACGGTTCGCCGTCTGTCGACTTTGTCGGCCTCTCGATGAGTCTGACTTGTCTGACCTTCGAATTTTTACCTAATAAAAAAAAACTAGCTTTTCAGAGCTATTAATGGGTTTTGTTATTATATAGTTTGACATAAAATAAATATAAGATTATATTTTAGTCTAATTAGCTTTTATAATCGGAACTTTTGAACGCCTACTCATCCAAGCTAGCACTTGGTTTTCTATTCACGAATTTCCATCAGATATCATAACAATTAGGTTTACTAAAACGTCATACTAGATTATTAATATATATTTAATACAAATAATTAATCAGTTTCAGCTAACCCATATTAATATTGAGGTATGTAATGAACCACACAACCAAAAATTTAAATTTGAAGGGGTAATAGGCTATTTTCAATTATGGAATTCTTAATTTAATAAATAAATAGATAATTTTTTTTTATTAAATTCAATTTATACTTTTTTTTTACTATGTTATTGTTGAGAAATTACAAACAACAATATAAACCTTAAATATGTATCAATAAGAAGTATTTTAAACATTTTACATTTTCCCATAACGTTTCCATAATAACTAAAAAGGACAAATATAGATAAATGGTAGGTAAATGCAAATTTCAATTCCCATCCGTTATGTATCAATCGATCGATGGATATGTATTGCAAGAAGGCCGGCCAGCTGTGTGCCGGCCTGTGTATAAATTAACTCTTCAGAAGCCATAAATTCAATATTTGTTAGGGGTGTCCAACTATGGCTCAACTCCTCGTGGAGCTGTCTACACCTCACATCTATTGTAAATCAACATTGATACCTAGCTCGATCTCAAGACAAGTGGGTCGGGCGTAATTGTGGAAACATATAGGATCTGAGTTCGATCTCTGACCTGTAAATCTGTAATCTGAAATTTTGATGTCGAGAATTGAGACATTGTGTGTCCGTGGATGAGTTTTGATAAATGTCAACGAAGTGACCAGACTCAACCAATTCAATCCTGGTTCCGTAACTGGATGTATCAGCTTAATTTGAGTGCAAATTCCGTCATTGATAATTGTCTTCTTTCTCGATAACAAGAGCCGAAAAAAACTATCGATCTTAATTATTAGAGAAACAGATTCATGATAGATTGATAGGCATTATCATGAATTGTAACAAACAATAATTCTAGTATATCGGATATCATTATACTCTTGTAATACACCCATAAAACACTAGTCTTTGGTGGTTCTTGAGTTGAAAATTCAAGTGTCTTAGAGAGGCTAGGTAAATTGCATGTGCTCTTTAATTTGATGGAGCAATATATAATCTGTTCGTTATCTTTTTAATATCAGACATATTTGATGCTAAACACGTGTAAAATTAAAGTTCAAGCTCGCTATGACTTGGTGGAGTATTTGTTTTTTTTTTTTTTCGAAACAAATCACTTTTTGACAAAATAAGACCCGACCCAAGAACCATATATAGCAGCATATACAAATGAACAAATTTATAACTGAATCAAGGCTAAATCGTTGGATGATGACATAACACCGATTGAAAGTAGCAGCAAACATACTAAAAACAGACATAAGACCAAATGGTCCAAACCACCACACAACTACCACAAGCTCAACTTTGATGGAGCTTTATCAACCATAAACAAAAGTAGTTTCGGTTTCATAATTCGATACCATATGGGAAACTCAACCAGTTCCCGGGCTGGTGTTACGCCACTGAATTCCGTCATTGGAGCAGAATACTATGCGCTCTGGAAAGGCATCCAAGCTGCATCAAAACTGCACCTTAACCATCTCTTTATTAAAGGGGAGAATCTCACACTATTATTAATTGTCTTAAAGGTTTATGGTCCTCCCCTAGGAAAATTGAAATGCTCATTTCTGACATATATATCTTTTTGAGTTGTTTTAATATTGTTTAGATTCGTCACATCTAAAGAGAAGCCGGTTGAGTTACAAACCGTCTAACGCACTTCGATCTTGCCTTTTCGGGTCCCTCTATTCTCGACGACTTTGAATTTACTATATATTCTTATCTGTCTGAATACTCCAGAGCTCCCCTCTCAGTCAATTTTTTTTGGTTTTAAAAAAAAAACCCGTTAATTTACGATGAATTAATGAAAAACTAACGGTCAAAAGTAACATCGCTCATTTTCAATCTTTTCCATTAAACCCTCTTAGACCATCCGCAACAGAGCATCATGCGGATCAAAACCCATGGCCAGCTCAGCAAAATTGAAAAGAGGGAGGAGAGAGAGTATATGATCCGGGGGGAGGAACGCCCAGTATTGGTTCGGCTCATCCCCATTTAGTTTTTTTTTTTTTGGCTAGCCAATGGTTGAAAGCCACATGGCATGGGGTTTAATTAAAATTTAAACCCTCATTTATTCGTTAAATAAATTATTATTTTAAAAAAATAAAATTATTTTTGAATACGATTTATTTTTCTCTATCCAATGACACCCATTTTGCATATGTTTGGAGGAAAAAAAAAATTCGCTATGTTTACCATATGTTAAAGATTTATAATCACGTAACAACATTAATTTAAATCAACATAAACTTATACTATAAAATACATAAATTTGAACATTAAATAACATTTCGTATTTTATGTATTGTTGTTTTATTTTGTCATATGTTTGTTAAGCTGGAGTTTCAGTTGATGTGTTATCTTAGGTGTAATGTCGTTTTGATTAATCAATGAAGTTCGACTTTTTTTAATAAAAAAATTAGTATTAGGCTACATATAGTTAGCTTTATTTTTTTTTTCGTGTTTTTTCTATTTATCAATTTAATAAAATATTTCTAAATTTAATTGTGTGCCTTTTTTATTTTAATTATAGGTATTAATATTAATATTAATAATATCATTAACCAAAATTTTTAAGTAAAATAAATCAATATTTAGCTTAATAAATATAAAAAAGTGTAAAGTGACTTTTGATTCGCGCGACTCTTTGTTGTGGGTGAAAAATGTAAAAAACTGAAAAGTTAGTGGAAAGCTGACGTGGCATGAATAGTTGCTGATGTGGCTGAAATGAGTTTTGATTCGTGTGACTCTTTGTTGCTGATGGTCTTATCAACCATACAAAAACGGCTTTTTTACTTTTGGCGCCATTTCAACCGGATAAAACGAACAGCGTCTAGCGTCCACTCAAACCAGACACCCGCCGCGTCATCACTACACAGTAGCCCTCCAATCCGATTAACGGCCACAGAAAATTGAAAAAAAAAAAGAAAAAGGAAAAAGAAAAAGAAAAACGCGCCCTTCCCAACCACCTCCGCTCACCCGAGACGAGATTGCCACGATCCAAACCCTAGATTTCCCCGGAGATGCTGCTCACTGCAAGTAGCAGTTCGATCTCCACTCCCGCCACCTCTCTCTTCCTCCGATCTCGCCGGAGCCCTAATTCCAACCCGCCAATCGCAATCTCCCCTCTCTCCCCCTCTCGATTGGTCACTCTCCGATGCTTCACCGCCACGAATTTCTCTAAGAAGATGCGTTCTGGATTCGCGGTGCGGGCCTCCGCGCGGCCGTTGGAGAACGCCGACGAGCTCATTGATTCCGTGGAGACGTTCATCTTCGATTGCGACGGTAATTAGGTTTTTCTCCTCCCCTGGCTGTCAATTTGTTTGCTTAATCGGCGAATTGATGGTAATTGGGGATTTTGATTCTTTCAGGCGTTATATGGAAAGGGGATAAGTTAATCGACGGCGTCCCTGCAACGCTAGACATGCTCCGTGCGAGGGTTCGTGTCTCACTGATTAGTGGTTCTCGCAAACAATTGAGGATTCGATAACCTAACATTTCTTTTTGGGGATTTATCTTCAGGGAAAGAGATTGGTTTTTGTGACCAACAATTCGACCAAATCCAGGAAGCAATATGGGAAGAAGTTCGAATCGCTTGGTCTCGATGTCAGCGAGGTTAGTCAGTGAGCTACTGAGCTCTCTCAACAGTCAAATTCAATGCCAAGCTAGTTTGATTGATGAGATGAACTCTTTCCTAATTTCCAGGAGGAGATCTTTGCGTCATCTTTCGCTGCAGCTGCATACCTACAGTCAATTGACTTCCCCAAGGATAAAAAAGTATAAGTTTTTGAACAAATTTCTGAATGGTACTATAGTGTATGATGAACTTAATATTCAACCGCGATGTGCATTGTAGATTTACGTCATTGGGGAGGAAGGTATCTTAAAGGAGCTCGAGCTCGCTGGATTTCAGTACCTTGGTGGCCCTGTATGATACATGGATTTATGATTTATGCTCAACTACAATTCTGGTGTAATCCGTAGTGTAAATGAGGGTTGCTGACATTGTGAAAATAAGGCTAATAGCGGTTTTATGTCTTTGATATTATCCAGACAGACGGAGATAAAAAGATAGAGCTGAAACCAGGCTTCATGATGCATCATGATGAGGATGTAAATAATTCCGGAAACTTCTCTCTCTAGCACTTTAAACTTGATGGCATTTCTATGAAGTTAAAAAACTTTGTACTCTTGTCTTTAACAAAGCAAAATTTTGGTTGTTCCTTGAACAATTCTTTGGCTTATAGGTTGGAGCTGTTGTGGTCGGATTTGATCGTTACTTTAACTACTATAAAGTTCAGTAAGTTCCCTCTCAAGCTCATTATCATGTTTATGCTTGGTTGTGTTGATCTAGAAATAATCATTGCTATACTTCACATTGATGCATACCTATCGCTGTCGTCATTCAGGTATGGGACACTATGTATTCGTGAGAACCCTGGATGTCTCTTCATCGCCACGAATCGTGATGCTGTAACTCATCTTACAGATGCTCAGGAATGGGCAGGTCCGTCCTTCACACCTACTTTATCTGATTAATATAGGCACCACCACTCAATTTTGGTCAACTAAACACGAGAATCTGTCAATGTTTGATGGCCAAATTCCATGCTTTATGCTTATAATTCCAATTTACCCGATCTTGTTCTGAGCCCTTTTCAGGTGGTGGTTCAATGGTTGGTGCTCTTTGTGGATCCTGCCAGCGTGAGCCGCTGGTAGTGGGGAAGCCATCGACCTTTATGATGGATTATCTGTCAAATAAGTATGTTCCTTCCAATCTTTATCTTTGTCTGCTGCATCAGTTTCCAGTTCCTTCGAATTTCACTTTTCCGAGGCCTCAGGAAAGAGGGTTAGAAAGTGCATTTTCTGCCATGGTTGATGACCTGCACTAGAGGGTAAACGTTGTTTCTTTGGTTCCCACCATTGACAGGTTTGGCATTCTCAAGTCACAGATATGTATGGTTGGAGACAGATTGGATACCGACATTCTTTTTGGGCAAAATGGCGGTTGTAAAACTCTTCTCGTCCTGTCAGGTAGATCCATCGTACTGTAATATCTGTTCTTAGTGTCATAGGAACTGGATTTGACATAACCTTCTCTTTTGGCCAGGGGTGACCTCTTTGACGAAACTTCAAAGTCCAGACAACACTATCCAACCAGATTTCTATACCAGCAAGATTTCCGATTTTCTTTCACTTACAACTGCTTCCGTTTGAGCAAATGTACGAGTCCACTTCTTTCTCGCCCATTTCTTTTTTTCTCCATTACCGCATATATATCATTTAGAACCTTAGAAGTTCAGGATGTTGCATATTTTCAGCCTGTTAAACATGACGCTTCAACGCAGATTTGTCAAAGACTGATGGTCGCTATTTCGTTCCATTGGCAGCATCACAGGCAAGCTGTGTCACATTCCAATGCATTGATCAATACAGACTAAAAGGAATCATCCTGTGTTGGGAATTCAAATTTGTATTTGAGGTCCCTTTTTTTCTTTTGGCTTCAGCTGCTGTTGTATTATTCATAGCAGACACTGATGGGCATCCCCGTTCTGCACAAATGTATATTTACGACTTACAATGTAATGTGAATATGCGATGATTGTTACTTGAATCTCCGCTGCGTATCCAATTTTCCCGAATTTCCTTTGCTATTTTGGATTGATCATGTTGTTTCATGCTAACAAGGCTTTGAGTCCTGAACAGCTTGTGAATCAGAATCTTGCACATGTTATGTTTTCCAGTGGATGTGCAGATTTCAGATTATCATATAGATAGTAAAAGACACTTTGGTCATCTTTATAAGTATGTTTCCTTAACTTATCCTGGATAAAATAAGCATCTTTCAAGGATTTATAGGCCAAAAAACTAGGGTTAGAAGCTCCTAAATAAGAAGCTTGCGAAGATCGCCTCTAATCCTCACTCGCCCAATCCAATTTTAATGTAATGCAACCATCCGATCTAAACCTTGAATCTAGTTGAAGGGGTTATTGAGCTAAACGGAGTTATGAGTTATGACAGATTGTCAAGCTCGCAATCCGGATCTTAAGGCCTTGTTTGACAGTTGTGCATTTGTGTATGTCGCACTCGAGACTTACTATAGGATCTTACATATATTGTGTCTAGTAAACATAATTTTGGAAGAAATTTTAAAACCAAGAGAGGAGGAAAGAAACAAGGTTGTAGAAAAATGTGTTTATGGCTATGGAAAAATCTTAAAAAGCGCTTTGTATTTAAATGACTCAACTGCATTATTGCAATCTTGTATTCCAAACTCTTTTTAGAATTTGCATTGTAGTTTGAGTGATCTCTTGTAATTTTAATGCATTACCATCAAACAAATCCTAAACAAAAAAGGCTGTGTGGTGTGACCGTCCAAATATTTAGGGTTGTTATATGAGCCGACTAGCTCGAGCTCGGCTCAGGCTCAACTCGATAAAAGTTCGGTTCGAGCTCGTTCATTTTATAAACAAGCCGAGTATGATCACGTTTTTAAACTCGGTTTCAAGCTTGGCTCGCTCGATTTAAGCTCATATAGCTCGAATTTTGTGAAATTTCTAAAATTTCTTTAAGTTACCATACTTTGAGCAAATAGGGTTGATTAGTACTCGAAAAAACTTCGGCTCGAGCTTATTCATTTCATAAACGAGCCAAGTATGAACACATTTTTAAGCTCGAGTCTGAATTTAGGCTCGACTCGAGCTCGATTCGTTTCTAAACGAAGTGAATATGGACAAACAATATGCGGCTCGTTCGAATCAAATAACCGCCCTAAAAATATTTGATTTTGAGGTATCATAGTTTTGATCAATAATATTTTGATATTTTGAACTTTTTAATTATTTATAGTATCCAAGAATTAGGAGATATACCTAATTTCTCGAATATTTTCATATATTAGAAAATCGGCTTGTCTATTGTGTGCTCTAAGAACGTAGGATAAAGATATTTTAATGGGAAAGAAAACCCTAAAAAGAAATGAGTGAACCTCATAATATAATTTAAAATGTCTAAACCGGGTGGACGTGGATCTAGAGGAAATATTTTCCGATTTGGCTTCTTATCCTATTCTAACCAAACGGAACCTAATGTTTTCCCATTTCCCTCGTCTTCACCTGAGGAAGTAAGGTAGCCTTTCCACATTTACTTCTGTTCTTTTCCTTTTTAACATTTTGCCCTTCTCATCGTCTCTCTCCTCCTCTCGCCCCCTTGAAGAGGGCAACGCAACCAACCCCTCTCCTCCCCCTAAATTCGATCGCGATCTCCCTGTTGATCCCTCTATCCCCCTTCCATTTGCCATTTCTCGCTCCAATCAGCTCGCATTTCTACAATTTCAGCTGCGGAGCCGATCAATCGAAGGTTCTAGGGAAGGGAGGGGTCTCCCTAATTTCTAGGGTTTCGGATTTCTCTCCTGCCCGATTCTCTTCCGTTTGCGATGGATTCGGATGATGACATGCATGACGCGAACGATGTTGAGTCGCTCGAAGACTTCTACAGCGGCGACACCGTCGATTCTGATGATGCCGCCGATGGTGATTACGAGTTTATCGACAATGATTCTGACGATTCCGACGACCTTACCTTGCGTCGCCACCAGGTGATTTACCTGTTGAAGCTCGGCAAAAATTTTCGATCAGCTCACCAGTTAGCTTATATAGCTTTTCGATAGCATTTAGCGTGAATAAAGCTTAGTTCATACATTGATAAAAACTTCTATCCGTTTCATGAAGATGTTTGCTCTCTGATATTATGATTAGTTTGAAGTACAATTGCACAGAGTTAAGGTTTTCAGCTGAGGTTTTTTGAATATGTTTCATAATAAAGAGAATTTAAATCAGTTTATATGTCTGAACTAGAGTGGCTGACATTTTTTTTTTGTGTGTGTGAAAATAATAATCGCAATTGTGTTTTCTATTGCTTGGAGCTCTTTGTTAATATTTAGGTGGAACATATGACCATTGGGTGGAGCCGTGGATGTTGGTGGTTAGGACATTTTATCTTAATTTGATACTCTGATAGTATCAGTAACAAAGTTTCAGTTGATTGTGACAGTGTGCTTTTAAATGACGGTTACATGTTGATCTTAGTGTCGCATGCAATTTGTTTTGGAGGATAGAGTGCCAAAGAGTAGTTTTTAATGGGAAATACTCCGTTTGGTGCATTTACTATTTTACTCTTTTTTCTGTGTAAATACTTTTGAACTCTTAGTTGCTGGGATCCTATGATCTTTGAATGTTTGGTTCCTCTAAGATAGCTGTATGATGTCTACTAACCTGGTACATTGCGTGTTTAGCATTACAGGCCTATTTGTATTACATGGTAAGGTGAATAATTTTGGATTTTGCTTTGACAGTTTGACTCACCTCACAATAGATGTTTATTTGTTAGCATATGCATAAAATTGGAATAGTATTGGTGATATGCCTGCATTCTTACTAGTTTTCCATCAATTCATAGATGTTATACTAAATCCGAGTTTTATGTTCAGCAAAGCTATACAACATTAAGTGAAGCTCAAATTTCTCAATGCCAAGAAGATGATATTACAAGGATATCTATGGTGCTTTCTATTTCAAGGGCTGAAGCTGGAATTCTTCTTCGCTACTATAATTGGTAAAACTATTTTGTTTCTCAAGCTGCCAGATTTATATCAATATGCCTTTAATTCTTTTCCCTTTTGCTCTCATGTCATCGGTTCGGTATTTGGTTTTTATTAGTAAAATCAAATCATCAAACTGTTTGTATTTTGGGCTTGGCTGCTTGAGTGTGATGTACTCGTGCTCTGGTATTTATTTACTGATAAAGCTTTAGCAATTTTGACTTGTAGGAGTGTCAGCAAAGTGCATGATGAATGGTTTGCCGATGAAGAGAAGGTTAGAAAGGAGGTTGGTCTATTGGAGAGCCCGGTTGTAGATCTCTCCAGTGCAAGAGAAGTAAGTCTCGGACCTTAATATGTGTTGGCCCATCTTTCAGATGTTAGAGATGAACACTTAAGAAGATTTGGTTTACTAGTTTTCAGATTCTTCTCTGCACGTGTAAATTTTATGTTTTTTTTTTTCGTTGTTGATTGACTTGGACAGTTGACATGTGGTATCTGTTTTGAGACCTTTCCAAAGGATGCCATTTATGCAGCTGCATGTGGGCACCCATTCTGTAGCTCATGCTGGGCAGGTGATTTGCTTTCTTTTGACCTAGTCATTTATAGCAACATTTTCCATGTTACTTATTGTATTTTTCAGAAGACAGTAAAGATAAGCTAGAAGACCATGTGTCTATTAGTCACTGCTGCCAGGAGGCCTATTTCAGTATTGCCTTAAGAAGTTTTATGGGTCCATGCTTTGACTTGCCTCAGATGGCCTGGTGTTTATTTTTCTGTATGTATGTCCGGTGTTTGAAACTTTGGGCTTGCTCAGTTTACTGCTTCACTTTAAATATGTCTGCTGTCTCCTCACACTGTTTTCTTAGACATTGGTGGTTGAATATGTGGTAATGGTCTGTATATTTTTGTCCTTTTTCTTCCAAAACTATTCTTCAGCCTCTAGCTAGCTTTAACTTCAAACTTCTTTATTAGAATTTATACATACTTTGATTTTGGCCTCATCCTTGATGGATTTACTCATATATAGGCTATACAAGCACTGCGATCAATGATGGGCCTGGGTGTCTGATGTTGCGATGTCCTGATCCATCTTGTGCTGCTGCTGTGGGTCAAGATATGATAAATGCATTGGCTCCTGAGGATGATCGCAAGAAGTATGCCCGTTATTTTCTAAGATCTTATATTGAAGACAACAGAAAGGTAATTGCAAATTGGTGTTGAATGAAATGATTCATAAATATTGTCAAGTAGAAACCATGCCAGCAGATAGGATAGATATATTGGGAAAAAAAAACTTAGTGATGATTACTGGGCATGTTAAAGTGCTGCTAAGCCATTTTCTCCTAACTCATTTCCATATGTTGTACTCACTATTCTTAATAGCTCACTTTAGGAGAAAGACTTGGTTCTAAATCATACCCTTTATTTTGATAGGCCTCATATCTGTCTGCTAAGTTCCGTATGATAGTTTATTTATTTATTTATACATTTTTGGTGCTTAAGACATCTTAATTGTTCCCTTTAATTCCTTTTCTTTGAATACAATCTCAGTAGTTCCCTTCCAGACCTTTGCTTTAAATACTATCTGAATGGTTCTCCTATAGATAGACATGTTTTTAACTGCTTGCTTTTGTGTCTTTTCTCTGTCCAGGCCAAATGGTGTCCTGCACCTGGCTGTGATTATGCTGTGGATTTTGTTGTTGGTAGTGGCAGCTATGATGTTACATGCCTCTGCTCTTACGGCTTTTGCTGGAATGTAAGTTGTGACGAAGTTCCAGTCTTGATTGAAAATGGTTGTTATAGTTTATCTATGAAGTGGACAAGTGTTGATGAATTTCTTCTTTGTATTTTCACTGCCTTTTGCCATTCATTTTTTTTTTTACTTACCTTGATTTTCTTTTTCCTCTTGATGACCTGTATGATTTCCTATATGCAGTGTACAGAGGAAGCTCACAGGCCAGTTGACTGTGGAACCGTGGCCAAGTGGATTTTAAAGAATAGTGCAGAATCCGAAAATATGAATTGGTATGTACTGACCTTTCATCTGTGTTATTACTTGGTCCTTGCTTTGTACCTTTTGCCAAGTAGCTGTCGCTGTTATATAAACATGGTATGAACTGAAATGGTAAGCAGGATCTGGATATCTTAATAATATATTATTTTCTTGTGTTATTAGTGACTATCCCATTTGACTAATGCTGAATTTAGCAGAAAATCTGGTGTATATTGGCACTCTGCTTGATCGTATCTTTTAGCTAGGTCATGCTTTAAAAGATGTTGGTATATCATATTTTTTTAGGCTTAGATCTAGTTTATAAAGCACTTTGGGAGACCTGAGTAGTTCATTTAGGCAGTTTTTTTTGTTTTTTGTTTTGTTTTGTTTTGTTTTGTTTGTGTAATGCTGCTTTCTCCATTTTTATTTTTCAAAATTGAAATTCTTTAAGGACCGGTCTGATGATGATAGGTTAGATAGGTCTAGGAGTTGGGAGTTATGTCCATATCATAGTTACATGATTTATTTTATGAATCATTACCAAATAGTATTTTTCCTGGCAGGATACTGGCCAACTCCAAACCATGTCCCAAGTGCAAGCGTCCAATTGAGAAAAACCAAGGATGTATGCATATAACTTGTACGCCGCCCTGTAAATATGAGTTTTGCTGGTAAGTTCAGGCAAGCTGTCTATAATGCCCTCTGTTTAAGTCTTCAGCTTCCATTTTTCTACATATACCATTCATTGTTTATTATGTCTCACTTTATGCAAGTGTGCAGGCTTTGCCTGGGTGCTTGGACTGATCATGGTGAGAGGACTGGTGGCTTCTATGCATGCAATCGATATGAAACAGCAAAGCAGCAAGGAGTTGTAAGATGATTTTTCATGTGTATTGTGTGTGCATACATCTTATCCTCTTAGTCTTAGCCACATTTATGACATATCAATGCAAAATATATTATAGCTAGGACTCTTTCCCGTTTTGTTGCAGTATGATGATGCTGAGAAAAGACGGGAGATGGCAAAGAACTCACTGGAGCGATACACTCATTATTATGAAAGATGGGCAACCAACCAGTCAGTATGTACAAGTCCATTGAATTTGGCTAATTTCTAAATAATGTTTGCAATTTTCTAGTGCTCTTTTTGTCGGTCTTCCGATGCTGGCTTGAAAGTTCTTTTTGGTCAGCTATACCTTACCATGTTTCATAATTATGAATGTGTCTCTCATCTGTTTCATTTGTTGACCCCTTTCCTGCAGTCTAGGCAAAAGGCAGTTGCAGACCTTCAGCAGATGCAAAGTGTGCATGTAAGTGAACCTTATCAGTTCCTGTGAAATTATTTTGCCTAGAAATTGGCTAGTTGCTATGAACTTCTGTGGTGATAATTTTGAGAAATGTATGGCTAACTATATATTTACATGGACAATATCTTTATGAAACTTACTGACATTGTGAACAGCATGAATCTTTCACCCTTCTAGGAGGTTTTATACTTCCATTGTGTGCGGGAGTGCAGAAACTGCCCTTTGATTTTCACAGAGGCATACTTGCACTTAGATTAACAAAGTAAAAGAGCTATTTCGTCTATTTGTAATATCTGGATATATATAGTTATCATCCCAACTTTCTCCATGTGGCCTCAGTACACTTGCTCGTTCTGCCTGATTTGATTTTTGGGTCACATGATTTCCAGTTTTGGCATTGCAATTTTTATGAATTCTTTTAGATTGAGATGGTTCCTGGATTTTTTCAGTTGGAGAGACTTAGTGACGTACAGTGCCAACCAGAGTCACAACTGAAGTTTATAATAGAAGCATGGTCACAGGTAATAATTAGCTGTATAAGTTATCCTGTGCGTGCTCTTCAAGATATTGTAGCTCCTTGGTCCTTACATGATTGTTCGTGTTTTGCAGATTGTGGAATGCAGGCGAGTCTTGAAGTGGACATATGCATATGGTTTCTATCTCCCTGAACATGAGCATGGAAAGAGGCAGTTCTTTGAGTACTTGCAGGGTAATGTCATTTGGTGTAATTTTCATTTGGAGTAAAACATATTTGCAATCATGTTGATGACTTTCTTCTCTGCAGGTGAAGCGGAGGCTGGGTTGGAACGGCTTCATCAATGTGCAGAGAAGGAGCTGCAAGCATACCTAACTGCAGAAGGCCCATCAAAAGACTTCAATGAATTCCGCACAAAGCTAGCGGGTCTGACCAGGTACATAATTGGTGCCATTTTTTGCCAAGGAACTGTTGTGTGTCATAAACCTTGCACATAGAATATAAAATTTCCTCATCTCCTAATATATCACTTTTTGACAACAGTGTAACCCGAAATTACTTTGAGAACCTAGTACGAGCTCTCGAGAATGGTCTATGCGACGTGGATTCCCATGGTGCCTCCAGTCGGGCAACTGTCTCGAAAACCTTGGGAGGCTGTGGTAGCAGCAGCAGCAGCAACAGTAGGAGCAAAAGTGGAAGAGGAAAGGGCAAAAGTGGACCAAGTAGGACCGTAGATGATTCAGACCACTGGTCCTGTGAACGCTGCACATTTGCAAATGCCAAGTCTGCATCCGTTTGCCAGATGTGCCATCAACGAAGGTAACTCTCTCTTCTGCTGCCTGGGTCTCTTTGGCATTAATAAGGTAACTTGATAAGGTTTAATGAGGTGACCTAATAAAGGGTTAATAAGGTAACCAATAGATGCCTTAAAAACAAATGAATATTTTGTCGAGCACACCCTAACTTGGCTACAAGGCCCTTCTCTGGTTCATAAAGCTTACAATTTTCTCAAGTTTGGTGCTTCATCGAATTTCATATTAGGCCCGATTAAAGCAAACCAATGGTTAGCGATCATCATAGAGGACTTGGCGAAATGGAGAACGTGGACCCGGAGATGGGAGGGAAGTGGGCAGCATTTCGCGCCGAGTGCTGTACCTGTGCTGTTTCAGGTAAAAATAGAAAGAAAGAGAACCAAGCATCTTTCTGTATATAGGTGTTGCTTTGAGGATGATGCTTAAAGTATTTCCACAGAGAGTGGATATCTCTATATGTGTTTATTGCTGGTGGCCATGGTAGGGTTTTAGCTTTAAATTTGTTGTGATAGGCCTGGAGGAGTTTTCCAGGCGCCTTGTTGTGAAAGTGAAAAATTATACCCCCTTTATGATATGATATGAAATTATTAATAAGCTGCTTTTAGCTTGTGGAATTGAATTTGTAATAATTATAAAAGAAACCCACTTATTTGTGTGGTCTTACTGAAATATTCTTCCTTTTTAGGATGTTCATTTGAAGAGTGAGACTATTAACAAGACGGTGAAATAACTATTGATAAGATAAAGTTTGCTAAATTGCTCGACAAACCCTTTTTAATTTTAGAAAATATTTATGAATTGAATTAAGAGCGAAACCTAATTCAATTACTCAGTACATAACTCCCATCTATCCATTAAGATCCCATAAATTAATACATACATCATTACAGACTTGAAAGATTTCACTATTTTCATCCTGGTTGTTTATTAATCTACCTGTTGTGCTTTTGTTTCTAGGTTTTTTTTTGATAATGTAATAATTCGAAGGTTGATTTTTGTTTCTAGCCTTTTGTAACAAAAGTTCAAATAGTCATGCAGCCACGCAGTAACCACAAAGTGAACTATTGTTTTTGCCTTTTTACTAAAAGTTTAAGAAGTTCACCTAACTTAATGGCTTCGCTATTGCAATATCAGAGTTGGCTTCGTCGCCTTTGCTATCAACGACGCACCGCTTTGTCTGATCCCCAAGTAGTAAAACCAAACCTATATATTGAAGAAATTCGAAAATCGAATCTCAAGAAAATGGGAATAAGAAAAGCGTTTTCAGGAAACAGTGAAAGCAAAAAATAGAGATTCGTACCATTAAGAGAAAATAAGACGCTTTGACGCTGTCGGCGAGGATACATTGCTTAACAAATCGGTGAGATCCATAGTGCTACTATATACGCTCGGAGTTCTCAGCCGAGACTAACACATGCTAGGCTAATAGTACCGAGCTTTGTGCATATGCTTGGATGACAACAATGAGCTTGTTGCTCGATCATCCTCAACCCATTATACCGAACCCCCTCACAACAACAGGTGCAATAAAAAATCGAAAATTCGATGTATCGATATCAACCACCAACAAGGGGAGGGCAAAAGGTGTTGACTCCGAGTAGTAGGCTTCGACATCAGATGACCATTGGTGTTTGCATCCATTGGCAATTGGACTCCCATGTATAGTTGCATTACCTACGTAACTAGTGGCGGAGCCATAAAATTTTCGGAGAGGAGCACAATTATACATGTACGATATCATTTTGGATTAAATCGGCATAAAGAATTTTATATATTACAATAGTAAATGATGTTATTTTATGATAAAATATTGTCATCGGTTTGTGATAAAACACTATCATTTTTTTCCTGTTAAAAAAATAAATAGGTAAAATATCGGAAAAAAATAATTAAACAAGGATAGTAAAACCAATATAATAAACATTAAGTTGATATTAGGGCTGTTATATGAGTTGAGTAGCTCGATTTCGAGATCTTGTTAATAGCCTTATGTTATTTGAAAATGACTGTTTTGCCCTCACCTTTTGAAACAAGTGTGAAATTTCAAAAAAGAAGGATTACTATTTTTGTATCATGAATATATAATAGAGTTGTTTTCTGCGTTTTACACATAAGTTATTGAAACAAGTGTGAACTTTCAAAAAAGAAGGATTACTATTTTTGCATCAGGAAGTATCATTGCACCTAGGGGTGGGCACGGGACGGGATTGAGCCGGGACGGGACTCGTCCCGCGAAATTTTTACGGGACGGGACTCGTCCCGCGAAATTTTTACGGGACGGGATTGACACTTTTTTTTCGGGACGGGATCGGGACGGGATGGTGTCTGGACGGGACGGGATCGGGACGGGACGGGCCTTGTCCCGCAAATAAAAATAATAAAATATTATATAAATTTGCAAAGTAAAAAAATGTTTTCATAATTCATTAATTTGTATAATATGTTGAATACAGTATTCTTCTCAACTATATTATTCAATAATAATAATAATAATAATAATATTATTATTATTATTATTATTATACTATTTAATATTATAATACTATTATTAATTCATACAATGATTGTATAATTAATTATAATGTTCAACATATTTGGCTACATTATCTTACTAGATCAGGACGGAAAGGGATTGAGACGAGATTCACCAGATACTGTCTCATTATCGATTGATAGTTGGGAAGAATACCGTATTTAGCTATTTGCCTCTTGTAGCTCTAAATGGGTCTAATAATAATAATAATAATAATAATAATAATAATAATAATAATAATAATAATAATAACTGTATGTAAGCCATTTCTATAATAATAAAAATTATTATTATAAAATAATAATAATAATAATAATGCCACGCTATAATTAAAAAAATCATAATAATAATATTATTACTTATTTTTATTTTTATTATTATAAAATAATTATACTTTACAAGAAAAAATATAATATGATATAATATTATGATAATAATATAATAATAATAATTTTATTATAAAGTAATATTATTATTATTAAATTATATTATAATATTATATAATAATAATATTATTATTATAATCAATTATTATTATAAATTGAAAATTATTATTATAATTATAAATAATATTTACTCAAATAATAATATTATTATTATTATAAACAAATATTATTATTATTATTATTATTATTATAAATGGAAGATTATGATTATAATTATAGCTATAATATTTGCTCAAAATAATAATACTAATAATAATATATTATTATTATTATTATTATTATTTTATAATAATAATAATAATAATAATAATAATAATAATAATAATAATAATAATAATAATAATAATATGCGGGACGGGACGGGATTTGCGGGATCCCACCGGGATCGTCCCGCGTTTCGTCCCGCATAATTTTTGCGGGACAGGATCGGGACGGGATTCGCTATTTTGTCCTAAATCCCACCGGGATCTGGACGGGACCGGAACGGGATCGGAATTTGCGGGATTTATGCCCACCCCTAATTGCACCCCTTGTGTTGTATCCATCAATGGCACATTCCATCAACAACAATATGTTAGTGGAGGGATTGTGGTGGTTTTATATTTTATATCAAGAGATTCAAATTTTGATTTTTCTTGAAAATATAGAGTTATTTATGAGTGAATGATCATCTTCTTAAATGAGTCGCAACTCGAATATTCGATCTAAATATAGAGCGATAGAGTCTAATCGAATTGGAATAAGGTGAGAAAAAAATTAAATAGCCAATTCGATGTGCAATAAATGAGATTATTAGACCATTAAGGCCTATTAAAAGACTGAATGTATGAATAATAAAGTGTGGTAAACTCCAATGGTGGTGTGCAATTGTGTAAATGTGTATATTTTACACAATTATGAGCTTCAATGGTTGTTTTATGAGTGCTCAAATGTGTACATTTGAGCATGAAGTGTGTATATTTGAGCACAAAATCCCCCCTATGTGCAAAAACTTTCCCACTTTTTGATAAAGTGGATAAAAGCTTTATCCAATGAGAAGAGAGAAGACATGGTTTCATAAATGGCTTTTTTTTATCATTTTTTTTATAACTAAATTTGATTTAATATAAAATAAATTAATATAATAAATTTCATTTAAAAAGTCGCATCTAATGACTAAGAAATTCATTTAAATATTTAAGTTTAAATCTAACAAAAAAATTAAGTTAGATTAGTGATATACATTTTTTAAGAAATAACCATCCAATTTTGTGAACAATATTGAAATTTTGATTTTTCAAATTGTGGTGAAAATTATATTTTTTTATATCAAAATATGCGTAATAAAAATTTATAATACAAAATACATATTTAATTTTTAATAGATATTAATCACAATTAAAATGTGAAGATAAATATAGATTACTTGGTTATTAAAAGAGATGTGTGCAAAAAATACACACTTTAACCAATGGAGTAAAATGCTAAAAAGTAGTGTGCAAAAATACACATCTTGTATAAATGTACACATTTACACACCTAACCATTGTGGATAGTCTAAATACCTTAAATGGGCTTACCTATTAAGCCATTGCACATATCCTGTATGAAATAATAAAATCTCTTGCCTCTTTTACTCTTTTTCCTGTTCTATCCTCTTAATCAATCTCGAGTGTGGATCTCCTACAACCCTTAATGTATGTCCTTGGTGTGACACAAAATTATTTGTGGTATTTTTTAATTATAAAAAAATTATATTTATATTGTACATGTTTAATAATATATATTTGCATATTTTTTTCTTACAAGATGATATTTTAATAATTATTATAATTAATATTCTAAAATAATGACTCTTCTAATTTTAATATTTTCAAAAACATTATTTTATATTAAAAAGTTATACAAATATATGTTATTTGACATATAGAATGTAAATATAATTTTTATAATTAAAAAATACCACAAATAATTTTGTGTCACACCAAGAGCACATTAAGTGTTTTAGGGGATCCCTACTCCTCAATCTCTCTCCTTCCTCTCTCAATTCACCATTAAAATTTAATGGTTTCCCTATGTCTTCATCGAGTGCTAGCTTGAAACTCCGTCAACGTTTAGCTTAGTCTTTTATGTCCTTATCTCGTGGTGGACGATTTGGTTGACTATCCTCATCTTTTTGAAATCTTTTGATGGCTTCTCAATTTGCAATTTGAGTTTGTATGGATTTGTCGATATTGTAAAAGGATAGTAATTTTGTTCCTTTAAAACCAGATAGACCATGTCATTCGTTTTCGAAATACATTTGTAATTGGGTCTACTATTTAAAATTTGTTTGTGGTGAGATTACATTTTACAAACAAATGATAATCATCTTTACTTGAATTCCCACACATATATATAACACACGAGAGGGATGATAATTCCTTTATAAGTAATAAATTTAATTATATGTTAAAAAAAGGAAGAATACGGCACACAATAAAAGAAAACACTTTTTATGTGTTGTCAAGAGGGGTAGATGGTTCATTCACATGTCAGTCTGGCGATCATTCGCTCTATCAATTTATTAAGCATTATTGTATTTGTCCAGTATTTCGAATTCTTACCTGTATATATAAAAGAGCATGGTGTTGGTGTACTCATTTACCCATGTTTTTTTTAAAATTTTCTAGTCTTAAAAAAAAACAATTTTGTATTGTAATTATAATATATATTATAATACAAAATTATACATTATAAGTTATAATAACTAACCAACCAAACATACCCTAATTCCCATTGCTTTTCAATCTATATTTTTGTTTCCTTTCCCTAATTAGAAAACTTTCCTTCTCAAAGATATATAAAACAAAGAGCAGCGAGTACATTGATTTTGGGGCGTGTTTGGATTCCTTTTTGGTAACTCTCTTTGCTTTTTGTTAAACTGAATTGCACTCTCCTATATGTAACGTTGAATTTGCAGTTTCAGAATCAACTAATGAAACACCAATTCCCTTCAAACTCCATCTCTTTCCTCTCTTCTCTGTAATTCTCAAGGCTGATATTTTTGGACTCTATCATCACCATGGAAGCCACCAATTCCATGATTGATCAAGTGCAGCAACCACTTCCGTTTGCTAGAAGGTATGTATTACTGCTTCCAATTCACTAATTATAGAGAAGATCGATGAAGCATTGAAGTATTAGAACTAAAGGATCAATCTTTGTTAATTATGTGGTAATTACATGATTAAAGTTTGCAACTTTAGAGAGGTTTTCATTCATTCCATGAATTTTGAGCCTTGATTTGGTCTGCACGTTCAGCCAGCACTGGATCAGCCTTCTCTTTAAGTAGTCGGATCTGAATTTCTTGCAAACACGCCCTTAAGCTTCTGGGCAAAGATGAATTGCTTCGATCCAGTGACTTACAAGCACTCGAAATCAATGCATCAAAAGCACTCTCATTGCACCAGGAAATTTAAAAGCAGGTATATATGCCTAGCCCCAATGTAGTCAAGATCACTTAAATTACAGTCTGTCGTAATTCGGTGTAGCTCCTCAAAGCAATCGTGACTCGCTGCTATGGTCGGCCACTTATCTGCAACCTCATATATGCAGTTAAAATCACCAAGAACAGCCCATGGACCGCTGACAGTCAGACTATCCTTTTTATAGTTGTCAGCATAAACAAACGAGACCACAAACTCAAATTTCCCATCCGGAGTAGTCACTTTACAGTGCATAATCTGAGGCCTGACAGACAAGCATGAGGCTCTTCCTCACATCTTCCACCTTATTCTGCGAGACTTTAGTTTGTAGAAATCCTATTAATGAGATATCATTATCCCAACAATAACTAGTCATTAAGTTATTTTTAAGGTGGTCATTTAAACCACATATATTCCAAGCACCAAATTTGATCACTCTATCCATGACAAACCCCTTTGTGAGTGCTACACTCACCAGCGACTTCAGTGTCATCGATTCCTTCCTGCACCGAACAATCAAGCCGAAACTCCCCATTCTCTTCCATCTCATCTGACCCCAGAGGCTCATAATGGAATTTGCCATCTTACGGGTGGTTTGGTATCGATATATATCTTAGATATCAAGATATCGGTATCGGGCGATATCGATATCAAGTGATACCTCCCAAAAAATGAGTATATCAAAATAGACCAAATTTGATATCTAGATATCAACTGATATCGATATATGACTATTAATTACCAAACACAGATATCAAGCGATATATTATGCATACCAAACACTAGATATCGATATCGGGGCTGATATCTGATATCTAGATATCAATACCAAACGACCCCCTTAAAGGTTATTTGCAGTCTCACCCCCCTTAGGAAATGATTGCTTCATTTTCCTCTTGCTAACTGGAGTGGTCCAATCTGCCTCCTTCTGTTGCACCTCACACTCAGAGTCCTTAAACACGCGTAAGTCTCCGCCACGTACATCCTCCTCTCTAATTTTCAAGAATCCCTTTTTCACATCCTTATGGAGCGTTAATTAGCTTCTCAGCGGCCGATATATTCCGGTTCTCGATCGGTGAACAGCCTCGCAAAGCTCTTTTGGAAGCTTGAAAAAAGGGGTCACCTTTCTTCTCCGTATCAGATCTGGCATGGCACCCTGAGGTTCAACTTTTTCCCCATCCGTACTCGAGGACCGCATAAATGCCCCACCAGACTGTACGTACTGCACTCGACTCATTCAATTTCTGCTTACCTTAATTTGTTGGCCTCATCTTCTCCATTACTCTTCTTCTCACCCTGGTAGTTGCCACTCTCGATCCAGCCTTTCTCTCCATCCTCCCAAACCCTAGCTAGCTGCTGTCGTGCTTCCAGATTCCAACCTCTGACTCCGACGGGGCTTTAGGAGTGAGTAAGCTTGGCCTCCAAGCACAAATCTTTCGTGGTATGCTTGTAACAATTCTCTTTCTTATTTCATGGGGTCGATCAATTTGCTTTGTTAGTATCACGAGTAATTCATCGTTGGGTCAAAAATTGTTGTATACATTTCTTAATTATCGCATGAGTTGCAAGTTTTCCATGTCCTCCTCTACTGTGTGATTGTTTCCTCTCATCCTTTATCTTCTTGACCCGTCAGCTTAGGTCCTTCGTTTGCCGGACCCAGTTCCCGCCGGCGAACCACCGCCGCCGCCACATCAGCACCCAAGATCTCCCTCCATTGCAATTGCAGCAATCATCATCTAGCAGCAAACACACCCCATAGGCCATAGGTTGGTTGGTTACACATCGCCATCATCCCCAACCAATTAAGGTCAGAATTCAAATCCCTAAAAAAAATAAAAAAATTAAAAAAATTAAAGCCCTTTCCCTAATTAGAAAACTTTCCTTCTCAAAGATAAAACAAAGAGCAGCGAGTACATTGATTGCCTTTCAGTTGTTAATTTATTATTCAGGCCGTACATTGATTTTGGGGCGTGTTTGGATTCCTTTTTGGTAACTCTCTTTGCTTTTTGTGGTTTCAGAATCAATTAATGAAACACCAATTCCCTTCAAACTCCATCTCTTTCCTCTCTTCTCTGTGATTCTGAAGGCTGATTTTGGACTCTATCATCACCATGGAAGCCACCAATTCCGTGATTGATCAAGTGCAGCAACCACTTCCGTTTGCTAGAAGGTATGTATTAGTACTGCTTACAATTCACTAATTATAGAGGAGATCGATGAAGCATTGAAGTGTTAGAACTAAAGGATCAATCTTTGTTAATTATGTGGTAATTACATGATTAAAGGTTGCAACTTTAGAGAGGTTTTCATTCATTCCATGAATTTTGAGCCTTGATTTGGTATGCATTGATGTCTAATTGCCTTTTTTTTTTCCTTCTGAAAGTTATCAAGTGGAAGCACTTGAGAGATCCATCAAACAGAACACAATTGTGTTCTTGGAGACAGGTTCTGGCAAAACCCTAATTGCCGTCATGCTTTTGAGGAGTTATTCACATTTCCTGAGACTCCCTTCGCCTTACAAAGCCTTTTTCTTGGTCCCAACTGCTGTTTTGACTGCTCAAGTAAGTTTCTTTTTTCCCATTGTTTTTGTTTCAAGACCTCAATCATCTGAACCTTTCGGAAAATACGGAAAATATGACCTTGGATAGAGATCACTGCAGGAGGTGCATTTAGGCTGCTGATGTGTAGTACGTGTTTTAGGCTTTGGTTGTTGTGTCCTATTGTCTGGGCTTATTTTCTGTCTTCTTTGTTGGCTCTCTTTTTTATTTTTCCTTCTGTGAAGCCTGATATCTTGTGTTACTAGTTTCCTATTGTTCTGGGTCTCTCAGAAACACTCTCTCGAATTGTTCGGAGAAAGAGCGCGTACATTCTGACCCCCAGATCCCGCTTAATCGCGGGACTTACTGAGTTGTTGTTGTGGTTGTTTTTGTTTCAAGCATCTGAATCTTGGACTTAATTATCTTGGGTATGTTGTTGTGGGTAGCAATCTGAAGTTGTGAAAGCTTTGACTGATCTGAAAGTGGGGACTTACGTTGGCGAAATGGGGCTGAAGCTTTGGGATGCTGATACCTGGAAACAGGAGTTGGATAAGCATGAGGTGAGTTTGATCTTTGAAATCGGTTTGCGAAAATAGGCCAACTAACTAGTCTTCAATGTGTATCGATCCACCGAAGAGATGAAGCTGATGATTTATTTGTGTTGTGTACTTTGTAGGTCCTTGTAATGACTCCTCAGTTACTATTGAACGCGTTGAAGCACAGCTTTATCAGCCTAGGGCTGATCAAAGTTCTCATGTTCGACGAATGCCACAATGCGAATGGCAATCATCCTTATGCACTAATAATGAAGGTAGTATCTTAGGATGTTTCTTATGATGATCTCGATTGAATGACAGATTCATAATGTTTTGTATTGTATCTGCAGGAGTTCTATCATCCCCTCTTACACAAGTCTGAAGTTCCGAGGATATTTGGTATGACGGCGTCTCTGGTTAAAGCAAAAAGTATGTATCCTCTCATAACTCTTAAGAGTTCTTAACATAAAAGGTTTCCTATCAATGTTAAAAATTTCTCAATTTCTTGCAGCTACTGACTATTGGGAAAAGATTAAACAGCTTGAGAATCTCATGGATTCCAAGGTAAATACTGATTTTTCGTTTCCAACCTTGTGTTTTGGTTATCTTTCGTCGTCGTCTAGTAATCTCATGATGGATGAAATTTTCGTCTGTTGAAGGTTTACACTTGTGCCAACCAATCTGTGCTTGCTGATTGCATTTCGTTTCCAACCGCCAAGTTCAAGTTTTATGACCAAAGTCTTCCTCCTCTTTTTAAGGATGTAAACTCCAAGCTATCCGAGTTGTTGGCAAAGGTATGCTTGATTTCTTATAGCGCAATTTCGTTCTTGTTGGGAGAATGTGAAGAGACCAAAGAGTCTCACATTGATAATATGAACAAACAAGCCTTAATTAGTATATAAACTAGTCGGCTACTCCTCCCATTGCCAATTGCTTTTAGAATATTGATAATGTCTCCTGTGACGATATTTCAGCACATGAGCTCTCTCCAGGAGAAATCTGTCAGAAAGTCTATACAAAAATCTTGCAAGAAGAAACTAAACAGCCTGGCCTCAACGTTCGCGTACTGTGTATGTGAACTCGGTCTTTGGCTTGCTTTGAAGGTACTGCCATAGCCATTACTTGGTTCTAGGTTGTCGTTTTTCGAATAAGGAACTATATATGACTTCTCAAACCTCCTCCTGTGTGTGTATCAGGCAGTAGAGTCCTACTCTTCAGTAGAAGATAGGCACTATTGGAGCAAGAATGCCCTTGTTAAATCCGTCTTGGAAGGCTTCAATCTCGACATGCAAAGCCTGTTCTTGTCGTATTTTCCTTCGTGCTCAGAGTGGTCAGTTTATGATGGCATTGAGGCTAATACGAAAGCCGGTTTCTTGTCCAAGAAGGTGATGTCTCTTCTTGAATCCCTTCGCGAATACAGGTCTGTTGTCTTCACTTGGTAATCCACTGTACTTTCTAAGGTAAAAAAACATAGTTCTCTATATGAAAAAAACATTTGCTTCTTTACACTTGTAGGGATACAAGAGACTTGAGGTGTATAGTCTTCGTCGAGAGGGTTGTCACCGCGATTTCCCTTCAATCTTTTCTGCAAGAAGTGCTTCGGAGAGACTGCGAGTGGGAGACGAAGTACGTTGCAGGGAACAAGCATGTTTTGCAGTCACAGAGCAGAGTGGAACAGAAGAAGATCATCGACGAGTTTCGTGAAGGGAAAGTATGAATTCATTGATCTCAATCTTCATTTGCTGTTGCATTGTTGTGTATATAGTTAACCGAGCTATGTTGCACTTGTAGACGAATATCATTGTCGCGTCTTCGGTTCTTGAGGAAGGCCTGGATGTTCAGAGCTGTAACTTGGTCGTAAGATTCGATCCTTCATCCAACATTTGCAGCTTCATTCAATCTAGAGGTCGAGCTCGGATGAAGAACTCAGAATTCATTCTCATGGTGAAAAGGTATCATGTTTTTTTTTTCATCCTAGAAAGGAGCCTAATGTCTAAAAACTTGATGCTTGTCAAGGTTATTAGAGTCGGGATTTTAGGATCGAATCACAACAGGGTATGTGGATCATCCTCGAACTATAATTAAAAAATAATATATATATATATATATATATATATATATATATATATATATATATATATATATATATATATATATATATAAAACAAAGTGGATTAATTTAAAGTTATATAATTAGGAAATAAGATGTCATTTAGACAATATGTTTTCACTTCAAGACATAAAAAGTTAAACTTCTGATCTTAGGCATTGCCATATTGGTTAAAAGACTCGAAAATAATTGTCTCTAAGCCATTTTTCACATTTTATACATAAATCTGTATGTTTAAACACTCCAAAATTAACCAATGAAACAAAACAAATGTTTAAAAAATATAAATTGTTAATAAAACTCAGATCGTGTAGGATCGTAAGATCATATCGATCCATTAAGATTCTAAAGATCCCACAACTGATCGAGATTCTAATAACATTGATGCTTGTTGTTGTTGATTGATATGTTTGATGAGCAGCGGAGACGATTCAGCGCTAGCTCAAGCGAACATCTTCATGGCGAGCATTGAAACGATGCGTTCTGAGGCTCTACAACACTCGTCGATTCCTTGTGAACCAATGCAGCTTAGCACGTCAGATCAAACGGTTTATCGCGTGGAAACGACTGGAGCAGCAGTGACATTGAGCTATAGTGTCTCTCTGATCAACTTCTACTGCTCAAGGCTTCCATCAGACGAGTAATTTGTCGAAAACTCATACCAATTTCTCGGTATCTGATCACTGTTTCTAAGCCTGCAGTGGCTTTCATGTCCTGCAGGTACTTCAAGCCAACGCCGCGTTTCATCCTTGACAATGCCTTGGAGACTTGCACTTTGCAGTTTCCGAATAGCTGTCCACTTCAATCAGTAACTGCCAAAGGCTGCGACAAAGCGTCGAAGCAAAGGGCTTGCTTGGAAGCTTGCAAGAAGCTCCACGAGATGGGCGAGTTAACTGATCATCTAGTTCCCGATACCATGGAAGAGGCAAATGTCGAAGAACTCGGTAAGCAAGCAAGCAAAAGCAACTCTCTTTTTTATGATGGATTTGGGAAATTGCTCTTATTACTGAAGTCCGTTAGGACTCGAGCTGGGGTCGTGTCCTCTTTTTGGTCTCTTCACATTCTTTCAACACTTATGTTCTTTACTTACCTTGAAATGTTAGATGAAGAGGAGCCATACAACGATGAGCAAGCTCGATACTTCCCACCCGAGTTAGTCAGTATCAGGTCTATTGGACATGAATCAGAGTCATACCATGGCTACCTACTTGAGCTGAAGACGAGCTTCGATTGCAGTGTCCCCGTGCACAATGTGATCTTGGCTCTCAAGACGAAGCTCGATCTAGACGAATGTAGCGCTCTAGGAAACATTCAAGTTAACCGAGGGAGCTTGGATGTGAAGATGAAGTATTTGGGAAAGGCCGAGTTTAGTCACGCCCGGGTAAGCTATGTTTGGTAAAAGGTAGTTGATAGGGTAGCTGAAGCTTGGATGAGTAGCTGATGAAAAGCTATGATTCTAAAAACTAATTAAACTAAAATCTTATATTCATTTCTTGTGCAGGTAGTCTTGGCTCGAATATTTCAGGTTGTTGTCTTCAGAGCTCTAGTTGATCAAAGCTTCGACGAGCTCAATAAGCTAATAGATGCCGTCAAAGTGAGCTGCGACTGTGCGCGTTTGGACTACCTGATCCTCCCAACTACTGGCTCGTCGAAGACTCTACCAACCATTGATTGGAGGTACATTAGTTCAGCATTGTTTCATCGCCAAGATGATGTATCAAAGTGTCTCGAAAACTGCCCTTTCCCTAAGGAATCCGCTCGAATCAACATGAAGAACGGCTTGATTTGTCGGTGTATGCTCAAGAATTGCTTGGTGTATACTCCTCACAACGGTCGAATGTACCATGTTGGCGGATTCTTGAACAACTTAAACATCAACTCTGGCATGATTACGAATGAGGGCGAAGAGGATTCGATTACCTACAAAGACTACTTCAAGAACAAGTTCGTTCCCTTTCCTTACCACATTTTTCCGGATCTTAATGCATTCAAAATCAGAAACACTCTCTCGACTTAATCGTGGATACACTGGGATGTTGTTATTACAGGTATGGCATCGATCTTTGCTCCGAGAATGAAGTTTTGCTCAGTGTGAAGCCTATGTTTCGACTGCACAACTTTCTCCTAAGATGTGGCCAACGAAAGCGAAAAGGTTAAGAATTTCGACATACATACCTTTCGTTTCCATCATCGACATCTCAGTCTTAATGCTTTCGTTCCAGGATCCGAACACACATACTGTGAGCTGCCTCCCGAACTCTGCTATGTGATCATGGCTCCGGTATCCATGACTACCTTCCACACCTTCTCGCTCGTCCCCTTGATCATGCACCGGTTGGAGTCCCTCCTTGTCGCAGCGAGCTTACAAAGGGCTTATGCGGATCAGTGCACGCGAAATGTAGTCCTGATTCCAACCATGAAGGTACTTGTTTCGGAGCTCTTTCCCTTTGTAACTGAATGGACTATCCTTATCTACTGCTTGTTGTCGTAGATCCTCGAAGCAATAACGACGAAGAAGTGCCAGGAGGCATATCATTTGGAGTCTCTAGAGACTCTTGGTGACTCTTTTCTGAAGTATGCTGTGAGTCAGATGCTGTTCAAGAGGCACCAGAATCACCATGAGGGCCTATTGAGCCTCAAGAGGGAACGGATTATCTCGAATGCTACGCTCTGCAAGCTTGGCTGCAGACGAAAGATCCCGGTATGCTTCGTGCACTTCAACTATCGACTCTCGGTTTTAGAGGTCGTGTTAACTAGGGCTGTTATATAAGCTGTGTAGCTTGACCTCAACTCGTTCGATTTAAGCTCGAAATTTCTAAAATTTCTAAAATTTCCTTTATGTTAATATTTAAAGCTCAGCTCGAACTCGTTCATTTACTGCTTGAACATGTCAAGTTCGGCTCGAATAACACCCCTAGTGTTAACATTTTTGTGCACCTATGTAGGGATTCATTCGTGATCGGCTGTTCGAGGCAAAGCATTGGTGCATATCCGGTGATCCGAGCAATGATCATTTGCTCGGAAAGGAGGAGGTTGCCCCTGGTAAAGGAGTGTATAAAATCGGAACCCAGAGGCTAAAATCCAAGAGAGTGGCTGATGTTGTCGAAGCACTGATCGGTGCATTCCTTAGCTGTGGCGGCGAAGGGGCTGCCTTGTCCTTCATGAGCTGGCTCGGCATTGAGGCCGACTTCTCCTACATGCCATACGAAAGGCGGTTCCAGGCTGATCCCGCGACTTATGCTAAAATCAACATCAACCATCTTCAATCCTTGTTGAAGTACTCGTTTCGTGACCCGTCTTTGCTGGTTGAGGCTTTGACACATGGATCATACATGATGCCTGAGATTCCGTGGTGCTACCAAGTAAGGTTTAGTGTACATTCGAGTTATGTTCTTCGGTCTTTACATATCGATAACAGACTCCTTTCTTCGACAGAGGTTAGAGTATCTCGGAGATGCGGTTTTGGATCATCTTATAACCTTGCATCTCTTCTCGAAACACCCTGGACTATCGCCCGGCTTGTTGACTGACATGAGATCAGCTTCTGTCAACAATGATTGCTATGCGTATTCAGCTATCCGAGTCGGGTTGCACAATCATATACTCCATGCCTCGAGCGATCTCCACAAAGATCTTATCGCCACCATCCAAAGTTGCGAGCAATTGGGGGCAGAAGCGGCATTTGGATGGGAGTTTGACATTCGGTTTCCAAAGGTGATAGCAGACGTTATCGAGTCTTTGGCAGGGGCGATCTTCGTGGACTCAGGGTATGACAAAGACGTAGTCTTCGAAAGCCTGAAGCCGCTGCTGGAGCCATTGGTGACGCCTGAGACGCTGAAGATCCATCCGGTGCAGGAGCTGCAGCTGCTGTGTCAAAAGCACCATTTCGTTGCGAGCAAGCCTGTTGTCTGCAGGCAGATCGATGGCACTTTTTCGTACACCCTCAAGGTTGAAGCCTCTGGAGGGAATGTTCATAGCCACACCTGCACCGCAACTGACAAGAAGCTGGCACAGAAGATCGCGTCCCGTGCCATCTTGAAGTCGCTGAAGGACAGTCTTCCCATGATGTCAAGTGTATGATCCTAACATCGCCAGAATCCAAGTGTCATGTTAGAAATAGGCTACTCTGTTATGATATACCGATTTGGTCCGATTGCACCGGATGGATCTTCAGTGACTCAGGCATTAGCAGCGGCTTCAGGCTTTCGAAGACTACGTCTTTGTCGTACCCTGAGTCCATGAAGATGGCCCCTGCAAAGATTCGATAACGTCTAATTCATTAAAAAAAAATGATGTTTTTGAGCCTTTTTAAGGTTCCATTTCTACCAAAACTAATACATATTCGACTAATCAACTAGATTTAATGTTGGGTTAAACTTTAAAACTGGAGTTTATTTGTATTTTTTTTTTAGTATTTTTATGATCATCCCCAAGGTTTTCATGTTTTTAGTAATTTGGAGTAAAATTCAACGTTTCAGTGTTGATTATAATGTTGTTACATGTACACTTTATTTGATCTAATTCTGTTATTTTATATATATTTTTTATTAAGTAATTATTTTATAGTCATTTGTATCATATATGTGATTTGAAATGTTTTTTTTTTAAAAGCTCTCTTTTTCAATTGTTTTTTTGTTAACCTTTCCATGGCTAGCTCTTATGATTTCGTCGAATACAAAAGTTTTCGAGTTCGAGTATGATTCTGATCTGTGGTTGTTTTCCACTTATTAGATGAATTCGACTCGAAATGGATAATCATATTTTCATCATAGTAGAAGTGTAGAACAACAATACATTGAAACAGTGAGCTGAGAATGTTTGGTACGGTAAAGGAAGACTTCTGGGTCAACCCCAGTTGGCCCCCCAAATACTCTTTTGGTAAAGTCTAGCATTCCTCTGTATAGTGAAGCTGCCTGGAACACGGTGAGGAAGACTTGAAAGATCCTGGACATTGGACAAAACCCAAGACTTCGTTTTTTAACGTCGGGTAATATCCATTCGGGTTCGATCAATGTTAAACCAGGTTAATGTCAGATATATTAAGTGCTCAGATGGGTGAGTCGGGTTTCTCGGGATGGGTCTTGCCAGCTCTACTTGCACACTTAAGTGCACAAATTCGGATCTTTGTGTGAACCGAAACTAACAACCCTAAAAAAATGTGAATTGGAATGAACAGTTAATTTTACTGTAAAATCATATGAGCAAAGATCTCATTTTTCCTACAAAATCGTCTTACACGTTCACCATTTAGTCCCCACTGACCTGCTGGAGTCGTCTCTAAAGTCTACACACTGACGAGCACTTACAAATTAATGGAGGTTGAATTTTTCAAGTCTTCCTCTCTCTGAAAGCAGGAATATTCAAACTGATGGTGACTCAAGTGCCCCCACCTGCAACGAGCTAGAGAAATATGATTGGCCAATGGAGGAATCATCTCATCTCTGATTGGCTGTTTGTTCATATTAATACATACAAAAAATACAGATAAAATAAAGTAAAAAAAGTTCATGGCAAAGATGTAATTAACACAAACTCTTAGGCAACTTTGTGATTTTGTGCATCATATAAGGAGATTTTGGTTCCTCTAGTAAGGTGCAGTTTCAAGTCACCAAATGGCAAAACTTCCTCTTCCTAGTGCAGTGCTGCTATCTCTTCTTGTGCTGCAAATTATCTTTCAATCCCACCCAGTTTTTGGGGAAATCATCTTTGAAGAGAAATTTGAAGGTACCTCTTTCTTTTTCCTTTGTCTTCCTGTACCTTTTCCAACCCGATACTTGGGCGATGCCAAACACGCCCTTAATCTGTTATATGTGCTGATGTGGTCTGTTTTTGTGGTGATGGGGAGAAGAGGGGTGGCAGGACAGGTGGGTGCACTCAGATTGGAAGAGCAGTGAAGGCAAAGCAGGTTACTTTAAGCACACAGCTGGGAAATGGGCTGGTGATCCTGATGACAGAGGTACTTCAGTAGTTCAGTTTGTCTATAAATTCTGAAAAATGAACTGAAATGTACAATTACAGCAACTGATTTGTTCATGTTGTTTAGCTAGGAGATGGTAAAGTTTCAATCTTTTTGAATTCTGATGTGCTTTGGTGGCTCCTTTTGGCTACTGTATCATTGTGTTAACAACATAAGAATTCATCAGTTAAGAAAAGGTGATTCTTTTGAACTCTTTGTAGGGATCCAAACATCTTCTGATGCAAAGCACTTTGCAATATCTGCAAAGTTGCCTGAGGAATTCAACAACAAGAACAGGACACTAGTCCTCCAGTACTCAGTGAAGTTCGAGCAGGAGATAGAGTGTGGTGGCGGCTACATAAAGCTATTATCCGGATATGTCAACCAGAAGAAATTCGGTGGGGATACTCCTTACAGGTCTGTGATGCTCATTTCAATGCTAAAATAAACTCCGAATGCTTTCCTACAGCTACATATTGTGAGTTCTTATTGAGTTGTTTTCCCACCCTGAACAGTGTGATGTTTGGACCGGATCTATGTGGCACGGACACGAAAAAGCTCCATTTGATTCTATCTTACCAAGGGCAGAACTATCCACTTAAGAAGAATCTAGAATGCGAGACTGACAAGTTAACTCATTTCTACACATTGATACTGAGGCCAGATGCAACATATAGCATCCTGATTGATAACCGAGAGAAGGACTCGGGAAGCATGTACACGGATTGGGATATCCTCCCCCCGCGAAAGATCAAAGATGTTAATGCCAAAAAGGTCTTCAATTCATGCTTTAAGAAACAACAAAACACTGCATTTTGCTTCTCAAAATTGCCTAATCTTTTCAGAGTACTGAGACATTTTTGCTCTTGCAGCCTGCCGATTGGGACAAAGAACCAGAATATATCGAAGACCCTAATAGTGTCAAGCCTGAGGTATATACGACTTTTCATCATGTCTTTTAATGCCATTGAACTTTGGGTGCCATTGATAGTGTTGGTTTTCAGGGTTATGATTCAATTCCAGCAGAGATTCCAGACCCAGATGCCAAAAAGGTATAATCAGATTGCTCAAACTTTGATTTAATTCTCTTTAGTGTTCGAACTTAAGATTTCTGATGTTCTTTATCTGATTGAGTAGCCTGAGCACTGGGATGAAGATGAAGATGGTATATGGAGACCCCCTACCATACCGAATCCAGAATACAAGGGACCATGGAGGAGAAGGGTAAGCTAGTACAACTATAAAAGAAAGTGTATTTGGCTGGCAAAGTTTATTGAATCTGAAACTCTTCCTTTCCATGACAGAAAATCAAGAATCCGAACTACAAAGGGAAGTGGAGGACTCCATGGATTGATAACCCAGGTTCCCCCTGTGACAATTTCTTGACTTTTTCCTTGAATTCAAGCCTTTAATCTTCAATCTATCTAAAATGTGAGAATATTTTCTTCTTGCTTTCCATTAGAGTTTGAAGATGACCCTGATCTCTATGTGATGAAGCCAATCAAATACGTGGGCATAGAAGTGTGGCAGGTAATTCATAGGAAACTCGTTCATTCACCCGTTTTACTTGAATCTTCTATTTTTATATGAAGAGATGAGAGTTGAACACTTCTGTCAAATTTCAGGTGAAGGGTGGTTCAGTTTTCGACAATATATTGATTTGTGACGATCCAGAGTATGCAAAACAAGTCATTGACGATGTATTTGCACACAGAGAGGTCAGGCCCTAACCCTATGCCTTGAACTTGTTCGTGTTATCAACTCAACTGAGACATACATAACACAATCCAAACTCATATCTTCTGATATTTTCAGGTTGAAAAGGATGCATTTGAAGAGGCTGAGAAAATCAGAAGAGCCCAGGAGGAAGAGGTTAAAATCCTGCAATTTTCCAATTTTATGTTTCAAAACTTATAAGTTGCTTTTAGTCTTGGTTTCAATATCTACTGTTGAACTGAATTTGGGGTTATTTCTATGGCAGGAAGGAAGAAGGGCAAGGGAAGAGGGTGAAAGGAGGAAAAGAGATAGGGACCGTGATAGACGATACCGTCACAGGGAGAATTACAGAGACAGATACAGAAAGGTTTTTATGCAAACATTGAACATTGTTCATTTCTTTCATAAGTGTGACCACATTTCTATATACTAACTAGTGATTTCAATCTTGCAGCGTTACTTCGACGATCATGTAAGCACACTGACAACAGTGTATCCTACGTTCCGTTTTCCTTTGTAGCTTTTCTCTTGTGGTTTTTACAGAATTAACTGGGATTTTACTCCCATTGATTGTGATTTGTGCAGGATGAGCTTTAAGGCTTTCTACAGAGATGGATTCAAAGACAGAGTCATTGCCCTTCCTATGAAATTTCCACCCCTTCCATTGCATAGGGCATTTTCTCAAGTTTTTACTCTAAAGTTTGTAGGTGAATGTTGTTTTTATAACAGCATTGTTGTATTAGTCATTCAATGTTGCATTTTGCAAGTGAGTTTCAATGTGAGGAGGATAAAACATACTCAAATAAATAGTTATCTTGTGCTTCAAACTATTGTACGATCTAACAACAATGAATCAAATCTAGCAGTGAGCCATTTCACTAAATCAGATCCTTAAATATGCATATCTTTTCATCAAGCAATATATAGTCAACATCTGACAAGACGATATAATTTCGAAAGACGCATGGGTGCAGGTTGTATATAGAGGCCGTAGTGGACTCACTTTGCTCCTTAACACGCAGAAAGAGGCCCCATGGCACCTCATTATCAATTGGACCTCTCGAACACTGGATGGTGTTATGAAGGAACCTGGCATCATAAAACTTTTGAATTTAGTTGAATTATACTGAAGTTAAAGACCCTTTTGCATTGATAAATAACAAACAAGGAAGTCAAGGAAGATCATTTCTAACCATCATGTCAGCATAAAGGTCACTATCTTCTTCGTACAGCAGCAACTGCACCTCTAGCTGCTGCAGCCCCACCCTGGCCACCTGCACCAGCTTGTTCCTCTGGAATGTTCATGGCTTGGGTCATAGCATTCATCAACACGAACCCAAGAGGAAGCAGATACATCCACTGAGATGTAGATAGCAGCAGAATGTATTAGGCAACAAGTGGCAACTAAATTGAATTGTGAAAGATTATAAGACAGATTCGCAGCACCAGGATCAAGGGTACATGGGGATATGATTGGCAACAAGTCTTATTTTGCATCACAAATAACTTACGTATTTAGCCCAGAAGGATTTTTCTGGAGGTATTTCACCTTCACCTACACCATTCTCCCCGACAACTTCTTCGGTAAATATGGGCGCTCTGTTCAAGCAACAAAATACATGCATAATTAGTTAAAGCTCATGCCGCCATATAGAAGCACCTCAGAATTTTGATTTAATGAAAATAAGTCCAACTAATGCAACTCTGGAGCTATATGCAGATTGTGTTCATTAATGCTGACTTCTGCTCAGATGAAACATGGAGGCATCGAGCAAGTACAATAAATTCAATTGATTAAGAAAGTATTTTCTCTATCCCGACTGACCTACTGTGAGACTTGATTAAGGAAATGTCAGGTATACATCCAAAATGAGCATATTATATGATATTTAGGTTGAGAGATTAAAGATCCAAACCATAAAATAAAGGACAAGTAGTTCAAGAAGAGAATTACCTTGTGGCCTGCTCGCTGTACTTCAATATTGTATGGGACTTGAAAGACCATATAGTAGGCTGGGAGAGCATCAAGAAACATAAATCAAGAGTTAAACAGCATAACAATAGCACAAGAGCAAACATTACTGTTTCCAACCTCTAGAGGAAAATGACATCATCCACACATGACAAAAGTACCATCAATCAGCAAGTTCTAATTTTAGAAAATCAATACATGTATACAACTACAGCTATGAATGACAGCCACCCCTGATCACTTTCAGACAGGAGGGAATGAGTATCAGCCTAGCGATGCTAAAGGTCAGTTAGTTCAATTTTTGCACATAACTGCCTTGAACAATTCCTTGGCTCCTTTATCATCATGCATTGGCGCATTTAAGTTTCTTTTTTTCCCTTCAACCTGTGTGATCATTAAACAAATGATAACATCTGGACAAACACAACTCACAAATTTTAGAGGCCGAGGGTGAGGACAAACTCCAATAGAACCATAATTTACGGCTACAATATTGATGCCTTCCTGCAAGGAATAATAGGAATATATATAGATCAAAAAATTAAAAGACTATGGAAAATGATTTGGATAAATAAAATAGATGATCTTTATGTAAAACAAACTCATGAGAAGTTTTTAGTAGTCAAATACTAATCACTAGGTATTAGTACAGAGAGATCAAGTATTACCATGTTTATGGCAAAATGCTCGTCTAAGCTGTCCCTTGGGAGACATCTCTGCATTAACAAAAACAGCCAGCACATTGTTTATGGGATGACTATACTAGCAAACTAACAAACCCAACAGATTGCAATTTTTGTGCACGACTAAAAAAATTTAGGAAGCTAATAAGATTGAGTCAATTTTCATTAGCTAAGCAGATTTCAATAGGAAGAAAGGAATCTAATATACCAGCCAATTCTTCAAGACAATGAAATTATTAGGAAAATCCAGTTACATGAAGAACATACAAATCAAATGAAACAATCAAAGCTGAAGGAATATGGTATTTGTGTGCAAAAGTAAGTTGGAAAGTAAAAAAGCATTCTAAAGAGCCATTTATTAATGCCAACGAGAGCTCAAACAGAGACCATTAGAATATCGCAGCATAGATTGCCTCTGAAGCTGAAGAAGTATAAACATACCATCTTCAGCATTATAAAAGTTGACCAATCTTAAAAGACACACGCTTAAACGACATATAAACAAGTAAAGTTGGGCATAGAATCTTCAAACTGTTACACCATGAGCAATAGCTAAATATCCTGGAAATAGAAAGACAACTGATACCAATCCAGACAGAAAATGCTAAACAGTCTTAACTGATACTTACTGCTTTTGTGGAAGACACAGTGTAGTTCCTTCCAGGAGGGCTCAGAACATTGGATGGTAGTCTTACTCTATAAAATTCATCTCCTTGGAGCAGCTCCTGCGAGCATAACATAAATGTGTGTTCATACATGTCAAGTGGTTCAAAGAACAAGGTATAAAACAGGAAATGCAGAAACCTACCTTGAACTTGCCCTTATCCGATTCTGTTAAATCATTTCGTGAGAACCTGAGCTTGGTGAGAGTCTGCCATGAAAACAGTTTTATTTAAACTCGAGAGAAATATCTATTACTTCTGATTTCATAAAAACAGTTGCTTATCAGCAACAACCAAGCATCTTTAATTTGACCACCCAACCTTCTTTAGCCAATGAATCCAATTATGTGATTTCACAACAGGATATCTATAACAGATTTAGACTGAAGGTAGTTTCCGTTATACTTCCAATCTGAGAGAATCCGCTAATGAGTTTCAATTTCCAAACAATTCAAATCACAAAATTAAGATCGAAAAACATCAGTAAATCTGTACAAATAATCCAATCGAAATTACTTCTAATCAAATTGAACAGTGATAAAACATCAGGAGAGAATTCAAGCGAACCTGACCGCCGTGTGGCCAAGATTTGAGACGAGCAGTGAAGGTGCCAGCTGGAGAGAAATCGGAGTCACCAAAAGCGTGCTCGAGAGTGAACTGCACCTTGGAATCGGAATCCGAATCCGATGACCTTCTTCGAATCGTGGAGGTCGTTGTCGGCGCCGGAGTTGACGGCCGGCGGCTAGGGTTAGGGTTATCGATCTCCGGTGGAGGAAGACCGCCCTCCAATCCAAAGTCTTCGTCTTCGGCAAGAAGCTCGTCGGATTGGAAGGAAATTGAATTGGAAATCAGGAGTGCAAAACAGAGTAGTGATAGAGAGAAATCGAGGAGTCGGATTCGCCGTTCCATGGCTTTCCGTTCGCCGGCGAGCTTTTCGGAGAGAGATGAGCTTCGACTCCTTGGAGTTGGAGGTATTTCGATACACCGGGCCTGGGAGTGGAATTCCTTTAAATATTTTAGGGTAAATTACATAAAAACCACCCGTTAAAGGAATCAAAATTATTCAAAACCACCCAATAAATTGCTTTTATTAACCAAATACCACCCACCTTAATATTGCAATTAGCTCACATTTAGTTCGTTGGCGAATTTTTCCGGCGATATAATAAGAATGTTTGTAGTGATTTACAAGTGATTCATTTTATATTCATGTTACAAAAACTCTTTCTTTTTATGTTTCATAACGAATCTTAAATGCTTGATGACATGAGTTGACGGCTCTTAATACCTTTAGTGCCTCCTAAGACGAGTTGATCTACAACTTCACCGGATCCAATTCCTACATTGTGAGACTACTTTTTTATGTAACTCAAGAAGTGACAAATATAATTAGTCACTTGCCATTTTCCATAGGCGTGTTATCGATCTTTAGAGATAATTCTTCATCTATTATAATTTGTATGGATGAAAGGTTCATTATCTCATCACCCTAATATAGATTTTTAAGAGGAAATAAAAAAATATTACCTCCGTGCGACAACTGATACTAATAAATTGCAAAAAAAAATATTTTATATAATTTTTAACTTTTTAAAAATGTATTAAAATAGTAAAAGGATATTTATTGGGAGGTGGTGGAAAAACACAAAATGCTAAGTTTTTTATTATCTCCCTTTGGTAATAGATGATATTTTTTTTTGACACTTTTTAAAAAAAAGTTAAAAAACTTTATAAAATAATATTTTAAATACAATTCCATTTGCAATAAAAAGTTAATTAAAAATTTATTATTTTATATATTTTTATCTTCTTAAAAAATATGTGTCAAAAAATAAAAACTCATCTATTATCGAACGGATGCATTATATCTTATAAATATTATAATAAAAGAAATGATCTTGGCTTTATAATAACTAAAATAATAAACTTTGAACGAACACAAAAATATAGGCAAGGTGAGAGTAGCCTAGATAATATAGGCAAGGTGAGAGTATCCAATTATCTAGGCTATTTGTAATCTTATTTTCTAAAATTAAGAAAATTAAAATTAAAATTAGTACTTTCCCTCCCTTTGGTTAATTATAGGTTAACTCATAAATCATGGTTTAATTGACCCATTAACTAAAGTTATCGAAAAAAAAAAAATTCCTTCCCTCCCTTGGTAATTCTCTTTGAGTCTTTTCATTTTTCCAGTAAAAAAAAAAAAAAAGAATTTCTTAAAAAACTACTTCGAAAAATACCAAAAAAAAATCATTTATTTTGCTACCAATGGGAGGGAAAAATCGTTAGGAAAATAAATTAAGATTCAAATTCAAAAAAACAAATAAATAAACAAATAATGAATCTGCAGATGATCGTCGCATTAGGTTTCTGGCTATGGCAGCTCTACCTCGTTCCAATCGTCTCGGCGAATGCGGTATTCGAAGTAGAACACAAATTCAAAGGCAGACAGAGGTCATTGAGCGATTTTAAAGCTCACGACGATCGTCGCCATGGCAGAAAACTCGACGTCATCGATCTCTCTCTCGGCGGAAACGGAAACCCTACTGATTCCGGGTTCGTTCTTCCTCCTCTCTCACCTGAAATTGATTGCAAAATTGAACTGAGGATGAAATTATCGGCTTGATTTGAGTTCCGATTACGATGTTTTTAGGCTGTATTTTACCAAAATCCGGCTTGGGACTCCTCCTAAAGAATACCACGTTCAAGTTGATACAGGAAGCGACATACTTTGGGTGAATTGTGCTGGCTGCGAGAAGTGCCCTAAGAAAAGTGACATTGGGGTATCATTTCCATCTCTGTGCTCAAATCCGATCTTTTCCCTAATTTTTCGTCGAGGATTGTTTTGCAGTGACCTCTTAATTGAAAGTTGATGGGAGGACCATTTTTGTTCATAGATTGGGGAATTTGTTAGGACCAAATAATGGTTAAAGATGATCATGTAATTTACCTTCACATTTGTTTTTGTCATTTCAACATATCTACATAAGTAATGCTATGATTTGCTGCAGTTGAAGTTGATGCGTTTCGATCCAAAAGGTTCTAATACTTCTAAAATGGTTCAATGTGATGCTGATGGCTGCAAAATGATATATGGTGGTGCCCTGTCTGGCTGCAAGCCTCAAACGCTTTGCTATTACGAAGTTACGTATGGAGATGGCAGTGCATCCTCAGGATCCTTTGTCGAAGATCGTTTATATTATGATGATGTAACGGGGAACCTTCAGACGGCTACACGAGATGGAACTGTAGTATTTGGGTAAGTGATAGCCATTTATGCATTCCTTTGGTTCGAGTTATTTCAATTTTGTCTTCAGGGTGCTATTTCTATGTATTTGTGTTGGATTTATCGGCAGGTGTGGAGGGAAACAAGATGGTCAGCTCAGTTCAACAGGTGAAGCACTTGATGGCATAATGGGGTTTGGGCAAGCAAATTCATCCGTGCTGTCACAGCTTTCCGCGGCCAAAAAGGTCAAGAAAATGTTTTCACACTGCTTGGATGGCAAGACTGGAGGAGGGATCTTCGCAATCGGAGAAGTTGTGGAGCCTAAGATGAACACAACTCCATTGGTTCCATTTCAGTAGGTCTTTCTATCCACATATCTAGAATTTTTCATTCTGTTTCTTCTGCATAGCGATGGTGTTGTAATTAAAGGTCTAAGACTCTCTTAGGACACATTACAACGTTGTCATGAAGAGCGTGGAAGTGGGTGGTGAAGCTATACAACTTCCCATAACTTCACAGGCAGCTATAATAGACAGTGGTACGACTTTGGCCTATATTCCGGATGCAGTTTATAAGATGGTTATGAAAGAAGTATGTTGCTCATCTCCAAGTCTCATCCTTGTATAGTTTGATGCTAATGATCACTCAACTCATTGTTGCTTCTTTGCTGATTTCGATTTGGATGCTCAGATTTCCTCTAAGCAACCGAAACTTAGCATGTATTCCGTGGAGGATCAGTTCAAATGTTTTGACTTCAGCGGAGAGTAAGCATCTAGTTTCTGTCAAGGTTAAATTATAGCAGAAGTAACTTGAGATGGGATCCTGATGAGTCGCTGATCGCCTCTTTTGTTTCCAGTATTGACAGCGGATTTCCATCCGTCAAATTTCATTTCACAGATTCATTAATCTTTACTGTGTATCCTCGCGAATATCTTTTTGAGATCAAGGCAAGTTTTATGCTCTAAAGAGCAGTTTGCCATTCCCAGTTATACTTGAAAATGGTTTTTTGTGCATATTGGCGTTGCTTTGTCTGTTCTATAGGGATTGAACCCGAGGATCTGTTCTAAGTTTGACGAATTCTTGGAACAGGACGATTCGTGGTGCATTGGCTGGCAGAACAGCGGAGAGAATTCAAAAGACGGAGGAAACTCTATTCTCTTGGGAGGTACGAACAGTAAACCAATGTTAACGATTGTTGTGTTCGTTGAATCACAGTAAAGCTTTCGGTTTTCATTCCTCGTGCAGATATGGTGCTCTCAAACAAGCTAGTGGTGTATGATCTCGAAGACCAAGCTCTCGGATGGACAGAATACAACTGTGAGTCCTCAACAATCTCTCTCTTTTTCCCAAGAATTCCGGTATCTGAATCATACTCCATTTGCAGGCTCGTCGAGCATCAAAGTGAAGGATGGTGAATCAGGCTCTCCAACGAGCTTAGGCGCCCACAAGCTTTCCTCAGCTCGGCGCCATTCAGCTGCAGGCAGCAGCCTGACAGTTCTGTTTGTGCTGTTTACAATAGTCTCCACGACGATTATTAGCCTACATTAGCTTACAATCGATGGGTTTTTGTTGATCGATTTGCATTTTGTGTGGGGTGCCGCGGAACCGACGATTTGTACAAAAATTGTAAGTAGTTTGATGTTCTCAGAATCTCAGCACATAGCAGTATAGTTAAGAGGGGTTTATAACATCTTAACCAACCTGATCTTACCAAGGTATGTGACCAATTGACTTAGATTGAACATCATTTTAGTCAAAATAGTGAAAAATCTGAAGATTCTCTACAACTTTTTATAGCGAGTCGAATGAGGCGAGTATTACGTGTTCAGCTCATTTACAAATGAGTCAAGCTCGAGTCAAGCCGAAATTTGGACTCGAGCTTAAAATTGTGTTCATACTCGACTTGTTTCTTATATGAACGTGCTTGAGCGGAGCTTTTTTCGAGTATTAAGCAACCATACTTACTCTTGACATAGTAAATTAAATGAAATTTTATAAATTTCATAAAATTCAAGTTATTCTAGATTGATTCGAGTTGAGTTGAGTCGAGTTTTAAATCGAGCTTAAAAATGTGTTCATACTCAGCTCATTTAGTGAATGAATGAGTTCGAATCGAGCTACTCGGCATATATAACAAGATTAGCAGTAATACCGACGGTAAACCGTTGTTGCCATGTCAAAAAAGGCGATGTCAAACACGGTCTAAACCTAGCATAGAATCTACCCTACTTTAGTACCTCCTATGATTATGCATTATGCATAGTAAAAACATGCTTTGTGATTTGTTCTTTGATGATGATGAAACTTTAGATTACTGTTTGGGTTGAATTTTATAAGAGGATTGCTCAAGTGTTAGTGTTCCTTAATCATTGCTGAGCAACTCCTCTTTTTTTTGTACATGATTAATAAAATTCACCAATAAAAAGAAGCACATCTTCCAATTGGTCGAATTTAATACTACAATGAGTATCTAATACCACATCAAAGGGAAATTTTATCATTATTTGATGCAAAATGGACTAAAATGATATTGTTATGTCATTTATTATTCATATATATATATATATAGGGATTGACTCCGGTGAAAACCTCAAATTGTGGTAAAAACCCGTGAGGACTACTTTATATCTCGATTTTTTTGAAACCCGTGCTAAAAACCTCAATCACACGGTGACTTTACAACTCGGTTCAACCTAAAAACCGTGCTAAAAACTCCAATTTTAAAATAACACATGACTTTATAGTTCGGTCAAACCGAAAAATCGTGCTAAAAAGCTAATGTTTTAAAATTATATAGTGACTTTATAGCTCGATTTTATTCAGAACCGGGCTAAAATTTGTGACTTTATAGGTCGGTTCTATTCATAACCGGGCTATAAAGCAAGTGAACCGAGCTAAAAAGCCGGTCCTCACGGGTTTCTACCGCAATTTTGGTTTTCACCGGAGCGCGACCCTATATATATATATATATATATATATATATATATATATATATATATATATATTTTAATGATATCAATTTTTTGTATAAATTTATTAAGTAATAAGTATGAAACTATTAAAAAAAAAGACATACATGAATCATAAGCTGTCATATCCTCCTATATCTTAAAGCTGAGACCTTTGGAGAGCAGTGAGGCTATCCACGTGGAGCATCCTCCAATTTTTTTTTCATTCTTTCCGTTTTTGCCCTTCTCTTCCTCTTTCCTTCTCCCGTTCTCTCTCTCACGATGTAAACTTCTTTCTCTCCTTCTTTCATACATGAGACGGAACCGGACCCTCAAGCGATGCACCGTCGTCCATTTTTTTCGCCCATAATCCCTTTCGAAGAAAACACGATGAGTCTCGGGTACTGCCCAGACGAGTACTGCCCCGACGATCTCCATTTCCAAGTCGCCGACTTGGCAAAAAATGGCGCCAGAGCGACACTAGGGTTCGATCTAGAGGTTGCGCCTGTCGCCGACGGCCATGGCGAGGATTCTAGGGTTAGGGGGTCGATCTAGAGGTCGCGCCTGATGCCTCGTCCATCCACATGTATTTGTTTGATTTGAAGATGTAATTTTTTTTCCGAAAAATTAGAGTTTAGGGGAACGATCCTCCTCAGTCTTTTAAAGTTCATGTCAAATTTATAGGTTTCTTCTTTGTTGATGTTTAGGGTTAATCAACTCTGGTCCGCTTGATTTGGACTCGAAGAGCATGACGAGGACTACAAGCCTAATTTGGACGGGGAAGATGAAGATGCGGATGAATTGAGTTCTTCGGGCTTAGGGTTTCAAGATGATGACGATGACGAGGATTATGTCAATAGTGGAGGGTCCAAAGTTCAATCTTTCGTCAAGGTTCTCTCTCATCTTTCTTTCTCGCTCTTGTAAATTGTGTACGCAGTTTAGCCGTTTGATTCGAAGTTTTCATTTTTTGCTTTCCAGTGTTTGAATTGGATGTTTCAAATTTGACATTTTGTGTTTGGGCCATTAGTTATAAATTAAGATGGATGTAAAATTCTTGTATTTCTATCCCAGATGCTTGATTTAATTGGACCAGTCTACAGAACAATGGATTCTTTTGTTGGGGTACGGGAGAAAACAAGTGTTATTTTTGCCTATGTAAAATGATGATTCCAATTGTCTTATTAATTTTCTATATAATTTTCTTTTATGCTCATATCCAAACACTAGTGGCTTTTGTTGTGATCAACAGTGATTCATTTTTTTTTGTTTCTGACAGCTTTTAGGAGGGAACATCTTTTCAACTAGAGAAGTATCACTGCTATTTTCCATTTGGTTTATTCTTGAATTTACTCTAACCAAATAAGGCCATGTGGTTAATGAAAGTATTGTCAATTATATCTTCATAAAAAATATCTGGCCAGCAACTGATCCCGTTTCTATTCTGTTTAGGTACACTATTGGGAGACAGGTTTTTCCTGATGTCTTTCTTAATGACGTAGCTAGCCCTGATGAGAATTCATTACTTTTAAGCCTGAAACTGGCAGTTGATGTATTGGTGCGTTTCCATTTAATTGTTTATTTATTCATACATGTATTTTTCTCACTTAATTGTTCAGTTGTTTTAATAATATGCGCTTTTCACACAAGAATGGTTAGTGCTGGCTGTAAAGATGTGTGACAACTCTTTACGTGCATCATAGTTTACAAGTAACTGATTGGATCTCTTTGTGAAGTAAGTTCAAATGGCAAAACTTCCTTTCTATTGACCACATTCTGTGTAATATATGAAAAATATATTGGAAATTTGTGCACGTAGTTAATTTTCTTGAATTTGTTTCTGCCTTTTTCATTTCTGTCCTCTTCCTCCTCTTCATCCTGAAGATTTTTTTAAAAAAACAAAGATGACAAAAGCACGTAAAGAGTTGAAACTATGGTGTGCCTTGTACAAAGGTATACATACAGAATTAACTGTAATTAAATTAAATAATTTGAAACCAAGAACACAATCAAAGCAATATCTAATGGAATTAATTGTGTTTGTTATCAAAATGTTAATAAGTTTTTTGCTTTGATATGGATGAGGGAAATGGAGAGAGAGAAGTTGGAGAAAATGAAATAGAGGGCGAAGGAGACAACGAAGAAAGAGAAGGAGAAATTGTTTGGTAACATCCTTTTTCTTCATTGAGTTTTCTTTATTGTAGTCTCTTATCTGGAAAATTCAGCATTGAGACCTAATATTGGAACTTTGCGCCTTTGTGTTACTATTGAATTGTTGTGAAGAATAATGAGGAATAAAAATGATATGTCCTACATTAGTATATCCTGTGTATCATTCTGTAATAAGTCTGCAGAATTATGTTATAAAAATGGTTGTAACCACGCGAGGCTAACTTTTTCTTGGCGGAGTGAACACCACATTTATCTTTATCATATCTCTTCTTTCGAGAAAGAGGTTGTAAAATTACAGCCTCACTGTTTTCAATAATAATGATTGAGCAGGTGGAAGATACATTTTGAGGATGATACAGAAGGACTTCAACGATGGGATCAACAAGTACTAAATTCGATCAGTTGCATCATGAAAGAAGCTTAGTAACTTGTACATTGTAAATCACAATGTGTGGGATCCAAACTGACCCTAGGTTCCTCAGAATAGTAACTTGTACCTTATCTTAGTTGATATGGTTTAGATGAAAAACATGATGCCGATGATGACGGTGAGGACATTCCTGAAGAGGAAGTTGTTTGTAGAATATGCTTTGTAGAACTCACATTTAAGAAAAACCGCCAGATTATGTTATGGCTACAATATTCTGAGTGCAAATCCATATGCAGATCCTTAATTTTTGTTCTTAAGGTTGGGTTCTAAACTCCTCTTTAATCAACATTATTGTTGTGAGCAATTAATTTTCGCATATCCCTTGTGCCAAAGGAATTGCTTATTTGTCCCCGACCTTTCCCACGGTTTAAAAGTGTTGGGTGGGACAAGCTCTATCAAACAGAAGCTGCATTCATCCCACAAGTAAATGATTAAGTGATGATTTGTAGGTAATCTATGGAAAAACTATGGGAAGCTTGGGAAACTTCGAAGCTAGTACCTTCTGCGAGACAACCACATCTGTTGGATGAGGATTTAGATGTGTAAGATCAGGAAAAAGTAAGTTTTCTTGAACCTAGTTATTGTTATCTTAAATTCCAATATTTCTCCATCTTTTGTAGTCTATGCTCTTTATGGCATCTTAAAGGGTTTTCTTCATATTTTGCTCTCTCTGCATAAACAAGAAATTTAGGTGACTCCAATTTGATGCAAATTAAGTACCCTATGTATTTGTGAACTTGGTACCATATTCATGGTTGTGTTTTTGACTGCACACATCACGGGTGGTGGAAAATTCTACAGTCGTGAAATAAAAATTAGAACAACTCTCATATGTTTAACGTGATATGGGGGAAAAACAATTGAAATGAAATATTTGCAAGGGCAATCTCTGTCACAGGTTGGTTTATATTTGCCTCGGCCGGTGTTCAGTCATGGGCAGTTATATGTTGCGGTCTCTCAAGTAAAATCTAGGAGAGGTTTGAAGATTGTAGTATGTGATCAAGATTCTAACCTTTTAACCTCTACTACTAATGTAGTATATAAAGAGGTTTTTCACAACGTATAGTTTGTAGAAACTTGTGTTAAGGACATATGCATGCAGATGTTATGGCTCAGTTGATTATTATTTGCGTGCATTGTGCGGTTGATTAATTTTACTTTATCAAACCATGTTAAAGTAATTTATGTGTCGCTCCTTCTTGTATCATATTAGTCGAAGGTAAGGTTCAGTCGAATACTATGTTTTATACATCATTACTATGTTAAAAATCTCGTGCGTAGCGCAGGGCTATAGGCTAGTTTTTACTAATGGTGGGACTATGTTACAAAATAATTGCATAATTATATATTTACTACTATATATCCTATCTCGTGCACGATAATATGTTAACACGATATTCTAAAATTAATCTATTATCTATAAAAAAAAAGAAACTTATTAAAAATATGAAAAAAATAATAAATCTGAATATATTACAATGTGAGAATTAATTAGACCTGTCAAAACGTGACCCGACCCGAGGACCCGACCCGACCCGACCCGTAAAACGTGGGTTTTGGCGCAAATATTTCAACCCGAAGCAACCCGAACCCGTTCAACCCGCAAATTTCTGGGTCGGGTTGGGTCGACCCGTGGGTCACCCGTTGGGTTAAGCTTTAAGATAATAAAAATATAAATAAATTACAATTTAACTTAATATTGAAATTTATTACTAATAATAATTAGGATTGAATATTATATTTTGCATCATCAACTTTACTTTATAATTTAACATTACAATTTGTTATGTATATAAAATTACATATTACTATTGTAGCGATATTAATTATTTTTTTTCAATAATATAACTATTATTAGGATAATATAACAATTTTAGATTTAGGAACTATGTAAATATTCATTAATAATACTCCATCTGTTTACTTTTAAATGTTGTTTACTATTCATGTATGGTTTTAAGGATGATAATAATTATATAAAATATCCATTTTTATATTATATATAATTTCATACTTCAAAAACTAAAAATAATGAAATTATAACAAGTAATAAAATTTTATTGATATTTTACATAATTTTATCATTTTAAAACAACGTGTATAAATAGTAAATGACATTTAAAAAATCATGGATGAGTAGCGCTCTTGACCCGTTGGGTTGACCCGAACCCGTTAAATATGGGTCTGGGTTGAGCATTTCACGACCCGTAACCCGAAATGACCCGATCCGGAATGGACCCGAACCCGAGACGACCCGACCCAAACCCGACCCGCCCGACCTGTTTGACAGGTCTAACTAATAACGATCAAAGTGTGCGGGAAATATAAGATAAAAAATAATCTAGATATAAAAAATTCCTTCTATCAATAAATAGTATAGATATAAATGAAACAACACAAATCAAATAATTATCTATTAATATTTTGGTCAGTATGACTATGAAATAGTTTTGATTTATATTTTATCATTTAATTAAAATATATTATATAGATATATTGTGGCTTATGATAATTTCCTATAAATTATGATAACATATTATTTTAATATTTTTTTGCGGAAATTTTTTCCCTAGAATCAACCATACTACGTCGTGTAGCTCATTATGCCTCGGTTTTAATATATGTATATAGATAGATGCAGTCATCAATATATCATCACTTATATTGATGATTGCATCTATCTATATTTCAGCCCATTACACCGGACCGGGCTTGGGCCATGCCCGATATTTGGGTCTAGTGCCTTGTCCAAGCCCGCCCTTTTGTCGGGTTGGGCCGCCCACCGGGCCAAGTTGGCCTAGTATCTCAAATTCGTTTTCTGTCCGAAGTTGAACTAAAAAAAAGTGGCAAATCACAACATTGTATTAATACTCTCAAATATGAGGCAAATCTGGACAATATTAGCTTACTAACAAATGCAAATCAATGTTATAGTGTACCAATACTTTCAAGTGGTACTCGGGCTATGCGAGATAGAGCATTTAGGGTTTTTATTTCTCATTTGGATTTGATTTTGAAGATAAGATCATAAGAGCGTTTATGATTGGGAATAGTTAGCACGTAGTAGTATGACACCAGTAATATAGTTATAAATTATAAAAATTATGTATATATTTTTACAATACTCTATATAAATTATATAATTACAATTATATATAATATTATTATAAAATCGGGCTGGGCCCGTCGACACACTTGGGCTTCACCCTCTACCCAAGCCTGGCCCTCTGGGCCTATCAGGCCGGGCCAATGCCCAGCCCGCTTGGATCAACTACTCTGTTCAAGCTCACATTTCCGGGTGGGTTGGACAGATTGGTCCATATTTGCTCAGGTCTAATCACTTGTAGGAAAATGTTGGGAATCGAAACATGAAACTTTAAGGCTATTTATCACTCGACTCTCTCTATTATCCATTCGAAGTGAACATGATGCCGGGGAAGGAGAAGAACCATATGCCTTTTTATTTATTTATTTGTTTGTTGGGTAGGCAGTTGTCATTATCTACTCAAAAGGAGTCAAAATATGCTAATAAACGTCCACGAAAGTCCACTAACACAAGGATCAACCATACTATAAAAACAAGAGAATGTATTCCTCTTAGTGTTGATCATTTTTGGAATACTTTATAAATATGCAATATACCTTTTCTTAAAACTTTTTTTTTTAAAAGATACTGCGCTTTTGTTTTTCGGTTTTTGTTTTTGGTGCGGTTTTTATCATGACGGTTGGTTCATATGTCGATCATCAACCTCTCAAGTTATTAGGCGGTTTATTACTTGATCTCTCGAACCTTTTCCTGTATAAAAAAAATGGGTAAAATTAAAGATTATCATCTAATATAGAACACAGAGTTCTTTATTTGTATATATAAGTTTCTTTGAGATCAGTTATCTTGTTTACTAATTTGTTTTTCATTTTAACAGCCTCTATGAAGCAAAAACTGAAAAAAAAACCTAGTCTCTTCAATCGAAAATACTTAATTGTTTAGAAAATGACTTGATTTTTTTAAATACTTCATTTACCTGAAAAATATCATCATTTTATTAACTTATTCATTATTTTTTTAATACCTACTCCTACACATTTTAATCAATTAATTTTTATTTTCTTTAAAAAAAAAAGAAAAACACACAAATCAATTATTACCTATAAATTGTTCCAATCATCTACTCCATATTGTTAATCAAAATTCATCCCACGGTCACCCGAGACCAGAACATGTCGTGAAAGAAGCAATTTCTCGCCAAACACACGGTGACAACCACAGTTCTCAAAACAACAAAGATTATGCCGGCCACAGTTTTCAAAGCTGTAAGAATTCCTATGGGCATAGTTTTGAAAACTGTCGCTATAGTCGCTACCGGTAGGGAGGCAAGCTAGGTGATTGAGAAGGCGCAAAGTTCTTGGGGTTTCCAAAATTGTGGCTGGGTGATTGTTGACCAGAATCTCGGACGGTAGGGAGGCAGTCCTAGGTCATCAAGAAGACGCGTCGCGGGCTACAACTCTCCCACAATTTTGAAAACTGTGGCCGGGGAAGAAGTGGGCTGACTGGGCTTCAATTTTTTGGGCATTTTTTCCCCTGATTTGTGAAGCTGAGACCATAAACATTTTTACGGTTTTCAACTCCGGGGCCATCTTGATTTCTACAGTTTTAAAAACTAAAACCATAAAAATTCCTACGGTTTTCAAATTCGTAACCGTCACCGTGTGTTTGGCGATATTTTCACCGTGTGGTTTGTAACCCCTTAAATAATCATCTATTTCTGCAGCAATGATTGAAAGATGACCTCACCATCATTGAAATTAGACTTTTTATGAGGAATTAGAGTCATATTGGCACTTTACCCATCTTTTCTTTTCATTGTCCTTCTTCTTTGAAGGATTTTATTCGCCACTAAAATCTGAATCATAATTAAATAATTCAATACATTACTATGGAGTACATAGAAAGAACAAGTGACTTTTTCAAGAGTTTTAGACCTCCTATAAAAAAGGCACTTATCCAAGCTAAAAATTCACTCATAAGCTCATCAATTTCCCCACACCCAAGTTTTGTCTAGAGAGGACATATCTTTTTCTTTTTAAAAAAAAAATCTAAAATTGTGTACTAGTTTGTTCATGGGAATGCCCAAACTTTCCACTATTTACAATGTTGCCCTTTTTGGCCTCATGTTTCTTCACTTCACAACAGTCTCAGAAGCTGCACCTAAGAGTGCTCTCATCACTGATCTTCCTGGGTTCAGTGGCACTTTACCTTCCAAGCATTACTCAGGGTACCTATTTTGTAATTCTCAATTTTCATGTTTTTTCCTTAATTTCAAGAAGTACATATTTTACCCTTTTCTTATCTTTCTTTTTTGGTGGTAATTGGTAAAGGTATATTACTATAGAAGGTGTTAAGGATGGGAAGCCAAAGCATCTGTTTTACTACTTTGTGGAATCAGAAAGGAACCCATCAAAGGACCCCCTTGTTCTATGGATCAATGGCGGACCGGGTTGCTCTAGCTTCGACGGGTTTGTGTATGAACATGGTACTAGTTTACTTCACTTGTTCATTTCTAATTCATTGTTTTTGGGAGGTAAATGATGTGTTTAGGATTAGTCCCTAGCCTTACCCACAACGTTCACAAAGGACTGTTTTTTGGAACGTTTTGGGTAAGGTTAGAGAGTAGCAGGGCGGATCTCTTTGAGTGTTATAGATGGACATCAGAGTAAAAAGTTATGCATGTTTGAAGATTTAACATATACAAATCACTTCAAATATAATTTACCAAATCATGATGCTTATATCCGTTGCTAAACTTTATGTTACTCTTTTATGATTAAAATTGAGAGCTTCGAATCAATACATTATATTGAAATATTTTATAACAGTGCAATAAACTATACACAATTTATGTTTTTCTTCAATAATTTTTCGCCCCATAAATGTCGTTTATTTTTCGAGTAATGTGCAGGGCCATTTAAGTTTAGAGGTGGTAAGCTAAAAGGAGGCCTACCCAGGTTGCATCTCAATCCATTTACCTGGTCCAAGGTTTGAACTTGATGTTGTTTTTAGGTACAAAATGTATTGGTTTGTATCGAGTTCTTGATTGACATTGCGAAAATGTAGGTTTCGAACATGATCTACTTGGACTCGCCTGCTGGCGTAGGCCTCTCGTACTCCTACAACGAGACGGTTTACAAGACAGGAGACCTGCAGACAGCCTCTGACACTCATGCCTTCCTCTTGAAGGTCTAGTTTTTCTTCTTGTGTTCACTTTGATGACATTCAGTTTCAACATAACTGATTTTATGTTATATTGTTTGCAGTGGTTTGTGCAATATCCCGAGTTCCTTCATAGCGCGTTTTACATTGCTGGGGAGTCGTATGCTGGTATCTATGTTCCGACTCTTGCTCATGAGGTTGCCAAGGGTATGGTGAAGAACTACCCTTTATAACAAACGAAACTAATGTTATATTATGTTATGTTATGTTACTTATCTCTTAAAGTGTTTGCAGGGATCAGCTCAAAAATCGTCCCAAAGATCAACTTCAAGGTGCAATCTTGTTAGTGTTTTTATTCATTTTATGTAAAGCTTCATCCAATGCTGAATTCAATCTGTGCAGGGTTACCTAATAGGAAATGGACTAGTTGGAGATGTTAGATGGGACGATTATTCGCAGGCATCTTTCGCGCATGGGATGGGCTTGATTTCAGACGACTTCTATAAGGTGCGCGCAAACTAGACCATCTCTAACAATTTCTCCAAAATGGAGAAACGTACAGAATACATATTTTTCAAATTATTTTTGCTCAAACTCCAACAACTTCTCTATTTCGAAGATAACTCCAAAACAGGGAATCTGTTGGAGATGCTCAGGAGTAAGTGATGCTTCATAAGACCATCTCCAACAATTTCTTTAAAATAATTTCAAAATAGGGAAACAAACAGCATTTTCTTCAAATTATTTTTTACCCAGACTCAAACAGTTTCCCCATTTCGAAGATTTATAGAATCATTTCATTTTGGAGAATGCTGCAGATTTGGGGAATCCACTCTATTTTTTCCACTGCTTCCCTTTTTTCGAGATTGAGATGGAGAATCTGTTGGACCCAAAAATTGCTTAAAATTCTCTGAAAACCTAAATAAAACCTATTATGGGGATGCTTTAAGACATGATATTGCCTATAAATGCTTGTTGTCGCATTTGATGATGCAGGATATCGTCGCTGCCTGTGTAGACTTGAACTCTCTTGAGTGCAATAACACTGGTACCGAGTTTTACAATGTGAGTTTCGGAAACTTGCATTATACATGATCCATTGAGTTAGATTCATCTGGCTGCCATTTCTAACTCTAACTTGAGCAGTACATGGATGGACTAAATCTGAACGTTTACGACATTCTTGAGCCGTGCTACAACACTGAGAATCCGAGGGGCTTGGGCCATGACCGGAGAAGCATGCCTATCTGCACTGTGAGTGAGCTCACTTAGTTGTCAAGATTCTTACTTACACTCTTATCTTTCAAAGGGTCTTACTCATTCGTGTTTGAACCGAATGTAGAACGATGAGCTCGCTAGAGCTTGGCTGAATGATGATTCGCTACGAAAGGCTATTCATGCCCAGCCGGTAACATAAAAAAAGACAAAACCCGAATCAGCTATACAAGTACTACTACTGTATGTTGTTACCTTCTGATGCCATTGCTTTCGGTCTTGTCATTCGTGTTCAGGTAAGTATCACGAGTCCGTGGTCCTTGTGTATGTCTATCGACTACGAATCTGATACTGGCAGCATGGTTTCTTACCACAAGAAACTTACCACTCAAGGATATAGAGCTCTTATCTATAGGTAAGGCTAATTGTTCGCTTTTTGACCCGAAAAAATACTCTATCCTGTATAAGATTCTGATGGATTTTGAGGCACAGTGGGGATCATGACATGAGAGTGGTCTTCACTGGATCCGAAGGATGGACAAGGTCGCTTCAATACAAGATCGTCGATAAATGGAGGCCATGGATGGTTAATAACCAACTTGCAGGGTATGTTTATGTATAGCCATATAACAATACACACTGTTTCGGTTGTCTTGAGTCGAATGTTTGGTGTTGTTTGAAGGTTTTTGCAAGGCTACGCGAACAATCTTACCTTTCTTACCATCAAGGTTTGTGCTTTTCAACTCCGGATGAAGAAACAAGTTTGCACATATGATACCTGAATCTACTATATGTTTCCGAATCTGCTGTCATGGTGATTGCAGGGATCAGGGCATCAAGTCCCTGCTAGTAAGCCGCAAGAGGCACTCGAGTTTTACAGCCGGTGGTTGGAGGAAAGACCCATATAAGGATCATAGAAGATCAGATGAAACAAGGTTGAGTGTCATCTGTGAAGATACCGAATGAAGTTATAAACAATTTATCTTCTGAGTATCAATTGTGTTCCAAATGACACCAGCAATTCCTATAACAATGAATCCATAAGCATAGAGCTCGCTTTCGTTATTGCAACAACAAGATCCAACAGATGACATTATACATTACCTGCCTTTGCTTTTCTACTAACAAATAAGAAGTATAATGAATCAATGATACTAAAAACGCGATAAAAATAGGAGCGCAACACGAAAGAATAGAGGCCCGAAGAGTGTCTTCCATTTCATGTCGCGTTGTCAGTCCTTCCCGGGGTGAATCTAGGAAGGGTGACCATTGTATTTACCCTGGTGACGCCTTCTAGAGCGGACCAATTGACACTCAGATTTGGCTTATGATCCGAAACTCCAAGCTTGTTGTAAGGGACAGAAGGAGCCTCCTCCTCCTCCTCATCTTGCTCGTTGGGAGAGTTGCGAGCGGAAGATGAGCCACTGGCTCCTGCTGGGTCCAAAAAGAGACAGACTACAGCGCAATCGTCTACTTTAGACGTAGGGTACTTCCTTCTCCAGCCTCTAACAGCTGACTCGACGAGCTCCTCTGCAGCTGAGCCTCGGTTTGGAGCTGAAGCCACTATGTTCACCACTTCCTTGTTCGAGAGGACATCCCAAATCTGCGCGAAAAAGAACATCAAGAGAGTTATTGTTGAGCTGAAATTATGATGAAAAAGGAAGGACAATATGTGTCTGAATTCCTCACCCCATCAGTAGCTAGGACGACGAATTCATCGCTGTCTGTGAGACGTCTATGCATTACCTCAGGGACCGAAATCAAACCGTAATCTTTCAGGCAGAAGTCTCCAAATGCTCGTGCCATAGCGAGGCCTGGGGAATCGTTGTCAGGAAGCCAGACTCTCGCAACATCAGGCTCGTCGTGGAGGGAAAAAATCCGGCCTCTGCACCTTTTGATCCTCTCGGCTTCAGCTGCTCATATGTAAACAAGTTCAAAGGATTGATGATAAATTGACTGATATGCTAAAGGCGCATTTTGGTTTTCGCAAACCTGGGAGATTCGGTTTGAGATCAACAGTTAATTGAACTGCCACAAGATCATTGTTTCCGTCTCTCGTTCCTAGTACTGCTCTCGAGTCTCCAACATTTCCGACAACAAGATCTTGGCCCTACAACGTACATAGAAGTAGAAGCCTATAAGCAGTCGGAACATGACAGATGACAAACCGCGGAAATGGAACCGAGTGAACCTGCTTGACGAGTGTCACTGCTGTTGTCCCACTGAAGAAGCAATCAATAGTTCTATGCACCTTCAATTCGCGGTCCATAACTTTGAAAGCTTTCAAGAATGACTCCCGAAGAGTCAGGAAAACATCGTTTGCCTTCTGAGGCTCGTTAGCACCAACGACAGAGGGCTGGGATCCTTCATCAGCTGATGCAAAAGACACTTCTTCAGAGTTGTTGCCACTCGAATTAACACTTACTTCTTTAAGAACCTCCTCGCCTACACTTACTTCCCAGTACGAACTTAGTTTCTGAGGAAGACAATCTCTGACTCTTCTTGCTACCATATGACCATATGGACCATGCCCATCAAACACTCCACAGAACACTGTGTCCGCCCTCGAACCAAAACTCTGAAAATATCATTTTGCATCAACAGATTGTGTCTTTAGCCTCCGTTTTGTAAAGTCCGTAGCTTTTCTGAGCTTATGGTTTTAATACTATACAGTTGTAAAGAATTAAGCTAAAAGAGGTCTTACTAACAGTTTCATTCAACATTTATTTTACAGTCAGCTTCAACTATCTGATCAGTTTTAACTATCTCACTAGACAAAAATCTATCATCAAAAAAATTTCCAACTAATACCGAACCAACACATTTCGTGAAGAATAAAGCTATCATGAAAAAAATTATGAGCTTATGGTGTTAATACTATACAGTTGTAAAGAATTAAGCTAAAAGAATTTATTTTACAGTCGGCTTCAACTACCTGATCAGTTTTAACTATCTCACTAGACAGTAGACACAAATCTGTCATAAAAAAAAATCCGACTAATACCGCACATTTCGTGAATACAATGTGAAAAAACCATGTTAGTGTCAAAACTGACAATGCAAAAGGATTACCTCCCAAACAGTCATGGCATCCTGGTTGGTCCCTTTCTTGCCCTGCTGAGTAAACAGCGAGGCGAACTGAGTGGCCCCGCTGGACGACAACTGGCCAGGGGTCCGGGAATCGAAGAAGGAGCTCCGGGATCCCAACTTCCTCTTGGGGAGTCTCCTCCTCCCGACACCGAAGGCAGCTGAGGGAGAGCCTGGAAGAGGGCTCCTGCTTTCTGCGGATAAGCAGGAACCCATTCTAAGGGCCCTGATAATATTGAAGATGCACTCCAAACCTCCGAGGCAATGGAAATGGAAGCCCCGATTCTCGAGAGAGGGATCCGTCACAGCTGCCTCGATTGAAGCAGGCAACAAGGGCCTCTTCTTGGAGGTTGGATCCCTAATTCTGATACGAAACAATTCAATCCAATCCAATCCAATCCAAAAAGCTCTAATGATGATAAACAGCACCTGGAAGTAGTCCTTAGATGCTTCGATTTCGCGGCATTGGTGAGATTAATGCTTGTTCCTCGAATGAAACCCTAAGCCCCAAACGAATCGAAGCTTTCAATGGCAACTGGATCGTTGTCAATCAAACAGGAACTCAAATCAATGGCGGAGAAAAACGAAAATGAAAACGGAGTGTGATCACTGAACCGAAATCTGGCAAGGAGAGCGAATCAGTGGGCCAATCGTGAGGTTGTCGATTTGTCGCGCACACACTCTCTCTCTAGAAGTTACCGCCGATTGATTCTCGCTCTATCACATCTGTCTCCATCAACAATCATCATCGCCGTCATGATCCAAAGCCAAATCTGGCAAAAAAAAACAATTCAATTCAGTAATTAATCACAACTGGAAGGAAACAAACAACGATTACAAATTGATTTGTAAACGAAGAACAGCGCAGGAAATTACCTTAGAGATTTGTAACGAAAACGAAAACGGAAATGATTAAATTGGTGTCGTTGTTTGCGATTGAAATCAGAGAGAAAAAGAGGGATTCAAATTCAATCCTTAATCCTTATCCAAAGCATTAACTGTCTTTCACGGATTATATATTTTTTGGAACTTAAATTTAAAAAATTGGGGGATAATTTCGCGGTTGATCTTGAAGGGGGGCCTACTTTGTAGCGCAGCCAAAATCCGTTTGTTTCTGTTCGCCCAAACCTCTCAGAAGCTGCCACGTGGGATCGCTCTCCTACTCGATTGCTACAAAATTTTACTATTTTATTTTTTTTTACTCCGTATTAAATAAGAATTCGAGTTTAGATATACTGAAACTCGATGGTCAACAAGTCGGCAGACGAAAACCATCACTACCTTTCGAGGTCCTAAATTTTACTATGTATTATTTTAACCCATTGGCTAATTATATTTTTATAAAAATTATTAAAAAATTATCTTTATATTATATACATTTATATAATTATAAAAATTATATTTTAACCCATTGGTATATTTTTATATTATAAAAAATTATATTTATATTCCATACATTTATATTGAGATATCTATAAACTTTTATTATAAAAATCTATGTTTTACTAAAATAGAAAAATTATTTTCTAAAATAATCAATCTTTTAATAAACCACAATCTCTATTACTAGTATAAAATTAAATCATTCAATAAAATTGAAACATAATGACGTGGAATAAAAGAGTTCGGAAAATAAAATAACTCTATCATCGGCCTTCACCCACCCCTCTCACAAATGACAAACCTCCAAGTAGATACCATGTTTTGTATTCATGGTGGTTTGGTACAGTGGCAGTCACAGAGGGCCTTAGGTTATATAGATATAATGATTAAATAAAGTTACAATAAAATTTTATATTTTACATATATTCATTAATTAGATTGGATCTAATTTTATCTTTTATATATATATATATATATATATATATATATATATATATATATATATATATATATTTTGACTGAATAGAATCAGAATAAAATTTTGTCGAAAAATATATCCATATCTAATTAATTTGGGTCTAATATTATCTTATACATATATTATTATTTTTTTTAAAAAAAATGTGATTTGTTTATAGGGCTAATTTTAAGGAGAAGCGGTCCGGGTAGAGTTGTCTGGCGGTTGCAATCATAAAAAAAAAAAAAAAAACGTATTTTAGGATTATCTTCGTGAAAGTTAAGTTAGTAAGTTACTCTGCTGAACCCCCGAAAATCGATTCTTTCATATCATCGATCAGGTCAGGAGGTAATTAAACTCCCAAATTTCCAATTTCTCTTGCCATTTAGATCACCCCAGTATCTATTCAATTTCCCGCTTCCGAGGGTTTACTCCTCAAATTCATTTGAATAGCTCAAAATCTTACTCATGAAATCGATTGACAAAATTAATTTAAAAATTAGATTTCGATTCCCGATCGAAACCTGATGAGTTTTTCCGTTTCAGTTTAATTCAGTTTCAGAGATGGAGGACATGACAGCAGCGATCCTTTCAATGCTCTTGGTCTTCGCCTTGGTCCCGTTGTTTCTGTGAAAGCGCCGAGTCCGAGAGGCGGCTGTATTCATTCTGATATTCAAAACCCTAGGTAGTTCTTCGGAAGAGACAGAAAAGCTTCTGAATGACAAATCCGAGAGGGAGAGGGATCGAATAAGTGTCTCTCTCTATGCAGGTGCTGGGTTTCTTAGTATCCTGTCATTCTCTTGGATAAGCCCTTTGATTTCTACAGGCTACAACAAGATATTGGATCCTGAGGATGTTCCTCAGCTCCATGACAGAGATAGTGTTAATGTGTTCTTCCCTGTTTTCAAGGCCAATCTTGAGTATGTTTGTGGTACCAATCAGCAGCTTTTGAAATCTCTAGTGTATAAAACATGGGTAGAGATAGTGATCACTGGTTTGCTTGCACTTGTATACACCTTAGCGACCTATGTCGGTCCCTACCTTATTGATGACTTTGTGCAGTATCTGAATGGGAGGCGGCGATTTGATCATGAAGGTACTGTCATAGTTTCAGCCTTCTTGGCTGGGAAATTGGTTGAGTGTTTTGCACAGAGGCACTGGTTCTTTAGGCTGCGGAGAGTTGCGATATGGCTTAGGGCAGCACTTATTACCGAAATCTATAACAAGAGCTTGACCCTCTCTGGCCACTCGAAACAAGGTTATACTAGTGGAGAGATGATCAATTTCATTGCGGTTGATGCCGAGAGGATTAGCGTCTTTTGTTGGTATATGCATGATCCTTGGCTCGCATTCGTTCAAGTCACCTTGGCGTTGTTGATTTTGTATAGGAATCTTGGGCTTGCTTCGGTTTCTACCGTAGTTGCCATTATCCTAGTGATGCTCGTAAACTGTCCGTTGTCCAAAGTTCTAAAGCGGTTTCAGCAGAAGTTGATGGGTTCGAAAGACAATAGGATGAAGGCGACTTCTGAAGTGTTAAACAATATGAAAATCCTCAAGCTTCAGGGTTGGGAGATGAAGTTTTTGTCCAAGATTTCTCGGCTCAGGGAATCCGAAGCTGGTTGGTTAAAGAAATTTCTCTACACAAAGACTGGGACTTCCTTCGTCCTTTGGGGCGCCCCGACATCTTTGTCCGTCGTCACCTTTGTTGCTTGTCTGCTTATGGGGATTCCCCTTGAAGCGGGCAAAGTTCTATCCGCGTGCAACCTTCAAGATGCTATCCGATCCGATTTACACTCTACCCGACACATTGTCTATGTTTATCCAGTCTAAAGTTTCCCTTGACCGTGTCGTGTCATTTCTTTGCCTAGGCGACATGGACCCTAATGTTGTTGAGAGGCTTCCCAGAGCGGCCTCTGAGGTTGCGCTTGAGATAACCCAAGGAGCCTTCGCTTGGGATAGCTCGACTACGGATCCTACCTTGAAAGATATCAATGTGAAAATTCCTCATGGGATGATGGTAGCTATTTGTGGCGCGGTTGGATCGGGGAAATCAAGCTTGCTTTCTTGCATATTGGGAAAAATGCCGAAGCTTTCAGGTTCTGTTAAGGTGAGTGGATCAAAGGCATATGTTGCTCAGTCGGCTTGGATACAGAGTGGGAAAATAGTCGATAATATTCTGTTTGGCAGCGAAATGGACCAAGAGAGGTATGAAAGAGTACTTGAGGCGTGCTCGCTGAAAAAGGATCTTCAAGCTCTCGCCTTTGGTGACCAAACTATCATAGGTGAGAGGGGAATCAATTTAAGCGGCGGCCAGAAGCAACGAATTCAGATTGCTCGCGCTCTCTACCAAGACGCTGATATTTACCTTTTCGACGATCCTTTCAACGCAGTTGATGCTCACACCGGGACTCATCTCTTCAAGGTACGTACGTATATTATCTCTTTTTTTTTTGAAAAGGAAAAAATTCGACACACCAAACGAGCATGGTAGGACGAGAGGTCAAAAAAGGCAGACAAATTGATTGTCATGATACAACAAAGAAGCCAAAAAAACATGAAGCAAGGAAGAAACTCGCTCACAACCGATCACAAAAAGTCAACCCAACCAGCAAGGAAGTCGAGAAGGCCCAATGAAGGGCTGTGAATGCCGAAAGCACGGGAGAGTCGATACTTTAATACGGTGTCTTGACGCCAGGGAGACGAGAACAGAAGCCCACTAAGGGAAATCGAATCTCCTTTAATTTTGTAATTTTGCCTCCTATATAGAAGCGGGCAAGTATGATGAGATTCTTGCTTCGGGATCAGACTTGATGGAGCTCGTAGAGGCACATGAAAAGGCGATGACTGCACTCGACTCCGTTCAGACCACTAAGACTTGGAATCCGACAGCCATAGACGATGACAATGAGGAGGAGAATGGAGATGATTCCATCACTAGCTAGCGAGCCTGAAGATATAAAGGCACAACTTGTCGAGGAGGAGGAGAGAGCCAAAGAAAGAGTCGGGTTCAAAGTCTACTATAAGTACATCACAACAGCATTCGGAGGAGCTCTCGTGCCCCCCTTATATTGCTTGCGCATTTATCGTTCCAAATTCTCGAAGTTGGAAGTAACTACTGGATGGCATCGGCCACTCCTGTCTCCGCGGATCATCAACTCGCTGTCAAATCTACCACCCTCATCTACGTCTTCGTCGCCTTTGCCGTTGGTACTGCACTCTGCAACCTCTTCCAACAGACTCTTGTTTCGACTGTTGCTTATAAGACGGCTACCATACTTTTCGATAAAATGCATTTTTGCATTTTCCGTGCTCCAATGGCATTCTTCGACGCCACCCCAAGTGGACGAATTTTCAACAGGGTATATTTTATATTTATATTTATACATCTCAACTTATATAGTTATTTTGATGCGTGTATATATATATATATATATATATATATATATATATAGAGTATGGATCATTTGTTACGTACAGGCTTCTGGTGACCAGAGTGACGTGGACATGGAAATCCCATTCCAAATCGCGAATGTTGCCTTCACAATTATCCAACTCCTAGCGATTGTTGCTATAATGTCGCGGGTTGCTTGGTAGGTTTTCGTGACATTTATCCCCGTCGCTTGTATCTGTTTCTATTATCAGGTAAGATTTTGTCATTGTTGCTCTTGCTCGATCCATATATCTTCAACTATATAAGATAGATAGTAATCTCAATAAATAATTCGTCGGTTTTCAGAAATATTATTTGCCAGCAGCACGGGAGTTAACTCGACTAGTTGGAGTATGCAAGGCTCCGGTGATGCAACATTTCGCTGAGACGGTTGCAGGGGCGACAACCATCAGGGGCTTCGACAAACAATCTATATTCCAAGATAAATGCGCGGAGTTGATTGATGGGTTTAGCCGGCCAAAGTTTTATCTCTCCGGTGCACAAGAATGGCTATGTTTTCGTCTTGACTTGTTGTCATCTCTTACCTTTGCTTGCTCATTGATCTTCCTGATCTCCATACCTCCTGGATTCATCGACTCTGGTAAGTCCAATCCTCCGTCGATTTCATAACTAACTAACAAAGTAACTAAGGGTCCGTTTGACAATGCATGTAGCTTTTTGAAACTTTTGGTTTTAATAATTTATAGTTTTAAATAAATTAAATATAAGATTTTAATTTAGTTATCTTTTGAAATTGGATTTTCAACAGCTACTAACCGCAAGCTTTTCAGAATTCTATTCTTTTTCTCCTAGTTTGTATCAGCTACTCTATCAGCTGGGTCACCAAACACCTTACTAGCATATGAAAACTCTAATTTAACATATATTTAACTCATTTAATCCATCAGCTTCAGGCTTCAGCTACCCATCAGCTCCGTGTTACCAAACTGACCGTAAGCTGTTACTTTGTTTGTTTATAGGAATCGCAGGGTTGGTGGTGACATACGGACTTAGTCTGAATAGGTTACAAATGTCAGTGACATGGTACATTTGCCAACTCGAAAACAAGATCATCGCGGTAGAGAGGATTCTTCAGTATACCGACATTCCTAGTGAGCCCTCGCTGTCGGTGGAAGCAAACAAGCCGGATCATTCATGGCCATCACACGGTGAAGTCGACATTCATCGTCTCCAGGTTCGGTATGCACCGCACTTGCCACTCGTGCTGCGAGGAATCAGTTGCACCTTTCGTGGTGGGACAAAGAATGGAATAGTTGGGAGGACGGGGAGCGGTAAATCAACCCTCATACTCGCACTCTTTCGGATTGTAGACCCTGTGTCGGGGAGCATTGTCATCGACGGTGTTGACATCTCCATGATCGGCTTACACAATCTTCGATCCAGGCTCAGTATCATCCCTCAGGAGCCCGTCATGTTCGAGGGAACCATACGAAACAACCTCGATCCTCTCCAAGAGTTCACTGACGAACAAATATTTCAGGCCCTCGACAAATGCCAACTCGGAGAACACCAGCTCGACTCTATAGGTTGGCCTAGCCTTGAATTATATTATATCGATCTTGATTTCGGTTTAGTAAGTAATAATGAAATGATGAGGAATCGATGGTTGTTAATTTGAAGTTGCGGAGAATGGGGAGAACTGGAGCATGGGGCAGAGGCAGCTGATGTGTCTCGGTCGCGTGCTCCTCAAGAGGAGCAAGATCCTGGTTCTTGACGAAGCAACAGCTTCTGTCGACACAGCAACTGATAATTTGATCCAGCAAACTCTAAGGCAGCACTTGTCAGAGTCGACATTGTTGATCATTGCTCACCGGATTACATCTGTTGTTGACAGTGAAACGGTGCTCGTTCTTAGCCAAGGTAATTGATTTGTAATTTCGTATGATCGATCGATTGATCGATGAAATTAATGCATCTGTTCTCGATCAAATTGTGTACGTAGGTGTAGTTGAAGAATGTGATTCCCCGGGGAGGCTGCTGGAAGACGAATCCTCGTCGTTTGCCAAGCTTGTTGCAGAATACTCATCAAGATCGAAATCCAGCCAGCACTAACAATAGATATATGTAGCCTGTAGCTAGTTAAAAGAATTAATATGCATCCTGTATGGACATTCAGAAGGTGCTTCTCCCGAAGTTAGTATCTTCCGCGAGCTGTAAGAAACGAGTACGTACAGGGCTTCTAACCCGAGAGGCAATCTGAATCACATACTGCAGTGTTTGTAGAAGCACGTACAGGGCTACTATCATCGATCACTTGCATCTTCACCAATATATTCATATTCATCTAAGAAGGTAGCAACGGTCTTCGTCTTTCCAGTCCCGGGAGGCCCCCAAGCAGGTTAGCTTGATTGAGTTCTGATGAGTGAATTTGCTTATCCTGGTGACAATCGAAATTAAACCGCCTCTCTCTCTCTGTGACTCATTCAACTCAGATGAGCTAAATTTGTCCAAACAATTCAAGTCCTACACCTTAGCCCATAAGTATACACAGACACCTCATGACATCTGAGCATGTTCTCCTTTTTTATTGCCACCAGATTGGGTTCAAATTGAGTAACAAGCGGTACCGAAGGCTCGTAGCTGACACTATGTCACAAGTTCTTGTGCAACAAATTAACCGAGGTGCCAGTATATGGACCATAATGGTCGAAAGGACGACGAAAAGCACCAAGAAATCATAGGTTTTCTCAATTATACCTGCCCATAAATAAGAAGCCAAAAATTTAGAGCAAAGTTCTATAAAGTCAGGCTAGGAGTCTCACTTGATGTGGGCGATTCCGACTCGCCCAGGAACTCAGCTCTCAACTGCATCAGCAGCCTGCCGAGATAATTCATGCCTTCCCCTTCACAGCCTCCGCCCCAGAAGAGATCATGAGGTGAGGCTTCTACCAGGACGGAGCCCTTGGTCGAGAGAAGCATCGAGTTCAAATGAGGGTATATTGAGAACTTGCATTTCAAGGCCCTGTACATGACTTCGATCTTGATACTGTCCCAGTCAGATCGTACCTTATTACGAAAAGAACATGGTGAGACTGAAATGGATATTGTGCGTTTTTTACAATGGAAGCATGCTGAAAAGAATAGATTGGATACCAGGTGAGGGTGCAGCCTTTGCATTGTCCTCCCCATTCTTGCTGCTTCTTCAGGACTTTTAGCGGATCTTATTTTGTCAATGCAATCTTCTGCTACAGGATCTTCTACACCGACAAACTTATGTGCCTACAGAGAAAATGGTTGTATAAGATATGAAACTATGCACAATAAAGAGACTGAGATTGTCTGTTTTGGAGAGCAAAGAACCTGGTAATAATGCTCTACGCTGGACCAGGTTAAGTAGTTGCCGTTTTCATCGGGCATCTGAACCGGATGAGGCGAGAAGTTTGAGAAAGCGCCATAAGGATCCCATGTTTTATAGAAGAAGATAATGCTTGCATCAGACGGTGTAATTGTAGGATCAATTTTACATGTTTCATCAACAGCTGGAATGGTGGGTCCTAAGTCGGGGATTGGCTCGAGAAATCCGCTTATGAGCATGTCAGGCCCGACCTGTTGCAGCATGGTAGAATTAGGCAGCAATTGCCAATTGAACCTTGAATAACAAAAAAAAAATGCTTCTGTTTTAAGATTAAAGTACCGAAAACTTGTGCATAGGCACAACCAGCGAACCTGCTCATAAGAAACATCAATCAGATCTAAGGCCTGCGTCATCTCAACCATTCCGAGCTCACCAACTGGAGTAGGTGCGTTCTTTCCGCCAATAATCTTGGGAGCAACAAATGCATGTACCTTCGTCGACAAAGCCAAGTTATGCAAAGAACATGATTCAATCGACAGTGCAAAAACAGTTTGATAAAATTGGAACAGTCTATGAAATCTGTGATGACCAGTTAAAGTTACGATTTCTAGATAAACACATCAGCAGAAAGGAATGCAGCATCCAATGCCGTTCAGAAATCTAACAAAAGAACAGCAACTGTTACAGTGTTACCTTGTGTATCACCCCATCAGAAATAGCTGCAGCAGCCAAAGCGCCTCCACACTCCCACAATACAGAAAGATAGCCACGGTCATGAAAATATTCCATAACATCGCGCGGATTTAAGATATCAAATTCCACCACTTCAACTCCTTTGGAGGCAAGGAATTTCTGAAACTTTCTTCTAGCACCACGTTGTGTTGCAACTATGGTGGGCACTTCAGAAACATCCCATAGATTAGCCACCTCAGGAAGATCGAGCGATTGTGACATCACAATCCTTACAGGCACGTGTCCGCCACCATTTCTTGTAGTCAGTCGAGGATCTAATCAATATACACATCAGGAAAGGCAGAAAATATGATTCCACATTGCACATATATGGAAGTTATATATAAAACAACCAGATCAGTTGAAACCAAAAAAGTAAGGTTCATACTATCCCTCCGAACAGTATTGCCTCCAACAATAACAGCATCACATCTACCCCGCAGTGCAAGAACTCGACTCCTAGATAATTTACTACTGATCCAAGAGGCATGACCACTGCTTGCAGCTATCTTGCCTGAGCACACAGATAGCACAATCAGGGAGTATATTAACAAAAGCTTCGAATCACTCCAAAGATCACAACAAAGTAAGAAATTCAACAGCAATTAAGAATGAATAAGGAATTCAGGAGGCAAATTTCTCACCATCAAGTGTCATTGCATACTTGAGAATAGAGAACGGAACTCGATACGCAGCTCTATAGAGCAAATGAGCATTCACTAGATGGCAAGATTTCAATGCTTCCTGCTCTATAGAATGCAAGTGAGCAACAGATGGTGAACATGAAATTAACCTAAAGAGCTTAAAATTTGAATTTGAAATGAAAACAAGCCTGAAGTTTCAGATGTAGATTGATCTTACAAATGAGCAAGTGATAGAGAAATCAAACGTGGAATAGGATAAATTTGAATTATAATACCTCAATAACTTTGCTTTGCAGATCCTCTCCCAACACATCAACTTCAACTCCTGCGTTTCTCAAAGACCGTATTGCACCGCCGCGTAGGTGTTGTAACGGATGCCTAATTCCGATCACCGCCCTGCCAATTCCTGCCTGATTTCCCAGGAATCAGGAAATCAAGACTCCTAAAAACCGAAATGAATACACTGATACGAAATGAGAAAGACCTTGATAAGGGACGAGACAGAAGTGTAGTCGCCATGGCAATCGCCAGGCTCCAAGTTAAGATAAGCGGTAGAGTTCCGGCACCAATCTCCAGCGGCCTCCACGGCCTGAATCTCCGCCGACTTGGTCCCTTGCGCGTAGAGATAACCTTCACCTACAACCTTTCTCCCGGCGCTGGCGGGGGAAACAATAACACAGCCAAAATTAGGGTGAGGGGAGGTGAATCCGGCGGATTTGTCGGCCAATTCGGCAGCCCGTCGGATGAAGGAGGCGTCGACGGAGTGAGAGGAGTTGGTTGGGAGGTCAACCTTGCAAGTGACGGGGATAACGGAGGGTGCGAAAAGGCGCATCGCCATGGATGAGGACCGTGAAGAATCCCTCTTTCCGGCCACCAGATACTCAATAGAAGGTTTGGGCCCCAAATTTCACTACTTCGTTTTGGGCTGCATAGTAAAAAGGGAAATTTACCGAAAACCATCGGTTAAATATAGATTTTTACACTTAACTCCTGCTAAAAAAAATTTATAGAAAATCACCCATTAAAGGGCTTTTGTTAATAAATCACCACCCGTTGTCTATTTCTATTAGGCTTTTGTCAAATACTAGGTGAGTGTGTGATCAATCTTGACTAAATAATGATTGTACAAAGGTTGTTGTGGGGCAATAGCAATGGGCTGCATATGATAAGTTACTGTTATGAGAGGAAACATTGTCCTATTCAGTTGAACAAGGAATTCAATCAACATGGGTAGGAACATTATGTAGACAAATTACCTTGTTGCAAGTTTGGAGATGAAAAACAAGGGTATTAAAAATCGCCAATCTCAAGATGTCATACGGTACCAATTTCGCAGTGTAGATGATGTTGAAAAGTGTACTTTGGATTACCAAAATATAAATCCTTTAGAAGGTTTTCCCATTGATGCAGATTCCCAGAGTCTCAATTCCAATACTTGCAAAAGCAATGATGCAAACTCCAAGAGACATAATTAATCATGAACCAATGGAGCAACTCTCCCAATGGTGTTTTCACTTACTTCCCTCATCTCTTCTCCCTTGCAAAGGACAAGCAACAAAGAATGTCATCAGCATCACAACATGCTGCTGCTATAGTATGCCCAGAATCATCAATATCACCTATGAAATACAGAAGCAACAACTTATAAAGGGACAACTGGATAGAAAAAATTACATAAATGAACGCATCTATCCTGAATAATATTTAAAACGATAATATTCATTTTAGTTTTGTTCCTTAAAGCTATTCGAACTCCGAAGCAAGAACAAAGCCATTAACTAAGATCAAATCTGCTATTTACAAATAATGAAATGGGTCATTTCTCTATAATCACAACGAATGCACAAGGAAATATTTAGAAAGAAACAAGCTAGGGTGTATAGACCAATACATTAGAGGAACTCTGGAATTCGAATATTATAAAAGCTAGAATTATGAAACCTTTAATATTTCTGGATTTTTCCAGGGCCATTTATCTCACATAATGCATCCTCCCTCATCTGCACATCTAGAAGATCCTCCAAGAAACTCAGGCAACTGACTACAACAACATAAGTTTCAACATGTCATCAAACTAATTTCAAGCCCCAACAAGGATATGACAAGCACGATTTTGGCAAGCATTCAATCAACTTCAAGATATAGAAAACATTACATATAGATTACCTACACAACTCTCATTAACAAAAAGGATTTTCAACGAGCAATATAAAGAGGTAAAAAAAGACTTTCGAATGCTCAAAAAAAGCTTGAATGCAAGACCAACAATGACAATAAACATTTGATGAAGAGTCTGCATCAAGATAATGCAAAGTAGTGTTATAGTTTACCACACCTAAACATCCAAGATATTGTACCTGACTCTACATGCTACATTGCAGTAGTGGTGCAAGTTAGAAACATCTCAGCGAACGCTTTTCCAAACTCATAAACATGATACCTAATAAAAAGTTTCAAACCCATAAACATGATACTACTTCTCCACTTCAAGAATAAAAAAAAAGTTACCTGTTTAAAAAAAAAAATAATGGAGGGGAACCTGCTGTCCCCACTTTACTAAGAATCAATGCTAATGAATATCTAAATCTCATTTGGAATTCTCCATATAAATGCTATCATTGACAAAGCCTCGGTAGCATCATGTCCATTCCTATTGGATTATTTTAATGTAAGGAAAAAAATTGCGGCCAATCAAGCAAATAGACATTCGAAAAATAGTATATCAGGAATAGATTTTTGCAATAACTGAACACACCCATAAGAAGAAATAATAATCAAAAGAAGAATAAGAAATAAATGAATATATATTGTTTATCAAAGTAGAGAAAACAAAGCTAATTAACCTAGGTATAGATTTGTCATAAAAACCAGTAGTACCTCATCCAAAACGATTCTTCTCTGACTTTCAATTGTTGGATTACCATCGAGAATTAGATAAGTCTTACCAATATTGATTAAAGAGTGCTAGAATACCAACAATCAAATATCTATTTTCAATAGGGCTAAATTTCTTTAAAGGATCACCTAGTGTTGAATATTGATGCCTTTTAAAGCTTATTTTATAATCTATTCATATTCATAGTGATAAATAAGCATGAAAGTGCAGATAAAAGGCATCAGAAATAAATACCATCTCCATTGAAAAAATCCTATTATAAATATCGAAATTCCAAATATTAGACCAACTATAAAGTGACTATGACTCACCCGTTTAAAGACCAATCAAAGCATAATACAACCAATAAGATGAATTAGTCAAATTAATGAATATGAATGGTTATCATCGTTAGAGTTTAATGGTTACTTAACCGGCATAGTCACTAAAGAAATGCGATAAGCAAGTTCCTTTTATAACCAATGAAAGAATCCTATTATAAATATCGAAATTCCAAATATTAGACCAACTATAAAGTGACTATGACTCACCCGTTTAAAGACCAATCAAAGCATAATACAACCAATAAGATGAATTAGTCAAATTAATGAATATGAATGGTTATCATCGTTAGAGTTTAATGGTTACTTAACCGGCATAGTCACTAAAGAAATGCGATAAGCAAGTTCCTTTTATAACCAATGAAAGAATTAGGCCATCAGTTTCAAGTAACAAGATTACCAAATAAATTAACAAAGTGGCTAATGGAGATAAGTACACCGGGGTTTTCTTAGGACTGTGAGGAGGATTATTAAGCATTGAACTGCTGGCATAATTGCATTAGAACCAGCCTGTTCAAGGTTTTTGTTCTAAGGCCCCGATTTCAAAAACAATTGGACCTCTCACAGGTTGATGCAAATTAACAGAGCTATTATAATAAGACTCAAATTACTAACACGCTATTCTTCGGGAGGAAAAGGGAATTATAATTGTCTTCTTAATTATTAGAAGGATATCTTCTTGGTTCATCAATCGAAAACATAAAAAATAAAGCAAGGAACAGGTTCGATCTATATCCCTAAAGTTTCTAGTTTGATTCAAACAACTATAACACCGTTTCTATGACATGCTTTTCTGATTATTATTTGAGCTACAAATTAGAGGAAATTGGTTTATTCTGCAAAAACAGCAAAAAACAACACAGTCAAAAGAACCGACAATCCACTGGAAAATCCCCAAATCAATTCATTGCCCAATTGAACAGAAGCATGGAGTAAAGGGAAAACCTGAGATTGGTCTTGAAAATCAGCGGCAATTAGCATAAACAAATAACAACCCTAATTAATGAAATATCTTACTCTTCTAATAAACCTACCCATCCTGGATATGGGGACCTTTAATCAAACCTAGAATTAAACATAACATGTACTGCATATATGTTCATCGTACGATTTAGAACCTTGGGATTTAGGGGGCTTCCACAGTTCCACTTCCAAGGCAAATATATATATAGTCTCATCTTAGCTCTTTGTAATCATATACTGCACATATGTTTTGATTGATGGTGCCTTTGAATGTCAACTTTCATCTTTAATTTGCGGATTATGTTCATCATACGATTATGTGTGTGTCTAGTATGGAACCGAGTCAATTAAAACAGGTGTGAGTGTGAAATCGCTCAACAATTCCAAAATCGACAAGTGCTACATGAACAGATTCAAAAGCCTGAGAATGAAGCAATCCACAATCGGAATCAAGTAAACCTAATTTTCGCACAGACACGTGAACAGAAACGACAAATTAGTCACTGAGAAGATAAATCAAGGTGAAGATCAGATGCACGTACCTTGTTGAACCAAGGATCTCGGAGAATATCGAAGCTCCGCTTGTGGATTGATAGGGCGGTGGCCTTCGGAGGTGGAGAAGGACCCTCTAATCAACGGCTATTGTAACTCTGTTATATCCATTTTTCCCCAACATTTATTATAGTAGTAGGGATATATGATATTATAATATTTTAAACTTTATATTTAATTAAAATCTCAAATAAATTTAAAAATATATCTTACTAAATTTTAAAAAAAATATTAAAAAAAAATGATGTATATATGAACAATTTTGTTCTATTTTATTTCTAAAAATGGTTATAAATTGTAAAAATATTTTATAAATAATTTTTAATCAATTAAAATAAGTTTATATGTTTAAATTTAATAATATTTTTTATACTAATAAGGGCAAATTGCGTAAAATAGCACGGACTTTAGGCATAGTTGCACTCAGTGGCATGAACTTAAAAAAATACAAAAATAATCACCAACTTTGGGGTTTAGTTTTGGTTGTTGGCACGTACCCCCTATCTCGCTAATTTGTACTAGTGGGGATGCTTACATAGAATTTTTTTTTATTAAAAAGGCATATAGCGAGATATTGATTAGTGAGAATGCTTACATGATTTTTTTTTTAAATTAAAAGACATAAAAGATGTGTCCAAATTATGAAACTAGCTAGGTTCCAATTATATATTTTTTTTCATGTAATTCCAAATCAAAAATAATTGTGACAAATATAACATTTGGAAATAAAAATTTGGTACTAGTTATTTTAATTTGCAAATGTTATATTTGTCACAATTATCTTTGATTTGGAAGTACATGAAATAAAAAATAAAAATGTTATATTGGTCGATGGGCAGCAGCGGTGATGGTGGCGGAAATCCGAGACGCAAGCAATTCTAGAACTCGGGCGGCAATGGCGACAGGCAAGGCAGCGGCTCGGCGGGCGTTCTGCAGTGGCTCGGCGGCTCGGACGGTGGCCAGGCAGCGGTCGAGGTGAGTGCGGTGGTCCGGCGGTGGTTGCTCCCGATCTATCCGAGAGAGGAGGAAGATGATTGCTTCGGTCGATGTGGATTGCTCTTCACGGGATGATTCGAGAGGAGGCGGTGATGATGTTGAATTGGTTGTGGGTTGTGGGAAAACCTAAGATTTGACGTGTATCTATGATGCTGAATTAGGTTAAATAAAAGATGGATTTTTAATTCTTTGCAATTAAGAATCAATTAAAATAGGGATTAAGGGTAGAAGATAGAATTTAAGAAAAAGAATAAAAAAACGGATAAAGATGGAGATAGCAGGATGAATATTATTTAATTTAACTTTATAAATTAAATAATAAAGGTATTTAGAGGATTTATGTAATTAAATCAAGTCATATATTATTCCTCTTTAGAATAATTTAATTATTCTAATTCATACCATATATCTTAGATGAATTTATTAATGACTAAATTCACAAGATATATACTATAGTTTAATATAATATAGATTTATTTGATTAAATAAAAATAAGAAATAACCCAAAAATAATTTGGGGTATTTCACATATCTCGTTATATACCTTTTTAATTAAAAAAATTTCATGTAAGCACCCCCACTAGTCCACATTAGCGAGATATGGGGTATGTGCCACTGACCGCAACTAAACCCCAAAGTTGGTGATTATTTTTGAATTTTTATAAGTTTGTGCCACTGAGTGCAACCACTCATAAAGTTCGTCCTATTTTATGAAATTTGCCCTACTAATAATTAGCGTCTCATTTTCTTCATATTTCTAAACACCTACACTAAATACTAAAAATGAAAAAAAATCTAAATATTTTTTTAAAAAAAATATTTTTAAAACTCAAAAATATTTTTATTAAAAGTATCTTCATTAAAGTTTGCTTAAATTTTTAACTAAAATCCAATAATATTTTCCACATTTAGAACCTCCGACCTCCAAATAATATAGAATTTAAAATTTTTACACATTTTGTGCCCCTAGTATATTAATATAAAAAAAATTGTCCCTATAACATAAACATAATTTAAATATATTCAAGCTTAAAATTTAAATTTTAAGTATAAAATATTAAAATGTACTATATTTAATGGAAATATGTGGTTGGTGATTTGAAAACAAAAACCATTTAATGGGTGGTTAAGTCATTTAAGTGTAAAATCATATATTTAACGGGTGGTTTTCTATAAATTTTCCTAGTAAAAACACAGGAAAACCATAATGTTTATCTCTAAGCTTTAATCTATGCTTTTTTTTATATATAACTAACCATTATGTACAAACAAGAAGCAAATGACATAAATGAAAAATACACCAAGTAGACGACAAAAAAAATGTAACAAAAATTACATGTCATCCTAAGAGTCCCAAATGATATTATTATTTTTACAGTAGGTAAACATTAGGAAGGTTTTGCTAAAAACGCAAGGCACTTCCTTGATCATCCTGCTGGATGACGTTACAAAGATCTCTATTAAAATGGAGAGTGGACAAATTACAATTTCCCCTACTTTTAGCGATATAATCTGCTACCTTATTTACTTCTCTATAACAATGTCTGAACTGAATATCACCAAAGGAACCTGAGAGTAGGTTGATCTTCTCCACGTGACGCATAATTTCCCACTTGATATTATTGCTTTCTCTAATCGCTTTTATAACTTCCAAGTTGTCCCCTTCAATTATGACTTTTCGAAATCCTCTAGAGAGAGCTTGCTGCATTCCTACACATACCGCAGAAGCCTCTGTTTGAAGAACTGAACCTTGTCTTGTCTCCTGATGAAAATATCAATAACCTGACCATCGGAGTCTCTGATGACTCCCCCCACATGGCACCCGACAATGGAATTAACTGAGCCATCAATATTAATTTTGAGGATAGCTCCTTGTGGTTTGTTCCATTTAGCTTTTGATCTTTTGATTTTGGATTTGGTTTTTTCCATATTTACATTTCTCAAACTCCAATTTGTTATATTGCATACTGTATAGTTTTTTGAACCATAGATGTTGTAGCCTCCAACTTTTTGTTGTTAAAAATGATTTCGTTTCTAGTTAATCACAAATATTACATTGGTAAACTATTGTTACTCAAATAAACAATATATGTCAAAACACTGGTGAATGAAATTAATTTTTTTTTTTGGGACTTTAAAAACGAAACAATCTTAAGAAACGAAGGCACGACACAAAACACAACAGAATTCATCATGCCACACACGCTTAGTTAGTAATAAAAAAACAAAAGCCCACTTGAACTGGAAATGATAAAAAAAAGTAATAAAAAAACAAAGCGAAAGAACAAATATGACACTAGTGAAAAAATAAAAAATGTTAGATAAAGAACCAACCCAAGTAAAAAGAAAAATATAAGATGGGATAGATGCAACAACAACAACAACAGAAGGAGGCCCTGCGGGTCTACAACAACAACAACTCAGGAAGGAGAAGGAGGAGGAGGAGGCTCTACGGGGTCGAGAGAGTGTTTTCGAAAGACCCAGAGCGAAAGGAGGCAAGTACCACAGGTAAACAGATCGCAAAATATGACAAGGAGCCAGAACACATGCATAAGAGAGGACATAACAGAAGTAAAGACAAACAGACACAACATCACACCCCCTAACTCTAAACATTTGTAGCCCGAATGCAACTCCTCTAGTGGTCTCTATCCAAAGTCATATCCTCTTAAAGGTTCAGTAAATTGAGGGCCTGACAGATAACTTTCATCCAGCTCTTCTTCAGTCTACCTCTCCCCATACGAATAGCTCCAAGATCCAAAATCTCACACCTCCGAACCGGTGTCGATCTAAGTCTCATGTGGACATGCCCGAACCAACGCAATCTGTACTCCCGCAGTTTGTCTACAATTAATACTCGCAACTCCAGCTTCCCTTCTAATGCCAGCATTCCTGATTCTGTCAAGTCTCATATGTCCACTCATCCAACGCAACATTCTCATATCTGTCACTCATAACTTCTGCTCTTGAGCTTTAGTGATTGGCCAACACTCGGAACCATACAATAGGGTCGGTCTAACAACCACCTTGTAGAATTTGCCTTTTAGTTTAGCCGGGACTTTCTTGTCACAAAGCATCCCCGAAGCTCTTCTCTAGCTAAGCCACCCCGCCTGAACTTGATGATCGATATCAATGCTGGTAGAGCTGGCAAAACTCGACCCGAACCCGAAAACCCGACCCGGTCGACTCGAAACCGATTATTCTGAACACCGACACAACCCGTCCATTTTGGACCCGAAATCTGAATGAACTGAACCCGATTAACCCAAAACCCATTAAGACCCGAACCCGTTATAACCGAAACCCGAAATCAGCCGAACTTTAAGCTACAATCTAGTAAATTTTTTAAAAACGAATATTGAAATAATGAAAACCCGAGACAACCGAAACCCGAATAACCGAAACCCAATAAAACCGAAACCCGAACCTGACCCAACCGATTGACCAAATTATTAGACATTACCCGAAATCCGAATGACCCGAAACCCGACTAACCGAACCCAAACCCGAACCGACCCACCCGATTGCCACCTCTTGACTCCTTCATCACTTTGAACGTAAGATCTTAGGTACTTGAAAAACTCTTTCTTGGGGACTAGATCCTCCCCCAAAGCCATTGACGCATCTGGATCTCTGACCTCTCCAAAACGAAATTGAACGTATTCGGTCTTGGACCTACTCAATCTAAAACCCTTAGACTCCAGCACTTCTCTCCAGTTATCTAGTATGCGAGTCAAACCCGATCTTGAGTTGTCCACTAACACAGTGTCGTTTGCAAATAGCATGCACCAAGGGACCTACTCAATCTAGGCCTATCCACGGGTCAAGGATCAACCTGTGACCCGGCGGGTCCAGGTCAGACGGGTCAAGGGTCATGGCGGGTCACGAGTTCGGGTTAGGTTCGAGGGTTTTGTGAAAATGACCCGCCGGGTTGATTTTTTTTTTTTGAAAAGGGCTGATTTTGGGTAAATTTAAAAAAAAATCGATTTAAAAAAAAAAAATGGGTCAACCCATTGACCCGCCTATCCCATGGGTTCGGGCTTGGATCCTGATTTCCCGACCCGTGACCCGCCAGGTCCGACCCGTGGACATGCCTAAGTGTAACGGAAAGAGTATCCATATCCAGAGCAAACAGAAGCGGACTGATAGCTAAACCCTAATAAAGCCCCACTCGAACATGAAAGAAATCTGAATCTCCACTTGGCATCCTAACGCTAGTCAGAGCATCAATGTACATATTTCTGATAACTCTAATATACGTCCCCAGTGCTCCCTTCTCAATCAAGCATCTCCAAAGCAACTCTCTCGAAGCCTTTTCGTAAGCCCTTTTCTATATCAATGAAGGTCATATGCATATTCTTCTTCCAAACTATGTGCATCTCGATCAACCGCCTTAGCAAGTGAATATCTGCCAGGCATGAAGCCAAATTGGTTTTCTGAGACCTGAGCCAATCTCTTAAGTCTCACATATATAACTCTCTCCCAGAGCTTCACCGTGTGACTCGGCAGCTTGATACCTTAATAGTTATTACAGCTCTATACATCCCCTTTGTTCTTGTAGACCGAGACCAGACCACAAAGATATCTTAGCTGATCTATACGGCAGCTAAGATATCAAGAACAACATTGAAAAGAGATGTCAGCCAAACCAGATCTCTGTATTATCAAGAACATTGAAATTGAGGGTGATAACCGATAACGATAAACTTTGTATTATCAATGACTCAAATATATTCCCATTTACCATGTATTGAGGTAATTATAATTCTCCATAGGGTACATTGAGATGATTATATCCAATTTATGTCTAATCGTCTAAAATTTTACTCCGTATTGCATATGCGGATCTATGATCCTTTCATAACTTTTTCACTGAGAGACAATTAATGTTGGACACGAGTCAATCAAATTGTATGAGTGGATCCATTCTCGTGAGTGCATAATTTAGGCCTCTAGTTGCATATAGCAAAACCCATCTAAAACACTTGACAGCGACATAGACAGGTGAGGTAGGTAATAAAGCCATCACGGGAAATGAAAGGGCTGGAAAATGATGGAAAATGAAAACAGACAACAAGAATCCAGTACTGCACTGTGCCAAAGTACACCATCAATACCATCTCATTTACTGTCACACAGACAATAATACCAAAGTACAGTCACTGATTTTGGGGTATTAAAAATAAAAACTGCCTGATTATTGAGAAGGGATGAAACCCAATATCTCATCCAAGCATAAAAAGCAAAATCTGCAATTACAAATGCCAAACTTCCAAAGCAAACTAAAGAGTAGTTCTGATATCATGTAGTATTTGATGGTACACAACAAAGATGAAAATGCAAGTTAAAAATCGAAAATATTATGAGAGCAAATCACAGGCTCATACGAACTAGAGGCATCGAAGTTCATGAGGCATAACAAAGGAATCAATCGAGCAAGGCTTTTCGAAAGCTCACTCTTCTTCTTCTGCCTCCTCCAACCATTTCACGAACGGCTCCAAAGACTTGACAAATGTTTGCCTGCCGGAACATACAAATGGGCAAAATTAATCACACATAGCACAAATCATAAAGAAGATGCCCAGCGAAACCAAAAGAGAGACTGTTATCTAGTTCATACCTGCCCTTTGGATTTGTTCCTTTACGGAACCAATGGAGGATAGTGTCCTCCGCGAGCACATCAAGGTCATAAAGAGACCTCACCATTTCTGGGAACAGCTTCATCAGTTTGGCATCCTCGTAGCATTGGATCTGAACCTTGTAAATAAGCTCCAGCTCAAGCTTCCCACTCGTACAGAAAGTATTCAGCAGTTTTGCCCATGTTTTAACCTGCCATCCAAGAGTATTAACGAATTCATGAGTGATATTGTCCGTACCATGCTACAAATGGAGTAATGGACCCAAAAATATCAGCAAAAAATGCATATATTGTGTGGAATGAGATAGAAAAACACCTGACGCAGAGCAGAATTTGCATTCTGTTGCTGGTTTTTCCCCGACCACTGAACAGAATCCATGATCACATCCCATGAAACACGCACAACCTCAGCGTCTGGAAGCTTAGCTTCTCTTAGATGATGTTTAACCGTTTCAATGACTTCATCTATATCAGCTTCTTCCGAGATTTGAGTGGTCAATGCAGATTTCATTTCCTTCAGCTTCACCTCGAATATTTTCTTTTCATTGTATTCAACCAGTGGGACCATGCCTTCTTTGCTGTATAAAACAAACATTTGAGTGTCAGAATGAACCATTATCAGAAGATAATCAACATACTAGTGCAATGTTTTCCATTCTGGATCACTCAAAGCAAACACACTCAGAATGCTGAAGTCAAATTCACATGGAAGTAGCTAGATGATTCAAATAAGACGACCAAATTCACATGGCACAGATGTATGACACCGGCAAGTAATAACAGAATATTGGTGAAATGCTCATGTTTACAAGACTTACGTAAAATGCTCGGAGAAAGCTTCAGCAGATCGCTTGGAAGAAGGGAAGAAGTCAAGAAGCTTCTCCTCCACTTTACCACGCTTCAGAATTGCAATCAGATCATCAAGACTGTTCTCAACAAGATACTCTTTGAAGAGATCGGTGATAAATGTGAGAACTAGCCCTTTGGCCACAAGGTTATCCTTGAGCAACGGGTGGAATATCGTCTCAGGTGGCAAACCTGAGAGCTTCTGAGACAATGAAAGGGCAGTAAAGATTGCCAACTTTTTCCTTTCATTTTCCTCGAACAGCTCCAGAGATTGCAAAAATCTTTGTAGGACATTCTCGAGACTCTTGATCAGAAAAGGCTTCCTACGCAAAACCTTCTGTATGTAAAGTACATATGGTAGAATAGCTTCACGTTTAGGTTCACAATCAATTATCGAGTAAGTGTGGTGCTCTCCCTCATCAGGCTTTGTTGTTCCAGGTTGCGTACGACCCCCTATAAAGACAACCTGCATATAGGAAATTAATTAGCACATTCCAACATACACTTTTAACTCGATTCAATAACCCAATAGTGAACATCATATCCACACAATAAACCTGACACATACGGATAGACAGACACAAGACTGAAGCTAAATTTATATTAAACTTGCCTCAAAAAAAGTGTCGCCGTATCTTGAGAAGTTAAGCTCAGAAGACTCGATGGTTTTTGCAACAAGTTCCTACAGACAAAGAATAGCATGTCATCACAAATAACCTTATGAAGTAAACAAAAACACTAACTTAGGTTGAATTAATCACTTACCAGATCACCAGCATTATCCAAGTAAATCTGGACCACTGCATCAGAAAAAGCTGCAGGGTCCAGAGGCGCCGCTATATTCCGTTTGCGGGTCTTGATCCGCGTACCACTACAACATGAAAACAATTTAAAATATCAAACTGAATGCTTATCAACATCCACACTGGCTGTCAGCTTTCAACTAAAACGAACAGAATATAAAGAGATTATACATGACACAATATTCCCTTATAGTACCCCATTTCACATAATTATTCAAAAAGTGAACAGAAGTTGCCGAAATCAAGGATCGTGACTAACAACAAATGCCTCAGACATGCATAGGAGAATCTGAACTATGAACTACCACCAGTGGAGGTAAGAAAAGGAATAATTCAATTGTCATGATAATGGAACGAAAATCAGTGAACACCAAATTCAAAGAATCAAATTGAAAGAAGAAAAACAAGATGTGCCAAGATGCTTAATTTTAGCAACAGTCGTACATCATAACATTAACCAGTGAACCTCAAATTCAAAGAATCAAATTCAAATATTTCAATAAACACAAACAAAGACCAGCACAATTCGAAACGCTTACCCGAGAGTGGGTTTCTCCTTCGAGCTGCACAAATGATTGGGGAACCACCAAAAGAAGAACCAGAGAAAGAGTTAGTAATTAAATCGGAAATGAATTACAAACCTAATTAATAGGGTGCGGCGGCAGAAATATCATATTTCAATCAAACAATCGGATTCAGGGAACCACTACAAACGTGATCTAGAAACAAAAGCGAATTGCAAGTCCCAAAATTGAATAAAAACCCTAATTCTAATTCGACTATTACCACTTTACCAGACAATGAAAGGAGTAATATTTTCCCCAAAATCAATTAAAACGCCGAAACCATCAAACGATGGAAACCAAATGAAACCATAGACGAGAATAAAGATTGAATCTTTACAAAGGCTTGGAATTTGGGAACACAGTAGATCTGGATAAAACGAGAGAGCATGTGAAAAAAAAAATCACAACAGAGATAAGAGAGAGAGCGAAAGATTGAGATGGATACCTCATAAACAAGATCGAAATTGATCGAAAAACAGGAGAGCCTTGAAAGGGCTTTTTTCTCTGAGATCGAAGTGTTGGGAGAGAAAGGAGAGAGAGAGAGGGGAGAGAGAAAAGAAGGGCAGTTCTCTGGAGGGCCTCTGAGAGGCTGATATTTAAGGCTTCTCTCAACGAGTTAACGAAAACGACTGGAAGCAGACGAACTCAAGGACATCTTTTATGTTATTTTCATTTAATTGTACTTTTTTTTGTTCTTATCAAAATTAAAATACCCTTTCGCCGAGGAAAAAACTAACATAAAATATCAACTTTTAAAAAATAATTTCATACTAAATAGAATTACTAATATGAATTCATATAAAAAATGATTAAAAAATCAATATTACGTATTTTATATTATTAAAATGCTTGTAAAAAAAGTCAAATGACTTATATTTTGAGATGGAATGAGTAGTTTATTTTTTCTGCTCCCTCTCCCGGAGTATGTAAAATATCAATTTTTTTTTAATATAGAAATTTCATAGTTAGTAATAATAGGTATAAAATTATTTTTAAAAAGTAATAATATTTTATTTAATTTTTATGATTCTTAGAAAATAGGAGGGAATAGTTTTTTAATGAATAAGTTTTTAACTTTTAAAAAAATATGACAAAATGTCAAACGAATTTAAGAGACGATATTATCTCGTCATTAGATGCATAGGTAATAATTAGTGTCGTCTAGACCAGTACATAATAATATATTAACAAAATAATCAGAGTTAGCCTTTGTTTCTTATTTGAACGCATGTTAGCAAGTGCAATTTGGCTAAATCATTGTATTTGATGAGCCATGTTGTAATGTGGTTGTCTCACCTAAGAAAAATGTGTTTTCGGATGACTATATATGTTTTATTGTCCTATCATATCAAACATTGTTTTTTGTTTCTAAAGAAGAATCAACAAACACTAACAATCTAAGATTGTCCTTAACAATATTGTCCTTACGAAGTTATTATGTTAGACAACAACATATCACATATGCAAGGGACGACATTATACAGTATGAAATCATAGCTTTTGACTAAAGTAACAAAGAGACGTAATAGCACAATTTGATGAGGAATTTATTAAAGATATTCTAGTTTTAATGCATTAAAACGACTCTAGAGCATAATGCATTAAACCGGGGGAAATCAATTTTTTTTTTAAACTATTTTTCTTTATAGTTTGCCTAATATGTGTTTATGGGCACACATTATAAATTCCATTTTTATAACAAATGGCAAATTAATATTTTTAATTATACTTTGCATTAAAATACTCTCATTGAAAAGTGCTTCTTTGGATTATAATTATAATCACTTTGAAATTGTTTGTTTAATAAAATTATAATGTGTTTAAAATGACGTAAATTTTAAAGAAAATATATTATAAATTGTATTAACTAAATATTTATTATTGTATAAAGTTTATAATTTTATTATAAAGTTAATATAATTAATTAACATAATTTAGAAGATATTATTTTAAATTTAAGTTATTTTAAACACATAGATAAATATATTAATCAAATATTCTCAAAACTTGGAATTCAAACATCCTTAAGTTCCAATTTGATAAAAAGGACAAAAAGCCGTAGTAGCACAGCTTAATAGAGTACTGTATTAGTCTACTATGAAAGTTTGTGGACGCGATCCAGGTTCGACTCCTGGCTACGGCAATTATTTTTATTTTTCCCTTGTGCAAGAAACAGGCAAGTTTAAAGCTTTGAAAATAAGGTCAAGTAATGACAGTAAAAACCTGTTAATGACTTAATGTGCAGGAAACAGGCAAGTTTTAAGATGTGCAAATCATCTAATACAACTACAGGATCTATGATCTATCGTTCATCCTTAACACCATAGTTTAGCGAATCATCTAATACACTGACGATTGAATCAGTTCTGCAGTAACTTCCCATCATGGTCTTTAACGCCATCTCCGACATTGCAGCTTCCAACACCTTCACCGTGTCCCATTCTCTTCTTACGAGCTCCTCCTTTCGCAGATTTCTTCAGCTTGGCAGCAGCATTTGCAACACGAACTTGAAGGGCATCCTCCGGGAACATCGTGGACCTATTCTTCCTTCCAACTCACTAGCAACAACGCTCCAATTGCTCTCCTCGTGAGCTTGCACAGCATCCTCAAGCCTAGCATCTTCATCAGGAGTCCATTCACCTAAGATAGAAAAACCGCTTAATAAAAAACCGGTTATCCACCTTAACACAGCAATATCAAGGAAAACAAATTCCGACTAGGGAAGTTCAAGAACCATTTCCAAAAGCTTTGCCGCCTCTTAAGCTGAATCAAAATTATTCAAGCTGAATCAAAATTATGAACAAGGAGAAATGAACATTCTCATTCACTTGAAAACAGATTTTCTAGGAAGATAAGATTCTAATCGTTCAAAAGGCACAAAGGCAAAAGAGGGCTATGAAATGAAGCATAAGCTTAGTTGGTTTTCTTCTCATCCTCACTGGCTTTAGCTGCTTCTACCTGTGGTGGATTGGAGGCCTGATCTTCATCCTCACCGCCGAATCCAAACTCGTTCACTCGCTTGTGATCAACTGGGTAGACCCATCTTTGTCCTTTGATATAGGTATATAAAAAATATGATATCTGTACAAAGAGAAGGTGAAGTTTAAGATTAAGCTGTGAAGCATCTCACCATCACGGAAGACTGAAAGCCTATGGAGTAGAGGCATCTTGATCACAAAAGCAAAGAGATCTTTCAATCTGCCAAAAGAATAAAACGATGTTAAATGTTAAGAGTAGCAACTTAGAAGGGAGTTTTAAATCCATGTTCCTTTAACACACAGTGAATTCAACAGGAACAAATCACAACACATGTACATCATCAAACCAACAGTTGAGAGATCAGAACTGCTTGCCCTTCTGGCAGCGCTTTTTGATTCTTTTGAACACTTTTTTTTCTCTCTTTTTCAGGAGGTGGATGGCGGATGGGAACATGATGGCATCAATATGAATGTATGATTATGAATCTAGAGCAATACCTCGATGTGCATAGCAGCATAGCTTTCCCTATCTTCCAGAACTCAATACAGCAACCAACTCCAGAACTTCCAAGTATCATCCACGAAGTGTCATTGTCGAGCAGGTAGAGAAAGACAATCAGCTGGCTGATAAAGCTCACAACAACTGATTTGGCAGATAAACCTTCCATGGACTTGTTATTTTTCCTGAATTGTATATCTGCCACATTAAGATGTAACTATGATAAGCTAAATCCACTAGAACTCGTCTAGAAGGCCACAAAATAGCTATTGCTTACCATTCTTGAAGGCCAAAAAGTCGAAGAGGGAATGAAACAATGAGACAGCCATAGTGATCACCAGAAGATAGGGATTGCCTTCAAGAAATACTTTCTGCAGAAGGAGTAGGTCACAAACAGTTGACAAGGCTTCCAAATCAATATCACAGAACTCAGCCATAGACTCATAGTGTCATTATTTTTACAATGAAAAGGAATTAGACGTAACACAAAAACAGCTATGGAAAATTCTTATAGGAAAATGTTTTCAAGTACTTAACAAAAAGTTGGAGAAAGAAAGGATTAAAGAAACTGAACTGGAATATTAATCAACAGCTGGCACCATTTAAGTGGATCATACTTTCAAAAATTCTAGAATGAACCTGTCAATAAGCATTAACCTGACTTTAATCTACTTACAAACTTGACCTAAGCACATTTTTTAGCATTTTATTCAATGTAACCATACCATTTTGGTAAAGAATGCTTCGTTATCTGATTTTAACACCAGAGGTTACAACATGAGAATTCAGCACCTCACTTCGTCTGATATTCAATCACTTGCATCAACGTTTTATTCAGTAGATCTCATGCTCAATGGTGTTACCATGTTATCATATTAGATAGATTGATCTGCATCTATGTTTTAATGTTACAGGGAAGATTAATATGAAAAACAATTATTGTCAAAAAAAAAAGTGACCATAATCTGTTAAAATCATAGCACTACTGAGAATATTGAAACTATTGTAGGGTAAATAACAAATGGTTTCACATCATCAGAAAGTCAGGTACCTTAAGCTGATCACCCTCACCATCAAGCATGCTTCCATAACTGCATTGCATCTGGAATGAATGCTCAATCTGCAGAAATATTTGCCACTTGTTCATGCTTATAGGACCCACCTCCAGATTCAGTGGCAGTTCATCGACATTCGACAGTCTCATTGACAGGGATCAACTTATCCCCAAGTAGCCAGAACTCATTGAAAAAAGTGGTCAGGAAATAATTGCCTGTCTTTGGCTCAACATTCAAATCTGTATTTAGGTTAAGGAAACATCAACATCACAAGTTATAAACTTATAATTAATCAAATTATTGGCTCTTATTTGGACATTTGGGTAAAAAGTAAAAACTACTTGGTCTTGCCATGTCAAGGTAACTCTTGACAGCAAAGCCTTCACACTAACTTAAGCCAATGCACATACACTCCATTGTTTCATGCTAAAATAAGCTAACTCTTGACAGCAAAGCCTTCACACTAACTTAAGCCAACTCTTAATGACTAAGGGTTTAAAAATATGCATCATATCATATGTGATGCAAATTTTATATGATGCAAATTTTGAGGAATTACACCAGATCAACAAACCTAGTAAAATCATCAACCAAATTGATCGTTATATTGGGCTTCCAGTATGAAACTCATTCCTCTGAAACTTCATCCTTTGACTCAAGCTCAACTTCTTCAACCCCCGAAAAAGGATATGTAAACTCATCATAAAGACTGATGGAAAAAATGCATCTCAGATAGTGAATTAGTGATATTATCCATCTCATCATAAAGGAATTCAAAATTGCTTTACTGAGACCATATATGTGAAAAGTTGCATGAGCTCTTCCAAGACGCTTCATAATTAACCATGTAAGGGAAATAATCAATGGGCGTACTAACCAAAAAAAATCTAAAATCTATCAAATTAGAAGCTCGTGAAGAATGTAGATAATGAGGTTGCATGACACATAGGCATTTCCATTTCTCAACACTTAAATGTCGTCTATAAGTAGATTCCCCGTCCCTAAAAAAAAGGCAAACAACAATTAAATCAAGAAAATTATAAATTTTCTTTTTTGAAAGATTTAATCAAGTGGGTTATACCTCAAGTAGCTAATGTGCAAAGATCCTAAACATTCATCATGGACTCTGACAGGAAACTTGAAAAATAACAGGAGAACGGTAAGTAGAGCATACCTCAGATACTCCTTGACCATCTTTGGACTCTTCAGCGCTTCCAAGGAGGCTCTTTCTTTTGTCAGCTTTGGACTTAGGCAAGTATGTCACCACAGCTGACATCAAGAAAAATCAGACAGTTAGATATCAAAGGAAACTATTCAGGAGCCTGGAATGGGCACTGGGTAAGCTTGTTTCTCGGATTTATCTGCCTTTTTACAGTGGAGGACATGTAAAGTAACAACCCATGCCATGACGTGGCTTGTTACCATGGGAAGAGAAAACGCCTGCCATGGCATGGCTTGTTACTTCGTAAGCTAAGCTTCAGAAGTAACCAAAGATTAGCTGATCCGTGAATGTAACCTGAGAGTTCAAGCATGTGTATGTGCTTCTATGTGCAGGAAGCAGCAACTAGTTTAAAATATGATAGCATTAGGAATCTGAGAGGTAATCAATTCAGGGATGGGTGGCATAATAGCTGAATAAATTACATGATGAATGAAAAGCTGAACTCAAAGGTTCTTCTATAGCATCAAAACTGGATCATCTATTTGGAAGCAAAATATACAACCTCTAGCACATTACACGTCTCAGTGGAATGGAACAAAACCTTCTTGCTTCTTTTACAGTGCAAATCAGATGAGAAAAGCAATGAAAAGAAGCAAATCAGATGGGAAAAGCAATGAGAAATGCGTGCATCAATTTCTCCCAACTATCAATCACACTCAATTGGCCCCCTCAAACTAACCGAAAAATACCAAGTGTCAAAATATCAGTAATAAATATCAGTTGATTAACAGCAAATTTCCTACACGCTTAGCCAGCATATGATCTAGTTACAACTTCCTTTCCTCAACTTTGCAGTTTTCACAAATAGACTTGCTAATGGGACATTTTCCCACTCTTCTGCTTCTGGCTTCACAGGGTCCACTCTCTTCCTCCTTTTCGGCTGCTTCCTAGTGACTGCACTTTGATTCACAACAGTTTCATCCCCATCGTGGTGCTTAGTGCTATCACCAGAACAGTTTACCAGCTCAGATCCTGAACCAATCGAAGAGTCCTCCTGTTGATGTTCTTCTCCTGACAGGACAGAAGAACTATTCAATTCGGCTCCTGAGGACAACCTGCCCTTGACCCCTGAACCACTTGTGCAGACAGATCCGGCATCTTCATCTCTATTTACACTACTTTCTCTCTGAACTTCTACCTCAGCATGTTTGCCTCTACTTTTAGTCATACCCTCCCCTCTCTTTCTTTTCTTACGAGCTGCTTTAAAGGATCTCATTAAATCTGCTAAAGTTAGATCATTTTCAGCACATTTATTCTGCTTGAAATCAAAGCCTCTAGCCTTTCTTCTTTTACTCGGTAACATATCAATCGTTTCAGAAGAGTGGCCAAGATGTAACACTGGAACTTCCCAACAAACATCCACCCTCCGACATCTTCTGGATGATCTAGGCTTCTTCGGAATATTGCAGAACGTTGTATCGCTGATTTTGCAAGATTTTTTCCCTCTGGTTGACCTTTTCTTCCCTTTCCTCGAGTTATTAGCATCTTCGACATTATATTCAAGGGCCAATGGTATAAAATCATTTGCCCTGAGAGAAGGACGATTGGGTTCCCTGTCCACAAAATTGGAAGGAAGTGCAGCTTTTTCCACCATTCTTTGAGCCTGAGCTCGAAGAGCATCATCTGGGAACAAAGATTTCCATCTCCTTCGGCACTGACTATCAGTTCGTGGAGGCACACATGTAGCAACTTTGGCCCAGCAATACCCATGTACTCGAATAGCCTCTTTCAACTTTGCATCCTCCCCCACTGTCCACTTACCAAGGTTCAAAGAGGGGTCAAGAGAGTTCACCCATCTGTCCCTGCATCTTGCTTGTGTTCGGCCAGGCACAAATTCAGCAATCTTATTCCAGCATTGGCTACCCATAAGCATCACAGCAATCTTCAGACGTTTGTCCTCGTCTGGACTAAAACGGCCCTTTCTTTGTTTGGATGGGAGCAAGGTTTTCAACCATCTGTTTGAGCATTGTGGACCTGTTCGTCCTTCCAACATACTAGCAACAACTGTCCAATGACTCTCGCCATAAGTTTGAACAGCAGCTGTGAGATTAGCATCTTCAGCAGGAGTCCAGTCTCTTTTGATTAGGCTCGGATTGAGGCTCCTCTGATATCGCATCAAGCACTGAAATGGGGTCCTATCGGTCCCTAGAGCTTCAGCAACAGCAGCCCAATTGTGTCCCAGATTTTGGATAAAATGCAAGAGACATTTATCCTCCAGGCTTGTCCAGCCCTGGTCCTGGCCCTTAATCAACGGATCTTCAAAGTTTATCCACCTAGCTAGACATTCTCGCCCAGATCGCTTGGGGACATAGGTGGAAGCCAAATCCTCCCAGTCAACATTCGGAAGAAATGCTCTAATTTTTTTATAGGTTTCTGGATCCTTCTTAAGATCCCCAATCTTGGACATGACCTCGTCCACTCCATACGAGCATCCAGGTCCCTCCTCAGACTCATTCATTTGCTCCATCGACTTAAGTAGCAAACACTTTTGAAGCTGTTGGATTATGCCCTTCCGCAGATTACCCTGCTCCTGCTTCGTCCACCTCTCCTTGGCAACCCACTGAGGGAACTCCGCAAAAGCACTCCTGTAATTGATCACACGAGAGTTCTCTTTTGGGCCCTTCTTCATTGCAGAAGCCACTTTCTTGCACTTCTTGGGGCCTGAAATCAATTGCACCTTATCATCTTGCCTTCTCACAGTCATCTTCCTCCTCCCTTGTACATCAAATTCCAACAGGATCTTAACCCCTTTTATCGTTTCCTTGACCTTCTCCATCCTCGCTTCAACTTTCGTCATCTGACTCCTAAGATGCTTTTGGGCCAGCCGGTTCTTCCTAATAGCATCAATAAACGCGAGTGCAGCTTTCGGTAATTCAGAGGGTCGATTTTCAACACCATCATCTAAAGTTTCCAAATCCATAGCTGAATCACACAGACCTTCCCCATTGCCATCAAATCCATCACCAACCCTAGCCTCTACGATTCCATCGACCGGTGAATTTAAATCGTCATTACTTACCAAACCTTCAGGTTCTCCAACCTCACCGCAATTTGTCCCGGAAGCCGAATACTGGCCGAACCTCCGCTGAATCGCCCGCAGTATCTCAAAATCATCCTCGTCGTCGGACTCAGAATTCCCAATCGGAAGCCCAAAATTAGGTCGCGGCGAGGACGGCAGGCAAGAATCAGCGCCTCCTACACCTCCATACTTGGCCTGAACGTCGCGCAGGAACTCAAAATCGTCGTCGGAGTCCGACGAATCCGCGGCGAAAGAATCGAACTTGTTGTGTGTGCCGGCAGCGTCCCCGGGTGCGGAGTGCAAGCAGGCGTTAGAAACAGCCCGAATGTCGGAGAGCAAACGGTCGTCGTCGTCATCGCTGTCGCTGTAATCATCGAGATCGCCTCTTGCCATGGTAGCAGGCAGGACGGCGGGAGTGAGAGAGAGGGAGCTTCGAATCGTACGTTGGGGGTTTTCAATTTGGGGAAGAAAGAGAGCAATTTCAAAGTCGGTTTAGCTTTTATATGGGCTGGATTGGGCCTGTATCGGGTGTTGGGCCGACTCAGATAGGTTATTCGGCCGGATTGGGCCTCTATGTAAATATATCCTAATATATCAGACGAGATTAACCCGGGTTCGAATTTCACTTGATTTTGAATCTCTGAAGTTGTTTTTATTGAGTGATGTCATTCTTGTATGTTGATGGATAATGTATTGATTCCTTGTTTTGTGTTTGTCATTTGCGTAGGTCGGTACCATATCGGATATTTGTCAATGGCAGTACGGAGATTAGTGAGTTGATTGCAATGACCTTGTGTTTTAGAGATTTACATCGAATCATATGGTGTCTTGAATTTTATTCTGGATTTATTTCTATTTTGTCTGAAGTCTTAAGAGGATGAAAATGGATACAAAAACAGAAATATCAAATGTCTTTGTGGTTGTTAGGGTTGGATTTCACTTACAATTATAATGTGGTTTTGAAGGGAGTGGCTTTGTAGGTTCAGATTTGATTGGGATTTGGTTCTTAGTGAGTGGTGAGATTGATAAGAATATTATGTGTTTACATTTCAGTTGCAGATTCAGACATTCATTTCCACATCTTTCAGAAATGGATAAGATAACTCAGTAAGTGACATTAAGACTTGTTGATGCTGAGTTATAGTTTGTGGATGGTATGTTACACTCAAGAATTTATGGATGGTCAGTAAGTGACATTGTACTCTTTTTTTGCTTTATGATAAGATGCAGTAGATTTCGGGAACCGAAAGTCTCCGTCTTGAAAAGAAGGATCGTGCCCCGAAATTGGAACCTTAGTCTCAATCCCGGAAATGAAAAGTTTAGATGCCTCGAAACAATGAAGGTTTATGCCTTAAAATAAGAAAACAGAATGTCCCTGTCCAAAAAATGGAAGTTCAAACGCCTCGGTAAGAAATGAGATTTCTTAATCTCGAAATATCTAACCTTTGTTTTTATTCTTATTGCAACTTTTTTTATCTGTTTGCTTGATTGGTCAGTTTTGGCATCCCGTGATTCTTATGTTCTTGATTTCGGCCTTGTGTGTTTTAGAGATTTACATTGGGGTGACACAAAATTATTTGTGATATATTTTAATTATAAAAAAAATTATATTTACATTCTATATGTCAAATAAAATATATTTGTATAATTTTTTAATATAAAATAATGTTTTAAAAATATTAAAATTAGAAGAATTATTATTATAGAATATTAAGTATAATAATTATTAAAATATCATTTTGTAAAAAAATATGTAAAAAAATATTATTAAATATGTAAAATATAAATATAATTTTTATAATTAAATTATACCACCAATAATTTTGTCTAGGAGATCCACACTCGTAAGATGGACACCAACAAGGCCACCACAGGGGACACGTGTCAACTCGAGGCGTCGCCATGCCACCACATTGCATCATCTCTTCTTCATACGTGCAAAATTGTTCAGACACTCTCGATTCGCCATTTCCATTTCAATCTCTGTAACAATGGAGAAATTAAGTGACAGCGCAGGCCAAGCCCTCGATCTCCTCCTCAAGCCAGCAGCCTGGCTCATCAAGACCGTCGAATCCCAAGCCGACTTTCTCGCAACCGCCCTCCTCCCCCACCGCCACCGCCGCTCCTCCACCGGCGCCCCCGGTATGCTTCTTAAGAAGGTCGTTTACGGCCTCATCGGCGCCGCCTACGCATGCATGGTGCTGACGGTGGCCCTGGCTGTTGCCGTGGCGATCGGGGTGGGGACCGTCAGGATGTGGGCGGAGGAGCCGGTGGTTGTCAAGGAGAGCCTCCATTTTGACTACACCGAGTTTCGCCCCGTGGCGGTCTTCTCCTTTGGAGGACGGCACAAGGGGTTTCCCGGTGTCCCTGTGGGCCATACTTACTATGTGTCCGTCGTCATGGTGTTGCCTGAGTCCGATTATAATCAACACGTCGGCATTTTTCAGGTTCGTTGTCCTCACTTCATCCATTTATTTTGTTCGATCATGTTTCTATGTGCTAGTTTCTAAAGGTTAATTAGTGATGAAGAAAAGAGATACAACAAAGGTGGATCTAAGAAGAAAAAATGAGAAATAAAGTTATATGTTTTTTTTTTAATTTTTACATGTTTTAGGAGTAAAAAAGAAATTAATTACAAAGACAATTAAGTTTAGTTGGCAAGAAGCTAATATTGAAACTCTAAGGGCATGAGTTCAAATCTCTTTAGTTTTTATTCGAGTACAAATTATTATTTTAATCACAAATTTAAGATTTTTTCATACTCCCTCCGTTCGGCAAAACTTGACGTTTTACTATTCACGCACGCTTTTTTATGAGCTAAAAACTATATAAAATATCTAGTTTTGTAAATAATTTTTTTAACAATTTCGTAGTTATTATTAATAAGTACAAACTTGTTAAAACTTTTTAAAAAAAAAATAAATATTTTATATAATTTTTATCATTCTAAAAAAGCGTGCGTGGATAGCAAACGACAAGTTTTGCCGAACGGAGGGAGTATATATTACGGATTTTATATCCTATTCCATTGAGGCATAGAATAAGAAATTAAATTGGAAAATATTTTCCCTGGATACATCCCGTTTAACCATTTTTAAATTAGATTATGAGGTTCACACATTTTCTTTTTATAATAGATAATTCAAACCGAAATAAATAAACCGATTGCTCGACTATCCAAATGAAGATCTAAGCTATTCATCTTTGTAGATCATGATTCCTGATTTCATACATGGATTAGAACCAAGTGCTACAATCTAAATTTTGCTTGAACTCGATTTTTCATTTTATATCAAAACCCACCTAATGTGTTCACATATATGGGAGAATTAGCTAATGCATTGATGAATATATGATCAGTTGATAGGGGAGGTACTATCAACCAATGGAACTCTGATGGCAAGATCCAGCCAGCCCTGTATGCTGCAATTCCACAGCCGTGCAATCCGCCTCGCTCGAATTTTCCTGATGGGCATCCCGCTCCTCTTAGGAACAAGTCTCGAAGCCCAGAAGCTAAGCGTTAACCTTCTCCGGTATCATGAGGCAGGGAAGAACAGCCCGAGAACCAGGTCCATCCGAATCACCGTGAGCCCGAGAGCGGGAGCTGGGGGAGGCGGCCTCCCCCAGCTCTACGAGTCCCAGATCCTGATCCGGTCCCAGCTTCCGTGGCCCAAGGAGCTAGTCCGCAGCTGGAAGTGGACATTCTACGTCTGGACCTCATTGTATGTCTATGTTATGCTGCTGGCGCTCATGCTCTGTTGTTTCCGGCCCCTTGTTTTCCTCGGCAGCACTAGGGTGACAGGAGCGGCAGAAATGGGAGGTGTGAGGGAGGATGGGGAGAGGAGGGGAGTGGAGGAGATGGATGCCGATACGCTGAGGAAGTGGCAGCAGTACAGGAGGAAGAGGAAAGCGGAGGTTTTGAGCCGGTTGCTTCCAGCAGAGAGCGTGACAGCTGGGTCCTCAGCGACGAGCTATACAGTGACAAAGGAAGAGGAGGGTGATGGAAGTGGACATGGATGGGGCGGGGAGGAGGAGGATGACGATGTGACTGATTCCTCATCGGTGTGCTCTTAGACAGTTTACGGGTAGGAGGTATCCCTGGTGCCAGTGTGCCTTTACTTGGTAGTTTAAGCTGGAGTATAACAACATTTCCAGAGATGGTTGCTGAAGTGTGGGTGAGTTGCTTTTGGACTTTGATCATAGTTTGTAGGAAAACTGGATTTGGATAGATTTAGGAATGAACACTGTTTTTGAACCATCATCAGTTCATCACCAGGCCCCAGTTAACTGATTGAAGGAGCAATTGCAAGTAAAACTGTCAAAACTCTATCCAATCCGATAACACAGCTTAACCTGACTTGCAAATGATAATAGCAAATGATGACTATGGATCATCTCCATGGTCCATCCGTTTGCAGTTCCGATTCGTTCATTTATCAATGCAACATATGACACTTTGCTGTTAAATTCCTGGGTGAGCTTCAAAGTCTTGATTAACTTTCATTACAAGAACTGAACTTGGGGGCAAATCCTAAAAGGGGGCTAAAAATCCACTTGCAATATGTAGCAAGAATCTAAAACTGTGAAGAGTTGTGGCTCTTCAAGTTCTAAAAGGCTCACATGACTCTTCCCACCAAAGCACCACCACCACCCACCATCAATTTATTGAAGTTGAAAAGGCAAAAGCAAAACACCAAAAGGGAATGTCCTTTGGAGAGTGAAAGATGGGTACCAATTCAATCTCATTAACAAAGTGAAAAGTGCAGTGCTCAATCATTTCAGATGTTTGTGTTACTATTCAACACATCACTTGTTCATTGTAAAAAATCATATTCAATAAAACTCAATCAATGCCCAACATAGGTTTCATTGCACTATCAGCACAAATTGTCAGTGAAACTCTCATCTCATGACAAGCCACAAAGGATTTCAGGATAAATTGCTTCGATGCCAACATTTGTAAGCAACCGAATGATTTCACAACTACAGGGAGTAAACTTTCACTTAGTACACTGCTGAACCTCAAGTTGATATTCTAGATTCTGTATAGTATTAACATGTAAAGACAAAACTGACAGTAACAATGCCATCTGAATGATCAGATCAAGATCAAAACTAAGATAACACATTGCACAGACATCTAGCAGAAAATAATAATACTAAAAGAAACTGCTCAAATTTGACAGTTAACATCTTGAAGCATCCCTTATTCCCCTAAACTGGCAGTGGAGCACCAAAAATAGATTTATTTCACAACACACAAGGGAATGTCATATAGCGAATGAAAGATGGGCACCTATTCAAACTCCTTAACAAATTGAGAAGTGCAGTGTTCATCCATTTGAGATGTTTGTATTACTAACACATCCCTAATGCCTCCATAAATTTTATCACAATAAAAGGCATCAATGCACAAACACAGGCTTCATTGCAGTAACAGCCCAAATTGTCACTGAAACTACAGCTTCAGCATAGATATAGTGCAATGCCCTAAATGGTTTCACTCCTTGGTACATTCCTAATCCTAACCTCAAAGGTTTTCCTCAGCCATTCAACCTTTTTATTCCTTTAGGACAAATACCCAAACAAAATAAGCAGCAACGAGCTAAAATTCTCATATTCAGATTCAAAACAGGATTAACATGAAAAGGCAAAACTGACCAACAAATATCAGCTTGTCCTCCAAAAATCTTTGATAAACTCTACCAACAACAAAGTTATCCCAATGATCAGATCATGATCAAAATCAACATAACACATTGGATAAGATCCATCAGAAAATAACATTACTGAAGAGATACAGCTCAAATTTGAACTAGAGGTTGACTGATTACAGATACATGCCAAACAATTCAGTTTGTTAGGGCAACAGAGCACCAAACTAAGAGATTTATTTCTCAATAACATCTGATTAGTCATGCTAATTTACACTTTTTACCTCCCACCAACAGGAAGCATGATCCAAAAAAAATCAACTCTTTCAAAGCAACCACACATTGAGAATAAAAAAAGATGGCGAAGAGAGAGATTAGAGATACTCATCACTTCTTGAGGCTACCGCGGACGCCAGGGCGGCCCTTGGATGACTCAGCGGCATCAGAAGCGTGGAGATTGTTGAGCTTGGACTCGTCGAAGGGGATCTTAGGGTGCTTGGAGTCGTGGTGGATCTGCATCGTCTTGAGATCAGGGGCGGTGATTTTGCAGTGCGGGCACTCGAGCTTGGCGTGGCCGCCTTTCTCCTTGCCGGTGCGATCGGCGAGCCCGGCCTTGCCGCCGCCCCTGTTGGTGGTGGCGGCGTCGAGCTTCGCGGCGAGCTCCTTCGCCGTGTGCTTCTTCGGCTTCGCCTTCCCTGTCATGGCGGATCGGGGCCGATCTTAGGCGTCTGATTCCGATGGAGAAACCCTAGGGGACCTGGAAATGGAGGTGGTGATGGCGGGTTGTTGATGAAGGCGAATTGAACACGACAAAGTGGAACAGTTTTACAATTTCGATGTCTATCCATATTTTTAGTGGAATTTACATAAATACACCTAATTGATATTCTGTTTACAAAAATACCCCAAATTTTAGAAAAATAACAAAAATATGATAGTTGGATTAGTAAAAGGAATAGTTGTAGATTTTAGTTTTAAATTTAAATTAGAAAATATTAAAATATATAATTTGGGTTAAAAGAAATTAAAAATATAATTAATTATTGTTTTCATCAAACATTTTGATGGAAAAAATACATCAAAAATCCAGTAAATAACTGATTTTCGTCTATTTTTTGCTAAGAAAGGAAAAAAAAATCAATACTTACAATCAGTCAATTAGGCATTTGTGATTTTTCATGTGTGACATTTTTTTTATCGGATATGTATGATATTTTTGGATTATTCAAAACCTCTCAACGTAGTCGAAAAAAATAGTGTGTAAGGAAAAAATGCCCATTTATTTAAAATTACTCACAATCACCTACTATTTGCCAAACTCTGTACAAGAGGACATTTTTGCAAATAATGGTTTTTTTTTCGTAGATAAACCACCTACTGGCGTTGCTACTTTAGTAGTATTTGGTTTTCCACACCTTTGTCTCGTCAGTCTCAAGTTCATTGTCTTGCTTTCTCAATGACGGATTTCCATCTGCCAATTTTCTTCGATATCTCAGTGTTGTCCCCTACTTTGTCACCCTTAAGTTCCTTGTCTTGCTTTCTCAATTATGGTTTTCCGTCTGCCAATTTTCTTTGAAATATCATACAATGATTTGTCTAATATTTGACTCGGTTTACACATACGAGTGGATGTTTGTGGGTAAAGAGAGTTTTTTTTTTTTTTTTAAATAGAGGGTCAATTTTACAATTATTTTCCCAAGTGAAAAAAGAACATTTTTGCAATTTTCTAAAAATGGTTTTTTGAATCAAACACAAATCATTTGCATGATTGAATTACCACTATACACTGAATCACCGATCACTTCGTCCCAATTCTGAATCCTCTTTATATTCTCATATCCGTTAATTCAAATTTTTAGCCATCAACAATTTAAATGAAGATTCAATTTGTTTATAAATGATGCTTTGAATCCATCTCTACACTTTCTCAATCTCCTCTTTCATCAATCTGGCAAGAGCTGGGTTTGGGTTCGAGTTTTCGACCACCATGACAAATCACGAGTACTGTGCCAAAAAGAAAGAAGCTTCCTCCATTCATAAAATTCAGGGGATCTACGAGCGAAATCGGGGCTAACTGGACCTGATCTTCGGCTTGGGCAAGCTGTCCTCTTGATAGAGCAACCGCCTCTTGTTCGAGCAGCCATGGTAGCGGTAAATGATGCTGTAGAGGCACTGTCTGATGTTCACGACGTCGTACACCCCTAGGAACTTCATATCAGCTGGCCTCGCCTTTGCACCCGCAAACCGCTGGTACTCGTCCACCACGGAGCTCAGCTGCCAGTTCTGCACCTTCCTCAGGCATCCCACAAGGCAACCAGTCCGGTGCTGAAATTTTCACAAACATGTTTAGAAAAAGAACAACTCTGAACACATAAGGATTGTTTGAATGCAGGGAGTTGAGATTATACCTTTCCGCGTTTGCAGTGGATCAAAACTGGCTGATTTCTCACATCTGCACAATATCAAGAACACATACATGTTATTCGTGCTCGAGTACTTAAAAAGGGGGATTACCGGGCAAGAAGAAACCATTGAAAGATGATTACCAATAAGGACTTGAAGTGCTCTTGTGACAGTTTCTGTAGGCATGTTCACTGAAGTCTCCTGAACAAGGAAAACGAATTTCATCGGTATGACAGCGTAATTGAAACATCAAGGTCTTAGTTCAACACACGAAATACGCATTCAAAAGACGAAAATAAGCTGAAACCGAAAACTCCTGTTAAGCTGAAACTAAGGCTTAGTTCAATCCTAATGAAACAATAACAGCTCTATGAGATTGAAACGTCGAAAGCTGATCTTGACAAAGGGATCACAATCAATAAAGGATTTGTTAATCCAAATGGCTAAGGCATATAGAAAGGGTCCTACTTTATTTATAGGTGACCCCAAAAATTGAAAGAACCAAATTTGAATCACAATCTTTTCTTTTCTAGAAAAGGTGGAATAAATCTGACCACAAATTAACATAGCTTGTCTTCTTGCAATCTCAATCAACCCCACACAGGATGAATATAGCAGACAAATCAATTCAAGAAAATTACTCAATGCAACAGAAAAGAGGTAATAAAAAAGGATTTAAACTTTACAATCCAGAAAATGACCAGAATTTATTTACATCCAAAAATATTTAAAATTTTGGTGAATTAGGATTAAAAATGAAATGAAAGCTTGAAGCTTGGCTTTCAGAAATCATTAGGAATGGAGGAAAATAAATGGAATTGAATATACCTTCTTCCCTTGGATCCCAAATTGAAAAAGCTTAATGTTGCGGGATTCAAGAAACTTGTGGTGTTCTTCCGGGTAAGGCTCAGGGCACAAATATCTGCAATGAAGCCCCAAATTTGCAGAAGCAAATCAGAATTCCATCCAGAGAAATGACAAATAAACAGCTTCATTCCATTATAGAAACGGAGCTTACATGATGGACTTGAGCTTTAGGGTTTCAAGGAACCCGAAATTGCAAGGCTGAGGGAATCCAGATCTGTAGACGCCCTCATCAACCATCGAGAAATTGCTCGGCGGCACCAAGCCGGAGTCATCGCCATCGGCGGCGGCCAGAGCCTGTAGGGATTCGTTCTCCTTCGGATTCGGATTCTGAACCTCTTCCTCTGAAATCACGCTCATTCTCGGAATGAAAGCGAAGAGAAATCGGTCGTGGATGATATCACCCCCAAAATCTACAAGCAATTCATGGTGTTCAACAATGTGGTACCATCATGAGGCAGAAATTGGAGGGAGTATGGGAGATTAGGAAGAGGGGAAACAAAATTGGGATCAAAATTCGTATTGGGTTATCCGAGCTTAGGGATTGGGAGGAGGCCAAAGATAAAGAGGGGAGAGAGAATGTAGGAGGGAATCTAGAGCCGTTAAGATTCCTGAGAGAGAGAAAGGGGGAACGAGAAACTAAATATAGAGGGCTGAGAGACCGAAAGGGTCACATTATTTGTATTTTATACTCTATCCGTCTCAAAATATAGAGGTTATTATATTAACGGTAAATTTTTCGCCAAACACACCTCGGTGATGATATAGCGTCCATAACCATCGGAAGTCGAAGACGGCATGTCCCTGACATCCCTATTGTCACCGGAAGTTGAAGTCAATATGTCTGTCACCGATGCTGACATCAGATGTTGACATATCCCTCTACAAGAAGGACTAGAAAATAACTTTATAGCAACAGAATTAACAATCAAATTAGTTTTGAAATTACCCTTGAAATAGTCACGGAGTTAACAACACATCAAGCTATGCCGACTCTAGAAGTTGGTGTCGGTGAGTCTTTTGCTAACATCGAAATCTAGTGAATGCATCATGCATTTGGCGATATGAAGTCATGCCAATAGCAAGCCATATAAGATAAGACTCTAAATTGGGAAAGATTACGTTTTTTTTATGAAGATATAAGTAATAAAACTCTATAAAATATTACGGTTTTTCTATTCTATGCCCTAAGAGCATAAGATAAGACTCTAAATTGAGAAAGATTCCCTACAAGATTGCTTTCTCCTATGCCCTTAAAATAATTGACCTACATTAATCATGTAAATAAAATAACTTAAAATAGCTTTTGAAGAAGAAAAAAAAATTATGATATGAAAAAATTACAGAGTATATTGTAAGGAAACGAAAGTTTAAATACGGTGTAAAATATTATTTAAAAAAGGGCAAATTGCATAAAATAGCACGAACTTTGGGGGTGGTTGCACTCAGTGGCACAAACTTTAAAAAATACAAAAATAATCATCAACTTTAGGGTTTAGTTGTGATCACTGGCACATATCCCATATCTCGCTAATGTGGACTAGTGGGGGAGCTTACATGGAATATTTTTAATTAAAAAGGCATATAGCGAGATATGAATTAGTGGGAATGTTTACATGGATTTTTTTTGTTTAAAATTATAAGACATAAAAGATGTGCCCAAATTATGAAACTAGCTAGGTTTCATTTTTATTTTTTATTTCATATAATTTCAAATCAAAGATAACTGTGACAAATATAACATTTGCAAATTAAAATAACCAGTACCAAATTTTAATTTCCAAATGTTATATTTGTCACAATTATCTTTGATTTGGAATTACATGAAATAAAAAAAATAAAATTGGAACCTAGCTAGTTTCATAATTTGGACACATCTTTTATCTCTTTTAATTTTTTTAAAAAATAATGTAAGCATTCTCACTAATGTTGGAATGTTTACAAACATTTTATGTGGCTCATGTGTCTAGGTTTAATATTGAGTATTTAGTCCATATATATTATGGTGTCCGATTTAATATAAAAGTCGAAACCGTGATGGATCGGTCTCGGTCAGAGAATTAAATCCGGGGGTAATTATGTATTCCCTCATCCCTTGCCTATATATAATACACTAATGGATGACTATCTCATAAAGGAATTTTAATAGGGAAATAAATGGGTGAACGGTTACGGAAAATAAATAAGAGAGCGGTTACGGAATGTGAAAGGTCGCTCTCTTCTTTATATGCACGTTCATAAGTTTTCCCAAGCGTGTCTGAAATTGACGAGAGAAGTCAGAAAGGAGTCTCATGACAGTGGCGGATCCAGGAATTATTGTAAGGGGGGGCTGAATTTTTTTTCCAAAAAATGATGGTTTGAAATGTTCGAATCTAAAATTGTACCTAAATACACCCTTGCCACCTTCAGTCCTGTTTATTTGTTGAATGGCACTAAAAACGCCACTATACTGTTTTTCGGATTTAGGAACCTACATTACCAAATGTAATGTAACACTGAACTTCAAAATTTTACGGCTAAACTGCAATAGCATTTAAACTAATTTTATGAAATATACAGAACCACTGCTCCCACAAGCATAAGTTTCTGACTTACCAACTCCGAAATTATGTGCAAAATTCTAATGGTGATTATTCATAGTAAAGTAACAAATTCACAAATTCATTCTCACAACCACGATTCCGAATAACAAACAACAAATTCACAAACCACAATTATTAATTTTCAAATCACAAAGGCACAAATTTATTTCTCATAAATTACAAACCCTAATCGAAAATCCCCAAATTGATTCTCATTCCTCAAATCTCAACTCTACAAATTTTAATCAAAATTGATTCACACTCAATCCATTCAACATAAAAACAATCAAATTAAAAGGAAGAAAAGAAAAATAACTTTTGATGTTTAGAAAATCCCCAAATTGATCTGTGTTTAAAAAAAAAACAAAGGGGGAAAAAATTTAAAAGGAAGAAAAGAAAGGGAGAAAAAGGGATCTGTGTTTTTTTTTTTAAAAAAACATAACAAAGGGGGAAAAAAGGAAAAAACAAAACAAAGGGGGGGAAAATTAAAAGAAAGGGATCTGTGTTTTAAAAAAAACAAAAAACAGAATAAAGGGGCTAAAAGGAAGTGTTGGGGATTCGAACTTGAGACGCACTGCTCCCCCATTAAATCCACCTAGCGTCCTATCCGCTGAGCCAATTTCCCATTATGATATTATTGAACTTCACTTTTATATATTATAAAATTAACAGATATATAAAATATACACATACCCTTATTTTGGCCAGCGGGGGGCTTCAGCCATCCCGAGCCCCCCCACAGATCCGCCCCTGGTCTCATCCATCAGAGACAAAAGAAAAGTCAAGGCTAAGGGGCGAGAAATCGATCGACGGTTTGCATATTCCACTGCAAAGACGCTCATGGATCAAGGTTAGTCTTCGGTATAGAATTAGGGTTTGAATTGTATGAAATCTATATCCTAGTTTGATTGATTTCATGATCGAAATCGAATGGAAATCTAACAACTAATCCATATCTCTCCATATGCCTTTTTAATTAAAAAAAAAATCCATGTAAACACCCCCACTAGTCCACATTAGCGAGATAGGGGTATGTGCCATCGACTGCAACTAAACCCCAAAGTTGGTGATTATTTTTGTATTTTTTTAAGTTCGTGCCACTGAGTGCAGCTATGCCTAAAGTTCGTGCTATTTTATGCAATTTGTCCTTTAAAAAAATAAATTGGAAATATAATTTATAAGAAAACAGAAAGGAAAAAATGATTCAAAATAATTAATAAAAATCAGATTTAGTAATTGAATTAGATGAATAAGATTAAGTAAGTGGAATTGTATTTTTTTTATCTTAATATAATACAATCAAATTCAGCTGCAATATATTTAGATCGAAGAATTTATAATCCTGTCCCAGTCGGGGTGGCCTAGTAGTGTGGAGGAGTAAGGGATGTGATAAAGAGGTTCCGAGTTCGATCTCTGCCTCCAACCCTTGGCTCTTCGTAAAATTCAAGCTTTACCTAACTCGTCGATTTATCTGGTACGTGACTCTTATCGACTGAGTCATGTGACTATACCTAAATATATATAGTGTAATGTTTCAATTAGGGCACTAAATAAACGAGTACTGTAATGCTTAGTCAGATTAGAAGAGCAGCCAGACGGTCAAAGAGGAAAGTTGTTGGGCTCATCCTCTCAGCATTATGGCAAGGAAAATGGCCTGCATTTTCCATAGATGATGACATCAATTAATAGAAATGTATATACACATTCACATTGTGTGGAAACTAAGCATATTTTTTCCCCTTAGAGGTGACCAAGGGGTTGTTTGCTACAAATGTTTTATATCATGATTTACACTTTTTAAAAATTTTAATATAAAATTTTCATCTATAATATAATTTAGATTATAATTTTAAACTAAATTAAAAAGTTCAGATGCGACACATGCTTTAAAACACTAAATGAATTGCTTTCTACACGGTCAAAATATCGCCAAATACACGGTAGCTGCCATGGTTTTGAAAATCGTGAGAATATCCGTTTTCACAAACCGTGAGAGATATTCCCCATCAGATAAGGTGTAAAGATTGGAAAAAAAAATCTCACGGTTTTGAAAGCCGTAACAGTAGAAGCTTTTTGTAAAAAAAAATAATAACTTTTTTTTTTAATTATTTTTATTTAGGATAATATTAATACAGTTTTTAAAACCGTAACTTACACTATATATTATACTAGATTTTCATCGTATCAATAGTAACCTTTACATATAGTTTTTTCAGAGATGATGACACAACGTTGTAGACTTGTAGTGAGTGGTGACTAGAAACCACGTATAGATAAAAAGGTAGTACAAGTTTGGTAATGGCTTACGTTTATTCTATTTAATTAGTTTGGACCACCTTCGGCTTTTATGTGGTCATCAAGCAATCTCTTTTTCTTCTCCCTATAAACGACCAATCTTAGATTGCGGTGGTAAAACTATGTACACATGACTCAACTAACCAGATTTACGAATTAGATAAGCCACATTCATATCCCATTCATAATCTGAAACTATTACCTTTGTATAATTAATAGTTTTCAAAGCTTTAACCCGTGGACTTAGCGACTCGTTTGGGCTTTTCTCTCTACCTAAATTCGTCCAAAAAAGCGAGCGGGTCGGACGGGCCAGCCTGCATTTGCCAAGATCTACACATCATCCATTTCGTTTCAACGTGAGAAGGTTTTATATCTTCACACAACTTCCTATCATCCACCTCATTTTAACATGGAAATATTTTATATCTTTATATCGCTCCCTTCATCCACTACAATTATAATGTAGTAAATAAAATCTAAGTGATGTGTGAGAAGTTACTGTATATGGGATGATGGGATACATGTATATCTTCATACCTTCTCATTTTAATATAAACTCTCCATTTCCGAGGTGGAAGGGTGTTTTTTCATTCCAACATTTGGTTTTGTCCAGCATTGAATTGAAAGATTTCAAAGCTATAAAAAGAGAAGAATAAGGCAATAAGGCATTGCTGGTTAGTTTATATATATATATATATATATATATTATGAATTATTCTAATAATATATACATAATAATTATAAATTTATTAAAAAAATATTGGGTATGGCTTGACCTGCTAGGAGCCCATCCAGCAACCCTCAACCCTAACACGAACTCGTAATCCACCCTAACCATCGACCCTTGAACCGTAACCCGGGTCGATTGAGTTACTAGGTCACCAACCCGTCCCGACCTTCCGAATCACGGGTTTCCCAGGGCCATCCCTAATTTATATTGGAAGTCCTTTAAATTGGCCTGGTTGAGGCCACCCCACTTAGGGCAAGAAATCCCTTTACTTCTCTTTTTTCTTCGGTTTTTAAAAATGTGCACATAAGAACAAATTCTTTGGAAAAATTGACATCGGATAACTAATTAATTGCATAGGCATATACTCCCTCCGTTCAAAATTATAAGTCTTTTTAAGTATTTGCACACATATTAAGGAAAGCACAAAAGTGTTACTTTTATACCCCTCGTTAATTATCCACAACCACTAACAACCAATAGCATTTCATAAAACAAGTCAAAAAGTTGCTTTTCTCTTAACCCAATGCCTAGAAAACCTAAAAAGACTTATATTTCTAAACAAAATTTTAAGTCTAAAAAGACTTATATATTTTGAATGGAAGGAGTATTAAATCTACTGCACTTGAGTGAATTATGCATCTACTATTCTACCATGGTATAGATCATCCAAGACGGTTCACTTTAACTTTTTCCTATCTAGCACCTTGCACTTAGATAAGAGAGATGGAATTGTTTACCAAAAAAAAAGAGAGAGAGATGGAATTATTGGACATCTTTTTGTGTTTAGAAACTACTAAACTCACTTTGAAAGTTAGAAAAGATGAGTAGACAAACCGACCATTTTCTTCATTTCTCCAAAAAGATATAGAAAACAGCCAACATTTTCCAACAAAATAGGCTAAAAACTCTTTAAAACATCCTCTCTAGAAACCTGGGGATAAAGGTGGAACTGTGGAAGTGGTTGAGAAAATTAAGGCTTTAATCAAAATAATAAATAAATGATTTAGAAGCATAATTTCCAACAAATTCAACCACTTAACTGCTCATTCATCCATCGATCTCTCGATTGTATATGTTAGTTAGTCAATCAAATTACTTACACTTTCCAAGAAGGAAAAGAGGAAACACCCAACATTGATTGTATATTTATATTTCAATATATACTTCAACATATAGATCTTGTGTAACCAGGTTTTATTATGTAAATTTTGAACAAATATAGAGCGTTTGATTAAGAAATCAAACGGTTGCTTAAATTAAAAGTAACTTGTAAACAGTGACATTATTCGTAGATACCAAGTGATTATTCGTATGTACATACTTGACGAAGTCTCGTCTTAAAAGAGGGATACATCACTTAGGAGGCCTGTCTAAACCCTCCACGGATAGTTCTATCCTCAATCGCCATTGAGCCATCCATGGAAGGGTCCAAATGGCTCTCTGATGGACCAACGTAGCCGCGGATAGAAATATATAGGGATGGGTATAATCAGGCCCAGAAAGGCCACGTAAGACGTATACCTAGAGACGACATGTGGCAAGCGTGCCCATTCACCACGGAACACGTACTTAAAAATCGGCCACATGGGATTCATGAATAATCACCACATGGACGAGGTGATCCATACAGCTCAACCACTGTAAAATCTCGGCTCATAACCTGAAGAATGAGAGAAAGAGGAGTATATTCTCACCTTTAAAGTCAAAAAGAGCGACAAACAATACAAGGATCTAACGTACGCTTGCTCCGCAGATAGGAGATGACGAACTCATCAGCGTTCCATTCGATCATAACTCAGTTGAGCGAACCTCAAGGAAGAAGGTCGAAACGCCGAGTAAGCTCTTTTTTATAAGCAATTAAGTTCGACCCACATACTGTACACATTCTATCACAAGATCACCACACTTATGATTCGCATACTGCAGGTGTTTCTTACATAAAGAATCGCATTCGGCCCGATCCTGAAATTTCGAGAATCTGAATTCTCAAACAGGTTCCGTCACGTATGATTATATGAATAATTCTTTGTTAAATACAAATAATTACACTCTATGATACATACGAATAATTACATTATTATACACGAATAATCATTTGGTACCTACAAATAATTTCACCGCTCTAAGGACTACTTACACGAGATCTAACCTCTATCTATCTCAAATCGGGTCGTCGATTTCGTCCTGAACCATTTAACTCGATCGGTTCGGTTCGGGTTGGTCCGACCCGTTTGAGCAACCCTAGTCTCAACTAATAAAATTTGTCATGCTAGAAATCGAACCAGAGAAGAAGCGGGAGAAATGGGTTTTAAAAACGAAGAGTTCCAACAAGCTAAGCCACTGAAACAAAGTGGTATATATACCATTTTTTTTATACAAGGCAAGATTTTGAGTGGTGTCAGACCCTGCTGATTCACCACCCAATAACGTCCTTATGGACGAGAGCAAGAAGCTCTGGATGAGAAGCAATTGACCCATAAACCTGTCGCATGCGAAGATGAGCTGCTATGTCCGCCACTTGGTTAACTTACCAAAAAATGTGGGTGACAGAAAAGGACTCGAAGGATTGGAGAAAAAGAAGGGCATCGGCGATCACCGAATCAATCTCCCAAGGACACCTCAAGCTCCCTTTGATTGTGTTGATAACCGAAAGACTATCCCCTTCCACTTCAATCTTCGAGATACCCATCTCTAACGCAGCAGACAAACCCATCCGAAGGGCCAACGCTTCCGCCATCAAAGCAGAATCATAAGCACACAATAAGGCGTTGCAAGCCTGGACACTACCATGGTGGTCTCGAATAACAAAACTCGTCGCTGCATCACCTGTGGATAGTTTCGACCCATCAAAATTGATCTTGAAATATCCCTCCATGGGTTTCTTCCAACGAAGGTTCTTTTTCTTTCTTAGTTGGGGTACACTTATAGATTTTGTTTTTTCCATTTCTTCTCAATGAAGTGTTTTTTATTGGTTCCAATTTTGTAGTTGAAGTCTAATATAACCTTCGTGTTCTTGATCGTTCATGTAGTTTTGATTGTCGAAAACTACTTTATTTCTTATTGTCCATAAACTCCACCAAATCAAAGCTAACGAGGTTGTTTGAGCTTTAGTGAGACTGGAGAATATTTCCGTTACAACTTGTTTCATATTTTTGTTGGTCGTGTCCACCCTTCGAATTTTTGTTGCAATGTTTCTATCAAGCTTTCCAACAAGCTCAAGAGAATGGGTGCATTTTGTAAACAAGTGTTCTGCGTCTTCAACCAAATGGTTACAAAAAACACAAGGGAGAGGCACTGCCACACTCTTTTCAGCAAGTCGTTTCTTCGTTGGGATTCCATTCATCACTAGTTTCCCTAGAAATTTTTTTACTTTCGGAAAGCAATCCATTTTCCAAATCCATGCAATTCCGCTTTCCTGGAGTCTATCATGTCCTGTTACCATTTTTAAGGCGGTTGACGTGGAGAACCAGCCGTGACGGCTGGATTTCCAGTACAATCTATCTTTAAATTTTATACCATTCTTTCTTTTAAAATTGGACCTCTAAAATTTGAGGATACTGACTGTCTTAAAATTTTATAGCCATCATCAATTTATTGGATCAAATTTGTCTTGCATGTGTGCAAGATGATCTTGTTAGGTCACAAACTTAATTAAATGATCCCACTTCATAAGTGCATTAAAGATCTTGATGACTTAATCCTTTTAAACAAATATAGGAATCTATTGCTCTTTTGATTAAAGGGTGGGGCTCTAAAATTACCAAGGCTGGTTTTTGGTGGCGGGAAAGTGTAGAAGTCACAACAAGGAGACGTTTGGAAGCATCAAATGATCAAATGATATTGTTGGTGGAAATAGTAGTGGCTATATGTAAGTGGTCGAAGGTGGGATGGGTGTGTTGTAATCATCCAATTATATATATTATAATTTTAACTTAATTGCTATGTAAAACCATGTTTAGAAATGGAACCCTTGATTGCACCAAAAAAAAGAAAAAGAAATGGAACCCTTGATTGCAATTAATAAACAACAAATTAGGTCGACCAAATATATAAATATAAATAAACAATTTTGTAGGTTTCAAAGAGCTTGCAACCACATGAACTAAAATTTGGCTCACTTTGGAAGGTAATCCCAAAGCCCAAACTCACACACGCTTTTTATAAAAAAAATAACAAACGTAACTCATCTTTGGCGATAAGCTCCGGACACATAACCTAGTCGACAAGAGTCACGTATCAAAAAAACCGATTTGACTCAATTGTAAGAAAACTTACACACGCTCCTTGATAATAATGTTGTATTGTAGGTGTTGATTGCACTTCGAATCTCCTATCTCACAAAATGTCTTCCCTCTTATTCGGTTATCCCCAACCCTCTCATTCTCACAAATTTAATCCTAAAAACAACAAAATAAAAAAAAGAATTAGAAAAATAAAGCTTTTTGTGAGAGAGAATAGGAAGGAGAAATAGGAGTTGCCTTGGTCATATGAAATGCTCTCTCCTCTCTCTACTCTTGAGTGAGAGAGCCCAAAACCTCGGCCTCGGCTGTGATACTCCGGCTTCGGCCGCCTTATCCTGACTTCGGCCACTCGACCCGGCTCCGGCCACCCTCGCACCATCTCGGGTCGCCATGTTTCGTCGGCGGTCCCTGATCGAAGAACTAGATCCGAAGAACCCTAATTGAGAAATCAGTGATGAAGAGTCGAACAAAAACCTAAATTTATTTGGGGCTTTTGTTGTTAATGGGTCCTTCTTCACTTCCGCATCATTCCCCTTGCACAATTTGAACAACGAAATCCAATCGCTCAAATTCGAGCTCGTGCGTTTCTTCCCCATCTCTAGGTTTCTTGGTGGTGTGGGAGAGATGCCGCCGAATTCGAATCCACCACCGAGTCACCCTCGGCCTCCGTCCCGTGGCTCGCTTGTGAGTCCCAATATCTCAAATCTGGCTCCGTCCGCCCCTGCGGGCTGGCTTCGTCGAAGCGTTGGCTCTCCTCCGTTGCTCGTTTGGGTGACGGTGGGTGCGGGCCGAACCTCCTTCATCTAGTGTGCGCTTGTCGGCACCTTGGCTGACCTGCCGCCGCCGGCTACCCTTGCTGGTATGCTCTCGCTCGATGTTTTGTTTGTGCTTCTCGTCATCTCGTGCAAGCATTGAAAAAAATAATAATAATAAAATAAAAATAACCAGACAATCACCGGAGTACTGATTATATTTATAGATATAATTAATAAAATTCCAAAAGGGGTGACCAAAATCCCATTAGGGTTTCCTGGTGCCTTCTTCTCAGGTGGTTTGGGGCCTTGCTTTGGCATGACTGTGCTGTCTTTATCGGTAATGGGTTTCTGGCTGTTGGAGTCGGGATAGGTTGGGTCGTGGTAGTGTGTATCGTGGCGTCTCTGTTACTCAGGTTGACTGCTTCCCTGGAGTTCGTCCTCACTGCCCACAGGATGATCGGGTCCTGATGTACCGCTGGCCTACGATTATGCTGCAGAGTGGAGCTTGGCTTCGTCCGTCGGTTCGTCCTCATCACGATTAGGTTTAGGTTGGTTTCGTTTCGCTTTTGTAGGGTGTTTTTGCCTGTGTTTGCACCGTTTCTTTGTATTGTATGTTTGTTCAGACGGTTCTCCATCTGTCGACGTAGTCGGCCCTTGAGTTTTAGGTTTTCCTGAACTCGATTTTTTCCCTTATCAAAAAAAAAAAAAGGAAGGAGAAATAAGAATTGAATCAGGTTTGATTGTGCTCTCTATCTCCACTCTAATACTCTATTGAATTTCATGCCAATTTTTAGAGAGTTTTCTCCTTTTTTTTAGATGTCTCCACAAATCTCTTGAAGAGCTCTCAATCAATCTATTAAGATATGAAGAAATAAAAGTAAGTCTTGTATCAAAAATAGGGATTGACAATAGAAGGAGTTGTCCACTGCTTTATCAATCAGGATTGTATAGTTGTATATTCTTCACACTTTTGACAGAGAACTTGTTTTTATCTTTTCACATCTCATCACAGTACTCTCATAACTTTATAGAGAAAAAAAAAAGCATCATCAACAACATCTCTATTATAGAGAAAATGTAGCAAAATCTCTATATTTGTAATATTTGATAAAACCTCTAAAATTAAATGCTCACTAGCTCCCAAAACCCCATCACACATACATCACAAAAAGGAAAAGAAAAAGAATAAAAAGTGTTCCCCTAACAAATATACTATAGTAATGAACCTCAGACCTCTCACATCGTAGATAAATTCTATGTACATGCAAACATGTTTTTCCGAGAAGTGAACTAGGTTGTAGACAAGGTAGCTCAACTCAGGAACGCAATGAACCTCGAATCTAACTCTCAGGTCGTATTAATCGTTTCTGGTCCTCATTTGAAACGACGGGATTAATTGAATGGTGAATCAGGTGAGTCTAACCATATTCAAATTCTTACTTGTAAAAAAAAAAGATAGATTCTATGAATGTCAGTCTAATTGTGGAGGTGGGGTTGGGCTGCTGAATTTGACCAATCCTAACTAATGAAAGACACTAATTAAGCCATGATAGTCGACATTGGGTAGACCGGATATATATATAAAAAAAAAATTAGAGCAACTTGTTATTGTCTTTAATCGGAATGTTGTGGTTTATGAGGTCATGGATTAGATAATTTATCATTCTATCAGCTTTTTACAATTTTTTTAAGACTAACAAATACTCCCTCCGTTCAACAAAACTTGTCGTTTACTATTCATGCACGTTTTTTTAGAATGATAAAAACTATATAAAATATTCATTTTTTAAAAAATTTTTTTAACAAGTTTGTACTTATTAATAATAACTACGAAATTGTTAAAAAAAATTATTTAAAAAGTCGATATTTTATATAGTTTTTAGTTCCTAAAAAAGCGTGCATGAATAGTAAAACGTCAAGTTTTGTTGAACGGAAGGAGTATACTACAGTAATTAATATACCTTGATTTATTACTTTATTTTTTTCAATTTCATTATAACTATAACTTCCCATCTTAAAAATGACGTACAATAAATACCAATACCAAAAAAAAAAAAAAAAAAAGAACAAAATTACACCTTACAATAATATTTTTTAATTTACAGAGAATTACTTTTGTAATCCAAATCAAAGTATAACTAAATGTGATAAACTGCGCGTTATAAATGCACTCAAAGATGAATGGAGATGCTCTCGGGAGATTAAGATAATTATCTCAAACTCCCGTCTAGATTACTTTCCCTGTATTCGGAGAAATTAACATTATAATTGACTGTTTGACTCATTCGAACCGATTATTTTCATCTGACTAATAAATGAAAGCTCTTATCACACAAAATAGGTAGACTACTTCTTCTATTACCAGTTAGTTTTAGAATGGAATCTCACCCGAGTTATGTGCTGGTTAATAAATAAAGAAATATAAAAATTAAGGTTGAATATCTTGTGGCATCGCATGCATCATGTCGAGGGTTGAAGTCGTATGAATTTGGAATCTACTTGCTAAAATTTAGTGTTTGTTTATACCAAAATAAATCAATAAGGACAATTAATGTGAAATATGAAAACGATTATGCATGTGATATATTAACCTAAAATAATTGAGTTGGGTCTTCACTTCAATGTTTATTTTGTCGACATTTAATTTATCATATTTCGTTAAATTATGAAGTCAAATAAGATGATGAAAAGGTGGAGTTGAAATTTCTTGTGAGGCCTTGGTTTGATGCAGTAATTTTTTTTTAAAAAAAAAGTTATCTATCGAACTTATTTTCTTTAATTATCTTTTTGTTGGTAATTGGCATATTTTGGTTTCTACATGGATATTTCCAATATCCATGCAATTGAGCTTTATTTGATTATTTCTGTTTAGAGATGACAATGAATCTGATGGTGAGTGAATGACCTATTTATGTCATCCGATCCAACACCCAAAAACTCTCATCCAATCCGACCTATCACCCACTTCTAGTTTCACTCACCCCGTCCACCCATCATCCAACGGTTAATTGAATGAATTGGGTGAAAATTTGTATGAATCACATCCCATCAAATTCAACCAAAAACCTTTTTAAAAAATCAAGCACTTCCACGATTAACTTTGAAAAGTAGTGGAGCATATGGCTAATTTTACTCTTAGTCTACACATAACTAAATGATCTAATGTAACATTTTGTACTTGTTAATATAACATTGTTTCCTTCATGAAATTAAGTATTACATTTGAAACCAAAACTATCGCTTTTGAGGCAAATGTTACATTTTAGAACGAGTGCTACCTTAATAGGATTTGTTACCTTTAAGTTAACCAAATATGTTACATCCAAATAATAGTGTTACATTTAAAGAACAATGTTTCTTTTGCTTCCGTTCTACCTTTCTTTCTACTTTCTATCTGCTTTCTGTCGGTTATCTACATATCTGTTTTCTATCTTTCTGCTGTCTATTACCTATCACCTACTAGGTGCCCTGGGACGTTGTGTTTCCTTTGCTCTATTGTTTAGGGTCTTCCGGAAACACGCTCTCGACTAGTTCGGGGAAGGAGTGCGTACATCCCGACCCCCCCATACCCCGCTTCGTTGCGGGATATAGTTGTTGTATTTAAAGAACAATGTTATTGATACGTACTCGACTCGGGTTGAGCGAGTACAACTCCCAATCGTCCGGTTGTCAAAGGTATAAGTCGATCGATCACCCGTGCTCGTAAATAGAACTCGGTCTCGGTTGAAAGCTCACGTGAAATTGGATTCTAATTGACTTCGTATTGCACTGGTCAAGCCCAAATAAATGGCAGTTCCGTGGTTGACCTCCGAATCCAAATTCCAATTCAAAATACAGCGGCGGTGACTATGACTTTAACAAATTAGCAATTGCTAATTTGTTGGATGATCTGATCACGTAGATATATATATCGGCAGTTGGCCTCGGCCGATAGGGTGCGACAGCAGCGGTGGGTGCGGTGGTGTGGTGGCGGAGGTGGGTGCGAGGGAGTGGTGATAGAACAAGACTAATCTCTTCCAAACGAGGATGAGGTTTCGATCTTCAATCAATTCCAGCGAGAACCTTTGATTGAAGATCCAATTGAATTCAACAGTAAACAAAGTAGCAAGAGAACGATAGGGTTTGTGACGTCATGGAGGAAAAGGGGGAGTTTCAACTCAACGCTCTTCAATTCCTCTAAATTTGACGTAATAATAAATGAAACCTAATTGAGTATTTAAACTAAACCCTAATTACTAATGGACCTAATTGGCTAACGGGTTGGACTTACTATGTAAAGTAATGTTGTGCCGGGAAGCAAGGGGACGTCAGACACACCCCTTTTTCACACACGAATCGGGATGGACAAGAACTGTAAACCAGAGAGCCAAACTCAAGCAACCCAAACCAACAATCAGACACAAACAGAAGATAAAATAACCAAGCACAAAGAACACCAGATTTACGTGGAAAACCCCAAAACGGGGAAAAAACCACGGGAGCCAGAAACTTCCACTATCAACAATAACAAGTGGGTACAATCTTCCCTAGACAAAGCTAGAGGCATACAACATCATCAAGCATCAACAAGTTTGGCCAAATCTCCAATTTTCATCACCCAATTGGTGGAAATCAACAAAACCCAACAGAGAACACTAGCAAAGGGGATATGAGATTGGAGGCTCAAAACGACGATCTAACCGTACAAAATGAAGCCTATGATGAGGTGAACAACATACCAGAAAATCGTCCCAATCGGAGGTCGTTTGGTCATCGATCGGGGTACTTCAAATTGGGCTGAATCAAGAGCTACGAATTTCTCCAATTCTCTCTCCTTTCTCTCCCTTTCTCACACTTTGTTTTCTCTCTCTTACATTCCCAAATGGAAATACATCTCCTTTTATAAAGGAGGAGGGTAAAACTTCATATGGTAAAAACCATATGGTAAATAGTCCATTGGACTCTTCCCCCATATAGGAGGGAAACCCAACATAGCTCCCCCTCAATCCTATATGGGGGGCTCGAGCAAGCCCGCCTTTGAGCGGCACTTGATGAGCTTCTCCTTTGACAAAGTCTTCGTCAACATATCTGATCCGTTGTCATTTGTGTGGATCTTCATGAGCTCAAAATCTTCATCTTCTACTCTTTCTCGAAGCCAATGATACTTTCTCCGGATGTGCTTGGTTCGAGAATGGTAGGCGGCATTCTTGGCAAGGTGGATGGCACTCTGATTGTCACAATAGAGTGGGTAGCTAGCTTGCTCCACTCCCAACTCCTCTAGGAAGTCTCTCATCCATATCAGCTCCTTACCAGCTTCAACTGCAGCCATATACTCTGCTTCTGTCGTTGACAAAGCAACACACTTCTGCAGTCTCGATTGCCATGAGACTGCTCCCCCTGCGAATGTAATCAGATATCCAGATGTGGATCGGCTTGTGTCAATATCACCTGACCAAAGCACAAACACACTCTCGAAGTGCCTCTGAGATACTTGAGAATCCATTTCACTGCAGCCCAATGCTCCTTTCCAGGATTACTCATGAACCTGCTGATAACCCCAACTCCATAGGCGATGTCTGGCCTAGTGCAAACCATGGCATACATCAGACTACCAACGGCTGAAGCATAAGGCACCTTCTTCATCTCCTGTTTCTCTTTCTCACTTGTAGGACACTGATCAGAACTCAGCTTCATGTTCACTGCAAGTGGAGAACTCACGGGTTTAGCCTTGTCCATGTTGAATCTTTGCAGCACCTTCTCAATGTATCTTTCTTGTGATATCCACAACTTCTGATTCTTTCTGTCACGGGTAATCTGCATACCCAAAATCTGTCTTGCAGGGCCAAGGTCCTTCATAGCAAAGGACTTTTTCAATGCAGTCTTCAAACTAGCAATCTTGTTGGCATCCCGACCAACAATAAGCATATCATCCACATAAAGCAAGAGAATCAGAAAGTCACCTTCGGCGTAATTCTTCACAAACACGCAGTGGTCGGCATGTGTCTTGTGGAATTTGTGGTCGGTCATAAAAGACTCGAACTTCTTGTACCATTGCCGAGGCGCTTGTTTCAAACCATACAAGCTCTTTCTGAGACGACAAACCAACTTCTCTTTTCCCTTGACTTCAAAACCTTCAGGTTGCTCCATGTAGATTTCTTCTTCCAAATCACCATGAAGGAAGGCGGTTTTCACATCAAGCTGCTCGACCTCTAGGTCCATGCTAGCAGCCATGCCTAGAACAACCCGGATGGATGACATCTTCACAACTGGAGAGAAAATCTCATCGAAATCTACACCCTTTTTCTGCTCAAAACCCTTCACCACAACTCTGGCTTTGAACCTGGGAGGTGTACCATCTTCTCCAGACTTCAAACGAAAAACCCATTTGTTCTTGAGAGCTTTCTTGCCCTTAGGCAATTTCACCAAGTCATAGGTGTGGTTCTCATGCAAGGAACTCATCTCATCTTGCATGGCATTGTACCACTCCTTCTGATGCACATCTGACATAGCTTCCTCATAGCATTCAGGCTCTCCTGAATCAGTCAACAACACATAATGCCTGGTTGAGTATCGTGAGGAAGTTTGTCTCTCTCTGGCGGATCTTCTCAACTCAACTTCAGGTTGGATAAGGGGCTCCTCTTGTTGAGGTTGTGGAACTTCTGGTGGATCAACATCACCATCATCATGCTCATCTTCCTGCTGATTCTGAACTGAACTTCTCTGCACAACTTGAGGAAAAACGGGATCAAAGGTGACTGGAGCAGGAGAGGAAGACGACGATCGCTGGAGCTTCCAGTCATCAATAGTCTTGTCTTCCATGAACACAACATCTCTGCTTCTGACCACTTTCTTGTCTGTAAGATCCCACAATCTGTACCCAAATTCATCATCTGAGTACCCTAGGAAGATGCATGGCTTTGTCTTGCTATCAAGCTTGGATCTCTGATCTCTAGCAACATGAACATATGCTAGGCATCCAAAGACTCTCAGATGCTGGAAGGAAACATCTCTCCCAGTCCAAACCCTCTGTGGAACATCACCATCAAGAGGAACTGAAGGCGAGCGGTTGATGAGATACACAGCAGTCAACATTGCCTCCGCCCAATAGGACTTTGGCAGCTTTGCAGTCGACAACATACTTCTGACTCTTTCTGCTATGGTTCTGTTCATCCTCTCTGCAAGCCCATTCAGTTGTGGCGTCTTCGGAACTGTTTTCTCAAGCCTGATGCCCTGACTCTTGCAATACTGCTCAAACGGACCCCTGTACTCTCCACCGTTATCTGATCTGACACACTTCAACTTCAAACCAGTCTCTCGTTCAACTCTGGCTTGGAACTCCTTAAAAACTGTCAGAACCTGATCTTTGCTTTTCAACACAAAAGCCCACAATTTTCTAGAATAGTCATCAATAAAAGTGACAAAATATTGTGAACCACCATGTGACTTGCAATCCATAGAGCACACATCAGTATGAACAAGATCTAATGCATGTTTTCTTCTAGATGGAGGTCGAGTATGAAATGCTACTCGATGTTGCTTTCCAGCTAGGCAATCAACACAAGGTTTGAGAGAAATACCTTGCATATCCGGGAGAATGTCCTTCTTGGCAAGCATTTGCAAACCCCGCTCGCTCATGTGTCCAAGCCGCTTGTGCCATAGCTCTCCGGCACCATCATCAATCACATTTGCTTCTTCTCTGCAAATCTTGGCTTGCATCACATACATGGTATTCTGCTTCTTTGCCCGGGCTACAATCAAGTTTCCCTTGGAGCACTTCCAAACACCGCCTTGTGCATTTTGAGCATACCCATCATCATCAAGTATCCCAGAAGATATCAAATTCAATCTGATATCAGGAACATGGCGAACATTTCTCAAAATCAAACTGCAACCAGTGGATGTCAACAAACAAACTGTGCCCATGCCAACAACATTGGACACGCCATCATTTCCCATCCTCACACGGCCAAAATCTCCACAAGTGTAAGACGAGAAGTACTCCTTGTGTGGAGTAATGTGATATGAAGCAGCTGAATCAACAATCCAAGTGCACTCATCACTTGCAAGATTCAAGGAACCTTCATCAGCCACCACAAACAACTCCACTATTTCATCACTGATTGTAAGAGCAGTAGTGTCTTTATCTTCTTGATTTCTCGACGTCTCCGACTTCTCAGGTTCTTTGCCTTTGTCCCTCTTGAACTTTCGGCAATACTTTTGAATGTGACCCGGCTTCTCACAATAATAGCAAATGTACTTGCTTCGAGACTTCGATCTCCCTTTGGACTTGTCTCTGTTCTGCTGCTGTCGTTGCTTACTCCTTCCTCTGTTGTTACCAGAACCCTGCGTCACATTAGCCTCTGAATGTGAGGAGACACCCATATCCTTCCTTCTAGTCTCTTCGTTCAAAAGACTAGCTTTCACACATTCCATAGTCAGCTTGCCTTCCGGAGCGGAATTACTAAGTGACACGACAAGTGTGCCCCAACTATCCGACAATGAGGAGAGAAGTAGTAGAGCCTGCAACTCATCATCTAACGACATCTTCGCAGAAGCTAACTAGTTCACAAAGCCTTGAAATGTGCTCAAATGCACAACAATGCTCTCACCATCTTTGTACTCCAATTTCACAAGCTTTCTCATCAATGACGCCTTGTTGAGGGCATTCTTCCTCTCATACATCCCTTCAAGCTTATACCATAACTCATAAGCATTCATGTCATTGGCAATATGCTGGAGCACACTCACATCAACAAATTGTCTGATCGTAGCTACCGCTTTTCGATTCAGAATCTTCCATTCAACATCAACGACACCCGTTGGAATCTCTTTGTGCACAATCGGCTCATACAGATCTTTCACATACAAAAGATCTTCCATCTTTATCTTCCAATCTGAGTAGTTGCCCGAATTCAACACAATCATTCCCTGAAAACTGTTCTTTTCCTCCATCCTAAACCAAATGCTCTGATACCAGTCTGTTGTGCCGGGAAGCAAGGGGACGTCAGACACACCCCTTTTTCACACACGAATCGGGATGGACAAGAACTGTAAACCAGAGAGCCAAACTCAAGCAACCCAAACCAACAATCAGACACAAACAGAAGATAAAATAACCAAGCACAAAGAACACCGGATTTACGTGGAAACCCCAAAACGGGGAAAAAACCACGGGAGCCAGAAACTTCCACTATCAACAGTAATAAGTGGGTACAATCTTCCCTAGACAAAGCTAGAGACATACAACATCATCAAGCATCAACAAGCTTGGCCAAATCTCCAATTTTCATCACCTAATTGGTGGAAATCAACAAAACCCAAGAGAGGACATTAGCAAAGGGGATATGAGATTGGAGGCTCAAAACGACGATCCAACCGTACAAAATGAAGCCTATGATGAGGTGAACAACATACCAGAAAATCGTCCCAATCGGAGGTCGTTTGATCGTCGATCGGGGCACTTCAAATTGGGCTGAACAAGGGCCTACGGGATTTCTCCAAGCTCTCTCTTTTTCTCCCTTTCTCACTCTTTGTTTTCTCTCACTTACTTTCCCAAATGGAAAGACATCCCCTTTTATAAAAGGAGGAGGGTAAAACTTCACATGGTAAAAACCATATGGTAAATAGTCCATTGGACTCTTCCCCCATATAGGAGGGAAACCCAACAAGTAAGTCCACACCTCTTATTAAGAAACAATACTAAAAATAGAAATAGGTTGATATAATAATAAATGCTTTATTAACGCGACGTCGGAGTCATATCCTACGGGGGTTGGAACACATCATTCTCTTCCCTTTGAGAGGGAAGCGTCACCGCTTCCTTGTCCAGTGATAGAGAGTTGTCATAAAATGGAAATGTGACACGGGGCGAGCTATACCATTGCATTTTCAACGATGGGATCCACTGTGGGGCCTTCTTGTCGAACTTGAGGAGGATATCATTCTCCTCCACTTTTCTTTGCACCAAATCGGTGATAACCAGTGAAGAAGGGGTAGCATCCATAAAGCAACACGGCGGAGAAACGGTTGGAAATTTGGAATAGGTGCCAGAAGAATTCGAGGTCTAGCAACCTCAAAAACAACACCCTTATCTTCAATAAACATAGAGCCAACATCCACCTAAACCTCAGCTGTCGGAACTTTATGAGCATGCCCAAGAGGTACAATCACTAACTCTTCAGACACGTCATCAAGTACCTTCTCCTCATCAATAGAATCAATGTGTGCGTCTTGAACATTCCCACTTTCTGGTTGCAGCACAAATTCGGAGGCCTTCCCAAGGGAGTCTGGAAGTGTATTAGAGGCATCCAATTTGGATTGCAATTCAGTGACAAGTTGTCGCAGAGCCTGAATCTCACTCTGCTCTTGGGTCAACTGAGTCTCCTGGGCAACGAATTCGTGAACAAGCTTTTCTCCAGACTCGCAAACAGTTGCAACATCAACCTCTGTCACAAGCTTAACTACTTCCGCTACATATGATGGTGCCGGAGGTGCTACTTTCTTTCTCATAAAACAAGAGTCAGGAGAAATAGCATAATATTTTTTTCTCATCAAGGATTTCAAATACCTCCATTTGGTGATCGGAGCAAGACCAGCAGAAGCTCTGGCATCATCCATTCGGTTCCACAAGTACACGGCCTGACTGTGGAAGAGGGATAATGCCCACTCTACTTTCTCAATCTCCGAAAGTCCATAATAATCAAGCACATACTCGGTGTTCGTCTCCCAATCCAGATATTCATCCGGATCGGCAATTCCATCAAAAGTTGTCAACTCTAACCCATATTTAGGATCATAAAAATATGATTTCATTCGCTGAGAGTATGGATCATAACGATAACGCTTCTCCATTGCATTGAAAGGGAGAAACAAAAATGAAGATCGAAAGACTTACAAAACCGGTTTGGCTCTGATGCCAGTTGATACGTACTCGACTCGGGTTGAGCGAGTACAACTCCCAATCGTCCGGTTGTCAAAGGTATAAGTCGATCGATCACCCGTGCTCGTAAATAGAACTCGGTCTCGGTTGAAAGCTCACGTGAAATTGGATTCTAATTGACTTCGTATTGCACTGGTCAAGCCCAAATAAATGGCAGTTCCGTGGTTGACCTCCGAATCCAAATTCCAATTCAAAATACAGCGGCGGTGACTATGACTTTAACAAATTAGCAATTGCTAATTTGTTGGATGATCTGATCACGTAGATATATATATCGGCAGTTGGCCTCGGCCGATAGGGTGCGACAGCAGCGGTGGGTGCGGTGGTGTGGTGGCGGAGGTGGGTGCGAGGGAGTGGTGATAGAACAAGACTAATCTCTTCCAAACGAGGATGAGATTTCGATCTTCAATCAATTCCAGCGAGAACCTTTGATTGAAGATCCAATTGAATTCAACAGTAAACAAAGTAGCAAGAGAATGATAGGGTTTGTGACGTCATGGAGGAAAAAGGGGAGTTTCAACTCAACGCTCTTCAATTCCTCTAAATTTGACGTAACAATAAATGAAACCTAATTGAGTATTTAAACTAAACCCTAATTACTAATGGACCTAATTGGCTAACGGGTTGGACTTACTATGTAAAGTAAGTCCACACCTCTTATTAAGAAACAATACTAAAAATAGAAATAAGTTGATATAATAATAAATGCTTTATTAGCGCGACGTCGGAGTCATATCCTACGGGGGCTGGAACACATCAGTTATCTTAATTTCAACAATTACATTTAAATTAAATTTGTTACAATATATATGCATAAACTAATTATATTACTATAACTTACACCTGCCTTTCAAATTGACAAAAAAATGAGTAGAAACTAGAAAGTTCATATATAATACTCCATTTCGGCTATTTCACAAAGTCTTACAAAATTAAATTGGTTCATGAAAACAATTTTAACCAATACAACCAAATGACTTCAACGATTCTAAGAAGGGGCTTTCGGAAGTTTGTAATCTTCATATTCGACAAGATCGGATGAAGAGGAATTGATGAATCGTAATAGCTTCGGCTGATAGCATAAACAAATTCAATCACAATGTTTTCAGATCACAATGTAATCCTTCCAGGACTCCTAAATCACAATGTTTTCAGATGAGGGAAACTTTACTACCTTATGATATGAAAGCCAGTACACAGATAAAAATCAGACCCTAAATGTTTTAATTCAGTACCAAAAAACACCAATGAGAGGAGTTCATTTTGAACAGTTCAGATCCTAGATGTCTTTCCTCCAATAAAAAAGGTCTGTTACTACTTCAGAGTCACTTCAAGCAATAACTGGAAGATCATTTTAGGGAGGAGAAAACACCGGTTTACCTAAAGCCAGAAGCACAACAACCGTTGATCTACATAAAGAATCACGAATCACTTGCCTTGGCAAAGAGCCACTGAAACGCAGATTGAAAGCTCCCAGGGTGCTAGATCAGTGCACGACGAAAAAGCTACTGGGATAAAATTTCCGACAATCTGCTTTGGGCATCGGGTACCTAGCAAAAATAATACTACTATTTGTCAGGGTTTGCCAGATCATTCATAGATACTGATTGACTGGGGAGATTGTGTTTTTGAGAGAACTCACTCTTTGGCACTAAACAACAGTTCATGTTCTGCAATAAACGCCAGTAATGCCTGCAGACAGGGAAAAAAAGGTGGTTGATGATATGATAACAGGAAGAGAATGAAACACGGAATCAGAAAAAACTCAAGGAAAAAGAGGAGGGCATAGCAGTGTAGGAATACATCGAATGGCATGTTTAGAAGTTCATAGTAAGTCCTAACGCGGTCTAAACTTAGTTGAACACCCTCACTGTCGATGGATGGAATAGCTGCCAGTGCCTGTCACAGCAAATTAGTTGTGAGAACATCTGTAACAATACAACAACAACAATGATGAAAGCAATTGATAAGATGTGGGTGAGTTGGTGTTGTGCAAGGACTGCTGAGGACAAGGGAGATGCGTGCAATGACAAAATTATAAGATTAGCCACCAGAAAGTAGAAACGGTGTTAACAGGTCCATGAGCACTTAACAATTACTACCCGATGTTAAGAATATCTTACTGTTATTTTGACTACTAAAGATTCCTAGTTAAGCTATTGACTCCAATCTTGTTACATAAGGCTATCTAAGGTGAATCTCACATTCTCACTCTCTCAAGTATCATCCATTCATCCACATGGAAAAATTCAATCCCAGATCCTGTGGTTGTCCTTGCCTACCCTTCAGGGATAAAAAGAAATAATTTCTCAGGTTGTCTCATCTCCACAACTTTCAGCATTTCATTTAGATAAAGTAATTCAGACAGAGCAAAGCAAGAGTACCTGTCTTGGTCCAAGACAGGTACTCCAAGCAACCCATAGGCACTAGACAAGGATAGAAAGCAGCATATCCACGATTCCGAAAATTAATGATAAAATGTGTTATATACCATGAGGAGAAAGGCTGCATTGAGTTTGCTTTGGAAGATAGTGTGCATTACTTTTCATAGAGCTAGAAAGAGCATAATGAATTTGCTTTTTCCCTCTTAAATATAAAAGCCAATTTAACACTAGTTGATAAGAGAAAATCTCTAAATAGTAAATATAACCGAAAAAAAAAAACCAAATATGACTGAACAATGTGTAAAAATTATCACATAAGCTATTTGGGTAAGATCAACTATAACAACAAAACTCTTGCTAGAGACTTGGGCTGACAAGTCTCCCTACTAAGTCAAAAATTTCAAACTTTTGCTTCATTTCTTAATTTTTTCAAGAGAAATTAAGAGTTTTTTCTTTAAATTTGCTAAGAGAAAGCCCTACTACAGACGACTTGATACATCCAAGTATCCAACCCACCACTACAAGGATAAAATAAAATAAAGCACTGCCCTTGATAACAATCCTATTCAAGGTAGAAGAAATTTGTAAGTAAGAAAAACTTCATGTATGGTTATTATGCTATAAGGAAGACAGCATGACAAACAATTCGCTCCAATATATTTTCCATTTTTTCTGCTCAAACCATGAATAGGGCAAAAGGGCATAGAATAGGTCATGTGTTAGTGGCATGAATTTTTCTTTTTTTTTTTAAATCGAAGAGACTACATAACAAGTTGATGTACACATATGAAGGTAAGGGAGAAGGAGAGCTTATCCCCAGATCATGAACTTATCCTTAATTGGAAATACTTTTGGCCTCTGCAAGTAAAATCACAACAAAAAACACCATGCTTAGTTGAAGAAATCACTTCATTAGATGGCCTTTCTAGTTTCAAAATCAGAACAGAGTTATAAGTGACCACTCTGGCTTATTCACGAACATAGTCAATACCAACTTTCCCTGAAAGCTATTGTCGGTTCCTAATCAGTTCCTTCACCATCAAATACTTGCACGAAGGTAAGTGGTCCAAACAGGAAACAACAATAGATTGACCATAAGCATCTGAGATTCTGAGCTCTAAACCGAAAACCCTTAAAACAGAAATAGGACTCTAAAACATTAAAAGGCGAGGATACTCACATGAATCATCAACTCACATTCACATCACCATAATCATCATCAAGCTAGCAAAAAAAACACATCCCGTCATTAAAACAAACCCCCTTTACAGCCTCTCTAAAACTTAGGTCTTCAGGCATTTTGAACAAAAACTTACAACTAAACTGATAACCTATTCAACTGCAAGACAACAAGAATTCGTAGATTTGGTTATATCCAGTCCAGTCATACAAATGTCGCATAAAACACTTACAATTGATACAGAATACACAGAGAGAAGAGCATCGAATCAAATCACAGTCAACCCAAAGGTTGAAGCAAATTATAAATCACCAAACCAATTACTGATTAATAAAACAAATCACATACAAAGGTGAAGAATACACCTTGAAGTATGAAACATAAATTGATGAGAAATAAAATCACATACATGACTAAATTTTAAACCAAATCAAAATCATAATTCCTGCAAAGGAAGAAAAAAATCAACGAGAAAAAACAATCAGGTATTACTTGTACGAGTAGGAAGTTTACAAGTCAATAGTAACAGTGTGGCCAGCTCCAATGGATCCGAGTCCATTCTCAGAAATTGGACTCCAAAAAATCAAAAGGAGAGCATACTCGCCTGGTATATTGAGAGGCTTCACTCGGCAGTGCTTGTAGGAGGATTGGGTGGACGACAAAGAAGAGGAAGGGTATACAAAAGTGGATATGTTTTCATTGGCATTGAACATAACAATAATATATTCTTACAAATTTATAGCAAGGCAAACAATGTATAATCATACAAGTACAAATAAAACATTAATGTTGGAGAATGTAAACCATTTAAGTTTATAGACAAGACTAAAGTGTTTAAACGGTAAGTTTTTCACCAACCAAAATCACTGCTCACAACACCCAATAGTACAAGATGTTTATGGGACATCAGATGAGACAACATATGAAACAAATGATTTAGAAAGCAAATGATCCTTTTCAGAATTGAAAGTTGCTTCATGTGAGTACAGCTCAAAGAAAATAAGAGCTAACTGAATTACAAGGAAACAAACTATGAGACACCATCACCAAGATCATACTGATTTAAAGACCAATACCTTCAATTTCCTAATATAAATTTCAACTTCATCCTGAATACTACACCCTAGATCTTTTACTCAATTTGCTCAAACTTTGGAGCCATACCAGGCCATATTATGCAGAAGGGGGGGGGGGGGGGGGGGGGGGGAATTTAAATCTGACCTCTTGGCCGGCGTAAGCTAAAAATCTACAATGTAGAGAAGCCCATTATTTTACAAATGCCATGGCTTCGACATGGATCTAGACTACAAGTGCTTCATCTGAATGCACCCTAGCTGATTTGATGGAGTCGATGAGAGAATGTGCAGTAGAACAAAATTCCTTCCTGCCCACCAATGTCACTCCATATTTCTGATTTAATGCCTTCAATCTATTGACATCGCCATCTAACTCGCCCAATTCAATGGCCTGGCTTTTAACAATCAACCCATACAAATGGAAAAATCCTCCTTCTCCATCAAGTTCTACCTGTACTAGGCATTTGCGCTCAAGATCATCATCTGATTTGCTGTCAAGCAATACAGAAAAACTCCCAAACTTCATATCAGGCTTCTCAAACAATTTGTTCAGGTCCGGGTAAATCTTGTTCCCCTCTTCTTCCTCGGAGTTCTTGGCTTCATTAGTCAAAATCAGACGCCTTCTCTTCGCTGCCCTCAACATATTAGCAGCCTCTCTCATACCACTAAGGAAAGCACCATGCATGGTTGCAGGATACTGCTTATTTGTTGCCTCACCGGCAAAGAAAATTCTTCCGTCCGCTATACTCTCGGAGAGGATATCATAGTCGTCCCCAGAAGATCCAACAGCAACATAAGAGTATGAACCATAACTGAACTGATCATTCCCCCAGCGGGTGCACACTGCCTGAACTGGATCGGGAACTTCAATCCCCTTGGGTACAAATATTCCCCTGAGAATGTCCATCACTCTTTCCACAGAATCAAGAGGTGACAGGCTCTCAAACTTGACAGCGGCTTCACCAGCAACAAGGGCTACAAGGAGAGGGCCTCCTGACACAGAAGTATAGCTGTAAAACAAGAAAAACTCGCCCCTCATGGCAGGGTCTTCACACAAATGTCCAAAGGTGTCAATCTCTCCACCCCAGAAATCATAGGGGAACAGCATTGCTACCTTGTTAAGCAACCCAAATCCTAACCTACTAATTGCATCCCTTTTCCTCTGTGGAAGTTCGGGGACAAATTCAATGTCTCCCCTCTTGAGCACTCCCAAAGGCACAGTACATAAAACCATGTCTGCCCGAAACGCTTGCCCGCCTGCATAGACCATAACACCATCCACCCCATACCTTATACTCTCAACCCTCTTACCATAAACAATAGGCACATCCTCCGCAAGTGCCCGAACTAACCTCTCATTCCCACCAGGGATAAAGCAATGATCCCCACCCATCTCATAGGGATCATCCTGATCCCAATACGCCATTGAGAGATTCGACAGCAGAGTTGCATTTGCATACTCCAGATTTGCCAAATGCCAATTCAACAACATCCTTTCCTGAGGATCCTCGGCCACCTTGAAAGCATCCCTGAACGCCTCCAAAGCCACCCCCAATGAAACATCTGCACATCTGACCTCCTCCAACATAATATGCCTAAGCTTACACACCTTATCTAGCAACTTGTTGAATGAAGTCTCTACCTTGGAATCAACCTCGGAATCAACAGCTTTCCCGTTGGGTAAATAGAGTGGACAGATATCCCTTACCTTGTGAAGTGGAAACCCTAATTGCCGGGCCAAGACACCAAATGGATTGCCGTTGATCCCCGTCAGGACGCTGCCGCCCAAATCGGCGGCGGCCACTACTTCACCACCTTGCATCTTTCGCGTCTTCACCCTCCCTCCTGGTCGATTTCTCCCCTCGAGGATCAAAACCCTAAACCCTAGCGAAATCAATTGCCTCGTCGCAGCCAGCCCCGCCAGCCCAGCTCCAACAACGATCACGAACGGGCACTTATTCTCCGGCGAGGCAGCCGCTAAAGAAACCTGCTTAATCGCCGGCGAGAGGCCGAAGTTGATGTAGCCGTGCTCAAGCAGGAAGCGGAAGGCGGAATCGACAAGGTGGCTATGCTCCGACCGGATCGAATCCATAGCGGCGTCGCGCGTAACGGAGAGGGAGACGTCGGATCGCCAACGTGCGAGGATATGGTTGCGGACGACAATGTAGTTGTTCTGCTCAGCACCACCGATGGTGGAGATGACGTTGGCCTCGATCTCTTCCTCGGTTAAAGAGTCAACTGGAAACCCCACGGAGATAGCAATTAGGGCTTCAACATCGAGGTCCTTGGAGAGGACGGAGAGACGGCGCCGGCGATGGCGGTGGCGGTGGTGCACCTGCTGAGCGGCGATGAAATCGCTTAGGGCGAACGATTTCGCATGGGGCCGGAGGACCATGGAGGAGGCCGCGGTGGGATAGTGCTTCCTCTTGCGACCCCGTTTCTTAACGTGAAGCGCGACAGTGGCGGCGGAGGCGGCGGTGGCGGTGGAGGGAGGAGGTTCGGAGGTCGTAGTGATGGTGGTAGCGGTGGTGTCATCATCGACGGAGTCGGAAGCGAGAGCGTCAGTAGTAGTGGTGGTGGTGGTTTCGGTAGGAGGTGGAGAGAGGGAGTCGCCGGAGGAGGGGGAGTTGTAGTCGGCGGCAATGGAGGAGAGGGCATGCGACGGAACGGCGTCGTTTGGCGACTCCATCAGTCCAATTAGGATACACAGAGGGGACGATATTTTAGCCTATGTAGATATGGGCGAATTTGGCGGGCCATTCACTAGAGTTGGATTAGGTTAATTAGGCCATTTTTATTCATATGGGCTTTAGGCAAGATGTCGGAATGGCTATTGACAAGATAATTTCACCTAAATTATCACAGGTCCTTTTTCATTTTTTCCGAACACATTGCAAAAAGGGACAAAACTCTCTTTTCCCGAATCGAAACCTAAATCTGTCGAACGAATTGTTTTGATTGAAAACAGCCTAAAATCGATGAAATTAATCAAAAGATCAATCAAATCAACACACGAATTGGTATATCGCTCGCTTTACGTGATTATCGAATGGCGATTTTTGGTCTTCGTCCGAAAAAACTGTCGAAGGAAGAGCTCGACAGATCGATACGAGGTGAATGAATAACCTCGGCAGGTTTAGGTGAGGTGAATACGTAACCTCGGTGCATAAAAACGAGGTTATGAACACTAGTACAAAAAGCCTGTTTTACCTCGGTTCCGTGTGCAAGCTTTACCACGGTTCTGAACCGAGGTAAAAGTGGCTATGGTAAATTTGTTTACCACGTGAACAGAACCGTGGTAAAACCGTCCACCCGTGGTAAATCTGTCCATAGTTGTAGACCTTATGAACCGTGGTAAATGTGTTAACCGTGGTAAATAGGTTGTGTGGTAATTGTTTTGAACCGTGGTAATTTTGTCGACCGAAGTAAAGATGCATGTGGTAATTGTGTTTTGAACCGTGGTAAATATGAATTGTGGTAATTGTTACCCGATTATTATTGTAGCCTATGCGGGATTTGAACCCACGTCTTTGTGTATAAACACACCGCTCTACCATTTGAGCTAATAGGCTTTGCAACTATTGTAAAAAAAACTTATGATAAAGAACAATAAGGATAAATTGGCCTAATCAAATAATATTTACCTGAACTCCTGGATGTGTTTCATGCATGAACTCAAACAACTTATTGACAAAAGTATTTAGGAACTTCTGCCCTCTCAAGAACCTTGAATACTGCCCAACCACATACCTGCATACGGGGAAACAAGGTATGTCACTGACTACAAATCCAAAAACAGAAACAGAAATTGCAAGACTAAAAAAACTAAAGGGAGTAATAAAAAAGGGTATTTGCAAAATCATGTTCATATATAACCTAAGGAATGGTATTGTAGGTCAACAGAGGTCAACATTACTTTCCTAAATGAACCAATAACACTTGCATAATGTTACTCGCAATCACAACCTTGTTACATTTCCCTTTAGTGATTTCACATAAATTCAGCAAGTCACGTATTACTAGCACCACAAATCTTTTTGTACAAAGTGATGGGTTTCTTTAGTGATTTCACATAAATTCATCATCAACAACTTGTTGGAAAAATATAGCGAGGACAAATTTCCAGTTCTCAGCATCCAAACAATATCTTTAAGTGAGGATCGATAAAGGGCATATTGTGACTAGAACTAAGTGCATGACCATACAAGAATGTGATGAGTGAAAAGGTTTGCTTGAAGCCAGCCTCATTTCCTCGCCTTTGACTAAAATCATAAGGTGAGAGCCGGGGTAAGAAAAGAATAGTATTCAGCTAATTTTACCCATATGATTGAAAATTATCATGTTTTGAATCAAAACATGATAGATTTTAGGAAACTCTTGATCACTAAATAACATGAAATTTAAGGAAACTCTTAGAAGGGTCTGTTTAACTCAGCAAGTTCAACAAATAGATTTTAGGAACAACTGAATAAATCTAGGTTGAGGAATGCACCAAAATTTACTGATGTCTACTAACAAGAGAGGAGAAACTGACCGCAGTTGAGACATGTGTTCAATCCCAGTGGATCCTTCTCAAGCAAGCCCAAAATCAGATAGCTTGGCATTGAAGTTCTCGTCTAATAGGATATTTGAGGATTTGCAGTCTCGAAAAATAATCTAATCGAACAAAAATACAACTACAGAGGTGTCACCAATGTGAAAAACCAGGACTACATTCTTTAAATATGCTATAAAACAAGGTATGCACTAATGGATAAATAAGAATATACCGGGATTTCCAATCCTGATACAAAGCATCAGAAAGTTCAACCTTGCAGATTCTAATATAAGACCACCACCCAATCTGTAAGAAATTGAAACTGTGCAATGGCAAAGTCACTGGCCATAACAGCATGCATTCCATGTGGTCCACTTATCCCAAAACCAACACGAGCAGCCTGAATCATGCTAATTAATATCATTTGCATCATCTCCAATACCAAGTGTAATTTTATTTTTTGCACCCTTCTTCACCATGCTTGTCAGCTGCAAAAAAAAGAGAGTAAATTTTAAGTCCCAAGATTCCATTTCAATGTTTGACACAACGTTTAAATCAGGAGGCTAAAATGTGCAAACTTATACCAGCCACCACAACACATGCTATCAAAAATTAAAAGAACTTCACATTATATACTACACCATCAGCAACAATTATATCTTCCCTTGGTCTCAATTTTAGAGTCAACTAACAACTTTATGCATGGGCGATGAAAAATCTTAGTTTTATAGAACCCCCAATGTGGTAATGAGCTCACAGTTCTATTGTTCTAGAACATTAGCATGCCAAAAATTATAAAGATGATTGGCCATGACAATAGACTTGACATCATGTAAATGTTTACCAAGTTTGTTGTATGTGGGCTCCAACGATTGGCAGTGTCTGCACCAGGGAGCATATATCTGTAATCCGAGAAACTTAAAAAATATAAAAAACAACCACCAAGTTTCAGAATACATCGAGGAAAGCATGGTGCAATCAGATTTAGAATGAGCATGACATGATGTATATAAAGATAATACCTTAAAAAGAACGTCCTTGGATTCATCCAAAACAATTTCATCAAAGTTGTTTCCAACCACTATTGTCACATCATCACCATCATTCTGTTTTATAATTCAATATAAAAGCATGAACAAAAATGAAAGAGTGAGGTACAATGGCAGTGAGATGAAGGTATATATAAGACTTACAGTTTCACGAATTGAATCTGATTTGTAGAAAGGTTTAAGCTTATTTGCCAGAAAATCTTCCCCGAAAGCCTATTAGGGAATGAGCAACTTTAATTTAAGTCTTACCTAGACCTAATCGTTAAAGGAAATTTTTGTAAAGGCCGTACTCGATAGCAAATTACTGAAGAGCAGTTAAGACTCAAATTGAGAAACATCCCACATAAGCTAAGATCCAGTGCATACATCAAACACTTTCCATCAATTACTAGTGCTTGCGTAAATGAATAAATGTAAGTCATTCAATTCAGACATTAATACAAAAAAAAAATCCATCAACTGTGTATCAGAAATTTGTTCATCAACTATGTCTCACAAATTGTTCAACAATCAGATTTTGACAAAAAAGAAGAAGAGAGAAACACAATAGCTAGGTTGAGTAGTTTAGACGACCTAATCAACAAATTCGACCAAAAAAATAGATTCTCATTTTCGCAAAATCAAACCCTAATCCCGCTCTCGCTCTTCCCAATTCCCTATATCCCCAAATCAAACCCTAACCAAACACTATCAAGATCCTAAATTAAAGAGAAAGGGGTTTGAAGTTACCTTAATAAAGATGGAGAGAACATCAGATATCTGAGGGAGAGGGAGAGAGAACGGTCCCTGTTCTCGAGCGCGAACCAGCAGCGCACGGAGGCAGCCACGTTGAGTTGAGACGCATTCGGACGGAATCAAGGCAAGCTCCTCACAGCGAGCTGCGACACAGGCGGAATCGAAGGTCGATGGTGATGGAGAGAGGTTGATGGCGATGGCGATGGAGATGGATGGGGCTGCGGTGGTTGATTAACGGCGAGGAGATTCGATGGAGCGGGAGCTCACCACAAAAGGAGGAGAGGAGGAGGATGCCGGATGGAGAGAGGAGCGGCCATGGAGAGAGCTCGGGAGGAGATTTGGGAGGCGAGATGGAGAAGAAGGTCTAGAAGCCGGATAACTGGATAAGGGTCGGTTAAGGGTTTTATTGCTTAATATTGACATTTACCACCAAAAATAAACAACCGTGGTAAATATGTGGTTGATTTACTTCGGTTCTCTAAGAACCCGTGGTGAATTTGTTGACTTTAGAAATTTACCACGAAATTACACGGAACCGTGGTAAATTTGATGATAATTTACTTCGGTTCTCTTTGGAACCGTGGTAAACTTGTATACCTTGAACATTTACCACACGAAGGCACGGAACCGTGGTAAACTAACTGTGGCCAAAGGCCATTTTTCTACTAGTGGAAGGAGCCTCGTCTACTTTTCATGAGGTATATAATGACCCCTTTGAAGATCTTATCTAAATCCTCGTTTACATAAGCCGAGCTAAATCAATAACCTCGGCTTCTGTTGTTGAGGTGAAGGAGGGGGCTCGATCAGCTTCTGTTGTTGAGGTTAAGGAGGGAGCTCGGCTTCTGTTGTTGAGGTTAGTATGTAAGCTCGGCCAATGTTGTTGAGGCTATAAAATAGCCTCCTTGACATTGCATAAATTCATTAAATTGTGTATATGTGTGATGGATATTGTTATAATGCAAACTCATATGCTTCTAAGAATGAGACAGACTATAAGAATGAGACAGACTAAATGACTAAATTAGTTTAGAAATGTTGTTTTCCCCACTTTTGATTGTAACTCTCAATGACCAAATCAATATCATAACTTTATCTAAATAGCAAATTAGTTGTTCTTAATCAGACATGAAACAGATTAATGCATATTTTAATGTTTTATCTCCTAGTAATTGTTTCAAGTAGCCACTTTCCACCTATCCTCAAAATTAGATTTGACATGTTAAGCTAATTAATTAATGAAGTAAAAAAATAACAGAATTACAAAAATAGAGAGAGAAGAACGGAGACCAAAATCACACTATTAAGCAATGATCTGCGAAGAACTCAAGGATAAGTTGAGAATCTTCACATTGGTCATGAAGAATTCGTTCCCTTGTATGTAAATTATTTCCAATGTAGCTTTAAACTCATTTTTTAATACAGGTTGCAGTTACACAAAATACCTTATATGTAAATAAGTAAAATGTAATTACTTGGAGCTACATTACCTGTACTAATCTAAATAACAAGCCATTGGTAGTGACTGTTGTTATGCTATGGAAATCTAATGTATTAGCAATAGAAAAACAACTAGGAATTACATCCACGTTGCATTCACGATGGTTTCATGAACAAAAAATATTGATATATGTCAGTTCGACAAGTAATATTGAAATCTTAAATTACCTCTATTGATGTTACATTCATGACGAATACATCTATTCACTAGTGTTTTGGCCCGTGCTATGCACGAGTCTAAATTTTTTTTATATAAATTATATATAAAATAATATTTTATGTTATAATTATTAAAGAATTATCGCTAGGGAAAAATATTTTTGTATAAATATAGTTATGTTATTTATGATGAACTTTAACCGCTAAATTGTTATCAAATGTATAGTTTTTCGTGCTTCATACTAACATTTATATTTAAGACCACAAACATTATACAACTAACCTTTTTCTTGCTTCTATTTATTCAAATTAATATGATATATTATGATTTCTAATATTAATTTTAAAATGATGAAATTAAATAAATGAGTAATGTTAATCTAAAAAGGATATTTCTCACTGATGAGATAATATATTGATTTTTAATTAAAAAATGATGTTTATGCCAATTTATATGATTATTATGATTTAAAATATTAATTGTAATATGGTTAATCTAAATAGATATATTGTTATTATTTTTAATCTAAAAGTTTTCCTAATTGTTAAGGATATATTTCGTTAATGCATTTAATTTACCGGGCAAAACGAAATCCTCTTTTATAAGTTATATGCATTTAATGTACCTTTGAATCGAACAGTCCAAGTTGGGCGAGTTTACGGCGATGTCGACGGTCCAAGTCGTGAAGGCCGCCAACCGAACCGGGTGCAAGGTTGTCGGCGACGGTGGTGGAGGCGGGTGGTGGAGAGCGGAGAGCGGGACGACGAGAGGAGGGCCGGAGGGCCTGGGTCGCTCGCGGTTCCCTTTTCTCCTGCCTGCTGAGCTTGAAAAAAAAATTCGAACAGAAGAAGACGGGGCGGGGAAAAAAAGAGTTGTAAATGGGAAAATAAAATAGAAATGGGTTTCGAACCTGTGACTTCTACCAAACCAGTTCAGCATTCAGCACGCCTCTGGGTCACTCGCGGTTCCCTTTTCTCCTGCCTGCTGAGCTTGAAAAAAAAATCGAACAGAAGAAGACATGGCGGGGAAAAAAAGAGTTGTAAATGGGAAAATAAAATAGAAATGGGTTTCGAACCTGTGACTTCTACCAAACCAGTTCAGCATTCAGCACGCCTCTGGCCTTTTACCACCCAAGCTACCCATTCAACCTTGTTTCATTCTACAAGGTATTTAAATTAGTATTCTTGAATACTTTGTATGTAGGTGTAACCCAAAATTATTTAGAGTACTTTTAATTAATACAAATAATTTAAAAATTATATTTATATTGTGCATGTCCAATAATATATATTTGCATATTTTTTCTTACAAGATGATATTTGTAATAAATATTATGATTATTATTCTAAAATAATGATTCTTTTAATATTTTTAAAAAATTTCATTTATATTAAAAAAAGTATAGATATATATGTTATTTGATATTTGCAATGTAAAAAAAATGAAAATATATTTTTGATATTTACAAGATGATATTTGATATTTTCAACTGTCATATACAAGTTCATCCGAAAGGATGATTAGGGTGGCGTCCCTCGCGGGACTTCTGCCCCTTTTTTGCCTAATATATATAAAAAAAAACCGTCATATACAAGTTGTACCAAGGATATAACCATATAAGCATTAAAAGGATAAGGAAAAAATTACTGAAGATCATCACTTCTAAAGCTCATGTTTGATTGGACATATGCCAGTTTAACATCAGGCAGACCTATGACCCTCGTTATTAACCGCTTGGCTCGACGGACTCGCCATTAATCCTTAGGTTGAGGATAAGTGGGAAGTGGGCACTTGAAGCAATTACTGTAAGATAAAACATTAAAATATGCATTAATTTGTTTCATTTCTGCTTAAGAAGAACTAGTTTACTGTTTAATTTGGATAAAGTTATGATATTTATTTAGTCATTTAGAGTCGCAATCAAAAGTGGAGAAAACAACATTTTCTAAACTGATTTAGTCATTTAGTCTGTCTCATTATTAGAAGCATATGAGTTTGCATTATAACAATATCCATCACACATATACACAATTTAATGAATTTATGCAATGTCAAGGAGGCTATTTTATAGCCTCAACAACATTGGCCGAGCTTACATACTAACCTCAACAACAGAAGCCGAGCTCCCTCCTTAACCTAAACAACAGAAGCCGAGCCCCCTCATTCACCTCAACAACAGAAGCCGAGGTTATTGATTTAGCTCGGCTTATGTAAACGAGGATTTAGATAAGATCTTCAAAGGGGTCATTATATACCTCATGAAAAGTAGACGAGGCTCCTTCATAACCTCGTTTTTATGCACCGAGGTTACGTATTCACCTCACCTAAACCTGCCGAGCTTATTCATTCACCTCGTATCGATCTGCCGAGCTCTTCCTTCGACAATTTTTTCGGACGAAGACCAAAAATCGCCATTCGATAATCACGTAAAGCGAGCGATATACCAATTCGTGTGTTGATTGATTGATCTTTTGACTAATTTCATCGATTTTAGGCTATTTTCAATCAAAACAATTCGTTCGACAGATTTAGGTTTCGATTCGGAAAAGAGAGTTTTGAGCCTTTTTGCAATGTGTTCGAAAAAAATGAAAAGGACTTGTGGTAATTTGGGTGAAATTATCTTGTCAATAGCCATTCCGACATCTTGACTCTAGCCTCACTCATTTTTATTTGGGAAATTTACAGAAAACCACCCGTTAAATGTATCGTTTTACACTTAACCACCCGTTAAATACAAAATTACAGAAAACCACCCATTAAATGGGTTTTGTTTTCAAATCACCACCCAGTTGTCTATTTCTATTAAGGTTTTGTCAAATATATATGATACTACACTATTTTAAGTTTTATATTTAAATTAAAATCTCAAATAGATTTAAACATATATTTGACTAAATTTTTTTAAAATATTTTTTTTTAAAACTTGATGTATATATGAACAAATTTGTTCCATTTTATTCCAAAAAATGGTTATTAATTTTAATAGACTTTTTTTAATCAAAATTAAAATAATTCTATAAGTCATTAGCATTGTTTAAATTTAATAATATTTTAATAATAATAATTAATATCTCATTTTCTTTCATATTTGTAAACACCTACACTATATACTAAAAATAAAATAAAAATTCTAGACTTAAAAAGTATTTTTTATTAAAAGTGTTTTTTTAAATGTATCTTTATTAATGTTCGTTTGAATTTTTAAATAAAATTAAATAATATTTTCCACATTTAGAACCTCTGGCCTCCGAAGAATTTTAAATTTTAAATTTTTCTACATGCTTTTTGCCCATAATATATTATTAATATAATTTTTTTTATCTCTACCATAAATATAATTTGAATATATTCAAGTTTAAATTTTAAATTTTAAGTACAAAATATTAAAATATATTATATTTAATGGAATTCTAATGGATATATGAGGTGGGTGGTGATTTGAAAACAAAACCCATTTAATGGGTGGTTTTCTGTAATTCTGTATTTAACGGGTGGTTAAGTGTAAACATGTATATTTAACGGGTGGTTTTCTGTAAATTTCCCTTTTTATTTTTATTTTTCTGCCTCATCATTCTCATTTTTAATTTTTTTTTCCACTTTATCAATAGTCTGAATCTCAAAAATAATCTTTTTCACTTTATTTCCATTCTACTATTATTATTTTTTTTATAAAATGAACTTTATTGATTAAACAAAATATTTATCTCAAAGGTCATTTTCATAAATCCATTTAGTATTTGTCCATCCTAAACTCATTTTTAAGTAATTGTTTAAAAATCTTTCATAATACCTAAACTACCTTCATTTTAATTTTTCCTACCCCGTTTCCATGGTTTCATCCATCCTTTCTTTCGTTCAGATCTGAGCTCAGAAAGATCCATTGTAATGTTGCTCCATCCATTATCGCCACTCCCTCTCCACAACCGAAGAGCTAGTTCCAATGGCCTCCGCCCTCTCCTCGTTCTCCTTCGCCACCCATAGCTGCCTACGGCAGCGCCCCGCCGCCGGTGTCGATGACTGAGCCTCAATGTCAATCAGCTCGAGCACCGGCCGGACGATTGCCATGGTTGCAGCCTCGTCGTGGCGGAAGCGGCGGCTGCCGTTGTTAGCCGGGGTGGTGGAGCAGCTAAATTCGTTGTCGGTGGGGGGGGGGGGGGGGGGGGGTGCCTTCGATATTATATTATAACCGTCGAAGGAAAGATAGCATCTTTTGATAAAAAGTAGTAACATTTTAAAATTAGTAACTTATAAGATATGACAATTACAAAGAGAAAATGGCGCAACTTTGAGTCAATTTGGTCTCCCTTTCCGGGAACAAATATTGACGGTTTATCAGGCTTTTTCTATAGGTAGGCCTACTTTTCTTCGGTTACAAATGATGTTTATATTTATTTTATATTTATTTTGGATTTGTAATAACACGGCATTATTAAGTTGGTCAATATTGAGAAATACATTAACCTAATCTTTGCTTTATCCTACCCAAAAAAGTGAAGTGTGAAATTTTCCTTTTCATTAAATGGTGAATATATTACTAACATAGGCCAAGTTCTACATAATAAGAAAAATGTAATTCATCACGAAACTAATATACAAGTGTTTTCATCTCGCAACAAAAGTATATCAATTTTGTACAATAATGACCTTGGAAAAATGATATGATCATCCCAAACATCTTATATTTGGATTCAATATAGTGTCCACTTGTCTTTAGATAGGTGAATTCTATAGCAGATAAAATTGTTGATTTAACAATTTTTTGAATCGCATATGTAACAACTCAAAACTTCAATTTCTCATCCATATATAAGAATTAAGAACATTATTAGAAGGGTCATAGATAGATTTAGAACCCATCCAAAATCTTTCCTCATAAATTTATTTATTTTGTAGCAATTGTGTATATGGTGAGGCTTTTAACCAACTCTTGTTTGGTTCATAATGTACTTCACTAGAGTTGCAATTTCTAGAGGAATTATTTAGGGTAAACTGCCGAAAACCACCCTTTAAATACCCAACATTGTCGAGAACCACCCCTTACATTTATAATTACCGAAAACCACCCCTTAAAAAGCTTCTGTTGGCAATCGACCACCCTTCGTAGATTTCCGTCAAGAGCTCTGTTAATTGTGAGAAATTACAAAATTGTCCTTACTTCTTTTAATATAAAATAATGTAAACTAAAAGAGGGAAGGATTAAAAAAACAAAATAATAAAAAGGAAATCTGACTTCTTCCTCCTCCCCCGTTCATTGAAAGGGTTAGGGTTGTTTCAAAGGATGAATGAGGACGATTGAGATCAGGAGGCATAATCCGTTGCGATTTGGTTGTGGAATCGAAAGAGGGATCGAAGTCTCCCCCATCCCCTCCCATTGCATATCCGCTGCACTCCTGCATGGCTGCCGGCGAGAGCTCCCTCGCGTCGTCTCTCTCACCCATGATTGTTAATGTCGGAAATTGCATAAATCAAAGCTCCTCCATCCACTTTCTCCCACCATGTTTGGATTGTGAGTCACGGGGCGGGTTGGTCTTCGATCTCCTCTTTCCAAATTCTTCCAAGGAAGAAAATCCAGCGCCCTTGAATTGTTAAAATCGGAAATTGCAAAATCAGAACACTTCTAAGTGAATCCCTATATGGCTATATTCAATATATTGAGTGCTTCCCCCAAATTGAAATCCAACACACTTGTGCTCTTCAATTGCCCTTTCAATTTGGTTTGTAATTAAAGTCCTCCTTTCTGCGGATGAACAAGAACTAGGAGGCAAATTAGTTTTGTTTTCTTTTTAATCTTTGTAGAATATTTTATATTAAAAATGTATGGGCAATTTCTTAATCTTGCAAAGTTAACGGAGTTTTTAACGGAGACCTTAAAAGGGTGGTCAATGGTTAACGGAAGCCATATAAGGGGTGGTTTTCGGTAATTATGAATGTAAGGGGTGGTTCTCGGCAATGTTGGGTATTTATAGGGTGGTTTTCTGCAGTTTACCCAATTATTTATGTTTACTTGAATGTGCTTGCTATGAAAGGATGTCCTTACTCCTTACTATGAAGTAAGGCTTCCTCCCAATCCGGCCCAGTTCATATTCATGGGCCCATAAAAATAAGGCACAATTTAGTTTCACAAAACCCCGCCCAGATAAATCATCTCCGAAAAAGCCCGCTATTTTATACGATTTGGAGATTATTGTATAGGTTATGGGGATGGAAGAGGTTGAGATTTGTTTTAAAAAATAATCTCAGTATGGTGTTAGGTATAAGGTTATTTTTTTTCATTTAACCATTAAAAGACAAATATGCCCTCCATCCCGTGTCTTCTATCTCTATTCACTGCAACTGGTTGTCCTCAGAACAGATGAAATCGAACAGTAGTGCTCATGAACAGAGGTGATGAACTGATGAAATCGGAAGAAATTGAAGATTTGTCGTTCAACATCAGTGCTCTTGAACAAAGAAATCGAACTGAAATCTTGTTGCCCTTGCCTTTTGTTTCAAAAATCAAATATGCTGCAGCTTGATTCCGGCGTCTGTCTGATGGTCGTCGCCTCCTAAAATCATTGGTATGATCTGGAGCCCCTAAAATCGTTGTTTTCCCATCTGTCTTCTCTACCGCTGCATCAAATTATTCGATTGAACCTCCCAATTTCTTCTTCAGTTGATTTTTGGCAGTGGCTTTGTTTTCAAAAAATTAGGGCTCGCAGATGAAATCGTAGTAGTAGAGCACCAAGGACAATGAGAAGGAGAAATTGATGCTCGTTGTTGGCCGAAGGTGACAAGTAGGCGTGGGCTAGGTTGTTTGTTTATCCAAATGAGCAATTTACATTAATTTAGGGATTCATTAGTTTTCTTTTAGTTTTGTTCTACATGTTGTTGATTGAGTTTTGTACTATTCCAGGTTGAGAAAGTGCAACTGAAAAGTGCAATTTTAGAACTTAGATATTCTTAGCTTGTCCATATTTTAGGTTAGTTTGTTACTTGTGTTAAGATCCATAATTAAGCCGATCAATTAGGAATGAGCGTTTGAACGATTGTTGTTCAGGAGGTTGGTGGTTCGACTCCACCTGGATCTATCTATTGTTTCAATGTTCAAAGTTTAGATCTATTTTTATTTGTGCACCTAATCATTTTATTTATGAACTTTGTTCACAAAAAGAAGAATTTAGTTTATGCAGCATATATCATAAGAGGGATTAAGTCTATTCATGTCTCATTGTATCTCTGTATGTTCACTCATAACTTGCTGTCCTGTAGGCTGTATGTGGTGAGAATCTTATAGCTAAGGATAAGCCCAGCAATATGATTCACATGACTATGTGCCCCCAGCGCCCCTGGGGGGAGGGGGCTAGGGGGGGGGGGGGGGGGGGCAGCGCCACTTCGCCTTTGCGGTATGCGATGTTTATTGTAAACGGACATATCGTCTGTCTATTTTGGGCTTTCAGTCCATTGTCTGTTTAGGGTTTCATGAGTCTCTTTATATACTCATGAAACGCAGACCCCTTGTAATCCTAATTTGTTTTTACTTACTCTAATAAGAAAACTGGTTCTTTGCCCGTGGATGTAGGCAGCACACAATTGCTGAACCACGTAAATCTCTGTGTTGTTCTTCGCTTTATCATTCTCGTTATAACAGTTAACTATTCTAAAACTTGTTTAAAACGATATGGCAGCATTGGGTTGGAACTTGGAAGAATTATAAATATCAATGTTGTTGGATTTGAAATCACTTGAATTGGGACTCTATGGAAGAAGTTATCAATTTTAGTTCAAAAGCGAACACTTTTTCCTCTCGTTTGTATGACAGCAGGAGGAAAAGTAATTCACATGCATCTCATTTCATTCCAAAATTTATGAAGGAAAAGTTAGATAAAATTTATTCATACATTTCATCATTTTATTTACGCACTTTATAATCTTAATTGTGCACTTCATAATCTTATTCATGTCCTTCATCATTTTATTCTTGCACTTTAATCATTTTATCTTTTGCACATTATAATATTAATTGTGCACTTCAGAATGTTATTAACGCACTTCATATTATTATTATTCATACATTTCATAATTTTATTCTTGCACTTTATCATCTTATTTATGCACTTTATCACACAATTAAGATTTATATTTTTGAACGGAGGGAGTACATTATTTGTAAATGAACTAGTCTAATATCTATGCGCGCACTTGGAACTTATGAGGCCATTACATTATTTGTGTTTGTGGTTGTACTGATATGTATCCATACAAGTAATTTTCATTATGGAGGAGGTGTGATATATACATTTATACATGAACTCAGATGGCCAACAAGTATTGGAAGTCGAACTCGTAAGGCAGGTTGATGACACTAGTACCAGTGGGCGAGAAGAGAATACTGGTGTGTGTTTTCCCCCCCTGAAGCAATCAACAATGGATTTCCGCAGCTAACCAGATGCCGGCAGCTGCTGACAAACCCGCTCCAGCAGCGTCTCCATATCACTTGCAAAATCGAGTACGTTCCGGGTAAGAAGCTCTGGTAATGCAATCTTCTTTGTGTGCACCAAAGCTCTGGTAATGCAATCTTCTTTAGAGAATTAGCCAAACTAGGGACTTTACCCAACATTTTAAAAAAAATATTAAAATATGTAAGTCGCTGTTACGTGTATTTTTTTTTTTTTTTTGCGTTATAAATAATTATGGATAAATAAAATCTAAAAAAAATCCACCCCTTATACTTATTATTTTATAAGCAATGTCTTCAGCAAAAATTGAGCCACGTGTCAATCCTTTGAGCAGCCTAATAAATCACTTTCTCAACCCACGTTCTTTTCAACTGCTCAAACCCCCTTTCTGAAATTGAAGTAACCATGGATTCTATAATCGTTATTCCTCAATTCCTCAAATCGTTCTTCCTCAAATGCACTTTCTTCATCAAAGGTAAGTTCTTCAGTCTCCTCTTTACTCTGTTAGTAATTATTATTTTTTGGTCAGCGCCTTTACTCTCTTAATAAACGCTATGTTTCTCTCTGAAATCCTTCCATGGTTGTCACCTCTCTCGAAGCCAAATATGAAGCTCTCCCATGGAATCTCTTACTCAAATATCGCTCCCGACGACGAATTTGGAGGAACCAAGCGAAGCCCAGACACCGACTTTGGTGGCGCGAAGAACCGAATATGGGTGTGCGTGGTACATTCCAGCGGTTGGCGATGATGCTCTCGCGCTGCCCTTCTTCAATTGTTCTCCCCCGCCCTTATTCAATTGCTGAATTTTTCTTGATTAGCTTTACCAATTGCATATTATTAGAATGCTCTTGATCTAATTTGTTTGTTGGTTTGTGTTTGATTTGGTGATCAGTCGGGGCGGCTGAATTGATGGCTGGAGGTGGCAATCGATTGCAATTGAAGGCGGGATGCGTCAAATCGAGGTAAAACGCTCTCTATTCGCCCTTTGCTTACCAATCAGATCTGTATACTAGGTTGATTAAGTTAGAGAATTTTAGGTTAATGTATTGCACACAAGGTGTTCGATGAAATGCTTATTTGGTGAAGTTTTGATTTGTGATTGCCGGTAGCTCTTGTGAATGTGATTATGATTTGTGATTGTGATTTCATAATCCCGTTTTAAATTTTGTGTTGATTCATTTGAGTTTATGGATGAGCAAAGGGAGATAGAATTGTGAGATGACTTTTATATCATAACTATGGTCAAAATTGTTGCACTCACTAAGATGACCAAGTCTAAGTTTATACAGAAATATGTGATGATTTTTAAGGATGCGTTGCTTGATCTATGTGAATATTACACTTATGTGATGGTTACCTCACTCACCTCACTCACTAAGATGTAACCTTCTATATGTTTCTTATTGGTTTTGTCAAGAGAAGAAAGGGTTGTTATATGCCAATTTTGTAGCCGAAATGAGAAAGAAGTGAAGTTGTTCTAAAATCTCAACTTTGATTTCCTCTTTTATGAATGAAAGTTTTGCATTTAGCAAATGAAAGGTGCTCTAAAATCTCAACTTTGATTATGAAATTAGGACAAAAGGTTTATTGGGATGTCTTTGTTCTGATTTTTGATATAAACTGAACTAATTTATGAGTTGGTTGAGCTGCTTTCGTTGTTCAGAGTTAGTGTGACACGTGATCAATTCTTTATTTTTGTCATTGGTTGTGTTCATTTTGCCGAAACAGAATGGTAGAATAGGTTTAGTAATATCAATAACTTGGTATTTTTTGTTTGATTTAGGAGCTTGAACCTTCAAATGCTAAACCTACCACAAAATTTCAATTTACATAGCACAATGTGACAATCTGATTGGGAAGACTTCACTTTTTTATATGCAAATATTATATGAATACAACTATACAAGTTTCTAAGTTGAATGAAAATAGAAATTATGTATCATATGCAATCTGAGTTGATCATATGCAAATATCATATGAATATAAGTTTGAAGTTTCTAAGTTGATCAGTCGATTTCACAGGCTCCCAGTGAAACACAACATGGGTGTATTATTTATATCCACCCATTATCCTTCTAAAATGTGGCCTTAAAATGATTCATCATATATATCCATGTCATTTTGTTTTTTTAATGTTGCTATTTTGGGGGAAATTTCATTTTGGTGTGATTTTTTCATGATATTTATTATTTTAGCATCGACAATGGTAACAAGCCCTACTACCGGTCTTACCCATTTTTTTAAATGCAATTCAATTTCAAAGATTGCATGAATAAACCAAGTATTTCCAAGAGAATATAAAATAGAACATATTATCCCCACTTTTTTTTATATCATTTTTACTAAAATTATATATTGATGTCACTAATTTAGTTGTCATTCACCTTTTAGTTACTCAGGGAGTTTTTTTTTTGGTCATTCATGCCTTCAAGGAGCATGTTAACATGGGAGGGAGAATTCGAAAATGTGGTCAATTTGCTGAGATATATCAAACGCATAACTTAGCAGGTAAACATTTTACATGGAAATAGAAGAGATCGTCACGTAAATTGTTAAGTTGATCGGGTTTAATGGTAACCCTCGGTTTGAGATCTCCTATTCAAATTTGTCATTTTTCCCTATGAGAAAAAGAAATTAAGAGATTCATTTGTGGTCAGGATGCTTGGAAGGTTTTCAACTAAATAATCGAATACGAATGCTTTGAGAAAGGCCTATCCCCATGCATTCCAATGTCTTTGAGATACCTTATCAATAAGGTGAAGATAATATCTTTCTCACAATCAATTCCACTTTTTGTTCGATTATAGGTTTGGCTTGATTCGTAATTTGATGTTTTTCTTAGTTTTGACCAAATCTTTTTAATTTTGCTGTTCTCTGCCTTCTTTTTTGCTCTTTTATGTATGTGCTTTTCCAATTTGTAAAAAGTTACGTCTCTTACTAGGTCATTATGACATATTCACAATCTGAAAAAAAACTTTGAAAGATATATATGAGGTTTACTGGAAATCACAACCCTGAACACCTTTTGTATCAAAAAAAAAAACAACCACCTTGAACACCTTTAACCATTTTCCTTGCAAGCTATTTATATGAAATAAATTTTCTTATCTAAATTTTATATGCAAATTTTTGAAATTTGATCATGTCTTAATCTTCACATATTTGGATGACATTCTTTGGGGTACATTGCACACCCTAAAAGCTTGAACATGAAGGAATTATCAACGAATCGTACTTATAAGACATGTTATTGCTCTTTAAAGAGTAACTAGGAAAGAATTGGAAGACCAAACAACATTTGCTGAGAAGGAGAAGACATTCTTACCTGGATATACTAGGATGTCAGCAAGAAGGCTCTTGAAGCAGGGGATGATCCAACTTCTGTGCCCAAGGTGCCAATCACGACCATCAATGTTGGCGGCAAGGATGATGTGTCTGCCGTGAAGAAATCTAGATGTTGCACTAATGAATTGAGCTCCAATTATATATCTTCGAGTGGTTTTACAGTTTGTAGGCGTCGGTTGCCATCGAAAGAACATTTCATAGTTCCGATCACCGAGTTTCAGCTTGAGATCCTAGAGTCGAAGACATCGAGATCTGTTGTGTTGTGCTAGGTATACTAGCAGAGTTGTTGTTCTTTTTAGTAATTAGTGTTTTAACTTATTATCTACGTGTATTAACTATTTTGCTCAACTCTCCTCTTTCTTGGTTATTTGTTGCATTGGAACTATTGAAACTCCCAAGTGAAACGGTTTATATATATACTAGTGGTTGAAGAAGAGATGGAGGTTGCTTATTTGCTTTGCTTATTTGTTGGAGCACTTCTTTTACAAGCTCTTGAGAGCTTATGAAATTTATTTCTTTTGTAGCTTTCCTGCCCCTCTCCTCCATAATTTTGATGGCTTACAAAAAATATCACTTTGCAAATTCAAAACACGCGGGAATTTAACAATATCATTAACATAAAAATCTCATTCCTATTTCGAAAAGTACCCAAATTAAACAAGGTTTGATTTTAGAATTTCATTCCGAATCGATTTATGGTCTGATTTGTGTGACCTTTCATGATTTGGGGGATTTTATATGTAATGTGTATTTGGTGTTCTTCATCGATTTGGAGGATTTAGCATTTAAGTTTGGTCTCATAATTTCATTTTCAACTTATTTATGGTTTGATTGGTGACCTTGATTTGGGGATTTTTATTTCTATATTTTTTTTGTTGGATTTGGATGGTTTATGTGTTCTTCATATATGGATTTGGCCAGCAATAGCAAGATTGAGCAAGGTTTTGGGAAGACAACTCTTGTGTAATTTTTTTATTGGTTTTTCTATTATATGTCGTTGGGGCATAGGATAAGAGTACTAATTTAGAAATATTTTTATAGTTTTAATTAGTTTACCTTTTGTTGTAATTAGATTTCTAGGGTCGTTTATTTTTTAGCAGGGAACCTTTACCAATTTAGAATTTTGGAGAGTCGCTGTTTGAAACAACGACTCTCCAAGTCACATCCATGGCAAAAGTTTGGAGGATCGAAGCCGGTGAAATCCTTGCTTCAGGCCCCATCCATGGCAAAAATTTGGACGATTCAAGCCCGACATTTGCCGAAGCCCACACCATTGCTTCCTTGGATCCTCGCGCTGCCCTCCAAGTTCAATTGAACGGCATCCCCTCGTTTTCAGGCTATTAAACGTCACCGGAGGCTGTTCGGAGAAAGTGAACAACGGAGTGGATGAGTACTCCGATCCGGCTTCGCTAACCGCCTTCACGATGCCGATTGCCTTACTGGAACAACCGATCCTAATTAGCGACGATCGACAGCGGCTGCAAGGGGGAATCGGATAGCTTACCGGTCGCATATAATAATATCGGAATCCCCACTTCATTAGGGAGACATAATTGCTTAATTTGGCTGGTCCAACCGGTCATCTCTTAGCCTAATACTAGGGAGTATCCAATTAAATTAGCCGCCGTTGGTCCAGTACCGGTAAGTCCTACTGATTACAATTGCTCAAATTAAGCAATTTAATTGCTTAATTCGGCTGCAAGGGGGAATCGGACCAGGCTAATTTATGCGCATATAATAATATCGGTAAAGTGAACAGGGACATTATGAGCACGCCGCCCTTGGTCCAGTACCGGTCACCATGGGAGATCACTACCAAGAAGGAAGAAGGATAGCCCTGTGTAAAAAAGAAGAGGACGACTCTCCAAATCTATTTTTTTTTTAGATTTTAATTAACGATAATTATTTATGATAAAAAAAACAATACAAAAAATCATACACGTTAGTCGCTGTTACAAACAACGACTTACATATTTTAGTATTTTTTTTTAAATCTTGGGTAGCGACTTTACCCTAGTTTGACTAATTTCCTAAAATCTTTCAAATTTTGGCTATTTTCATAATAACTTTCCGTTTTTTGGCTATTTCTAAAAAAAATTCCGTATTTGCACATAAGCACATCGCTCTACTGTTGAGCTAATAGGTTTTTTAAAGCTCAATAAATACTACAACAAAGATATAAATCGAATACTTGTATTCTATCGTATAACATTAAATAAGTGCAAAAATAAGATGTATTAGTGTCATTTTATGAAACAAATGTAAATAACATATAGAAATAATAGCAAAATATTAATTTTTAGAGATGTGCTTTTAATGGCACATCACCTAACTTCAGTCCCTCTCGCATCGTGAGGAGTACTCGAGCTGCAACCAATTCCATTCACCTTCAGCTGCACACACTCTTCACAACCTTCATTGATTTTGGTAAATAGAGAGCGGTTTATCCGGGGTTTGAACCAGACTCGTAGGTCCTTTCCAGTTAAACCATTCCGGAATAACTCTTCACATCCTTCCGCTCCTTGTTATCCAACAGAGTTTCCTGAAGAACATCGGGAAGCTTATCTCGGGGCACATATGTGTCATTGAAAGATTTCAACCGGCTGAAGGCAAATTGCACAAAGCCCCTCACCTGAATAGTCTCTTAACCAACAAGCTTTTTCACATCAGACTCAAAACCATTCTTTCTCAGAAAATCTGATATAAATGGAAGTTTCCAACATTAATGAGCGTTTTAATGAACTGAAAAAACCACAATTAAGGGCTTGTTTGGTTCAGATTCTAGTTTTCTGTTTTCTTCATAAGTAAATAGTACTCCTCCCCGTTTCCTGTTTTAAAGTTGTATAAAAAAAACTTGATAGCTATAGTTATTATCTTTATAAGTAATGATTTCTCCTTTTATAGAAAATAATTACTGTTTTTATGTATTATTAATAAGTGCGCATAGAGCTAAAACAACAAGTTTTGTGAGACGAAGGGAGTATATAAAATTCTGGATCGGATGTAGAAAGTTAGTTGAGCATATAGAAAGTTGGTTGAGCATTCATGTATTCACGCATATAGAAAGTTGGTTGAGCATATATACATAAACTTGGTTGCAAGCTGCTGTTCTAAACAACCTACAGTAGTAGAGGCCCAGACCCCATCTCGAAATGTACTAGCTTGTTAGAGAAGAGATCGAGCGAGAAAAGGATTCGCCGCATTGCAACATCGCCATCTTAAGCGACGAGTTGATTACAAATTGAAGTCGTTGCTCCATATATGGACCAAAGCTCATCGATCTATCAAGCGATTCAATCAATAGGCGGAGGGTTGCTGATTTTCTGGTTGAAAGATTCAATCAATGAGTGCTTCTGGGCCAGTCTCACTAATCGATGCCCTTGAATCGGATCGAATCGAGTCGAGACCCGGCCATCTGATGAAAATTTTGTGGCAATATATTCACACCAAAAACCGGTATCTAAAGCACCTTTTTAAGGCTTCATCTTTGAGTTTGAAGAACATGGGTGCCTAAGAGTATAGTTGGCAATTCGGGTCATCCAGCCGGGTTCGGGTCGGGTCATTGATGAGTCGTGTCAACTCGGTCAAAATTTTTGTATCGGACTTGGTCGGGTCGGATTCGGTCAAAATGAAATACGGATTGGTCGGGTCTCGGTCAGGATTGGGTTTTCGGTTAGAATCGGATCGGTCTCGTTCGGGCTTCGGGTCGGTATTTGGTTCGGTCTCGTTCAGGTTTCAAGTAGAAGCAGGGCGGGTCTACATTTCTTTCAAACTTTTAATTGTTTGAGTTGAATTTGTTGAATCATGTTGGTTCGGGACTTTCAGTAATCAATTTTATTAAATTGAATATGTAATTCATGTTATTTACGTATTTTAAAAAGTATTTTTAATAAAATTAAATATGATTCAATATATAATATACTCATTGGCTCGTAAGCTGATTCATTAATTTTTTACCAATGACATCGAGGTTAATTGAACCACCTAAAATTTTCATATCAGTTACATAATATAACTTGAAGACAACCATATATTTTCTTACGTTAAAAAATTTACTTTAATTATGAATAAACAACAATCCTATAATATAATACCATAAATAATAAATATTCTATCAATAATTTATTTAAACCACTTTAATTATCTAAAATAAAAAAACTAACATTTCATTGGTCCAGTACAAAATAGTGGACCAAAAATAAATACGAGTAAATAATTGGGCATCATTTCATGTCCCATGTCAATTTATTACCCCTCTCAATTATTTATATATGTGTACACAGTAATTATTATATATATATATATAAATAGTGACGAATTCATGCCATAAAATCATATCCACAAGGCACTGGAAATCTGATACTGATAGGTAGTGAGAAAAACACAAATGGTAGGCAGCTTAGAAGAGCACAAGGAGGAGGAGGATGAGAGATTAGAATACAACGGCCTTCTTCAAAGCAATGCCCTCTTCCAGGTCCATCTGCATTTCCATATCTATCTCGATCGTAATTTGGGATCTTTCTCAATCGTATTTATTTTTGATTTACAGTATATCTTGAACACCAGCGTCTACCCTACAGAGCCGGCGCCGATGAAGGAGCTCCGCAAGATCACTGCCAATCACCCAATGTTAGTTTTTATTTACAGTATGTCTTGGGTGATCACGGTTTCTCAAACCGTCAAAATCATAAAATTGGGTGGCCACTGTTTCAGAAACAGCCGTGAGATTATTTATAGCGACGGTTTTTAAAACCGTCACCATAAATGCATGTTTGCATCCCTTGGGATAGGCACTATTCTCGATCCCAAAATCATAAAATTGGATGGCCACGGTTTTAGAAACCGTAAGAATGTTTGTGGTGATGGTTTTGAAAACCGTCGCCATAATTCTCACGGTTTTGGAAATCGTGTGGATTAGCTGATAAGATGAGTATATTGCATTGATAGGAGCATGATGATTACAACGCCGGATCAAGGGCAGTTCTTGATGATGATACTTAAGCTCATCAACGCGAAGAAAACCATGGAGATCGGCGTATTCACTGGCTACTCTCTCCTTGCTACCGCCCTCGCCCTCCCTGACGATGGCAAGGTATATATGTGTAATTTATGTAATTTTATGATGATCATATGAACATTAATTTGACGTTGTTGGAATGGAAAACGAGGCAGATTTTGGCGATGGACACTAATAGAGAGGCATATGAAATGGGCTTGCCTGTGATTAAGAAAGCAGGAGTTGCCCATAAGATCGATTTCAGAGAAGGCCCTGCTTTGCCCCTCCTTGATCAGCTGATTGCAGATGTAAGTATACTTTAACCTTCCATACAATCAAGTTACTCATAGAGTCATAGGATTGTTTTGATTAGTTAGATTAATTTTTTATATGAATAAAATCAATTTTCTAATTAATTAATTAATTACAAAAGCAATCGATGGAATATATACTCTTATAAAAGATTTTTTTTTTCTTGCCAATAAATGTTACAACTTCCAACAACCATTAGTAAAAGTTTTTTTTTATCAATAAATATCAAAGGTTACAATTTTTTTTCTTCACAGAACCTCATATTTTTAGGCATACATTTTAACAATTATTGTATAATAATAATAATAATAGATAGGATCTTATAGATAAGTTTCTTCATAAATACCTTTATACATGAAATGGTGCAGTCAAGTTGGCCATATGGCCAAATTGGTATAAAAAATCAACCCAAACGACAAATTGGTATAAAAAAATATAAGAGTGACAAATACGTACAAAAAATGGCATCAATGCGACAAATTGGTATATATTTTCTTAAAATATGGTTTTCATTAAATTAAGTCAATTTATACCTTTTGAATTTATTTTCATTTAAAATATAAACAATTAAAAGAATTTGCATTCTGTTTTTATTATTTTAATTTTATATTTAAAAAATGTTTAAAAAGGTAGGCAACTTTTTATAGATTACTTTGAATTAAAATTAAAATAAACTTATAGATTGTTAACATTATATAAATTTTAAGAATATTCTTGAGTTTAATAATTAATGTTAAACTTAATGTAACATTTTATTCAATCTGTAAACACCTAAATTGTAAAGTAAAAAAATATTTAATTATAAATAAAATTCAAGAAAATTTTCAAATTTTATAATCCCTCGCTAATATAATTATAAATTTAAAATATTTAATTTTTTGTATATATTTATTTTATCCTTACCGGCCTAATGGTTGATTTAAAATAAATTAGTTAATGTTTTAAGTCAATTGAGCTTAATTAATTAAAAATTGGATTTTTTTAAAGAAAAATATATTAATTTGTCACATTGATGTCAATCTTTATAATGGCCCAGTCAAGTTATATACCCACACTGAGCTATGGGGTGCCAGAATGTGTGAAAACAGAATCCTATCAAGGCTGAAGCTCTTGCGTTATTACTAGGAATGCAGAAAGTCAAGTAGCTTTATATTTCAAATCTCCAGATTGAAGGCTTCATTTGTTAAAGTTCGATTATGGATGGGACATGACAGGGGACTCTTTAATACCCCGTCCTTGAATTTGGTAAATGAAGAGCGGTCATCCGGGGTTCAAACCGAGGACCTTTGGGTATTACCCGCAAGTCATTTTCGGTTGAACCAATCTGGAATGGTTAACTTTAATACTCCATCCGTTAATTAAAACTTGATGTTTTACTATTCACGCACACTTTTTTAGGTGTTAAAAACTATATAAAATATTAACTTTTTTACTACTTTTTTTAGTAATTTCATTCTTATTACTATTGAGTATGAATTTATAAAAACAAATGTAAAAAAAGAATATTTTATATAGTTTTTATTGTTCTAAAAAAGCGTGCATGAATAGTAAACGACAAATTTTAATTAATTAACAAAGGGAGTAATAATCAAACACCTACGAGATAATTTCCGCTGCCAATGGGAGATCAAACTTCTCATATCAGATATTAAACTGCTCCTTCAAGGAGTTGAAAACATATCCTTCTCTCATGTGCCCCGTGATGACTATAAAGTGGATGATAAGGTTCCACACCTTAACCGTTTTGCCAATGGGCGAGAGGTTTTCAATGATCCAAGTCTGTTAGACCTCATCTGAAAGGATGCTATCGACTGAGTTCGGTCTACCTGAAATTTTACCTAATCAAAAAAATATATACATACCCACTTTATACATTCCATTTGATTTATTATGAGCGACTAGGGATGGGCTGGTATATGCTATAGCCCACCCCATTTTACTAATAATATATAATATATATAGTAAAGGTAAAGATGTATATGCTGTTTGAATGGCCCGTTTGGCTGGGAGTAAAAATTGAAGCTATCAAGTCCCGGGTTCGAATCTTAGTGTGTGCCTTCCGCCCAGCACTTTCTTTTTTCCTCCTTTTAGCGTGCTGGTGGCCCATATTATCAATAATTTAAATATAGATAAAATAACAATATAGATTTAATTATTTGATGGGTATTTAGAATTCTCAAATGCAAAAATTAAAATTATTCTTCACAAAATATGCCATCCATGGTATATATAAAACCTCTATTATCACTAATTTAAATATAGATAAAATAAAAATATAGATTAATTTAATCATTTGATGAGTATTTAGCTTTCTTAATTGCAAAAATTAAAATTATATGTAAAACAATCCACCCAAGATTCTAATCCTGATTCCGTACCTGGGAGCGACCGGCCAATATAATATAATTGGACCTATACACATCGATCATATGTCACATGTTTGCCCCCTCCTAGTTCCTAATTTTTAAAAATTTTTTTTTTGTGGATCAATACTTTCGTTTTATTGTGAAATAAAATAAGAATTTATTATTGTATAATTAAATTATGAATATATGAATTAGTTATATCTAATTATTAAAAATGACAGGAGAAAAACCATGGAACGTATGATTTCATATACGTGGACGCAGACAAAAAAAACTACTGGAACTACCACACGAGGTTAGTCGATCTGATAAAGCTGGGAGGGGTGATCTGCTACGACAACACCCTGTTGTCGGGCAGTGTGGCCGCACCCCCTGATGCCCCACACATCGGCGAGTACGTTGGCTTACACAGGGGGTTCATTATGGAGTTCAACAAGTCTGTCGTCGCCGATCCAAGGGTCGAGGTTTGCCAGCTCCCTGTCGGAGATGGAGTTACCCTGTGCCGCCGCATCACCTGATTATATCATGCCTTCTTTACCGTAGGACGGTCAAATAATAAGGATATATATGCAAGATATATCCATTAATTTTCGACTGATCCGGAACCCGCTCTTAGAATGGGTCCGCATTTCAAGGGCTTTCATAAAAAACAAAGTTTGATTTAACGTTAATTTACGGTGTATGTGGTGTGCGCAAAAAGAAATCAGAATATAAAATGAGAAAATTTGTGCCGAATGCGCAAATTTTCGATCAAATTAATTAATTGTCTCCCACCTCTTCCAAATTAGCTAAAAGTCGACGACCTAAATCTGTGCCCCCCTCCCCTTAACCGCTATTTAGATTTCCTCCTCAGCGTCTCTCGATCTTCATCTTCGACCTAAATCTGTCTCCCATCTCCGATCTTTTGGAGGCGATGCCGATGCCGATCTGGATCTGGAGTCGAAGACGACGCCGATGAAGATCTGAGGCGAAGATGAACGAGAATCCCGCTGCACAAGCGTCCTCCCTCGTCCTCCATCGTCGCCGTCGTTCTCCATCGCTCCTCCGTTCTCGCTCAATCACCGCCTCCATCTCGCTCCTCTGTTCTCGCGCTCACCACCATCGCCCTTCTCGCTGACCATCGCATCCGCCATCGTTGCCTCCACCAACATCCACCGCTGGCGACCACCCCAACCCCCATCATCGCCGTCGGAACTCCAGGTTGGGCCCCCACTGCTCGCAGAACTCCAGATCTGGATTAGAGGCTCGATCAGAAGTGGCTTCTGAAGTCGAATCTGGTACCTCGATCTGGTACTGACTCCAGATCTGGTACTGACTCCTTCTCGTTCTGAAGTCAAACCTGGATTAGAGGCTCTTGGAACTCCAGATCTGGTACTGACTCCTTCTCTCCATCTCTCTCCGGATTTTGTTTGCCTGTCTTCCATTTGAGATGATTTCGTGTCATGTACATGGGTATGGGTATTAGTATAAATATCCTATATCTTGTATTAAGAAATCATCCAATTAATAATGAAACCAATTACTCTTTACTCTCTCTTCAACCCTTACTCACTCTTATCCCTAAACTCTCTCTAACCCTAATCTCTTCCCTTCTTTCCCTTTCAATTCTCATAATCCATGTTAGGAACATAACAATTGGTATCTAGAGCAGGTTGATTCAATTCCGCATCGTCAATCTCAAAATTGAAATTTCCTGAATTTTTTTTCCCTTTCCCGAAGAGCAGCAATGGCGGTCGAAGAATGGTATCAGCGACTCCGACAAGAAAGTGAGCAGTTCATGAGAGAAAACCAGTGACAGTGGGATGAGCAACAACGCGAATGGGATGAACAATGGCGAATCGCGGATGAACGGCGCCGAATTGAAAGCGTCGCGGATGAACGACGCCGAATTGAAAGCCTAATTGCAGATCAAGAACGGGATCACCGTTTTTACAGGACAATCAATGAACTCAGAATTCAGCTCGGGATGCCACGGGTTGATTACTCTTGTGACACAACTGCAGAAGAAAACCGATGGGAGGGAACGAAAGTAGATGCAACGACGCCGGATGAAATTGAAGCATCGAAACCGCAAATTAGAGAGGATCTGACTCCACCAGACAACGACGGGACCAAAGGTAGTGGATCGGGTTTGTTTGGGGGATTGGAAGCGAGAAGTAGCTTCGACCAAACACCGACGGTTGATTTCCTAGCGAATCTTGAAGAAAGATTAGGAACCGACGATCGTAAGCATCCAAGCAACGGCAGCGGCGTCTCCTCTGAAATTGAAGGAGTCGGAGCCCCAACAATCTTTCAGGAAGAGATCGCACTTTCAATAGAAGAACCGAGCCAAGAACCCAGATATTAGAGGAAGTCACATCTAGCAACAATTGACGGTGATGAGGAGCTTCAATGGGATACGCTCTCGGAGTCAGTTATGCCATCACCACAAGGGGTGGTTGGTAAAACTGAGAACGAATGTCAGACCCACCACCTCTATTTCAAGGCAAATGCCCATTCCTCTAAGGCTATGGATGGTCACGGTGCATTTAATGAATTAGTTGAATTGGTAAATCTCTTGATTGAGTTGATTGAAATTAGGATAGCAAATTCCAAGAAGATTAGCAAGACTGATTTTGGGTTAAACTCAGCTGATTGTTTTCTTATTGCACACAATCTGTTTGTGAAAAGGCCTAGGAAATTTTTTGGGTTAGTGACTGATGTGGGTATTAAGCTGGAGGACACTGTAGTCACTTGGCCATATGATAGAGGAAAAGAATCATTCTTTAATTGGACCTTGCTTTGGTTAGCTGATTCTTGCATTCAAGTGGTTGATGTTCAGACTTTTGATACAGAGAGAATCTATGCCATTTCCATCGATTGTTGCAAGGCAGCTTTCGAAATTGTTGAGATGTGAATGGACAAAAATCGTCCCACATCGAAAGTTTAAACAAATCAAGCCTAATATATAAGTTGGTGAGCTACTCCTTCTATCGCCAATTGGTTTTTGGATGGAACCTCCCTGTGCTTATGTGTTGGGCTTAGAGCGCACGTGCGCACATGCACACGACCCCCGGTTATTGGTCCGAGCCGGACTTCAATATGGTATCAGAGCGGAAAAGCCAAATGGTCCGACTCTCGATCCTAGGCTAGCTAAAAAGAGAATGAGATGCTAGACCCGATGTCCAAGTCGATGTCCAAGTGTCAACTAGAGGCGAAAGACGACCCTAGTTGCACTTGCGATGGCGTGTTGAGAATGAAAGGAATGTGAAGAGGACCAAAAGAGTCCCACATTGATTACATGAACAAAGAAGCCTTAGTATATAACCTAGTGGGCTACCCCACCTAAAGCCAATTGGTTTTAGGATGGAACCCCGCTCGGCTTATATGCTAGGCTATTAGCGCATAGGCGCACGTGTGCACACGACCCCCGGTCCCGAGTCCCAACGGACTTCAGTATGGTATCAGAGCAGGTTTTCGGGTTAGCTAAAAAGAGAATGAGATGCTACCCGTTACCACTTATCCAAGTGTCAACTAGATGAGACAATCCTAGTTGCACTTGCGGGGGCGTGTTGAGATGTGAATGGACAAAAATCGTCCCACATCGAAAGTTTAAACAAATCAAGCCTAATATATAAGTTGGTGAGCTACTCCTTCTATCGCCAATTGGTTTTTGGATGGAACCTCCCTGTGCTTATGTGTTGGGCTTAGAGCGCACGTGCGCACATGCACACGACCCCCGGTTATTGGTCCGAGCCGGACTTCAATAGAAATCAGCAATGGTATGAATTTTGTGTTTGATCCGGGTAGCCTTGAATGCCTGAGCCGTTTAGGAAAATCGTCGATGGTCGCTGATGCATCCATGGATGCCCATAGGTTGCTAAAGAAAATCTTAGTTTTCGACCCCGGAGGTGGAGAATGTGATCCTTCCATGTATGTTGTGGGACTCTTGGGAGCCTTAGCTTTATTTTCAGCAAAGTTCCATATGCTATCTACTACACCAGTGAGGTCTTGGAGCTATCTATGCACCGTATGGAAGTGTTGTTACTAGTGGAATGGCCTTCTCATGTGCCTATTGAGGTGTTGCATTGCATATATGGAGTGACTGGAAAACTAGTAGTGTTGCATTGCTGATGATAGGACTCATTGGAAGGAGTTGGTCCTAGGAGAGCTATTAGAAGCATCAGCTGAGGTCATGTACTCATGTCAGTAGTTGCTACTCTATTGTTGGGGAAGCTAGTACTTGGAGAGGGGCACCATGCTACTGCACAGGGCCGGGAGGGCTTCAGCACTTGATGAATTTCCATTGTCTTGTTTCAAACATGTTTTTCAAGGTTATAATAATGGGATATATTTTTCAAGCATTTCGATTCATCATTCCTAGATAGTAAGTCATGTATAGTTTTTTCTCCCCATTTCATTGTATAAGCTTTGAGGACAAAGCTTTTATAAGGGGTGGGTTATGTCATGTACATGGGTATGGGTATTAGTATAAATATCATATATCTTGTATTAAGAAATCATCCAATTAATAATGAAACCAATTACTCTTTACTCTCTCTTCAACCCTTACACTACAACAGAATAGGCTATCTACGAGGAATTTTTTCCTCGTAGAAAATACCGATTTTCTCGCTAAAAGTGTTCGGCGAGGAAATAAATTTCCTTGCCGGGTGGTCGAAGAAAGCTCGTCGATGAAAGTATTAACGAGGAAAAAAACAATTCCTCGTCGGCAATTTTAAGATTATAATTTGTCACTGTTATAATTTAGCGACGAATATTTTTCTCGTCAAAAGTCAAACATTTTCGTTGCTGAATAAGTTCTGGGATTTGAAAATGGTCGTCGAATATATTTGCCGACGAAATAAAATTTGTTGCTATTGTTTTTATTTCCTCGTTAATGATTACTAGTATTTAACAGATTAGCAATTAAAAAATAATTAAAAATATTATTTTTGCCGAGGAACATATATTTGTCGTTAAAAATAATATCGACGAGGGATTATTTTCTCAAGAATAATTATTTTCCGCGAGAAGATCAAAATCCCTCGCTATTTGTATCCCTTTAGCGAGAAAATATTGTCTCGGTACACATACCAATTAACGACGATTTTATTTTGTGGGTGTATAGAAATTGCATTTGTAGCGAGAAACATCCTTTCATCGCTAAAAATAGTTTAGGGCGAAGAAGTCATTTGTCGCTGTAGCCCAGTCTTCAACTAGAAAATTATATTTCATATATCGTATTTTGGATCAAAGAGAAAATATAATTTCATCGCTATTGGCTTTTACTTTTCAGGAGGAAAGAATGCATATTATATTAAAATTATAATATAAATATTTGCGCTTTTCATTCAAGAAAATAAAGCACTCGGGTGGTGCTTTGAAAATGACTAAATTAAATAATATAATTTTCACCTAGCAAAATAACTAAACAATACTTGCTATAAGTATCTCAGAAATTATGTAAACAAACTGAAATAGCTAAACAATACTTATCATAAGTATCTACGTCTAACATGACTAGAAATTCTACTAATTTCCAAATAAAAAACCAAATAAAGTCGATCTCTATTTCTCTAGTTGTGGGGGAGCAAAGCTTGCCATGAATTGTTCCATCTTCTTTGCCGTCTCTCGTAATTCAATTATCTGCTCATTTTGATCCTTGATCTTGTCTTCTAAGGCTTTATTCTTCTCATACATTTCATGGAAAGACGATTGAGAAGGCTTAATCGGTGGTGGTCGAGGTCCGAAACCACAACCCTTGATGTATCCCGATTTTGCTCCAAGAACTTGTCGGCAGATTTCTTCATCTGTCATTGTGCGAGTTCCATCTTCTTGAGTTGTCTCATCTCGAAGCAACACCATTTCATCCTGCAAATGAAGTCAAGAATGAGTATTGAGTATAAAGGTGACAACCTTTAAACTTTCAACTATTCCATATTATTGGTTGTGATTTCATACACAACATTAGTAAGGAGTAAATAAGAGAAGCATAATTGTTTATTAAATCACCAAAATAAATTCTTTTTTTTTTGTCTCCTAAATTTACATATGGTTTTATCTTGGTATTTGTCTATGCTTAGAGAAATGTATTTGGAAACATAACAAATTCAAATCATTAACCAAACTCATAAACAACATGGAGTTAAAAAAAAAAAATCAACAAATGGCATACATGTTTTTGCTTAGCTCCCAAATCCCAGCCTTTTCCATCGCTCTTGTACTCACTTGCAAAGAGTTCAATTGCTCCCAGTGTCTCAGTAGATCTTGCAGCCTACAAAAATCAGGAAATACCATTGCAATAAAACACTACACATTATAACAAGGAAGATCGATAAATGTTTGGCAAACAAGCATTAATAAAGAAATTCAGGAAATACCAATGCCATAAATGACCTAGATCCAGCTTTATGGTGATATAGTAGCTTTGACCTGTTGATTGCATTTTTTTCAGAAAGAGCCTACAAAAGAAAACATATGGAAAGCATCCATTATTATGTGTCAAAGTTGAAGTTCACATCAAATGCATTTGCACCTTGTTTCATATCTTACCTTGAATTTTGCACTTGAAAAATAATTGCACAGAAATGTCCACTCTTCATCTGATTTGACTTGCTTGTGTCTGTTTTTTAAAGCTTCCTCCATAGTTGAGAATGTCTTAAAATAGTTATTCAACATAGTACGGAAGTTTGTAAAACAAGACGAAAAAGTCTTGTGCACATATCTATCAACCCCAGCTTGAGACATGTCAATGTCATATTTGGTCTGCAATAAGTGACATAGTTTCAAACAAAATAATAGAACAAACTATGCATATTATATAGTTAAAAAAAGAAAAGGTGTATCACTCACAGATAACCGTTTGACCAATTTTGAAAGATCTTCAGAAGATACATTCTTCCATTGTTCTACCGTCATTGGTGCATAATTTCTGACTACAAACCCAATCTCCCTAGCAAACATCTCTGCATATTGACAAGTAGGCCTACCAATGGCCTTATCCACCGTGATTGGAATTTTTTTACCAAGCATCTCATGAACCCTATCAGCATTGAGTCCTCTATTCTTTCCACGCGTTTTCTTCTTCAGTAAGTCTGGGGGGAGGGGGGATAATGAGTTACAAGTACACAATAAAGTCTTAAAAAATAAAGCAAGTATATACCAGGTATAGTAGATTGGAACTCAATAGAGGCATCATTCATTGACTCACCTAGTGTGTAGACAAATCTTGTTATTAAAAAAATTTAATCTTATCAAATTTATGTATGAATAATATTAAGTTGCAACATTTAATTACCAGCGATAGGCCTCTGTGTAATGGCTGTCGAATCAAAATCAACCTCTTCATTCATTCCAGTAGAGTTTGCATTATTTGGAATAACGGGTGTGGGTTGTAAATCAGATTCTGTGGAAGGAGGTGCAGTTGCCTGAACACGTGCACTTTTACGTGTGGGTTGCAAATCAGTTTCTGTGGAAGGAGGCCCAGTTGCCTTAACACGTACACCTTTACGCGCCAAAATTCCTGTGAATTTATCATGAAGTCTAACCATTAAGGAGGGATAAAATATTTTTTTTATAATATATTGATGTATTATGAACAAAAGACAATAATTTCATTACTTGGAGTAGTGACTGTAGATTGCAGATCAGTTTCAATGGCAGGCTTATCTCCTTGCACACGTGACCTTTTACGTGCAAATGAATCTGTAAATTTAGTATGAAGTTTAACCATTTTTCGAGATCATATTAATGCATTATGTACAAAAAGAAAAGGATAATAAATTTATTAACTGATTTTACATACCGACAATACCACGTGTGGTATTAGGCACAAAATTACGCTTACTCGGCTTTGACATTGTCACTGTGACCATAAACAATAGCATAAAAAACACAACTTATAAGAATTCATATACAATCCTAATTTCACCAAATAATAATAATATAAGGACAATTGATGCCATCAAATAGCAAAAATATACTGTATATGATAGCAAGGACTATTTGATATACTATGACAGCAACCTCTTAAAGATATAAAAGCAACCTAACCTTGACCCAAAGAAAAAAAAGTACGAATAGTTACCTAACCCATCAACCTATCCTTGACCAAAAAACATAAAAATGACAGCAAGGCAAATAGCAAAATTGTGATCTTTGATTGAAACTTACTTTGACATGGCAAAAAAAAAAAGAAAACCTTAATTAAAACAAAAAGACATGATAGCAAAAAACCTTGACCAACAAAGCAAAAATCAGTATATCTATATATACAGATCGAAATTTCTATGAAATAGACTGAACTAAGCCATCGAACAAAACAAAAACCTTGAAATTCTTATGAAATAGCAACTACTGAACAACAACTATTGATTGAAATTTATCAAACAACAAATCAACTGAACTAAGCCATCGAACAACAAATGAAAATCGACTGAACTAAGGAGGGAGAAATTATCGACTGAACTAAGCCATATGACAGAAATTGAAATCGACTGAACTAAGGAGGGAGAAATTATCGATTGATTGAAATTCATATGACAGAAATTATTTCAGTATACCCAAATCGAACAACAAATGAAAATCGACTGAACTCAGCCATCGAACAACTAACAATCGACTGAAATTAGAACCAACTCAGTATACCCAAATCGAATTGAACTTTCAAACCTGGACTAACGAGAGGCGTCTGGAGTGCTGGAGTAGAGTCGCGGAGGATCGAAGCAAGCGTAGATCTGCAAGCGTCGGAACTGAAGACTGCAACCGGTAGAAGAAGGGCGTGGGTAGGCGAACGGTAGAGAAGATACGGCTGTATCTCTCAATTTCAAGAGATATGGTTGTTTTAGGGATTTTATTAGTCCCTTTAATGTGGGTGAGGGAGTAAAAAAATGTGGATAATTTTTAACTTTACCGCCAATACTTACTAGAGATTTCAATTTTTGGTGGGATTTTAGAATTTGGCTTTTTAGTTTTGGTGGGATAATTTGGCTTCCATTTTTTTTCATTGAAATATCGAATTTTGAAGAATTGTTTTAAGGGGATATAGAATTATTATTATTATTATTATTATTATTATTATTATTATTATTTGATAAGTGATATTTTATATATATCTAGATTAATTTTTTGGTGAAAAAATTATTTATATAAAAATTAATTATTAATAGTTGTTATTTTATTTATATCTATATTATTTTTTGAGCTTAAATTGATTTATAAAAAAATATTACATGTTCTAGGGTAAAAATTAATAAAACAATATGCTATCATAATTTATTTGTGTCTATATTATTTCTTGGTGGAAAAATGATTTATAATTAGATTATTATTTTATTTATTTATTGGAATCTATTTAAATTATTTATAACATATTGTATTGATTATAGGATAAAAATTCCTAAGTGTGTGTGTGTTGTAGTTAATTCTAAAATAAAAATTAATAAAATAATTAATGTCATAATTTATAGAAAGTTATATAAGCCGCAATCTATCCATCTATATATTTTATTCGACTGACAAAAATATAAATAAAAATATTTCATAGTCATATTTATCAAAAATATTAATAGATAAATATGTAGTATTTCATAAGTGCTATTTTATTTACATCTAGATTATTTTTTCATGAAAACAAATTATTTAAGTAAAAATTGTTTATTTAATAATTGTTACTCCGTATTTTGTTTATATTTATATTATTTTTTAAGCCTAAAGTTATTTATAAAAATATTATGCAGCCACACAGTTCATGTGTGCATAGCTATTATAGTAAACTAACATAATAAATATATCATATATATTTAATAAAAAAATATTAAAATATTTTCAAAAATCAGTTATCTATTAAATTAATGAGATTCAATATATGCTAGGTTAGAAAAAAAAAACCTTAAAATCAATTTATTTATATCTATATATTATTTTTAAGAGCTATTAAATATGCCAAACATGCTGTAAATGTTCAAGATTTATCAAGTTAAATGAAGTAGAAATGATTTTATTTCAATTTGATTTTGTAAAAAGAAAAGTAACTTTAAAATTTGATAAAAACAAATAAAGTAAAATTAGTTAAGATATATTTTATATAAATATAAATATACCCAAGTAACCAACAAAGCTTAAAGTTTAAGCTTTAAAGCTTCAAGCTTTAAAGCTTCCAAAGAATCTCCAACTCTCTACATGGCCTCCCACGTTTCTGTATTGTGCGTGCCCCTATCTAATCCCAATCTCTTCCCTCCTTCAAGCTTCTTCCCAAGCCATTCCTCCTAATCCCTTCCTATTCTTCAAGGCCCAGAATCGGTACTCCTCTGAGTCAGCCATTCCTCCTAATCCCTCAATGTATTGCTTGTTGTCATCACTTAATTTTCCTTTTTTCTTCCTGAAATTGGGCTTAATTGGACAGTGATTTCACCCCTTATGTCCGTATGCCCTATATCCGTGCTGGGTTGTCCTCTTTAGGCTGTAATGAGGATAACGAGGGTACTTGGTCAATTGGTGTCTTCTATGGCGATTCCTCCTTTTCTCTTCAACCTATTGAGAATGTAAGTTGTGTTTTCTTCAGAGTGTTTGGCTCATTTTCTGGTTGAATTCTCCAATTTTCGGAGTTTGAAGGTGAAATTGATGTTCAATTTTGGACTTGCAGATTACCGTTTGGAGAGATGGGAGTTCGGCTTGGCCTGTAGCAAACCTGGTGTTTACATGTGCATCATCTTCATCTGTTGGGTGTCACAGTAATTACGTTGTTGATCCCTTCCTTTATATCCAGGCAAGTGTTGCTCAAAATCTCAACTATTTTAGTCTTTTATGGTTAGATGATTTTGAATCTTGTGTGAATTTTATTAACATAAAACTCATATTGCAACCTAACCTTGACCAAAATAATAAAAATATGACAGCAAAGGCCAACAGCAAAAATTGTGATGTTTTTTTTTGACCGTATAGATAATTTGAATTGTTTGATCAGTATAATATAGTTACCTACTGAATTCAAGGCAATGCATCACAGAAAATGTAAGATCTGTGTTAACTTTTGGGCTTCAATTGTACTGATCAGTATAATATATAGCTACCTACTGAATTCAAGGCAGTGCGCATTATACTGATCAAAGGCAGTGCCAATAATGATCACTGATAGGGAATGGACTTTTTATTATATGCTGATCAATATAATGCTCATTGATGCCTTTGTATTGATAATGTGATTGTACAGCTATTATATAGAAGGCATATAATTCGTTGACTTTGAAATTGTCCTGAAGGTGTTACACAAAATATACCTATCATGAAAATGTCCTGAAGGTGTTACACAAAATATACATATCATGAAAGATGAAAATCTTGTCTGTGGCAGTGCTGACCCTGGAAAAGGAATATGCATGTGGGATGTTTATGGGAAAGACGTAAGAGTTTAGAGTGGAACAAGGATGCTAAAGGTTCTGGATCTGCAGTTTGAAATGGAAAACGGATACGTATCGTCGTCTCATGCCTGATTGTGCATTTAGTTTTGTGATTATAATATAATCTATCTTCTTTCATTAGTTTAGAAAATGACACAAGATCTGCTGTCAGGAATCTAATCAAACTGCAATGCTAGCTTCTTATAGATTATAGCATTGTCTAAACCAAACTCACTGGTGGGTCATTTTTTTTTTCTAATTTTATACTTGTGAACTTTGGCCAGTCATTCTTTAATATTTACTTAAAAGTTATATACTCTTAAATTGAATCGTACAAAAATTGTGAACTCGATTTAGTATTTCCCTTTGCTGTCATGACATCAACAACATCAATTTTACCTTTCAAATTCATTTCCTATCAAAAACTTGTTGAAGAGTTAGTACTCAATGTTTGCTGTCATACATGCTGAAGAGTTAATACTCAGTTATTGTTTCATAAAATCCATACTCAATGGATTTCAAGCCTATTAGCTTAAATGGAAAAGCAATGTGTGTCTAAGCACAAAGATGTGGGTTCAAATCCCGCATAGGCTATGTTTATATTAATGAAATAAAATGTCAAAATGGATTTGAAAATTTCTAAGAACTAAACCAAACACAAATTTATCCAAAAATAAACATAAATGACGGCAATTGCAAAATTCTGGAAAAAAAATGAAGCTATCCTCCAACTTAATCACTATCATCATCATCATCATCATCATCATCATCAGTTGAGAGCATTTCGTCACTGTTCACATCATCCCTATCAGTTTCTTCTTCGTAATCATCGCTTGTAGAATCAATGGTGCTAGTATTTCCTAGGATAACATCTATATTTGAATCAATGACTTGAGCGTCACCATCTTCTTGATGTAGTTGGGGATTATCAAGATCTTCTTCTTCAACCAACCAAGAAGCTTCATTAAACTCATTTTGTTGAGTCTCATAACTGCTGTCAGGATCAAAATCTTCCTCGTTTATATTTTCTCCTTCTTCCAAATCAATCTCTGGGACATCCCACACATGTCGCATTTCTGCTTTTTGAACAACTTTCCATCTATGTTGTAATTTTGGGTCATCAAGATAAAACACTTGCTGTGCTTCACTGGCTAGTATAAAAGGTTCATCCTCGTACCACACAAACTCTGTATTAATGCTCATAAGATTATAATCTCGTTGTACTCTCTTACTCCCGTTTCTTCCCGACTCGTCTGTGTTGAACCACTTACACTTGAATAGGTAAACGTGATGCATATCCATGTAACTCAACTTCACAATATTAAGTAGAACCCCATAATAATCATGTGTTCCCCCAACATATTGTCCAGGGACATAAATGCCACTATTTTGTGTAGTACGACGATCATCGAGTTCTTTTGTGTGATACCTCAATCCACCAACAACACAACCAGTAAATGTATGGACTCGTGGATCTGGTCCACATGCCAAGCAGTAAAGGTCATCATTTTCAGACACTTCCCCACTTTCCATTGCACGACTCATCTGAAAATAATATAAATGAACTCAGTACATTATAAAAATAAAAAACCAATAATTCAAATTCCATAAATTCAACACTTGTAGAACAATACATACTCTTCTTTCAAACCAACTAGGGAATTCTTCTTCTTGTCTTTTATATAAATCTTCTTCACTAGTCTGCTTCAGTTCATCCTCATGCTCACTAAAAAAATGTTGAAGGACAATTAACAACATATACTTAGATATTGTAATTATTAATTTATATTAAACAAAAAAACTCATATTGTAGCCTCTTACTTCATATATGGTTCGACTTCATCGCAATTGGACAACACGTACCAATGAGCCTTTTTTAATTCTGTTCGATCAAGCTCTACAAATTTCTTGCCATCAAAAGGACGAACTCTTTGGGAAAAAACCGACAGGCCACCATCATCTTCGTTTTGAAGATCATCATTACGTTCCCTTGGATTGAACCGTGTTTCAACTCCACGAAAATACATCGAGCAAAATGTAATTGCCTCATTAACAATATATGTTTCAGCAATTGAACCTTCCGGCCGAGCTTTGTTTGACACGTATTTTTTGTAAGTCCCCAAATTCCTTTCAATAGGATACATCCACCTAAAAGATACTGGCCCTCCTAGAATAGCTTCTCGAGGTAAATGGACTTGCAACATCACAACGAAAAAAGCTGGTGGGAAAATCCATTCTAGTTTGCAAAGAACCAAACGTATATCCTTCTCCATTCTTTCCAAATCTGTAACTTTAAGAGTCTTTGCACAAATTTGTTGGAAAAAAATGCACAACTCAATAACTCCAGTACACACATCCTTGTCCAAGAGATGACGAATACCCACCGGGAGAAGACGTTGCAATAGAACATGCCAATCGTGACTTTTAAGTCCGTGTATCTTGCCATCATGAATGTTCACATTTTTTGAAATATTTGCAGCATACCCGTCGGGATATTTAACATGTTTCAAAAAGTGGCATAAAGATCGACGAGAGTCGACTTTGAGTGTGTACCTTGCTTGAGGCTTCTTCCATTGATTCCCGTGTTGCTTAAGATGCGATTCCTTCCTTATATTCAAATCTGCTAAGTCCAAACGCGCTTTATTTGTATCTTTTGTTTTCCCATCAATATCCAGCAAAGTTCCAACAAGGCTTTCACCCACATTCTTTTCACAGTGCATCACGTCAATATTATTTTGCAACTCAATCTTTGACCAATACGGTAACTCATAAAAAATGCTTTTCCTCGTCCAGTTCAGTTCATATGCCTCTCGTTTTCGCTTTAAATCTGGATTACATGGAGACTTGCCCGGTTGGCTCTTATGAACCCGTTCTAATTGCTTCAATTTATCATCCCCGGAAAATAATCTAGGAGCAGGACGATCTTCAAACTTTCCATTATACTCTTTACTTCTTCTCCACTTGTGATTTTCTGGTAAAAATCTTCGATGCCCCATGTAACAAATTTTTCCTCTCAAACCATCCGAAGTTACATCTTCATTACACACTGGGCAAGCTTTATACCCTTTTGTGCTCCAACCTGATAAATCTCCATAAGCCGGAAAATCATTTATAGTCCAAATGACACATGCTCGTAAGGTAAATCTTTCACTGACAGAAACATCAAAAGCTTCAATACCGACTTCCCATAAGTCTTTGAGCTCATCAATTAATGGACGAAGATACACATCAATGTCCTTTCCAGGTGCCCGTGGACCGGGAATAAGCAATGACACATAGAAAACATCTGCTTCATGCATTTCCATGGAGGAAGATTATAAGGCACTAGAATAACTGGCCACATACTGTAACTAGTGCTCATGTTCCCAAATGGATTAAAACCATCTGTGGCAAGCCCCAACCTGACATTTCTACATTCTTTTGCAAATTCAGGATACTGTAGATCAAACTTCTTCCACTGTTCGGCATCAGCAGGATGTCTAAGAAAACCCTCATCATCTCTACGTTTTAATTTATGCCATCTCATATCGATTGCCGTATGTCTAGACATAAACAATCTTTTCAACCTAGGTTTCAATGGAAAATAACGCAATACTTTCTGTGGGATTTTTTTTACCTTTTCCTCCTTTGGATGTATATCTAGGCTCGTGACACTCGGGACATTCTTCAAGTTCTTCATTTTCTTTCCAAAATAGTGCACAGTCATGCTTACACGCATGTATAGAAACATACCCCATATCTAATCCTCGCAACATTTTTTTGGCTTTGTAAAGGGATGATGGGATAGCTGCCCCATCTGGATGTGAATCCTTCAATATTTTCAATAAAGCATTGAAACTTTTATTGCTCCAGCGACTTACTACTTTTATATGCATAAGCTTTAAAATAAAACTCAAAGCTGAGAACTTTTTACACCCCGGGTACAACTCCTTTAGGGCTTCGCTAAACAAATTATCAAAATTGTTAGCATCAGTGCTATCATTCAAATTATTTGTCTCCTCATCATCTAGGTCCATCTGCCCATCCTGCTGCAAATCATCCAACATTTCCATCATTGGAACATCATCATCAACCTCCTGATAAGTTTCTTCTTTGTTATCCTCAATATCATCATATGCTTCGCTATTACTATCATCATCATCATCATCATCGTCGAAATCTTCTCCATGCTCAGTCCATACTGAGTAGTTCAATTTAAATCCATTTGCTAATATATGGTTGCGTATATTTGCAAGTGGATGAAATTCTCCATTTTGACAGTCACGACAAGGGCAACGAGCTTCATTTTCTTCATTCAAATGTTGTCTTGCAGCATCCATGAATAATTTCAGACCATTTGAAAATTCAGGTTGAAATCTATGTTTTAGATACATCCATCTTCGATCCATCCTAAAAAGAAAATTCATACAACAATGAAAACTAAATAGGCATATCTAAAATCAAACATAAATTACATAAGCATTACAAAATCACCTTAATCGTAAAAATCCAAAGTTTTAGTTTTACATTCAATCAACCAAAATTGAATAAATTTATATCTAAGTACCCAAAATGAAAGCATTAATTCACAAAATCATCAAACTATATCTATATAATTACTTATGAATTTTAAACAATCCTTTTTTTTTTATTCAAGAATTTTAAACAATCCTAACAACATAAAAGATAAAGATTAATCCAAACAAGATGAATTATTAAATTAACTTATGGGATAAAAAAATAATAAGTTTCTTATGCAATAGAACTTTAGGGCTTTTATTGGATCATTATAAACTTTTAGTTACGTAGCACTTGAAATCAATGCATACCAATGAAAGTTTAAATATATCATTTTATTTATATTATATTATATTGATTTATCAAAATAATTTATAATTTAGAAAGTAATGATAATGAAATTTAAGACTTGAATGATAATGAACATTTGTTGGAAAGCTCACCTTACGAAAACGATTAGAGAAGTAGATCGAACAAAGAAAATTGCTTGGGTATTCTTTTTTTGATGAAACGATTGGGTATTCTTGAATCTTAATTATAGTTGGTTTACAATAGTGAAGATATGAGAACTCAATAGAAAGAAAGTTTAATTTATAGAAGGATTTTGCTCAATTCTTATAGAATTAGAATCTTTAGTTACACCAAAAAACTATCTCATGGAAATATAATTATAATTTTGATGGATATATTAACGATAGAATGAGAATTAGAATTTATCTATAATTAAAATAAATAGAATATATAAGTAGATAGAGTTAGATTTAATTTAAAATCACCCAATTTAAATATTTGGTCAAATATTATATTATATTTTTAAATTTAACAATCATATATTTCTATCTAGTTATAAAATCTATCTTTGATTTGGGAGAGTCAATCTAAATTCAATTTATATAATATTTTCCTATTTTTATTTGGTAAATAAATTCTATCCATTTATATTATCAACTTTCCTTTCTCTCTTTCTAAAATCTTATGTTTTTCTTTTTCTGTCCAGACTACCCCAACACCACCGCTTGTGGCCACCGCCCTCTAGCCCTGTTCGTTTGCAGGTTGCGAAAGGTTATGGAGGTGAAGAAATCAGACAACCGCTCTTGGCTACCTGTTTGCGCGCAGGTTGTGGATCCGATCGGTGGAGGTTGTGCCGGTTGTAGGCCGGTTAAAACTGGTGGTTTCACAACCCTGGGGATGGAAGGTTGTCGGGTCTTCAACCGGAGGTTTTCCCGAGGTGCCCTTGAAAACTTCTCGCGCGCTCAGCTCTTTCCAGGTATGTTCTTCTTCCTGCGATTCCATCTCTCCTCTTCTCTCCTTCACGCGATTTTGACTCATCGATTCCAGGTACGCTCTTCTTCTTCTCTGCTCCTAGATCCGAGATTTCGCGTTAGAGTTTCAGGTTAGGGACTGAATTTGCGAGAATTGGCTTGATGTTGCCTTGTCCTTCGTTGTAATTGAATTTGAAAGTTCTGTTGATTGCTATGGTTGATTGAATTTGAAATTTCCGAATAGCTGGCTGATAAGTAAAAATTGGGCTGATAAAGCAATTCAAAGAACCTACATCTGTTTGTTTGGAACCAGTGACAACTTTGTGGCATTCAAACAAACTAAAGCTAGAATAGGCAGACAATTTGATAATTCTAGCAAGTTCATGAGGTAGAAGAAAAACAAGTACCAATAATATTAAAATAATATAGTTCCTGGGTGATCAATGATGAATAGATAGAATGTTAGATGCTTGTTCTCTAATTTAGTAAAAAAAAAAAAGATGATGGGTAATAATGAATTCTCTTATGTGTACCTCAACAACATCAGCAACAGTGGATTTCACATCATATGACTCAAAATGTAGTGTGCTTTCTTTCCTTTCATCACGTTTAGGTGGGGTTTGAGGGTGGTTGTGACTAGAAGCTCTTTTGCTTACTACCTAATGCCATCCTTCTCTTTGATTGGCCAAGTTATTTATTTTATTTTATTATTATTTCCTTTGTTGTAACTGGTTGTTGCTTGAGTGTACTTTATAATGTCTTCATTAAAGAGAGCTTGTTATACCTGCTGTGTATCTTAGAAATTTTAGTCCAGTTCCATGTGTTCAACAAACATTGATGTCCAGTTGCTGTTCTAAGATGATTGGAAAGAGTGGGGATGATTGTAGGCAGGAACATCTAGGGGTGCAACTTATCTCCCACTTTTATGCAGCTTTGACAAACACAACTTTCTTTGGCACATACTAGAATAAAAAATGATTTTTTTGGAACGAAAATAAAGAGGATCTGATGTTCTATTTCTTCTTTCTATATCAACTTGATTATCTGGTTAGTGTAGGAAAATATGAAATATGTAAACGTGATTATCTATCTAGCTTGTGCTCTGAAGAATGCTGCTAACTCTCTCTGCAGTAAGAGAGCATTTTGCTGATTGATTAAGTTAATAGTCAGCATCTTTTTATTTGTTCAAGCCTACAAGTTTTCAGTCTGATGTTGTCTTGCCTATTTCATTATACACACTTTTTTTTATTCCACACACTTATTACTTAAAATGTGTTCATATTCAGATATTAAAAAAAAACACTATAGCTATCCGTAAATTTAATAAAAATTTCATTTGAGTAGGTCTATGAAGAAAGATGTATTCATCTTTCTCTAAACGTTGTGAGGGTGCAAGCAATTAAGTTTCACTAACCAAATCTCATTATTAGTTGCTTAGAAATTAAGCCTAAATATATGACATCTTATTTAATTTTAGGGGAACAAATAAGATATTTGAATTACATAAGGGAGGGAGTATATATTAGCAAAGAAATTTTGGCATATCAAAGAAGTCAATTACATCAAAAATAACATTAGCGAAATTGATGGATGAGTCGAGAAGGATATGAAAAACAATATATTGAATCAAGGGAATTGATGAGAACTGACCTGCAAACTTAGTGCCTCTGGGCTCTGGCTCTGGTTTTTTGACCTATTTATATATGGTTCTGAAATGTTTCTTGTATTCATATATAACAAAAGCGAGACTCAACTCAACTGAGTGCTGGTCTCTATCACTTCTGACTTTTTTGGAATCCCAGGATTACTAAATGTTTAGCGGGTAAGAAAGGGTTTTTTAGGCTGCACTAAGAACAAACTAAATACTCAAGTAGGTACTTAGAAACCCTTCATCTTTGCTCCAAAGTATTCAGATTTCAGACAACTCAGCTAATTCCTGGTCAAGTTTAGATACTGATCATCATCATTCAATTAGCTTAGTTTTTGGATACTTCATTTTGGCAACTGTAAGAAAATACATGGATTTCAAGCCTATTAGCTTAAATGGAAAAGCAATGTGTCTAAGCACAAAGATGCGGGTTCAAATCCCGCATAGGCTATGTTTATGAGTGTGTATAAGCACAAAGATGCGGCTTGCAACTTATGACGAGGAAGCGAAACATCAGAGAAGAACTAGATTGATTTTTCGTACTTATAGCAGTAGAGGCTAAAGTCAAACAGATTAAAATTGAAAGCATAGACGCTGAAAATTCATGCAAAACTTTGTGTAGGAGTGTTGTCTCTGTGCTTGCTGCTGATGAGGTTCAAATTGCCATTAAAATACAAAACAGAGAGAGTGAAAAGGAAAAGGTCAAGCTGAGAAAAGTGTTGCGATAGTAAAATCTATTGAGGGTGTGTTACGTTGGAGGGATAGTGCACTTTTCATCGATCAAATGAATTTTGTTGTTAAGACTTTTCATCTATCAAACCAAATTTATGAACCAAATAATAGTCATGGGCAAGTGTTATTTCCTAGTACAAGTATCGACGAAAGTGATATTTCCTTGCTAAACAATTGTTTCAACGATAAAAATATTAATCGCAATATGGCGAGGAATTTAAACTTTTCTTGTTAATTAATTTGAACCGCTTTCTCTATTTCACCCAAGTCAATAACGACGAAAATGGAATTTCCTCGTTGATTAATACATTTAGTGACAAATTTTTCATCAAGAAACACATACTTTTTACGAGAAATTACAATATTCGCCGCTAATAAATTTGGCGCTTTTTAGATAATTCCCACCAAACATTTAACGACAAAATTGAAAATTCCTCGTTGAATATATCATTAGCGATGAAAATATTCCTCAATAAAAGCTCTAAATTCGTCGTTATTTTTCATATGGTTTATGTGACCACATTACAATAACAATTAGCGATGAAGGAAAAAAATTATCGTTAAATGCTACTTTTAGCGAGGAATATAGGATTCTCACTAAAGTTCATGTGCTCTTTTATGAGGAGCGGGTATGTTCGTCGCAAAAGGTCGCATTTACCGAGGAAAAATAATCCATCGCTAAAAATTTGGTTGCTAAAAAGTATTTCTGTTGTAGTGTTACTCTCTCTTATCCCTAAACTCTCTCTAACCCTAATCTCTTTCCTTCTTTCCCTTTCAATTCTCATAATCCATGTTAGGAACATAACAATTGGTGTTATGTTCCTAACATGGATTATGAGAATTGAAAGGGAAAGAAGGGAAGCGATTAGGGTTAGAGAGAGTTTAGGGATAAGGGAGAGTAAGGGTGAGAGAGTAAGGGTTGAAGAGAGAGTAAATAGTAATTGGTTTCATTATTGATTGGATGATTTCTTAATACAAGATATAAGATATTTATACTAATACCTATACCCATGTACATGACATTTCGCTCACAATACCTCGATCCATTCGGAATTCGCTCAATCGGTTGCTTATTCAAGCGTTGCAAAGATTAGCTGTCCCTTTTTTTTTTAAAAAAAAAATTATGTTTGATTTATGTTTGATTTGCTGCTGAAACAAAGATTCGCTCCTTCGGAATTCGCTCAATATGCTTGATTTGCTGCAAAGATTAGCTGTCCTCGATCCATTCGGAATTTATGTTTGATTTGAGATGATTTTGCTCACACTACTTCAGTTTCCGATTCTTGTTTCAGCAGTACTGATTTATGTTTGATTTGCTGTAATTGTTTTAGCATTACTGATTTTGGAGCCGATTGGAAAGGTTTCTTTACTTCTAACAGTACCACTGTAGCTTTAGGAATTACGGAGTAGAAAATTATGGTTAATTTTATGAGGTTTTAGAAAGTAATTTTTTTCGGGATTTCAACATATTTTTATCAATATGTAATAAAGAGTATGAGTGCTAAAACCGGTTTCAGCAACAACAACGTTTCGGGATTTCAGCATCAACAACGTTGATGAAACCGGGGTTTCAGCATCAACAACAGTGCTGAAACCGTGGTTTCGGCATCAACAACTGTGGTGAAACATGAGTTTCAACAATTATGTTTCAGCAACGCGAAAAAAAAACAAAAAAAAAACAACTGAAACAAAGTTGCTGAAACCGTATGTGTTGAAATAAGAGTTTCAGCAATTCCGTTTCAGCAACACGAAAAAAAAAACTGCAAAAAAAAAACTGATGACACGGGAGGGGGGCACGAGGGGCACAGGGGGCGGTGGACATTTTGCTAATTTGGAGTACTTGGGAGCCATTTTCCTAATAAAGTCCAAAATTTAGGACATCCTAGTAATCACCCCTAAAAAAATATTACTCAATCTGTTAATTAAAACTTATCGTTTACTATTCATGCACGCTTTTTTTAAATGATAAAAACTATATAAAATTAACTTTTTTTTACATTTGTTTTTATAGTCATATTTAATAGTAATGAGTATGAAATTATTGAAAAATATTATTTAAGAAGTTAATAGTTTATATAGTTTTTAACACCTAAAAAAACGTGCATGAATAGTAAAACGTCAAGTTTTAATTAACGGAAGGAGTATGATTTATTAAAAGACAAATAGAATGATTAATGTTGGTCCAATTTTTAGACCAATATAAAATCAACAAACGTAAAAACCAATATCACTTTCTTAATAGGAGGCAAATGTATTCCAGGGCTATTTATAATAGCCCACTACATGGTGACTAATGCCGACCTTCACTTCTATTAATGCAAGTTCTACTAGATAATTCTACACTTTCCCACCTAATGACTTCCATAATTTTCTAGACTATGGGTTCTACTAGAAAAATCCTTTTTAGATTAATAATACTCATATATTTAAGTTAATTAACCATTTTAAAATTAATATTAGAAATCATAATATATCATATAAATTTGAATAAACATCATCTTTCTTAATTACAATGACAATATCTTAAATTTCAGAAGCAATAGAAGCGAGAAAAAGGTTAATTGTATAATGTTTGTGATGTTAAATACAAATATTAGTATGAAGCACGAAACACTATACATTCGATAACAATTTAGTTGTTAAAGTTCATCCTAAATAATCTTAATATATTTATATAATGAAAATTTTCCCTAGCGATAAATCATTAATAATTATAACTTAAAAATATTATTATATATATTATAAAAATCAATTATATAATTCAAAATATTATTTTATATAATTTATATAAAAAAAATTAGACTTGTGCGTAGCACGGGCCAAAACACTAGTAGCAAAATATTTTCAGAGACGTGCTTTTAATGGCACATCACCTAACTTCAGTCCCTTTCGCATCGTGAGGAGGACTCAAGCCGCAACCAATTCCATTCCCCTTCAACTACACACACTTTTTCACAACCTTCCTTGATTTGGTAAATAGAGAGCTGTTTATCCGAGGTTCGAACTAGACCCGCAAGTTCTTTTCGGCTGAACCATCTGAAATAAATCTTCACAACCTTCAGCTCCTTGTTATCTAACAGAGTTTCCTTAAGAACATCGGGAAGCTTATCACGGGGCACATATGTGTCATTGAAAGATTTCAACTGGATGAAGGCAAACTGCATGAAGTCCCTCACCTGAATAGTCTTATAACCAACAAGCTTTTTCACAGGAATCACAGCAGACTCAAAACTATTCTTTCTCAAAAAATCTGATATAAATGGAAGTTTCCAACATTAATGAGCTTTTTAATGAAATGAAAAAACCAAAATTAAGGGCTTGTTTGGTTCGGATTCCAGTTTTCTGTTTCTTTCAAAAGAAAATGCTCCGTCCGTATCAATATAATTGGCTTTTTTGACTACTTTTTCATTCAACAAAATATCTGTCCATTTGAACATCATTAATAATAAAATTTTCTAATTTTGTCAATTTATGTCATTAATTGTATTTGATTTTTAAAATACTCTATTAATACTCCAATTTCTCATATTATTCACTTTTTTTCATTTGTTCCTTTTTATATTATTTATTTGCTAAAATTTTATCTGTTCTTCTTGCTATTTTTAACATTCTTAAAAATTGTGAAATTTGTAAAAATACCAATTATTTTGATTAAATTTTTGGATGTAGAAAGTTGGTTGAGCATATATATATATAGGAAATGTCTAGATTTACACCTAGTGTAAAATAGTGACTTTATACCTCCAATTAAAAACTTACACGTGTAAAGAAAAAGGAAAAAAGAAAATTAAAAAATGTAAAAAAAAAGGAAACATTTCCCCTTCTACCAAGATTTAATTTCTTTCAAATGGAGTTTTTAATTTCTTACCCCATCTTCCCCATCCATACCCAACACCCTGCAGATTGAAATTGAAACAAACACACCCGTCCTCACCCATCATCACCACACTGTTGGCGCCGTCGGCGAGCGGAGGCGACGAGGAGACGAACAGGGGGAAGCAAATCTGGTGCCGACAACGCTCCTCTTCGCGGATGGCCTCGGTGGGAGGATCTGCGGGTGGAGGTCAGGGCGGCGGGAGAAACGGCGGTGCTGGTAGTGCGGCTGAGGAGCAAGATTAGGGTTTTGCAACGACAGAGGTGGACGACGGGGCTACGGGTAAGGCTGGTGACGGTCGTACATTGTGTTATGCTTGAGGAAGAAGAAAGTATTTTGAGGATCTGAAAAATTGTGTATTGATTAATTGGTTTGTAAGGTATTTATACTCAAATCAGTTGGGTCAACCGACTTTTGACCAATACAAAACTTTGTGTTGCAACAACACAATTATCATATATCAACAGTCCCCCTCAAGCTGAAGGGTGGAACAAATTCAGCTTGGAAACAAGGTGTTGGTGTTGAGGAGTAGGCAAGATTTTGGTGAGAATATCTGCCAGCTGCTCGGATGAAGGGATGAATGTCAGCTCAATCTGTCCTTCGAGAACTTTGTCTCGAGTAAAGTGGCAATCCACTTCAATGTGCTTCATCCGTTCGTGGAAGACGGGGTTCTTGGCGATTTGCATAGCTGAACGGTTGTCACAATGTAGAGTGACAGGTTGGAGAGAATCGATGCCCAGTTCCTGAAGAAGTCGTATTAGCCAAGTGATCTCAGTGGAAGCATTGGCCATGGCGCGGTATTCAGATTCAGAGGAGCTTCGGGAAACAACTGACTGCTTCTTTGACTTCCAACTGATAGGGGATTGGCCTAGTAAAACAATGAAACCAGTTACTGATCGACGGGTGACGGGACAAGCATCCCAATCCGAGTCTGAGAAGGCTCGCAAAACTGGTGTTGTACAACCATTGAGGAGGATCCCCCTGCCAGTAGTGTGTTTGACATATCTCAAAGTGTGCAAAAGAGCCTCCCAATGGGGAGTGCGTGGAGATTGCATGAATTGACTAAGGCTTTGAACTGCAAAGCTAAGGTCAAGACGGGTATTGGTGAGGTAGTTGAGCTTCCCAACCAATGTCCTGTAGGAGAAAGGATCAAATAACAAGTCACCATCAGAGTTGTTCAGCTTGCAGTGTAGAGGAAGAGGTGTTGATGCAGGCTTGTCTAGTGGCTGAGAAACATCAAAAAGGAGTTCAGTAGTGAACTTTGTTTGAGTCATTGCAATCCCTGAAGGAAGGACAGATACTTCTATGCCAAGGAAGTAATGAAGAGAACCCAAGTCCTTGATGCTGAAGCTGTTGTCCAGGAAAGTTTTGAGGTGTTTGATGCCCAATTGATCAGTCCCAGTGATGAGGATATCATCTACATAGACTGCAAGGATGATGATCAAACCAGAGGATCTCTTGATGAACAAAGAATAATCATTCTTTGATTGAATAAAATGCAAATACAGCAATGCTGAGGTGAGCTTATGAAACCATTGTCTAGAAGCCTGTTTAAGGCCGTATAAAGACTTTCTGAGCTTGCAAACCATGTTGGATGGATTGGGAACACATTCAGGCATGACCATGTACACATCCTCATGGAGATCTCCATGCAGGAAGGCATTGTTAAGATCAAGCTGGAATAGAGGCCATCCCTTTGAAGCAGCAACAGTAACCACAGTTCTAATGGTTGTCATCTTAACCACAGGAGAGAAAGTGTCATGAAAATCCACACCTTCCTTCTGTGTGAATCCCTTGGCCACAAGACGAGCCTTATACCTTTCAAGGCTGCCATCAGACTTGAGCTTAACCTTGAAAACCCATCGACAGCCCACTGGAGTTTTACCAATTGGGAGAGGAACAATATCCCAAGTGCCATTGACATGCAGGGCATCTAATTCCTTTTTCATGGCAATAACCCAATTTGGATCAAGAGATGCAACCTTATAGGAAGTGGGTTCAGTAAAAGTTGAAAGATGGCTAAGTAAAGCAAAATGAGAGGAAGGTAAAGTGTAATGGGAAGAACAAAAATCAGTGTGCTTGGTAGAGATTAAAGAACTAAAATTGCAAACATAATCATTCAGGTAAGTAGGAGGATGATGTATTCTAGAAGACCTTCTAGGATTAGAAGGGATATCAGGCTCAGTAGTAGGAGCATTGGATGACTCATCTGCAGGGGGTGGGACAGCAGGGGTAGTATGTATAGGAGTGAAGATGAAATCATGGCCATAATCTTGTGAGACAGTGGGTAAAACAGGTGGGGTGGAAGGGTGTTTGAGATGAAAGGGGAAGTGAGATTCATGAAAGACAATGTCTCTTGACTGATAAATGGTGTGAGTTTGTAAATCCAATGCCTTGTAACCTTTCTTCCCAAAGGAATAGCCAATGAAAACACAAGCATTAGCACGGGTTGAAACTTATCAGAAGAAGGGGGCTGGGGTGAAATAAAACAAAGACAACCAAAGGCCTTTAAGAAATTGTAATCAGGATCTTTGTTAAAGAGTTTAGAGTATGGGGTGGCAAAATCAAGGGAGGGCAAAGGGGTTCTGTTAATGAGAAAAGTGGCAGTAAGCACACATTCACCCCAAAAGGAAATGGGAAGGTTGGATTGGAAAAAGAGAGCACGAGCTACCTCCAAGAGATGCTTGTGCTTTCTTTCAACAACTCCATTTTGCTGTGGAGTATAGGGATAACTGGTCTGGTGTACTATACCTTTGGAGGAGAAAAATTGCATGGCATTGGAGCTGCAAAACTCAGCAGCATTATCTGAACAAAGGACTTTGATGGAAGCATTGAATTGAGTGTGAATAAGAGAGACAAAAGACTGAATGATGGTGAGAGCTGTGCTCTTGGAGGGCATCAAGTAAGTCCATGTGCAACGGGTAAAATCATCCACAATGGTCAAGAAGTACCTATGGCCATTGTGAGTGAGATGTCTATAAGGACCCCAAATGTCAATGTGAATTAGTTCAAAAGGAGCAGTAGTTTTTGGAGAAGAAGTGGGGAAAGAATGTTTGTGCTGTTTGGCCTTGGGGCAAATCTTGCAAAGGTGTGTGGGTTTAGCTGAAGAATTGATAAAACTGAGGTGCCTCAACTGTGAGAAAGAAACATGACCAAGGCGACAGTGCCATAACTCAAGCAAATGATTATCCAATGCAACAGAAGAAGCATAAGCAATAGGTTTATTCAACATAAAACTGTCAACAGAAAGCACATCATTGTTTTGCTTACAAGAAGAAATCATATTAGCAACATAAAGTTCTTTAATAGCTCTACCAAGCACAAGAGGCTTCTTCATCAAATGGCCCTGGAGAAAACAAAAATTTGGAGTGAAAAGGACATCAAGTTGAGTGTCTGCAATTATCTTTTTGACTGATAAAAGATTGAAACAAAAATCAGGCACATATAGAACATTATGTAAGGTAAGGGAGGAATTGACAGTGACTGGACCAAAGAAGGAAACATAACAGTTTTGCCATTAGGCATAGTAATTGAAATAGGTTTAGGCAAGGCAGTGAGGGAAGTAAAAAAGTGTTTGTGAGGGGTTAGGTGATCGGTTGCACCACTATCTATGATCCAAACAGGATTATTAACAGAAGAAAGGAAACAGAAATTTGTACCTGCAAGGAATGCAGCAGCATCAGTAGAAAAGGTGTTGGATTTGTTGAGCAAGGCAATCAACTGACTGTACTGATCCTGTGTGAGGCCTGAAGCAGGTGAAGAAGAAACAGAAGCTGATGTTCCACCAGAAGAAGCAGTTGGACCTTTCCCAAGAGGATAGCCATGTTTCTTCCAACATTTGTCAACCAAATGACCTCCGAGCTTGCAGAAGTCACAAAATAAGGTGTGTCCGTGGATTTTCCAGCAAGTGTCAAGGACATGGCCTCCTATCTTGCAGTGATCACAAAATAGGTTGCCACGACCGCCACCTTGTGTAGGTTTTGTAGATCCACGACCACGAGAAGCAGAAGATTGGCCATGACCAGCAGTAGAGCTAGGAGAGCCTTGAGAAGACTTAGAATCAGACGATTTCTGAGAAGCGAGAGCAGAAGAGACCTCAGAGGAAGAGGTTGATGAATTACCAAGCTCTCGCTGCTCCTCTTCCTGCAAGAGCAACTTATAGACCTCACTAAGCTTCGGCGGAGGCTGTGTAAGCAAGATCTGAGCTCGGATCGCATTATACGATTCGTTCAAACCAACTAAGAATTGAATGACATGTTGTTCATCAAGCAGATTATGAAGGAGACTCGCAGATCCACAATCACATACTCGATTCTCGATCAACACAAGATATTCATCCCATAGCTTCTTAATTTTGGTGAAATAGGCAGTAATAGACAAGGTACCTTGCGAAATAGAGAACATTTGCCTCTGAATCTGAAAGTTTCGTGTGCGATTGGAGCGAGAGAAGCGAGATTCCAGATCTGACCAGAGGAGTGCAGCGGATCGGAAATACAAAATTGATTCGGCAATGTCCTTTTCCACTGAGTGAAACAGCCAGGATAGCACCATGCTGTTGCATCGATCCCACTGAGCAGCCAGCAAAGGTGGAGCAGGACGAACACAAGCTCCAGTGACAAAAGCGAGCTTGTTCTTCGCCATTAGAGAATGCTCAACAGAACGGCGCCAAGGAGCGTAGTTGTGATCGTTGAGCAAGGAGGTAGAGAGAATGTAGTTCGGATGATCCGAATGGTGGAGGAAGAGGACATCATTTGGATCGATATGAGGTAATGAAATCAATGGAACAGGATTCGGAGGTGGGGGATCTGCCATTGAAGATCCTAACCTGATACCATGTTATGCTTGAGGAAGAAGAAAGTATTTTGAGGATCTGAAAAATTGTGTATTGATTAATTGGTTTGTAAGGTATTTATACACAAATCAGTTGGGTCAACTGACTTTTGACCAATACAAAACTTTGTGTTGCAACAACACATTTATCATATATCAACACATTGAATGGATTGCCTTGAATCTCTCCGGCTTGAATTGAAACAGATTTCAATTCGTTTGATGAAAGGGGGGAAATCTGAAGTCCTATCTATGCACAGATGAAATTTTAGTTTTTCCAATGCCACGTGTTAGGTTTTTATTAGGAGTGTAAAAAGTGAAAGTTTACACTGAGTGTAAACGTATCACTATACATATATATATATAGAGAGAGAGAGATGGTTGAGCATTCATGTATTGATTGTATTCACACATATTATTCAAAAGCTCATCGATCAGCTATTCAATCAATAGGCGGAGGGTTGCTGAATTTCTGGTTGAAAGATTCAATCAATGACTGCTCCTCCAAAATTGCCCTATTCGGATCGAGTCGACACCCATCTGATGGAAATTTTGTGGCCATTCACACCAAAAACCGATATCTAAAGCCACAAGGTGGACAAGAGATTTTGGCTTTTTAAGGCTTCATCTTTTGAGATTCAAGAACATGGGTACGTGAGAGATATCATGTTATGTATGAAAACACCCTTCCAAATTGTGTTTATATATATATATATATATATATATATATATATATATATATATATATATATATATATATATATATATATATATATATATATATATAATGGATCATTTGTAAACAGTGTAATTTGTTAATAAATCTGGAGCCTTGAATTAGGAAGATCAACGGTTGAGATTTGATGGAGATTTATTTTGAAGGGTAAAATTATTCGTCTGAAATAACATGATTATTCATACATAAGTCATACAAATAATTATGTTGCAACAGACGAATAATTTTCATATGAAAAAACTATTCACACATACGAATAATTAATTTACGTTAAACGAATAATTATAATGATACATAATCAGTTTGTTTATAGTTTACACCGTAAGAAGTGTTTACACCGGATTCAGCCTCTCTCTCTCTCTATATATATATACTCTATATAGAGGTTGATTCTAGTGTACTCAGGTCTTAACGTGTATCATGTGAACAAATCAGGGCCGTTGATTGATTGAAATAGATGGCTGCGATTAATAAGCAATTTTACCCTTTTTCTTTAATAAAAAATCGGTGGGTCCCACCAATTTTCTTTCTCACCTGCTGCATTGGGGCGTGTGTACAAGCCCATTTTTATTTTCCTGTAAATTATTCGACAGTATCGTTGGATTATTCGATCGTATCGACAGATTATGCGATGGTATCGATGGATTTTTCTAATCGGCTAGCCCCATGAATCGATGGTATCTCTGGATTATTCGATCGTATCAACGGATTATGCAATGGTATAGACGAATTATGAAATGGTATCGATGGATTTTTCTAATCGGCTAGCATATCCTGAAAAGCCCCTAACTTGTAACTAATAATAACTTATAACTAATAATTATTCGATGGTATCGCTTGATTATTCGATCGTATCACTTGATTATTCGATGGTATAGCTTGATTATTCGATGGTATCACATGATTATTCGACGGTATATGTGTATTTTTTATTGATAGGACCGTCACCATAAAAAAAAAACTCATCTCATGATGCACAAAATCAGTCATACATATGAATAATTTGGGCTTTCCTTCGAATAAATCTTAAATCTCATGAAATGTCGATTCAAAACAACCCAGGACTTCGATTCAAAACAACCCAGGACTTCGACCTAATTCATTCCAGGACTTCAATCTCCATAACATCAATTCAATACAAAACTTCAATCTCCCCACCAGATCATTCCAGGACTTTGATTCAATACACAACTCCTAGGGTATCGACCTAATTCTTTCCAGGACTTTGATTCAAAACAACCCAGAAATGTCGATTCAAAACCAATTTGGATCTGAAAGAAGAGAGAAGGAGGGAGGTCGACGACCATGAGGCACCGCCTTTGGAGCCAGACAGGCCGGAGATGTGCCCTCACCGCCTTCGCAATCGTCATCCGCCTTCACCGTACCTTCAATTGAAGAGAGAAAGAGAGAGGAATGGCTTACGTACCGGACTAGGGGCTAATTGGTAGCGCCGGTGGGTGCTGGTGACCGAAGAAGATGGTTCGGTTAGAGGCATGGGGATGGCGATTGGGGACAGGACTAGGGGCTAATTTGCAGTCGTCGTCGCCTCCTCTTTGTAGTTGCCATCGCCTTTGCAATCGACATCTGCTTGCAGTTGCACTCGTCATCTCCTTTGCAATCGATGTGCACCTCTGCCTTCGTGGGCTCTACTTACGGGCTCGGCTTGTCTTCGATTGGAGGCGGCGAACGGTGGAATATTCAATCGACGCCTCCTCTTCACCGGCCATCACCATCGCTATCGCATCCGCCATGGGAGCCAGCATCGCCCGATCGCCTTTCACCTCTAGATTGGGGAGATGAAGCGTTTGTGTAAATTGATTTTATATTGTTTATGTTAATTGATTAGGGTTGAGATTGGGTGATGTACACGCGCAGTAATAGGCGTTGGTGTTGTGGATTTTCCATTTTCCTTTTTAATTAATAAATATTTAAGATTAATCTCAACCATCCAATACCTCTAAATCAACGGTTAGGATGTGTTCACATGATACACAATAAGTCTTGAGTACATATGATCTATACTATATATATATATATATATATATATATATATATATATATATATATATATATATATATATATATATATATATATATATCGAATTAAAGCCCTTTATACCAACTACATTGAGGTTGAACACAAGAAGAAATGTAATATTTTCATATTAGGGTTGGGCGGTGATACAAAAATTACCGTATTAATCGATTATCAATCGTACCAACAGAAGTTTAGTACCACGTACCAACAGAGGTACACAGTAATAAAAATTCAATTCTTGTGGTAACGTGGATTAAATGTTACATCTTATTAATATTAAAAAACTAAAAAAAAAACCATCACCCTTTTTATATGTGCACATGTAAGCCAAAACTAAAGAACTGGATTAATTAAATAATTTCATCCATAAAACCCAGCAGCCTTTCGCTTTCCAATATAGTACAGATCGATCAAGAGGGCAGGGCGAGACTAATCGATCACTGCCGCACAACCATCTTCTTAGTTGAATTGACCTTCGATCAACGAAGTATCGTTTTCTTCTTCATTGAATTGACATTCGATCAACGAAGTATCGTTTTCTAAAGTGTCCGATGCCATGGCTAAAGCCTAAAGTGTCCGATGCTTTTTTTATGTAAAAAGAAACAAATAAAAAAACACAACCTGAGGATTAATTTGGATCAAAATTTTCCATTTATAGCCCCAGTCGGGGTGGTCTAGTGGTGAGGAGCAGGGGGGTGGGAAGGAGGTCCCGGGTTCGATCCCTGCCTCCGCCCCTTTCCTTGGAATTTCCTTCCAAGGTTTGCCTTGCTCCCCACCAGTGGGTCGAGCCGGTCGGCGCAAGCCAGTTTACCTGGTATGTGGCTCTTGCCGGTTGGGTTCACGTGCTCGGGGTTTACCGCCAAAGGTGGGTTCCTCGTCATCAAAAAAAAAATTCCATTTATCGGATTTTCTATATTATGGCATAGGATAAGAAGCTTAATTAGGAACGATTCCTATTAGTTTAATTATTTTAGTCTTTTTTAAAATTAGTTTTTTAGGGTTGATGCTTTATTTGGTAAAATGGGCTCATAATCACCCCATTTTTTTATTTTATTTTTTGATTAGGAAATAATTCGAGGCCAGATAAATCTAGACCTCGAAGGCCGACAAGTCGGTAGACGGAAACCGTCATAAAGAGACAAAATATAACGAAGGTGCAAGAAACAAGCACAAGAGCTCTACAAAGAGAAACTAAGCCCAACTAAACCGGACGAGATGCGGACGTAGATGAACGAACAAAGTCAAGCGCTACCATCAGCAACACCGCAAGCCAGCAGTACATCAGGAGACACCTATGGCTATGGGTAGTGAAGACGAACCTCTAAGGAAGCAACGTACCTTCCGGAAAAAGGAGACGTCTCGATACACATTGTCACGACCCCAGTCTGACTCGACTTCGAACAGTCAAAACCCCATCAACCGAAGAAGAAAAGCTAGTCCCCCCAAACCGCATAGCAACACCACCTCACTACAACAGAAATGGTTATTAGTGACAAAAGTTTCAGTGTCAAGTTATTTTTCCTCGATAAATATGTCCTTTGGCGACAAATATATATGTTCCTCGTAAAAGGGGACGTGAACTTTAGAAAGAAACTTATATTCCTCGCTAAAAGTGACATTCAACGACAAAATTTTTGACTCGTCGTTAATTGTTATCATGATATGGTCGCCTAAACCACAAGGAAAGTAGCGACGAATTTTGAGCTTTTAGCGAGGAATTAATTCATCACTAAAAATACATTTGTCGATGAATTTACATTTTGTCGCTATATGTTAGGTGGAAATGATGTAAAATCCGCCAATTGTATTAGCAACAAAAATTGTAATTTCTCGCTAAAGGTATGTTTTTCCCGAGAAAATAATTTGTCGCTAAATGTATTAGTTGGCGAGGAAATTCCATTTTCGTCGTTATTGCTTGGGTAAAAATAAAGAGCATGACTCAAAGTCATTAATGAGAAAAAGTATGTGTTGTTCGAGGAAATAATTTATCACTAAACATATTACTAGCGAGGGAATAAATTTTTTTTTTTAGCATTATTGCTTTGGGCGAAAATAGTGAAAAACAACTCAAATTCACTTAACGAGGAAATATTAATTGTTTAACACTAAACATATTAAATTGTTGTTTCCTCACTAGTGAAAAAATGATATTTCATCATTAAATGGTTGTTTTGTGAAGCATATTTTTGTTGTTGAAACAACAATTTAATGATGAAATATCATTTTCGTTACTAAACATTTAACGAGGAAATATTTTTTTTTTTTATCGTTGCTAGTTTATGTGAAATTAAAGAGAGTAATGACCCAATTTCATTGGCGAGAAAAATACATATCGGTTACAAACTAAATTATTGTAGTAGCCTATGCAGGATTTGAACCCGCATCTTTGTGCTTGAGCACATGGCTCTATCATTTGAGCTAATAGGCTTAAATAAAAATGAAAATTGACCTGAAAATAAAATAAATACTTACCTGAATTATATAATAAAAATTGATGCAAACATACATTTATACCAAAGCCAGTGAGGGTCACAAGCTCACATCTACGAACATCATTTCTACCAAAGGCCCCTTTAGCTCTAAACATATCACTGACGACAACAGTAGCACTTAAATAGATTCAAACAGAAATTCATTCTTTTACTACAGAAGCAACATCTATAGCACACAGCAGTAGCACTAAATAGATTCAAATAGAAATTTATTCTTTTACTACAGAAGCAACATCTAGAGCAACATCAGTAATTGAAAAGGTAACTTGTTTTAAGTCAATTCTCTTTGATGAATTTTGGACCTCGCTACACAAACATAAAGACGACATAAATCACCATTGAAAACCACATATTTGTAATAGTATGAGACAATGGAATGGTAAATTTAAAAAGAACTAACATACATAAGTAAAATAACGGTCATACATATTTATAAACTGTGGCGACCTTGTTGCAACTGCTGTTGCTGAGCAAGTTGCTTTGGCATTAAAATCCATTGCATTTGCATCTATTGTTGTTACTTCTGTTGTTGCATAATTGCGCATCTCTTGTTTTGATATTTAACTATGTGGCTTAAGGATATCAACAAACACAAAATCTAAAACTCATGCTTGTTCGATAAGCAAGTTATTGAGCAATAGACAACTAGAAAATTAGAAACTAGTACCTAAATCCATCAATCCGGTAAATCAACTAACACATGACCGCACTGCGATATATAGCAAATAAGAGAAACAATTCCACTCCTTATTTCTTCTCATCAATCATCGTAAATTCGTAATGTCAATAATGTAACTCGGTACTTAATTTGAAAATGCCAAAAGGTATACACACTCACCAAATTTCCAATGTCTAACTCATCTTCTCTTTTCCTTCCAATATCATTGGTAACTACGCAAGTGCAGATTACAAAATCAAAGATTCTTTTTCCACTTATGCATAGCTTGATAGATAAATCTACAAGAGAGTTAATGACTTTTCATGTCTATTCCTTTTCGGTGATCTTAAACCTAATGGTCGAATTTTAAAAGGAAGGAATGAAAAAAACGCAATGCTCAGCATGACACAAGACAGAAACCTTACCAGCACAATTGTCGAGTGCCCATTTTATTTATGCTCCAAGCATTGCTGCAATTGCTCCCGCGGCTGCTGGGATTGCATTCTAGGAGTTCATATGATAGGAAAACAATATGAAGAAGCCTTAGTGACAAGGTAGAATGTTTATAATAAATAATCTGATGAAAAAGAGATTCCAATTACCTTGCTTTCTGAATCAAGTTTCAAATCAGCTATTTGCTAGAACAAATTGATTTGACTAATCTAGGAGCACAATTAGTTTTTACAAGTTAAAAAGGAACCACTGATTGTTCACAAGAATAACAGGCTTACTAAACATTAGAAGGTTGGCAATTGGATTCAACACTCTAGATGAACATGATTTAGTGTTCCGGCTATTTCTGTTGGAAGTAATATTTCTTGGATTGGCAGTCAAATTAGTAGCATAAACTGAATTTCTAGAGATTGTAGGTATTGGGATAACATAGTGTTCAATGTCGAGATCCAGGCTTGCTGAAGATTCAATCTGACAGGAAAAACAAAGAGTGAGAGTTTTAACAAGATCGATGATTATATATAAAAAGAAAAAGAATCATTCACCATTACAACAAGTCTATAGTATTGACCAAAAACACCGAAGGCAACGAAAAAAACGGAGAAAGAATGAATAATCACACTTACTTCTAAACTTCTTAGTAGGGTAATTTGTGTGAAAGCTTTCTATGAGAACTACACCAACCAATTACGTTGGGGACTATTTATCATATTAAACAAATAAAGTTACTCTATTAAGAACATGATAAAGATAACAATAGCCTACACTAGAAGTTGCAGAAAATCAGTTGCAACTGTCAACGAAAATCAATTTAGATTTAGTATGATAGCCTCAGGTTGTTCTGCAAGCACGGCCATATATTCATCCAATCCATGAATAAAAATCAACTGAGGACAAAACATATACTAGAAGTGAGATGTGCACTTCAAGCTCGTGCACACCAGTGGATACTTTTTTTCCTTTCCATTTTTCTATCAAGTTGTTCTTTGTTCTCTAGCAAATTACATTTAGCTTCAGTCATTTCTCATTTACGAATAAAACTACTCAATTGTCTACCCCACTAAATCACCACCCCATGGCAAAAGGGATGGATATTCAAAATCATTAACACGCACGAATTAACCTCTAACCTCAACACCAGCCTCAGATGCCGTATTTATGCTAACATCAGGAATGCTGTGAACAGTAGAAGGCACAAGTTTTTCTCGATACGCTCTCCAGCTGGCTCCCAAGTCCTAAATAAAACAGGGATATCCTATCAGCCTTGATAAGAATCCTTAGTTAAAACTCTATCGGGGTCTTCTTCTACAATGCACAAATATAGTTAGCTAAAAACTTATCTTTTTAGATCAAATAATCTATATTTACGATCGACTTTGTTTAATCAATGTACAGATGTGTCCATATTAATTTTTGAAATAAAGCAGATCGATGTTCGTTACTTGGTTAGGGATATATGTACCATCTTAATGATAAAATTTGAGAAAGAGAAATTTATCTATAATGCTATCTTATGTTTTGGTATTTGGCTTGCCTTCAAACCGATATGAGATATACTTTTTATTCCCAAACAAAGTGGTATTTGAAAAGATATAAGTATATAACAATATATGTCCAAAAATATATGTTAGAAAATTTGCTAAATTTTTTCATAACTAATCGATGGCATAAGAACATATATTTAATTAACAAAATCACATTTTATATAATTATCCATTAAAACTTACCTTTTTAAATCAAATAATCTATCCAATATTTGATTCATTATTAATAAGCCAATATAATTTTGCCTTCTCAATTAATGGTCTCACTTATTTTTTTTTTAATATTCGACCTTATATCTTAATTAAGTAAAAAACTTATATGTCAACATTATAAAATAAAATCCATGCGGTCAAATATGATGAATTTTTTTTAATTTATTTATTAATACAACCTATCATTTTTGTTTATTGTGATTAAAATTATTTTACCTTGATTATTTTTAATATAAATATTTAATTTCATATCTTAAATCATTACAAAATCTATTATTTTACCTTTAATTATTTTATCCTTAGTAATCAAGATTTATTATATTAGTTGATTATATGATAAGATTTTAATTTTGAATAAATATATATTTAATAAAAAAAATCCCATATATTATAATATGCTACAAATCGAATTATTATATCATAATAATCCGATCATACATACATATCTACAGATATAAATACATCTTTTTTGTTTGCTATTTCAATGTAACCATAAATAATTTGATAAGATTTGATAGAGTTTAAATTCATTTGTTCATATATAATAGTACGTTAATTTGCTTACCTTTTATAACATTTTTATGATTTATTTGAATAAATATAATTTATATACAATATATACTAAAAACAATTACAAATAAACCATAAAATCATATATATTATACAATTAAAGATAATATAAGTATACACTATAAACTTCTTTTCAATCACAAAACATTAATTTAATTATCGATCTAAATATAATTTCAATCAAACATATGATGTGCATTCTTTTTTTGCATGTACGTAACCTTATATGCATCATTTTAGTAAATACAAACCATTTGAATTTTTTAATTAAAAAATTCATCTTTTAATGAAATATGGTGCAGAATAGGAAGATATGGTCAATCACCAATCAAATTTCTGATAAAAATATATATTATTCATTGAAAATAATAAGATTAAATTTGAATAATATTTTATCCAATTTTATGTTAATGTCTAAATTTAATATTAATATCATTTAAAAATAACTGTCAAATTTATCAATAGATTTTGCTTTAAAAAAATAACATACGAGAATATAATAGTAAAAAAATTAACATGCCGTGCAAAAGCACGGGTAACATATACTAGTACATATACTAAAACCGATGCATAACGACATACGTGGCGTATTGTGGTTGATTTTAGGAAAAAATATTCCACCAAAAAAGTCAATAAAATAATTTATAAAAAGTTATCATAAGTCCCAATTTATCTATGTAAATAAATTTATATTATATCTTGATTATATCTATTATAAGATATTATATATCCATTCCTAACTCTATATACATAATACATGTATATATTCTAATCGGCTTTATTTTTAAATCATAAAATCATATCTAATGCTATGTAGGTATATATATCATCTATCTACCTATCGATATATTATATATTTGTTCTAATTCAGACTTCATGCTCAAGACGGTTTTCTATATTCTCGGTGAAGGGTAAAGAAAACTTCTAAGATCTTTGGCTTGATGTCTAGCATATAGGAAATCAGTCATAAATTCTTCTACTAGTATTTTGTGAAAGCAAAACTGAGAAACTATCCCCATGATTTTTAGCTCTCGAATTTTCATGTTTTTGCTTATCTTGATACCTCTAGCTTTGTGCACAGATAATTTGAGATATCTGTATGTTTAGTTGTTTACAGTGACAGGGTTACACAATTTCATGTGTTGGTGAAATTAGTCTACTGTCATGTTTTTCTCTTCCCGACTATGCTTACTTGACCTACAAAGGCAGCCTTAGAGTCTTTTATCAAAAATCAAAGCATTCTACAAGAGAAGATGAAATTAAGATCAACTCAAGTGTTCAAACCAAAGATCAAATCCAGTCGTTATAGTTCAGCCCAATTGAACAAAGGAGAGAACAATAAATTCAGGAATTTCAGCAGTACAACCATCCATTAATCATGGGTGGTAAGATCAAATTGAACAAACTCTCAATTAATCAGCCATTTCAGATCAGGGCAACAACAATCAATCAACCAACACATGAAAAAGAACAACGAATTCAGCAACAATCCAGCAACACAAATTAAACCCTCCACCTATAAAACTCAATTTTCATAAAATTCAGCTAAATGGACGACACTTCGATGGGGGAGACGAGGGAAAGAGGTCGAACCTGCATATACCTCTCCGGATTTGAAGTCGAGGCGGCTGTGAAAGTGAATCAGTCGTGGCCGAGGAGAAGAGCACATGGCCAACGCTGGAGAAAGCGAAGAGGCGAAGGCCGAGGTGCTGTTGTCGGCAGCGGACAGAAGCGATTAGGGTTCAGGTGCGGGTGGAGGGGAAGAGATCTGAGAGTGAGGTAGAGGGAAGAGTGAAGGAGGCGAGGGGAGTTATTTTACCGGTCTAGGGTGTCGCCGATGGTGGTGGGCTGCGGCAGGCCGAAGCGTCCGGCTGGGTGGAAACGGGGAAACGAGATTGGGAGATAGAGGGGAAGGAAGAGGTTTACGACAGCAAAGGGATATAAAAAAAATAGGAAAAATGACTAAAAAATAATATCAACTATCGCATATGTACCAAAAATAATACTACGTACGAACTAAAAAAAGTCTCAAAATAATACAAATTATCCACATATAAACAAAAAATAATACAAACTTTAAAATCAGCTAAAAATAATACAAACTATGAACTTTTAACTCAAAATAATACAAACTTTTGAAGTTGGATTAGGGGAAGAATCAAAACAAAACATTATTTATCAAAATTACAAAAATATGTGTATATAGTCACACTTTGCACAAATGCATCCCTTTTATTTTTAAATACACCAAAACCACTATTTATTTACTCAACTTTACAAAAAACCACTTTTTATTTTGAAATTAAATAAAATCAAATAAAATCACATCCACTTTATCTATGATTGTTCAAAAACAAAAATAGAATCATATCATAGAATTCATGTATTTTTTTTGTAATTTCTAAAAATTGGGATTGTATTATACAGAGTTGAACAACCAAATAGTAAGTTTGATGTATTTAAAATATAAAAGGTGGATTTGTGCAAAGTATGAATAATTATAGATTTTTTTTATAATTTTGATAAATAAAACTTTATTCTATATCTTATCCTAATTTAATTTTACAAGTTTGTATTATTTAAAGTCAAAATTTCATTGATTGTATTATTTTTTGTTGATTTTAAAGTTTGTATATTTTTTGTTTATAGGTGGATAGTTTGTACGTATTATTTTGAGACTTTTTTTAGTTCGTATTATTTTTTGTTCATATCTCATAGTAGGGATTATTTTGAGTCGTTTTTCTAAAAAATATTATACAACTAAAAAAAGACATAGTATGACAGTAAAAGATTTATGACAGCAAAGGTATAAGACTTTAAATACTATATTGTATAAAGCAAATGGTGGTGTATTTATGTTTTTGGGTCTGCTGATCATAATGGTATTATATGAGGTTTGTCTTCGATTTTAAATTTAGTGAAATTTGGCTGTTTTAGCTGCTGGTTTGGGGCTGCTAGCTGTTAATGTTGTTGTTTCCGGTTGTTTATGCATTTTTTGTGATTCTTTATTCCCTTTAAACCATTTTATATAAAAAATTAGTAAAAATTATCCAAAAAAATAACATTAACAATAACTTTACTAATATGAAGAAGATAAAAATTATCCAAAAATTATATCCATATATAAAATAATTGGGGAAAATATATTAATAAAAATTGAATTACATGAGTTGATAACCTTTACATGACTGAGTATTATTTCAATTTACTCATAACCTTTTATCTTCTTCGTATTAGTGAAGTTATTGATAAAGTTATTGATAACAATAACTTAATATTAGTACTTTTTATCTTCTAAAAACATGTTCATATTGATGAATTTATTGATAAAGTTATTTAATTATTATGACCATGTAATATATTGATAAAATCGTTATCTTCTAAAAATATGTTCATATATAGCGAAAATAAACAAAATCTTATCGTATTTAAAAGTCTTTAAATTTAGTTAATATCTTCTAAAAAAATATGAAAAAATTTGCAAAACGGGCACTTTGTTTGGACGAATTTGCAAAATGGTTACGTTTTTGGACAATTTAACAAAATGTCCACTATATATACTAATTCTCAATTTTTTTTTTTCTAATCGTTGCCCCCAATCCCGTCTCTTCAATCTCTCTCTCCCCGCTCCCCATGGCGATGGAGCTCTTGATCCGGCCAGATGCGCCACCGGTGGCTCTTCCCCCCCCCCCCCCCCTCTTCCTCTGGCGCCACCGGTTAGTGGCCAGATGCGCCACTGCCTTTCGTCTCCACTGCCAGATGCGCCACTGCCGGCGTCGATTTCATCAAAAGCAACAACGCCACCGGAGATGCTATTTTACTTCAGATCTGGATCTGGACTTCAATCGACTTCAGATCTAATTCAATCAGAAATTGAATTCGACCTCGGATCGGAGGAGGAGCTGCGGCGGAGGAGCGGTGGCGGCGGCAATCGATAAGGAGAAGAGGAGGAAGATGGAAGACGTCGAGCGAGCGAGGCGAGCAGCCGGAGCGAGCGAGGGAGCGAGGTGGATGCGGAGGCCGGAACGAGCGAGCGAGGGAGGGAGGCGGTGGCGAGCGAGCGACGGAGGAAGGGTGGTGGTGGCGACCGAGCGAGCGACAGAGGGAGACTCCGAGATGGCGATGAACAGCGTTCCATCAATTAGGATAATTTAGAGAAATTACAAAAATTGTCCATTATTTTTATATTGTAAAATTTTTACCCCAATATTACATTTGCACTACATAAAATTATACCATTTGCATAACAAAGTGTTATATGAGCACAACATACCATTATGTTTAAAAAAATTAAAAATTAAAATAAAACTAGACTTGGGTGATGGAAAAAAGAAAAAAACCTTTAAAAAAGTGCCGACGTGAAAAAAAAATTATTTGAAAAAAGTGCTGACACAAATAGAATAAAAAGTGCACAAAATTAGAATAAAATGCGCACGAATAATATTATAAAGTAAAAAAAAATTGTTATCCATGTAGAAAAAAATAAAAAAAAAAGTTAAAAAAATAAAATAAATAAAAACTAGACTAGGGTCATATTTGCACAACTTATGATTAAATTTGCACAACGTCCTCTTATATTTGCACGACAAAATGTTTAAAAAAATAGAATGGGGTCATATTTGCACAACTTACTCTTATTTTTGCTCAACAATAGGTTATTTTTTGCAAAACGATCGAGATTTGTGAAATTGTTCTCAACATGATTTTATTTTCTCTCAATATTATTTTAAGAATTGCACGACTCTGTTGCAAGAGTTGCACGACTATGTTGGAAGAGTTGCACGACTATGTTGCAAGAGTGCACGACTATGTTTTAAGAGTTGCACGACTATGTTTAAGAGTTGCACGACTCTGTTTTAATAGTTGTACGACTCTGGTGTAAGAGTTGCACGACTCTTGTTTTAAGAGTTGCACGACTCTCTTGTAAGAGTTGCACGCCTCTGTTTTAAGAGTTGCACGCCTCTGTTTTAAGAGTTGCACGACTCGATTTTAAGAGTTGTACGACTCTTGTGTTTAAGAGTTGCACGGCTCTGTTGTAAGGATTGCACAACTTTGTTTTAAGAGTTGCACGACAATCGGGACTTGTGAATTTATTCTCAACATGATCTTATTTTATCTCAATATAATTTCATACTTTCTCAATAAATTGTAAACGATTCAGAATAAATTGAAGCAAGTCTAGTTTTATTTTTTATTTTTTTTAACATTTTGTCGTGCAAATATAAATCGTAAATTGTGCAAATATAATCGTATGTTGTGCAAATATAACATTTTGTTGTGCAAAAATAAAAATAAAAATATAGATTTTGGATCACATAATAAAATATTGATAGTTTTTTTAATTTCTCATATTTGTAGGGTGATTTTTGTAATTTAGTCAAAAGTCTTTCTTCTTCCTCAGATTTCTGCGAAGAGGAACCCCGCTCCGCGCTCGACGCCACCGCCGCGGCCTCCGGCTCCGCCTCCGGCTCCCTCGACCTCGCTCGGCCGTTGCTCGACTTCGCTCCGGCATTCTCGCTCTCCGGCGCTCTCGATCTCCATCTCGAGCACTCTCGGTCGCCGACGCTCATGCCTCTCCTCCCGTCGCTTCGGCATTCTCGCTCTCAGAATCAATTAATCGAATTCCATATTTGTAATTCAGATCTGGAATCAATTAATCAATTAATCGAATTCGACTTCAGAATCAATTGGACATAGATGGCGAATTCATATCTGGCCGGGGGAGGGCGCGAGGCGGAGTGGCTGCGGCAGCGACAAGGAGGAAAGGAGGAAGATGGACGGAATTGCTTCAGATCCGGCGCCGAAGCCATAGATCTCGGCCTCGCTCACAATCGCCGTTGAGCTGTTCTGGATTGAGAAACAGAGAGCGCGCGGAGAGAGAGGTCGGAGGAGAAAGAAAGGCCCGTGAAACAAAGGGAAGAGGTTTATATTTAGGTTATTTCACAAAAATGTCCCAAAACGTGTTTATTTCGCAAAATAAGCCAATTTTCGTGGCTATTTTGCAAAACCGCCCAAAAAATATATCTATATCTAATCAAATTGGGTCAAATTTTATCTTGGCATATATAGATATATTGATTAAAAAGAATTATCTTCTATAAATATGTTCATATATAGCGAAAATAGATAAAATCTCATATATATATATATATATATATATATATATATATATATATATATATATATATATATATATATTATATAATAGTCTTTAAAATTAGCTAATATCTTCTAAATATATATACATATATAATCAATTGGGTCAACTTTTATCTTATGCATATATAGATATACTTATTAAATAGAGTTAGAATAAAATTTTATCTTATAATTTTATCTTATGCATATATAGATATATTGATTATAGAGTTAGGATAAAATTTTATCTTATACATATATTGATTATTTAAAAAATTTGTGATTGGTTAATACGACTACGATTAAGGAGAAGCCGACATGTGTCTTAGGTAACTTCTCCTTTATTATATACTAGTGTTTTGACCTGCGACCTTGCGCGGTTTCTTAATAAGTTGTATTTTATTACATCATTTATAATTCAATTATTATTTTGTATTAAATTATGAAGATTAAAATTATTTCAATGAACCTCTACACTACTAGAATTCTGTCATTTAACATCTTGTCGTGGGTGCGGTTTTCCTCTTGTATGCCCTTTGCCTCTTCCTTGTGCATTCCAACTTGGCTTCTCTAGCTCGTTCTCATCTCCATATGGTCCACAGAACTCTCATGATTGACCTCCTTACTACTTCGGATCCTCAATCTACAAATAAACACTAAACTTGTGTAGATTCCGAACTTAAGCACCAAATGAGAAAACAAGTAAACTAACCCCTTAAAATGCATTATATACATCTAAATGACCCTAAAACTACTCTATAATGCCTATCTAAATATGCATTATCAAACTCCCCCACACTTAGCCTTTTGCTTGTCCTCGAGCAAAACAAAACATTTATGAGTCATTCATCCCACAAACACAATCCTTCATGCAATAGCCTCATCAAAAGCAACATCTCATCAAAGTGCAAACATAGACAAGACAAACAAATGTCCTAGCAAGTATTTATGTGATCAAGTAACCTGCATGCTTACACATCCAACCTCACCGGGAATAAAGTGTTTTCGCTCTCACTCAAGTGTTTAGGTTTATCAATTAACACTCATACTCTATCCAAAATACAACTAAGCTACATAAGAATTGAAATTGAATCACAATCTCCACCGTGGATTAGGGGTGGAAATGGGTCGGGTGATGGATGGGTGGACCCATTTTTTCACCCGACCCGTCACAAAAAAATTTCACCCGACCCATCACCCACCCGTTTAATGTTTCACCCATCACCCGGCCCGTCGGGTGAATCGGGTGGGTCGGGTGGTTAATCGGGTGAAGGAATTAAATAAAAAAGAGTCACAAGACATACCTAAAAATCATTTATGTTTAATAATTTTATAAACCATGTCAACGTATGAATCTTACTAAATTAATAAAATATTTATTCATACATTATATCCCTATACTTAACTTACAAAATTAGTATTAGAAGTTTGATATCAAACTGAATGAGATGAATTTAACTCGGTTACTAGACTCAATATAAAAAATGGTATAGAAAAACTATATCTTTAGAAAACAGATTTATGCGTCATTTCTTTAATATCCTGATTTCGTAATTTCTTTAATATCTTAATTTGCATTAAGAGGATTATTGTTACGAGTCTCATGACAAATTGGGAAAATATGATTCGGTTAATCATGTATTAATACAGTAAATGCTAACAAAGTCGTTGGAAAGATCCAAATTGTGTACACTCTATCGGTATATGCAAAACAAATAAATTTTTTTTTATTATTTTAAGAAGACATGGAGTTAAATAATGCAAGTTTTTTTAGACCTTTTTAACAAGAACACTTGGAAAATGGAGAAAGTAGAGGTAGAAAAGGAGAAATATGTTAGTCATGTTAAATTATAAGTAGTATTATTTATATAGTAGCCTCTTTTTTTTTAATAATAATCGGATGGTCTAACGGGTGGTTAAGCGGGTCGGGTAATGGGTCGGGTGATGGGTCGGGTAATGGGTTAAAAATATATCACCCATCACCCGACCCATCACCCATTTCACCCGACCCATCACCCATCCGTCACCCGGATTTTTTCGGATTTTCACTCTAATAATCGGGTCGGGTGGGTCGGGTGAGTCGGTCACCCATGGGTGATTTCCAGCCCTACCGTGGATGTCATTACCAGCAAAAATCATCATGAGATCTTTTTATGGGTTGTAATGGGGCCAAGGTAGAAAACATAAGGTATGGAACAATTTAGGTCATGTGGTGCTCATAATCCGGGAACTAAGGAAGCAACCAAATCACAATACCACTCATAAACTCATACCATAACTCTACAATGTAATACAACTCCAATCTCAAGCATATAACTTTACAAACCATACTCAACTCATTCCTTTATTCTTTTTTTTTTCTTCTTTTCTTTTCTTTTTCTCCCTTTTTTTTCATGCTATATCAAATGATTTTCCTTGACTTTTACCCCTAAGTGAATTTTATCCTCCTTAGGTCCCAAGTAATGAATATACTAGCAATAATCAAACATCTCATAAGGGTACATCAAACATACAATCCACCATTATAAAACAACATCCACAATATAAATATTCACCAACCATTCCTAATTCCCGGATGGGGTCAGGCTATAATTGGCATTGGAAAATCTTGTGGAGCTATAAAAGAATAGGCAATTAGGCTCAAATTGGCTTAAAGCAGAGGATCATATGTAAGGTGGAATAGAGTCAAATAGGGCTAATAAAGGTGCCTCAATCATGTGAAATTCACCAATAACAAACATATAAGTACAGCCTTGACATAGATAACAAAATCAATTCCAAGAGGTAGAAGCATTGGAGAGTATTCACACACATGAAACAAGAGCAAAAGGACTCAATGAAGTGCAGTTCCAATAAGGCCAAAAATCAATCTCTCACAAGGTTAATTTTTTGTTGGATTTCAGTCATGCTAGGAACTTAGATCATACAAGCTCAATTATGTTCACCTAGCTATGTTCCACATAAAAACCAAAAGTGGGATAAGGCTAAAATAATTCAAACATGTCATGGGACTTATATGATCATAATTTCAATAAAATTTTGAGGACTCACTTGACTAGGTGGTTATTTAGATAACGACATATTTTATGCAAATGCATGCTTTTTCTTTTTCTTTTTCATTTTTTTTTTGTTTTTCTTAAAATAAACTAATATGCAAAGCATTAAAACATGAATATTATGCAGAATAATTGAAACATGCTCGATATGCAATGCAACCTACTATGTACATTAATCCCCTCCCCCACACTTGAAGTTTTCATTGTCTCAATGAAATCAAAACAACAAAAATTAGAAAGAATAAGGGAGGAGAAAAGTAAAACTCACAAGCTCACTGGTATGGCGGGGGTGGAGGTGGGAACGAAAGGAAGAGCGTCGAAAACAAGTGAAAAGGAGGCTGCAAGGCTGGCCGCGGGTGCTGCCTCTTAGGCCGCGGGTGCGGCTATTTCAGAACCATCCCCAATTTTGGCCGCAGGTGCGGTTTCTGGGCCGCGGGTGCTGCTTCAGTGTTCTTGCCTAGATTTGTCGCGGCCGCTGCCTCTCCGAAGCGTTGCCTTTCCGACCTTCTTTGTTCTTCCCCTTGAAAGGTTAGTCTAACATGGCGGAAAACAACTTCCTAAAAGCTACGACGGTTCTAATTATGCTAAGAAAAATGAAAAATTAATAGAGAAAAGAAAACTTAAAAGTCTACTTACCTCGGGTTGCCTTCCGAGAAGCGCCTTTGTTTTATGTCGTTGGCTCGACTCATTTTGGTTGTCCGTTTAAGACTTAAGCAAACATTGTTAGCATCCTCAAAAGTAAATCAAACTCTCGTGCCCATCCAAGAGATGAATGGATACAGAATATGAAAAAGTTAATAGAAAATAGTATAGAGTTCAAGAATCTTACCAACTCATCATATTCTTGAGCCTGACTTTCGGTCGAGGGTATGTAAGTCCACCAACACAGTTCCGTTGGTGGTGCATTGAAGTAATGTTCCCATGGATTGTCATAATCACCACTACCTTCCCAATCGCAATAGTTGACCTTCATTACCTCTTGAGCCGCCTCAGCAGTTGGCTCTAGACTTGGTTCATCAATGGGCAAGCTAAGGGTGATCTAGTCAAATGGAGTGCTGTCTTCCTCCATCTTCTCAGTATGATTCCCCACAATGACCTCAATAGGTGAAACAGAAGTCTCAATGATTTGAGATACTTGGGGAAGTGACTTATTCTGCGCACATTGAAAATCCATGTAGCAGAAAAAATCCCACATCTCCAAGAGTCCCATATCTAATAAACCTCCATCACTCATGTGCTCAGCAAGGCTCCGTGTCTCAGCAGTCATACCATCAAAGATGTATAGAAGCATTTCCCTTGTACTAGCTTCATAACCCCATAAACAAAGATCATTAATGTACTCCTGCAATCTGGTAAAGTATTGATGAAAACTCTCTCCATGTAACTGCAATAACCTCACCTTCAACATTGGTCAGTAGCACGAGTGTGGACCATGTAAGTGGTCCACACCAAGGTTCGTAATTAAACACACAAAGTAAACAAAAAAAATAGTTCCCCGGCAACGGCGCCAAATTTTGACAGGATAAAATCGTTGTGTTTCGTATCAAAAGAATATCCAAACTAACCAACTAGTATAGCTAGTAAGTCCGGAGTCGATCCACAGGAAACTACCGTTACTTTATGTGTTATAATGACCAACAAGATTAAACAAGGGGGGTTGTAGAGATGTAAAGATGAAAAGAACTCAAGAAGTGAATAATGGTGATGGTTGTAAACAATGATGAATGAGATTCGTAGGTGAAACATCTCATTCATCATTGTTTACAACCATCACCATTATTCGTAGGTAAACAATGATGAATGAGATGCTATCATATCGTCAAATTGAACATTAAGTGACAAAGGAATTGAAACCGCACATCCACTTAAGGACAAGTGGGAGATTGAAGGAATTGGTGTCCTTTAATTGATGTGTAAAATACTAATGATATAATAGGATTAAAATGGAGATTTATAATCTGAATAATTTAGGTAATTATAGTGCTTTGCTAGAAGCCAACTATAATTTATAGATTAAATTATATTTAATCTATTGCTATTTTATTCAGGTCCTATAAGGTCACACACAAAGAGTATTAGGAATTGGATAATTGATTAATAATAATAATTATTATTATTGTTGATATAGTTTGTGGATAGAAGATAAAAGAAAAAGGTGACTTATTAGGAATAAGTTGACCTAGTTTCTACAATATATAAGGAGACTTATTAAGAATAAGTCTTGACTTTTGATCGACATTGTACGTGTCTCCAAAACTTCTCCCACCACAAATCGCTAGCCTCCCTAACCGGTTGTAGGGTGTGAGTTGCAATCCTTCGATCATTCGTTCTAGCAAACGGAGACAAGGAAATCCAATCCCGTGCTCGTGTGGACCAAGTGGAGGAGTCGCGCTTGAGGCTCTTTTCTCCAAAGGTGATTTCGAATCAAGGTTCCGCACAAGAAAGTTACGACTTTTCCCCTCTATATTGTTCATATCAATTCATGCATGAGATCCCGAATTAGATGTTAGAAAATAGTTTTCTACCCTTCCGCTGCGCATCTAATTTTCCTACAGTACATATAAGCAGGGGCGGAGGGAGAGGGGGCATGCGGTGGCTCAAGCCCCCCCGGAAAAAAAATACTTTGATATATATAGGCCGAGAGCTGATAGTATCACTGAAGTACATTGCAACACAGTGGTAGCAGATCTGTCTGGGAGAGGAAATTAAGGTCCGGGTTCGATTCACCTTCCGCCCACAAGATTCAATTTTTTTTAACCTTCTAAAACCCTGTTCGCCTCTTCTTCTTGTTTTTTTTTTTAATTTTCATTTCCCCATTCAGGTTATAACTTAGAACTTAGAACTTAGATTAGTTATGAATTTGTGATTTTGAACCTTCTAAAACCTCAGAACCTTCTAAAACCTTAGAACTCAGAACCTTCTAATATGGTATTAACTTTGATGTATGAATTAAATTTGTGTTTTGAGCTCTTTTATTTTTAGGATTATGAATAAGTTTATTACACAATCTAAGAAGCCACCTATTGCAATTTTTCATGAACTAGCGAAACTTGTTTTGAGCTCCCCCTGGACATATTCCTGGCTCCGCCCCTGCACATAAACACATCGTTTTACTGTTGAGCTAATACGGTTTTTAAAGCTCAATAAATACTAAAACAGAGATATAAATTGAATACTTTTATTCTATTGTATAACATTAAATAAGTGAAAAAATGAGATGTATTAGTGTCATTTTATGAAACAAATGTAAATAACATATAGAAATAATAGCAAAATATTTCGAGAGATGTGCTTTTTATGGCACATGATCACCTAACTTCAGTCCCTCTCGCACCGTGAAGAGTACTCGAGTTGCAACCAATTCCATTCCCCTTCAGCTACACATACTCTTCACAACAACCTTTCTTGATTTTGGTAAATAGAGAGCGGTTTATCCGAGATTCGAACCAGACCTACAAATCCTTTCCAGTTAAAACATTCCGGAATGACTCTTCACATCCTTCCGCTCCTTGTTATCCAACAGAGTTTCCTTAAGAACATCGGGAAGCTTATCTCGGGGCACATATGTGTCATTGAAAGATTTCAACTGCACAAAGTCCCTCACATAAATAGTCTCAAAACCAACAAGCTTTTTCACAGCAGACTCAAAACTATTCTTTCTCAGAAAATCTGATATAAATGGAAGTTTCTAACATTAAAAGCTTTTTAATGAAGTGAAAAAACCAAAATTAAGGGCTTGTTTGGCTCGGATTCAAGTTTTCTGTTTTCTTCAAAAGTAAATACTCCCTCCGTATCAATTACATTTTGACCATTTTTTCATTTAACAAAATATCTGTCCATTTGAACATCATTAATGATAAAATTTTCTAATTTTATCAATTTATCTCATTAATTGTATTTGATTTCCAAGACACTCTATTAATACTCCAACTTCTCATTTTATTCTTTTTTTTATTCATTAATCCATTTTTTCACATTATTTATTTGCTAAATTTTTATCGGTTCTTCTTGCTATTTTTAACTTTCTTAAAAATTGTGAAATTGGTCAAAAGGCCAATTATTTTGATTAAATTTCTGGACGTAGAAAGTTAGTTGAGCATATAGAAGGTTGGTTTAGCACATATATATAAAGTTGGTTGCAAGCTGCTATTCTAAAACACCTACAGTAGTAGAGGCCCCATCTCGAAATGCACTTGTTAGAGAAGAGATCGAGAGAGAAAAGGATTCGCGGCATTGCAACATCGCCATCTTAAGCGACGAGTCGATTACAAATTGAAGTCGTTGCTCCATATATGGACCAAAGCTCATCGATCTATCAAGCGATTCAATCAATAGGCGGAGGGTTGCTGATTTTCTGGTTGAATGATTCAATCAATGAGTGCTTTTGGGCCAGTCTCACTAATCGATGCCCTTGAATCGGATCGAGTCGAGTCGAGACCCGGCCATCTTTGAGTTTGAAGAATTAACATGGGTGCCTAAGAGTATAGCTGGCAATTCGGGTCATCCGGCCGGGTTCGGATCGGGTCACTGATGAGTCGGGTCAACTCGGTCAAAATTTCTGTGTCGGGCTTGGTCGGGTCGGATTCGGTCAAAATGAAATACGGATTGGTCGGGTCTCGGTCAGGATCGGGTTTTCGGTCAGAATCGGGTCGGTCTCGTTCAAGTTTCGGGTCGGTATTTGGGTCGGTCTCGTTCAGGTTTCAACAGGGCCGGACCTGAGATTTGAAATGCCCGAGGCTAGATATAAAAATGGGGCCCTCTACAATTTTTTTTGAGAATTTTCTTCATCATTGCATTTATTTATTTTATTTAGCTATTTTTATATAAAAAATCTCAATATGGGTGGTTTTAAATATTTTTTTATTCATGATTTTGGGCAATTATTCTTTTAGAAAGGGTTTGTGAAAACTTTTTTTTAAAAAAAATATGAAGTTGCACAAGATAAAACGAAATAAAACATTAATAAAATTTTGTTTATTTTTCATAAACATATACAATGGATAATTTCTAGTTTATTGATGGTTTTTAGTGATTATTAAATGAAATTTTGGTGGAAAAATACAACCAAATTAATGGGTTACAAAGAGAATTGAATCATGAACTAATGGGAAAAAATGTGATTTTTGACCAATACATTATAATGGTTTTAGTTAAACTTACTTAATTATAAAAAAATCCATATACTTAAAAAAAAAATGGGCCCCTTTAAATTTTGGGCCCGAGGCGGAGGCCACGTTTGCCTCCCCTCAGGTCCGGCCTTAGGTTTCAAGTAGAACCGGGACGGGCCTACATTTGTTTCAAACTTTTAATTGTTTGGGTTGAATTTGTTGAATCATGTTCGTTCGGGACTTTCGATAATCAGTTTTATTAAATTGAATATGTAATTCATGTTATTTGTGTATTTCAAAATGTATTTTTAGTAAAATTAAATATGATTCAATATATAATCTACTCATTGGCTCGTAAGCTGATTCATTAATTTTTTAACAACGACATTGAGGTTGAACCACCTAAAATTTTCATATCAATTACATAATATAATTTGAAGACAACCATATATTTTCTTACGTTAAAAAATTTACTTTAATTATGAATAAATAATCCTATAATATAATACCATAAATAATAAATATTCTATCAATAATTTAGTAAAACAACTTTAATTATCTAAAAAAAAACTAACATTTCATTGGTCCAGTACAAAATAGTGGACCATAATTTACATTTTATTAAATAAATAAATAATCGGCCATCATTTCATGTCCCATGTCAATTTATTACCCCCCTCAATTATTTATGGGTAAATTACACCACTAGTGCCTAACGTTTTCTATCTTTTTCTTGTTAGTTCCTAACCTTTCATTCATCTCATTCAAGTCTCTAACTTTTTATACCAATTTCATATTAGTCCTTAAACTTCTATTCGTTCCATTCAAGTCCCTAACCAATTGAATTTGTTGCTCTAAGTTATTTTTAAAATTGAAAAATAAAAGATTTTATTTTTAAAATAATTTAGACTAAATTGGAATTTTTAGGTGAATGTTTAAGATTGGTTAAGAAAAATATTGAAATTTTAATTAAATAACATTTCATAAACTTCCAACTATAAAAATAAAAAATAAATAACATTACAAAATTTATTTAATAATAATATATAAATATATTTCCTAAATATCTAAATATAATAACATTATATTGTGGTTAATGTCGTCATCCTGAAACCCTTAGACTCCAACACCCCTCTCCAGTTTTCGAGCCTGCGAGCCAAACCCGAACTCGAGTTGTCCACTAGGACAATGTCGTCAGCAAACAGCATGCACCACGGGACCTCTTCTTGGAGAGGAGCAGAGAGTGAGTCTAAAACTAGAGTGAATAGAAGCGGACTGAGCGTCGAACCTTGGTGGAGTCCCACTCGAACATCAAAATACTCTGAATCACCACTCGGCGTTCTAATACTCGTCAGCGAACCCCCGTACATATCCCTGATAACTCTAATATACGACCCCGGCACTCCCTTCTCCACCAAACATCTCCAAAGTAGCTCTCTAGGAACCTTGTCGTATGCCTTTTCTAAATCAATAAAGGCCATATGTAGGTTCTTCTTCCTGTCTCTGTGCATCTCGATCAGTCGCTTTAACAAGTGGATAGCTTCCACTGCTGATCTGCCAGGCATGAAGCCAAACTGATTCTCTGAAACGTGAACTAGTCTTTGAATTCTCATCCCTATAACTCTCTCCCATAACTTCATTGTGTGACTCAGCAACTTGATTCCTCTGTAGTTACTGCAGCATTGTACATCCCCCTTGTTCTTGTAGACCGGGACCAATTTACTTAGTCTCCATTCCGAAGGCATCTTAGCTGACATAAGGATAGCATTGAAGAGAGATGTTAGCCAAACAAAACCTTTGACCCCTAACCATTTCCAAACATCTCCCGGAATATCGTCTGGGCCCGATGATCTGTTGTTCTTCATTCTACGGACAGCTAACTTAACCTCCTCTAAAGATATGCGTCGGTGGAATCCCAAATCGAAACGGTCCGAAAGACTGGAACTCCAGTTTGGAGAGTCAAAATCCTCATTGAGCGAATTTGAGAAGTACCTCTGCCACCTTCCCCTGATCTGTTGATCCTCAACCAACACTTGACCGCTCTCATCTTTGACACATCTGACGCTGTCGATACCTCTGCTCATCCTTTCTCTATGTTGAGCAAGGCGATAAAGAACCTGCTCTCCTCCCTTCTCGTCGAGGGCCTTATACAGACTCTCAAAGGACTTGTCTCTAGCTTTAGCAACTGCACGCTTAGCCTCCCCTTTGGCCACATTGTACCTGGACCTGAGCTCCACACCATCTTCTCCACTGCCTCTGTGTAATCATCTCTGGAACGCTAACTGTTTCGCCCTTACCTTTGCCTTCACCTCCTCATTCCACCAGGTCGCGCGCCGACTGGGCCCCTGCCCCCCTCGAGACATCCCCAACACCTCTCTCCCCACTCGGCGAATACAACCTGCCATACAGCTCCACATCGAATCTGCATTGCCCATCATATCCCCGAACTCCACCTGCTCTGCCGCTTGCCAAACTTTATCTTTTAATAGACGCCCAGACGACTCATTCAGACGCCACCACCTTATTTTTGAAGGTAAGTTGTGGCTTCTCTTTCAAATGCGACCACGCACTTCAAAGTCCAAGACCAGTAGGTGGTGAGGCGTAGAAAGACCTCCAAAGGGGATCACCTTGCAATCCCTGCAACGTCGTCTATCTTCCTTTCTGACCAGAAGGTAGTCGATTTGCGAACTGCCAACCGGGCTGGTAAAAGTAATCAAATGTGCATCTCTCTTACGAAACCAGGAGTTGTAGATTACACTTCCGAACGCAGAAGAGAACTCCAGCAACGCAATACCACCATCATTTCTATCGCCGAAGCCAAAACCCCCATGAGCCTCTTCAAACCCATCGTTGACCTTGCCTATATGAGCATTGAAATCACCTCCAATCACATACTGTTCAGACGCCGGAATAGTCCCTACCAGAGCATCCAAAGCCTCCCAGAATATCCTTTTCTCCTCTACACCTCGACCTACTTGAGGAGCGTAAGCACTAATCACATGCAGAACAGAATCCTCCCAAACAAGCTTAATCGCCATCAGGCGGTCATTCACTCTCTCGACATGCACAACCCGATCCTTCCAAAGCTCCCCGACCAAGATGCCCACCCCATTCCTCTTTCTGTCGAGACCCGAATACCACAACTTCCACCCATCCACCTGACGAGCCTTGCTCCCCACCCACTTAGTTTCCTGCAGACAAGCAATAAATAAATAAACCTTTTATATATTTAATAAGATTTCCACGGTGACGTGATTTGTGAAATTATCGAATATGATCGATTTCTAAGTATGTCTTTTGACTCATTTTCTTTTAATTTACTTCACCCGATTAACCCCCTGACCCACCCGATTCACCCGACGAACGGGTGATGGGTGAAACATTAGATGGACGGGTGATGGGTCGGGTGAAATTTTTTTGTGACGGGTCGGGTGGAAAAATAGCTCCATCCACCCATCACCCGACCCATTTCCACCCCTAGCCTCCTTCAAAGCAATGCCCTCTTCCTAGTCCATCTGCACTTCCATATCTATCTCGATCGTAATTTGGGATCTTTCTCAATCGTATTTATTTTTGATTTACAGTATATCTTGAACACCAGCGTCTACCCTACAGAGCCGGCGGAGATGAAGGAGCTCCGCAAGATCACTGCCAATCACCCAATGTTAGTTTTTATTTACAGTATGTCTTGGGCCATTGTTTCAGAAACCGTGAGACTATTTATAGCGACGGTTTTGAAAATCGTCACCATAAATTGGACGCCCACGATTTTAAAAACTGTGAGAATTATATAACCATCGCCATAATTCTCACGGTTTTGGAAATCGTGACATGTACCGTTTAAATAACGCTATTTTCACCGTGTAGATTGACTCGCCATATATATATATGTATGTATGTATGTATATAATTTGATTTGATAAAAAAAATGTTGATATTTTACAAAAGTAAACGAATAGATGGAGTATATTGAATTGATAGGAGCATGATGATGACGAGTCCGGATCAAGGGCAGTTCTTGATGATGATACTTAAGCTCATCAACGCGAAGAAAACCATGGAGATCGGTGTTTTCACTGGCTACTCTCTCCTTGCTACCGCCCTTGCCCTCCCCGACGATGGCCAGATTTTGGCGATGGACATTAAAAGAGAGGACTATGAACTGGGCTTGCCTGTGATTAAGAAAGCAAGAGTTGCCCATAAGATCGATTTCAGAGAAGGCCCTGCTTTGCCTCTCCTTGATCAGCTGCTTGCATCGCCATAAAATATAATCGAGCCCTTAAATTCAAATTTTGAATATATTTATAATCAAATTTAAGTTTTAAAAATATTAAAATATACATATTTAATGATAAGTTAACGAAAATAAATGAAGGTGTGGTGAGTTGTAAGTAAACACCATTTAAAGGGCGGTTTCCTGTAATTTTGAATTTAAGGGGTGGTTAAGTGAAAACATCCATATTTAAGGGGTGGTTTTATGTATTTTTCCCAAAAAAATATTAGCAAGAGACATAAAACTTATTAGAATTACATAAAAATCTAAGTATAAAAAACTAAATTAAGTACATAATGATTTTATTAATTTTACTTTTGGTTGACTTTATTTTTCAAACCAACTTATAAACATAACAATAATAATAATAATAATACGTAGGATCTTATAAATAAGTTTCTTCATAAATACTTTTATACATTAAATGGTGCAGTCAAGTTATATATATACCCACTTTATGCATTACTTAATAATAACACTTTCCATTTGATTTATTATATGAGCGAACGGCAAATATAATATTATTAAATTATGAATATATGAATTTGATATATCTAATTATTAAAAAATGACAGGAGAAAAACCATGGAACGTATGATTTCATATACGTGGACGCAGACAAAAACAACTACTGGAACTACCACACGAGGATAGTCGATCTGATAAAGGTGGGAGGGGTGATCTGCTACGACAACACCATGTTGATGGGCACTGTGGCCGCACCCCCTGAGGCCCCACCCATTAGCGAGTACCTTGCCCGCCACAGGGGGTTCATTGTGGAGTTCAACAAGTCCTTCGTCGCCGATCCAAGGGTCGAGGATTGCCTGCTCCCTGTCGGAGATGGAGTTACCCTGTGCCGCCGCATCACCTGATTATATCATGCCTTCTCTACCGTAGGACGGTCAAATAATAAGGATATATATATATATGTAAGATTGGGTCCGCATTTCAAGAGCTTTCATCAAAAACTAAGTCTGATTTAATGTTAATTTATGGTGTATGTGGTGTGCGCGAAAATAAATTAGAATATAAAAATATTATGATTTATTAAAAGACAAATAGAATGATTAATGTTGGTCCAATTTTCAGATCAACGGTACCGATGCCGAGTTCCCGAGTCGGCATCATTGCACTGGTTGCAGGGGCGGTCCTAGGGTGGGGCGGGCGTAGGCGGCCGCCCCACCTTTCGACCCACGCGCCCCGGAGTTTGAAAAAAAATAAAAAATTATTTATATATATGGCAGTGTTGTAATATGTAAAAGTAGGATGAATATAGAATCAATTAGTCCACTTTGCTTAGTTGGTTGGTGGGAAGGAAAGAAAGTAAAATGAAACTAAAGGTTGGGGTTCAATTCCCCACTAGCTTCCTTTTTAAAAAAAATTCACCTCCAAAAAAAAAGTTTTTTTTATTTTTTTGTTCAACTTACAATCCACTTTCTATGTTTTGTCATGACCCGAAGGTCGAATAGGTGAAAGCTTCGCTTTAAATGGAGAATTTGAGAGAGAGTAGAGAGGAAGATAGGGTAAGAGGAGGAAGAAGACTTTGTAATATTCATCTATACCCAACTCAAGTTTATGACAAGCTTATATAAACCTAAGGATTCCAGGCCTTCGGCCCAACCAATGGGATAGCCCAATCCTAACAATACTCCCCTCCTTAAGAAAGCTTGTCCTCGAGCTTATTGAAAAAATATACTATAACAAGTGCAATACATCAAAGGGCAACAATTACTAGTACTCCCCAAAATAAAAGAACAGCCAATATGGTCAATGCTTTCCTGAGGTCTTCATGTTGCTGAAGCAACCCCACTTCTCAACCTGAAGCATATGATGTGCTACCTCCAAGTAAAAGCTCTTCTAATTGGCACTTGGGCATTAAACTCACTATAGTAATGATGGATGTGAATGTCACTGTCATGCTTTTGTACTTTCTATCTCCACCATTGCTTTTGCTATTCACCTAGGCTTAAGCCTGAAGCCCTTGAATTGATGCCACAACACTATTACACACAATTCAAATGCCCATTTCTGTCACCGTGTAATCTCCAACTTTACTGCTTGGGTAGTAAAAAAAAAATTTGCCCAGCTATTCTTTGATTCCTTCCACAAGGCAAGCACGAGCTTCGGACTTCAGCCCCATCAATAGCTTGTATCTACCTCCTGGATCAAAGACTAGAATTATTGTACTTACCCCACCAATTGAAGTGACTTGGAGCTCATCAATTATCTCATGAAAGGAACAACCTCCACCCGGATCAAACACCAAAATACAACTCGATATCCCAGGTGGATTAACTGAGTTAGCATTTTGAACACACATCCTTTCAAGATCAAAGATAAGTGGCATAGCTCGTCTCAACTGTACTTGAATAACACCCCAGCCAAGCTGCACGACAAGAACTAACCCAACGACACTCCTCCAATTTTGACTATCAACAACACCTCCAGGATCAAAAACTTGATTGCCTTTATCAAACCTGCGCTCATCGGTTGCTACAACAATAAACTTTGATGATTTTACACCAGTATTGAACACAATCATATCTAACTGGTTTCCATTATGCATAGGCATTTCCACGAACACTTGGTATGCACTAGTGATTCCCCAAAATCCAATCAAATTTGCCCAAAATTATCTAGCTATAACTAATTATATTCCCACTTTTCGACTTCCCTATTATATACAAATTATCTAGCTATAACTAATTAAACCCCATAAAATTGGTGAAATTAGCCTCCTTTTAAAATAAAAAAAAACTTCGCCTCCCTCAAAAAAGCTTTTTTATTCTTTTTTAAACTTGCACCTATGTTCGTACCCCCTTATTTAATTATATTCCCACTTTCCGAGCTCCATATTATATACAAATTATCTAGCTATAAACTAATTAAATCCCATAAAATTGATGAAATTAGGACTTGATTATGAAAATAAATTTTGTGAAGTTTTCATTAGAATTTGTGATTTTGAGAATAAATTTTGTGTTTTAATTATTGTGTATGTGATTTTAAGAATGAAATTTATGAATTGAATTTGGGGTTTGTGAATTGAATTAGTGAAGCTTTATGCAATATTTGTATTTTCGTACCCTACATATTCAAATCACAATTTCTATCATGTCTCTGGGAACCAAAAGATATTATAAAGTTGATGAATTTACAATCCTAGCTAATATGCAAAAGCCTTGAATTTAGCATGATTGAATTTCGATAAGTTTACACTCCTAAATATGACAAATGCCCTAATTTTCAATGAATGGCGAGAAACCACTACCATAGCAATCAAACAAATGCAAGTCTACTTTTCTACAATCCACTGCTAAGTTGAAAGTCGTAGCTTAGGTAAATGAGTTTATTCGAGGCCAATATCTCATAACACACTAGAAATTTCGCCCCACCTTTCGGAGGATCCTGCGGCCGCCACTGACTGGTTGTCAGCCCTTCATTGAGTGGAAGATCACCGTTGGATCAAGTCGTCTCCTCTACCGATGCCGACTTCCCAGGTAGGCAGACCAAATAACCGTTGGATCAAGTCGCCTCCTCTGCCGATGCCGACTTCTTAGGTAGGCAGACCACCAGTGTCGGTTTTCGAGATCGGTACCGTGCGAATTGCGAAATTCAACCGTGCGAATAACAAAACCGATATAAAATCAACAAACCTAAAAACCAATATCACTTTCTTAATAGGAGGCAAATGTATGCCGACCCATGTAATATTCTAATCTCTTTGTCACTTATTAGATTAAAACATTTCCTTAAGACAATTAATTAGTTAATTAATCCCGATCTAATCTAATCACCAAAAGAACCAGCTGATGTGGCACTTGGTGGCCCAACATCCCTCAGCTTCTTCAGGCTGACGCCGCCGCACACCACGTCAGCCGGCACCACCGCCCCAAGCCTCCATTTAGAAAAAACGGGTAGCTAACACTCAATCACGTGTATGACTCGGATGGACAAACTCTCCTTATAAATGAGGACTTGTATTTATGTACAAACGTATTTTGTACAACTCACACAGTACAAGACTCTTTCACACACCGTACTCGAAATGGATCACTCACACTCTAACCAACTCTCACACTCACTTTTGGAAGACTCAACTTACTTTCATACACACACCTAATGACCTAAAGGGCTATTTATAATAGCCCACTATGTCGGTGACTAATGCCGACCTTCACTTCTATGAATGCAAGTTTTACTAGATAATTCTACACTTTCCCACCTAATGACTTCCATAATTTTCTAGACTATGGGCTCTACTAGAAAAATCCTTTTTAGATTAATAATACTCATATATTTAAGTTAATTAACCATTTTAAAATTAATATTAGAAATCATAATATATCATATAAATTTGAATAAAAATCATCTTTCTTAATTACAATGACAATATCTTAAATTTCAGAAGCAATAGAAGCGAGAAAAAGGTTAATTGTATAATGTTTGTGGTGTTAAATATAAATATTAGTATGAAGCACGAAAAACTATACATTTGATAACAATTTAGTTTTTAAAGTTCATCATAAATAATCTTAATATATTTATATAATGAAAATTTCCCCTAGCGATAAATCATTAATAATTATAACTTAAAAATATTATTATATATATTATAAAAATCAATTATATAATTCAAAATATTATTTTATATAATTTATATAAAATAATTTAGACTCGTGCGTAGCACGGGCCAAAACACTAGTAGCAAAATATTTTCAGAGACGTGCTTTTAATGGCACATCACCTAACTTCAGTCCCTTTCGGATCGTGAGGAGGACTCAAGCTGCAACCAATTCCATTCCCCTTCAACTACACACACTTTTCACAACCTTCCTTGATTTGGTAAATAGAGAGTTGTTTATCCGAGGCTCGAACCAGACCCGCAAGTTCTTTTCGGCTGAACCATTTGAAATAAATCTTCACAACCTTCTGCTCCTTGTTATCTAACAGAGTTTCCTTAAGAACATCGGGAAGCTTATCACGGGGCACATATGTGTCATTGAAAGATTTCAACTGGCTGAAAGCAAACTGCACGAAGTCCCTCACCTGAATAGTCTTAGAGCCAACAAGCTTTTTCACACCAGACTCAAAACTATTCTTTCTCAGAAAATCTGATATAAATGGAAGTTTTCAACATTAATGAGCTTTTTAATGAAATGAAAAAATCATAATTAATAAGGGCTTGTTTAATTTGGTTCGGATTCCAGTTTTCCGTTCCTTCAAAAGAAAATGCTCCGTCCGTATCAATATAATTGGCTTTTTTGACCACTTTTTCATTTAACAAAATATCCGTCAATTTGAACATCATTAATAATAAAAATTTCTAATTTTGTCAATTTATCTCATTAATTGTATTTGATTTTCAAAATACTCTATCAATACTCCAATTTCCCATTTTTTTTTTCATTTGTTCTTTTTTTATATTATTTATTTGCTAAAATTTCATCTGTTGATATTTTTAACTTTCTTAAAAATTGTGAATTTTGTAAAAAGACCAATTATTTTGATTAAATTTTTGGATGTAGAAAGTTGGTTGAGCACAGAGAAAGAGAAAGTTGGTTGAGCATTCATGTATTGATTGTATTCACGCATATTATTCAAAAGCTCATCGATCAGCTATTCAATCAATAGGCGGAGGGTTCAATCAATGAAAGATTCAATCAATGACTGCTCCTCCAAAATTGCCCTTGTTTTACGGATCGAGTCGACACCCATCTGATGGAAATTTAGTGGCCATTAATTCACACCAAAAACCGATATCTAAAGCCACACGGTCGACAACAGATTTTGGCTTTTTAAGGGAGGATGTTAGGTATACCGGGGTGGTAGTCCACCACCCCTGCCACGTCATTAAAACGTCATTAAATGTGTAAGCAATTAGAAAAAAATTAAAATAATTAATTAAGCCAAGTTGATAGTCCACCCTAGTTAATTCTACCCCATGTCCCGATGCCATGTTTAACGCTAATCAATACAGTACTACTTCGTGTATATACGTACTCCGTAGTATCCCATCTCTTAGTCTTACTCTTTAGTAAAAGAAGCTTTTTTGTCATAAATGAGAAATATTGAAGGTTTAAAAAAGAAAATAAATACTCGTTATAAGAATTTAAATCTTACTCTTTAGTAAAAGAAGATTTTTTGTCATAAATGAGGTGAAATAAATGAGAAATATTGAAGATTTAAAAAAGAAAATAAATACTCTTTATAAGAATTTAAAAAGACTAAAAAGAAAATAAATAACATTTATAAGAAGTTAAAGAGACTAATTTTATAAGTACTAATACACATCTTACTCTTTAGTAAAAGAAGTTTTTTTGTCATAAATGCGGTGAAATAAATGAGAAATATTGAAGATTTAAAAAAGAAAATAAAAAATCTTTATAAGAATTTAAAAAGACTAAAAAGAAAATAAATAACATTTATAAGAAGTTAAAGAGACTAATTTTATAAGTACTAATACACATTCAAAAGAAGATAAAAAGTATAATGAAATATTGAAGATTTCAAACAGAAAATAAATAATCTTTATAAGAAATTAAATAGACTAAAAATAAAATAAAAAATCTATATAAGAAGTTAAATACACTAATTTTATAAGTATTAATTAAAACACATTCAAAAAAAAGATAAAAACAAACAGATCACTATCCTACTCTTTAGTAAAAGAAGTTTTTTGTCATAAATGTGGTGAAATAAATGAGAAATATTGAAGATTTCAAAAATAAAATAAATAACATTTATAAGAAGGTAAAGAGACTAATTTTATATAAGTACTAATACACATTCAAAAAAAGAAAAAAAAAGTATGATTAATGTAAATAAAAAAATTGTTACTATTTAAAAAAAAAAGTGTTTTAGTATAAATTATATATAAATTCATCAGAAATTTAAAATTTTAAAATATTAGTAATAAAGATGGTAGAAAAGTAAAAATTTTACGTTTGTATTTGAATTTAAGAAGAGTTTGATACATGAGTAGGAAATATAATAAGCTTATTACAAATACATTTTATGTGGTAACGTAAAGAATTTAAGATCATTTATTTAAAAAAAAATATTAGCTTAAATATATATATAAAATTCTTTGAGTAAAATATTGATAGACCCGTGCATAGCACGGGGTAGCCCACTAGTTAACAGTAAAAAAACACAAGGAATAATAATTTGGGTTCATTTTTAGATTATAATTTTAAGTACTTATACTACCTTCGTTTATTAATAAGTATCATTTGACTTATTTGTTAAGATATGGAGGATGTTTATATTTTTTTTGTTTTATTCAATAAAATACATTTCCTGTTTATATATTTTTGTTTTATTCAATAAAATACATTTACTTTTATGGTTACTCCCGATCTATTGAATATTTGAGATTATATATTATTTTTTTATTTATTACTCCGTGTGTGTATATATATATATAGGGACGGAGCCAGAAATTTATCGAATGGGGGACGAAGTTTTATACAAAATGTTGATTCACTATTCGATAGATTTTTTTAAGCGGTTGTAATTCACACCCAAAAAATTACTATATTCACCACAAATTTCGTTTAGTGATTTTTCACTATAATTCTTGCGTCTCTTATGGCGTAGACCTGCGCCTCCTATGGCGTAGGGTATTTTTATTTTTTGATACCCTGCCCCTCTTGAGTCATAGCCCTATGGATCAAGAGGCGCGGGGTTTTTGTTTTGTCGAATATATTTAAAAAGAATCATATATGATAAAATTTTAATTTTATTTAAATGTGCAAATATATTTAATTAGATTAATGTAGATTATTAATATATTGGTATCAATTGAGCAATTATAATAAAGAAAATAAAATTTATATAAATAATAATATAGATATATCTATCTATATCTATATTTTTTTTGAGCAACTATCTATATCTATATAAACTCTTAAAACATAAGAGTTTTTGCTTATGTGTCACATCTAGCTTAATCCTCTCATTTTTCCTTTTTCAATTGATTTTTACTTTTTTTTATAACAAATTAATGGTTTTAATTCAAAATATGAAATTAATATGTAACCTATATTTTTACACCCTTCTCTTAGGAATTTGTTCTTATAAGTTTAATTCAAAATATTAAACCAATATTTTATTTAATTGTATAGTATTAACTTAATTAATTATTAAGATTTTATTTAATTGAGCCACATGACAATTATTCCTTAATCATAGATTTAGTAACCAATTGAATTTATAATTCACATATTTATTCAATCTCTTGTTGGATGTTATTCATTTTGAACCATTCAATTGATGCATAATCCCAAAAAGCCATTTTAAAGCATATATCCTTACCAATATTCATTAACTAAGAGTTGTCGTGATTGTCAGTGTGAGTTTTTATGCATAATGGAAAGGATTCGGTTCTCTTTAGGTACACTACTTTTAATTTTTTTTTTGAAATTATATTAGTTTCATACCTTCTTTCCATATACAATACTGTATTAGATAACAAAAATTCAATACCTTCGAAAATAATATCCTTACCAATATTCGTAACAAAAATAAATCTTATTTATTCTTAGTGTAACTTCTTAGTATTTTGTTCAGGCTAATTAACTTGAAGATGATAGTCAAAGGAGAATATATTAATGTACATACAAGATCTTTTAATTTGTTATAATCGAAATAAATTTGGTGCTAACACCCAATTTATGAATTAATTTCTTCAAACGTACACAGTGGCGGATCTAGTATCTTAGAGCTAGGTGAGTGAAAAAATATTTACCATTGAAAAATGAAAGTTTAATAAAGCAAAATATAATTCTTATATACATATATATATAATAATAATAATAAATAATTTTATTTGTGAATATGCTCTATTGAAATTGTACTATGATCTCATGTCGGTTCGAAATGATCAATGGAGACGATAATGTATAAACTGAAAACCTGACTCTAGAATTTAGAAAATAGTCATTACTAAAAAGAGAGTTAACAGACAATAGGCATATGGGAAAACAGATTAATTAAAATTAATAAAAACTATGGCTAGAGAATTTGGAGTTAGTGAAAGTGGTTATTGGCTAAGTGCGGTAGTAATTAATTAATTAAATTAATTAAGGGATAGAAGAGTCTCAGTCTTAGTACAGTAGTAATAGAGCAAAGGTGTATGGGCTTCATCATGGGTGCGCTTAATTATGGAATTTATGGGCCAACAAAAATAAAATTAACCCAGCAAATTTTTTTTTTCAAACTACCCCAATTTTTTTTACCCGGCAATTGATGGGTTTGCTAACCCAACCATCCGCCACTGAACGTACACGAATCTATGTTAAATTCGATGACATGTATGGAGAACTTCAACTTAGCTAATGAATATATTATATATTATGAAAGGTTTAAGATACATTATGAAATGTTTAGGTAGCGAATATATTATGAAATATTGAAGATAAAATATTATGAAATATCTAGAGTTAAAATTTTATAAGTAATGATTTAACTTAGCTAATGAATTTATAATTAAGAACCCGTTGCAAAATCATTGTACGGCGGTGTTTGGTTGATTGATGAAAAGTGAGATTGCCTACGGTGGATCAGTAACAATAAAAGAGAATGAAGATAGGTTCATGCTGATAGATATATAATACATTACCAGTAATAACTTTCTAATAATGTTTTATTTGTGGGCACCCAAATGTGTTTATAAAGCAGGTTCAAATAAGTAAAACTACAATCTAAAATGAACCCAAATTATCATTGCTTGTTTTTTTTACTGTTATCCAAACTACGGATGGGGTATATAATTAATTAGGAATTTACTCCATATTTTATCGTTAACCAAACCTAAACTGAGTAGACTTAATTAGAGTGGAGTACTCAATGTAAAAGTAATGATTCAATTTGACTTAATTATATATTTTCAGTTTTTCTAATTGCTGACTCATTTAATTAAATAACATTTTTTTTAATGATGTGGCGGGGGTGGTGGACTACCAGGGTGGTAGTCCAAACATTCTCCCTTTTTAAGGCTTCATCTTTGAGTTTCAAGAACATGGGTACCTAAGAGATGTTACACCCTTCAAAAGTTTGGTACCACGTATCGATACAGTAAACAGTAATAAAAATTCAATTCTCGTAGTCCCGTGGATCAAATGTTACATCTTATGGTGTTAAATGTTAACAAATCTAAACCATTGATTGACCAGAAATGAAGGGGTTTGATTATTCATAATATATTATTTTAATATTAGAAAACTAAAAAAAAACCGTCCCCCTCTTTATACGTGCACGTGTAAGCCAAAACTAAAGAACTGGATTAATTAAATAATTTCATCCACAAAACCTAGCAGCCTTTCGCTTTTCATTTCCAATATATACTACAGATCAAGAGGGCAGGGCGAGACTAATCGATCACTGCCGCACAACCATCTTCTTCGTTGAATTGACATTCTATCAATGAAGTATCGTTTTCTTCTTCATTGAATGTACATTTGATCAACGAAGTATCGTTTTCTAATTAATCAACCGATCGATTGGGTAAGCAAAGTTCAAGGAGACGATGGAGGCCGATACCATCGACTTGATTTGCTTCCCTGTTGCAATTTTCTAATCCTTCTTATATAAAATTGAGAGTCTAGATTGCGGTGGTTTGGTCACATTCATAAGAGACACGTATCAGCCTCTAGCGCCTGTTCGTAGGTATGAGAGCTTGGAGCTATTTGTAGGGGAAGAGGTAGACCGAAGAAGAGTTAGATGAAGGTTATTTGGCGGGATTTAAATTTGCTGAACCTTTCAGAAGATACGACTTTGGATAGAGACCGCTGGAGGAGGGGCATTCGGGCTTCTGATTTTAAAAGTTTGGGATGGGTGTTGGGCCCTTTCGCTTATGCTTCTTTTCTGCCTTGCTCTACGCTTCCTATTACTGCATTGTCTATTATTTGACATGTTTCCATGTGATGCTTATGCCCTATTGCTTTGGGTCTATCGGAAACACTCTCTCAACTTGTTCGGGGAAAGAGTGCGTACGTAACCCCCCAGACCCTTTCTAATCGCGGATATACTGGGTTGTTGTTGTTGTTTGGGAAGCTTTATGTTTTCAGGTTATGTGTTGTAGGGCTTTAAGAATTTAATATTGAAGTGGCAAAAGAAAATTCACTTGGAATGTATTGTTTGTGTATTTTATAGTTTTTATGTCAATTGGGTAGTTTTGGATATTTGGTTGTATATGTAAATTTCTTTAATTATGTATATGTAAAAATTTGTATAATTAATTAAATTTGTGGATTTGGTTTCAGAAATAATGAGATTGGATGGTTTTTTAGCTTGGGCATTGAATTATCCTTATATTTATATTTTTTTTATAAAAAATATGAGACTTTTTAGCACGGGTATGATGAATACAGGCTAAAAAAGAAGTTTATTTTTAAAAATTTTCTGAAATAATTTAGCAACGGCACACTACCGTCGCTTTGCCGTGGCTAGTTGCTATCCACGGCTGTTGTCGTTGCTATGAACTTTTTGCCACTGCGGGTTTGACTACTCAGATGGCGGATTAAGACGTATTATATATCAAAACGAAGCTATCGATGAGAAGAGTACGTCTAGGTAGTTTGCCAAATGAGAAAGGCGCACATGACCCCCTAGCCCCCCCCCCCCCCCTCTGCTCCTGGGGCCAGTCACACTAATCGATGCTCTTGAACAGGGACGAGACCAAGATTTAAAAATGGAGTAGGCTGAAATCACCTTACGTAATAAATGAAATAATTGATATTAAAAAATAATGAAAAAAATTCACCTTATGTATTACGTCATAAAAAATCATTTATATCAAATAATAAAAAAAAATCATTGTATCTCAACTATACCAGAAAGAATATTATGAGCTGATTACTATAGCCCAGCCCATTAAACAAGGAAGAATAGCAAAAAATACCCAAAATTCATAGGACATTTGAAAATATGCCTTGTTTTTTACTTTATTGCAAAAATGCCTAATAAAATTACAAATGTGCCCAAAAGAAAAAAAATATGTGAAATAAATAAAAACAAAAAAAATGGATTTTCCTATTTTGTAAAATAAAAATGAAAAAAGAAATTTTTTTATAGAATTAATAAGATTTTATGGAAATGGAAAAAAAACAGATTTCCTGGAAATTAAAAAATAAATTCGGAAAAAGGACTAAAATTCGGAGTTTTTTTCTTTCAAAAAACATAATTTCGGAAAAAGAAATTTTGGCTGCGAAAACGTGTGAGTATATATCCCGACATGTCAAACAAATATCCTGTCGACATGTAAGTATCATCCTGTCAGCAACTGTTTTGTCATCCTGTCATGTCGATAAGAATACCCTATCGACGTAAGTTTTTTCCCCGTTATATTTCAGTTTGGTGCATAAGTTATTGGCTCTCAGAGCCAATAGCAGATAGGTCCAAGTTCTCTCACTTTATTGGCAACACCTTTTCATTCTTGCCATAGGATATGTGAATTTGACAATGAGATCCAGATTGCTTTTGTAACTAATTGTTGTTCTTCAATTCCTCTCTCAACACACACATGCACAACACAAAACACACACACACACAGTTGTTCGGTTGGAGATTAAGGTCCAAATTGCGTTTGACACTTGACTGGAACACACATACAACATGACAGGAAAATTAAAATACTATGACAAGGTATTAATATCAACACGACATGATGAAAAAAAAATATCTTGACAGGATGCTACTAAAATACAGACATAAAATTTTCATAAACATGTCAGGATACATAATAAAATGGATCCAACTTCAATCAAGCAATTGTCGTAGCCGTGAAGCGCACTCGGAATCCTGGTGTTTTGTTTGGTAGGGACCTCATTCACCACCGGTTTTGACACTTGACTGGAACACACCTACCACATGACAGGGAAATTAAAATACTATGACAAGGTAATCTTATCAACATGACAGGAAAACCCCCTAAAAATCTTGACATGATGCTACTAAAATAATCACATGAAATTTTCATAACTATGTCAGGATACGTAACAAAATAGAGCCAACTTCAATCAAGCAATTGTCATAGCCGTGAACCCGAAATCCTGGTCTTTTGTTCGGTTGGGACATCATTCACCATCGGTTTTGCAACAACAATCCGACAAGAAAAAAAAAATACTTTGACAGGATAATTTTAATCACATGTCAAGGATGAAAAAACCAATTTTGGCAGGATGTTAATAAAATACTGACAGGAAATATTTTTAAACATGTCAAGATACATAAATCATGAGTCGTAAAGGGAGTCCCACGAGTCGTGGAACTTCTCAGAATGTCACAAAACAGTGAGAATAGACCTTCACGACTCGTTAAGGGTCTACCACGAGTCGTGGGATTTCTCAGCAGCTCAAAAAAAAATCAGAACAACTTTTCACGACTCGTGAAGGTCTCCCCCGAGTCGTGGAACGTGACTTGAGCTCCATAGAGTGATTCAATTGATATGTTTGGTCCAAGAACCGTCTCTTCTGCTTGTCTGTCCATCCTTGTCTATGAATCATGGTCTTTTGATCGGTTGGGATATCATTCATCTTTTTTTAGCACTTGACAGGATATCACCCTATAACGTGACGGGAATTTTTTTTTTACATCGATAGGGTATTCTTATCGGCATGACAGGATGACAAAACAATTGCTGACAGGATGGTACTTACATGTCGACAGGATATTTGTTTTACATGTCAGGATATATACTCACACGTTTTTTCAACCAAAAATTCTTTTTCCGAAATTATGTTTTTTGAAAAAAAAAACTCCGAATTTTAGTCCCTTTTCCGAATTTATTTTTTAATTTCCAGAAAATCTGTTTTTTTCCCATTTCCAGAAAATCTTATTAATTCTATAAAAAAAAAATCCGAAAATATTTTTTTTATTTCCGAAAATCTGTTTTTTTTTTCCAATTTCTCAAAATCTTTTTTGTTTTTCTGAAATTCTTTTTTTTCAAAAAAAAGAATCCAAATTTATGTTTTTTTCCCATTTTCCAGAATTCTTTTTTTTTTTTAGATTTTAAAATCATATTTTTTGTATTTTCCAAAAATATATGTTTTTTTTAATATCCGAAAATCATATTTCTTAATTTTTAATTTCAGAAAATACTAATTATATATATTTATTTTAATTTAAAAAATGCTTAAACACACAATACTTTTATTGCAAATATGCCTAAATAGGCATTCTTTGCAATTTGGTCGAACTAGGGGTACTTTTGTAACCCTTTTTTCTGGGTAGGGTATATTCGCAAATTCGCCTTAAAACAAATGACCTTACGTGATAAATTTTCGAATACTGGTCAAATGGGTGTATTAAACATGCTAAAACCAACTGAGCTATTGTGACTTTTTGTTAAAATTTTACCATAAAAATTTAAGTTCTAACATTTTGGGGTGGGCTGCAGCAAAGCAAAGCCCAGCCCACTCCTAAATCCGTATCTGCCCTTGAATCGGATCGAGTCGAGACCCATGTGATGAAAGTTTTGGGGCAATTCACACAAAAATCCGATATATAAAGCAACACGACAAGAGATTTAATTTCGATTTTAGAGGCTTAATCTTTGAGTTTGAAGAACATGAGTACATAAGAGATCTTATGTATGAATACACCCTTCAAAATTGTGTTTTTTTATATAAAAAGGGCAATATACACACGTGCGCACACACAGATGATAGATCACATGTACTCACCTTTTAACGTGTATTATGTGAACACATCATATCCATTGATTTAAAGGAATTGTAAAATTAAAGCACTTTATACCAACGACATTGAGGTTGAACCACAAGAAGAAATGAAAATTTTCATATCAATTACATAATTTGAAGTCAACCATATACTCCCTCCGTATCGCAGTACTTGTAGTTTTAGAGTCGTAAAGTTGTATCAAAAAACTTGTTATTTTAGCTATAATCATTATCTTTAGGAAAAATGATTAAAAATAATACGAACTATCAGTCATGAATCGATAATAATACGAACTTTAAAAACTACCAAAAATAATACGAACTATATAGTCATGAACGAATATTAATACAAACTTTAAAAACTACCAAAAATAATACGAACTATTTCACATTGGACCAATTTTGATACGAAAAAAATTCCGGTCAATTTTTCGGCCAAATGTTGACGTGGTAATCAAACGTTCGACAATTTAACGACGTTGCATCACATCGTTAAGCGTTCAATGTATTTTTTGTGAAAAACGTCAAATTTGAGTGCAAATTAGATGAATAAATTAACCTTATAATCCAGTTTGTATAGATAATTACCTTTTATTTTCAAACATTTTAATTATGCATTTAATAATATGATGTCATGTCATTAAATTTTCGAACATTTAGTTGACACATTGAAAAATTAACCGAAAAATTGATCAGAATTTTTTTCGTATCAAAATTGGTAAAATGTGAAATAGTTCGTATTATTTTTTGTAGTTTTTAAAGTTCATATTAATATTGGTCCATGGTTGATAGTTCGTATTATTTTTGGTAGTTTTTAATGTTCGTATTAATATTGGTTCATGGCCGATAGTTCATATTATTTTTGGTCATTTTTCTTTATCTTTATAGGTAATGATTGCTCTTTTTATAAGTTATAATTGCTACTTTTAAGTACTTTAACCTATAAAAGTAAAGTAAATATAGGTTTTGTTAATAAGTGTGTATAGAGCTAAAACAACAAGTATTGCGAGACGAAGAGAGTATTTTTTTAGGTTAAAAAATTTATTTAATTATGAATAAACAATCCTATAATATAATACCATAAATAATAAATATTCTATCAATACTCCATCCGATTTTTAATATAAGACATTTGACTTTTGTTCACGTAATTTAAGGAGCTAAAAACTACTATATGAAATATTGATTTTTTTAATTAATTATTTTACATTGTAATACTTATTAATAATAAGTATTATAATGTAAAAAATTTAATTAAAAAAACCTATAAAATTTTATACATAGTATAGTTTTGGCTCCTTAAACAAAGCGCACAACAGTCAAATATCTTATATTTACCATCGGAGTTTTAATTTATTAAAACTACTTTGATTATCTAAAATAAAATAAAAAAACTAAGATTTCATTGGTCCGGTACAAAATAGTGAACCATCATTTACATTTTATTAAATAAAGGCGAAACTAATTAAAATAACCCGACCTTTAAGGGTGTGTTAAAAATATATCTCAACCTTTCAAATGTAAGATAAATATCCTGACCTTTAAGGATATGTTAAAAATATATCCCTACCTTTCAAATGTAAGATAAATATATCAACCTTTATAAGTGATGTTCAAATAATATATAAAATAATTCTCTACCAAAAAAAAACTAACATGGCATACATATGTGGCAAACTAAATTAATAAAAAAATAAATTTTAAAAAAATATATAAAAAATTAATAGAAGGGTTTAAGAAAACAAGTTTTTTCATTTATTATTTTAAAAAAAAATTCAAGACACTTTATTAATATTTCAATTTTCCATATGATTCTTCTTTATTCAATTGTTCCATTTTTTTTACATAATTTATTTACTAAAATTCTAACCATTCTTCTTTCTATTTTAAATTTTCATCAAAAATGCGAAATTAGTTAAATGGTCCGTTATACGAATATGGGTGTTATCCCTCAAATATAAAAATAATCTAAACAAAATATTAAACACTTGTAAATATATCATTTTTTATATATATATATTTATATTTTATTAATTTATTTCTTTCCCTTGATAAAAAAAAAGAAAAGAAATGGTTTAATAAAACAAGGTTTTTAATATAGAGTTATAAGAAAATAGTGTGTATAAAATATAAAAGATGAAAGATATGTAAAACTATAATTTTTTTATATATATTTTTTAAAGTTTTTTTTATTAATTTTTTTTTGACATATATGCATGTCCTGTTAGCTTTTTTTTTGTACAAATTTTTTTGAGATATTATTTTAACATTAAATATAAAGGTCGAAATATTTATATTACATTTGAAAAGTTGAGATATATTTTTAACACCCCTTTAAACGTCGGGATATTTATCTTACACTTTGAAAGGTTGTGATATATTTTTAACATACCCTTAAAGGTCGGGTTATTTTAATTAGTTTCGCCTTAAATAAATAAATAATCGGCCATGATTTCAAGTCCCATGTGAATTTATTACCCCTCTCAATTATTTATATATAAATAGTGATGAATTCATGCCTTAAAATCATATCTACAAGTCACTGGAAATCTGATAGGTAGTGAGAAAAACACAAATTGGAGGGCAGCTTAGAAGAGCACAAGGAGGAGGAGGATGAGAGATTAGAATTCAAGGGCCTTCTTCAAAGCAATGCCCTCTTCCAGGTCCATCGGCATTTCCATCTTTCTCAATAGGCACATAATTAAAATTAACCACAACTTGAATTCATATATGTGTTAATTTTTTATTTATTTATTTACAGTATATCTTGGACACCAGCGTCTACCCTGTAGAGCCGGCGTCGTTGAAGGAGCTTCGCAAGATCACTGCCAAACACCCAATGTTAGTTTTTATTTACAGTATATCTTGGGTGGTCACAGTTTCTCAACCCATCAAAATCATAAAATTGGCTGGCAATTTCAAAAATTACGAGGCTATTTATGGTGACGGTTTTGAAAATCGTCACCATAAATGCCTGTATCCCTTGACAGATAATTTTTATGGCGATGGTTTTGAAAACCGTCGCCATAATTTTTACGGTTTTGGAAATCTTGATCAGTACCATGTAAATAGCGATATTTTCACTAATATAAAAAAAAAGTTGATATTTTATAAAAGTAAACGAATAGATGAGTATATTGCATTGATAGGAGTAGGATGAGTACAACGCCGGATCAAGGGCAGTTCTTGATGATGATACTTAAGCTCATCAACGCAAAGAAAACTATGGAGATCGGCGTATTCACTGGCTACTCTCTCCTTGCTACCGCCCTCGCCCTCCCCGACGATGGCCAGATTTTGGCGATGGACATTAAAAGAGAGGCATATGAAATGGGCTTGCCTGTGATTAAGAAAGCAGGAGTTGCCCATAAGATAGATTTCAGAGAAGGCCCTGCTTTGCCCCTCCTTGATCAGCTGATTGCAGATGTAAGTATACTTTAACCTTCCATATACAATCAAGTTACTCATAGCCTCATAGGATTGTTTTGATTAGTTGGATTAATTTTTTTATATGAAAAATCAATTTTCTAATTAATTAATTAATTAATTAGAAAAGCAATCGATGGAAAAGCAATCGACGGCTGAGTCGATCTGAAATTCCATCTCCTAGACTCCTAGTTCCTAATTTTATTTTATTTTATTTTTTGGAGGATCAATACTTTTGTTTTATTGAGAAATAAAATAAGAATTTATTATGGTATAATAAAATTATGAATATATGAATTAGTTATATCTAATTATTAAAAAAATTACAGGAGAAAAATCATGGAACGTATGATTTCATATACGTGGACGCAGACAAAAAAAACTACTGGAACTACCACACGAGGGTAGTCGATCTGATAAAGGTGGGAGGGGTGATCTGCTACGACAACACCTTGTTGGCGGGCACTGTGGCCGCACCCCCTGATGCCCCACTCGATAACGATTACCTTGCCTACCATAGGGGATTCGTTGTGGAGTTCAACAAGTCCATCGTCGCCGATCCAAGGGTCGACGGTTGCCTGCTCCCTGTCGGAGATGGAGTTAACCTGTGCCGCCGCATCACCTGATTATATCAGTCTTCTCTATCGTTGGACGGTCAAATAATAAGGATATATATGCAAGATCCATTAATTTTCGACTGATCAGGGCCCGCTCTTAGATTGGGTCCGCATTTCAAGAGCTTTCATCAAAAACAAAGTCAGATTTAACGTTAATTTACGGTGTATATGGTGTGCGTGAAAATAAATCAGAATATAAAGATATTATGATTTATTAAAGATAAATAGAGTGATTAATGTTGGTCCAATTTTAAGACCAATATAAAATCAACAAACCTAAAAAACAATATCACTTTCTTAATAGGAGGCAAATGTATGCCGACCCATGTAATATTCTAATCTCTTTGCCACTTATATTAGATTAAAACATTTCCTTAAGACAATTAATTAATTAATTAATCCCGATCTAATCTAATCACCAAAAGAACCCGCTGATGTGGACTAGTGGGAGTGCTTATATGGAATTTTTTTTAATTAAAAAGACATATAGCAAGATATAGACTAGTGGGAGTGCTTATATGTTTTTTTTTTAAATTAAAAGACATAAAAGATGTGCCAAAATTATGAAACTAGCTAGGTTCCAATTTTATTCGTTATTTCATGTAATTCCAAATCAAAGATAATTGTGACAAATATAACATTTACAAATTAAAATTTGGTACTAGTTATTTTAATTTGCAAATGCTATATTTGTCACAATTATCTTTGATTTGGAATTACATGAAATAACGAATAAAATTGAAACCTAGCTAGTTTCATAATTTGGGCACATCTTTTATGTCTTATAATATTTTTTTAACAAAAATTCATGCAAGCATTCCCACTAATTCATATCTCGCTATATGCCTTTTTAATTAAAAAAATTTCATGTACTCCCCACTAGTCCACATTAGCGAGATATGGGGTATGTGCCACATGCCGCAACTAAACCCCAAAGTTTGTGATTATTTTTGTATTTTGTTAAGTTTGTGCCACTGAGTGCAACCACCCATAAAGTTCGTGCTATTTTATGCAATTTGCCATAAATAATAATAATAATAATAATAATAATAATAATAGATTTTTTTATTTGAAAGAAAAAAGGAATAGATAAAGAAAAAGGTAAGCAGTGAGCCCGGGACGGGGCTCACTAATAATTTCCTGAAAAAGTGAAAAGCTGGGTTGTGGCTCATAAGTTGATGTGGCAGTTAAAAAATAAACAGTGAGTCCGGTTCCGGGCTCACTGATAAATATGCTCTCAGCTTCTTCAGGCTGACGCCGCCACACGCCACGTCAACCGGCAACATCGCCCCGAGCCTCCATTTACCCAACCCGATCCCGACCTTCGTTTTCACCTCCTCTCCTTTCTAACTTCGGATTTCAATTTTGAAATGGAATAGAATGTTATTGGGCCTAATTGTTTTCAAAAAAACAAAAATCAAAGATTTGGGCCTGTCTTCCAATGATTCGGTTTTGGGCCAGTTTAATTGATTTTAAAAGAAAATGAGGCTTTGGGCCTAATGAAAAGGAGGGGTCGGTTGTGAAGCTTGATAAAATAAGGGTGGTTTTTCGGTAATTTAACTAAGGGGCTAAGTTTTATTAAATAAAATGGTTAGGACTATTTTTATAAAATATTATATTAAGAGTATTTGAAAATAAATAAATAATGGCCTTGTAAAAATAAGGGGATTCAAAATATATTATCGGATTTAATCGAAAAAGGATTTTGGTGAACATTTTTCAAGGTCGGAATTTCTAACTATTTGACTCGGAATTCAAAACGGTTTTCGGGAATAACTTATAGATTATGTGATCGATGACTAACTAGCATGATGATATGATTGATTGACTAATAGTATGTTTTGTGTGGACTAATGGCATGATTGGTTGACTAATAGCATGATGAGATGTTAAGTTATGTATCGTTTGTCTTATCGCTTATGAGCTATGATGAAAATGATGAACTTTTGAAATATATGACTATGCGGATATATGATTATGAGCATATAAATGTGGCTGAATGGAATGACGAGAATGATGTGATCTTACGGGATGTGGTGATATGATGAATGGTTGAACTAGATGGAATGATGATTTCGATGCGTTATGATGCTATTGAATGACGTGTGCTTTGAATGATTGAGTGGTTAGCTATAGACTTATATATGTGCTCTGATATGTATCTAGGTGATACATTGTGATTATGATTGATGTGTGCCGGATCTTCCATTGTGATGTTCTACATAGCCAGATAAGTCTCTTTGGAGCTTACTCAGATTGAAATAGAGATATTTCCTGCTTTAGGTGCATGATATACTAGGTGCTTGCATTCATGATCAGCGTTAAATCGCAGCGTTTTGATTAATGAAAACCCTAGAACTTATTTATTTCTTTCATGGCCGACTTTGATATTTAAGGCCACTTTTAGTTATTTTTCAGAACTTCTATTCTATTCTATTCATTAGACGCTTTAGAGATTTTGAGCGATGTCTTCCATGAGGAACTAAACTCATCTATTCTGCCTGCAATTTGAAGCTTTATTTGGATTGATTGTGAGTTTCTAATTCTCGTTCCTTGTTTCCTATATTTGAATGCTTCAACTTCTTTGTGCTTGATTGTTTATTGTTTTGTTCTATCTTGTCTGGTCAACTTGTTAGATCAATTCAATTGCTAAGGTTTTGTAGATTCCTGATTGTGAACCTTAACCTAAGTGGCAAACTTATTCCTTTAGGGCTGATTGAACTAATTGAATGAGTAGGAAGTTGAATGTGTTGTTAAATCCTTTTTTAGGGACTGCAAATACCTTGGCTAATCTCTGAACTTAAAGCTATCAATTGGGTTAAATCCTTCTTTAGGGACTGTTCGATTGATAAGGGTTTCTAGGACTGATTGGACTAGTAACTATATTAGGTCGGGACAAGGGCATTCATAGGAAACTGAATAGGACGAGAAGAAGTTACAAGGATCGCTTCAATCCAATAAAGTGGAAAATTGTAGGTAGAATTGCTTCTCCTAAATTGTCTAAAACAAATTCCTTTACTTTGTTTTCTTTACTTCGCTTTGATAAAAGGCGAAACTTTCACATAAAAACCCCCAAACTGGTTACTTTGATTGACACCTGAATTACACTCGAGTTATAATTTTCCCTGTGGATCGACCTCTTGCTTATTGCTATACTTGCTATAGGTTTGAGTTTTCTTTGGCGGAATCAACGACAGGTTTCCCCTCCGTCATCCACCATGGGAGAAGGTCCAAAGGTGCAAGCTTGATGGGTCGTTCGTTCTTAGATCCGTTTAGCAGTTTGACAGCTTTTTGACGTCTCGGTAAAATGAGTCGTACGGATTCAATATTAATCGGATTGGATCGTGCCATACCTTGTCGGAACGAGGACGAAGAGATCTACAACTTTGTTGTTGAAGGTTTTTCTAGATTCGACCTAGAGCTTGGCCGAAAATCACATTCTTTGAAGCTGTCACTGTTTTGACGGGAATTTATTCTAAGTGTTGGAACCATCTTTGTTGCTATTTTTAGAGACCTTATTTACTTATGTTATTTTAGGTAATTTAGGGTTTTATTTCAATTTATATTTTATTTATTATTTTTATCAAAAATCAGCCCTAGGGTTATTATATTAAGCGGTTGATTCATCCATTGTAGGGAGACGTACAATTTTATTGAAATTTCTCTCTTTTTGTGTGGAACACAAGAGTGAAAGTCAATCGATTCGTAGCGTGGCTCATCGATTGCAAATTGGTTCTTGATCTAACTTGGTTTGTTTTAAGTTCATCAACCTCGCGAGAGCTTGGTGATCCTGGTAATCACAAGTCCCCTCCTTGTGCCTCCAAGTTGTCCGCTTGGTTGTGTAAGGTTGTAGAGGCGGGCTTTATAGTCGTTGGTATTTGGTTCCTACCCTATTAGGAGGCATGGGGTCTTTGCCTCGTTCTATTTTAGTTCGAATCAGTCCACTATCGGTCGTGTCTTTACTATCAATTTCGAGTCTTTATTCTTGTTCATCGAGTCTTTGCTTCCGTTCTTGTTATTTCTAGTTTGATTGTCGAAGATCGGGCCATCCTACGGCTAATCCCGTATCAAATTGGCATCAGAGCTTTGGTTTCCGACATCAAAAGTTGTGTCTTTTCATTCTTAAACACAAAACTACAAAAAAAAATAGAGTCTTTCTTGTTCTTGGTTTTTACTTCTTGAATTCTTGAATTTGATTATTACTAACCTCTTGTTTGTGATTATATGTGGTTGCTAGCCCTAAAAACACCTAGCTGAGACCCCTGCTTGCAGTCGACCAACCTTTGGCACACACTTACTTGTGCTTCTTCATAGTTGACGACACCAAGCCCTTTGCTAGACAAGTTGGCCGAATTCCACACACATAAAACCCTAGTTTGTCTATCTTGTTCCATCTTTTGTTTTATCTATTTAATTGCCTTATTTAATTTCTGATTTTGTGGTAGATTAATTCATATATCTATCATAAATTGTAAAAGGCTTTAGATAGATATACTTACCAAAGTTAGACAAACCCTCACCTATATATATTTCATAAGGGCTACATATTTTATTTTTCTTTCACCTTAGCTTATAATTTTCGAGAGTCCTTTATTTCATTGTTAGTTTTCTTGCATTAGTCAAAAAAAAAAAAAACAGTTCGAAAATTGTCAAAAAAAAAAAGTGACATTCAAGCTTTGACCTAGGAGGATAAAATTCACTATAGAATACTGCAATTAGACATCATGTAATTTAAGTCTGTTAAACAATTAACAGATGTTAAATTATTCAATTACATTAACTTTTTTTATTATGATGTGTAAAACAGTTTACACAATGGTCAGCTAGAGGGACAGATGTTAAATTCTATGTTATGGAAAAAGCAAGATGCGCGCAATTAGGGAAATATGGGCGCGGGATGAAAAATTTGGAAAAAAATGGAAGCGGGCTTTGGAGGCAAGGTTATCTCTTGAAATGTTTTTTTGAACTTCCCCTTTTCAAAGCACTCCCAACACTTAAATAAAATTCCAACCCACTTTTCAGCTTTTTAAAATTTCAAAAATTTCGCGAGGTACCCCTGAGGCATTGCAATTTTCGTGAGGTATTGAACAAGTAAAAATAGTTTTCCTTGATAAGTTTATATTCTTTAATATTATACTAAAAAGAGGAACAAGTAAAAAAAATAAACTTATGAAATTATAGCAGCAAGAAAGAAAAAAAGCATAATTTACAACATATGAAAGAAAAAAAAGATGTACCATTAGATCTCCCCTAACACCAGCCTCTTCAACTGCTTCCCTTGCAGCAACTTCCTCTTCTACTCTCCTTTGCAACCTTATCCAAAAAAAAAATTGGAAATTAAAATACTTCACCTTTTGATCAACAAGACCACACATTCGAAATAAATATACTTCACCTTTTACCTTGTGAAGTAGATAAATCTCATGGTGGTGGGCATTCCAAATGGCACTTTCGCCCTCTGCTTCTCAGGCTTGCCAAAACCATCGCCACCTAGACCATACCCTTCTTCCTGCTCATTGCGAGTTTATGCTCACCTGGATGTAAGGCAATCGAAAGGCGATTCAGTCCCCATTGGTGATCCATCAGTTTATGAGACTGGATAGGTGATGGGTAAGAGGAGGATACTAAATACTTGGGCACAGTCCATGTCGAATGCAATTGGGCTAAATCAGATGGTATAATATGCACAACATACAATGTTTGTAAATGGTGATCTTCTGTGTTAGAAATTTAGAACTCAATAAAAAAAGGTTATATTCCATGAGTGTGATGGAATCAATAGAAAATCAATGAAATTACAGGATGAATAATGAGTGAACTAAACCCTAAACCTCACACTCAAATTTTAAACCATAGTACCCAGATTAGTTCATTGTAATAAGAATTGCAAAATCAGAATCTGTCAGACAAAATCAAAACTCAAAACCTCCACTCACAATGAGCATTTCACATATTGAAACCCCAAATTCGAAACTGAATTCAATAATTTACCAACCCCCAATTCGAATTTCAGACAGAGAAACCCTAATTTGTGAAAAGAGGTTTGAAATAAGAAACATACTTGGCACCTCCACGGCTCCACCACTGACACCTCTCCGCAGCAGGAGCTTCTTCTCCTCCACCTCCGGTCGCCGGCCGAGGCAATGGCCCGCCACCGCCTTTGCTCTCAGGCACAACGCCTCCCACCTCTCCTCCCATGACAACCCTTCACAGCAGCAGCGACCGCCCTTCTTCGGTTGCAGCAGCGACGACATGGCCTTCGAGCACCGGATCCGAGCAGGCGAGCATCAACTTCTCCTCCTGGCGGCAGTGCTGGTCTTCTTCGATTTGTCTCCCTCGCTTCGCTCTCTCATCTCTCGTCTCGGTCGTGCGTGTTGTTCTCTTTCTCTGGCTTTCTTTCTTTCTTCTATTTTTTTAATTGCAAACTAACGGAAGAAAAAAAACTGTTAGATTTAACCCAAAAGAGCATGAGGTGAAAACAAAGAAAACTACAGGGGTACCACGCGAAATATGCAAAAGAGTTGTATACCTCGTGAAAATTGCAATACCTCAGGGTACCTCGCGGAATTTCCGTTAAAATTTCTATCTTTATCCTCTCTCTAATTTTTGTCACCTCACATTCATCCTCGTTCTCTCTTCTCTCCACACCCGAGCCCCCAAATCCCCAACCCAATCTTTACCTTTCTCTAGATCCGACCGTGCTCTAGCTAGCTCCGGCGACCCTCCTCCTTGGGCCAGTGCTTTCTTCTTCCTCCGGCCGTCAGCTCTCTGAAGCCCATTCCGACGACTTGGCTGTAAAGGCCCAGATTTTAAAATAATAAATTTTAATAAATAATAAAATAAAATTTTGGAAATTCGGATATTTGAAAATCCGGGCCTTTACAGCCATCTTCGCCTTTTTGGAAATTCGGATATTTGAAAAATTCGGATATTTGAAAATCCCCATCTTCGCCTTAAAAATCGTATTTTAAAATTCTTCAAGCGGATTCCGACCTAAAATAAAATTTTGGAAATTAACTTGACTTGGCAACAACCTTTTCGGGTTTTAAAAATCAAATTCATCGAGCGAGCGGGTTTCGGGTTTTAATTCCGGGTATTCAAATCTTGCTTTTAGACCACCTCCCTTTGTCTTTTCTCCTCTCCTCATTTCCGGATTTCAATAAAACAATCAGCTTTTCCCATCCCAATTTGGTGTACAATCCCCCTTCTCTTTTACCTCTACCAAAGTGTTGACCCTCCATCTTTGGCAAGCTGCCAAACAAGATCCCACATCAACCTGCTGCAACCTCTCTTTTCTGTTTGATTCCCATCAGTCCCCTCTTCACCTTGAACCCAATCCCTCCTCAGCTCAGATTTTATTTTGTTCAAACACAAAAACTCAGATTTTATTTTGTTTCAAACACAAAAATTCCCATTATTCATTCACCATTCAAACCCCAAGACCCCTGTCTCCTTCAATTTCTTTTCCTGTTCTCACCAAACCCAAACGCAGCCTCCCTCTGTTTTCGAAATCCCAACGAGCTGAGTGCACAGCTCCGCCTTCTTCGAGTCCTCCGAGTCTGAGCAGCAGCACCTCCGCTAGGAGCCCTCCGACGTCGGAAGCCCAGGAGCAGCAGCCGACGGCCGAGCCCTCCTTGCTCCTCTATCTCCCCTGTTTTCCTCCCAACCCCTTCGGTAAGGCTTCTTCCTCCTCCTTTCTCCCTAAAATGGTGTAAAAGCCGCACCTTTATGCTCTTTCCGTCCTCCCTAGGCCAAGAAAGGGCACCTCGAGCCTCCGATGAGTCTGACCGAGTTCCGACGAGCGTTCTCCGACAAGCTTTGAACCCCTCGGTGAGCACCTACTTTTCCATCCTTCTTATTCGCTTCCTGGGTGTTTTCTTTTCCGTCCTTTGTTCGAGCTAACTGCGAGAGTGGAGTGAGAGTGGTCGGAGAGAGGTGCGGTGAGTGTCCGGCGAGATCGAGGGCGTGAGTGATGGGAAAGCGAGGGCGAATCTGGGAGGGAGAGAGAGATCTGAAGGTATCGAGATGCTGACGGGAGCGAGAGGCCGAGAGCGAGCGAACTGGTGGGAAGCAGACGGAAGGGAGTCGAGGAAGCGCCGGCATTGGGTTTCTCCCTTCGAAATCGCTGAGGCGGAATGAAACTGGAGGAAGAAGACGATGCTCAGGCCCTCGGTTCACTACTTTCTTCCCCCTTTTCTTTTCTAAACCGGGTTCATCTTTTCACACAAAATGGATCCGGTTCACTAATCCAGATCTGAGAGTTGTAGGCTTTTGGGCCGGGCCGGATCCTTTTCCTTCAGATTGGGCTTCTGTGTGGGCGGGTTTGGGCCTGATTCTATCTTTGGGTTGCAGATTGTTGTTATCATTATTATATGTGGGTTCTATAGTACTATATGTTATGTTATATAAATTCCGTTATATGCATTTATTTAAGATTGAATTATTTTTGAAATATTATTATTATATTTTATTGTGAGTTTATGATAAATATATATATTCCCAAAATTATTATTATAAAATACTTTAAAAGAGACATTATTTGAAATATGTATTTTGTGGGGTTTTAAATGGTGACCTTAGGAAATTTGAAATGGATTATGGGTTTTGATTTATAAATATGATTTGTGAAAATAGGATTATTTTGATAATTAAATGTAAAATGCCGGAATTATTTCTATATTATGATTTTGAGAGATTGGTATTAAGGTTAAATGTTTAATGTCGTGATTTGACTAAGTACGGTTTTAAAAGAATTGTTGATTTTCTGAGTTGACTTAACTTGGGATTTAAGAGTTTGGAAAATATGGTTTGTACGATTTTATCAATGGTTTTGATTGGAAATGAAATGATTTTGGTTGATGTTGATCATATCAGAAAGGTTTTGGAAAAACGGTTTCACTATCGGTTGGTTTTGAGTATGTTGGGAACTTGGGTTTCGTATGTATGAATATCGGTCTGGTAGCTTATGGAATTGACTTGATGATAGGTGTGTATTGCTTTTGGACTTGCATTGGGCCCTTGCTTGTATTATCCTGTTGTTCTGCATTTTCAGGTAAGTTCCCTAGGGGGCTTACTCAGGTTGGACATTCATGCCTGTTGTTGCATTTTATGTTAGGTGTTGCATATGCATAAAAGCATGCCATGTAGTATCATGTTTAGGTTGCACTAATTGATTGAGCATCTGTTTACTTTATGCGTTTGAAACAGAACGGCCGTTATCTGTGATAGTCCTAGAGTCTTTTCTAGGGTCATAGGGTAGCCCAGCCTCATCGGGTACCCTGAGTCAATCGAGTCATGAACTTCCTTATATTATGATATGCCTGCGGGCTTTATTGTGGAGCGGGTTAGGCATGCGTGCCGCCCGATTATGATGGAATGCATTCACGAGCTGGCCAGTCTCCGCCCTATCGGAAGGGGGTGGAGGTAGGAGAGGGATATGCCACTTGGCATTGTCTTGGGCCCTTTACAGTATTTCTGCACATTATTATACCTAGGGGCATGCTAGTGTGTTTGACTTTCGTACTGCATTAGAGCATCTTTATTAGGTATAGCACATACTATGTGGCCTCAGCGAGGACTGTCGGTCCCGCATGAGTGGCTCGATCTGACTCCTTTCCCCGTTCTTTTTTTTAAGGTATTTTCCGCAGATTTTGAGTACTCGATGTCTATATGGCGGGGTTTTCTTTTGGCGAACTGAAGAACCTGACTAATTCTCTAACTTAGCATAAGTGGTAATCATTCACTTACGTTTTGGTTTTGACCCGGCTCTGCCGTGACACTTTGTATCTTAACTTTGTTCCCACTTTACTTTCATTTGAACTGAATTTCGCGACATAGTCTTAGGACAGGTTAAGGGTACCCAATGACCTTTCGAGGTTTTTAGGGTTTGAAATCCCTCCTTCTACTAATCTTAAATAAGCTTGAAACCTCGACCCGTACCTGGATTGCAAGATCCGAACAAGGGTTTTCATCCCTTGAAACGTAACCCGGAAATCATAATTCTGGGCCGTTACATTGGCCGCTACGAAAATAGATTGGGGCTGAAGAACCCTAAATCGCCGACTCCTTTGGTATCATGCCTCCTTCTCAGCTCTCTATTATTTCGGCAATATGGATTCCTTCCTCCTAGTCCGACCTCCTTCTCTTGGCTTTGGTCTCGTTCTCCCTTCGCCGCCTCCATGCTTCTGTCACTGTTTTCAACCCTAACAGGCCAACATTCTCTCTTGTGAAAACCCAATCAATGCTCTTTTTTTTGTTTTGCCTTCAATTTTTGTACAAATCTATATTTATAATGTTCTCAAGGTTTCTTTGTCTTTCATTTTGTCTCTGAATTTTTAGGGGTTCCGCCATGGATGCCAAGCATCAGATCCTGGTGAAGCTCCAACAAAATCGAGACCCTTTTTTATCCAACAAGGCTAGATCTAGGAGAAAAGAAAAGCTCAGAAGGGTTTTGTTTTGGCGAAACCCCGCTCTGATTTGGAAAATATACATAAACCTTGCTCATAGGGTTTTCTCTACCATCGAAGCGGCATTGTGCTTTGAAGGGCCAAACCTAAGAGATCCTTCAATCGACTGTCATCAACGCAGAGAAAATGGGACACTCCAACGTCTAGAACTTGCACCCCAAGAGTTATGGCCTAGGCTCTCGCACTTGGTGATTTGTCTCTTTCTTCACCATCTTTGTTCATTGTTGATCGTCTGTAATTTTGAAATTGAACATTGATTCTATTGAGTTTGGAAAACTGATTATCTGATCGATTGACAGACGTGTGTGCGGTAACTCCCACGGTTTGATTCACAACTACGGGCTCATGTGCTGCAGGCAATGCTTCCACAGCAATGCCAAGGAGATTGGCTTCATCAAGGTTGAATTTTCTCCCTCTCATCTTAACTATAAAAATTTGTAAGAGATATATCATTTTCAGTATCTTCTCAATCAATTTTCAAGTTTATAATTGGCTTTGACTAATGGTTTGAAAGTTTACCTTTTTTTTATAAATTTGTTCGAGATATAATTGGCTTTGGCCAATGCGTTTATTGGATCTGCATTGATCAACCTTTTCTAGGGTATATATATAATGGTATTGATGAGTATTGCATTGATTTATTATGATAAGTTGGGGAGCTAAGCACTCTTGTTGGAATCAGTTTGAGGTCAAAATTTTTGTAGGATAGGCAAATGTGTATAAATATCACAAAGGGTCAAGTGGGACAATGCATAAGGACTTGCCAAATACATTAGTAGCTCCTCTCCTCCAAGTAACCAGAACTTATAACACTAAAAATTCTCCCAATTTCTAGTGTTCAGATTCTCTTCTAAATAGCCCAAATTCCTTGGTGATTTTTTCTTGATCATTTAGAATTTGTCAGTTCTATTTAGGCAACATTTTGACATGGATTCTTATAAGTTTTTTCTGGGTATTTGTATGGCATTCACATATTTGTACCTTTTTCATTTCAAGGGGTTCCTAGTTCATAGTTCTTGAGCAAGAAAGGGACAATATGTTTAAGTTTAATGCTTTTTAAATTATTGATATGCTCGTTCTCAACACTTAAATTACTGAGATTTTTTTTTATCATGTATTGCAATTTGGATAACTACGACACAAGCATGAAATAACTGAATTTTTTCCATGTATTGCAGTGCACAAAGATTGCATGCTCTAGGTGATGAATCTAAACTACTTCCACTTTGGAGACAAGTGAGCTGAATCTAATTATGAATCTAATTCAATAAAAAAAAGTTTATTTTCATAAGCATTTATCCCTCTCCCTCCAAAAACTGCTATTGATGTGAGTGGAATAATGACACTTCTTAGCCGTGTTTTTTATACAATTCCCAATATTATAATGTATTTCTCCCTTAGTGGGAAATGGCTGGTGAAACTTTTATATTTTTTTCCATTTTTCCTATACTACTAGTTGATATCAGTCAACTGCTATTAAAATTTGGATCTATAATATCTTGTCTTTAAGAAAATAAAGTAAAAGTGTTGGTTTTATGATACGTTCCATCTACTTCTCTTAGTTCAAAATTTTTAGGTTGGCATTTGCAATTCAGCGTGAAAATATTGGGAGCTAATTCTATCTTTTCATCAACCTTATCTCTGCAGGTGTTACCTATATTATGGAGATCTAGATCGTGGAGTTCAAGTTTTTGAAAATTATATGAATAATAGGAACACACCCGTTGTTGAGCTTTATGTGGTAGGCACTTTTAAAGAGTTATCTTTATATCATTATCTTGTCTTTGATTACTCTTATGACTATACTGTCAAAGGAAGCCGTAAATATTCTTATTTTCTCTGAATTTTGCAAATAATTTAGCTATGAAGAAGCATCATTTCCCAATTAGGATTTTCCCGGAGTTGAGCATCCACATTGATCCTAAATCTTAGGAATGTTACTTGAGTTTCATGCCGTTTGAAGCCGTGAATTAATATTCTTATTTTCTCTGAATTTTACGGACTGTTTTCCTCTTTTGACTCTTTCAGTGATTTAGGGTTTTAACTTAGGGTACTGTTTACAGATGCAGAAACTTACCCTGGGCCATTTTCAGTGTTTATATTTCAAGGAATGTTGAAGTATTGTTTCTCTTTTAATTTCTTCTTATAAATTTGAATGAAAGTTCAAGTTACATGAATTTATTGCTGAAATCTTTATGTTCAAGAGGTTAAATCTTCACCCTACAAAATCCTTGAATTTTTTTGCTGAAATCCTTCTAGTCCTCAATCTCACTGCTGCCTAAATGATTAACTTTTGTCTAAAGTTCTTATGCCCCGTTCCATGACATTTTAAGATAAAAAATGCTCACATAAATATGATGGTGGTTAAAATGTGTTAGAGTTTTATGAATGCAACCAAAGAAGCTTTGTAGTTAACTAATTTTGACTATTTAAGGCTTTTTTTTAGTCTTATTAAGCTATAAAGAGCACTAATGGACAAGGACTTGTTATTTTATGATTGTTATCTCATATCTTTAATTTATTTACAATAAAATTGCAAATGGTCCAAATGTCTCAAAAACAACCATGCTTTTTTATCGCAGGTTCTATCCTTACCATTATGCTCTATTTGCTTATGATATCAAGGATCTGGACAAGTTAACTATCAAATTTGAGATGAGCACTCCATTCAAATTATTTGATCAATTATTGGGAGTTTTTACTGCTGCAAGGTATAATTTCTACCGTGTTCCTTTATGTATGTTTCTATTTACTATCAAATGGAATAACATTCATTCAGTATCTCAAGTATATCTATAAATCGCAGTATTTGATAAAGAATATATATTCGTCTCTATTCCATCTTTTGGTGTGGCTTAGACCCTCAACAACTTATTTAATTCCTCATTGCCTTATTAGACAGGAAAATTACAAGACTCCACTTTAGACTTTTCATGTTTCCAACTATTTAATTTGTGTTTTTTTATTCCTGCTAAGATGCTCTTATACTTGCAGGTGTTGTAGATTTTGAAGTAGACATGAATGGAAAACATGATGGGGATTGGTGGGGCTGTTTGAAGGTACAAAGCCTGCTCATTTTATATATCCATCTGTTGGACTGATTTGCTTCTCATAGTTGAACATGATGGGGATTGGTGGTATTGTTGTAGCTGGAGTTTTTGCATAGATGGGGGATGTTGTGGGGCTGAGTTTTTTATGTTTCGATGTCTTCAAATGCTGCTGAGTTTGTTGAATTGGTACTGGTTTTGCAGCTGAGGTTAGAGGCCTCATTGACACTTATTTATGGGTACTTTCAGCTCCTATTTCTGCAGATTTATGCCCCTCTTGGACTGATCTGTAAATGAGTTTTTGGTGGGGTTATGGAGTTGTTTCGAAGCCTTGTCGAGGGCTGTCTATTTGGCTATCACTGATGCGCCTTCATGTAAGTTTTTGGAGCTGACTGGGGCTGCATTCATGCTTGAGCTGGAGGGAGGTTTTGGCCAAAGCAGTTGCAAGCATTGTGTTAACTTATCCGGGTCTGAAATGATGTGAATAAGATGGATGAATAAGTACTTGTCATTTATTTTTTGTCAGTTCGTGTAGCTGTTGCACATGATTCTCTTTTTTTATTCACTTTAACTTTCAAAATGGCCTTTGTAGGTTGTTAATGTATGTATATTGTACTTTAAGTTAATCAAAGAACCAATCCTTTCATTTCTATATGAAAAATTGTATTCTATCGAGCAAATGGTGTTACGTAACAATTAAAAAGTATCGGATTATAAAATCGAACTATTGTATAAACACGGATGCTAGTATCATTATAGACATCATTTAAATAATCTAATAAATCAATGTGTAACATATTTTTTACATCACACTGTTAATATAGATTGATGTATATTGCTAATAACAACATCTTTATAAAAATCTAAAATGATGTTTATATCATATTAATACATCAGTTATATACATATTTAATGTGATAGATTATTCTAAAACAATAAAAAAATAAAAAAATTATATATATGAAATTAATATACACAATCAATATAATAAAAAAAAAGATGTCTATTTTGTTTTAATACATTGATTATTTTAAAAATAGTGATGTAAATGTAAAATTTCGGCTTGGTGTGGATGTCTTCGAAAGCTTATAAATGAAAAATAATGAGGCTATAACAACACGCGAGCATATCAAAAATAAATTTAAAAGGCTGATTTATATCTGTATTCAAAATAAAAACAGATGTTTTATCCAAGAAAACACATCTGCTTAAAACTGATGTGGAAAAGTTGATCTTTTACTACACGCACAAAGAGATCGGAAATGTTTTTGAATGACATCTGTTGTCAACAGATGTCTAATTGAAGTTTTCTAGTAGTGCTAGGGGCAAAAGTAGCTTCAAAAAAAAAGGATTGTTGAGATCTAGTGCAAGAACCTTCAAGGACCAATTTTGGTGAAATCCCTTAGCTCTAGTTGGAAATCTCAAACACATACCTCCCAAAACACAATTTTTTTTTAAACCCTATATCTTGCAACTACAACGTCCTTGCTAAGGGTTTGAATCAAAAAGAGGTAAAAATCTCAAACACATACCTCCCTACAATGGATGAATCAACCGCTTAATATAACAACCCTATGGCTGATTTTTGTTAAAAATTAATAAATAAAATATAAATTAAAATAAAACCCTAAATTACCTAAAATAACATAAGTAAATAAGGTCTCTAAAAATAGCAACAAAGATGGTTCCAACACTTAGAATAAATTCCCGTCAAAACAGTGACACCTTCAAAGAATGTGATTTTCGGCCAAGCTCTAGGTCGAATCTGGAAAAACCTTCAACAACAAAGTTGTAGATCTCTTCGTCCTCGTTCCGACAAGGTATGGAATGATCCAATCCGATCAATATTGAATCCGTACGACTCATTTTACTGAGACGTCGAAAAGCTGTCAAACTGTTGAACGAATCTAAGTACGAACGACCCATCAAGCTTGCACCTTTGGACCTTCTCCCATGGTGGAGCCTTCTTCTTCCTCTTGAGGATCACAACATTCTCATGAGCTCGAATGATAGGTCCTTCCCCAAGTATACGTGTGTCCGAAGGTGTCTTGGATGGTCCCGCATCAGGGCTGCTCGATTATAATGGAATGCATTCACAAGCTGGCCAGTCTTCGCCTTATCGGAAGGTGGTGGAGTTAGAAGAGGGATATACCACTTGGTATTCTATGCTAAGGCCTTATTATTATTACGCACTTGATCTTAGGAGCATAGTGTGTTAATGTTCCGCCTTGCATCTAGAAGCATCTTTATTAGGTATAACGTATATGTGTGCTTAGGGCCGGGATGCAGAGCCAAAGTGGGCATCGATCTGATCCCGCCCACTACTATTGATGCTGATTTGGCTCCATGACCGCAAGGTCTAACATGGCGGAAAAAGAGAGTTGAGACTCCGACTTCACCAATTTAATTACGGTTCGGATTTGAATGATCGATCATGTTTTGACCCGGCTCTGCCGTGGCACCCCTTTTTATTACACTTTACTGCCGCTATTTGCGTGACTATTGGTTTTCCACGCTTAGACTTACGAAAGGTACAGGGGACTTCCCCGTGGATTCTAACGATCCCTTCAAACTTGGGTATGAAATCTCATCTTTGAAAACGTTAGTTTAGAATTTCAAACCCTCAACCTGTACTCGGGGCGCAATATCCTAATGAAGGGTTTCATCCCTCGAAACGTAACCCGAGAATCATAATCCCGGGCCGTTACACTCTATGTCAAAGTCTTCCGGTGATTCTGCACTCTGGCACAAGCGCATGGGTCATCCGTCTTTTCAGTCTATTTATGCACTTCCTGGTTTTTCGTTTGTTAAATCCATAGTAAAGGGCCATTGTGCTATTTATTTAGAAGCAAAGCAAACTCGAGCACCTTTTCCTATTAGTTTCAATAAAGCCGTTAAGCTATTTGAATTGATTATATCGTGCCTTTTCAACCGCCAGACGATCAAATAATAAGGATATATATGCAAGATCCATTAATTTTTTATTGATTCGGAGCCCGCTCTTAGATTGGGTCCGCATTTCAAGAGCTTTCATCAAAAACAAAGTTTGATTTAATGTTAATTTACGGTGTACGTGGTGTGCGTGAAAATAAATTAGAATATAAAAATATTATGATTTATTAAAAGACAAATAGAATGATTATTGTTGGTCCAATTTTAAAACCAATATAAAATAAACAAACCTAAAAACCAATATCATTTTTTTTTATACAATGTAAGATTTTGGGCGGTGTCAGACCCTGCTGATCCACCACCCAAGACCGTCCTTTTGGACGAGAGCTTGGAGCTTAGAATGATGTAAGGGCGAGTCAAGATCAAGAAGATGTCGAAGGTTAGCCACCTTGTTCGCGGCCTGATTGAGATCTCTAAAGACATACGAACACGAGGAGGATTGGAAATTCTGGAGGAGACTCCTGCAGTCAGCAATAATCATATCGATCTCCCAAGGGCAGCTCTAGACGTCATTTATAGCATTGATTACTGCAAGGCAATCGCCTTCGACCTCGATCCTAGTAATAACCAGTTGATGAGCAGCTACAAGCCGAGAATGGAGGGCAAGAGCTTCGGCCTTTATCGCCGACATCTCACCACACAAGGAACTTCTACAGAACACAACAACGCCATTGTGATCTCGAGTAACTACTCTCGTCGAAGCCTCACCCGAAGAAAGCACAGAAGCATCAAAATTTAGCTTGAAACCTCCAGCCACAGGCTTTTGCCATCTCAAATTTTTTTTTCTCCTTTGAGTAGGTTGTGTGACATTTTTCTTTTGATCTGTATCTTCCCATAATTTCCTTTTGGATTCTTCCCATTGTATTAATTGATGTTTCATATATTGTTCCTGCTTTTGTCTATTTGCAAACCCTTAATCATCGAAAAGAATCTTATTTCTAATTGTCCATAAGCTCCACCAGATAATGGCAAGTTTTGTTTTTTGTGTTGCAGACAACTTTAGGAAGATCTCTGTTGTGATTTCTTTCGTAGTTTTGTTCATTGTTTGAGTGTTTTATAGTGTTCTTCCGATTTGTTGGTCTATTTTCTAAATGAGTTCCCTTGAGCATTGACAATTTATGAAGATGTGTTCAAAGTCTTCATCGTAAAGATTGCAAAGACTGCAAGAGAGGGGAACTGCAACCCCTTTCTCGGCAAGTCTAATCTTGGTGGGGGTTCCATCCATGACAACCTTCCACAGAAATTTTTTTACCTTTGGAAAGCAATCAATATTCCAAATCCATTGTGTCTGTTGGTCTAATGTTGTTCGAGTTTTTGTAATGCTTTCCAGTGCCGATTTTGTGGTGAACCAACCATTTCTACTAGGTTTCCAGTACAATCGATCTTCTATTTCATTTAGCGGAATTTTCATGTTTTTTATTTTTTCAACAATATTATTTGGAAGGAGGGCACGCAGTTCCTCTAACTTCCAATGTTTCTCTGGTCCAATAAACTTTTCAATCTTGTCATTTGGTTCAGCTGGATCTGATGTTATTTTATAGTTCTTTAATTTGATACCTGTTATCCATTCGTCTATCCAAAATCTAATCGTTTTCCCGTTCCCAACTTGCCAGATGAGTTCAGCACCAAATTCATCTTTTAGTTCCATAAGTTTTCTCCATTTCCATGAAGATTCCTTTTTTTCTTATAGTCCCATAGGGATTCGAATTTGAGGTATTTTTCTTTTATAATTTTTCTTATAGTCCCACGGGCCAAAACACTAGTAGCAAAATATTTTCAGAGACGTGCTTTTAATGGCACATCACCTAACTTCAGTCCCTTTCGCATCGTGAGGAGGACTCAAGCTGCAACCAATTCCATTCCCCTTCAACTACACACACTTTTTCACAACCTTACTTGATTTGGTAAATAGAGAGCCGTTTATCCGAGGTTCGAACCAGACCTGCAAGTTCTTTTCGGCTGAACCATCTGAAATAAATCTTCACAACCTTCAGCTCCTTGTTATCTAACAAAGTTTCCTTAAGAACATCGGGAAGCTTATCACGGGGCACATATGTGTCATTGAAAGATTTCAACTGGCTGAAGGCAAACTGCACGAAGTCCCTCACCTGAATAGTCTTAGAACCAACAAGCTTTTTCACAGCAGACTCAAAACTATTATTTCTCAAAAAATCTATATCTATCTATCTATAATAATAATAATACATAAAAAGTTGTGTTCACCTCAAATTTAATGCCCATTCATTTGATGATTCATCTTTTGTACTTTTTTTGTTTCTATTCCATAAATTGTCTAAACTACTTATATAGCTCAATGGTTAGGAGAGTTGTTTGGTATACATGAGGTCTTGAGTTCAAATCCTGTTAGATACATTCTAATTGCATTTTCATTTTTAATTTGCACATATTTTAAAAACTTAATTGACCTCTTTTTTTTTAATGCAATGAATTATAAGAATCGTCTCTTTATCTTCCCGGCTACCCCTATCACCAATGTAAATTGCCGAGGATGCAAAACTTAATTAATTTTGTAACCGTTATCTTCATGAATTTTGTAACCATTCGATTTTGTAACCGTTCGATTCATTTAATCAATTGTCTAATGAAATTCATTATTTTAATGATGTCAAACTCCAATCACCCTTTAAATTTGACTCACATATCAATGGACGTTCATCTTCAAAAATATTATTTTGTTCAAGCTCTATTTTTCCTGTATAAGCATGTTTCTGATGTAGTTGCTGGTTTTTGTCAGGGAACCATTCTGAGGTGTGGAGGCTGGTGACTAATTCTTTGGAGGAATACAACTCCGAGATTGATGAGTGGGACTTGGGTGCTAGAATATATGTTTCCTTTTACAAAATTACAAGTTGAGTGATTTGAAGGATGATGAAATGGTATTACAACCAAGCTGGTAAGGCATCTATTTTTTTTTAATTTTTTTTTATAAAAAAACATTGAATTGGCTGCCTTATTTTAGCGTTCTTCCTTGAGTAGCTATTGATATAATTCAGCACTGGAGTTTGAAAAACCACTTTTGGAGATTATTCAATTAGGCAGCTTCTATTGCTTTGAGAAGATGTGCAGGACGATTTGTGTTGTATACTTGTATGATAATTTATTAGCATTCAGGTTATTGTAGATGGGTTGATTCATAGAGATAAACGTATGTTGCAACTGCATATTAATTATTACCATCCATGAAGGGTAATGGGTCTAATGGCTAGCAAAATGATGAGAGCTTGCAGTGCAAGCTATATATATCCAATCATCAAAACTAATTCCGCTTTCTTTTTTAATCCCCTTCTCGCTTCTTATGAAACAAATTTTAGACTATGTCACAAAACTAATTGCCTCAATATTATTTATTTTGTTTGCTAATCATCACTTAAAAGGGCTCTTTGGACGAGCTACAGCAATCTCTGGCGGTCTTGGAGACCAAATTGCCAATAGATGCAAGGTAAGCCGAAATATATGGGTTTGTTACTTCATTGTGATTTGCAAATCATATTCGGTTTTGAATTAGTTATCAAGCAAGTCGTTGCTTATTTTTTGAATTGACAGGGTTGCATATTCCAAAACGGTTGAATTCTAATTTCATTCATATATTTCCCCCCTTTAGGCATTCCGCCGAAGGTATGGAGCCATGCCCATGCAATCGAGAAGAGCAACAAGAGGTGCTGGGCAAATGAGTCTATTAGGTACATTCTAATCGCATTTTGCAAAAAATTTATTTCCTCTTAAATTTTCATGTCATGTGTAATTTTTTAAAATGGAATATAATCTATAATCTATTAAATTATCATTTTTTTTGGTTGATGATTCTTTTTTTCCCAAAAAAATTATGTTCAACCGGTTGATTGAACCCACTATAACTATAAGCATTTACTCAGCCGTTTGTAGATTGAAATTCAAAGATTTCATATTCCCAATTAGTAATTAGATTACAAGACATCTAATGCCATTAAATTGTTACAACCATACATCTTCAACCGTTTAAAATAATTTTTATTTATTTTCCAATTAATTGGATTCATAGGTTTATTTTATGGAAAAATTAATTCATTTTCTTAGTCAATATAAATAGATGGGAGAGAACTTACTCGATCATGATTCATCTATTTGTTTGTTGTTCTAATTTTGTTATAAGTTTTTCCTTTCTCATATGCAATAGGGACTTATATGCAGCTTATCTATTTTTTTTATATTATTTAACTTTATCATAATTTAGAATATTATGGCTATATTGTTTTTATTCTTCTAATTTTATTATTTTCTTTGATTTTGCAGATTTATTTAATAGTTGGGTAGAGATATCTTCACTCAATCATTTGATGGTTAGTAAGAATCTGTTTTGGTCCCTCTTCTACCTTTCATTCTTTGATTAATCAATTGTTTGTTGCTCTAATTTTTTTTTTTATCGATATCCTTACCTTACCCTTTCTCATTTTTAGCATAGGTTAGTAAGAATCTGTTTGTTGCTCTAATTCTTATTCTAACAATAGCTTTATCATAATTTAAAATTTTATACTTATATCATAATTAATTTTCTAATTCTTATTCTAATTATATTTTATTTTATAAATTTGAACAAACTTACAATCGCAAGTTCATTTAAGGCAAGGAAAATATCTAAAATTAATTTAGTGGCACAATTTTTGTAGTAAATTTGTTATGTATAGTTGTCTATTCAATTTTATGTAACACTTGGGTTGGTTTGGCTTATAAGAAAATGTGATATGTTCGAAATTTTTTAATGCATTTTTATTTCTTTATTTATGGGGATATGTGTTTTTTAAAAAAAATTAGTCGTACATTTTTTTTTCATTATTCTAATTTTGTATATAACATAAATGTGTGATTTTTCTATTTTCAAAAATTCTCTCGAATTCTTTTTACTTAGAATTTTGGATTTTATTTTCAAACAATACTTTAAATAGAGTAGTCAAAGGGGGTGGGAGTTTTTTTTTAAAATAATACCACGTGTAATTGTTTTTTTTTAAGATTATAAATGTCGACAAATTAAAGTGGGATAACCAAGGGATGAATGTTTATCTTTTTTTTTTTAAAGTGTAGATTTTTCCTATAAATAGTCAATTAGAACTCATAATATTCATTGTTTTGCAACCAAATAAGAGAAGAAGGATATACGAATAGATAAGCTTATATTCATCTTTTATTTTCCTTTTTCAAATTTCATTTATTTGTTGCTTTAATTTATTTGTTACTTTATACAGAGTATCATATTTTTTAATTTTTTGAAATAAAAAATGTTTTAGCTTCTAACCAATGCATTATGCAATTATTACCTTATTAACATACATAAATAATAACTCAATATTAAATTCAAATTTATGAGAAATGTCGTTTAAATCCTCATTGTTCATTGTTTATAGGTAGGAAGTTTAGAAAATGAAGTAGCTCTTTAGTTTTGTTACAAACAAATTCACCCAAGTTTAATGATAGCGTTGGATAGAATACCTCATTTAGCTTATTAAAAAACAAACATAATTGCAGAATTTATATTGCACTTCTAAAGCAAAAATTGTGGATAAAATCAATTCTTGACATGATATTTTTTTTATAACATTATCAAATACATAAAAAATCGCATCTTTAAAATTTCCCTCAAATATGATCTCTTCACTCATAAGTCTAGATTTTTTTGATAGATATTGTTTTATTTTTTTCTTTGAATAATAGTATTTTAATTTAATTATTGTGTGTAAAAACTACACTACCTGCTACGGAGTATTATTCTCTTCTTTTAAAAATTTATATAATGTGTTATTTTTTTCTGTATTTATCAAATCCGATCTCACTATAATATTTGAAACAAAATCACATGTCCCGGGCGTAGCACGGGTCTGCCCACCTAGTCTGATATAAATGGAAGTTTCCAACATTAATGAGCTTTTTAATGAAATGAAAAAACCAAAATTAAGGGCTTGTTTGGTTCGGATTCCAGTTTTCTGTTTCCTTCAAGAGAAAATGCTCCGTCTGTATCAATATAATTGGCTTTTTTACCACTTTTTGATTTAACAAAATATATGTCCATTTGAACATCATTAATAATAAAAATTTCTAATTTTGACAATTTATCTCATTAATTGTATTTGATTTTCAAAATACTCTATTAATACTCCAATTTCCCATATTATCCTTTTTTTTTCATTTGTTCTTTTTTTATATTATTTATTTGCTAAAATTTTATCTGTTCTTCTTGCTATTTTTAACTTTCTTAAAAATTGTGAAATTTGTAAAAAGACCAATTATTTTGATTAAATTTTTGGATGTAGAAAGTTGGTTGAGCATATATCTATAATCTATATATGGAAAGTTGGTTGACCATATATATAAATTAAAGTCGTTGCTCCAGATATGGACCAAAGTAAGCTCATCGATCAGCTATTCAATCAATAGGCGGAGGGTTGCTGAATTTCTGGTTGAAAGATTCAATTACTATAATCTTTTTACAAATTTCACAATTTTTGGTACCACATAGTCGGTAATTGAAACTTCGGTACCGACCATTATCAATACGGTACACAGTAATAAAAATTCAATTCCCGAGGTACCCTGGATCAAATGTTAATACTACTTCTTATGGTGTTAAATATTACGAAATCTAAACCATTGATTGATACAAAATGAAGCGCCGCGATTATTCATAGATAATATATTATTTTAATATTAAAAAACAAAAAAAATTCATCACCCTCCTTATACGTGCGTGTGTAAGCCAAAACTAAAGAACTGGATTAATTAAATAATTTCATCCACAAAACCCTAGCAGCCTTTCTCTCTAGTTTTTTTTTTTTTTTTTTAATCTTCGTTGTTTTGAATTTGGTGGCTTCAATTTTGGGTCTAGTTTGTTGGGTTGCTTAAAAAAAATAGTTTGTTGGGACTTCTCACTCCTTGATTTGCTTCCGTGTTACGATACTTTTAATTAGTTTGTTGGGACTTCTCGCTCTTTTTTTTCTCGGGCACGTGATTCAGCCGGTAAGGGCCACGCACCAGGTAAATTGGCACGCACTAGGTAAATCGGCTTGCGTCGACCGACTCGACCCACTGAAAAGGAGCAAGGTAAACCTTGGATTCTAATTCAAAAAAAGAGGCGGAGGTAAGGATCGAACCCGAGAGTCCGAGACCTCCAGTGAGCCACCCCGACTGGAGCGGGACTTCTCACTCCTTGATTTGCTTCCGTGTTGCAATTTTCTGTTTGTTGCACAAGTTAGTTATCTTCTTCTTCTTTCATGGTTTCTCTGTCTGCACGTTCTTTGGCTTCAATTATTCCTTGTTTTTTTTTAGAATAATTATTTATTAAATTGCAAATAATTATTTGCTACACGTGAGATATTTTTAAAATCCCAATTTCATTTGGATATAGCTAGGTTTCTTGAAATTCAAGGTATTCAAGGCACTTAAACTGTTAACGAGTGAATTATTCATTTGATTTTTGATTTTGTTCAAGGCATTTGATTTTGTTTAAGGCACGTGAACTGTTAACGAGAAGAAATTGTCGGTACCGTCGGTTACCATATATTAAACCACGTACATAAAAATTGACTTTTGTTCTGTTGGTAATCACGGTATCAGACTTCGGTAACCGACGCTTTCGATACCAACAACATCGGTTACCAAGAACTTCGGTGGGTACATGGTAGGGAAATTTACATATCGAATGGTATCGGTACGGTACGTTGTAATCGAAATTTTCTCATGGTACCGTACTGTGTCAGCCCTATCATATCAATTACATAATTTGAAGACAACCATATAGCATAGGATAAGAAACCTAATTAGAAATGATTCCCTAAATCTAATTATTTTAGCTTTTTTTTAAATTAGTTTTTTAGGATCGATTCTTTATTTGGTAGGGAATCTTTCTCAATTAGGTTTCTTATCGGGCGTAGGATAGAAAGACCTTTACAATATTTCTCTCGACATCTCTTCGACTTTCTCTCTCTCATCAGACGATTCCCATATCGCCATCGACTTTCGCCTGTTCGCCGGAGCAGCTCGTCCCCACGCCGCCTTGACGTTGTTCATCCACACGCCGTCGTGAAGCTGCCGGTGTCGTGACCTCACCTGGCTAAGGTGTTGCTCGTTTTCGTTCGTTAGATCTCAGGCACCTTCGAAAGAAGCGGCTCTCGACCACCTCCCTCAGATCTCCGACCTATCAATGTCATGTAATATCTTCAAATCCCTTTCATTTCAGTTCAAAAGCTTGATTACTGTGTGGTTTTAGGGTTTGATTTTGGGGGAAATTGCTGTTAGGATAGGATTTGGTTTGGTTAGGGCATGTAAAAGTGGGATTTTGATGATAAAAACATATTGACAGGGGCCAGATCTGTCTAAGAACAAGTATAAAACTCAATCAAAAGGGCAATAATGAAGATAATATATCAAATTGGGCAAACTTCATCTAGGGTTTTTCCCTGGCAGCTGAGCTGCATTCATTCACTCTCTCGTGTCTTAAAATAACATAAAGGAGGGCCTTAAATACCCTATACAACTGGGACAATATTTGTCTTTATTCGAATGTAAAACGCAGTGCAGAAGCAAAGGAAAGGAAACGCGCAATTAGCTAGCTTAACATGATTAACTAACTAACTAAATGCTTATTAGACAAGTATCTTAATACCCCCTCCTCAAGTTGAACTTGGGGAGAAACCCACAAGACCCAACTTGCAGAAGAAGCTCTTGCATTTGTCTTCTCCCAATGGCTTTGTCATAATAAGTTAATAACAGCAACATGCAGTCCTGTTCGAATGTGTGGAGTACAAATGAATCCCTCCAACACATTCTGTCTAATGAAGTGGCAGCCCACCTTGATGTGTTTCGTCCTCTCGTGAAACACAAGGTTAGCAGCAATATAAATTGTTGTCTTACTATCACAATGAAGGGAAATTGGTAATGTAGGATAAATAGAAAGATCATATAACAGGCATGCAATCCACACCAATTCACTTGATGTTTTAGACATATTCCTATACTCAGATTCCGCAGAAGATTTTGAGATTGTCAATTGCTTCTTGGTCTTCTAAGATATCAAGGAACGTCCAAAGAACACACAAAAACCAGTTAGGGACCTTGCACTGTATGCATATGATCCCCAATCAGCATCATAATACCCTGTGATGTTATAATCATCATCTTTGGCCAACATCAAACCAATGCCCACAGTTCCAGCTAGGTACCTGACCACATGTAAGGTTGCATTCATATGAGACTCGAGTGGATCACTCTCCTATATCTCTCTGGTCTTGTCAGGTTCAAGAACAGAAGCCTCCCAATCAATCTCCTATATCTCTCTGGCTCCCTTAATGGTTCCCCTGTGTCAAGAGACAATTTCAATCCCTGTGGCAGTGGTAGTCCACTTGGTTTGCAGTCTCCCATTCCACAATCATCTATAATGTCAAGTATGTACTTCCTTTGGTGTAAGAAAATACCTGATCCTGACCTGTAACCTCAAGGCCTAAAAAATATCTAACAGGACCCAAGTCTTTAATGGTATAAGCTTGATGAAGAGCCTGTTTAACATGAGCAATCTCTACTCCATCATCTCCTGTAAGAAGAAGATCATCAACATAGACTAGAGCCAACACTTGTCCCTTAGCCACAGATTTGATGAACAAACTGTAATCATTTTTGGATTGATTGAATCCAAGAGATAGCAAAAAATGTGTCAATTCAGTGTTCCACTATCATGACGCCTATTTGAGGCCATACAAAGATTTATGCAACTTGCATACAACACCTGGCTGTGTTGAATAACCCTCTGGAGGTTGCATATACACTTCTTCCTCTAATTCACCATGTAAGAAAGCATTGTTGATGTCAAGTTGATACACCACCCAATCGATCTCTCTTTGCTGCTAAAGAGAAAATGTTTATAATCCTTGCCTTCCACTTGAGTGTAGCCTTTAGCTACCAATCTAGCCTTATACCTTTCAACTGATCCATCTGGATTATATTTGATCTTATACACCCATCTACACCCTATAGATTTATGACCAGGTAGTAGATGTGTAAGTGACCAAGTTTGATTCTACTCAAGAGCTGATAGTTCCTTGCTCATATAGCTTCTTGCCAAAGGGAACTCTTAGCTGCTTCTTTGTAAGATCCAGGCTCTGGGATGCTCACCATATTAGAGAATGAATTAACAAATTCACAATCATATTGACTGATTAGAAGTTGAAGAAGCATTCTGGAGATCACCTTCAGGAGGTGAATCAAGATCACTTGTGCTATGATTAGGCATGTAGTACTGATCTTCAACACCAGCTGTAGGATTAACAAGGGGTAATGACTCTTCTTGAATCTCCTTATGGCATTCCCTCATATTCTCTCTGTAAGGAAATACCTCCTCATTAAAGACAACATCCTTGTTGACAAAGATTTTTCTTGTCTTTAAATCTAGTAATCTGTACCCCTTCTGCCCATGAGGATAGCTGAGAAATACACATCTCCTTCCTCGTGCTTCAAACTTGTCCCTTTACGAGTGATTCACAGGTGCATAACAAAGGCACCCTGCAATCCTCAGATGCATGTGCTTCCTTTTCTACTCTTCCATTCTGCTGAGGTGTGTATGGCACACTCCTCTGATGCATTATCCCATTGGTAACAAAGAAATCTGAGCAATCGCTATTCACAATCTCAGTCCCATTATCACTTTTGACACATTTAACTCTTCTCTCAAACTGTGTCTCAACATACTTAGCAAAGTTTTTAATCATACTACATAACTCCCATTTTCCTTTCATCGGAAAGGTCCATGTAGCCCTGATGTGGTCATCCACAATAGTTAAGAAATAATTTGCACATGTGATACTTTTTGTCCTATAAGGACCCCATACATCAACATGTATTAAATCGAACAAATCACTAGCTCTAGAATCACTTAATTGAAAAGGCATCCTATGATGCTTAGCAAGGTTGCAAGTATCACAAAACATGTCACTCATATTAAAGTGACTTAAATGATCCATATGTCTCAATTTAGACAAAGAGGTATGTCCAAGCCTATAGCATGATGGATATGTAAATCTACTTTTGCAGAAGAAAAAGTTGATGGAGATGATCTGCAATTGATGGCTTCATTATTCTTCAACTGCAGCACCTTGTATAGACCATTTCTTCTGTATCCTCTCAGCAAAATTCTCTTACATCCAGGGCCCTGTAAAACACACCCATTCTTATCAAACATTGCCCTGAAGTCTGAATTGTCAACCAGCTTACCAACAGATAAGAGGTTGTGTTTAAAACCAGGAACATACAAAACATTTTGCAAAGGGACCTGCTGGGACAAGAATACTCTCCCTGATTCAGTCACTAGAATAATATGCCCATCTGGCATCCCAACATAGAATGGTTGGTCAATGATGAGAGATCAATCTCTCATCATTGACCATATGGCCAGTAGCACCTGTATCAATGATCCACTCCACACCTATTTCTTCTTTACTCATAGTATCAAGAATAGCAAAACAATGTTTACCTGCAAAGTTTGCTGCAGTAGATGATTCAACTTGATTCTTTCCCTTCATCATCTTCATAACCTCTTGACATACTGCATTGACAAGAGCCTTGTCTAAGCCTCCATCTCCTGCATTTCTATGCCCTTTTTCGTCATCAAGTGGTGTGTCCTGATCATGCACTCCCACCATCTGGCTTGATGTTGTCATTTGGTCCTTGCCACCACTCTGGATACCCATGAATTTTGAAGCATTGCTCCATCAGATGTCCCTTCTGTTTGCAAAAACTGCATTTCCTACTTGACTTGTCAGTTTGATCACCATAGTTGCCATATCTATCATTATAATTCCCAAATCTAACAGTCCTAGGATGAGTCTCCCTTCTGAAATCTCTTCTATCTTGATTTCCACCACTCTGATAGTTTCCTGACTGACCATAGCTTCTTGTGAAAGACTTGCTGCCCTGTCTTTTCACAACTAGAGCACTAGAATCTTGAGAGGATGCACCTAAATTTGAGCCATCCATCTGACTACTCTCTGCTTGACTAGCAAGATAATAAGCCTTGTTCAAATTAGGCACAGGATCGATCAGTAGATAAGACTTGACTCCTTACACCCTCGTATGAGTCATTCAAGCCCATTAAAAATTGCATCAATCTGTTCTTCATCTCCAGATCATGCATCCTCTTCTGAAGATCACATCTTCAGTTAGTAATTCCTCCACACACACACACAGACGGGAATCCCTTCAAGAATTTGGAGCTGATCCCAAATAATCTTCAATTTGTTAAAATACTCAGAGACAGATAATCCTCCCTGCACTATTAGACTCAGTTTCTTCCTAAGTTTGAAAACAAGAGGCCCATTAGACTGACCATATCTCTCTGCTATCTCATCCCAAAGTTGTTTAGCGGAATCAACATAAACAAAACTTTCTTTGATTGAACTCGTCATTGAGTTTAACAACCAACATCTCACCATGAAATTACCTCTCACCCATTTCTGGGATTCCATAGAACCCTCTGGGAGAGGCTTGATACAAGAACCGTCAATAAAACCCAGTTTGTTTTTAGCTCCCAATGCCATCATAACTCCTCTCATCCAAGGAAGAAAATTAACCCCATCAAATACGGCGGTCACCAGTTAAGCCCCTGGATGATCGGAGTTTGCCAAGAATAAAGGGTCACCAAAGTTACCTTGAGTCTCCAGTGTGCCAAGACCAGCGTGTGGTGGATTTCCATTTCCAGGTGTGTTGTTGTTAGCCATGAATCTTCAAGACGATGTAGCGGAAAACTTACAAATGAACCTCTTGCTCTAATACCATGTAAAAGTGGGATTTTGATGATAAAAACATATTGGCAGGGGCCAGATTTGTCTAAGAACAAGTATAAAACTCAATCAAAAGGGCAATAATGAAGATAATGTATCAAATTGGGCAAACTTCATCTAGGGTTTTCCCCTGGCAGCTGAGCTGCATTCATTCACTCTCTCATGTCTCAAAATAATAGAAAGGAAAGCTAGGACAACATTTGTCCTTATTCGAATGTAAACCGCAGTGCAGAAGAAAAGGAAAGGAAATGCACAGTTAGCTAGCTAAAGATGATTAACTAACTAACTAAATGCTTATTACACAAGTATCTTAATAATTTGTCACCGAGCTATCTTTAATTGAGAGTACTCTCTTTCGCCCTTCTCTCCTCTATTGAGGTTTTTATGGGGGTTTTGCTGAGAACCGGGAAGCAAAAATCTGAAGAAACATTGAGTGAGCCACTATGAGTCGGTTTTCCTTACTTTGTTCCAAAGAGGTATTACATTTTGTGATGTGGTTGTAAGCTTCATTTAGTGATCCAAAAAGGATCAATTTTTCTGGAAATCCATGAATGGTTTGTTTAAAAATTGGAATGTTACTTATTCATTTACTTATGCATTTATGCTTTGTTTTCTAGGCAGAGATTCCAAATTTCCTTACTGCATTATCTATTATTTGGCATGTTTCCATGTGATGCTTATTCCCTATTGCTTTGGGTTTATCGAAAACACTCTCTCGACTTGTTCGAGGAAAGAGTGCGTAACCCCCCAGACCCTGCCTAATCGTGGGATATACTGGGTACGTTGTTGTTGTTGTTTATTGGGAAGCTCTATGTTTTCAGGTTATGTGTTGTAGCCTTGTAGGGCTTTAAGAATTCAATATTGAAGTGGTAGATAAAATTCACTTGGAATGTATTGTTTGTGTATTTTATACTCCCTCCGTTAATTAAAACTTGACGTTTTACTATTCACACGCGTTTTTTTAGGTGTTAAAAACTATATAAAATATTAACTTTTTTAATAATTTCATACTTATTACAATTAAATATGAATTTATAAACCAAATGTAAAAAAATGTTAATATTTTATATAGTTTTTATCATTCTTAAAAAACGTGCATAATAGTAAACGACAAGTTTTAATTAACAGATCGAGGGAGTAGTTTTTATGTAAATTGGTTAGTTTTGGATATTTTGTTGTATATGTAAATTTCTATAATTATGTATATGTAAAAATTTGTATAATTAATTAAATTTGTGGATTTGGTTTCAGAAATAATGAGATTGGATGGTTTTTTAGCTTGGACTTGGAATTATCTGTGCATTTATATTTTTTTTATAAAAAATATGAGACTTTTTAGCCCGGGTATGAAGAATGCGGGTTAAAAAGAAGTTTTTATTTTTAATTTTCCTAAAATAATTTAGCAACGGTACACTACCGTCGCTTTGCTAGCCACGGTTGTTGCCGTTGCTATGAATTTTTTGCCACTGCGGGTTTGGCTACTCAGATGTCGGATTAAGAAGTATTATATATCAAAACGAAGCTATCGACGACGAGAATATACCTAGGTATTTTGCCAAATGAGAAGGGGGCACATGACCCCGACCCAAGCCCCCCGGCTCTGCCTCTGCTCCTTGGGCCAGCCACACTAATCGATGCCCTTGAATCGGATCGAGTTGAGACCCATCTGATGAAAATTTTGTGGCAATTCTCACCGAAAGCCGATATCTGAAGCAACACGACAAGAGATTTTGGATTTTAGAGAGGCTTAATCTTTGAGTTTGAAGAAGATGCATGGGTACATAAGATATCTTATGTATGAATACACCCTTCAAAATTGTGTTTTTTTATATAAAAGGGCTATATATATATATATATATATATATATATATATATATATATATATATATATATATATATATATATATATATATATATATATATATATATATATATAAAAGCCCTTTATGCCAACGACATTGAGGTTGAACCACAAAGAAATGTAAAATTTTCATATCAATTACATAATTTGATGTCAACCAGATATTTTTTTTACGTTAAAATTTTTATTTAATTACGAATAAACAATCCTATAATATAATACCATAAATAATAAATATTCTATTAATACTCCCTCCGATTTTTAATATAAGGCATTTGACTTTTGTTTAAGGAAGTAAAAACTATATGAAATATTGATTTTTTTTTAATTAATTTTTTTACATTGTAATACTTATTAATAATAAGTACTATAATGTAAAAAATTTAATTAAAAAAGGGGAAATTTCGTTTGATGCCCCTGAGGTTTTGACAATTCCGCTTGGTGTCCTAATGTTTTATTTTGTCCGGATGGTGCCCCTGAGTTTTGTCAAAAGTTCGCCTCATGCCCAAAACTCATATTTTCACTTTTTTAAATCAATAAAATGGCCCATTATTTTTCCTTATTTCACAAGACCCCCTTTATTTTTAAAAATGAATAAAATTACCTATTATTTAACTAAATCCAACATAAAAGTGAAAAAAAAAACACCTTATATATTTTTTTCAATAAAATCACACATAATTTCCAAAATTTTAGCAAAAACTCACCCATTGTTACAAAATTTTTTAGAAGAAAATCAGCCTTTATTTTTAACATTACACAAAAGATTCATTATTTTTAATATTTTGCAAAAAAAAAATCTCATTATTTGTCAAACATTGTACATACATAACATACCACCCATTATTTATAAAAAATTTGCATCAATCCACCCTCATATTTTTTGAAAAAAAAAATTGACCTATAAATTACAAAAAGGGAAAAATCATAAAACCATACGTTTGATTAAAAAAAAAATTCTCCTTTATTCTAATTGAGTATTGGGTAAAAAAAATCCACCCTCTTATTCATCAATCCACCCTTTATTTTTTACATTACTTTTTCAATAAAATTCTAATTGAGCATTGGGTTAGATTGATCAATTAGGATGGTTCATGTTGGGTCAACTCGATCCGATCCGATATTTTTGGGTCATGTGAAACCCAAAGGCCCGATTTTAAAAGTAAATGATAATTATAATGTATTTCTTTCTTATACAATGAATTATTATAGCTAAATACTACCTCCGTCCAAAAATACATTGTTATTAGTATTCACTCACGCTTTTTTAAGAAGGTAAAAACTATATAAAATATTAACTTTTTTATTAATTTTTTTTAATAATTACAAACTTATTGATAATAAGTTTGTAATTATTAAAAAAAATTAATAAAAAAATTAATATTTTATATAGTTTTTAACTCCTGAAAAAGCGTGCATGAATAGTAAAAGTCCATGTATTTTTGGACGGAGGGAGTATTAAATTGAAAAAAATAAGAATTTCAGGTTTACAGATTGAACCGAAAAAAAAATATACTACCAAAATATTGAGCCACCATATGATCAACCGCATTTACAGTTGTTAAAATTTAGGGATTTTTAGGTTAAAAATTATTTTGGAAAACAATAGGTGTTAAATATTATTTTGGAAAATAACGGGTGTTTTTATTTTATTTTTTTCAAAGTATGGAAACTAATATGTCTTTTGTATAATTTTAAAAACCGTAATGATTTTGTTTTAAAAAATTTGGAAGAATGGTGATTTTGTGATAAAAGTTTTGGAAATAATATGTGATTTTGTTAAATTTTAGAAATAAAGGTGGTTTTTTCAATTTTATCTTAAATTTAGATAAATAATAGGTAATTTTGTTCATTGTTAAAAGTAAAAAAGGTTTTGTGAAATAAGGAAAAATAATGGGGGCATTTTATTGATTTAAAAAAGTGAAAATATGAGTTTTGGGCATGAGGCGGACTTTTGATAAAACTCAGGACACCATCCGGACAAAATAAAACCTTAGGTTACCAAGCAAAATTGTCAAAACCTAAGGGGCACCAAACGGAATTTCCCTTAAAAAAATCAAAATTTTATACATAGTATAGTTTTTGGCTCCTTAAACAAAGCGCACAACAGTCAAATGTCTTATATTTACCATCGGAGTTTTAATTTATTAAATTAAACTAGTTTGATTATCTAAAATAAAAATAAAAAAAACTAAGATTTCATTGGTTCGGTACAAAATAGTGGACCATCATTTACATTTTATTAAATAAATCAATTTTTATTACCCCTCTCAATTATTTATATATAAATAGTGATGAATTTGTGCCATAAAATCATATCCATCACTGTAAATCTGATAGCTAGTGAGAAAAACACAAATGGATTGCAGCTTAGAAGATCACAAGGAGGAGGACATGGAAATAGAATTGAAGGGCCTCCTTCAAAGCGATGCCCTCTTCCAGGTCCATCTGCATTTCCATCTTTCTCAATAGGCACATAATTAAAATTAACCACAACTTGAATTCATGTGTTATTTACTTTTTTATTTACAGTATATCTTGGACACCAGCGTCTACCCTGTAGAGCCGGCGTCGTTGAAGGAGATCCGCAAGATCACTGCCAAACACCCATTGTTAGTTTTTATTTGTAGTATATCTTGGGTGGTCACGGTTTCTCAGACCATCAAAATCATAAAATTGGCTGGCACTGTTTCAAAAACCGTGAGGCTAGTTATGGCGACGGTTTTGCAAATCGTCACCATAAATGCTTGTTTGCATTCCTTGAGACAGGCTATTTTCTCGATCACAAGTAGGGATGACAATTTCACCCGACCCGAAAAAATGGGTGAAAACCCGGAAAAAAAAAAAAGCGGGTGGAAAGTGGATATGGGTTGTGGGTCGGGTAGGGTGATATTTTTTTCACCCACACACGATCCACCACTCGACCCATCATCCACCACCCGATCCGATCCACCATTCATCTACATTATAAAATACTATTTATATATTTTATATAAAACAATATATAAATTTCTAATTTCATAAACCCTAACTTCCTAATCGACACCTCTTTCTGCAAACCTCTTGCCCCTCTTCGTCCTCTGTCACTCTTGTCTAGCTTGTTGTTGCTGGACGGCTTATTTTCCTTAAGAAAATGTCATTTTATAAAAGTAAACGAATAGATGAGTATATTGCATTGATAGGAGTAGGATGAGTACATCGCCGGATCAAGGGCAGTTCTTGATGATGATACTTAAGCTCATCAACGCAAAGAAAACTATGGAGATCGGCGTATTCACTGGCTACTCTCTCCTTGCCACCGCCCTCACCCTCCCCGACGATGGCAAGGTTGTTGGCTACTCTCTCCTTGCTTCCGCCCTCGCCCTCCCCTCCCGACGATGGCAAACTCTGTGTAATAATTTCTGTAATTTTATGATGATCATATTGACATTAATTTGACGTTTTTGGAATGGAAACGACGCAGATTTTGGCGATGGACATTAAAAGAGAGGCATATGAAATGGGCTTGCCTGTGATTACAAAAGCAGGAGTTGCCCATAAGATCGATTTCAGAGAAGGCCCTGCTTTGCCTCTCCTTGATCAGCTGCTTGCAGATGTAAGTATACTTTAACCTTCCATACAATCAAGTTACTCATAGCCTCATAGGATTGTTTTGATTAGTTGGATTAACTTTTTTTATTTTTTATATGAATAAAATCAATTTTCTAACTAATTAATTAATTAGTACTCCATCATCTTTAGGGATGATCCTGGTAGTTTGTTACGTTTCTTGTAGAAAACTCCAACTGTTTGCATACTGTAAAAAAAAACTAATTAATTAATTAGAAAATGAATTGATGGAATATATTATATATACTCTTATAAAAGATTTTTTTTATAAACTTGTATCAATATTTAGCTTGTAGTGATTAAAAAAATTGCATCAATTTAGAGGGTTGAAACAGCAATTTATCAACTTAAAACCTTTCAAAAAACTGTTTCAACCCTCTAAATTGAATAAATTAAACCAACCCTTCTCCTCTGAATTGAATCAAACCTATAAAATTGAATCACCAAAAGTGAATCAAGTATCAACATTCAAATTCAATAGGCATAAGCTCTAAAATTTCAGAAGGAATTCAAAAGAATAAAAAAATTACCCGTGTAAAACTAAGGCTTAGTCATATGTATGATATTATTTAAAAATATTTAATAAAAAGCTGATATTTTATATAGCTTTTAGCTTCTTAAGAAAACGTGCATGAATAGTTAAAAACAATCATTGTGGGACGGATGGAATAACACTTATCAATAGCCAGTTACATGTTGCTCCCTCCTAGTTCCTAATTTTATTTTATTTTATTTTATTTTATTGAGGATCAATACTTTTGTTTTATTGAGAAATAAAATAAGAATTTATTATGGTATAATTAAATTATGAATATATGAATTAGTTATATCTAATTATTAAAAAAATGACAGGAGAAAAACCATGGAATGTATGATTTCATATACGTGGACGCAGACAAAAACAACTACTGGAACTACCACATGAGGATAGTCGATATGATAAAGGTGGGAGGGGTGATCTGCTACGACAACACCCTGTTGGCGGGCAGTGTGGCCGCACCCCCTGATGTCCCACTCATTGACGAGTACCTTGCCTACCACAGGGGGTTCGTTGTTGAGTTCAACAAGTCCATCGTTGCCGATCCAAGGGTCGAGGGTTGCCTGCTCCCTGTCGGAGATGGAGTTACCCTGTGTCGCCGCATCACCTGATTATATCATCAGGACGGTCAAATAATAAGGATATATATGCAAGATCCATTTGGGATATATGTACCCAATACCTTGTGTTCTGTTGATTGTGTGCTACATTGAATCGAATTCAGATCAATCCCCTTTGTTGGGTAAAATAAAAATCCATTCTTGGAACAAATTTTTCCCTTTCAGCCATGGCTGATCCTAACCTTACTGAAGCCCTTTCGCTAGGGGTGTTATTCGAGCCGAGCTCGAGCCTCGCCGAGCCTAATTTTTAAATGAGCTTTTTATTTTGTTCAAGTTTGGCTTGTTTAGGAAATGAACAAGTTCGAGGCGAGTTTTTTTCAAGCTTAAAGTAGTTTTACAAGCTATTCGAAGTTTATTCGAACGAGCTGAGCTTTCAACCGAGTTTAAAATTTTGTTCAAGCTTGGCTTGTTTAAATGAGCTTGCTTTTTCGAGACGACCCCGAACCGAGCTTGAGCTATGCCCTACCGGCTTTCACAAACAAGTTTCTCTTAGCCCTCACTCATCCCTACCAAACTTTCATAGCCTAAATACAATCAAACTTTCATACACAAATTTTCACACTTGGCAACGACAGATCACTCCGTATCTCTACGCAGCTCCCTTCCATGCCCTCTGTGAGTCCATTGGAGGCAACACATCTGCCATTGATGACTGGATTGCGAAGGATCAACTCGTGGTCGCAATACTCACCGCCTCTTTAACGGAACCTGTTATGGTTCAAATTCTGGAGTGTGAGACCTCGCAGCAAGTTTAGGAACGCCTGCACAACCTCTACGGAGCTCGATCTGGTGCTCAAATTGTTCAGACAAGACTGCAATTGACGAGTTTGAAGAAAGGGAACGAGAATGCTATGCCACGGAGTATTTCAACATAGCAAGGGCTCTTTTTCTTCAAATCTAGGCAGCCGGGGAAACAATCTCCAAAAACGAATCGAGACCGCAGTTGCAGTGACTCTAATCGAGGAGGCAGAGACAATCGAGGATACAATACGTTCACAGGAGCACCAGACAAATCGCCCTGTTTGTCAATTGTGTGACAAGCGTGGCCAAGTTGCATCCCGCTGGTGGAATAGGTTCGATCACTCATTCCAGCCACCTCCTCCTCGCTCGTTCCCAGCCAAATTCCACAACAACTGGTATCCGGACACTGGTGCAACTCACCATTACACTCCTGATGTTTCTAACATACGCATCGAAAGATTACCATATGAGGGGCAGTGACTCAATTTCCCTTGGCGATGGATCATCGATCCCGATCCAAAACTACCGTTCCGCGATTCTTTGAAACCATGAGCCATCTCTATATGACTATATATATCCAGCCCCACAATGAGTCAAACCTCCAGCCTCCCCGGTTACAATACCAAGATCAGCCCACTCTCTCAAGAGCGTCAAAGTTGGCCTGGCCCATGGCTACTCCTTGTGGGTCGACAAGACTCGTTGAGATCCTCAGCAGTCAGCACTTGCCTCCTCCAAGGAAAGTGAGCCATTGACGGCCGATGGCTGGGCAGTCACTGGAGAGTTTGCCATCGGTGGGCTTTCCAGTGTCGTCTGTACCCATTTCCTTGCTAAATCAAGTGAAGCTAGCAGGCCATTATCAGTTTATCAAGGAAACTGAAAGCAATCTAAAGGGTTTTACTTGCTTCACCTAAGATCCCAATACCCATTTCTTTCGATTCAACAATTTAATGTTTCAATTACACCTAAAAACACCATACACACTTGCCACCAAAGAGAAATTTTGAAATATGATCCAATTTCTTAACAGCAGCAGATAAAAGAAAAACGGCAAGCTGATTAATGGTGCTGCTACCTTCCGCTTCAAAGTGACCTTTCCGGCTAACTTCTACATTCATTTCACGTATAGAACGAAGGTGGGGTTGAAAGAAATTGGAGGCGGGAACACAACAGAGGAATACAAGGCTTGGTAAATGAATCTTCGAAAGCTGGAAAGAATCTGGCTAGAAACCTGTGCGAATGCGTGCTTCTTTTCTTACATTGGAGGATAGAAGTAGGAAGATACCGAGAATCCCAGGAAGAGGAGGCCTCCAACGGTTGCAACTGTCCGTTGCGAGATTCTGGATGCCAGCATGCTCCCCCCTACCACTGCCACTGATGTGCAGATCGTGTGTCCTATTGTAGCCCCAATAGCTACCCCCACCGCGTTTTTGTGGGTTGCCAGCTGCAATGAAAGCGAATAAAAGAATACCTTTGTCAAAGGATATTTTACGTGTGGCATAGAAATTAGTAGGAAAATAGAACAAAAAGACCACAGAAATGTTGAAAGCAGACGGTCCAATCAAGCGAAAGCTAGTAACAGAACCAACCTAGATGCCAGAATCCAGAAAACAAATCCCGGGGCATCAAGTTCTGGTTTCATAGGGATATATATCATGTTGCATGCAGAATCAAATTCGAAATGCCAAAATAGTATTGGTCCTTCTGCTTAATTTAAAGTCAACTATTCACTCCTTTTGACTATTCAGTAGCATAAAAATAACCGTCTCGCAGTTGGCAATACAGAGAAACATTATAGGGAATGTCAAGTATTCCAAGAAAGATAGCCCATGAACAATTCTAAGGGGGCGGATTGCCTTGGACTAATTGCCAAATTTTGCACAAAATATGTAAATGTTTGCTTCTAAATCCACAGGTGAAGCAAGATAAAGAAATTGAAGATGAACTCCAAAATTGCAGAAAATTCAAGACTTTTTTTAGGTTAAATTTCTTAACCTTAATGCAGCAAAGGAAAGGCCAACAAAAGATATAAAACTACCCGATCATCCTATAAAAATGAACCAATCTATACAGAGGTCATTCATGGATCAGGAATACTATAGCTCAAGAAACACTGAAAAGATACAATATAGCAGAAGAGGCAAACTTACAGCAATTGTTGCAATCTGACTCCGATCCCCCCACTCAGCTAGAAAGGTCAGAATAAATGACTGCATTCCAGTATAAAGACAAGAACAACGTCACCAAAGGCCAAGTAGCATAAAAACACTATCAAACCTTTTTTTTTCTTCCAAGATGCTATAAATGCGTTACCTCCAAAAATATCGGTGTACAAAATCTTGAAAAGAAACGGCGGATGCTTGTTTTTCCTTGGCCTCCCTCCAGTTTCTCTTCTACCTTCATAAATTTGAGAAACAAATCAAATTTTAGAGAAGAACGAAGTGGTAAAAATAAAACGAAAATCTGCACCAGTGTAGAACCACCAAATATCTTGAATGGATAACATCCTTGGCCATATATCAATTTAAATCTCCGCTTCCAACTAAATTATTCATAATTCATGACATCAACACTTTCAGATCAGTAAAATAACTGTCTAAAGTACTAAAACAAATTGGTTTTCAGAAGTCCGGAAGGAAGGAGGAGAATCAATTTCAATATATATTCACAAAGAGTCCATAATAAAAAATAAGAAATGTATATATAAATGATATACATAGATAAATGACCAGGAAAAGACAGATGGCCGTAATATGAGTTGACGGCAAATGATGTATATCCTCGTTGCAGTAGTTAGTAGACCACTGTTGTGACAAATAGGCAAATCTATCTATCCTCTCAATGTCAAATGGAAACAGATTCAACTAAAAATAGAGATGTGCGTGAGTTAGACTTGTGAGGAACATAACTAATAAAGACAATTGCAACTACCAACTAAAAAACTCACCTCCTCCATTTCCTTCTTTTGTGATGCTTTTGAATCAGATGTCCAAGCAATATAGAGGAGCCTTAGCCCAAAGAAAAGGTAAAGTACTGCATTACGAAAGAGGGGAAATTTTTAGAGGGAAAAATTTCATGCTTAGGCAGTGCAGCTCAGATTGTGAGGGAAAAAGTTGCTTTGTTATGTAGCAAAAACACATGAAAAATAAGCTTCTACACAGTGCAAGTCTTGCTTAATGATTGCTTGGGTCTTTTGAAATCCACATCCTCTCGAATTGGTCAAGGAATAGATGCATACACAAAAACCCCCAGACCCCCTAATTATGTGAGACTTAATGGGACGATGTTTGTTTGTTTTAATCACAAATTCACGGGATAAACCTTAGAAAGTACTTTTATCATACAACCATGGTGATGCAAAAATCGTTCAAGAGCTTAGTTACCCACACATCAACTACTCAACAGTTATTTATCCTTCGATAAAACTGAAAGAGGAATTATATAGCATACTAAGCCCTACAGATTCCAGATGGACCATAAATATCTTACATTGACATTCTACAATGGATGTAGAAATGATACCTGTAGCTGCACTGTTTGTATGCTTCCTTGAAATCAAATTTGGCACTATCCTACCAAGTCCGGTCGAAAGTATCTACAAAAGCCAAGACAGACAGCCTTACAAACAGATGGAAGATGTTACATTTAGTCAGGTCAATGCGGTGACTACTGTCTCCTCATGTTCTCAATTAGAGTTAATTTGATGGGGTTGTTCTTGCTCACAACGTAAAGGAAAAGTCAATAGTATGACAAACTTACTGTCATCACAAACAGTGCACTGAGTGCACCTGATAGAACAATTGATTTGGGGTGACGCATTGCCATCAGAGCTGCTATGATAAATGTCTCATCTCCAATCTAGCAACAAAACTTTCATTAGACCCTTCGATAGGACAATCTAGGCACAAAACGTAATTTAATCAAATTGTTCACGTTAAATCACAAACCTCGCTGACAAGGATCATAGACAAACTTGCAAACAATGCATCAAAGACACCTAGACCAGAATCCAGGTTTATACCAATATGGACAGAATCAGCATCTTTACCAAGGTGCTCCAACTGAATCTGCAAACATCCATCAAATCTCACATCTCAGACCTCGTGCAGAGGATTTTAAAAACTGCAATGCTGTGCAGAATCAAATTTTGCCTACTTCTACCTATCAACATACATCCTAAATTGAGCTCAATTTCAACTGCTAATAGCATCAATCAGACGCTGACCTTACTACGCCGACCTAGATCTCTGAACGATCGAACAGATCCACCATTCTCCGTCTCAGCACTAGTCTCCTACAAACAAAACAATACCAAAAAAACGTATTTAGAGCGAGTTTGAGCTCGAAAAAAAGATCATGTAAAAGCCGAAAGGGAAAAAGATCACCTGAGCAAAAGCGGAAGAAGCGAAGAAAAGAGATACAGCGAGAACGAACAGAAACGTCAACCAAAGGGTTCGAGGGTTTGAATCGAACTCCATATCTCGATTCCAACCAAAATCACCAAACAGCGCAAATGAAAAGCGAATTGAGGCTGGATCTGAGAAATATAGGGCTCCTAGATCTGATCAAAGCCTCTCTCAACCCCTCTGGGATTAGAAGGGGGAGAGGAAGAGGTTTGATTAACAGTGAAGCAAGCACGCAGGTTGCGAGGAGCAGTCTCCGGCTATAAAGGTGAATTTCGTGGCCGGAAAGTGGGGTTGGAGTTGGCGGAGATCCTCATTCGTCAATGGAGATCGGAAGACGCGTTTGGGGTTTGATTATGGGGGTTAGTGGACAGAAGCCGGAGGCACGACCGACATCAACTGCTACGAACCCAAAACGTTCTATTTTGGACTATAAAAAATAAATAAATTGATATTTTAACATATATTTTTAAAAGTAAAAACTATATAAAATATGATTTTTTTTACTAGTTTGATATATCAGTTATTAAAAAATATATGTCATTTTATGCATGTTTTTTTAATAAAAAGTTATATAAAATATTATGTTTTTAAAATTTTATACTTAATAGTAATAAATATAAAAGTATTCTACAAAATTAATAAATAAAATTTAATATTTTATATAGTATTCAATTTCTAAAAAAAATGTGCTAAAAATAAAAATAATTATATTTTTCGAAAATTCCACAAGATATCTCTTAGGTAAGGCGTAATTCCCGCGGTGTACAATTATTTGATATATTTTGGTACCCTTGAAGTTTTGTTTTTTCTGTCAAATACCAATATTTCATCCCAATTTGGAATTTTTGAAATCACCCTTCGATGAAGCTTACTTGTGAGATCGATGACTCCTAGTTCGAAACTCCGTTTTCTACGTTCGACCTATCAAACTGACGAGGAGATTGCGTGCAAGAGCTTGGCATAGACAACGTATTAGGAGGAAGCAAGGTGGCTCGAACTAGCAAGGTGGAGTTGACTCCGTTTACATGTATTGCTTATTGTAGGTTGACATGTCATTTTTTATGGTAACTTTGACGTTGTGTACATTAAGACAAAAATCCTAATGGACATTTGAACTTCCGGATGGCAACAATGTAAAATCATATTGGAATTTTCTCCTCGTTCAAACTTATTCGACATTTTTTATTTGTTTTCTATTTATAATGTTGTATGAAGTGTTCTCAATGTTATGTTGGATTGCAAGTGGTGCTACTTTGTGTGGATATTCGACCTTCAATAAATATTTGATCTTTTCATTTCAAAGGAAGAGAAATATACCATAAAATGGGATAGAAAACATTTCATACATTTTTATAACATTATATTGATTGATAGTATAAAAAATTGGGTTGTTATACGGACGGCAAATTTTTCATCATCGGCACGGTGCAAGAGCCGACCTCGTAAGTCGTCATGAAAAGTGTCAAAGCCGACTCCCTAAGACAGCATAGCGTCCTAATTACCAAAAACTGGCCGGTCAACCTGCTGCAAGCTCGATCTACGGCTTATCCCGTCAAACTGAACCGGTGGCAACTTCCTAGGACGGCAACCTGAAAAGCAACAAGATTCTCGCGAGCGCTGCAATATTCCTGAGCCGCCGTATCATATTGCATATCTCGAATTGCATACCGATCGACCTAAGAAGTAAGTATTTGCACTCTGCATTTCGACCTAGTAAGTAAGTATCTACACTCTGCATACCGATCCAGGAATCCGACAATAATACTCTACGATTGGCGAGATTTTATCAAGCGAATAGCATAACCAAAAAAGAAAAAATCACACGGGCTTATACTAGTGTGCTCCTATAAAAAAGGATCCTACAATGACTATGTTGGGGCCAGTTACTACTGTGCATGGTAGAGCAGGGTAGCTAAGAAAGTGGATTACCCAATCACCGCCTTCCACGTGGATTGTTGAGATCCGTTCTTTTATTTCCACAAATCCAAAAGAGCATTAAAAAGGGAAACTATATTTGAAATATGCTGATTCGTAATTTGAACTGCATATTCTTAACATCTTTTAATAATTTAACATTAATTTAACTACTGTGTTGTTAATCAATCTCATAAAGTTGCTACGTTATTAGTTAATAAAGACAAAAATAGTGTTTAGTGTCATATGAAGTTATAACATTTTTTAAATTGGCTCTTAGTGTAATCACATTTTAATAAACAAAAAATTGTTATTTAACTTTATCCGATGTCATTATTGTACGAATATTTGTTTTGCCATGTAGAGGGATTTGATATGGGCATGTTTATAATCCGTATGAAATTTAAAAATATTTTTTATATGTAAGTAATGTGAATTTATTTTCTCAAAAACACAATTAATTTCTCTAAATAATATAGGAATTATTGTTCTCGTATAGAGTCAAAATACGAATATAATTTTTTGAAAAGTAAATAATTAGCTTTTCCAGATACCATAGTATATAATTTTTTTTTTAAATATATTAATCAAATTGCTAAAGCCATATATAGGGTGATTATGGAGTCCATAGGTATACAATATATAGTCAGCTATATTAATTAATGACAATATATATAGGTATACAATTTACTACTATGATTAAAGGGTTTGATCACTCAATTTTTTTCAAAGAAGGCAAAATTTATTACAGTATCTTGCAGTAGGTTTGATTTGACAAGCTTCTTTAGGGGTAGATCTTTAATTTTCAGGAGTACATTTATTGGATCACTCAATTAGTAGGTTTTAATCTGATTAGGCCAGTTGGTTGAAGGTTTTAATTTGACTTTTTTTTAAGGGGCGGGTGTGGGACGGGACGGGACGGGATGAGGGTCGTCCCGCGTCCCGTCCCGCGTAATTTTTGCGGGACGGGATCGGGACGGGATTCACTACTTTTTTTTAATTCCGCGCGGGCCTTGTACCTCACGGGACCGGGACGGAACGGGCCTTGTCCCTCAAATAAAAAACATTATAAAAAAAAATCTAAAATGCCTATATATTTTGCAGTTTTCAAAGAGATAATATAAATATATAATGTTTTACTTATATACATATATACACATATTATTGATATTGTGTGTATACCATACATTTACACGTACTTACACACACTGTAAAAGTGTGCGTATATTATGTATAGATACACAGCAATACAGTATATACAAACAAAGTGTAATTAATGTATACCATATGTATACACTGTAATTGGTACACACACTAAAGTATATATAAAGTGTATATATACATTGTGTATATTATTATTATTATTATTATTATTATTATTATTATTATTATTATTATTATTATTATTATTATATATGCGGGATGGGACGGGATTTGCGGGATAAGGAATCCTCGTCCCGCGTCCCGTCCCGCATAATTTTTGCCGGACGGGACCGGGACGGGATTCACTATTTTTTTTTCAAATCCCACCGGGATCGGGATGGGGCCAGGACCGGGACGGGTCCGGGATTTGTGCTCACCCCTACTTTTTTTAGTTAATCTATATTGTGCGCCATATAATAATTTGTTGAGGGTTAGGATCCCATGAAGTTAAACGAGTGGATAGGATGATATTCACATAAATTCATCGATCATACAATAATAATTCAGTATATTCCGCGATTAAGTAGAATCTGAAGGGTCGGCGGGGTGTACGCTATTGTAAATAATTGAGCTACCGATTACATAATTATTTTTCCCAACTTCATAAAATCTTATTCCATTTGGATGAAATAAAATCTAAATCACATAGTTTTTTTATATATTCTATCTATTCTTGTCTGGTTGACATTAAAAAAAGTCAGAAATTCCAAGAAGTAAGAGAAATATGCATTTGGTTAATATTTTTAAAATATGAAAATCCAAGAATTTAACTTTCCGAAAAGTTAAATTTCTCTAATTTGGATGAAGTTCACTTATCCAGTACACCCTAAATAAGTTCAACTAGTATAATACCCGCACCATGGCGCGTGCGAGGGTAAAAAATATAAAATATCTATTATATTTATAAGTATGAACAAAAATAATAATGAAAAAAATACAAATGGTGAAGTACATTAACAAATATAAAAATAAATATATGAATATATGGATTATGTCAGTACGCTAGACTTCGTCCACAGGATTCATGGGAAAAAAAATAGTTTGATTATATGAAGGGATGTAAATGTATATAAAAAGAAATAATGTAAGGCTAATCTTACATAATGAGGAAAATAAGGATTATGGGTGGGTGACACCAAGTTCTCCAAACTCTAAGTGAATGTACTCCGTCTATGTAAACAAATTAATAAACACAATACGACCCATATCACATGATAGAATTTTGTGTGAAGATTATATTAAATAGAATGTACCTATTAGGCTAAAGTATGTAAGATTTCATTGTACACGACACTAACAATAGTGTTGAGTGAGTTATCATTCTTATCACATGATAGAATTTTCAAGCCAGATTTGGTTGAAGCGTTCGGAGGACGAAATATTGAAGCGTGGAGGACGAAAGATTGAAGCGTCCGGAGAGGCAGCAAGATTGAATCGTCTGGAGAGAACGTGGAGGACGAAAGCAAGGGCAGAAGAAGAGGCATCAAGGATTCGGAGGAAAGGCGGTGAAGGCTCGGAGGCGGTAGGAGATGGATTCGGAGGAGAGGCGGCATGTGGAACCCTTGAGGTGGAGGAGTGGGAACCCGAGCCGATGATCGATGAAATCAGGAAGGGACATTCTCAAAAAAAATTAGAATGGGCTTTCTCAAAAAAAAATTAGGAAGGGGGAAGGGGTAGATAAAACGCAATTGGTCAAATCACCTAAATTCAAGGACCGATCGCAACCTCATCAAATTCTTCTAACTTAAAGTTTTATATAGATATAGATTTTCACTATTTTGTGTTTGAAAATTTTTAATTACCCATTTAATCCTCTAGAGAGAGAAAAACACTTACCATAAATTGAATTTTATGAATATATATACAACTAGTGTATGCCCCGTTCCCTGCATGGGAATATATTAACACAATATTATAAAACTTCACTTATTATCTATAAAAAAATCCTATTATAAATATAAAAATAAATAAATAAATAAATATGAATTACATTATTATAATTAAACTAATAAGTGGAAATATAAGATTAAAATTAATCTAGATCTAAATAACTCATTCTCCTAAAAAATAATATAGATATAAATAAAATAACTATGAAATAATTAATTTTGATATAAATAATTCTTTCCACACTAAATAATCGATATATAAACCGTCCATATGCCAAATTTATATATATACGGTCCATTGGAAAGATTATTTATAATCCAGATGAAGATACGCTTATATGGCAATTTGTATATCTGTATATGCCAAATTTATTACTATTATTGTGTTTAATTATATTGATATAATTATTTCCTTATATAATATTTACTCTTGTATAATATATTCCATCTATTCAATTATATGAATTAATGGTAAAATAAAATAATTATTTTTAATTATATAGATTAGAACTATCTTATTATTTTTATTAGCTTTCCTTTTTGAAGGTGTAAGATAACTATAATAAATACTCTATTTATTAATTAAAATACATCATTTTAACAATTTACATTTTTTAAAATAGATAAAACAAATACGTAGTACCATTATACCATCATTTATTATCATACTTTTGCACTTTTTTCTAAATCCATAACTAACAAGACAGTAATGATTATAAGATCAATTTTGTAAAACAAACATAATATCTAAATCGACATTTTTATTTGACACAAAATGCACCATAAACTAAAATATTTTAATTAATAGAAGTATTTTTTTAATATTCGTGTAAAACTCTAAACGTCTCAAAATACATCTCGTTCGGCTTTTCGATACACTTTTTAAATAGTTAAAAAAAATATAAAATATTATTATTTTTAAATAAAGCAATACTAGTATGAAATTGTAATTTTTTTAAATAAAACTGTTGATATTTTATATAGTTTTTTAACTTATTAAAATACGTCTCAGGATTAAAATGATACCTGAGTAATAGTATATATATTACATAGATACACACAAAAGCAGATACATTACTTAGATACACACAAAAGCAGAAACATTGTAGCGTACTCTGTGGCTTGTTGATGCTTCTCGTAAATTTTCTCAAAAGAGTTATACTAATCAAATAATTAGATAGTTACAATTTATATTATATATATTAAATTAAATTGAACTAACTTTATCTCACATATATATATAATTAGATCGATACAATATCGTATAAAAATTAAATATTATAAATACAATATCTAATTGAAATTCTTATCGATATTTTCATGTTGGAATCCATAAAATTTTCATGTTGGAATTCTTATCTAATTAATGCAATATCCATTTGAAATGCTTATCTAATTTCCATATATAATCAAAAGATGCAATGTTTTTTTATTGTATCTCATGTAATTGGATAGAAGCAATTTATATCATATAAAAAAAAATAGATAGATTTTCGCTTTAAAGATTAAAGATATTCGTTAACTAGAAAAAAATTGTGGTTCATTTTAAAAAATTGAAAAAAAAGATTTTTCCTAATGAACGAAAAAATGATAAATCTGACATATATCTTTAATCTTTAAAGCGAATATTGTAATTCAGATTTATTGCGCTCATTATCATATTTTAAATAAATGATTAATAAAATCTTAGAATATCATGTTAATCTATTATCGTGCATGGAACTAGACATACACGAGTTATCCTTATAAACACATTCAAAATATATCCATTTAATTCCATTCTTTTTCACCTTTTTATTAATCTATAATTTTTTTGCATAGTGATTTATAAATAAAACCCCTTAAAATAATAATTTTTTAAAAATACATAAAGTCTTATTTTACAGATGATTTTATGTGTCGTTTTATGAAAACCACTCTATTTATGTTTTTTTTTTTAATAATTAACATTTAAAAACAAATGTGCAAAAAATGGCAAAATAGGAGGAAAAAAATAAGAAAAAAGAAAAAGAAAAAGGGGTGAAGAACAGATGAACGGGGCGGGGGTGGTGTCTGGTGGATGGTTGGTTTTTATTCCTCCATTACCACAGTTTGTGGAGAGGAGCGAGCGAGAGAACTTCCCCACCTTCCCCCCTCTCTCTCTCTACTTTCACGCTTCCCGAGCACCTCTCTCTCTCTCTCTAACCTCCCCCCCCCCTCCTCCTTTTCCTCTTTCTCCCGCCTCTCCCTCTCTCTACAATTGCCTGATTCTGGTGGGAATGGGAATCGGAATTGGACGGCGGTGGAGGCGGTGGTGATCGTCCCCTGCTGATGTTGATTGGACGACGGGGATCGTCGTCGACGTCGCCGGAATTCCTATGTCCAGACCTACCGTTTCCGCGGGATCGTCGTTTTCTCGGCAGTTGGATGAAGGTTCTCTTCTTCCTCTTTCTCAATTTCGCTTTCTCTATCCGTATGAATATATATAATTTTTTTTTTCCTTTTCTGATCACGAATTGGAATTTCTATAGTCGAATATGCGGAATGCTGTATTTTTGGTTGATCAGTTGTGAAATTCGGATTTGGTTGATCCATTGTGCGGTTATGGTGTAATATGGCCAGTTCAGTTGTTTCGGTATAAGAATGAGAGAAGTTACAGAAAGGAAAAGGCGAAGCAAATTTCCTCTTCCTATTTCTGTTTTTTTTTTGGCTAATTTTTCGGAATCAATGTACGCCCAAAGTTATCGTGAGAAGCTTTTCTTCTGCTACACTGGAAGGGATTGTCGGTTCTCAGTTTCTACCGTGCTGTTAAAAGTACCGTGTTCGCTTTTTTCACAGTGAAACTATGTCATCGCTGTTGCAGAATCTCTCAAGTCTGAACTCGGATTTTCTGTACAATAATAATTAGTCTTTGTTTTTTTTCGTTGTTTTGTCTTTTGGCATAAAATGCAGAGGAGGCATAGAAACTTTATGATTTAGGAGATTTAGGTGGTGATATCACATCTTGAGCAACGAGACATAAAAAGGAAATGATGATTTCTGATTCGATTTAAGTCCAGTTTGCATATCAATGAGTGGCAAGTGTTATCATTGGCTAATCAAGGAGCTATGTGAAAAGCTGTTATGTTTAGGCTCAATGAAACTTGAAAAACAAAATTATTTGGCCTTTTTATCCTCGTTAATGGAATTTGATGACTTCTAATAGTTCATATAATATATGATCAATGTGTAATCAGGTTCAATTTGGCCAGTAAGTTTTACATCTAGTTCAGCAATGGAAGCGGGTCTCTATCAATCAGGGCCGTACCCTGAGCGCGAGGGAGAACCAGATTGTTCCTTCTATATCAGAACAGGGCTTTGTAGATTTGGTTCTACCTGCAGGTTCAATCATCCCCCTAATAGAGAGCTGGTAAGAACCAGTTTATTGTAAAAGTATCAAACATTTCTCTTCTCTGGGCCAATTGAATTCATTCCATGGAACTGCTGATCGACGGGGTAGAAATATAAACATGAAAGATAAAACATCCTTTAAAACAAGATAAGATGTGAAGCTATTTTATGAACCAATACACTCCATTTCCTGGCATGTGCATAGACTACTCATATTGCTATGATCAAATCCTATCCATATGTTTGATGTATTTGATAGACCTTGTATATTACAGGCTATAGCTACTGCAAGAATGATGGGAGAGTATCCAGAACGAATTGGACAGCCTGAGTGTCAGGTAAGCATTGAGCCTCCATTCTTTCTTCTATGTAGTTGTAGATTTCATTAATACCGTGTTCAGATTGCTTCTTGTATACTGGGAGTTTCATCTGAAAATTATTACCTGAGATCTTTGTGTAGATGCTGGACTACTGGTGGAGCATATGATTGCATGGATGTTCTAACTTCTAACATTTGGGTCTTTTCTTTTTTGGGAATACGATTAATGGATAGTTTGTAAATTAACTTATTCTACTATTGAATTATGTTGTCGCTGCACTTGATTTATATTGTCATTAACTGACCAATTTTGTTCAAGAGTTTGTCAATGCATGTAAAGTTAGACATGAAAGACGGTATTGGCATCTGGATATGCAGTTATTGCTCTTACTTGTGTAGTTACTGAACATCATGAGGTTCATCGAATGCCTTTTCACTTTTGAAATAATAATCCTTTATACTAGATGCACATGAAGCAGCATTTTCTGATTGAAGTTCAGGCTGGTAGTTTTCGAAAGATAAATGTATCAGAAAGAAAATCAGTTTAAAATGTATGGTGACATATGAAATGAGAGGAATATGTACAGAATTATTGTTCCTGCTGAGGTAAATCTCGGTTCTAGAAGAGGCATGTATGTGCACTGAAACATTAGTCCTACAATTTTAGCTGTATGTATAATTGTCTATGATGTGTTCATGTTCTTGGATGTTTGGATAACCCTTTTCTCAATCATATTTCGTCAGTACTATTTGAAGACTGGAACCTGCAAATTTGGAGCCACATGCAAGTTTCATCATCCTAAAGACAAAGCTGGGATTGCTGGAAGAGTTTCTCTAAATGTTTTAGGCTACCCCCTTCGTCCGGTTCGAGCTTATTATTGCCTTTTATTTCCATTATTACTTGGAATAAGATTTCTTTTTTCATTTATTGACCATTTTTGCTATATTCGGTTTCTATTTTGTGCTTAAAGCATGCCTTTTATTTCCATTATTACTTGGAATAAGATTTCTTTTTTCATTTATTGACCATTTTTGCTATATTCGGTTTCTATTTTGTGCTTAAAGCATGCAATAGTCTAAGCATCTTGTAACGCACTGTTTTCTACTCTCGGTTTCTGCAGAATGAGCAAGAGTGTGCATACTATTTAAGAAGTGGACAGTGTAAATTTGGGAGCACTTGTAAATTCCATCACCCTCAACCAGCTAATGTAACCTCTATGCGTGGCTCATCTGCCTACTCTCCTGTTCAATCTCCAACTACTCCTGGCCAGCAATCATATTCAGGAGGCTTAACAAGTTGGCCATTGTCAAGAACATCTGTTATCCCCAGTCCACGCTGGCAAGGTCCTTCCAGTTACACTCCTTTGATACTTCCGCAAGGAGTGGTTTCAGTTCCAGGCTGGAATGCGTACATGGTAACTTCTTACAAGCTTTCCAGAAAGTTGCTAATGATAATCAGTTGTCTCTTCCAAAAGCATGAGCCTTAGTGCACACTCTTCCTTCTTATGGTGGAGTTTTTAATGTCATGATCTAACAACACCTTTATCTTTATGTGGAACTGCAATTTTATCCCAATTTTCATAATTGAAACAATTATGAGGAATTTGAATTATAGTGTCTACTTTCTATCTATTTTTACTGACTTAAAGAGTATGAGTGTACTGAATCTTATAGTTCTCATCTCGACTGAAACCCGCTTTCTGAACTTGTTGGACATTTTACCATTGTGTTCTACAAAGTTTAATCTTCTCTTTTTCACGTATTTAACATTATGGACAGGGCCAGTTGGGTTCGGTTTCACCTTCCGAGAGTCAGCAGCAAACAGGAGGGAGCAGCACCATCTATGGGACTTCACGCCAGAGTGAATCTGCAGTTCCTACATCTCCAGGGGCATATTCTGGATATCGCTCTGGCTCTGTTCCTGTAGGATATTATGCCTTGCAAAGGGATAATGTTTTTCCTGAGAGACCTGGACAACCTGAATGTCAATATTATATGAAGACCGGTGATTGTAAATTTGGCGCCGTTTGCAGGTTTGATCATCCCAAAGAGAGAACAATTCCAGCTCCAGATTGCCTGTTGAGTCCTATGGGTTTGCCACTGCGCCCGGTGAGTTTTTCCTTCATTTCTGGACTTGCTTAAGTTTGATATACAAGTTTTCTTTCTTTCTCCAACAGCTTTAGGTCTGTTTGGCAGGTTACTTATGATACCATATCTGCCTATTTCCCTGAGTTTGTACTTGTATTATTGAATTGACCAAGACTGTATCTTTCGACAGGGTGAACCTTTATGCATATTTTATTCACGCTATGGCATCTGCAAATTCGGCCCCAACTGCAAGTTCGACCACCCTCCAATGGGATACACATATGGTTACTCAGCGTCATCTTCTGCTGACCCCTCAGCAGTTCGGCGTTATCTAGGCTCGTCATCAACAGCTGGCGGCTTAACCTTATCGAATGAAGGGCTTGTTGAAGCAGGCTCGGGGATGAACAGGGGTGACGATAATCCAGAAGCTGAAGGGTAAAACTTGAACTTCTTTTATCAAGTGAAGTTTCTTCCCTTCTTCCACAGGAGAGAAAAAAGAGGACCTATATGTAAATTCATTGCTCAAAATTGCTGAAGCTGTACAGCATTTTATGTTTAAAAGGCTAAATTAAAATATTTATCTCCAAACAACAATGTAAGTTGAAAGTCTGGGCTACTGTGTTGTTGTATAAATCCGAAGTATTACCATATTTTGGTACGGGAAATGTCATTTCTTTCTTTCTGCATTTGTTTACCTCTTGTGCATTTGGTGCAACGCGATTGAACGCCTACATGGTGATTGATGCCATGGTGTTCGCAGATCAAGTGAGATGGCAGCACAGCAAAGCAAGCATTGTATATTACAAGCATTGTATATTACAAGTAGGAATTTCGACGCACAAGATAAGGTATGAACTCAGTCAAAGGCTCAAAGCAAGCAGTACATTACCTTGCAATGCTTAAAAGAGGCTCCCTTGAAATTTTGATCGCGGAAAGCAGTGTGCAGGGCCGTTTTCGTATGGTATGTGCTGATGTGATGGACTCTTTCGCCGTCAATTCAGAAGAAATCAGCATCCACAGGGGGGCTTCTAAGCTTTTCTTGTAGCTCTATCTGTTTGGGCCAAACAAGTTCAACTTCCTCACCGGATGTAGCGAAATATCGGTGCAATACCATCTGAAATGCATTAACAGAGAAACAAATTTAGCTTGTACAGAGCTAATTTTTCTTCTAACTCATCGTCGCTTTTGGCACATACAAAGTACAAATGCAGATCCGGCATGTGGAAAGGTCAGAATGCATACCGTAGCTGCATATGCGTCTAGTTTTCCTTGACGAGAAGACTTGCTGAGTCCCCTGAAAGAGTTGCAGAGGATTACCAACTCTTATTAGCTGAATAATTTATGTGCTATGATTCATTCTTCATACAGTAGAAAAAAAAAGGCAAGTAATACATTGACTATGTGAGATTTCACTCATTTCATCCTATCGACGAGCAACAGGAATCAAGTCAGATTGCTTACATGTCAATCATGAGCTGCATAGCGTCCCCTGATGTACCATGCTCGTCTTGCAAGTATACTCTCCAGCCTCTTCAATTAACAAAGCATCAAGGTTATGGACGCGTGAGAACTAAACCGGCACAGTTACCAGACCTCAAAAGATAACTCATACTAGGAATCTAAACGTTATGAAAACATATAGTTTCAAGATGCTCAGATGCTCATTTGACGACTGTGAGCTGATAGCAGCTTGTATTTCAACCCACCCAAACGTATTCAAGTGTTATCACTCGAATATTGGCTAAGGACTCGAATTCTAATCTCCATTTCACAACCCAAGAATCGATCACGCATAATCTATACTAGATTGAAAACCACTGTCTTTAGTATCAAAAGATGCCATCTCCATCTGATCTTTGTTCTCCATTCAAGAAAGAAATTTGCAATATAAAATGACAGTTTATCAAACAAATCAGTGATATAATAAACACTAGATGGGAAATCAAATGTCATATTAAGCTCAATTCATATCAAATTCATTCCAATTTGATTCCTTATCTAACTGATTATTCATTCCAATTTGTTATTTGAAACTGATTCCACATTCCAACTCAGAGAGTTGACTCAAAAGTAAAATCCACACACAAAATCAAACTTAATCAAACCGGCAAGATGGCAATCTGTACAGATACCTTTCAGCGGCGAGAACAGCTAGCCGTCCAGCGACACTGCGGACTTTGTTAGATTGTGGCGTTTCCTTGCCATCAGATGATTTCGGCAATCCGATCACAAATTCATCAACTTCCTGCATTGCAATGAATCCAATTCAATCAAATCTTTCCAAGAAAATGAAAAACAGAATCAATCGATAGGGCCAAAATCGTACAAATCAACCTCTTTGGCCGCAATCTCCATAATCCGGAGCTCGAGCTTCTGACCTCGCATCTCCAGCACCTGCAAAATCAATCAGATTTAGGTTGATTCCTATCAGAACGACGGGAGAGAGAGAGAGAGAGAGGAGGAGGAGGAGGCATTGAGTAGTACGGTGATAGGGCGAACGGAGAAGCCTTTACTGAGGGCGAGGCCGGTGCGAGAGAGTCCCAAATCCAACCCTAAGCTGAATCCGCATCTCAGGAGAGGGTCTCGCTTCCGGCGAAGGGCGTTCGGAGGGATTTCATCCACCGGCGGCGGCGATGCGGCTTTCATCAGATAAACCGCCTGAATTGCGCCCCGGCTGCTACATGAAGCCACGGGGGATGAAATTGGCAGCGCGGAGATGGCGGTGATAGTGCGGGCCATCGAGCGTGGGAAGGCATGAGCTCGTTGGCGCCGTAGGGGAGGCGCGCACTTGCACGGCGGCGCTTGAAGTGCCGCCATTATTGGTCGATGTGTGCAGTGTGCGTGGGATGATGATGTGATAATTCGGCGAGAGGCGAGAGCTGATTTGAACCCGACCCGATACCCGATTAACTTCGGATAGTCCGTCTAGTTCGACCCGAATACCCGATTAACTTCGGATAGTCCCGCCAAAACCACTCACGAACAGAGAAGCATATATAAAACCCCTCTTCTCTATCTGGCTTCAACATAACCCTCAGAAAGCTCGAGAATCAGCATCCATGGCGTCCTCCACAGCTTTCCTCTTACTCTCCGTTGCGATTCTCTCTTTTCTCGCCCGTTCGTACTCGCTCCAAGATGAGACAGTTCGGAACGCTGCAGAAATCCTTTCAAATTCGGGATACATCTCAATGTCCCTCACGCTCCTGCTAATCCACCAATCTCTCTTAAGAAACGCCTCCACCGCCACCATCTTTTCGCCGTCAGACGAGGCGTTTTTTCACTCCGGCCAACCGTCGCTCTCATTAATCGAGCTCCACATCGCTCCCGTCGCTTACTCATTCGACGAGCTTCAGTCTCTGCCGTACGGCTCGAGGATTCCGACGCTTTCCCGTAATCGCTCGCTGATCGTCACCACGCTTCCCTCTGACAATCGAATTTCGATCAACGGTGTCAAGATCGACGGATCTCCGATCTACGATGATGGAATCTTGATAGGATACGCCGTCGACGAGTTCTTCGATCTGGATTTCCGCCCCGCGCTGAGCCCTAGCCCTGAATTAGCACCGCGCAGCCCCGTTTCGAGCCCTAATTTCGAGTGTCCGGTGTTCTATGGTGGTCGCCTGTTTGCAGAGGCTGGTGAAAGACTGAGATCCAACGGATTCTCAACCATGGCGTCGTTTCTTGATCTGCAGCTGGTGCAGTTCGACGACGACGATACTCAGTTCACTGTCTTTGCTCCGATTGATGCGGCTTTACAGGTGAGACTCGGTGAGTTGAAGGGCTGGGGGCCTCTGTTCCTCCAACATGTCGTTCCCTGTGAGATCTCTCTCTCCGATCTGACTGATTTGGAAGATGGAGCGGTTCTGAGCACTTTCTTGGAGGGATTTTGGATCAATGTCACCCGCTCTGGAGATCTTGTGCTGGTGAACGGTGTCCCTGTTGTATTCCCTGAACTCTATCATGGTGACCGCCTCATTGTTCATGGGATTCAACAGGTATTGGCCATGCCCGACGACTCAGAAGCTCCAGTGGCGAGTTCTCCAATTAAGCATTAGGGATTTCATCACCTCTTATCTCATCAACAGATTTTTCAATTCTGGTAACCAAATCCTGGTTTTCTTTCTTTGCTGTTATGTTCATATTCACTTGCAGTGAAAGATCAACAAACTCGTATTTCCAATTAAGCATCAAAGGAGTTTTAACATCATTTCTGGTTTGTTGAGCCTTCTGTATAAGTGCTATTACTTTGTCATATATGTAATGCATTGATTGATTGATTGATTCCCTTTGGCAAAACTAAACAGTACGTTCAATTTACTAAGGTACTTAGTTGAATCCATCCATGAAAAGGAAACTAGTTCTTACAAAGGACACATTTATGTTTGAATCTTCTACTTCACCACCATTGATGGCTCATGTTGCTGCAGGTCTTTTGAGTTTGATGATGCATACATAGGCAATTGAACTCAATTGGCTGGCATTTGGCAAAGCAAACGCACAGCTTCTAACATAATCAAATGCACAGCTTCTACAAGATGCAATCATGCAACTAAATCAGAAGCTTGTTCTTCTGTTCCGAACCCAGTTAAACTGTACATTAATTTTTCGAATGCAAGAAACTACTTCCTGATCAGCCCAATTGCAACCTCTAAGCAATAGCGACATAATAATCAGTTTTATTTGTGTTTTACCAGATTAGGTTGATTACATGTCCATTGTCAAACTAGCCACTATGTTTATATAAAGATACTCTCTTTTATACTAAATTAGTAAAAATCAAAATAATGAGTATATGAAGTCATCATAATTATGTAAAATAACCATATACGTTTGCAGCACATTAATGTTACTGTATTTCGAAATTATTGTTGCATTTCAATATTTATTTTGAGAAGTTTAATAAAATACTGTATATGAAAAAAAAAAGAGGTATTTTAGAATACCTCATCCACGATGGATAAACATTGGAATCCAAACACACCTCATGATCTCTCTCTCTTTCTCTCCCCCAGACTCGAACCCTCGACCTGTGGCGTTGATGAGACTCAACATAACCAACCAGGTAAGAGGGGAGTTTGGGATCACTTACTCCACAATTTTGATACATTTTAGAAAGTTTGGATGGCCCAATAAAAAAACCCTGCAAAAGGCCCTTGAGTTTTTTTTTTTTTTTTTTTTTTTTGAAGTTATTGCCATCATTTTCTAGTATATGTCGAGTAATTTTTTTTTAAACAGATTTGGCGAATCAAGATAATAAAATACGATATTAGTAGTCGGAAAAAAAAGGGATGATATTAAGGCCGTCGGGTGGGATCTGCTGTCCCACAAGGGACATCCCCTGGAATTCACTCCCCCCACCCCCATAATTAAAAAGAAAAAGAAAATGACTGTAATTTAAAAAAAATTGATTAGGGTGAGTTTTTTTGTGAGGAGAGACAGGGTTCGTATGAGACGGGGTTAATAAACTGACTAAAATTATAAACAGGCTAAAATTTATAAACTTTTGGTAAAAAATAGTTAAAAATTTATGAAAAAATATAAACTTCGTATGGGTGAAAAACAGTTTATTTGTAAAAAGTGTAGTTTATTTTGTTATTATTAGGGGTATTATGGTATTTTCAAATCAAATAAACCACATAAACTCCCAAAAAGCTATCAAAAATAGCTTCTTAAATAAACCCCTAAATAAACTAAAATCTCCTAATCAACCCCTCCTCATACAAGGTTAAAATTTTCAACCCCCAATTTTTAGTAGTTTATTAACTATTAAAATTGCATCCATACACACCCACAGTGTGGAGACAGTGGATTCGGCACAGTGAATCCTTACTGCAAGGCCGCTGCCCTAAAAAAAAGGGCATGGAAATATTCGCTTAGTTGAGAGCAATAGTTTACAAAATTTATTTGAAAGAAAAATATATTTATTAATTTATTTGAGACCAAAAATTATTTATATTTGGCCATTACATAGTTAACACCTTATTTCTAACATAACCAATAGTTTACAAAATGGAAGTATACATGTCCATTACAAATACAAACAATTGGCTATTTGAACATGTGTAAAATTGATCCTATAACCTCATCAAACACTCACCATTTCCCAAGCAAATCTAACAAAAATAAAATCAAGTACTTCCAATGCCTGGTTTGACAACTCCGGAAGCATGAACGAACGCGTTACTGACCTCCGCCTTAGCCGGCTGTGGCCGATGCGTCAGCTTAACGTCCTGCACCGACACCCCGGTGCACGGAAACTTCGGGTTGCAATCGAACTTGATGGCTACATCCGATGCAGAGGTTCCATTTATGTTGCTAAACTCTACATCGCTGATTTTTGCATAAGATGTCTGTCCACAAACAGATCACAATTCAAGGCCCAAATAGAAATTCCAAAATTGGGCCGAGGCCCAAATAAACAACTCCGGCCCATTGGGCCTGCTTTTGTTACCTGTGAAGCGCAACCACCGCCCGGGCAATAGAACTGGTCGATGAGTATGGGGTTATTGACGTCATCCATGACGGCGTTAATGATATGGACATCGTTAACGGTCACGTTAAACGGCTTGGCCCACGTCTTTATACGGAACCCGTTTTGCGTGCCGTTGAAGTTAACGTCCTTCACCGTCACGTTTCGTACCCCTAACTCCCCCGGGTAATTCGCTAGGCTACCAATGCTGTAATGTAAGTTATAAGGCAAAGTAATTATTTAAAAATCTCGAGGTCTAGCCCTAATAAATAATTATTTAAAAAGATTCAAGTAACATATAATCATAGACGGAGTCAGAGACAAAGGAAAGTAGTCGCCTCTCCTTTCCTCCGATAGACTATCTGTATTACTGTATATGTTTGTTTGTCAATACAGTCGTACGTTTTGATACATTTCGATAAACAAGAATCAGTGGCGGATGTAGGGGTCTTGGGTGGCTGAACCTAAAACCCCCCGGCCCTAGCTCAAAAGAAAAATCAAGAAAAAAAAATTATGTGTGTTTTCTGATAATTTTTAATAATTTCAGGGATAAAAGAGTTTATGTGTTCCAACTTCCAATCCTTTTAGCCTCATCTTTTTTTATATAATTTTTGTTTATTTTAGTTTTTTTCTACTAAAAATGTCTAGTTAAATAACAAATTTAAGGTTTTGTCTAATATATTTAAACAAAAATATTTTTTCCACCTATACATATAAAAAATAACTGTCATTTTCACACAAAAAATTCCTATATTTTTTTTAAATAAAAATGGTTATTTAAAACACAAATTTAAGATTTTTTCTAAAACATTTTTTTTTTAAAAATGTATTTTTCATATAAAAATGCAAAACAACCCCAAATTTAAAATTCATGAATCCACTAGTTAGTTGGTACTTTTATAAACTTCACATTGTCATATTTTATAATTATATTTTTTTAGAGGTATGCACTAGGCTCATTACAATATAATTATATTACTTATCAGGTAAGAAGTTACGCAAGTCATTGAGTTTCGAGTACCTTATACCATGTCCGGGGCCACACCGAACGTTCTGGATCCAGATGTTTTGGGAGCCCTGGCCTAGGGAGATGCAGTCGTCTCCGGTCTGGAAAGAGGAGCTTGTGATGGTGACGCCGGTGGTGTTCTCGACGTGAATGCCATCGGTGTTGGGGCTGTCCTCAGGGGCGATAATGGTGGTGCCGAAGATGTTGACGTTTTGGGAGTCACCTAGGGAGATGTGGAAGCCCTGGCGGTATACTACCTCAATTTGGTATATATATATACTACCTCAATTTAGTAATAGATGACATTTTAGTTTCTTACATGTTTTTTCAATAAGTATAAAATTGAATAAAAAAATATATTTTATATTATTTTTTTTAGCTTTTTAAAAAATGTGTCAGAAAATAAAAGATTATCTATTACCGAACGCATTATGATCAGATGCTCAAACCGATCGAAGTTTCTAATTAACTAGGAAATTAATTCTCTTTAAATATATCTCAACTTTTTTTAAATATTATTTTTGGTCAAGTTTATATATATATATATATATATATATATATATATATATATATATATATATATATATATATATATATATATATATATAGGGGAGATATCTAATGAGAAGTGACACTTGGGTGAGAAGATGAGAAGTAAGCCTTATACCCCTTAGATTAAAATGAATTTTTTTATATGGATATAGGTAATATATCTAATGAGAAATATATCAATGTTTTTTTAAAAAAAATATTTTTTACGTTATTTATCTAGATGGTGATTTAAGGTTCATTTTAGGGTTTTTATGCTAATTTAAATTAGTTTTTTCATTCATCATCTAAAAAATAGCATAAAAAATAATTTTAAAAAAAACATTGATATATTTATCATTAGATATGTCCCATATATCCATATAAAAAAATTCATTTTAATCTAAAGGATATAAGGCTTACTTCTCATCTTCTCACCCAAGTGTCACTTCTCATTAGATATCTCCCCTATATATATATATATATATATATATATATATATATATATATAGGGATTGACTCCGGTGAAAACCTCAAATTGTGGTAAAAACCCGTGAGGACTACTTTATATCTCGTTTTTTTTGAAACCCGTGCTAAAAACCTCAATCACACGGTGACTTTACAACTCGGTTCAACCTAAAATCCGTGCTAAAAACTCCAATTTTAAAATAACACATGACTTTATAGTTCGGTCAAACCGAAAAATCGTGCTAAAAAGCTAATGTTATAAAATTATATAGTGACTTTATAGCTCGATTTTATTCAGAACCGGGCTAAAATTTGTGACTTTATAGGTCGGTTCTATTCATAACTGGGCTATAAAGCAAGTGAACCGAGCTAAAAAGCTGGTCCTCACGGGTTTCTACCGCAATTTTGGTTTTCACCGGAGCGCGACCCTATATATATATATATATAGTGAGAATGCGAGGATATAATTATGTATATTTAGACGAAAACAATGCATACAAAATATTCTAAATGTGCAACATTTTATCCAAAATATATGTTCAAGTTTCCCCCCAATAAAATAATTTTTTTTTAGATCTGGATGAATATTAAAAACGTTTTGTTTTTTGTTACAAGGTCGAGATCCACCTTCTAACATAAAAACTTAAGTCATTGTGTAGGGGTTTCTCATCCTATTATATTTTGGTTTTCTTTTAAACTATTTTTCAATGTGGGACTCTACCCACAAACCCCAACAATGGTCATATATATTATTTTTCTCAATAGTTTTCCTACATGTATTAAGTTAGCTAACTTTCTCTATATGCATGATTCATCCTATATATTCTGATTTTATCTATAGAGATGAATGAATGCAAATGCAAATAATTAGGGTTTATATAGTAAGGTACCGACCCTTCCTCCAAAGGGGCAATGGGGATAATACTCGCCACGCCCAAGCAACGTCCCTCCTTGGATCACCAGATTCTCAACCCTACTGAACCCGATCCAACGGTTCGCCTTCGATATCACCATCCAGTCCTTGGGCCCCACCAGCCACCCATCGATCCTCACCGTCGGTTTAGGGCACGTACACGGCCCATCGAACTCCATCGGCTGCACCGAGTACTTCCCCTTCGGTATGTAAACTTCTGCTGCCGCCTTCGACCCGCACGCTGCCTTCCATGCGGCTAAAAAGGCCTTGGTCGAGTCCCACCTCCCGTCCCCCCTCGCTCCGAACGCGTTCACGTTGAAACTCTGTGGGGACGGGGATGGCTCTGAGAACCCGACGATGAGGACGAGGACAAAAAGTAGGGATGAGTAATTCTTCATTCTTGCTTTGGAGGACTATAAAATAATAGAAGTGTGTGTTTGTGATGATCACATAAGATTAAATTTATATGATTTTTTTTTGGTTTGTAGGGGAAATGTTGATTTAATGAATTTTGGTTGGTTAAGGAAATTATAAAATGTAAATTTGTATTATGAGAAAAAAATCGGATTGAATTAAATAAATGATGTGTTAATACGGAGCATTTTAAGGTGGTGGGTAATACCGGTATATTGCTATTTGGTAGTTTATTATTGTTGTTTGATTTTTAGCTTGATCTTTGATTTGTTGCAGGCCCCTTGTTATATCTTAAAGTATAGATTAAAAACATAATTTTTATAACAATATATTGCATATTTTTATATAATTTTATTGCGATGTGATTATACAAATAAATAATTAATATATAATTTGAGCGATTAGTTCAAAATCTAAGGAGCTCGGAAATTCCAAAATTCTCGTGGAGGGTGACATTTGATGGTCTTCACTATTGTCCAAAGAATGGAAAATTGAGATCCTCATTTCAGACGTACTTCGCTTGTTGCAATAATTTGAGACAATGTCCATTTCGCACGTCTTTTGCGAAGTCAACATTGTTGTATATATGTAGATCGAATAACCCGACTCTCTTTGACACAACTGACCCCAGTTTACTTCTGTGATAGAGCTTTTCGCATTTTACATCTTTGCAATACTATACAAGTCATTGTGGTAAGAAAATGGCATTTGTATTAGCAAATTATAAAAGTTATTGATTTTACAGACTCTACTTATTATATATTCGAAAAAAGCAATAAAAATTAAAAAGAGGTATTTTATACTTCATAGTTCATCCATCCTCTTCTCTCTCTCTCCATCTCTTACAGGAGTCGAACCCCAACCTGTGGCGTTGTAGTAGAACAACTAAGTTTAGTTATAGCTGCTAATGGGCCTGTAGGCCCAATTGGGGATTATTTTGGACAAATTGAATTTTAATTAAGGATGTCATAAAAAAAATGAGTAAAATAGAATTGAAAAATCTTATCCAAATGTACTACTCCGTGACCGTGTTTCATAAAAGAAAAATGTAAAGGGCTAAAATTTTACATTTATTTAATTTATTAAAAAATCTCTCTTAAGTCTTACTGTAACATTCATTAATTTTATAACAAAAAAAGTTGGATCAATAATAATTTAATAAGAAAATGAGTACATTAAAATTGAAATATGAGTATAAAGAATAAAATACGTAAAGTACTAAAATGAAGGTCACAAATCACAATACTAATCTTACTTCCTTGCAATACATTAGGTCATCGACTCATCGTAGGTGTCGCAATCGTAGATACTCTCAAAGCGGGTGGCATCGGGGCTGCCGTGGATGGCCGTCGAAGACGCCATCATAGGTGGTTGGAAGGGTTGGCTTTCAGATCTGAGAAGGACGAGAGAGAAAGACACACGGTGGAATGGAATGGAACGAAATATGAATAAAATACAAGGCAGGGGTGAAGACAGGGGTAAAAGAGAGATTATGAAAGATTTCTGGATAATTACTAAAAAATTATTTAGGGTGGACATTTAGCTAATAGAAAATAGCTTTAACATTAAAAATAAAACTAAAACTTACAAGACCTTCCAAACGTTCCTCCTCCTCTCTCTCCTCCTCCTCCTTGTGTCCTCTCTCTCTCTCTCTCTCTCTCTCTCGCCTCTCTCGTTGCGCCCGAAGACGACTTGGCTTGAATGAATGAAAATCAGCCCCTTGGGGCCTTATTGGGTTTCCATCTAGCTAATCTTGGAAGGAACATCTATCTATATCTAAAAACTTTCTATCTAAAAGCATAATTTACATTTAGCTAATGAATTTCTAGAAATGACCTTTTGGGCCAAATATTTTCAATGAGTTAATGGTATTTAATTTGCGCTTTATTTAAATTGAAGGTGCATATGCGATTTGGAGATATTTTTATAAAAAAAATATATGTTTTTGTTAATATTTATGAAACTATCAGCAACATTGTAATTTTGTAAACATATTGGGCTAGAGATTAACTTACTGTAAAACCATTAGAGATACTAATCTTACATCCTTGAATACTATACAAGTCATTGCAGTAATAAAATGGCATTTGCATTAGAAAATAAAAGTTTTAGATATTCCAAAAAACTAATAAAAAGAGGTATTTTAGAATACCTCAAATTTTTTTCTTCTTCATTCCTCTTCTCTCTCTCTCCATCTCTTACCAGGAATCGAACCTCTACCTGAGGCGTTGTAGTGGAACAACCAAGCCAGCCAGGCAAGAGGTGATCCTGGTGTTCTTCAGCCACAAATAAAATTACTTATACCTATTAATGGGCCTTTTGGCCCAATTACGGATTATTATAGGATGGACAAATTAAGGCCCTCCCTACTCCCTAGTGTGTATTTAGCCTTTTGGATAAATTTTGTATTTTAATTAAGGAAGTCATAAAAAAATGAGTATAATAGCATTGAAAAATCTTATCCAAATGTACTAAATATCATTAAAAAAAATATGTAAAGGGATAAATGTAACATTTATTTAATTTATTAAAAAATCTCTCTTAATTATAATTCATTACATCGTTCATTTAATTTATTTTTTAAAAATCTCATCGAAATTTATTAAATATCATAAATAATCAAACATTCATTAATTTTATAAAAAAAAGTTGGATCAATAATAATTTAATAATTGTCATTATAATAAGATAAGAAAATGAGTATATTAAAACTGAAAAATGAGTATAAAGAATAAAATACGTAAATTACTAAAATGAGGGTCACAACTCACAATACTAATCTTACTTCCTTGCAATACTTTAGGTCATTGTAGTAATAAAATGTCACAGTGTACTGCATGCTCAAAGCGAAAGTAGATTGCATCTGCATACAAAATAAATTGTGGATCAAGATCTACCCGTCAAAATAAAAATCGATGCATGGTTTATGTCGGCTGGGTCACGTCTCACGTGTCTAGGATTTGTCACCAAATGATGGGTTTTGATGCAATCAATAAAGTTGAGTTTTGAAATTAAGAATCATTGAAGAACGTAAGAAAGATTGGACCTACAACACTTCCGGGGAGTTCTACAGAATCATCACGCATTAGGTTTCCTCGTCATAAAAAAAAACATATCTAAACTATACCTTATAGCTTCGAATACAAAATCAATCTTCAAAAGTCCCTTGTTTTTCTCTAGTGAATCTCACCTCATCAAACTAGTGTTTTTACCCCCTTTATTTTAGCAATGGGATTTTTAGTTTGCTACATTATATATAGACATTACATACCATTAATTAGTGTGTCTTTGTTTCTGTTATTTTTTGTTTTGAGTTAGAGTTATCATGAGTACGTAAAGGTGATCTATCAATTGATTCAATTCATCGTGTATATTGTAATGTATATATATTTCCAAACATATTCTAAAATCTCAATATGCAATTACTTTCCTCACAATTATTGGTAATCAAGCTGAAATTCAATTTAACCGGCGGAGTACGTTTGGAAATTTTCCATTAGGGTATTTGAAAAAACGGTTTTTATAACATTAGGTTAAACATTCATATTGAGAAATAGTTTTCAAATATTAATTATTTATAGCCATTTTTATATAGATTTATTTTTATTAGGGTCGGTGCGTTAGATTAATTTTTTTTCAATGTGATTTCTTAACCTATATGCATGCAGTACATTGGAAGGGCCTAGCTGCCTAGTGTCCTCTGTGCAAGCATGATGAGGCGAGTGAAGAACATGTGGTTTGGATGTGAGAAGATAAAGGAAATTAGGGATCAAGTCCGGAGCTGGATTGGTCTCCCAAGGAGAGAAGGAGGATTGAGGATTGGCTCTATTGGTTTGCTCAGGAGCCGAAGCCGAAGCAGAGATGTGCGGAGTTCAAGATTAAATTGCTTGTGTTTGTTGCTTTTGTATACTTCACATGGATATGCCAAAATGAAGTAGTTTTTAGGGGTGATGTATGTGTCCCCGAAAAATGGGTCAAATGTGTTGTTGAGAACTGTAAATTATGCATAACCTTGAGGTGAAAGTGCAATAGAGTAGTGAACTAAATACCTTAAGAGGGTTATATAAGTATTTAGAAAGGCTTCCTTTTGTGGTAGGGAGACCGAGAGCGATTAGATGATCTCTCTTTTGTGGATGACTTCACGGGTTAAGTTGGGTCTCCCTAGCGCTTGCCCTCATTTGCACCAAGTTGGTTTATCTTTCCTTCTGTAACTACTTTTACTATTCTATACATCATATTCAGCTCTTAAAAAAATGATGTATTTTTTTTTTATCTCCTTTGAGATTTCTGTAAAAAAAAACTTCCTAGAAGAGAGAAAATACATTTTGTTCTCTTTATGAGCTTTGTTTGTATATTAAAATTTTGAAAAATTAGCTGGTGCATTAACAAATTCAACCGTTATAGATACCTTTCTTTCAGTCTTGTAATACTATGGGCCCACGGTATGGGCTGGACCTATGGCAGTAAAAATATGCCACGTGGCTCTCCCAAAAAAAACTATTTTATTATACAAAGTTGGTTTTGAATAAATTACTGGAATAATACTATTAACTTCAAAATTGTATAATTAAAATTTGAAACAAATTATAAAATTTAAGGGAAAAAATGTTTGGTAAAGTTAAAGGAGGTTACATACAGTATTATCATTGTTTATAAAAATATTCATGGAAAATTAATTTATTGCATTATAAGATATTTTATATTAAATAAGTATGTATTATGTGTCAAAAGGGGATGAATATATGACTTAAATTGATGAGCATACAGTACTTTAAATGCAGTGTGACGTTCATCCTCTTAGTGAATCCATATAACAATAAATCTTACACTACTCTTGAGGTTTGAAATTAAATAAAATATTTTTAAAAATAAATTAGATTCCTTACATTTATAATGTTAAATTTTTTTTAAAAAATATATATTATTCCTTAGCTTGTATATATCATGTGAGTAGTGAGATATAAGAAAAACTTTCCTCCATCACTTCAACATATTGGAGCAAAGTGTTTGTGGAACATTTTTTGCTTCCAAAATGTCGACGGAGAAGAAGAGAAAGACTCGTGTACTTGAATCAGATGAAGATGTTGCTCATCTATTTTCTTTTGCAAAAAGAAGAAATAGAATTTTAAAAAAAGTACTTGAGCTTTTTGCACAGTGCGATTTGGAGGTTGTAAGCATCACTTTCTCACCTGAAAGTCGAGTAAGTCATTTTGCACCAGATAAGAGGTAATATAATCTTGTTGAAAATTGGATCATTTTCTCTAATTTGCTCATAGTTTTTTTTTTCCATTCTAGTTTCAATTTTCTTTAGAAATTGATTATGAATGCATGGTTGAGTTCATATAAATTTGAATTCAGTTTGTGTTTTATTGATGTTTTTTTTTGGATTTGGAAATTTGTGTTGGAGAAGGACAAAGGATGTGATGCTTCGGTGGCTCAACTCGAAGAAGATTCAGACAGGAGAACTGTAAAATTTATCTTAACTTTTTTTGCCCTTTATTTGTGGTTATCTATTTTTTATAGATATATTGAGATCCATTTAGCATTTTACCAGCTATTTGTTCTTTTGATTATTGGTTTCAAAGGTGATTTGTGAGAAATATAATGCATGATTTTGACTTTTATCTTTTTTGTTAATCATCTTTGAATTGTGTTTAGCCATTTGTAATTAAGCTTGTTTTGAGAGTTAGGGTTTATAGATCTTAATTCATTGAATTTACTTTATATATTTTAATTTTCTGATTTGGCTGGTACTAATGATGAAGGTTTATAATTTGTAGTAGAGTAAATTCAGATAGCTATATATTATAACTTATTCAGTTTATGATTACATGAGCTATAGCCAGGATTGATTTAATCCTAAATTCCTAATTGACATAAATATGTGACTCCTTAAGAAACAAGTGACATATATTGACAACAAATTCAGTTATACATAACAATTCATCTTCAATTACTTTGTAAATCTCAATTTAATGAACAAAACAAGGTAGTTAGATTTGTCGGTATCGATACTACTGCACGAGGTTCTCTAGGGCTTATATTAACGCATTTAACTAACTGTTATGTTTGTTTTTCTCGTGACTTGGCTTTGTCGTATATGACGACAAAGATAAGATTTTCATATTTTTATCCATTAATTATTATTCTGGTAATTATCAATGAATTACGCGCGCTCATGCGAGTTCTAGCTAGTTGAAATTGGACCTAAAAATCAAAACCATGGACACTAGCTTGAGTTTCAATTTTAATTTGGCTAGATTCATCATCTAATTGTACATACAAACCTTGTTCTTCTTTATCCTATATATATTGAGCTAATTAACTTTTGTTTGTATCTTTTCCTACAGCCAAATAGCAGATCCAGAGGTAACAATTCAATTTGCTATATATATATATATATATTTAATTTTCTTGAAATTGTAACTAAATATATAACCTGATTTAATTTTGTTTACAAATGCTAGCAAGGCGCGCTCAAATGTAATTAGATAATTAATTTTCTTCAAATCTAGATTAGAATCTCATTTCTTACATTTTTTTTTTCTCCCTGCAGCAATTGATCAATGTTCTTGAGATACTGAAAAGGAAAACAAAGAATGGCAACAATAAGGCAAACAGGTATATATAAGCTAAACATGAGTTATATATATATGTACAATTACAAGATTTTTATGGTTTAAATTTAGGACCTTATTCAATAAAATTAAGTATATGATTACACTAACACTGTTATAGCTTTATTTATATCTATATATATACTTACATTTGTTTTTTTTTTTATTGTTTGCATTTGGAATGGCACTTACACTGTCAATATAGAGATTCTTATGTAAGTTGAATGCTTTTTTCAGCTTACAGTAAATTTTCGTTACAATTACTGCATAAATTTTAATCTTTATCTTTATCTGATAATAAGTTTAATGTCAATGGCAGAAGATAAGAAAACAAATAAATAGAGTTCAACAATACATCTTGGATCTCCAATCTAATATAAGGCATGTTTCAAACCCTAGCTATATCTAATTCCCATGCTTTTATGTATATATTATCTAGCTAGTTCTTGATTCATGTAAAAAAAAAAAACTCATGGTATATATGGGAGTGACAGGAACTACGAGCCATCGTCGAACTCGCTCTTGTTCACTGAAGAAGCTAATATGCATGAAGCCTTCCTTCAGGAAGTCCAAAAGTCTGTGGAAGCAAAAATGGTAATATAACTTCAAACATGAAATGTAGCAAAATGTATGTTTAGATTATTTTGAATAAATTGTTCATGTATGTTATGCGATCTAGAATCAATCTCATGAATCGAATCCAAACTCGCCTTGTGGAGCTAACCAAATTGCCAATGAGGAATCTTATCAAAGGTACTTAATTCGCCCTGTAAGCTCATTTGACGCGATGTGTTGATTGCTTGATTAAAAGGTGCTAATAATTAATATGATTATAAACAACTCCATACGTAGGACGAGTGATTGTTTTTATGGACTCTTGCAGTGCACAGATGACAATGTTTGGATCCGAAGAACCAGAACCAGAAACGGAATCAGAAATTAAAATTCGGGTGAGCTAGATAGGCTAAAGTTTTCTCATATGGTAATTTTTATTAACAAAACCCTTAAATTAATAAATAAATGAAATTTTTCTATTTTTTATATTTTTTTACCTATTATTTTATTTTTGTAAAAATGGGGTCGTGCCTAACCAGACTCGAGCTTGTTGTGTCTTACTCTAAATCCTCTAACCAGGCATTATTTCATCACAACAACTGCATCTAAATATCAACATTTTTCATTTCTACTTTCTATGTTTGATCAATTATATATGAATCTATATAGTTGAACAAACAAACTGAGTTACTTTACATTGAATTGAAGCAGCAACTTTGGGCACTGCATCATCAATTGATGTATCCATCTAGCCTGATTGTCAGCGAAGGCGGTCCAAGTGCAGATGATGCTCTTCCTGAATTCATCATAATACCTCCTTTCCCTATCCCGATTCAATCATCTCCTGATCTCGAACAAGAAGCAAATAACATTCCCATTGATGATCTTGTTGACTCCGAAGTCTTTAATCTGTGAGCATTAGTTCTCAACCGCGCAATCTTTCTCCGAAAAAGTAACCTTTTATACCAATTTTCAGGCTGCATTTGTTAATGTAACATACAGATATGGAAGCTTGGGATATTCAAGTGTTCCTTCATTTGCTCCAGCCAAGCACTTCAACTTTCATATTGTTGTGGCACCCCCAAATTTGCACCTTCCTAGTCCTGTAAGGCTCCCTAATGTTGCGACAATTTACGAAACAATGCCATTATTTTAGATCAATTTATGAAACAATGCCATTTTTTTTTTTTTGGTAAGTTGCAGGTAGCACCAAAAGTAGCCATGTTTGAGAGCACTGCACAGTTTGCTATGGAAGATTTTCTAAGTGAGACATCCGGGTATGTCAAGTAATATGATCAATCTATTGTTTCCGAAAAACCGAGCTAGAATGATACAAGCTCGTCGAGATACAGGTTAAAATTTGTGCTACTTCTATTAGATCAGAAGAAGCAAATACGATTGAGAAAAGTGAAGCCTCTTGTTTGTCAATAGATCCGGACAATATGCCTAACCCTGAAGCTGAACAGGTATGTATACTATCATATGCCTTATGGTGTATCATGTTAACAAATCTAGTCCATTGAACTAAAAAGATCAATGATTGAGATTAAAAGTAACTTTCTGATTATTCAGTGGTATTGAGTTATTATTCGTTGAAATGAAATTATTCAGTGGTACTGATGATTATTTGTTAGAAAGAAATTTACATTTTTTTACAGACGAATAATCACGGGAAAATAGTTGAATAATATCTCATGAGAAAACAAACGAATAATTTATGCCTACACAATAATGCATGTGTACACCATAAGAGTTGTGTACACCAGAACTAACCTCTATATATGTATATGTGTGTGTATATATGGTTAATTGCTTTGTGACTTTTTTAGGTCATTTGGGATATTAAAGCTGATGGATACTTTCCTGTTCTTAATGATGAAATGCCATTTGAGGTACCTTAATTGATCAATTAGAGGATATGTTTTGTTTGATATTACAAGGTTATGTTAGATTGATGATTATATATGTGGGTATTGATATAATTTTGGTAGTCAACAAACGATCCTACTGATTCAACTAGGGTTCGCGGAGAGGCAAAAGATGAAACCCTAAATGGCATCGATGAACTTGATTGTATGAGGTAATAGTTTACCCCTCAGTATGTATAATTGAACATGTTTTCTTGACTTGAACAGATATAAACACAAGTATTTTCACATGATTTGATCCCAGTTAGTGTGTAATGACAGCAAATGACAACGCTAACTCGCTTGAAATCGCAGGGATGCAATGGAAAACCCTTTCATCGCAATGTTGCTCGACATGGACACTCCTGATGACAACTTTGGTAATTACATCAACAATTTTTGTTGTAACTAAATCCAATCTCATAGATTCCTACCTTATGTAACCGACTGATCGGCTGATCCATTCTTGTTAAATTAGGGTTCGTTTGCATTATAAGTCATAATGAATGGTCATCCAAACGAACCCTTAACTTCTTATCCAATAGAAAACTCATTGCATTAAACCTTCTGTTGATTTGATTCTTCATGAAATGACTATTTTTTTTTAATTTCACTTGAAGGAAAATAAGAGCAAGCTAGGGTTCCAGCTGGGAATGAGAGCTCAACTGCAAAATACTGTGCAAATTGCAGATGGTCAGATGGAAGAGGTGATCCCAAATGAAATGAGGATTCATTGAACCCATTTTATAAGACCATTTCCTAATGAAATGTTTCTGTTTTTTTAGACTCCCGTTATCTATGCTCGTCCGACCTAGACCATAACCACCAGTTTTCTCGAGTGGAAACGGAATTTGCTTGTGTCGAATGAACCTTCGCAATAAATTGATCATAAAAATCGTGGGTTAGGACGTAAAACAAAAAAGTATGCTGCCGGCCGGCGGTCGGGGCATGCTATACTTTAAAATGACCTCATTCGCGATAACACGGGAATTTCAATTGCGCTTATATTCATCACTGTAGGAATTGGGTTCAAGCTTTCCCCAGCCCCTTCTCATCAACGGACTCCTGACGTATACGAAGGAGTGCGGTTCGTTCAAAAAATTCCTAGCTCTCTATCTATCTCCGAGATGTTTGGATTTTTCAAAACTCCATGGACATGCAGAAGAGAAATGCTATCCCCGCTCGGACTAAGACATAACTTTTACTTGTTCAAATAACAATTAAGGTGAAGCAGGGTCAGGAACAACGAATCTCTTTATGATCTTTTTTATCTCAAAATTAATAAAGATAAAGAAATCAACCCATCCAAACAAAAAAAGAAAAGAAACCCCTTTGATTGGATGGGAATGAATGAAGAAAGACTAAATCGTCCTGTATCGAAGCCGATACCTTGGTTATTCCCACAATTTGAGTTATTTTTTAATGTATATAAAATGAAACCGGGGTTTATACCAATCCATTCACTTCTTTTTCATTTGAATGAAGATGTTAGTCAAAAGAAAAATATCACTAAAAAGAAAAAAGGGGATCTTCTACTATCAAATGAAAAAGAAAAAAAATATTTTGACTTCCGTCATTCATATGACCAGGGTGAGGATTGAAGTGTTCATTACAGATTTGGAGGCATCAGTCAATCAGTGAGCACCAGCCAGCAATGTAACTCGAGCAATATCAGTCTCAGAACGCATTACTCCGGTGAAAAAGCTCAACAAAATTCACAGAACTCGGGTGGCCAGAATCTTTCAGCTGGGAAGGCGTATAGATCCAACAATCTGAAACAAGATACATAATATGCAAAAATCCTACCTAAAAATCTGAAATGGATGGAAGCTTTCAGATTCTCAGAAATCAGAATGCTATGCATTTACTAGGAAGGTAGTAACACTGACATACATTTGATCATGCTTGAAGCGCATGTGCAGGAAGTCAGGCTACTTCCCACAGTTGAAGGCTTGAAGCCGTAGCAAACTGATAGCACGATAAGGAGGATTAATGTGACAATGATGCCCAACACAATCAGCTTTATCTTCATATTCTGAAGCCACATCTTCCTTCTCATCTGTGTCCCCGGTGCTCGAAATCCTTGAGCGTAAAGACAGGGTAGGAAGCATTTGCACATTACCCATGTTAATTAGATGCTCCACACATCCAAACTTGTAATGCCGACTAAGATAATCAGTAAATCAATAAGGATCAAAACCACAATTGTATTGAACATTGCATTGTTTTAAAGCGGAGATAGTCTGTTTTGTCGACCAAAATCTCAATCTTTTCACCACGTTCAAGAACCTGCACCCAAAATATAATGCCATGTAACTCAGTATGTCCATATAGTTGACTCCTCACCCTACAATGCATAAGACAACAAGGCATTCTTTTCGGAAAAAAGGAGATAATCAGTAAAACATGCCTTCTCAATGTTTTCCATCATCACACCCTTGGTTTCTGAAATTTGGGACTGCACTTTCAGAAGCCTGTTCATTTCCTCTGGATGATCAACACAGTACTGGATGTGCTCTTTGAGTTTTGGCCAAAAAGAACAGTTATTTTCACTCGGATGAATCAAATTTTGAGAAAAAGACATCTTTAAGAGGGTCTACAGTCAAGGAACAACGGGGTGAGGGTGAAGAAAAGATTACCCAAACTCTTTGCTCAGACTTTTGAGAGGATCAGTCATAGCTTTTCCACCAGCATATCTCTTGTTAAAAGAAAGCAATGGGAAGTTGTCTACCAACAAATTCAACTGCAACTACACAATACACTGCAACATCCAAAATGAATATGTTATAGAGCCATTAACAACAATTTTCAGTTCCATATTCAATTATTAAAATGTTATGTATATATAAGAAGGCTCTGGAATGCATTTGGTTAGGACTATTTTGCATAGGGCTATATATTTAGGGAGTGAACTCCAGGGATTTATATATCCTTGACTGTGGTTTCATCTTAAGTTACTAATGTGTGTTTCTGTGCTTGGTCAATCAGTTGAGTGCATCCTGATTTTATGCTCTACCATAAAATCTTAATTTATTTGCAAACAACAAATTAGTATTATAGGAAGTTTACTGAAGGAGTAAGGAGAAAAGATAAATGCATTGTCCCCTACAAGGGACTACATTTTAAAGGTGAATAATCAATCTAGCTTCAAGACAGGAAAACAGGAAAGATTGGAGCTCACCCTCTTGAAAATCTAGCTACAAAATAACAAATCAATTACTCAACGAGATCAACATCATCCAATTTATATAATCAGCATATCATAATTGAAAAGACGATCCCTCAGACCGTAACTATATCCTTCGAAAAATCCATTTGACATATCATTGGAGCCTTTGTATGATTGTATCAAATACACTGGGAATGAGCAATGAATTGAAAAACATTATCAAAAATTAAAGCAAACGTTTCAACCTCCCTCAACCATATCCCAGAATTTGAGTTTCAAAACCCCCCAACTTACAACGAACTGTCGATTCAAATCACACACACCCCTCCCTTACACATACGAAGGTGGAATTCGCACTTGTTCACAAACATAAAACCACAAATACAATCAAGCAAGTACAAACTACAAACAAATCAAATTTCTAAACCATCCTCCCACCAAATCCCAACTCTTAACAATCATAAGTCTAAAACAATAAAACAAAAGTGAAATCAGAGGCAACAGGACCAATCCCCAATCTAGAGCAAAATAAGAAGAAAAAGAAGAAAATTAGAGAGAATGAGATGGATAAAAGTACACAATCCATAGCGATAAGGAAGTTGAAGGTGTGACCATCGCACTCGCAGGTGTTGGTGAACCTGTTGTTGGAGGTAGGAAGCTTCTGGAGACACTGAGAAGCTATGGTGGGGAAGTTGCCGGTGAACTCGTGTGTACTCGGTCAGTATATCGTCCCCCTCGACACGGATCAATAGATCAGGCTTTGCTGCCCCATTGCCTGCGTAGATCGGCTCCGATTTGGAGTGTGAAAATGGCGAATTCAAGGAGTAATTCGAGCGCAGAGAGAGAAAGAGGAGAGAGAGAGAGCCAGAGAGGTGCCTGTGTGGGTTAGATGAGAAAGGTTTCGGGTTCGACTCCGATTTTCTGCACTTTTATTTTCCCTTCATATTTGGAATAAAGGGCATTAAACCCTACCTGTTCGATTTTTTTTTCAGCCGCACCCAGGCAGGAGACAGACGAACGAGGAACGCGAATCCAGTCCCTCCTCCCGCCGCCCGCTTCCGACTGTTCGACATCGACGCCGGCCACCTTCGACCTCGGTTGGCCGCCTTCGACTGTTCGACATCGCCGCTCATCTTCTTCAATCTAGGATTCAGGATTGATTAACCTCTTGAGTTTCGATTCAAAGGTATATTTCCACTTTCCTGTGTTAAAGTTTAAGCATTATGAATTAGATTTTCAATTCAATTTGAAATACAAGTTAGAAGGTTAGGTTTTCAAATTGAAGTGCAATTTCTGAATAGGGATAGTTAGGCTTTATGAAATTTGAGAATCAATTCCGTGAACCTCTGATTTTTTAATAGAAGAATAGAAAGTTCATTTTGTGGCTTTTGAATGGTTTATTATAGGATAAAATTGGAGAAATTTGTTACTCGAACTAAGAATCCATCGATTCCAATTTCAAGTTCTCCAAATGTTAGAATTGATGTGGTTCAAGGATAGAGATTGGTTGGAGTATAGTGTTTCTAAAGATCTACGTATTTTTGGGAGAATTGTTTATATATCCTTACAAACTTTCTCAATTAGCTATATATCCCTCTAATATTTAAAATGTGTTATTTATCCCTTAAATGATAAAAAATTAATTTATATATCCAAATTGTATTTTCTTTTAATTAAAATTAATCATTAAATCTATAACTAATGAATATTCCTTATATTCATCCCCATCTTTGAAATTGAAATCTCTCCTTCATCCACTGGATCTTGATTAACGACAGCCTCCTCTTGGTCTATGTCGACGACTTCAATTTCGACATCTTCGGATTTAGCATCAACGCATGTATCGCGATCTTTTTGTCGATGAAGGTATTGGAATCGGCAAATGGAAGGCGACATGATGGCGTTATAGGCGCAGTGGCGGAGTTATCGCAGAATTCGCCGAGGGGTACGTTGGTCGAACATGAACGATTTCAATTCAAGTGCTATACGACGATAACATCACTTTTCGATCCATTTCCATTAATCGACGAACTAATTGTTGATTGTAACGTTTTAATTCGGGAAATTTGATTAGGTTTGGGAAGAGAGAGCAATCGGATCAAAGAAAGGTCTCTGACATTGCTATTTTTTTCTGGCAAATCACGCTCGATAAATTCTCAGGTTGAAGAAGAAAGAATTGGAATTGCCAAAACCAGAGGGTCCAGAGGGAAGGAGCAAGAACCCATCCACATTTGGCCTGATTTGGGGCTGAGGAGTGGTTGCAAGTTGCAACTGTGCATTTCTGGTGGCTGTCTTTTAGGTTTTCTTGGTCTTTTTCATCTTCCGATGGTTGTCTTTTATGATTTTCTTTGATCTTTTTCATCTTGGGGCTGAGTAGCTTACATTGCTATTATGTTTTTATGTTTTCCCCTTAATTAAATGTTATAATTGATGTTTTATATTCATTTAGTAATTTTAATTATTATTTATAAGGGGAGAAATGAATTTGGATATATAAATAGTTCTTTTATTAAGGAAGGGATAAATAACTTACTTTGAAGATTTTAAGGATATATAACTAATTGAGAAAATTTGGAGGGATATATAACCAATTTTCCCTTTTTAATTTTTAAAGGCGACTTAGAGCATGTGCAACCATGGGGTTACCTCTTCCCCTTTTTAATTTTTATTACCTTATTATAATTTGCCACCTCATATATTTTTTTCTCTAAATTATTTTGTAATTTTTGTACCTCTTCTTTAAAGGTTACCCTTGCAATCATTAGGTTACCTTGTTTCCCACTTGTGTGTTTAAAAAATATATAAATAATATGTAATGACCAACTTATGTGTTTAAAAAAAAGATAAAGTAAAAATAAAAGGGAAGAGGTTACCTTAGTGAGAAGGGGTAACCCCTTCCAACCTCTTCCCTTAAGGTTTGGCTTGCAACCATGGGTTTACCTTTTAAGACCTATAAGGTAAGTAAAACCCATGGTTGCACATGGTCTTAGGACCAAAACAAGGAGACAGAGTGTTTGTCAGGATGGTTTACCCCCTTTATCTTTCCTAAGAGCTTGTTTGTAGTGTTGAATTGGTTCGTAGTAGTGAACTCGTTTATAGATTAAACTGATTTGTGGTATTGAATTGGTTTGTAGTAATGTATTTTTGTCGTCTTTTTTCATTAGTCTAAGCAAAAATGTCTATCAGCTTTTTGAGTTTTCAGCACCCTTGGTGAAATTCCTAGCTCTGCCATTAATTTCTAGTCCATCCTCGAGAAGCTAGTCGGCGGCGGCAAGAGATGGAGACGGAGAGAGAACATCTTCATCATTAATGTTTACACCTTAATGTGACAGGGAGATGTCTAACACAAGGATCATGTCTCTAACTCGCCATACATGTTAGCTTAATGTTTACACCTTAGCAACTGCAATGGCAACATCTTCATCATTAGCACCATGTTTCCGGCTGTGCTATCTCAAAGCTCTCAACTTCGTTTGGACAAGAGCTGCAGGAGCAACTTGCTTTGTTTTCGATCCCGGTGGAAAAGGCACACATCTTGAAGAAGGGAGTATTGCTATTGATCATTGAGGACAATGATCCTTGAAGAAGGGAGTATTGTAACAGGAATAACATTCCTGGATAGCTCCTCACGGCCTTCTGCGTTCATCTGCTATTTGAATAAACTAGGTCATTAACCGCGCGCAAATGCGCGCGGTGTTGTCATCTTGTATAATTCGGATGCACTTTCAAACAATCTAAAATAAGTTCATAAGTTAAACGGGCAAATATAGGTACAATAATGTCACACTTAAAGTAATTAATAAAAAAAAAACAGCCTACAATATTTGCAACTCCAATCCACTACATGCTATATATTGAAATCTCATAGCTAGTAAACAAAAGATTCATTATGAAACAACACCAAGCTCTTCAGTCTCACCTTCATCCATCCATCTCATTCAACTCAACCTCTTTTGTTCTTTCCATTGATTTTACTCAATACAAAACGTAGATCAACCAAATAAATAATTGAGGAAGGATTAGTAGAAATTTATTAAAAGAAAAAAGAAAGAATGTAATTGCATGCAATGTCATGAAAGATAGTCTCTCTTACCGATAATGACATCGATTAGTGGAAATCATACAAGCAACATTCAAGATAACAGCTAGGAACTTGGGTGATCATACTACAATACACCTATGACAGGATTGACAACTGGATATAAGCCTAAACAAAAGTCAGAGAAAGATGTTAAGTTGCAAGAATATGGAATAAATCAAAAGTAGGCCTAGGTAGAATGTGATATCAGTTAGTGTTTTGGCCAAAGGTTGTTTAAATAATGTCAGCTTTGATACTAAACAACCTAAAGCCTTTCCGATTGGAACTAATGAAAACCCGAGAATCATTTATTTCGGGATCAGTCACGATTCAGGACATGGATGCTTCAGCAGTAGACAGAGACAGATCTAAAGTGTAAGACTAAACAAGGCATGCATGTAAAGTCAATGAGTGAACCGGGTCCATGCCATTTTTTAAGTATATGTCATTTTTCTTATGGAAGAGACAGTAGAGAGATCTACCTTGTCATTGATCACCCAAGTAGGAAATCCTTCAATCCAAGCATCTGAGCAAGCCTTTTCTATTTTAACACCTTTTCTATATCCAACTGGGAAGCATTCCACATAGTCCAACAGCTTTGCTGCCTCACGCCCGAAAATCTGATATAGCAGATTCAAAATAGATGATTGTTGAGTATGATTTATTTACTGGAATAGATGAAAATCATATTCTGGATAATATCTGGATCCATAACATCAAGGTCAAGGAAGATAATTTTTTTTTAAAAAAAAACAACTAAAATAACCTATCGATTAGTGGAAATCATACAAGCAACATTCAAGATATGAACTGCAAAGTATGGATGAAGATTGAACAATATTCTGGATAGTATTTGAAGTATGATTGTTTAAATGCAATTGACGACTATATAGGTAAGGGAATAACAGTCAAGCAAGAAATAAGTCAACATATGAGTTCCCATAATCTTATCTTAACCCATCGGCTTCCACCTCAAATAACATCATTTTCCATTTGGGTAAGGATTTCCAGGCCAAAGTGATCACAATAGACAAATTATTACAAAAAATGCAATGAATGTTTGCTCGATGGTAGAAAAAGGCTCACTGTTATTATAGGAATTATGGCAGTAGGTGATTAAGCATTCATTCCTAAAATAAATATTTTTTTTAGCCTCGACACCATGAATACAGAAGTTACCAGTATTTACCTCTTTTTGTTCCAAACAATGTGAGCACCAAAATGCACCATACATTTTTGCCCCTATATAGTGGAGATGTCTTGCAAGAGAAATAGCTAAAGGACTGGATTCTGTAGTAATTCCTGTTGTGTAGTATGGCAAGTCAACTTCAGCTGAGCTGTCCTAGAGAAACAGTTTCAATCAGATGGAAAAATATAACTTAGGCCAGATCTAGCAAATGTTGACATCTGTGGTTGCATCTATACATGGAAAAAAATGAAGCATTTTCATGAGCTAGAGGGATTTCTAAAGCGTAGGTAAAATATGCAATATCAACCTCAGTGTCTCAGTCACTTTTATGAGCGATAGAGCTCAAATAATAAGTTTTTTCAAGTTGAGGAGCTGACCATCTATCAGCGTGTATTTTGGAAGACGGCAATCATACATCCAACCGATATGAGATTTGAACCAGTGGATAGGATCAAATCCATCTCATATAAAAGGTGAAATTTAAACAAGCAAGAAATCACGAAAGAAGTTTCGTTCCCCACTCTCAATTTCGGGCTTACAATTTCGGCCAAAATCAACTCTAAATGAAATAGGTAAAGAAATCAGATTGACCTGGTGGTGCGCCAACAGATCCTCCTACGCTGATTGAATTCCCCTTGAGATTTGAAAGGCATCGAGTGCAACTTCCTTGAAGCCTTGGGGACGATTGAAGAGAGAAGCCCTAAGACTTAAGAGTGGGGTGAACCGAGAGAAGGGAAGATCAGCAGTAGGAGTCCCTCAAGATCTATGAAAGGAAGAATTTCAACAGTTGAATTGACCGGAGGAAGAAGAAAGAGAATAGAGATTGGGAAGAGGCGGTGGCTTTGGGGTGGCATATAGTTGGGAATACAAAATAAATTAGAAACCCAAAAACAACCTTGAAGCATCTTAAACAGAACTCTTATTATATGGTGACTTGAGGAGAAATTTCCAATAAAAACAAGCATATAGTATGAGAATGACTGAGAAATAGAAAAGCTCCATAATAAATCCATGGGACAACTACTTAGAAGTAGACATATAGAGAAAATCATTTTATTTTCTTTAAAGAAGCATATAGAAATATTAATTAAGATAAGACTATCCCCCACCTTTGTCTAGAAATAATCTTAGGTATCAAAAACCATGATCATTGGAACATGCACAAATGCAATCAATCAGAATTTTGAAGGATCTGACGGAAGAAATCAAGGTTCGTAGCATAAGTTCAAAAGCTCACCCAATATAGTAATCTCGAGGCATGTATATATCCTTGATTGGACCAAAACGCCTAAATGGTACCCGCAAATCTTCAGGCCTGCAATTACAGAATTAAAAATAATGAGAGAACAATCTTCATCAAATGGAAGTGAAAATGCAAGCTAAGCACCAATAAAGGTTATTGTGCAATAAAACGAAAAAAGTTCACACACAAATGCACATACTCAACTGTCAAAAGGGCAGAGTCCAAGTCCCAAATTAGTGATTATCTTTTTTCTACCTTTCTTTCTTTCTTTTTTGGATAGAAATCTATAATATACTGTTATTGCAAAGGACTGGACAGAAAAACAAGGGAAACAAAAAGAATGGTTTATCATAGTATCAGTAAACAAAAGAACAAGGAAAAAAAAGATGACAAAAAAATGGAAAATCGTCATTGTTCAATGCTACCATAGAACACATGATGCAACTACATGGAAATAAAACAAGAGTGGGAAAATAATTTCAGTATTTAAACAAAAATGGTGGCTATAATTTGCAATAAACAGTTTCCAAAAACCTCAAATAACAGGTTTTCAAACTTGGTGAATCTACTTTAATACATAGTAATAACAATGAAAGAATACAGATATAAATAGTTCCCAATGGCCAGCTACTTCCATGTTAATAAAGAGATAGAGATATGAAGTGATAGTGCCATGGAATAGACGAATGTAAGAAAGTAACGATAACTAAGCAAATGTAACATTTTTCGTTTTCCCAAATACCAGTGGATCTCGTTAAAATTCAAAGCCCGAATATCTTGTTTATCATCCAACCACAAATCAGGAAAACAATTGCACAAAATTGCTTGATCTTGACTTCCAAAATAGAGTAAACTAAAAGGAACAAGATAAACAAGAGAAAGACCTCCGTACTCCTCCTTGCCAAAGAATGTCCAATGGCCTTCAAATGACTCATAAAAGATCTAAGAACAACAAAGAGAAACCAATTAAACAAGTAACAACAATCAAAATGTTCCTAAATCAGAAGAACAATGGAAGAGGTCAAAACATACAGGATCTGAAGAAGCGGCACGGAGCTGTGCCACAAAAGAAGCCAACAATAGAACTCCCACCATATTCACCAGCTTTATCCGTTTACCTTCATCCAGCAAACAAACAAACTGAAAGAAGAAGACACAATAAAGATGTCACATATCGCTAAATAGAAAATCCTCAATTATGGATAATCTAATGGTGCTTAAACCAGTAATTTCAACAAAATGCCAAAAACCAAGCATGTCAGGGCTCCAGTTTAAAACGTCACAAATTAAAACGTCACAGATCAAACTAATTCACAAATTCTAAAACATTCCCGTTTGGAAAGGGTAAATTTATATAAGATATAAGATATGTATGAGATACGGGTATCAACACAAGGGTATTAGATTTTTTGTTTAAGATATTGGTGTTACATATTTTTATTAAAAAAATTAATGGGATGAACCCAATTTGAAGTCTGTGAACACCAGCAGCAAGCAATTGCTAAACCCTAAACATTAACTTTAGAAATTGCCATTCTGATTACAACAAAGATTTCCGGTAGAAATTGCCATTCTGGTTACAATAGACTTTTCTTTAGAAAATTCCCTTCTGATAACAACAGAGATTTACTTTATAAATTGCCATGATGTTCACAATAGAACTCCAGGAGCAAACAAAGCCATCGATTATCAAACCAAATTGAGCATATTTGTAAATTTCTCCAGATAATTCTCCACCACTCTCTGTCTCGAACTAAGCCATCAATCGTCAAACCAAATTGAGCATATTTGTAGTCTAATTCTTGAGAACTTGTTAATGTGTTAAACATATACAAGCACCAATAATAAATAACTGAGGCTTCAATAAAGGCATATTTCATTGACGTTCAAATGAAAATAAGCAGCAAACAGTCACTTTTTCCCCAACCTACGAAAAATCTTCCTGCAACATGATACATAATTGTCCTTGGGAGCAGGAAATTTGGGAAAGAATTGCAAAGGAAGGAAAAAACAAATATGGATGCTCATCTACTAAAGCTACTTAGTTCAAGTACATGGACAATGTTAATCAACAAAACAATACAATAAGAAAAAATTATGGGTTATAATCAAAATTTTTATTTTAGGCATTTCATCGAACAGTTTGAATGCATCCGTGATGACTGATGGTAATCTTGAATCATTTAATTTTTTTTTTATTATCGGTGAGAGTTGTAACAAGATTTGAATCAAAATTTATCCCAAATCAAAACTCACGAAGGAAGTTTGGTTCCCCACTCTCAATTTCGGGCTTACAATTTCGGCCAAAATGAACTCTAAATGAAATAGGAAAGAAATCAGAATTACCTGGTGCTCCAGTACTCCGCCGTTCAGACAAGCTTTTACTTCTCCTTTGTGCTCTCTCTTCAATTTCGTTTTGAATTTTCAGTCTTGCTCTCTGTTCGTCGATCGATTACATCGATTGAGTTGACTTGGTTCTAGGTTTACCCCAATAAATATCCGAGAGAGATTTTTAGGGTTCTGATTTTCAAATTCGGGATCAAATGTTTTTAGAGCCTACATGAACTGCTGATGCGTAGGATTCGAAGAGTGTTCTCATGAATTGCCTCCCTTGAAGATCGTTTGATTTAGATTGGTAAACACCATCTTTGGGACGATCGGGGACGGAGCAAAGAAAAGGAAAGAGAGGGAGAACCAGAAAGAGGGAACGGGAAGGGAAAAGAGAAAGAGGAAAGCTCTGAGAGCTCAAAAACGGCGATTTTGGAACATGTAGAAAGAATAAGGGACAAGTTACCGATCTAACCCTAAATAGAGTGAACAATGAGAAAAGAAAGTAAGGGTAAAATGGTAATCAGCATTGATGACCAGTAAAATTGGAGATTGGTTTTTATATAGTAATGATGATATTTTGTCATCTAATTTCAAGGTTTGTATTGGGCTTAGCCCTATAGTGCCTTTTGGGTCAAGTGTTGGGCCTTAGTTTTGCTGGGCTTTTAGGCCCAGTCTTTGGTAGTAGTCTTCTTCGTCTCTTCATATATCAGATGTAATTCCTGAACTTTAGTTAATGAATCAATATCAAACTCAATTCCCAAACCCCTAAACTCTCTCAAATCCAAACTCAGTGCATCCTCCTCCTTCGAATCAACTCTTCCATCTCTATAGTTGATTTCTAGGGTTGGGTCGTCCTCACCTTCGAACTCGAATCCGAGTTTCTAGGTCGAGATTTATCGGTTACTGTTGTCCCAGAGTTTTACTTGCTTCATTGGTGTTGATCGACGGAAATCCTGTTTCAGAAGCTAGTCGGCGGCGGCAAGATATGGAGACGGAGAGAGAAGTCCAAAAGAACGATGAAGAAGAGCAGGTGGTAAACCCATGGGAGGTGTCTGCCAAGGATGGCGGCAAGATCGACTACGACAAGCTAATTGACCAATTCGGGTGCCAGAGACTCGATTCCTCCATCATTGACCGCGTCCGCCGCCTCACCTCCCGCCCCCCTCACATTTTCCTTCGCCGGGGCGTATTCTTTGCTCACAGGTCTCTCCTTTTTTTTTTTCCTGCCTCGCTTTGGTATTCTCTAATTTGTTTCCAGTTTCTCCTGATTTCAAACATTTGGGATTTTAGGGTTTTTGTTTGATTGACAGAGATTTTAGTGAAATTCTGGATGCTTACGAGAGAGGGGACAAGTTCTACCTGTACACAGGCAGAGGACCGTCTTCAGAAGCCCTGCATTTGGGCCATTTGATTCCGTTCATGTTTACAAAGTAATCTTCTTATTTGATTGTTCATTGATTTCATTCCTTATTTGGCTGATTTGATAAAGACTGAATTGAATCTCTTTGCATTCTAGGGTTTGTCTTTGCATTGCAAGTACCTACAATATAAACAATCATGCAAAGGATCCTTATAGTAATAGTTGAAACATTTTTACTCTCAACATATGTTAAAAGTGGTTGCTTTTGGAGTATAATTGCAGTGCTTGGTTCAGATTATGCCTTTGAGTTATAGTAGATGGGTGTAGGTATCTGCAGGATGCATTTAAGGTGCCATTGGTTATACAATTGACTGACGATGAGAAGTGTATGTGGAAGAATTTGTCTGTGGAGGAGTGCATGAGGCTTGCGCGTGAGAATGCAAAGGACATTATTGCTTGTGGATTCGACGTCTCCAGGACTTTCATTTTCTCTGATTTTGATTATGTTGGCGGGTAAGAATCTAGCTCACTAACATCAAAGGAATTTGCGGGATTGGTCAATATATATTTTCTGTTAAAAAGGAATTCTGTTCTGAATGTTAATCATCTGCATTTCAGTGAATTCTACAAGAATATGGTCAGAGTTTCAAAGTGTGTCACTTACAATAAGGTAATTGTATCTTTTTTCAGATTGTCAGTTGCTTTAGTATTGTTTAATCTCCCTTTGAATATATGCAATTCATGCTGTGACACTCTATTCAGGTTGTTGGTATATTTGGTTTCACCAATGAGGACCACATTGGGAAAATTAGTTTCCCACCAATCCAGGTACCTTTGTTAATCTTTCGCTTCTCATGCTAAACCACATGACCGACTGCTAGCTTCTCCAGTTGTGTAATTGCTTTGTTAAAATTTGGCTGTCGCTACATTTTAAAAAAAATATAACTTGTAATTGTGCAGGCTGTTCCATCCTTCCCCAGTTCATTTCCCCATCTATTCCGTGGCAAAGATAAACTTCGGTGTTTAATTCCTTGTGCTATTGACCAGGTTTGGCATTTTCTTTCCAGTATGACTTTTTAGCTTCTGATTGGCGAGTAATACTCCACTTGTTTTTGTCACTGTTTCTTGTGTCTTTTGAATACTCATGTTCCTTGATATCCTTTCCATTGTTCAAAGGCTTTAGTGTCTGGGATTTTCCTTCTTCATTCATTTCATATACTATATGATTTCGTAGAAGATTGTTGAGTTCCTCTTTTGTATAATTAATTTCTTTACTGTTCATTTTTTGGCGACCTTTCAGGATCCTTATTTTAGAATGACAAGAGATGTTGCGCCTCGGATAGGTTATGAAAAACCTGCACTAATTGAATCTTCTTTCTTTCCTGCTCTTCAGGTATGCTATAAATTTTCAACATTTTAATCATGCTCTAGGGTATTCTTTTGATGGTTCTAGTTGTGAATTTATTTTTCTAGTGACTCTCCCTGCTCAATAAATTATGTTGAAAAATCTTGTACCCTTGTGCTCAGTGCTCACTTCAGTCAATCTCTCTTTAAACATTATGTTTCTTTCTTGATCTCTCGTGTTTAATATCAATTATATGTTTTGCAGGGTGAGAGTGGGAAAATGTCTGCTAGTGATCCAAATTCTGCTATATATGTGACTGATTCAGCCAAGGATATAAAGAACAAGGTCTTTGTCTTCTATACTAGTCAGTTTCCAATTAAATATATTCAATTCTATACTGCAATTTGTTTAGTCGTCTTAATTATGCTAAGAAGAGTGGTATTATATTGCCATCTTATTGCTCTTAACCGGTTTGTTATCTCTTCTTTTTATGGAAGATCCAAATAGCTTCAGTAGGGTGTTGTATGAACCAGACTAGGCATTTTAAGATTATCATAAACTATAGCTTAATCATGAAATATATTAATTTGTTTGTTGAGAGCTCTTTGTTGAACTTCACATTGACGGCATAGTGTGCTGATAGTTTGTTAATGTGAATCTGCCATCAACCTGTTCTTAGCTGTTCAGTTTTGCCTTGAAAGGATTAATTACTGTTGGCTCTTGGAATGCAGATAAACAGGTATGCATTCTCTGGTGGACAAGATTCCATCGAGAAACATAGGAAATTTGGTGCAAATCTAGAGGTATTTTATGCTTTGCATTATCTGGCTTAGAGGCTTCTCTATTTACTAATATGCGTATACTATGTTGAATAGAAAGGCATATCTAGTTTTGACCAGTTATTGTTTTATATCTGAACGTTAGCAACAGTACTGTAATACTGTATCGATTTCCCCATGTATCAGGTGGATATACCAATCAAATATCTCGGATTTTTCTTGGAGGACGATGATGAGCTTGAACATATACGGCAGGTTAGCTACAATGCTCCACAAATCTGCCTATGATACACCGCGGACAACTTGGTAGAGAGTTGTTGGTCTTAAAATTTTATTAAATATTAACTGGAACTTACTTCTGTAGGAGTATGGAGCAGGCCGCATGCTGACCGGTGAAGTAAAGCAACGTCTTATAACAGTTTTGACTGAGTTGGTAGAAAGACATCGCAGAGCTCGGGCAGCTGTAACTGAGGAGGTATGTTCTTTTCTAATACATCATGAAATCTCTTTAGATTGACGTCAAATAGATTGTGTGTCAATGACTGTATGATGTAATCTTCAGCTTTTATTTCTGTCATGATTAAGGCCGTTGTTTCTTTGTTCCTGGTCAGTCTCATGCGATTTTCTTGTGAACTTGGTAGATGGTAGATGCTTTCATGGCAGTGAGGCCGCTCCCCAACATGTTCAACTAGGAAGTATAAAATAGTACGGAGTAATGCTTTGCAAACACCGCATTCACACCCAGAAAGCTGGCATTCGCCATCCTGAACATGGTTTCAATACAAAAATACCGTTCACCACCAATGTCATCATGGAGAGGCCGTAGATGCTTTGAGACAGACATTTCGAACGGTTTCTTTCATGTAGTGGATCCCCCTTTTCCCTATTGATCTTTTCTATTCAACATACACTCCATTGTGTTTATCCTTGTTTAAAAACAAAATGCTCTGGATTTCCGATGTCTAGAAAGTGGCAAAACTAAACAGCTCTAATCGTTTTGGAAGGAACGGAAAAAACACCTCTGCTTCCAAATCCAGCATATTAAGAACATCAATCTTTTTTGTAGAATTGTGGAATGTGCATTGCAGAATCATGTGAAAGCGATCAGCTGCGTTAAAAAGTTAGTATTTTTCTTGTGAAGTATAAATTTTCAGTGTAGTTTATACTTTACAGTTGTATGCTGTCTGAAATGGGATCCAAAAACTCCTTGAAAGTCAGATTTTTGTGCATGAATAAGGAGTCACAAACTAAAGAAAGTCATATACTTTTCATCTTTCCCTTAGCAGTCAGTACTTCAAATACTCTGAATAAAATGCACCAATCTTGTGTGCGTCTGCAACGGCCAACGAGTCATAAAAACGAAGAGTAGGGTTTACGCCATTCCCCTCCTAACAATAACCGCAACAGTTTGGTTCTACGGATGCTTCACAAGAGAGAACATTACAGTAGAGTTGCGCAGGATAGAAACCGGGTAATAAGTATATACTATATATCATGATTTTCATTTATGAAGGAATACAAATCCATCTGTGAATATACATTGGCTTTGGATTGACTATCTTGCATGTGTATATACATTGTCTTACCTATAGAGTTGCACAGCAAATTCTTCAGACCTCCGAAAAGTCAGATTCATCGCTATCATCTCATCACCATTACTGACAGCCTGACAGGGTTAGACCTTCTCGAGAGATGATATTCGCACAATAGCACAAAAAGTCCTCCTTCTGGCACCAAACACAACAGGTTGCGAGGAGATGCCAAGAACCTTTGCCCTCTCATGCACCATTGCTGAAATCCAGTACCAAAAGGTATCATACTATCATCTGACAATCGGTAACGCAACTTGACAAAAGCTATTGGTCCCAAAAACAAGTCTAAAGGCTCACATATACTTTGGTGGCAAGAAATTGCCCCAATCTGGTTTCCAGCTTCGGATTCTTCAACAGCTTGAGCCGATTTAGGAACCCTTTCTGATATATCTTGTCTGGAAGGGAATACACAAAAAACACCATTCGCAATGCGCACTGAACATGGTATACATAATAAACAAGAGGTTCAGTAGGTGTTGCATATACTTTAAGTCATTTAACTCCAATGTAAGATCACTGATTTCCATGCTTGAGAGTCTAATAGCCGCCATCGTATTAGGGAGCTCTAATTTGGCCATATCGATGAGCTCAGCAAATGATGCAGCAGCTCTCCTGATTGCCTAAGTAGGAAAACAGAGAGACTCAATTTCATGGTTTCATCCATCTAATCTTTTGTTTCAGATGTTCGGTTTCATTACTGTTACAGAATGCATTCTCATATCTGACTAAGATTACCCAATTCCAAGCAATTTGAGGCTGAATTTTTTTTATCAAAATGAGCAAAATTATATCATGTGGAATCTGAAAGACAGTGTGAAAGAGAACTTGCATATAGCGTCGGAACAGCCACTGCAACGAGGCTGATGAACGCCATTGATGTCTGCATTTACAACATGCTGAAATTTAAGGGCTTTACCCCAATTTTAAAGAGTGGTTTAATTGAACACGAAATACTAAAGAAAGCAAAACAAAGATCGAAACTTTCGTGCTACCATGGAAGCCATGAAGGCCAGGAGGAGGAATGTGTTCTCCCTGAGGCTGAAGCTCGATCTCCAATTGGAAACAACCAGTGGCGCAATTGGGTTCCGAATTTCCGATTTCCATTGATTCCCCCTTTCATTCACCCCAGAAATTGAATTGCCCCTAGGGTCTGATCTTCCAGCTATTGGAAATTGGGTCGTTGAATTGGGGCAATTACTGGAAGAACAAAGGGTAATCAAATGGAGACGCTTGGTGAATTGGGGATTTGGAGATTCGGTGATGAAATTGGGACCGCAATCAAATTTGGAAGGCAAATTCGTTCTTCTGAAGGCACTGAAAGCGATGGGTGAGCGATTAGGAGTGGATAGATTGAGAAATGGGGGTTTCATGATGAAGGGATGGTTTGGAAAATTCTGATCTCTTTCTTGTTTCCTTGTTCGGTAATTTCAACAAGTAGCCGTTGGCTTTCCCTTGTTTGGGCCTATCAAGTGTCAATCAACAATCTCAAAATACATGTCAATTGATATTTTAACACTTTGTAAAATATTAACATATTTATTTTTTTAAAATAATTTTTATACTTACTAAGTAGTAATAAATATGAAATTATATATAAAAAATAAAAACGTTAATATTTTATATAATCTTTAGCTTATGACAGAGGGATTACGTACCTTTCTATAATGCATATGTTCCGACAACAGTTTCTCATTTGGAGCTTAATCATATTATTGTTATATCTATTCATTTTGATTGTTTCTTTGATCTTGATTGGTTTTTCTTTGATTTTTTCAAATATTAATTTGTAGTCTCTTGAACCACTCAGGACCCGTTGACACAAGCTTATTGGAGCTTTTTAAAGAATCTTGCCAAAGCTTTTCGCAATTTTCAAAAATATAGTCTTACAAGGATGTTGCTATATGCACCGGAGACAGGTGCTATATGCGCTACGAGGACGAATCTAGGATCCGTGCATTATAAAAAAAAATTACATAGGACGGATCTATGATCCGTCCTATATATATAAACAAACAAATTAAAAAAAAAGGAGACAACAAGGGCGGATCTTGCATCCGCCCTTGCTTTGGTTTGAAATGAAAAAGCTGCAGTTGCAGCTTTGTTTTTCTCTCTCTTTTTTTTTTAATAATTTACATAGGACGAATCAAGGACGGATCCTAAATCTGTCCGTATATTTTTTAAAAGTTTACATAGGACGGATCCACGATCCGTCCTCGTAGTGCATATACAACCTGCCCCCGGTGCATATAGCCAAACCGTTTTACAACTCTATGTAATTTGTCATGTCAAATAAGAATTTACTCTTTTAATCTATCCACAAAGGTTAAAATTTCATAAAAAAATTCGTCTAAATTTTAATCTTTAAGTTAGATTAGTCTCGAGCGCACCCAAAAGGAAGTGTATCTTTTTTTTGATACAAGGCAATAATTTGGGTGTGGTCAACTACGAGTAAACCACAACCCAGGCCAAGTGTGTCTATTATAACCAGAGGCGGAGCCAGGGGACATGGGGGAGCACGTGCACCCTCTCTCATCTGGCAAATTACCTAGGTATATTCTCCTCGTCAATAGCTTTGTTTTGATATATAATACGATCTAATCCGACATCTAAGTAAAAAATTATGAATGTTTGAAGGTGTATTAATCACCTTAATTTTATTTCAATATATTATAATACTTTTATATTTTACTTAGATTGGTATTCACATATTATAACTAATATCGAGAGCTTCAAAACATAGTTATATATTACTTATTTTGAGAATTTGGTAACTCGTAAACTATTTAAAATTACTATGCTAAACACAAACTTGGACGACTGAATCCACACAAACTTGGACGACTGAATCCGGGTTTTAGATCACCAAGGATTCAGTGAGCACATAATCTATATTACAAAAGAACTAACAATTCAGAATCTATTAACTCAAAGTAACCATTACAATATAACATATAGGAGTCGAGATGAGTTGATAATGAACTCACATTCGTTAATAGGTGTCACGTTTCATGAATCACTACTATTTTTTTTTTAAAAAAAAAGAAAAAAGTCAAATATGCTCTAATCCTCATATAGGCAAACTGCAGTAGTTTGAACGTCAATAAAAACGGGTCTATAAGTAAACCTAATCCTATATGTAAACTTAAACCTAAGTATCGTTTGAAACGTTTCAAACTCGACGCAAGAAAGCAAAATATAAGGGCCATGTTCGCTAACACCGGCACCTCTTGTTGGCCGTGAGATGGGGCAGATTCTGTAGTTTAGAGTTTGACGACGAGGCCACATAGCTCAACACCAACATGTTGTATTGCTCGTGAAATCCGTCTCTTCTACACCCTTGGCGTTCTCGTCTGTGGATAAATAAGTGAGTTGGATCACAGCCACAATTTCCCTGAAATCGCTTCCTTTGTCGCTGTATCCTCGTCCTATTCACATCATCATCCTATAGTAAGAGATGCGGATTATCACATTTTGCATACACAAAATAGGCACAAGAGATGTTTTTAGGTCAAACAAGGTTGTATACATTAAAGTAGATGAAAAATAAATTACCAACTAAGTAAGAAAGGCTTAACGATGGTAATTGCGGAAGAGGGAGGTGGGCCCATAACCTAAGCGTAACGTAGCAGAAAAGCCACGTGGCAGACTGGGCCTAGTTAAAGTCAACAAGTTTATATAGACTGTGAAGCACTGCCCTCAAGATTTATTGATTAAGACAAATTGTAGTTTGACTATGAAAGCAACGTCAAAAAAATACCATGAAAAGGTCAATTGCTTTCTGGCTAAGGGCACAACTCCATAAATCTTAAATATTTTACTGTCCGGATAAACACACCACAAATTTTGCAAGTTGGAAAGAACGTGAAAGGTTGAGGTGAGTTAATTAATTGGAAAATAGTGCTAATTAATTAAAAAGTCTTGCACGTTGAAATGGAAGTGCAATTAAAGAAGAGGATTTGCGGTGTATTTAAAAACACCCATATTTTAAAACAATACCCAATCACTTGGTGAAATCCTAACTGTTCAATAAAAATATGTTATTTATTATTTATGTATTTTTATTTAAAATTATAAAATTATATAAAATATCTATTTTTATATAATTTTTTTAACAATTTTATAGTAGTTACTATCAATAAGTATGAAATTATTATAAAATTATTTAAAAGTAGATATTTTATAAGTATAGTTTTTACCATAAAATATGTGTTAATAGTAAATAATGTGTTTTTCCGAACGGAGGGAGTATGTTTATTATTTACATACGTTTTTTACATGATAAAAATTATATAAAATTTTATTTTTTTTTATTTAATCTATTTTATAAGCTATAAAAAAATTAATATTTTATATAATTTTTATTATTCAGAAAAACATTTGTAAATAATAAACAACCTATTTTACTGAATAAAGGAAGTCAAAAAAATGTTTTTACTCTAGTACATATATATAAAGTCTATATTTCAGACAAGAATAGAGATCAAGGAGTCAAATAATTGACAGAAGAACTAACTATTTATACAACCAAACAAAAGACAAAAAAAAGCACAGCATAACTGCTTGAAATAAAAACACAAGAAATATTATAACACAGATCTGATACTTCCTATCTAAAACATGCCCCTTGTTTTACTTTGTGCAAATTTATTTTTAATGTATGATCTTTGGTTTGTACAATATCACTGCAGCAACTAATCACGTACATACCCCTTAAATAACACCCAGATTGATTTATTCTTTAATTTCTTATTTAAATCAATAGGATTATTGTAACATATTTATAAATAAAAGGGTTAATTGCGCTAAATATCCTGACCTTTGTGGATAGTTGCGCTTAATATCCCGACCTTGTAAGATTTCACAAAATATCCTGACCTTTGGTGTTAGTTGCGCTATTTACCCTAGATAGATTTCTTAAATTAAAAAATTACATAAATAATGGAAAATGACACAAAATCACCCATATTCATAAAATATTTTCAATAAACCCCTAATATATTTAAATCCCCCCCCCCCCAAAAAAAAATCATTTCTAATAGATAAACATCTACTCTCATAATTATTATATCTATTGAAAATAATTATTTTTATTATTTTTCTTCATAATATGTATTATAAAAAAATCTATGTTTATATATACCGATCTATAAATGTGGATTTGTACATATATTCTCTATATATTATTTTATATATATTTTCTTTTTGGTCCATATTATTTTATATACACTAAAACTAATACATAACATCTTATGTGGAATCTTGTGATTGAATCTTAAGAAAATATTTCTCATCTAAATTCCACAGCATTAAAAAAAGATTCTATAAAAAATGCTAACTATACATATATGAAATGTAATACTTTAAAAAAATAAAATAAAATATATTTTTTAAAAAGAAATAGTAAAATACGGAGTATATGATAACTATTTATAATTAATAAACATATGATAAACATATATTAAAAAGTGGAAAATTGGGTATATACTCATGGAACTTGATTAATTGGGCATATAATATGGTACTTACATATTAATCTTACGTAAATTATAACTATGGCTTTATAAAATAAATTTTTAAGGAATATAAGATATAATAAGAAACAAGTTTATTTTTAAATAATCGATCTTATTTTAATTTTTTAGAGCACGCATTTTTATATGTTTGGTATAAATTTCCTTCTTATTTTGAATAAAATAGGGATTATTGAATTTTTTATATAAATATGGGTGCTTTTGTTTAATTTTTCCATTATTTGTGTAATTTTTTTATTTAAGAAATCTATCTAGGGTAAAGAGCGCAACTAACACCAAAGGTCAGGATATTTTGTGAAATCTTTCAAGGTCGGGATATTAAGCGCAACTATCCACAAAGGTCAGGATATTTAGCACAATTAACCCAAACAAACTTAATTTCTATTGAGTAATTTTGACACAGAGCCTCGGAATTCCACACCAATGCCAAATACATACACAAAAGTTAAGGCTCACAAAAGTGAAAATGCAACTATATATAAATTTTAAAGACTAGCTTATTTCTTATTTAAGAATCATAACCAAAGGATCATTGAAATTAAGAGGAGCAAAATTGTATTTTCATATTATATATGTAACAAAGCATTAGGGAATATGGACATGGATGTTCAATTGCAAAACAACAACCACAACAATCATTCCAATATATCCCGCATCTATTAGGCCTGAAAAGTCTAATAGTATGCACCATTTCCCCAACTTTCGTCAGCATTTCTTAATCTATAACCAAATGATATAGGTTAGGAAGATTTGTTTTTGTTATTGTAAGTTTGTAACGGTCTGCATTTTCTCTATCAATTAAAACAATCAAGAATAACTATTTACAAGTCTATCGGATCCGAAAATTAGGACATATGTAGAATGTCATAACATATCTAATTGACAGTAAAATATACAACTCTACCGGATTCAAATCCATTCAAACCCCTAAAAATTCATGATTGATTCAAGTTATCCTAATATCACCAGAAAAATAATATAACCTTTAAACATGAGAACATATGTATAGTAACTAGTAGCTAGTATGCATATATAACATTATCAAATCATAGTTTTATAAAGTACATAGATCAAGAAAATTCAAGATTCAAATCAAATGATCATAACCCTTGAAAACCCTAATCAAGGGTAGCTCATACTACTTAAGCCCTAGCTAGTTTGTGTACCTGGCTAGACCTGAACTCGGCTCGACAAATAGGGCAAATCCTTGACCCGCTCTGAACAAGACCCGACAGGCACTCGCAATGGAAAGAATGCGAGCACTCGGCGCGCCTCACCACCAGCTCCTTCACCAAGGGCTCCGAGCAAACGCCGCAATCGGCCCTCTCCCGGGCCATGATCAATCCCCGGGACTGGACTGGCACTGATACCATGTCGAGCCGGTGATCGCCGTGCACGAAGTAGGGCGTCACGACGTCCATCTCGACGTCGACTTGGCGAGTCAATGTGGTCCGGGGGGTCGACTCGACGCGGTCGTAGATCGCCCGCGAGATCAGCTTGGCGGCGTTGGGGGTGATGCCGGGCGCGCGGAGGACGGCGTCGAGGATCTGGCCCTCCCAGATGCAGAGGTTGGCGCGGCCCTCGTAGGCGCGTGCGAGCACGACGCCGAACTGGACCGCCGGGAGCGCGTGGTGCTCCGGGCGGCGCGGCGCGTCGAAGCAGAACTGGCGGACGGGGTGGATTGCGAACCGGACGTAGAATTTGGTGACGGGGCCCCACGGGGCGAAGGGGTGGTCGGAGAGGGCCGGGGAGGAGAAGGTGGGCCCCACCTTCACGTCGAAGGAGTCCACCTTCGGGGTTCCGGTGACCAGATAGTGTGGATTAGCCATGGGAGACGATCGGTGATTAAACCCTAGTTTTGGTCTAGGGTTTCTCCACGGCTGATTAAATTGGGGATTTTGGGGAATGAGTTCGATCAGTCACTTGATTGGGTCCAATAAGGAATGTTTTTTTTTTGGATCACTATAAGGAATTTGGGTTTTGTATATATGTACGGATGGATTGCATTTGTGGATTTTGATTTTTTTATATATAATTTTATTTATTTATTTATTTATGGATTATTAGTTAATCAGAATCTTAGTTTAATTTTCTAAATATTTTCATTTGGTCCAATACTAAATTTAAATATTTAAAAAAAATACAAAATAAATAAATTAATTAGTTAAGAATAATATATTTGTGTTTATTTCGATGAGGATGGGTATTACAATATTTCGATGAGGATGGGTATTACATCAAGGTTCGTCGCTTGAGAGTTAATGGACGAGCTTGAGTCCTTGAGGTCTGAGTCGTCTGACAATATATTCGGGCGACAACCGTGATTTTCGTCGTCTAAAGTGGTGTAAGCGATGAACCTTATGACATCCATTAGTGGACGGCCCTATAGGCGACGGATATCCGTTGCCTGAGACTTCCAACGGCAAAAATCCCTTTCATGTGACGGCTTTGGTATCCCTTTCAGGCGACAGCTTTGGTCCATCCAAGTTATAAGGAATTTTTTTTATTTTTTGGATCACCCAAGTTATAAGGAATTTGGGTTTATATATATGGATGGATTGTATATGTGGATTTTGGTTTTTTCTATATAATTTTATTTATTTGTTTATGGATTAGTTAGTTAATCAAAATCTTAGTTTAATTTTCCAAATATTTTCATTTGGTCCATTAATACTAAATTTAGATATTTAAAAAAATACAAAATAAATCAGTTAGTTAAGAACAATTTTGATTTACCCATTGAATATATATATATTTGTGTTTATTTCAATGACGGGTATTACAATGCAGCGGATAGTTATATATTGAGTTGCAGTAGTTATTTGATTGTATCAAGTTATGAAAAATTACAATAATACACTATCGGTTTTTCTATTTTATACCCTAATTAGGACATATGATAAGACTCTAAATTGGAAAAGATTTTCTAAAAAAAAAACAAGCGACTCTAAAAATCTAATTGAAAAAGGCTAAACTAATTAAAATTTACAAAAAAATTTCAAATTTAGGGTCTTATCATATACCCTTGGAGTCTAGGATAGAAAAATCGATACACTATATACTGCAACTGAATAATTAGTTCTGCAATATATGAAATATCGAATAACTCGCTAAAGATATATAAAACTTGCGTTAGATTCTTCTTTATCCGCAGTTTGCATAACAAAGGTTTTCCGTGAATGATTGCACAACACAATAGCTAGTTAATTAGTTGTGAATTTCCTGTTCTAAAAAAAGTTGTAAATTTACTGGCCGTTATATTTTTGTTGGGAAGTTATTTCGATCCACAAAAATATATATTCTTCGATACTAGCTCTAATATATATACTTTCTATGCGTAAATTTAAAATATTTGATTGAAAAAAAAAAGATAAAGATTTGATCTCGATCGAGGCAGTAAAGCGTGGCAGTAAAAATTGCTTATGTTTGGAAGAAAGTTAAATTCTGATAATGAAATAATTAATTTTTATATAAAGTTTTTAGGCCTATTATAGATTTATGAAATAGAGGTTAGAACTTCAACACAAGTTACAAAGGTTAGATGTACAAGCACAAAGGTAGAGATTTCAAAATCACACAAACAACAAGAAGGTAAACAGAGAATAAAGTTAGAAATCGTCCGACTAAGGACACCGAGAAATCTCAGTTGAGATTTCTCCTAAACCAAGAACCCTCCTCCTTCCTCGTCACTCAAGCCAAACCATATCTCCAGCAATTTTACTCATGCCTCGGTATGGATTCCGCCAAAGATTTGGAGGTAGTGTCTTGGTTCATTGATTTCCACGATATCAACACTTTCTTAAGGAGGATGTTGAAACCAGTAAGGGAGCACCCATTGAATAAGCAACTGCCTCAATCAGCATCACAAAATTTGTTAAAGATGATGCTATTATCAGCAAGATACAAAAGACCTGAATCGAATATGCCTTTGAGATACCTCACAACGTGAAGAGCCGCGATCCAGTGAGTCATTCGAGGGAAACTCATAAACTGAGTCAGATTCTGGACTCGCTAGCTTGCTCATGGACATATCAAAAGTCGACTTAGCTTTGTTATCGCTAAGAGAGTGGGCGCCCAGATAGTATCGCTAAGGGAGTCGACTTATGAAGAAATTGACATATATATATATATATTTCGCGAAGGTTGCTGCGACATCGGACTCTGTTTTCTCTTTGACTCCGTGACAGGTGGCATTGTGGAAGTCTCAGCAGGGTGTTCACTCCTCCGATTGGTTGCTTGTGGTTCCTATTTCTGGGATGGGACACTATGAATGGAAGGACCTATATATCGTATTGTGCTTAGCTATCGACTGGGTATTCCTTTGTTCGTGGTATCTAGGCCTTGTCCGACTTGTTGTCGGGTCTTTGATGGGGATGTCTATGGAGATCATGATGTGTCATGCGCTGGCACCGTGGGCATTAAACATCGCCATAACCTCGTGCGCGCCCCTTCGTCCGGCGGATTTGCTCCTTTATTCTTGGACAGAGGGCGGGATGTGTGTGTCGATCTAACGGGATATTGAACACCGCCTTAAAGGTTGGGGTATTTTTATTACATTTACAAAAAAAAATTTTACCCTACTCCAAAAAATGAGGGATATTTTAATTAGCTTTCGCTTGTTTTAGAATAAAACTCTTTAATTGTAACTTCCAAGTGATCTCCATCGGATCTTCAAAGGTTGTAACGAATTGTAATCTCATTTTACCACTTGTAATTTTTTATATGCTTACTTTTTACACTTGTTATAAGACTGCATACTCGATCAATCCAGCGGAAAAAAAGGTTTTATCTCCATCGACTCAAGTAGTTACAAACTTACAATATAGTGAAAAGCTCTCTAGAACTAGAGAGAGGGAGCCGGTAGCTCTCCGACGACTTCCACTCGGTTCCTTATGGTCCGAGTCTCCGTGCTGTTTGGCCGAAATCCTCTTTCGATGCTATAACCACCTCTTCGGAGGCATCTAAACCCTTTTCGGAGGCCTGAGCTAGCCTTGCCGGACCTTGGTCGGCGAGCCTTCTCAATCTTGTCCTCAGATTCGTCGATCTGGATGGTGATTGGCCCCTCCCCGTTGGATCCTCGGGATCGGGGTCTCAATCTCCCAGTTGGATCATCTTGGTGGCGCTGGGTTTAGTCCACGCGTCTCTCCGACCTGGGTATTGTGGAATTGATTCAGCCGACGCCGACCTTAGTGTGATTGGCCCCTCATCGTCGATTCTCGTCCCCCCCCCCCCCTCCCCTCCCCTCCCCCACATAATCCTCTCCCCCTTCCTCGGAGTCCTTTCGATTTCCGACCAGGGTGATGGGGTTTGGCTCCCCTGGCGTCGCCGGTGGTGGTTCTTGGTCTCTCTCCATCGATTTGTCCGGGTCCCTTCCCCCCCGCCTGCACCTACTCCCCTTCACCATCCTTCGGCACCGCTTCGGTGCTTCTGGCTTCCCCTTTGTTGTGGTCCTCCCTCTGGCCGCTCTCGAGGTTTCAGATTGCCCTTTTGGGGATTCCTTCTCTCCTGGGCGTCGTTTGTTGGGGCTGCTGGTTATGCTCGATTTCTGCGTTTCTGGCTGCTGCTCCATCTTTCCCTAATTCTCTCTTTGGGATCTTTGTTCCTCGCATTGGGCCCGAGAAGATCCGACATATGGTGCGTTGGGCCCAAGGCTTCTCCTTGGGCCCGAAGTCTACCCATTTCTAGTTAAAATGAGATAACATATAATTAAATAAATTACTTTGAGTAAAATCACCCCAAAGGGTCATAAAATCCAGTATGGGTTGTTTGGTGCGTTTTGTAAGAGGGTGGTTCTCGGCGGCGTTTCCAGTTCTTCTTGACGGTTCTAGTCTGAGTTGGGGCTTTGACATCTGGTGTCGGGTCTGGCTGGGGTCGTGGCGATGTGCATCGAGGCGACTCCGTGTTTCGGTTTGAGAGGGGTTTTCCCACGTAAATCTTTTGTCAAGAATTGTGCTTTTATTTGTGTTTGTGGTTGCTTGGTTGTTTGGTTTCTGGATTGAATATTATCGGTTTGTTAGCGGATTGTTGTCGGTTCTCTTATTACCCGAATTTTCTTCCGGGTGTGGCTGGAAAGTGGTTTCTAGCCCAACAATTGGTATTAGAGCCAATGGTTCACCCCCACGGGCTTGCCTTTTACTCGTTGCGTGGAGGTTCTAGTTCCAAGAATATATGAGCACGAGTAGAAGCGTGCAAGTCAAAAGGTGTTTCTTGGTGGTTTCGGTGCGTGGTTTGGCCCTGGATTTCAGCGGAAGGGGGAGCGATTCACATGTGAGGGGGAGATTGTTGGGTGTGCACATGTGAAATAAGGAAATCCCACATCGTAAGTTGGGAGTGTTTCAAGCTAGCATATAAGTGGGCTACTCCACTCAACACCAATTGGTTTTGGGTTGGAACCCCATTTGCTTGTGTGCTAGACTTGAGGAGGTTGTGCGCCTCTCTAAGAGTAAAGTCTGTGATTGTCGGTGTGGTTCCAAATATTTTCCTTTGGTCCGATACTAAAACTAGATCTTTAAAAAAAATACAAAATACATAAATTAGTTAAGAATAATATATTTATGTTTATTTCAATGAGGACGGGTATTACAATTTACAATATTTCGATGAGGATGGGTATTACATCAAGGTTGTCGCTTGAGAATTAATGGGCGGGTTTGAGACCCCCTTAGGATATGACGCTATATCCAGGCGACGAACGTGATTTTCGTCGCCTAAGGTGGTGTAAGCGATGAACCTTATGACATCCGTCGTCTGAAGTCTCTAGGGATATTGGCATCGAGCAGACAACCTTATAGGCGACGGATGTCCGTCGTCTAAGACTTCCAACGGCAAAAATCTGTTTCAGGCGACGACTTTGATCCATCCAAGTTATAAGGATTTTTTTTTTAATTGTTTGGGAATCACCCAAGTTATAAGGAATTTGGGTTTACAAGCGCACGAGATGGAAAACCTCCCGTTGAAGAAGAAATAGAAGCAGAAAACAGGTCGGCTGGAGAGGAGGAAAAGAAGGCGGCCATGGAAGCAGGCCGGATGGACCTTGACCGGAGGAGCCGAGATTTGGAGCGAGACGCCGATGAAGCAAGCCGGACGAACCACGGCCAGAGGCAGGAGCTTGAATCGAAAGCCACGGAAGCGCCGAACCCCGAAAAAGAAGGCCGAACCCGACTAAACGGACAAGAGAATAAGACGGTCTGTAGGCGACGATCGAGAGTGAAAGAAGGAGGACTGAAGGAAGTGAAGATGGAGATGAAAAGCCAAGAAGAAGGTGGTCTGTACTGGCGGCGGAGGCGGCATCCGGCAGAGACTCTTGATTCCCGGAGAAGGAAAGAGAGATAGAGAGAGACAGCTTTGGAATTAGATGAAAAGACCTAAATTGACACCAAAACAAAAAAATAAACATTTTTAAATTAAAGGTTTCAGGGGAAAAGAAGACACTATACATGGGGGAAGATGTCAGCCGTTGATCAATTCTGTGGATAAGCAATGGACGGCCAATTTACTAAAATTTAGTAAAGAACAGTAACCCGTACTTGCTGCCTTTGTGTAGTAAGGATATATGGATGGATTGCATATGTGGACCGAATTTTGGTTTTTTCTATATAATTTTATTTGTTTGTTGATGGATTAGTTAGTTAATCAAAATCTTAGTTTAATTTTCCAAATATTTTCATTTGGTCCAATACTAAATTTAGATATTTGAAAAAACACTACTAGAAAAACGCAATTAGACATCTGTTTACAACAGATGTCTTTCAAAAAAAATTCCGACCTCTTTGTGCGTGTAGTAAAAGATCAAAATTTCCACATCGGTTTTAAGCCGATGTCTTTTCTTGGTTAAAACATCTGTTTTATTTTTAATATAGATATAAATCAGCCCCTCAAATTTATTTTTGACATGTTCACTTGTTGTTAAAACAATAAAACCTCATTATTTTTCATATATAAGCTTTTGAAGATGTCCACATCAAGCCTAAATTTTACATTTACATCACTATTTTTAAAATAATTAATATATTAAATCAAAATAGACATCATTTTTATTATATTGATATTGTGTATATTAATTTCATATATATAATTTGTAATTTTTTATTGTTTTAAAATATTCTATCGTATAAAATATGTACATAACTGATGTATTAATATGATATGGACATCATTTTAGATTTTTATAAAGATGTTGTTGTTAGTAATATATATCAATTTTTATTAACATTGTGATGTAAAAATATATGTTACACATTCATTTAGATTATTCAGACGATGTCTATAATGATACTAACATCCGATTTATATAATGGTTCGATTTCATAGCTATTAAGGCACAAAACTGTTCCTTTATAATCTGATAATTTTTCGTTTGATACACAACATCCTTTGCTCGATATAAAATAGGGCTTAAAGTACCCATCCCAATTGAACATAAACAAAATGGGCACAACGATATATTTACGAGGTTCAAGCTAATCCCGACTTCAAAGGTTGCTCTAAAGGCAAAAACAAAAGCATACAAATTCGTCACTCTTCGGTTGCATATCAAGGCCAAAATGCAACGATCTTCCTCTTTGTCGTTCGGTACTTTTTTCTCTCGTTCAGACCTTGTGTTGCCACTATTGTTCTCTGAATCTTGCTCAAATTAAGCTGTTCAAGTTTGCCTGGTAGAATACAGAGAAGTACAAGGTGGACACAACCCATTAAAGCATCAAAATCTTAAGATAAAGATCCAAAATGTTCAGGCAAACTAGTTAGAACTTGTCGGCATCAAATGAACATTTATACTAGCTATAATATCCACATTTACGTACAAAAACTCACACGATTCTCCAGCAACGTTAAACATCTCTGACAAATCAAAGTAATAGTCATAACAATCATACCACATTCAGAGATCAGTTGCTGAATAAAGTTCCTAGCACTAAATTAGATCGAACATCGATAGACAGATAGATATAAAGATTTATGTGCAAAGTTTGAAACTTCTGAGATGCCAACAGAAAAACACAAGCTTAAATTCCAGTTAAGATTCATTAGAACAAGGTCAATTGATTCTATGCAAACTTGCCTGGAAAACATGGTGGACAAGGCACGACAAAGTGAACAACAGAAGCTAGTTACATAAGCATACACGAATATTATGCAGATTAAGTGCCTTAACTATCTCATTCTGCAGGAATTCTATTTTTGGAGCATTCTAATTATCACTTATCTTTAATGATTAGGTAGCGTCTGCCATCGCTCTATGAAGGGGCTCTGGTAGCTCATCCATGTCACCAAGTGGCGATAGCATTTCACACGATAAATGCTTCACACAGTTTCCTAACAATCTTTACTCGAGCCACATTTAGGAGGGTTCAAAATGGGCAGACTTTTGACGCCTTTAAATCTCTTGTACATAGCAGTCAGTGTCTGAAGAAAGATCGAGCAGAAAAGAAAGATATTGTAGAGGAAGATTGAGCAGAAAAGAGAAACATCGAAAAGTCTAAGAACCCTAGATTCCAAGCAAAGAAAGATCGAGCAGAAAAGAGAAGAGAAGAAGAAGAAGAAGAGCGTACCAATTGTGTAGAGAGAACTTACTTGTATTCCCTTTTCCCAGTGGTGGGATCTAAGATCATCCATCGCTCATTCCATTTCCTTAACTGTTCAAGCGCATATTATATCACATTAATAATGGTCATCAAGAAGGCAACATTAGATGTTTATGACTTTTAACAGAAGATAAATACCAAAAACCAAAACCATACCCACTGCCAAGACCCCTACAACAGAGGACCATTTATTAAGTTTTAATCTAAAGTGGAAAATTTACCATCTAGAAGCACTCAGCTCAACTTATTTAAAGAAACAAGCCAAAAGATCAGTATGCATATTTCTGTCGTATCATGAAGGACACCAAATACTAAAGGAAACAATATGTATACTTCAAATGCAGTTGCAAAGCTAAATCATGACTGATATGATAACCCTTTTGTTAGTCGCAACCCCATTTCATGTGAAACCCATCCAAGCTCCTGAGTGCACAAATTTAACATATTCATCTCACTTGATGAGTCGAGGGGATGTAAAAGTCAGTAGTAAAAGCCAAGTATTTGTCAAATTACTATTCACGGATCATAAAATTCTAACCTATTCGAGTCACTAATCTCATCCAAAACTAGTAACCTAAGATTTACTGTCCAATTTCTATCTTCATTTCAGAAAATTCCAGTCTTTAACATTAGGTAAACCAGAATCATACTAGGCCAATCTTCCAAATCAAAGCAAACATTGCACACTTTCTATGTAACTAAAACCGATCCACACACAAGAGAGACATCTCATTTCCCCTCTTTTCAATTTTCAAATATGCATCAAGAGAGAGAAGGATCGAAATCATCAAAAGCAAAGGGATTTTCATTAATCCATCAAGAACATACCCATAGATTCCAACAAAGAAAGATATTGTAGAGAAAGATCGCGCAGAAAAGAGAAAGATCGAACAGTTTTAGAACCCTAGATTCCAAGCAAAGAAAGATCACACAGAGAAGAGAATAGAAGAAGAAGAAGAAGAGCGTACCTGTTGTGTAGAGAGAATGAAGAGTCCCGTATGTCAGAGAGATAGAGCGAACAGAGAAGGTGGTCCGGCGAGCATGGGCTTGCAAGGAGGCTTGCAGGTGGCGTTCATTCTACATATCTAGCTCCATCCCCAATTGGCGGAGGAGAGGAATGTAAAGAGGCAAGGGTGAGAGAGCAGGAAGAATGGGAACAGATGAGCAACAGGGGAGATCTGAAGGATGGAGGAGGGAGGTCACTGGAGTATTGGACAGAGAGATCGTTGGAGGATCTGAAGCGAGGAGAGAGGTCGCCGGAGGAAGGGACAGAGAAATCGGCATGGCAAGCTGACTCGAAGAAGGTGAGCTGGCTCTGAAAGATAAAATCCACAGATTCAGAATATATAAGAGTGTTTCTAGGCTATTAGAGAAGGATACAAACACATTTATCCATCAAACCAAAGACCATTCCAAGATAAAAGGAGAAACCATGCCATGCCAAGCTTATACATAGCATCTCGCATAGCATCAAGTACATGTGGAGTATGAATAGAAGCGCGTGAGTTATAACAACAAGCAAGATAGAGAAATAAAGAGAAAAATTAAGGAGTATGTGCAACAAGTAAATATAACAGATGAGGGAAACGAGATTGAGCAACAGGAATGAAGTATAGAGCATATCAGTGAAGTGCAACATAATGTAGCAAGTATGACATGTAAATGCGAGAGTGGTGCTGAAACTGCAACCATGAAAAGAGTAATACAGGGGAGTTTGACAGCAAAACATAATGTAAAATGTATGACAGATGCAAGAGGAACAAAAGCAAGAGTTAGCAAGCAAAAAAGTATCACTGAAGCAAGAATGACATTCATACAAGGGAGATCCATACATGATATTCACACAAAAGAAAATGCAGAGGAAACATTTACAAATTAAGGTGTTTGACATTTTGTGCCTCATGTAAGATAATCATGTCAAAAATCATTAGCAGACAATGAAATCAGTACTGGACAAGATATCCTTCAAAGACACGAAAAAGAAACAAAATCAACCAATAAAGAATAAATAAAAATATAATTTTATATTTGATTGTATTTGTAGAAGGAGAAGAAACTTTGAACCTTAGAGTTACAGATGACAAATTCAACCTTTCGTGTTATTTGAACTACTATATTTTTTCATATGAAAAAAATTCCAAGTGTGTATTATTATCACAAGTCTTCAGAAACTGGTAATTTATTCCAATGCACTAAATCGAATGCTCTAATTTAGATCTTAGTTATTCTACTTTACAATTCACAAGTAAGGAGAAAGTATTCAACGGCTTGCCTTTAGAGTAATATTCAACTGCTTGCCTTTAGAGTAATATTAACCATGCAATAAAAACAATACTCAAAAGATTAAGCATAAGAGAAGAGTGCGCTAGCTGAGAAAAAGAGCAAACATAATTCTTTCAATCTTTCATTAAGAACAGAAACAACAACAACAATCTGTCATAGAAAAGACAATCTATGCAAACTAAATAAACTAGGAGATGAAAGGGAAACATAATCAAACAAGAAACATCATACAAAGTGTTCTTCCATCATTAACACAACTGAAAAAGAAAAGTGGCCAACACAACCAAAATCTAAATGTTGATCGAATTTCTTTTATATTAGGTTATGTAGTCAAGCTTTGAAATATTAGTTAATATGCTCATGAAGAGAGTTCAACAAGGGTCAAGACACCTATGCATATTCCTGCGGTTAAGTTTTGAATTGCAGTGTAAATCTATTATTAAATTAATATATGATTTGTAGAATAACGATGCCTAATTATATCATGTGCATGATTATTGATCTATAGAAACACATTATGGCAACTAGTACTTACTGAACTAACCATGAAACTTCTGAACACTCATTAGATGAAAATTGATGTGGCTTTGTTCATCTCTTCCGATCGGATGTCGTCTGCTGCAAGTTCCTGCAAGTTTCTGCTACTTCATCTTCTTCAAGACTCATTTTTTTTTCAGTTCTTGGCTTTGGACATTGCCTTCTTTTGGAATCTCTTCTTCAGGTGGTTGTGTAACTATGGCCTCTAAGCTTGTCACAAACAGTGAATCCTCCACTCTATTGCTCTCACATAGCCCCATCTTGTTTTATCCACTATATTGCTCTTCACCTGAATGGGTCCGAGAAAAAAAAAATCTTATTAATCATGCGAAGTTCACATAAAAAATCATTGAAAATATTCAAACCATAACAGAATGTAAAAATCTTTTGATTCCGTAGGGAACTCAAGAACAGTTAAAGTGTGACTCACATAGCTTTCACAAATCTCAGTAAGGGTTGCCTTTTTGTGAAGACGCTTCGAAGAAGCTCCCCAGCAATACCCACCTTGAGCAACACCCAAGTTTGAACCTTGACAGAAGCCAAATCAAACGCGATTACAAACTCAAACGCGAGAAACGAATTCGAAAATTGAAAACCCTAACCAGTTCGACCCGTGCAAGAGCAGATTTTACCAACATTAAAACTCTAAATCGAAAATTCTTTCCCAAAATTGAAAACCTAGATCTGAGCCAAAGAACCCTAAACCTAGATCTGAAGAATCAATGGAGGAGAACTAACCATCGTTGTCTCTTGGTGGTGTGTATGGACTAGATTGAATACTCGTCTTTACGGGGTTTGGCCGCCGACCTCGGGTGGAGGAGGAGAGGGAGAGTGCTGCTGAAGGTGGCGCCTGGGCAGTGTTGGAGCCGAGAGGAGAAGTACCGGCCTCTGTCTTTGATTTGGCGTCGAGATTCGACGGATCTGAGAGAGAGGCAGAGAATAGGGACGGAGGGAGGGAGCTCGACAAGAGGCGAGGGCGAGAAATTAAGGATGAGGATGGATGGTTCGGTGAAGGGTGGCCACTGGCCAGAGTGGGAGATGTGAAGAGATCTCCGGTTTGGTGGTGGATGGCCGCCGGCGAGAGAGGGAGAAGGAGAGAACGGGTGGAGGTGGAGAGGCGAGAAATGACGATGGTAAGACAGGAGAGAGTTGGGAGAAATGAGAGATTTGTTCTCCTATTTTCACTAAAGTATGGGCCGGTGTATAGAAAAAATTTCTAAGTATGGGCAGGCATTCAAACCCTTATAAAATTTCATTGGGCGCGCGTTTCAATTTTTTTTAAATTAACCATTTAATATCTGTTAAAAAATTTAACTGTTGTCTTAAATTATTTTAACATCACAAATTTATTATTTGATGTAGTAGATTACTTTAACATCAGTTGTTTTTTTGACAGACTTAAATCACATGATGTCTAATTGCAGTATTCTAGTAGTGAAATACAAAATAAATCAACTAGTTAAGAACAATTTTGATTAACCCATTGAATATATTTGTTTATTTCAATGACGGGTATTACAATGCAGCGGATAGTTATTGAGTTGAAGTAGTTATTTGTTGTATAATGGGGTGTTTTGATTCCATTGCATTTTAATTACGGAAATTTCACGAGGTACCCCTGAGGTATCGCTTAATTCACGCGGTGACCAACTGTTTTACACCTTTCATGTGGTACCCATGAGGTTATAAATCATTTCACCACATGCCCCTATCACTATTATTTAACGGAGTGCGTTAGTTGGAAATTAAAAAAAAAGGGGGAAAGAAGCAGACAGGTTCACACGAAGAAGAAGGGGCTGCACCAGCAGCATCCACACGCCGGCGGAGGCGCCACCACCACTGCCTCCTCCGACGCCAAAGGTTCCGACACCATTACATCCTCTATCGCCACGCAGCCTCCACGACCTTTTCGGCGAAGAAGAAGAAGGAACTGGACTTCTCGAAGGAAGCTTTGGCCGGCGCCGCCTGCTTCTCGGAGCGTCCAATTAATGGAAGCTGGTGGCGCCGTTGGAATTGTTCTCGGAAGCCATCGATTTCTCTCTCGGAATTCAAAATCGAACGAAGCGAGGATGATAGCGAAAGCTATGGTTTTTGAAGCTTCGTCCGAGATTTTAATTTGGAAATTCGAATCTTCTCCTTCTCTCTCTCGCTTCTGGATTTGGCGTGGATCTTGGGAAATTTGAAACTATGAAATTAATTTGAAAAAATATGGGGATTTGCAAATTGATTGAGTTTTCTCCTGGGCACCATCGTCCGGGTCGACTCCCCCACCAGAACCGACGCCGGCGACCAGGAGAGCCGGCCACCCGCAGCCCCTGCATCTTCCTTCTTCTTCCCGTTTTCTTTTTAATTTTTCTGGTGTGGGAACCTTCGGCGTCGGAGGAAGTTGGTGGCGTCGTTCAATTCCGACACCAGAAATCGATGACTTCCGAGAGAGAAATGTGGACTCCTTTGGCATCAGAGGAGGCAGAGGAGAAGGCAGCGGCTGTGGCGGTGGTGGTGGCGCCTCCGCCGGCGGAGGCGTGTGGATGCTGCACCAGCAGCCCATTCTTCTTCTTCGTGTGGATGTTGCACCAACCGCCCCTGCTTCTTTCCCGTCTCTTCTTTCCCCTTTTTTTTGTATTCAATTGTTTTTTTTTTTAATTTCCAACTAACGTACTCCATTAAATAATAGTGATAGGGGCATGTGGTGAAATGATTTATAACCTCAAGGGTACCACATGAAAGGTGTAAAACAGTTGGTCATCGCGTGAATTAAGCGATACCTAAGGGGTACCTCGTGAAATTTCCGTTTTAATTATATTGCAATTGTTTTATGATTTTTATCTGAGCGTTTGGTTCTAAAAATAAAAATCTCATAAAAATCGAGGTAAAAATGTAATTTAACTAAATAATCACATAAATCGAGATAAAATAATTGCATTATAGACTATAGTTAATACATCGTGAAATCCAAAAATACTACTCCCTCCGTTCCATAATACATGTCCCTTTACTTTTTAACACGTTTTTTTTATGAGCGAAAAACTCTATAAAATATTAATTTTTAATTAATTTTTTTATATAATATGAAACTTATTAGTAATAAGTATCAAATTATATAAAAAAATTAATCAAAAAAACAATATTTTATAGAGTTTTCCGCTCATTAAAAAGCGCGCCGAAAAGTAAAAGGACATGTATTATGAAACGGAGGGAGTATAATTTAAACACCTTAAAAATTGTGTTAACCAAACACCGTCTTATCGTTTTACATTATAAACATAATGCATTTGGAATCCAAACATACCCCTAAATTATGAAAAAGTTGTGAATTTACTTGCCGTTACATTTTTGTTGGGAAGTTATTTCGATCCACAAAAATATATATTTTTCGATACTTTAATATACTTTCTATACGTAAATTTAAAATATTTGATTGACCAAAAAAAAAGATAAAGATTTGATATCGATCGAGGCAGTAAATAGAAGATCGATCGTGTCAGTAAATATTGCTAATTAGTCCATTTATGTTTGGAAGAAAGTTAAATTCTGATAATGAAAATTTTTAAAAAGTTTGTAGAAAATCTTACTATGTGAGATTTTTATTTTATTTTAAATCAAGATTGGCCTATATAGGCCTAATACTCTGTATTCGTTGTGTCTTTGATAAACCAAACAAGCTAACACAAATGAAATCCAAAAGCAAGAAGAATGCGACACTTTTTGTTTACGCGGAAAAAATGGGTTACAGAGGTCAATGTACAAGCATAAAAAGATAAACAGATAATATGGTTAGAAATCATCCAACTAAGGACACCGAAAAATCTCAGGTGAGATTTCAATTCATGATCTCCTAAACCAAGAACCCTCCTTCTTCCTCATCGCTCAAGCAGGGCCTTAGGTAGCACCGAAACGGAGTGAGAATCCAAAAGTAGAATCGTCTCCTAAGAGAGCTCTTCAGAAAAAACATTAGCCTCTTCAAAACCCTAGCCGTTTAGACTTTGAGCAGATCGAGAGAGATGATGCTACAATGTGTTAGGGTTAGCCAAAGAGAGCTTATATAGGCAAGGGGATATAACAACTAAATGTAACATCATGCGCTGGGCTAGTCCAGCATGACAAGCCCATAGTGGTAAAACCAAAATAGCTCAACATAACATCTTAGGCTTATAGCTAGGTTTCACTTAGTCTCACCAAGGGAACCAAGGCTAGCCATTTGTGCCAACATAGCTGAGCCATGGGACCAATATGTTTTTCCTTGATCCCGGTATGCATGACTAAGTTATACTTAGAGCACATTTAACGGTTACTATTCAAGATGCTAATTTGTAAAAAAATTAATAAAATATGTTGGAAGGGGTGAGCGGGATGCTTGTGGGATGCCAAATAAGCATAGATGCTTATTTGATACTATAATAAATGCTTGCGGGGTGCAAGTTTGCAAAGGGGAGGACATGTGGCACACTTTGGTTGGCGGATGGGATGAGCGGCTAAGATCAATTGGACTCAACGGCTGAGATTTAACCTCACACATTTTAATTACATTCAAATAATGTCATTTTCACCATTTAAAATGTAATTTTTTTAAAAAATTTTTTTACCATAATACTAGATTCATTTTTCTCTACACATAGACATTAATTTTGAATATGTTTCGACTTATTTTGAAAAAAATGATTTCTTTCAAAATAATTATATTGTAATTTTATAATTAAATTTTAGTAATTAAATACTAATATAATATTATAATCATATTACGGATTATAAACATGTTGGAAATAATTGTTATAGAGGGGTATATTTGTAAATTGAATTGATAAAAAATGATGGATTGTGAGATGCTATTGTTAAAGTGGAAAAAGTGAAAAAGGGATGCTATGTTGATGTGGGGGAGAGAGATGAATAAAAAATAGTAATTTTTAGTATCTTGAATAGTAACTGATAAACATGGCCTTAACTCTAAGAAGACTCACCTAACCTTAGGGCTTGTGCATTACACCAAATGCCTTTGTTTCTTTGTTTTCCATGATATCAACGCTTTCCTAAGGAGGATGCAGAAACAAATAAGGCGCAACCACTGAATAAGCAATTGCCTCAATCAGCATCACAAAAGTTGTTCAAGATGATGCTATCAAAAGACCTGAATCGAATCTGCCTTTGAGATACCTCACACCGTGGAGAGCCACATTCCGATGAGTCATTCGAGGAAAACTCATAAACTGAGTCAGATTCTGGACTCGCTAGCTTGCTCATGGACATATCAAAAGTCGATTTTCCAAACATTTGCATCCACTTAATGATGACACGTACTTCTCAATCAATCAATCAATCAATCAATAATAATAATAATAATAACTCTTCATTATTCTAAGGGAAAACTAATTAAAATACCCCTACCTTTGGGGAATGGTAAAAATATGTTCTCACCTTTCAAATGTACGTACTAAAGATACACCAACCTTTGAGAGTGGTGGGAACATATTACCAATTTACCACTTGTTTTTTCGCGGGCTGAAAATATTGGCAATGTGGAAAAAAAGTTCAAAAAACAATCAGCCTTTTTACAAATCAGTACTAAAGCTCGAAATAAGGGTTTCAATGAGATCGATAAAGAGAACATGTGCATCACTAGAATCCAAGTTTTGCAGACTATATGTGAAAATAATCTGTTGGGTTTAATAAAACCGAAATATTATTTTGTTTGTTTGGTTTAACCACTCATTTTCTTTTTTCCCCATGAAACCAAGAATTATACTGGACTTTAGTACTGATTTGTAAACAATTTGATTTTTTTATTAAAAAAACTTGTTATCATTATAGCTAGGCATTTTATTTTAATCTTTAATTTAAGAGAACATTCTTGCAATTTTTAAGGAAACTAATAAATAGGATAATATTTTAAAAAAATTATCCACATTTTTCGCCTCTGAAAAATTGGTGGCAATATGTTACCACTATCCTCAAAGGTTGTGGTACTTTTATTACATTTAAAAGATTGATGATATATTTTTACCATACTCAAAAAAATAAAGATATTTTAATTAGTTTTCGCTTGTTTTAAAATAAAACTCTTTAACTGTATGAGAGGGAGAGTTGTGATGGGTGGTGGATAGAGAGCTAAATATAGAAGATAAGAGGTGGGCCTGAACCCTAAGATCAGTGAGTTAGGTGAGGTATGAATATGTTATGTTTATAGATCAACATCACTCATAAATTAGGCCAAAATGCATCAAACCACCCTTTATTCACCCTTGTTTTCAATTAACCACCCCTTATTTAAAAATTTTCACTTAACCACCCCTTATAACAAACTGTTTGCAAGTAACCACCCATCCTTTCATTTTTCTTTAAATTAAACTTCTATTAATTAAATTCAACTTGAAAGTAAAAGACGAAAAATGCCCCCAAATTTGGTTTTATAGTTTCTATTTATTATTATTTATACAAAATTATCATTAATGTATGCAAGTTGTGCCCACCTCTACTAGTAGGTCAGATGTAGTCATACCTCTTTCGGTCATCGTCGCTTTGTTTGCACCCTTCTCTGGCAATACTCGACAGTAGACCTGTCAAAACACAATCCGATACGGTCGACCCGACCCGAACGCCCCGAAAATTTTGGGTCAAGAACCGGAAATTTTGACCCGAAATTTTTTTTTTCGACCCGAACTCGAAAACCCGGTAATTTTTCGGGTCATTTTGGGTTTAGATCCGGGAATCCGATTGACCCGGTATTTTTGACCCGATTGACCCGGAGACTCGATTAACCCGATTGATTTATAATTATATATGATTAATTTTTTTTTATAGAGATTCCAATTTATTACATTTTATAATTACAATCACTTGATCTTTCATTTTCAAATCAACTTTTATATTTATTTGTATTGTATAATACTTCCTCCGTTCGATAATATTTGATTTTTCATCACATTTTTAAGAAGATAAAAAAACTCTAAAAAATATTAAAATATTATAACAATTCTATGCTTAATACTAATTGCATGAAATTATTTATTTTTAAAAAATTATTTAAATATTTGATATTTTAGATATTTTTAAATTTTATTAAAAATTACGAGAAATAATAAAAATCAAATATTTTAGATCAGATATAGTATATAATTACAAGCGCTAGAACTTAATAACCACGTCTTTAATTTTAGCATTTTTAAATTATCGCAAAATTACCAATCATGATTTTTTTTTAATTTAAAAAATAGAAACTGACAAACCCGAAATCGACCAGATTTGACCCGAAACCGGGTCAAACCCGAGTTCAAGTCAACCCGGATCTACTTGGGACCCGTTTTACCCGAAATGACCCGATCCGAACTCGATCTGAATGACCCGATTGATAAGTCTACTTGATAGGGATCTAGGTGGAGGTTGTTCGTGCTTCGCCTGGAATGTGTTTATGCTTACCTTTGATTTATTTCACAAGACTATAAAAATAGGAAAATAATAGTAGTGTATTAAAAACACATTTAGGGGCATTTTCGTCTTTCACTTTCAAGTTAAATTATGGAAACACATTTAGGGGCATTTTCGTCTTTCACTTTCAAGTTAAATTATGGGTGGTTACTTGCAAACATTTTGTTATAAGGGGTGGTTAAGTGAAATTTTTTGAATAAAGGGTGGTTAATTGAAAATAAAGGTGAATAAAGGGTGGTTTTATGCATTTTGGCCTTTTTGTTTCTCTTAATTTTTTCTACTAAAAATGCCTAATTAAATAACAACAACGTACAAACAAAAACAACAACAACAACAAAAACCCAGTTAATCCCGTAGTACAACGGGGTCTGGAGGGTCAGAATGTAAGCTAAGCACTCATATCCCGAACAGGTCGAGAGAATGTTTCCGATAGACCCAGAACGATAGGGCAATAGAACCACATAGTAATAGGACACAGAGAAGGGACAGAGATAGCGGGGAATAGGAAAGGGAAGGCGCAAGGAAGCAGCAAGAAGGTAAACAATGACACGAGGACACAGATCAAATCAAAACCATAACAAGAGACACTAAACGTCAACAACTCGAATGCTCCTTCTCCAGTGGCCTCTGTCCGAAGTCATATCCTCCGATAAGTTCAGCAGAGAGAGATCATGTCTGATAACCTCCAACCATCTCTTCTTAGGTCTACCTCTTCCTCTACGGATTTCTCCCAAATTCAGAATTTCGCACCTACGAACCGGAGCCGAAGCATGTCTCCAATATATTTAAACAAAAACATTTTTTTTCTACATATACATATAAAATTTCTCATTTCTTTTAATAATTTTTATTTTTTCTACTAAAAATGACTATTTAAATAACAAATTTAATGATTTTTTTAACAAATTCCCGGGTCCACCACTGGTTGATGGTGAAGAGTGTGAATTGACTCCAGGTTTAAATTAAGCTTCATTTTCGAAACTAATCAAAATAACTCAAGTAGAGTATTAAAAAATCTTTTCATCTTTTAAAGGAATATTGTTAAAAAAAATATTTTCACCTTTCAATTGTTAGAAAAATAACTCAAGCTTTGGGAGAGGTGGTAACAAAGTATTCCAACTTATTTTTCCAAACAGAAATTGGGTCAAAACGATGACATGTAATTGCTCAATTAGTATAATTCACAATAAAAACAAGTTAATATTATTCAAAATTCACCAAAATCTTAATTTTGTTCGTTGTTTCATTATAGGAAGTAAATAAAAACGATATGGCTCTGAATCAGATACCATTTCAAATAAAAAATTCACGCTTTTCGGCAAAGATATAAGACAGAGGGGGTTGTAGAGATCATTTAGACACCGTTTTGGATCTGATCATCTTCATCGGGAATGTGCGCAAATGCATCATATGCTAAATCAATTTATCACACATAAAAAAAAAGTAATTGTAGTTTTACCATACACTTATCACAACAAACACGATCACACAACTAAGCAATAACAATGATTCATAGTATTCTTACTCGGTGTAGATTATCGAAATATACCTCTGTGGACTAGATCATCTCCATCGGGAATGTGCACAGGTGTATCAGAGGGTAAATCAACTTACCCTATATGCACATATTTAAAAAACTAATAAATATAGTTTTACTGTGCACTTATCACAAAAAAAAAATGATCACCAAAGAAAGTTATAGCGTTGATTCTTAGTACTCTTACTCAGTGTAGATTACTGAAATACCTATGCAGACTAGATCATCTTTATCAGGAATATGCATAGGTGCGTCAGAGGTGAAATCAACTTACGAGTTACGACACACACACACTACCCCGTAATAAATATAGTTTAACCATGCACTTATCACAAAAAACGAGATCGATCACTCAAGTAAGTTATAACGTTGAGTCTTAATATTCTCATTCAGTGTAAATTACTGAAATACTATTGTGAACCAAATCATCTTCATCGGGAATTTGTGCATATGCATTATAAGCTAAATCAACTAATTATCACAGGAAAAAAAAAGTCATAAATATAGTTTTAACATACACTTATCACAACAAACACGATCACACAACTAAGCAATAACAACTATTCATAGTATTCTTACTCAGTGTAGATTATCGAAATACCTTTGTGGACTAGACCATCTTCATCGGGAATGTGCACAGGTGTACCAGAGGGTAAATCAAGTTACCCGACACACATTTAAAAAACTAATAAATATAGTTTTAATATGCGCTTACTTGTCACAAAAAACATGATCACTCAATAAAGCTATAACATTGAATCTTATTAATATTCTTACTTGGTATAGATTACTGAAATATCTATGTGGACTAGATCATCTTTATCAGGAATGCACATAGGTGAATCAAAGGTTAAATTTGCTTACGACACAGACACACAGACATAAACTGCTTTGTAATAAATATTGTTTAATCATACACTTGTCATAAAAAATGAGATCGCTCAAGTAAGTTATAACGTGGATTCTTAATATTCTTATTCAGTGTAGATTATGGCTTGATCAGATACCATTTCAAACACAAAATTCACGCTTTTCGACAAAGATAAGACAGAGGGAGTTGTAGAGATCATCAGTCCGGTCATCTTCATCGAGAATGTGCACAAGTGCATCATATACTAAATCAATTTATCACACATAAAAAAAATCTACATAGTAAATGTAGTTTTACCGGCCATACACTTATCACAACAAGCACGATCACACAACTAAGCAATAACAATGATTCTTCTTACTTGGTGTCATCGAAATACCTCTGTGGACTAAATCATCTTCACCGGGAATGCGCACAGGTGTATCAGAGGGTAAATCAACTTACTCCGCACATATTTAAAAAACTAATAAATATAATTTTACCATGCATTTATCACAAAGAAAAAAACATGATCACTCAAGAAAGCTATAACGTTAGTTCTTAGTATTCTTACTCGGTGTAGATTACTGAAATATCTCTGTAGACTAGATCATCTTTATCAGAAATGCGCATAGGTGCATCAAATGTTAAATCAACTTACGACAGATACACACACATAAACTACTTCGTAATGAATATTGTTTAACCATACACTTGTTAAAAAAAAAGATTACTAAGCTATAATGTGGATTCTTAATATTCGTATTCAGTGTGGATTACTGAAACGTTGTTGTGAACCAGATCATCTTCATATTACGTGTTTGTCCATCGTATTGTGGACTAGATCGATCATCTTCATAGGAAATGCGCGCATGTGCATTTAATATGCTAAATCAACTTATCAAACACACACACACACAAAACTAATAAATATAGTTTTACCTTGAATATGGTAAATATAGTTTTACCAAATATGCTCTTACCACGAAAAACATGATCGCACAATGAAGCTGTTACAACGATTCTTACTCGGTGTGAAGATTACAAATTTGAAAAACTATTTTGGATATATAAGATCATCTTCATCGAGAATGCGCACAAGTATATCATACGCTAAATCAAACTTGGCTTGGTACTCTTACTCGAAGCAGATTACCGAAATACTATTGTGGACCAGATCATCTTCATCGGGAATGTGCGCAAGTGCATCCTATTAAAGGAGAAGACAAAAGAAAGAGGGGGCAAAGAATGGGGTGCACACCACTCATGTGTATGTGGTGACAAAGCCCAACCCAAAGGGAGCCATTCATTCAAGTACCACCCTCTACATAAAACCTTCAGTCTCTATGTGTGATCACTCACATGAAAAAAGTGGGACCCTCCTTTGCCTTTTGAAGGAGGAACACTTTGATTGTAAAGTTTGAATGCAACTTAATGAGTTTGGAAGGTGACACAATCTATTATCCCTGAAATTAGGTAGACACTCACAAACACCCCCAAATCCATTCCACACTGATCCTCTTTTGATACTTTGAGTCAATGAGTGTGCAGTTGCTTGCATTATTATATATATAAGGTAAAGACTTTTTCAAGCTGGTATACATAAAGGTTACTTTTTTTGTGCTTGTAAAGTTTTCAATGATAATAATAATTAATTATTATATTTTATATTTATGGTAGTAAAAGGCAGAAGAAGATGGTGGGGGAGAGGAAGAAGATGACAGATTCAGAAAAGGAAGCACCTTTTTAACTTATTTGGAGAGCTCAACAAAACCCAGTTTACAGTTTACACTAAAGTCCATTGTTTTTGACTTTTATGTGTACACTAACAGCCAATCCCCATTTTTACCTCCTCCACCACCCATCTTGTCTTCCTATTCAGATGCACTGTAATTAATCTATTTATTTTTTACATATTATATATAGTATGCACGGTAATAACTCTATTACTATATACAGCACTTTGAGTTTCTAAAATTGAATTTTTTCAAGAAGTGTCTTTATAAATCCTTTTTTTCTAAATCATTTGCTAATATGCAATTACTTCCTCCGTCTAATAATACAGTATATGGGTTTTTAGAGGTGAGAGCTTTTATGTTTTTTTGTATGGGAGATTATAGGGATTTGTACAGTATTGATTTGTGTGTTGTTGACTTTTTAAAAGAATTTGATTGGTTAAAATGTGTAGTGAGTGTTAAAAATACTCATCAACAACAACGTACAACATCCTAGTGTATCCCGCGATTAAGCAGGGTCTGGGGGGTCAGGATGTACGCACTCTTACCCGAGGAGCCCGAGAGAGTGTTTTCGAAAGACCCAGAACGAACTGTAACAAGAATCCTAATAAAGCATGAGCACAAATCTAGTCTCGGAGCAAGCAAAAGAAAGACATAGCAAAAGCAGACCAAGTACACACAACACCACTCCGCCTGCACTAAACGTCTGCCACCCGTATTTTGTCTCTGTCCAATGTCATATCCTCTGAAAGCTGTAGTAAATTGAGGTCCTGACAGATAGCCTCCATCCAGCTCTTCTTCGGTCTGCCTCTCCCCCTACAAAAAGCTTCAAGATCCAGAATCTCGCTAATGTATTATCGGACGGAGATAGTATTATTTTTTCAATTTGTGAAGGGTAATTTAAATACAAACAGGCAGTGCAGATAGAGGTCTCTTGAAATGGACGACTCTTTCAATTCAATTTTATTGCTGACGTACTATTAATAAAAATCTAGTATCTCATTCAAGTTGGTTTAATTAACATTTCATTTAATTTCGACTTATCATTATATTCTTATTTATTACTATACAATACTCCCTCCGTTAAAAAAAACATGTCGTTTTAGAAGTAAAATCTTGTTAAGAAAAACATGTCGTTTTAGGTATTTTGGTGTTCACTTTCCAAAATTACCCTTGTCATGATTAGATATTTGTTAGTTGTAGTTTTCAATAAAGTAAAAAAGTAAAGTAATAATTAGGGTTAGTTGTAGTTTTCAATAAAGTGAAAAAGTAAAGTAATAATTAGGGGTATAAGTGTATTTTTATTTGTTTTTATTTGCTTTCTTAAAAAATGTGCAAATGTCTAAAACACATGTTTTAATTAACGGAGGGAGTATTATTTAACTATTGTTTAACAATACAATTAACCATCTATAGAAGCAGATAAATACCATTATTCGAGATTAAAAAAGTCTAAATCTCGATAAGTCGATAAGTCGAAAAGCGGACGTCCAATAAGATCTACCCTTTACCTAATACTACTGTAATTACAAGTATGGAGAGAGCAAGGAATAGAGATGTAGTGATCTCAATCAATCGGGTTTGTGTTTCGAAGGACTAAACGTGTTGGCCGACGACGTTGACTCCATTCCTATCACTCATTCAAACGTAACCCCTTCACTCTGCAACCGACCCCACCCCATTTATTTATTCATTTTCAATTAATTTAATATCAGTATATTAAATTAAATAATAAAAAATAGTAATAAACTGAAAATAAAAACCCTCCATTTTCAGTCCTCAACAAACCCAATCCAATCCCTTCCTCATTTGATTGATCTCTCCCTCACTGTATTAGCCACTGTTTCCATCGGATCCCCAACCCCCTTTTTACACTACTTATACATCTTCGTCTCTCTCAGTCCCTACTGGTTTTTGCATCTCGCTTCAATTTACTCCGCAAAAATGGATGTGAGTGTTCTTAATTAGCAAGTCTCGCTGTTTTTTAGGTCTAATTTTGATCTGCGTCTGATTTTAATGGAGGGGTTGAAATTGTTTGTGCAGAAGAGCGGGAAGAGGAGGAGCGGCCAGCTGAGGAAGATACCGGCGTTCGGAAACTGGGACTCCGTCAACGACTTGCCCATCACTCAGTACTTCGAGTCAGCTCGCCAGGCCGGCTTGACTCGCTTCAGCTCCTCCTCCGACGACCTCTCCGCCCCTTCCTCCGGCGACCTCTACTCCGTCGATCACCGCCACCAACCCTCCCACAAGCTCCACCGCGCCTCCCTCAACAACTCCTCTGCACCTCCCCGCGCTGTATGTACCATCTCTCTCCCTCTCTCTCTCTATTTCTCTGAACATTCCCTTAAAAGTTTCGATCTTTTTCACCATAGCTCTGAAACTCCGACGAAACTTTAACTGCTGATTTCACTAACGAACCTTAATTAGCATTTAATCATCTTTATGATCTTACATTGTATACGTTATTTTCGCGAATTTGAGCCGAAATCTGAAACTGTTAACGTTCAGCCTTTTAGGATTTAGGAAAGGCTAGATATAGCAAAGATACAGGATTGCAACTTTTTCCCCCTTTTCGAACCCTAAAATCTGCCTTCTTTTCAAAACACGATTTCAATTTTTAGGCCTGTAATTATCAATCAATTGCACTATAATTTCAATTGGTTGCATCGAGAGCTCTGCAACTGCATCTCAGAACCTGCAATCTGCACCGCAGAAACAGAGTTTGTTTCCTGGAAGTCCGTTAAAAGCCTCATTCATGGCGTAACCAGAGGATTGGTTCATCATTTCGAAATAAAATTAAAAACAGAAAACCGACATCTTGATGGTTGAATCTGCACGCAAAGCATTTAATTTGATTGCTAGCCCCAGATCTCTAGGCCTAATCGAGCCCCTGTTCATGATCTTGATTGAATTGAATTGAATTGAATTGATTTTTGTTTTTGGGTGATGAAGAAAAAGGGGAGAGGGGGAGAAAAACGAGGACCCCCGGAAATGAAGGAGGCGGCACGAGGCGGTCGACAGGCAGTAAAAGTCTACGACGTCCCAACTGCTCCCAACAAGAAGCTTCACAACGACGTCGTTTCGTCCCGCAACCAACCGCCACGTGTCCCTCCCGCCCGTCCTCGCCGCGCCCCCAAAGCGGTTGATGAGGATCTCTACAAGATCCCCGCTGAGCTCCTCCACCAAACCCACAAGGTATATTCAATTGGGCCTGGGCCTGGGCCTAGATCAAGCCCATATTCTTATTGGGCCAAAAGGCCCAATTTGACTATCTATTTACCTCTTTTTTTTGTGATGCAGAAGAAGAAGCTTGGGTTTATTTCAAGGTGTTTGGTGATGCCCTGCACTGCTTGAGGAAGGAGGAACTGAAACCGAATGGGGCTTTTTGTGTTTTTGAGTTAAATTTTTTGTTATATTATGAAGTTGCAAACTTAGGGGACTAGCTAGTAGTAATGGAATGATTAATGGTAGTATGATTTAAATATTAGGTGTACAGATGGTGCTGAGAGAGAGCTACAAATCAGTCAAGCCAAGTAATTTGCTTGAACTTTGATCTTGTCTTGGCATCAACTTCAACTTACTTTTGTGTAATTTTAATATACTAGACACCTAAAGTTTAAGATATACTCCAAATTTTCAGTTTCTTTTTGCATCATAGATACCTTTTACTCCAATAAGGGTTGTTTTGGATCGCCACAAATTATAGTTTATAATGCACAATATGCATTATAAATTATCTCTTTATCTAGATGTACTCGAACAAAATAAAGACTATATAATGCAATAATAAAACTAAAGAAAAATACTTGCCTAAAGTATATAAGGTTCTCTTGAACAGATCCTATCGTGGAATAATTAAAATACAATAAAATACTTGCAATCCTAAATGAAACTAAACAAAATTCATTTTTGCAACTACCTATTGGAAAACCCCAATTCTCTCTCATCAGCTCAACATTTTTTCCTATGTGGACATGGTTGTAGCAAAACAATACTCCTACCTCCGTCATATAAGTCGTTTGACTTTTTAACATGTTTTTTAAGAAGTTAAAAATTGACCTATGTTTTGAGACGGAGTAATATAAATGCAATAACTGCAAATACGGTTTCCCACATAAATAATGATAAATTTACACAGAATGATTGTTCACACTAATCTTCCAAACAATTGAGAATTCATATCATTGTGAATACAACCTATTCGATGCGAAGTAGGCTGCACCATCACCCACAATTCATATTTCAAATCACAGAGTTCCATCTAGAGGAAGAGACAATGGATTGGATTGTATGTTTGAGCCATCAGATTTCACTGAATTTGGAGCTTCCAAGGTTCCAACTCTATCGTTCCAATTTTATCAGAGGTCTCCGAAGAGACTTCCAAGGTTCTAACTCTTGACGGCTCATCTGATAACAGAGACATTCAACATAGAAGAACCCATGATGCAAGCAGGACTCTGCAAGATTCTTGAATGGTCTGGAATGATCAGTTTCCAGATAAACAACAAGAAACTGGAATTAAGAAAAGTCCTGATGGCATATTCTATAACAATGGATCATTCCTAACCCTGAACCAAAATCTAGATGGGTGTGTGATATTCTAAACTGAATTATTCTAGGAATAAGTGCATAAGCAACCAGGCAGATCAGGAATCAGGAGCACAAGAAACATAAATAAATAGAGTGATAAAGAAACAAAAATCATGGAAAATAAGGGGATAAAGGAACATCTTCTTCAAGGATATGAAAAAGGATACGGCCAGGCGGTTTAAAGCATGAGAAGCACGAATGACTTCTTACTGCAAGTCGTCGACAAACCCAGTCAAGACCAAAACAACGAAATGTGGTATTATAAAACAGACGTATAGGGATTGCGTTGGGTACTTTCGCTCACCTGCTCAACATCACAAAATCATCCTTGCAAGCACCCACTCACGCATCAGCCTATGCCATCGTTATACTCTACAGCTACAGTTCTCATGGTTCAAGTCTCAGGGGATCTTGAAGGAGCATATCTGTCTTCGAATTCACTGCCTGTAATAGAATCTGACCTATCATTTCTGACCCTTTTCCTTCTCTCCCTATCGGAATCTTCAAACCTCCGTTTATCTTTTCTTCCAGAATGGACAGTAGTAGACACTGATGTGCTTCTGCTTTTGTAATTCTTCTCCTCAGTCTCATTCCTCCTAGAACTTCTTTGATCTCTCGACCGCCCATGTCTCTCCTTGCTTGGACTTCTGAGATAGGAATCATCCTCTTCCCTCTCAAGCTTCCTATCACTCCTTTGATGTCTTGACTGCCCATATTTTCTTTCAGTGCCAGAATTTCTAGGATAAGAATCATCTTCTTTTTCTATCTTCCAATCACTCCTTTGATATCTTGACGAGCTGTAATTTCTCTCTCTTCTTGGACTTCTAGGATAAGAATCACTTTCCTCAGTTTCCGTTTCCCTCTCATCCCTCCACTGCCCATAACTTCTCTCAGTGCTTGGGCTTCTCAGATAAGAATTATATTCGTTTGTGCCTTTCCCCCTATTCCTCGACTCTCTTGATCCCCCTCGGGTTCTCTCTCTGCCAGGACTTCTACTATGATAGAAATCATCTCTTTGGCTACTCCTACTGCTTTCTTTTTGATCTCGAGCATGTTCAGCAGGCTCCATGGGCTGGCTACTATAATAAGAATTCAAATGTTTCTTGTAGACATTATGGTTATTTCTGCTGGGCTCATATTCATATGAATTGCCCTTGTTGGACTCCATGTTCTGACCATATTCCAGAGCAAGGGGTTTAGATGTAGACACTGACCCATCTTCAACACCGTTATCAAAACATCCAATACCTCCTGCTTCCCTAATTGCCTCCATGTGTTCTTCTATTATATCCCTCATCACCTGGAAAAGAGAGAAACTATCAGAAAATATACATAGAATCTTCATATGTTGAGGGTACAATTTACAGAAAACGAGTTTTGGCAACATCCCCTAATTCAGAAACTTACAGAGGTTTGAGGAGGTTAGCACTTAGCAGGGTGATATGCCCGCATCAATTGAGAATGAATTATGTTCTAACATATCAGATTAGGCGGGGCACTAACATAAATTCATATTATCATAAATCTAATATACATGGTCAGACATTTATATAGAACTGGTCTGAGCAAAAATATATCATGGCTTGCAAAAATGAATGATGATGCATGTGTTTCTTACCTCCTTCACATCTCGCTTCACCTTCTTGCCACGATATGACATTCGTCGGCGCTTGTAATCCCTTTCTTCTGCAAGTAACTGTTCTTTTGTCTTATTTCTGTCAGCCAAGTCCTTCAAGATAAAGAGTAGAATTTTAGACAGCATCACAAAATAGCCACACTTTTGAAATTTAAACTAAGAAGATTTATCTTTTTGGGGTGTAATAAAAATTGTAATTTTCAATCAACGTACTGTTTAAGACAAAGATTTATAGCCTCACATAAAATCTTTTTTAGAGTAAGAAAATTACCACCTACAAATATACATATTATCCCTACACAAGAAAATATAACTAGAATATGTTTCTTGGGGAGAGAGATCAGGTAATGTCTATCACTACCAATAAATGTGTCCGGCAAATTCAACAGTGTCAAAGGGGACAAATTGTAAGGATAATGAAGAGACACATGTACATGAATCAACATGAAATAAATATAAGTAGTACTTCATTTGAAAAACACTTGCTATAATGACATTCAAGAGAGAAGATATACCCAGAGCCATACTATTCTTCTAGAAATATATGAAATTACTTCGTGAGAGCACTAGAAAGCATGAACCTTCTAAAAGACTTTTTAGACAATATCACCATTCAGCATTCTTAATGTCAGCATCCATACACAAAGCACCTATCATTTGTAAAGTATCAGGATAGTGACAGTGAGACGTACCTTGTCGTGTTGACGCTGCAGAGGGAGGCCATCATGCTCAACAAGTGGCCTGTAATTTTGACGTTTTTTCCGCTCCTCCTCAGCCTTCCATTTCATATAACCATGCTCAGCTACCCTGATCAGATGAAAACAATTCAGTAATTAATATACCCTTTTCAGTTTCTTAACACTCTTTACATAATAGATTTCATCACAAGGAAAAAGCATGGAGATGCCCTGCCAGAAAATATAAATTAAGGCATGTACAATAAGGCCAGAACCTCCAAAAAAAACACCTACAATTGGAACATTCAGAGTATTCAGAAATTATCAGTAAAGCAGTCAAACTGCAATGCAGGCAGAAAATGCTCCTTTAAAATTATTGGCTTTCATATAAACACAAACAATCCACAAACATAATATTAATTGAGAATGTAGTCCAAAAAACAGAATTAAACACTCAAGCTCTACACAAATCAAATTGTTCAAATTATACAAGTTCAAGCAAGCAAATGATCACTGCAGAGGAGAACGATGCATACCGCTGATAAGCAGTCATGTATTGGCGGTTCCGCAGCGCTTTGATCTTATTTTCTAGCAATGATCTTTCATGTAATGCAGCAATAGCAACTGCTACTTGGTAGACAAAAACAGCCCTTCTAACTATCCCTCCACTCACAACAACCTCATCATTTTTCTCTGCAGCCTGTCCAGGTGGCTGATCAGCTACCAAATTCCCCGCTGAGTTCATCAAACCCTGTTCACTACCCAAAACTTTGTCCAAGTTTTGTTCCAATGGATACACCAACGAACCGGATGCAACATTTAAGAGTAAATCCTTCAACATTCCAATCGCAAATCGCTTGGCATTCGCCTCTCCATATAAAACTGATAACTGAGTGGCCAACCATGATAAAACATCAACTGTTGCTGGACAGCTAAAGCTCATAGTCTTTGGATTCAAACCGCATCCAGTTTCCTCCAAATCTCCTCCCAACAAGGGTTCATACAATCGCCGAGCTTCCGTTACAATGGCCTTAAGAGAAAGCCTAAAGAGCACAAATATATGGTCCCTCATGGGAGGATCAATAATAACACCAAAACATGGAGAATTGGCAATCAACCACATTAACATATCACCTTCTTTAGCCATTTCCATACCTAAAAGTTCCCTCAAGATAGCGTATGAATAAGCATTTGGGAAATCGCTCCATTGCTCGATTTCACACTTGACAAACCACATCTCTGATGGAAGAAGCTTGACAGAATCATTTAGAATCCAATCGGTTTCCCCTACAGTAGAGGAAGCAAAATCCGCACATTCAATGGATAAGACACCGGGAAGGGTAAACATCCGCTTACCCACATCATCACTCAAAGAGCAGACGACGCCGGGGCAGTCCTGGTAGAAGAAATTGGAGGCGAAATCGACATAGTCGTCAAGGGAAATGCTGAGCTCGGAATTGGGATCGCTGAGAGGGTTGACGATGTTGTTTTGCTCGATCAGCTGGCGCTCGGATTTTAGGGTTTTGGGGTAATGGAGAGCTTCAATTAGAGAGGAAACATCTTCCGCGATCGGTGAAGGGCAGTGGAGGGAGTGTAAGAAGAGATAATCCGGCGGCATGAGGTGGTTGGGGTTGAAAGCGCATCGCGATGAACACTCGGACTGGGAGGAGAGAGAAAGAGGGGGGTGGGAGAGGAGTGAGGAGAGAGAAAGGAGGGTGGAGCTGGAGAGATCGAGGAGTTGAGTGAGGAGTGAGAGAGAGGTGGAAAGGTCTGGAGGAGGAACGTCCTTCGGTTGAGGTTGACCAGGGTTGAATTGTCCAGGCGGGGGAGGAGGGAGGACGAAGGTGGAATTGAAATTAGGGTTAGGGTTGGGATTGAAAGAGGGGGCGGGGGTGAAGAAGCGGTTGTCGGGAAACGGAGGTGGAGGATGGTGATGATGATTCATGGTGACCGGTGAGGTTTCAGTGTGAGCTTCGATGCGGCCATCAATGGCGGAAAAAAGGCCTGAAATGAAACTTTGAGAGGCACTGTATTGACTCGGCGGGTTTACCGAGTTGCAGGCGAGTTCCGGGTTTATGGGCTCGCATAGGACTGGATCAAACCCAGTTACGTATTGGGCCAAAAGGCCCAATTTTCCCTTTGCCCTTTTTTGTGTATATTTTTTGTGATGCACAATATGCAACTTGCCTTTATTTCAAGGTTTTGGTGTCAAACAATGGTAATCCACTATCTAATTGCATATCTCACGACAATGGGAAATGAGATTTGGGTGTGACATAATGGCATCTAGGTCTATAGTATAATCTCAGATGTGCCACTTTATCTGTTATCATGTTGATTACACGAAAAATATGAGCCCATAAGAACCATTCAAAATGTTAGATAAGTTATAGAATATACATAAAGATCATCTCAATCTCCCAAGAACTCTTGCACTTGCTAGATACTGCTAAACTGCAAAATAACTACCATATTTTTCTTTTTTCTTTTTTCTTTTAGCTTAACATTATTTCCACCTGATAATATATTCTCACAGATTAATAAGTTAAAAATATAATGATAAAATTTAAACTATCCATAGTAAAATAGTTAAGCAATAAGCATCCATCAAAATATCTTTTAGCGATTAACAAGTCAACAAATCCATTCATCGATCCATATAGTCAAGAATCAACGTCGACATCAACAGCATACACAATAAAAATGAGACAGTAAATGATAATAAGAGCCCGTTTTTATGCTCTCGTGGATAATGAAAAGAGATCAACAAACACAACTAAAACATCTCTAAATGAAACAAACCCTATCTTTGTTGTGACTGCCTCTAACTTCTAAGTTCTTGCATCCAAAGTCATGATGGTGCTCAAGTTCATCGGGTGCATGTATTCGTCCGATCCGGTTAAGATTTGTTGCACGAGAATCCGATTTGCCCTCTCTGTCGGATGGAATGCGTCCCAAAAGGCATAGATGTCTCTATTCGGACACAAGTTCGATAGGAACGTGCATAACCCGATTCCGTTGTAAGGTCCTTGTCCGCAACATGCTACTTTCGACGTCACAAACCCTGAAATATCGTCGCAGATATATTCACACACACTTTTTTAGCAGAAGAAAAAATGTCCAACAAGTCAATAATATTTCAACACGGTGCATTACATTTTTACTATTCCTTGAATATATATGGTTTACCCATACCACCTACTCAATGGAAATTAGCATTAAATTGTGCATACCCCACATTAGCCATCCAAAATTTATATCTCCCCTATCTCTTTAATTTTTACCTACCATATTGTCCAACCCCAAACTTCAATTTAATACACACCCAAAAAAAAACTTCAATTTAATGTTACAATAATATTGTCCAACCAAATAAACATAAAATAAAATAAAATAAATAAATAAAAGAAAAAAATGATATAAAACAATATGAACTATCAAGTATACTTGAAGTAATATTAAAACAAATTTTGAACATTAAAAACTATATATAAACTATAATTCTTTTTTATCTTAGTCGAGTTCGATCGATCGACTCAGTCGTTCTACATTTGGATCGGATACTATATTTTCCATTTAAGGGGTTGCACAATACTCGATCCAGATATAATTCTGACTAATTAATTCTTCGTTCAATTTTTTACGCGTCAATCGAATATATTAATTTTGAGTACAAAACTGATCATAGGATTAATTTACTTATCTAATTTAAACTCAAATTAACATTAATTTATAACTTATAGTTTTTTCCTAAATATATAAAAACCCATATATAGTTTTCCTACCTCCTATCACTATGTGCTTTTAATTTGTTGTTCCCTTTTTTTTTTCTTACTAAATTAGTGTGGTACTATCTCTATCCTAAGACATACAAACTTTGGTACCTTAATTTATAATAAAAAAAATATTAAGATGAATATATATAATGTATTAATTTTGGTTGATACCATATGCTTGAGGGTTGGTGATGAAGTCCATATGCATTGCGAAGGCGTTGGCGGCGACGAAGACGTTGGATCCGATTTCGCCGTTAATCTCCCTGACCAAGTCTATGAGCTGCGGGTTGAACAACGCAGCCGCCCGGTTCAACTCGACGGCGCACTGCCCGTTGACCCCGCGCTGCCCGATCTCCGCCGGGACGCACCCCAACGGCCCCGTCCCCGTCACCAACACTCTCCTTGCCCCCAACTCATACAACCTCTGCAAATCCAACAACATATATATATTAATTAAACTTATAATTAAACTCTTTGTATATTCAATCAATCAACGTCTTATAAAACGACATAAAGTAGTGTTATATATTCTGTGTTACAGTTATATCGATCGATTCAATATGGCAACGACTCGTAATGATCTATCGCTATCATGTCTGACCACATTTATGGTTTTCATGAACAAGTAATGTACGTACGGCATCGGCCCATCTACATAAATGCTTTCATATAGTACTAGTACAGTATCTCATTAGGGTTGTTATTCGAGTCGAACTAGGCGGGTACCTAGGTGTTCATGCTAAGCCGAGCTCGAGCTCGAGCTCGTTTCCATTTAGCTGAACTTGTTTTGAGCTCGTTTTTAGCTCAAATAACTAAAAGGTAAAAATCATAAGGGCTAAATCATAATGTATACAAAAAAATTATACAAGTACCTCGAATAAAGCTCGAGCTAGGGAAACTGCTCGTATTTTTAAATGATTTCATATAGTACTAGTACAGTGTCTCCTTTAGGAGTGTTATTCAAGTTGAACAAGCCGAGTTAAGTACCTAGGTGCTCCTTTTTTTTTAGCCTAAAATGTTGCTCGAACTAAGGAGCTCGAGCTCGTCGTTTCTTGGCTGCTCGTTCTGGAAACTTGGTTTGAGCTCGTTTTTTAGCTCAAAAACTAAAAGGAAAAAAATCATAAGGGCAAAATCGTAATTTTTTTTTAAAAAAGAGTTATACGAGTAACTTGAATAAAGCTCGAACACGGGAAACTGCTCATATTCAGCTTGTTTTTAAATATGAACGAGTTCGAACTGAGTTTTTTCGAGCCGAATTCGAGCTACTCATGTCTCCTAGACCCTATATAGGTAAGTTAAAACAACATAATTTGAAAGAAATAGCAAGTGTAATGTAGCTTTATCACCTCAAGTATCTTCTTGTACTCGGAGATGAGGTAAACAACGTAGTCCGGGAGGGCGAATTGGCGAGACCTAGCCGATAAAGGGACCAAGTAGTAGTTGTTTACGAAGTCGTTGCCTCCGAGTGTGATCAGAACTAGAGCTTGTTGCACCAACGCTTGAGCCTGCTCCTCGCCGATCAACTGGCTCACTCGCTGTTGGTACTGCTCGAAGTACTCCAATTGTCGCGATATTCGTATAATATTTAGCTACGAAACATACACAACAAGTTAGATACATACTATATGTTGTAACAAACTTTATATATTAATGTAACACTAACAAATTGGATGCCGGTGTCGTTGAGGATTCCGATTCCGGCTGAGGCGAAGTTAGCACCGACGAGGAGTCTCTGCCCGTTGAGCTGCGGGCTCAAGTAGGGCAGCGTAGCCTCCGACCCGATTTGCTGACCTAAATTACAAATAGCCGGTGTTAGTATATTTAATGCGACGAAAAAAATGTGTGACGAAAAATTAATGCAGCGGAAAGTGAGTTAACTGATGAGGTCAGGGATGTTGTAGCCGTTGGAGAAGCGGCCGGTGGCGCGGTGGGTGGGGTAGTCGATGCCATAAGGGTAGGCATCCGCACGGGCGGTGGTGGCGAGGTAGTTGTTGTTGCCGTTGTCGACGAGGGAGTCTCCGAACACGAAGAAGGCCCGGGCTGAGGCTCGAGAACATAGCGTCGCGAGGGCTGCTATGGCGACGAATAATGAGGTTGTGGTGAAGCTAGGAGTAGGAGGAGGAGGGGCCATTTTTGGGAGGGTGGGTTTGGGTTTGTAGTCCAATGTAGGGTCTTTATATTAGGAGGCTAGGAAGGGTAAGTGTGAAGGTTGGGTGACACATTTAATTGGTTCCTACACTTTTGCCCTAAAATATGTAAGAGAGGCTATGGGTAAGGAGTGGACCAATAAACATCAAATGCACTCCAGTAAAAGTAGTTGTATATATAGCTGGCAATTAGAACTTGAGCTGAGAATTGGACGTTGTTGAGTGGAGAAGTTGTAGACGTTGCTCGATGCTAAGTGAATGATTGGGCCAGGCCAGACCGGACTAACAATGTCGGATCGGACATTGTTAGGAGAAATATTTTGTTATAAAGACCCAATCACATACGCATAAAAGAAAAACAGCTCGTAATAGCAATGTCCAATCCGAAATATAAGTTTATATGTGTATAAAATTTTGTCATAAAAATCATGTTTTGCAAAAATATAAAAATTATTTTCTAATATAATTGATTTTAAAATATAGTTTTTTATGATAAAAATTTATAAAGAAAAATTGAAATAAAATTATACTGAAATAATTAAGCGGGGCATCGAATAGTGTCAAGTGTTGTAGAGAATCCGGACTCATCACAAGGTTGGAGAGGTCAAATTAATCAATGCTAAAGTAGTGTTGTTGGATTTGCCATTTATAATATAGGATTGGCCGATTGGGAGTGAGGGGCAGTTTTTCTTTGTACTTGAAGTCACACTCGAATATCTTTCCTTTAATTGTTATGTAATGTAGTACTAGTTTGGTTCCTTGCTATCTACCTACTTTTGGGCCTCCTTGCTACCATAGGGTTCATGTTGAGTTATCTAACTTATTTAGCTATTGTCAATTCATGTTGCTATTCATATGGCTATTGTCAACAACAAGTGCCCCCACTAAAAAATTTCTGGCTCCGTCATCGTATATGGCTATGTCGAGCAAGCTAGATACATATTTAGCCATATACACATTTGTTTCCTTGTTAAATGACTCTAGTTGATCCTTCTGGTCGAACTAGATAACTTCTCAATTGATTTCTTTCACCTAATGAACTAGATAGCTTTTCAAGAAAACCCTCAATAGGAAGTAAGGACACATGAATTGGGGCTGCCATTTTCTTGTGATCAGTGTAAATATGGTCATGTGAGTGAGAGGCTTGAGAGTATGCTATCCAAATAAATGTGGGGCTCCTGGATATTTTTTTTTGATACAAGGTGAAGATTTATGGTGGTTAACCACAGTTGAGCCACCACCCAAGTGCGTCCTTGCGGACGAGCTTGTCGACAACAGTATCGAATCCCCAATTGGTAAGAGTCAGTAGCAGACCGAGTTGAGCGAGACGATCCGCAGCGTGGTTGCCCTCTTTGAGTATATGGGAGAACGGCACACTAACAAAGGATCGACCGAAGGCGTTTTATATTATATATTCATTAATGATAATTTTATATTATGTATTCATTATTTTTCTTCATTTTTTATTTCTTTCATAGGTTTTAACATTTATCTATGCATAGTTAGAACATATAGAGTTCGTATGGGACGGGGTTAATAAACTGGCTAAAATTATAAACAAGGTAAAAATTTATAAACTGTTGGTAAAAGTAGTTAAAAATTTATGAAAAAATATAAACTACGTATGGGGCAAAAAATAGTTTATTTATAAAAAGTGGAGTTTATTTGGTTTTTGTTAGGGGTATTGTGGTACTTTCAAACCAAATAAGATAAAAGAGAAGGGGTAAAATAGTAATTATGGAATATAAACATCAAAATAAGCTTCAATCTGCAGCTTATTTATAAACCATTTTTTTAACTGACTAAAGTTTATTTGTTGTTCCCATACACTGTTTAAACCCGTTTATTTTTTTAACAGCTAATAATTTCATACTTTTTAACTTGTTTATTCAGTAGCCATACACACCCATAAGCTGAGTTTGCGACCCAAAGAAGCGGCTGGAGGTTGACGATACAGCTATGTGCTGATACAGTTTACATAGTTTTGTCATTCCAGCTTCACACAATGGCTCAGCCTAACATGGAGAGCGCTGAATGTGTGGGTGGATCGGATCCCTGAATGATCAATCTTGGGCGCTTGACGAAGGCAAAGATGCATCGCCCATAGGCAATGAATCCGCCTGAGAAGGGAAACATAGTCTACCGGAAGCTCATGAAGAAGGACTAAGCTGTCGTTATCGCAAAGCAATACATTAGCTAAAGCTATAGGCAACATGGTTTCCCAGACAAGAAGACTCCCACCCTAACTCGCGAAATTGTCAGGAGAAGTTGAAAATCCAGGCAGGCATTGTGAAAGTAAAGTTAAAACCTCCACAGTGGTAGCAAACATCGGCAGCCAAAATCAAGCAATAACCCGCAAAAGGCATCACAACGAGATGCGAAATCTGAAAAAGGACTCAGAGGGTTGGACTCCTGGGTCCTGGCTCAAGTCTTGGCCAAAAACCCATCAACACAACAAGAAAAAATGAACCATAGAGACAAACCATTACCCAATTTGTAAGCACCAGGGTATCGATATTCAACGACTCTGAATAAGTTTCAAAATTAGGACAGCAAAAGACCTTAGTTGTGGAAGACAGAAACATGGCAGCTCTATATAGTAAAGAAGAAAATCAGGAGGCCAAGGTTGACATAGCTTCAATTATAGGTAGATTTACTCTTACATGACACCGATTTTCTCGACACAAAAAATGAAGAAGCCCATCCTACAAAACCAACCTCCCTAATTTTCTCTTTAGAATGGTGCAAACTTGATCCAAACTTCATTCTATCTTTAAAGTGGTGCACACTGGATCCAAACTTAGGCTTTGTTTGCCATTGATATCTAGATATCATATAGATATAGGTAGAAAACATTACAAAGTCTTTAAACTTTAAAAGCATCACAAAGTCTACCCCATTTGGTATTGAAATCTAGATATCAAGATATCGATATACCCCGAAATCTGGGGCGTGTTTGGCTGGGGATGGGAGTGGGTGGAAGGGGATGGAGGTGGGTTTTGGAAACCGTGCCCGCGTGTTTGGCAACGGGATGGAGGGAGATGGAAGGGGATGGAGATGGAACTTCCACCCCGAAAAATGGGATGGGAAATGCACCTCCTAATAGGAGGATTTAGGGGATGGGGATGAAAATCTCCCAAATTTGCCCCCATCTTCAACCTTCTTCCTCCTTCTCTCCTACCCCTACCCCTACCGCCACCGCCACCGCCCACTGCCGCCCATCACCGCCGACGCCGCCGCCCACCACCGCCGCCGCCGCCCACCACCGTTGACGCCGCCGCCACCACCGACGCCGTCACCCACCACCGCCGCATATAAATCCCCTTTCCTCCTCGTTGAGGAGGCGGTGGAAGATCAGGGGATCTTCGCCTTCCTCGTCCGCCATTGGAGGGGCGGAGCGGCGCGCCGGTGGCCGTCGAAGGCGGCCAAAGTCGTCGAGAGGGGTTGCTGGCTGTTGGACTTCAACTGAGAGATGATGGAAGAAGAAGTTGAGCTTTTAGGGTATTTGGGAGGGTATTTTCGTCATCTCATGTGGTTAGTGGGGGTAATTTGGACTTTTTTCGTTTCTCCATCTTCCCAACCATCAAAATACAACCAAACACGAACGGGATTAAACTGGCTTCAAAATTCCACCCGGTCCCACCCGGGTGTCCATCCCCATCCCGTCCATCCCACAAAATCCATCTCAATCCACCTACTCCCATCCCGTTGCCAAACACGCCCCTGACATCAAGATATCAATTCATATCGATAACAAGTTATAGCAAACACTAGATATCAAATGGGACCTAAGACATTAGTATCAATGCACCCATTCAAAGCAAACAACCAAGTCACCAAATCAAACTAAACAACCAAGTGACAGTCCAAAAAACCCTAATTCTCATACATCTATCAGTCAGCATTCCCATCAACTCAAAAACCCTAACTCTCATACATCTATCTGTCAGCATTCCCATTAAACCAACTCAAAAAGCCCTAATTATTTACTGATTAAAAGTTGCTTACCGCCAACAGAACAGATCAGTCCTCCACTGGATCTCCGGCACCGTCTCCAGCTCTGAAATCGCCACTGAATTTCGAGCAGAGTAAGAACATCCCGAAATTAAGGGGGAAAACGACGATCCAGAGCCAGGCAACCGCCAATCCTTTCTCCCTCAGCAATGATGTCGTAAAGAACGTCGCCATTGTACCGTAGAAATGGTTTAGTGGAAGCTTCGATCGGCGCAAACCCACTCCGATTTGGAACAATCCGCCCCAAACTGCATATATAGAGGAAATCAGAACGAGCGCCTCCTTGGAGGCTTCGGCAGTCGATGCGAACATGATTGTCGTAAGTGACAGGAGCCAGCAAAGCATTTGCAGGTCAAATGATGAACGAATTTCGTCCGGAAAGACCATCGCAATTATATTTTGATAGGTAGGCAGAAGAAACGTCCAAATTATCAGCCAGTGGCTCTTGAACTGAGAGGTGAAGAAGATGAGAGAAAGGGAGAAAGCCACCAAGAGGATGAAAGTTGAAATCTTCAAGGGGAACGTTCCCTTCGAATCGGATTTCGCCGATTCGTCCGCCATTGTTGTAAACCCTAGAATCAGTGTGTTGAGAATTTTTGGGTAGGAACGGCCTTCGGTTTTGGCGTAATATACTAGTAGTACAAAGCCCGGGTTTTTTTCTTTTAAAAAAGATAAAAAGTTCGTTTTGGTTGGTACAAGAATTTGGTGGGTCTTTATAATCGATTTTGACGCCCGAGCACATTTTTGCGAATGAGAGATTTCTAATATCTAAATAGTTTCGGATGATAGTATGAGCATTCGTTTTGGTTGGTACAAGAATTTGGTGGGCCCTCGTAATCGAATTTGATGCCTCGAGTGCATTTTTGCGAATGAGAGATTTCTAATATCTAAAGTAGTTTCGGATGATAGTATGAGCATTCGTTTTGGTTGGTACAAGAATTTGGTGGGCCCTCGTAATCGAATTTGATGCCTCGAGTGCATTTTTGCGAATGAGAGATTTCTAATATCTAAAGTAGTTTCGGATGATAGTATGAGCATTCGTTTTGATTGGTACAAGAATTTGGTGAGCCCTCATAATCGATTTTGATGCCCCGAGTGCATTTTTGCGAATGAGAGATTTTTAATATCTAAAGTAGTTTCGAATTATAGAATCAATGGTTTGATAAGTATGAGCATTCGCACTGGGAAGCAAAACTACTTTAACTACTCATTTGCTTTGACATTTAGTAGGGTCTTATTCATTTGCTAAAGCAAAATCATTTCGGAGCTCGCACCGAGCTCCGATCTTGAATTGCTTGAGCAATTAAACATTTACATTTGCTATACTAATCACTTGAGCAAAATTTGCGTCATCGCTTGCTTGAGTAAGTAGTAATATCTTGTCCTTTTTTTTTTACTTTTTTTTTTGTTTTTTTTATTTATATAAATGGGTTTTATACTTGTAATTGTAATTTGGGTGTGTGAAAATTTGTTTTGCTTGAAGCATTATTCGCTTTTGACCCACCATTTGCTTGAGCAAACACAATTTATGGCGCGGGGATGCTCTAGGTATGCAATCTTATCCATTACTTTGTCGTTCCATATGACGAGGAGAAAAGAGAAATCTTAAAGTGTGTTTAAGTGAAGCAATGCATCTGGTATTATCATTTCACATTTCGATTTTCAACTACAAGTCTATATTCCTTTTAGTACATTAATGACAATGAAGTTATCGTCCTCAATTTTCAATTTTTGATGTCCAAGTTCTATTGTAGCTTGAATCTATATAATATCTATCTATATCTAACTATTAAAAGAGAACCCTCTTTGACGAGGTGTCACTCTCTCTTTACAAATAGGTTATTTAATCAATTTTTAAAAAAAATCAATTAATCCATTCTCTTAGGGTGTCCCTATATACACCGCAAATACGCAGATTAGAGCTGCTAATCAACGTCGGATTCGACGTTGTAGCGTTAATTATATTACAACGTCGGATCCAACGTTGTAACGTGCGAAGTGACGGGCCGAACCGGGCTTACAACGTCGGATCGGACGTTGCTAGGGTAACAAATTTTCACACCCACCCACCACACAAAAAAAAAAAAAAAAAAAAAACACCACAACGTCCAAAAGGACGTTGCTCATCAATTTTTTTTTTGTTTTTTTAATTATTGTATTAGGCCCGATCTTAACCCATATTAGCAACGTTCAATTTGACGTAGTAAAAACGTCTAATTCAACGTTGTTACACCGTCCGAATTTTGTAAGTGAAATTACAACGTTGGATTCGACGTTGTTACAACGTCGGATTAGACGTTAATTTGCGGTGTATATAGGAAACGCGTTCTCTTATCCTAAATTATAATTTTAGTAGTTTTTAAAAAAAAACATATATCTATATCTAACTATTAAAAGAGAAGCATATTTGATGAGGTGTCACTCTCTCTTTACAAGTAGGTTATTCAATCAATTTTTTAAAAAATTCAATTAATTCATTATCTTAGCCTAAATTATAATTTTAGTAGTTTTTTTTAAAACAACGAGATTAATTCAAATATATATCAAACTATTAAAAGAGAAGCCTATTTGATGAGGTGTTAGTGTGTCACTCTCTCTTTACAAGTAGGTTATTCAATCAATTTTTAAAAAAATTCAATTAATCCATTATCTTAGCCTAAATTATAATTTTAGTAGTTTTTTTTTAAAACAACGGGATTAATTCAAAATATGAAATTAATAATAAGTAAACATAAAATTAATATTAGTAATCTGCATCTATATATATATACTACTTTAATTGCTCTTTCAACCAATGGGTTTAATTCAAAATATTTAATTATCTAAACTTTTACTACTCCGTATTATTTTATAATATTAATTCAATATATTACTAAGATTTTATTTATAAAAAATCGCGCCATGACACGGGGATCATACTAGTAATATCATAATTTAGAATAATTTTTGATGATGTGTCAACACCTCCTTAATTTAAGATTTTTCAACTAATCATAATTTTCTCTTATTTTCAACTTTGTGGTAGATATTTCTACCATATTCTTAAATTTTCAAATCTATATTCATTATTTTATCCTAACTTTTATTAATATTTTATAATATTAATTTGTTATATTTATTAAATTTTTATTTATTAAAAAATCGCGCTATGACGCGGAGATTGTACTAGTACCATTCAAGGCCGCTAAGGCTTATGCTTCAAGCACTTATTGTTTTCTATATTTTACATGCTCGATCTTAATTTTTTTCTCCTCTCTCTTTGGGATAATTTTCGTTTTATTTGGTTTTTCTCTGCTTAGTTGCGTTGTTTAATTTTTACTCCCTAATTTATAAGTTTTTTTACTATTTATGCACGTTTTCTTAAGATAATAAAAACTATTTAAAATATTTAATATCACACTTATTAATAAAAAAAATATGAGATTATCTAAAAAATAATTAAAATTTTAATATTTTATATAGTTTTTACTATCTTAAAACAACTTTCAACGAAGGAATGCCTATCAATTGAATGGATGATGGATATCCATTCTCTAATGGTTAATAACATTATATATTATTGAAAATGACTAAAATTAAGTCCTTTTTTTAATCAATAACCTTATATATTTATTTATTTAGCTTATAGTCATCATCATTTTTTAAGCGTTTGACATCTAAAAGACCGAACAAGTCAATAGATAAACAAACCATCATATAAGCAATAACCAACAATACAAATGCAACCGGAAACTTAAAACAACACACAACAAACCAAAAGAACAAAACCAACAAAACAATATTTACAAATAGATTAAATGCAAATAATCTAACTAATACTCTTTTTCTTATTTAAATTTTTGTTTATTTATTTTTCCTCTGTTTTATTTCGTATGAATCATGGGCATGAACAGAATCCATTTTCACTGTTCTACTTCTTAATCTAAATATCATACTATCTTTATCTCAACTCAATTTGTGTCTTATGTAGATGAAGCTATTCAATTTTCATTATTGGGTCCAGTAGGTAAGTTAATGACCAAACTGGGGTCCTTGACACAATTCAACAGGTTAATGACTAAAATAAACTGGTTTCCATGATCATCCCTGCAAGTGCATATTTTACACAGTTAAATATGACACTCATGCTTCAAACATCAGTTCAGCTGCAAATATGCAAAGCAAACCAATACTGAAAATCTCGATACAACATGCGAAATCCTGCCAAACATGGAGAGCACGGAATGGGATCCTGTCGAAGTTTTATCGGCAGATCTCCTGAATGATCAACCTTGAGCGCTTGACGCCGTATAGACAATAAACCCGGTTGCAAAAGGGAAATAATGTCTACCGAAAGTTCATCACGAATGACTAAACCGTAGCTATTGCAAAGCAAAACATTACCTAAGCTAGCAGCAACATAGTCTCTAACTTGACATTGTCAAAGAAGTTGAAAATTCAAGCAGACATTGAGAAAGGAAAGTTAATACAACTCCAAACTAACAACCATTCTCCCACAGTAGCATCAAACATCAACCAAAATCAAGCACACTGCAATCAGCGTCACGAGATGCTAAATCCAAAATAGGAACCTAAAGTTTAAACTTCCAGGCACTGGCCAAGCCATGGCCAAAAAAGAAAATCATCAAAACAAGAAACAAATGAACCATTCAGGCAAAGTGACAATCCATTACCAAGATCTCTATGGATATTCCGATCAACAACTCTGTATGAGTTTAGTGCTTAGAATTTGAAAGCATCAACAAAGTCTAAGGCTTCAGTAATGACGCACTAAATCAAAGCAGACAACCAAAGTCACAGTTGAAAAAACCCTAATTCTCATACATCTATCAGCATTCCCATTAAACCCTAATTACTGAGTACTGTATTTACCAATTAAAAGCTTCTTACCGCCAACAGATCAGATCACTCACGCAGTGACAGGCTCCATCAGCGGATCTCTGGCACCGTATCCAGCTCGGATGTCGTCACTGAATTTCTCAGAGAGGAAGAACATCCCGATATTAAGGGAGACAGGGACAATACAGAGCCAAGCCCACACCAGTCCTTTCTCCCTTTGCAGAATTCCCAAAAAGGACATCGCCATTGTAGCGTAGAACATGTGTATTGGCATCGCTCGGGTCAAACCAAGTCCGATTTGGAACAGTCCGCCCCAAACTATGAGGACAGACGAAATCAGAACGAGTACCTCCATGGAGACTTCGGCAAGCGCCGCGAGAATGACCGTCGCAAGTGGCAGGGTGAATAAAAGCGTTGTTAGGGCTCGTGATGAGAGGATTTCGTCGTAAAAGACCATCGCTATTCCGTTTTCACAGGCGGGTTGAAGAAACGCCCAAATTATCAGCAACGGGCTTTTGAACAGAGATTTGAGGAAGATGAGGGAGAGGGAGAAAGCCACCAGGAGAATGTAAGTGGAAATCTTCAGAAGGAACCTTCCCTTCCGATTCCGATCGTATTTCGCCGATTCTCCCACCATTGTTGTAAGCCCTAGAATCTGTGTGTGAGGAATTTCTGCATAGGAGAAAGCCCCTTGTTTTGTTTACTGTGTTTTCTGTACGGCAAATAATGGTTAATTTTATTTTAGGTCTGCTTAGATTCGTTGCTGTATAGGGTCACTGTTCTCCGTTTTCTTTGCGCCCTTTATATTTTCTACTCCGTATTGTATTTTTTACGGTCTCCACCTGCCGACTTGCTAGCCTCTCGAGAATCGGACTTGTCCAATTGGTACCCCTATAGTATTGCTTATTTCACGCGATGTATAAAAGATTCACTAAATTCGCGTGGTACCAATACCCCTGAGTTTTATAAGAATTTCGCCTCGTGTCCCCGGTGGGTTAAAACAAACAGACTCCGTCAATCTATTTGTTCTTTCCTCTCAGGCGTATTCCAAAACGAAGAAAGGAGAAGGGTACTGAGGAAACGTCGGTCAAGACAGCCCAAGGCAACCGGAAAAGAACCACCAACGAAGAGAGCCCGAGCCCGACCTGTCAAAGAAGGGGAAGGAGGAGGAGCCCCTCGACTCGACATAGGAGGTGGTGGTGGTTTTGTATGACCAACAATTTATATCGAAAAGAGAATGTGGTAAATTCTAATTTTTTGTGCAGGTACATTCATCACAGGAAAAGTTTTTAGTACTCCGTACAAGGTTCTTATACTCTTGATAAGAACCTAAAAGCTGTCATTGAATGTTATCCTTTCAGATATAACATTGCCAGATTCTGTACACCATAAAGCCTTTTATTGTACTCCCTCCGTTTGAAATTATTTGTCGTTTAACTTTTCGGCACACTTTTTAAGGAGTGAAAAACTCTATTAAAAATAATTTTTTTAATTAATTTTTTTTCATAATCTTATACTTACTACTAGGGGTGGGCACGGGACGGGATTGAGACGGGACGAGACTCGTCCCGCGAAATTTTTACGGGACGGGATTGACACTTTTTTTTCGGGACGGGATGGTGTCTGGACGGGACGGGATCGGGACGGGACGGGCCTTGTCCCGCATATAAAAATAATAAAATATTATATAAATTTGCAAAGTGAAAAATGCTTTCATAATTCATTAATTTGTATATTATGTTGAATACGGTATTCTTCTCAACTATATTACTCAATAATAATAATATTATTATTTATATTAATATTACAATACTATTATTAATTCATACAATGATTGTATAGTTAATTATAATGTTCAACATATTTGGCTACATTATCTTACTAGATTGGGATAGAAAGGAATTGAGACGAGATTCACCATATACTGTCTCATTATCGATTGATAGTTGGTAAGAATACCGTATTTAACTATTTGCCTCTTGTACCTCTAAATGGGTATAATAATAACAACAACAATAATAATAATAATAATAATAATAATAATAATAATAATAATAATAATAATAATGCCACGTTATAATTAAATAATAATAATAATACTTATTTTTATTGTTATTATTATAAAATAATTATACTTTACAAGAAAAAAATATAATATGATATAATAATAATATAATAATAATTTTATTATAAAGTAACATTATTATTAAATTAAATTATAATATTATATAATACTAATATTATTATTATAATCATTTATTATTATAAATTGAAAATTATTATTATCATTATAAAAATTATTTTCTCAAATAATAATAATAATATTATTATTATTATAAATGAAAGATTATGATTATAATTATCATTATAATATTTGCTCTAAATAATAATACTAATAATATATTATTATTCTATAATATTATAATATTATTATTATTATAAAAATTATTATTATTATTATATGCGGGACGGGACGGGATTTGCGGGATCCCACCGGGATCGTCCCGCATAATTTTTGCGGGACGAGATTCACTATTTTGTCCTAAATCCCACCGGGATCGGGACGTGACCGGGACGGGATCGGGATTTGCGGGATTTGTGCCCACCCCTACATACTACTTATATGGATGAAATTATATAAAAAATTTTAATTAAAAAATATATTTTATATAGTTTTTATCTCCTTAAAAAACGTGCACTACAAGACAAACGACAAATATTTTCAAACGGAGGGAGTATGGCCATAGAAAGTAATGATTTGTAGCCTATATGGGATTTGAACCCACATTGATGTTCCTGACATATTGCTCTACCATTTGAGCTAATAGGCTAATATGAGGTTGGTTGGTTTGCAAATTGCAACATAAATAATTGCACTCTTTTTTAAGGTGAGTTCAGAAATCACCATTGTATTATACGCACTCCATATTACAAATAGCTTGATATAAAATCACTAACATATGGTGTATAGGGGTGGGCAAAATTATTTGAAATTGAAAAACTGATTTGAAAAACTGAAAAACTGCCCCATTTTACAATTAACTGTTTTGAAATAAAAATAAACTTCAAGATAGTTAACTGAATTGGTTTTATTTTACAGTTCAAATCAGTTTCAATTAATTTGACCAATTAATTGATTAATTGGTTCGCTCGCTGTTCTCTTCGCTCGTTGTTCTCTCGCTCGCTGTTTCAATCAGTTTCAAAAGAAACACCTAGGGTTCGCTTCGCTCGCTGTTCTCTCGCTCTCGTCAGTCGTCATCGCCTCTCTCTGTCTCTCCTCTGTAAATTTCACGCTCGTCGCTCCGACTCCTTCATGCCTTGAAGCGCTCCTCCGTCATGCCTTGAAGCGCTCCTTGCCCGACCTCAGAAGACGAAGCCCTCATCGCCTCTCTCTGTTATCTCGCTCCCTTATCTCGCTCCCTCATCGCCTTCACTGAGCAGGTTTCTCTCTTTTCTCATGTTCTTCTCATCTTCTCTCCCTTTGGCTTGGATTGTTTGTGGTTCAGATCTGACCCTTTGCAATTTTTGATTTCACCGTTCACAGCTTCTCTCCCTTCGGATTCGGCTTGCCCTCACCGGTTCGGCTTCTCTCCCTTCGGATTCAGCTTGCCCTCACCGGTTCGGTGACCCCACCAACTGAGGTTCGTCAATTTCCTATTTTTGGGATCGAACTGGCTGTTGATTTCTCAAATTCTAAACATTTACAAGATGATTAGCAGTTTGATTGTACTAGTTCATAGGCTAAATAGTAACTTAAAAATATAAATCAAGAGATTGAATAGGTTGAAAAGATAAGGAATAATACCTTATTAGAGAAAACTTGCAATTATGGATAACCAAAGTATATATTCAGATTGATATGATAATGTGACAGAATTTAAGACAGATATATATGCTGCTTGCAAGACAGATATATATGATAATGTGACAGAAAACTTGCAATTATAGATAGCCAAACTTGCAATTATAGGTTGAAAAGATATGATAATGTGACAGAATTTAAGACAGATAGCTAAATCAAGAGATTGAATAGGCTGAATATTGTTCTTCCACAAGCCAGCTAGCCAGCTATTTCAAATTTTGGTTTGTGGAAATTTGTGGAAAAACTAAACAGTTTTTGGTTGGGTAACAAGGATCCCTGCATTCTTGCTTTTGTCGTGGTTGCTCTTTTAACCTTTCTTAACTTCCTTTGTAGTGAAGATTATGTCTGCCTTTCTTTCCCTCTGCAATTGAATGTAGTGCTGCTTGCAAGTTTTGCCCTGATGTAGTGATGTTTTGCCCTTGCGAGTGATGTTTTGCCCTTGCATTGTGTTATTTGTTGATCTGATTAGTTTATTTTAGAGCATTTACAAGATGGTGTATTGTGAATCTGAATAAGGTCAATTCCAAATGCTAATGCACATTTACAAGATGGTGTTTATGAAATAGATGTCAAACTCAAATTTGATGGAGATTAGTGATGAAAGTCAAAGGATACTCGAAGAAGAGGTTGAAAAGGCCCCTACAGATAAGACAACGACTTCTGCTGCCTCTGCTTCAACTGTAAGTGTTTCTGGACCCGTAGAAAAGAGGGCGAGATCAGAATTTTGGGGTCATTTTGACACAATTATTGATGATGATGAACATGTTGAATGCAAATATTGTGGGAAAATCATTCAGGCCTCGAAGAAAAAGGGAACAAGTGGCTTGAAAAATCACTTACATAGATGTAAAAAGTATCCCCCTAATTTATCGGCTAAGAAGCAAAAGGTCACTGGTTTTGAAAGATCACCCACTCAAGTTGCATGGCATTTTGATCAAGAAGCTGCTAGAAAAGGATGTGCTAGAATGCTTATTTTGGATGAGTTACCATTCTCACATGTAGAGCGTGAAGGATTTCGTGATTTTTGCAAGTTATTACAGCCTGAGTTTGTTCCCCCTTCTCGTAGAACTGTGACTAGAGACTGTTATGACCTCTATGTAGATGAAGTGAAAAAAATGAAGAGCTTGCTCTGTAATTTATCTTCTAGGGTCTCTCTTACAACTGATACTTGGACTTCTGGACAAAATTTGAGTTATATGTGTCTTACTGTTCACTTTATTGATGATGATTGGAACTTACGTAAGAGAATACTTAATTTTTGTCCTATTTCGGGTCATTCGGGTGAGCTTATTGGCAAGGCTGTTGAGAAGTGTTTGATTGAATGGGGTATCAAAAAGGTCATGACTATTACCGTTGATAATGCTAGCTCTAATGATTTGGCTATTCGGTATTTGCAAAGAAGATTGAACCATTGGGGTGGTAGTGTGTTGGATAGTAAATATTTACATATGAGATGTGCTGCACATATCTTGAACTTAGTTGTGAAAGATGGTTTGAAAGACCTTGATGTATCCATTTTGAGAATTCGTGTTGCAGTCAGACATGTGAGATCTTCTCCCGCTAGGCTTAAAAAATTTAAATGTTGTGTAGAAGAGGAGAAAATAGAATGCAGAAGTCTTGTTTGTCTGGATGTTGAAACTAGGTGGAATTCTACTTACCTTATGCTTGAAACTGCTATCAAGTTTAGGAAGGCATTCGATAATTTACAATCTAAAGGTGGTGCTTTTGTTAAGGAATTTGAAAAGATTGGTGGTCCGCCTTCTTATGAAGATTGGAATAAAGTTGGATGTTTATTGCCATTTTTGAGAACTTTTTACGAAGCCACGTTGAAGTTTTCAGGAAGTAACTATGTGACAGGGAATACTTATGTGCCTCAGTTGTGTGGAATTGGAGATATGATTTCCACTTTGTGTGAGAGTGAGGATGTAGGCATGAAGGGTATGGCAAAACAAATGAAGGCCAAGTTGGACAAATATTGGGGAAATTTTGAGAATGTGAATGTCCTGATATTTGTTGCCTTTGTTCTTGACCCAAGGCATAATCTGGAGTATGTTACATTTGTGGTCGAGAATTTTTATGGTGAAGAAAATGGTAGAGTGTTGATGTCAAAAATTAAAAATACGTTGCGATCTTTGTTTGATGAATATAGTGCCTGTCTAAAGAAGCCAAAGGAAAACAGAGTTGGATAAGTATTTGAACGAAGAATGTGAAAATGATGATGATGGTTTTGATATATTGCAATGGTGGAAGAATAATCAGAATAGATACCCTGTTCTTTCAATGATTGCTCGAGATGTGCTGGCAATACCGGTGTCTAAAGTTGCTTCTGAGTCTGCTTTTAGCACTGGAGGGCATGTGCTTGACTCTTTCCGCACATCTTTGACGCCACGTATGGTGGAAGCCTTAGTTTGTTGCCAAGATTGGAAGCGCACTTCTATGACTCCTATTGCAATTGAAGAGAATATACTTGAGCTAGAGGAGTTGGAAAAAGGTTAGTTTATTATTTTGTACAATTCTAATTAATGAATTTGAAAAATTGAAATGCCATCTCTAATTTATTTATTTATATGGTAGGCATGAATGACTTGATTTTGGAGCAACCTGTGATTGAGATTGATGAGTGAGCTTTGCTCAAAATATGTAAGTTCTCTATTCATATGCAGCACTGGATTCAGATCTGTCTGCGCAATGGACTTCTGATGTCGAGCTGGTTGAAGCGGATGCCATTTTATGGGTTGTTGAAGTATGCATCGAGGAGGCACTGACTTGATTTGGTTTATCTCATATTTGCACAGCCTAAAATCCAAATACACTTGGTTTATGTTATATGGGTATTTTATGGGTGATTAAAAAAATTTAGTATCTTTGTTATATTTCTGGAAAAGTATTTTATGATGATGTAATATTATTAACTTTTTATCTACAATTACAATGCTGGACAAAATTAGGGTTTGTTAGTTGTTACATAAATGCGTCATGCCTTACATGAGTAGTTGAAGGCTTGCAGCGGCTTGTCCTCAAAAATTCCAATTAGCAATTAACTAGTTAACTGTCTTGAAATGGCAGTTAATTGGTCTTCAATTAATTGCTCTTTTCAATTCAATTATGGTATTGAAATTTTAGTAATTGAAACTTCAAGTAATTGCTTTACAATTAATTGAAGAAGCAATTAATTGAAAATGCCCACCCCTAATGGTGTATACTTATTTTCTCCTCCGTTGGTACTCCTATGCATTACCTTTTTTTTTAAGCAATTTGGAGTACTTACTAGTTACTAAGAATATTTTTTAAAAAATTATTGAAAAAACACTAAAATAAAAGAGAAACAAAAAATATTAAAAAAAACGTTAAATGTATAATTTAAACATAAATATAATATTTTCTAATAAAATAGTTGATAGAATAATAATTCAATGTGATTGTGAAATTAAGAGCTAGCATCTCAATTAACACCATCCAACAGAATTTAGTTGCTTCATTCTCAAAGTAAATAGTTGTTTACATCCAAAATAAGATATCATTAGCAATGGGTGTGGTGTACACATAACCCCTAACTTGAATGCTTCATATAAAATCCAAAAGAAAAAAGAAACATCTAGTTACTATTTTTGGTTATCATAATACAAAAAGACATAAAGCTTCATAATGACTTTTGGTTTTGTACCCGTTCACCCAAGTGCGCCAAACATTCTTGACAATACGACCACTCGGCCTTACCCAACCTCACATCATAAATTTGGTACTCACTAGCCGCAACTTTTCAGCAATGCTTTTCTGACTATTAATGTAGTCTCAGCCACCTATATCACACTGAACTCGCCACTTCTCAGTTCCAAACTTCTAATACTATCACAACCTTACCAATATTGACTCACATCTTATACAGAAAAATATATATATATATATATAGTATGATTTAAGAACATATATTTTTCATTAATTTTAATGAAATGATGATAAAATAGTGTTAAATAATATACTAACATGTCATTTGCATTGCAGACAAACACTTATCAGCTACACCCCAAATTAACACTCATATATTAAACAAAACTAAATTAATGCTTGCCATTTAACAGCAATTAACGAAGTAAAGGCTAGGGATGATATAAGCAATTTACCCTCGTAAAAATTTTGTATCGATCTAATTTATTAACTTACCCTTGAAATCATTGCAAGGTTATTACTAACACTTACTGCAAAGTATACTCCCACCGATCAAAGTATATAGGATGGTTTAGGCCTTAACACACTTTCTTTAATCACTATTCACTATAGTATATAGGTTACCGGTACTACTTATATGTTAAATTGCAACAACGATGGATGATGGTTTTAGTTATCAATTCATTGGGATATTAACATAACCATATAATTTAAAAATGAGAAAGGTAAAAACTAAGCAGATAGGCAGACAGATGGATAATATTTAGTATGACATGTTTAAAAAATCACACTTGTCATTTTGAGGACAAATGTACACACGTGGTGTATGTCTACCTTTCTACACCTCCAATAAAAATTCAACATTTGTATTTAAAAAATATAAATAATTTTTAATTTTTAATTAAAAATAGGTAGGCTAGTGGGATGAAATTTTTATTTTTATTTTTAATATTATTAATAATTAACAATTAACAATTTTAATTTAATTTCAAAATAATTTTGTTTTTAGATCACATTTTTTATATTTGGGATGGATTTTTCTTTTATTTTAATATCCTTAACAATTTAATTTAATGAAAATAAGTACTCACACTTAACAAAATTTATTGTTTACTATTTTTAAAATATTAAAAAATTTAAATTAATTTTTAAAAAAAATCATGCTTATTTATTAGTAATAAGTACATAATTATTTTCAAAAATTAATAAGAAATAAGTTGATATGTCAATTTCATGAGTCAAGTATACAAGAATTGAATGGTTTATTTGTTTCAAACAGAGTCATTATGATTAATTTTTTTTACTCAAATATGTTTAACTTAGCCTAGTGACTTTAAAGATTAATACAATGAGAGAATTAATGTATCAACCTAGTATAATGCGTATCACATGAAATCGTAATAAACTATTAATAAGCTTGAGCATCCAATACTTAATTAAATAATCCAACATATATTACATAAACAAATAAACAAAAATTAATACATTAAATAGCGATAAGCATGGATATAATTATTGGAATAACTTATTTTAAAATTTAAGAAATATAAATGAAAATTGAAATTATTAATGTATTTTACAATTTAAATCTCCCCACATATTTTAATATTAAAAAATGGTTACTAAAATCTAAATAACTACTCCATCTGTCTCCTTTTAAATGATTTTTTCAAGTTAAACACGAAGTTTTAAAACGGTAAAAATTATATAAAGATGAGGTTATTGAAAAAAAATTATTATTTTAAATAGTTTTCACACCTTAAAAAAACCGTGCATGAATAGTAAAAAGTCAATTAAAGGGAAACGGAGGGAGTACTTGTTTAGTTTGGTTTTTTTTTTAAACGGAGGGAGTACTTGTTTAGTTCGGTTTTTTTTATTTAAAATAACGGTTTTTTTTAATTGGAGGTGTAGGAATTTACGCATACACTCAAGTGTATGTGTATAACCCTTCTCATTTTGCCCTCCATAGAGATTCTACGCACCTGAGGTGGATCTTGACTTCAAGGTGAGCATGGAAAGATTCACCTTTATAACAAGTTAACAAAGTAACCGTGTGAAAATTGCAATAGGAGACAGAATAGATAGTGATTAAGAAAACAAGATTGGTGTGTACCTGATCGATCACACAGTTCTAGGCTTCTCTAAGCCCATCCGATCAACCATTTCCTGTTGCAGTTATAACATCCCTGATCAGATTGCTCTTTCAATCTTGATCTTTCAACGTCCCTGAAATAGCGAAAATGAAGTGCATGAACAAGTTAAAACTGATTAAGAAAACCAATTCGGTGGGGTAAAGCCACAAACAAAAAGAGCAGAACCTGTAGTTATCATAGACTGGTAGGATCTCCCCTCGTGGGATAATCTAAACACTCAAGTTCCTCCTTTAACCTAAACGTGATACAACTGCTCATTTTATCTTGATTTCAAGATTGCTGAAACAAACAAATGAAATGAATTACCATCCTCTTTTATCCTGACAATGCTAAAATAAACATAAAAGGGGAATGACCATAAAAATATTAATAAGAAAACATGATTTTCATCAAACCATGCTCATTTTATCTTGGTTTCAGAAAAATGATAATTAGGCGATTTATCCAAAATTAATTTGCCCTTTTCAAAGAAAAATAAACCATTTTAAAAAAAAGCATAATCTGGTCAACATCACATTAATTGAAAAAAATCAGTAACTTTTTTAAGAATAATTCTGAAATATTCCTCAAATACTTTTTTTTGGATGCTATATTCCTCAAATACTACTTAATATATATATTACACACTCTGTATTTGTGTAAACAATAATTCAATAAAAAAAATACTTCAAACAACTTTAGCTTTCAACAATACTCAGGCATTCTTTGGGATAAAAGAAAAGAAAAGAATAAGGAGGTGAATAACAAGAAATTACCAAAATTTGTTTCGTATCTGATCCAGATATTCTAAGCTCTCCAACTATCTTATATGAACAGTTACTAAATTCTAAGCTCATCAGCAAGCCAGCATATACTAGTAACTTTCTCCGCCTACATGATTTAGAGAAATGACCAATATAAACGATCCCGGATACTTCTTGTCCTTCAATTAGCTTGAATCTATGCATTCAAAACTCAAAAGCAACGGATGTGTTGTATGCTTAAACAAGCACAGAGAAGAAAGTGCTTACCTCGTCAGCTTCGAAATAATGTACACAATTATAGTCCATTTCCTTGTAAGACCGTCATGATCCTCAAGTTTCTTTTCCTAGTCGTCATGCTACTACGGCTCCTTTGAAACCATTCTTCAAATAACCAAAACAGAAGAATTTATAGGATAAGAGTAACAAAAACGAGGAGATAGTGTAACAAACAAACACTTCGATCGGCATTTTATCGAAATCGAAACGTGCACTGGCGATTCGCCAATCCCTTTGAAAAATGAAGAGATAGCCAGTAATGACGACTGTGTTCTGCTGCAAGGTAAACGTTGCAGCCTGGCAGGTTGTTGGACACCCCAGCTGGTAGTTCGTCAAGATGGACCTTGAGAAAGAATGCAAGCATACATTTTCAAATCAAGGGGTAACTGTGACAATATATTCATGGTTCTGAACAGTAATCAAATCAAAGGGGTAACAGTTATTTTTTACATATTTGGTTATGTGCAATCATATCAAACGGGAAAAAAGCATAATCTCATCATAAGGAAACTTAAAGAGGAGTTTGGCAGAAACTTACCCTAGGCATCTATATAAGGGGAGCACTTAACATGTTCGGTGGTTTATCTCCTTTGGTCAGTACTCAGTAATATCAGAAATAAATCCATTACTTCTTACAATCAAAGACCCCATTCTCACACAAGGCTGAAGATAGCCTAGAGTTTTGACTTTGGTGGTTCTGATCTTAAAAGGTGCACAAATCAATTAAACAGAATATACCAAAATGGCATGGAAAAAGGAGTGGAGAAAAAAAGAAAGCCTCAAGTTCCTCTTTCAAGAAAGTCATTCTAGTGCTGCTCGTCTAATTCCGTGCCCAGTGCCCACAATACAAAAATAAACATAAATGTTGAATGACCATAAATGAAATGAATGACCTGTACTTATCATAGACTGGTAGGATCTTCACCTCGTGGGATAATCTAAACAACTTAAGTTCTTCTTTAATCCTAAACGTGCTACAACTGCTCATTTTATCTTGATTTCCCCATTGCTCAAATAAATAAATGAAATGAATGACCATCCTCTTTTATCCCAACCATGCTAAAATAAACATAAAAGGGGAATGGCTATCAAAATAATAATAGGAAACAATGATTGGTAGGTAAATAACGAATCAAAAATCAATACACTGGGGTACCTCATAATGGCATTGTACTTGTACGAATTCTACTAATGCTCATTTGATCTTTACTTTTCAACATTCCTGAAATATACAAAAAGAAGTGAATGAAAACCATAAAAGTTACTATAAACAAAACAAGTAGGATCTTCGCAATCGACCAAAAAATAAAGAAGTACATGCAGTTATCACAAGACCAGTAGGATCTTCGCCTCCTTTATCATGACCATACTCATTATATCTTGGTTTCAGCATTGCTGAACAGCAGTACCTAATCACATAGTTTACAAACAGAACAGTGGTAAGTGATTAAGAAACCAAGATTGGTGGGTACACTAACAAACAGTACAGCAGTACCTGATTGATCACACAGTTCTAGACTTCTCTAATGCTGAGCAGTATTTGAAGTATTCTAATGATTCCATTAAGATGTCTATGGAGCCCTCTATCCCCTCTTTAAAGGAGAATAAGACCATCTGCATATGCTAAATGAGTAATCTGCAATAGGTCACACATTGGATGAAATTTAAATGAGGGGTGTCTAGTTCTACATCTTAAGATTCTATATAGGTAGTCAGAATAGACCAAAAATTAATGGGGAGATAGGACCTGCTTGCCTTAGCCCCCTTTTGCCTTGAAAATAACTCTGCAAGTGACAATTAATATTCAAAGAGAAAAATGGTGTGCACATGCATTGTAGAGTCCAATTGATGAAAATAGGAGGGAAGTAGAGATGGACAAGCATTTCTTCGATAAATTTCCAAAAGATTGAATCATAAGCCTTTCTTATAGATCAATTTGTTAGGAGACATCTTGGGCTTATCCATTTTAATGAGTACGTTCTGATCAGCCCCTATAAAAGCATAATTTTCTCACCCATCAACCTTACTTCTATGAACCCAGATTGTGCGGGAGAGACAAAAGGCCTATTAGTTCAGGTTTTAGTCTTTTAGCTATTAACTTAGAGGTGATTTTATATGTGTTTATTGTCTTGGCAATAAGTGAGATGCTAGTGTGATTTATCTATTTCAACGGTTGGCCAGAATAAAAAAATTCTTAAACAGCTCCACAGATCTGACCTCATGTGGTCTACCATGTCGCTTTGAAGAACTTGGAGGTGTATCCATTAGGGGCCTCCCCGGAGAAAAGTCCCTGGGTCCCAATGGTTACACTTAGAAATTTTTCAAAGAAACCTGGCCTACAACAGGGAGACAGCTTTGTGACGCTGTCCTTGAATTTTTTAAATCTGGCAAGCTCCTCGAATAAATCAAACACACCAGCATCTCTCTCATGACTAAGACACAGAATGCCAATATAGAGTGGGAGATTTTGGACCAATATTAGGCTACAATGTAACCTATAAAATCAACCTTACTTTCGTGAACCCAGATTGTAGAGGAGAGACAAAAAGTATTTCAGTTCAGGTTTTAGTCTTTCGGCTATTAACTTAGAGGTGATTTTATATGTGACCTTACAGCAAGATATAGGCATATAGTCTCCCACAGTTCTAGCATTTGTTGTTTGGCAAAAAGTGAGATTCTGGTGTGATTTATCTATTTCAACGGTTGGCCAGAATCAAAAAATTCTTAAACAGCCCCACAGATCTGACCTCCTTTAGTCTGCCATGTCGCTTTGAAGAACTTGGAGGTGTATCCATCAGGGGCCTCCCCCGGAGACAAGTCCCCGGGTCCCGACGGTTACACTTAGAAATTTTTCAAAGAAACCAAGCCTACAACAGGGAGACAGCTTTGTGACGTTTTTAAATCTGGCAAGCTCCTCTAATAAAGCAAACACACCAACATCTCTCTCATGACTAAGACACAGAATGCCAATATAGAGTGGTAGATTTTAGACCAATATAATGCTACAATGTAACCTATAAAATCAACCTTACTTTCATGAACCCAGATTGTATAAGAGAAACAAAAAGTATTTCAGTTCAGATTTTAGTCTTTCGGTTATTAACTTAGAGGTGATTTTATATGTGACGTTACAGCAAGATATAGGCCAATAGTCTCCCACAATTCTAGCATTTGTTATTAGGCAATAAGTGAAAGGCTAGTGTGATTTATCTATTTCAATGGTTGGCCAGAAATAGAATCAAAAAATTCTTAAACAGTTCCACAGTTGTGACCGCCTATGGTCTGCCATGTCGCTTTGAAGAACATGGAGGTGTATCCATAAGGGGCCTCCCCCGGAGACAAGTCCCCGGGTCCCGATGGTTACACTTAGAAATTTGTCAAAGAAACCTAGCCTACAACAAGGAGACACCTTTGTGACGCTTTCCTTGAATTTTTTAAATCTGGCAAGCTCCTCGAATAAAGCAAACACACCAACATCTCTGTCATGACTAAGACACAGAATGCCAATATAGAGTGGGAGATTTTAGACCAATATAATGCTACAATGTAACCTATAAAATCAACCTTACATTCACGAACCCAGATTGTATAGGAGAAACAAAAAGTATTTCAGTTCAGGTTTTAGTCTTTCGGCTATTAACTTAGAGGTGATTTTATATGTGACATTACAGAAAGATATAGGCCTATAGTCTCCCACAGTTCTTGCATTTGTTGTTTGGCAATAAGTGAGATGCTAGTGTGATTTATCTATTTCAACGGTTGGCCAGAATCAAAAAATTCTTAAACAGCTCCACAGATTTGACCTCCTGTGGTCTGCCATGTCGCTTTGAAGAACTTGGAGGTGTATCCATCAGGGGCCTCCCCCGGAAAAAAGTCCCCGGGTCCCAATGGTTACACTTAGAAATTTTTCAAAGAAACCTGGCCTACAACAGGGATACAGCTTTGTGACGTTGTCCTTGAATTTTTTAAATCTGGCAAGCTCCTCGAATAAATCAAACACACCAGAATCTCTCTCATGACACAGAATGCCAATATAGAGTGGGAGATTTTAGACCAATATTAGGCTACAATGTAACCTATAAAATCAACCTTACTTTCGTGAACCCAGATTGTATAGGAGAGACAAAAAGTATTTCAGTTCAGGTTTTAGTCTTTCGGCTATTAACTTAGAGGTGATTTTATATGTGACCTTATAGCAAGATATAGGCCTATAGTCTCCCATAGTTCTAGCATTTGTTGTTTGGCAATAAGTGAGATGCTAGTGTGATTTATCTATTTCAAAAGTTGGCCGGAATCAAAAAATTCTTAAACAGCTCCACAGATCTGACCTCCTGTGGTCTGCCATGTCGCTTTGAAGAACTTGGAGGTGTATCCATCAGGGGCCTCCCCCGGAGACAAGTCCTCGGGTCCCGATGGTTACACTTAGAAATTTTTCAAAGAAACCTAGCCTACAACAGAGAGACAGCTTTGTGATGCTGTCCTTGAATTTTTTAAATCTGGCAAGATCCTCAAATAAAGCAAACACACCAACATCTCTCTCATGACTAAGACACATAATGCCAATATAGAGTGGTAGATTTTAGACCAATATAATGCTACAATGTAACCTATAAAATCAACCTTACTTTCATGAACCCAGATTGTATAAGAGAAACAAAAAGTATTTCAGTTCACATTTTAGTCGTTCGATTATTAACTTAGAGGTGATTTTATATGTGACGTTACAGCAAGATATAGGCCAATAGTCTCCCACAGTTCTAGCATTTGTTGTTAGGCAAAAAGTGAGATTCTAGTGTGATTTATCTATTTCAAAGGTTGGCCAGAATCAAAAAATTCTTAAACAGCCCCACAGATCTGACCTCCTCTGGTCTGCCATGTCGCTTTGAAGAACTTGGAGGTGTATCCATCAGGGGCCTCCCCCGGAGACAAGTCCCCGGGTCCCGACGGTTACACTTAGAAATTTTTCAAAGAAACCTAGCCTACAACAGGGAGACAGCTTTGTGACGCTATCCTTGAATTTTTTAAATCTGGCAAGCTCCTCGAATAAAGCAAACACACCAACATCTCTCTCATGACTAAGACACAGAATGCCAATATAGAGTGGGAGATTTTAGACCAATATAATGCTACAATGTAACCTATAAAATCAACCTTACTTTCGTGAACCCAGATTGTATAGGAGAGACAAAAAGTATTTCAGTTCAGATTTTAGTCTTTCGGCTATTAACTTAGAGGTCATTTTATATGTGACCTTATAGCAAGATATAGGCCTATAGTCTCCCATAGTTCTAGCATTTGTTGTTTGGCAATAAGTGAGATGCTAGTGTGATTTATCTATTTCAAAAGTTGGCCGGAATCAAAAAATTCTTAAACAGCTCCACAGATCTGACCTCCTGTGGTCTGCCATGTCGCTTTGAAGAACTTGGAGGTGTATCCATCAGGGGCCTCCCCCGGAGACAAGTCCTCGGGTCCCGATGGTTACACTTAGAAATTTTTCAAAGAAACCTAGCCTACAACAGAGAGACAGCTTTGTGATGCTGTCCTTGAATTTTTTAAATCTGGCAAGATCCTCAAATAAAGCAAACACACCAACATCTCTCTCATGACTAAGACACATAATGCCAATATAGAGTGGTAGATTTTCGACCAATATAATGCTACAATGTAACCTATAAAATCAACCTTACTTTCATGAACCCAGATTGTATAAGAGAAACAAAAAGTATTTCAGTTCAGATTTTAGTCTTTCGATTATTAACTTAGAGGTGATTTTATATGTGACGTTATAGCAAGATATAGGCCAATAGTCTCCCACAGTTCTAGCATTTGTTGTTAGGCAAAAAGTGAGATTCTAGTGTGATTTATCTATTTCAAAGGTTGGCCAGAATCAAAAAATTCTTAAACAGCCCCACAGATCTGACCTCCTGTGGTCTGCCATGTCGCTTTGAAGAACTTGGAGGTGTATCCATCAGGGGCCTCCCCCGGAGACAAGTCCCCGGGTCCCGACGGTTACACTTAGAAATTTTTCAAAGAAACCTAGCCTACAACAGGGAGACAGCTTTGTGACGCTATCCTTGAATTTTTTAAATCTGGCAAGCTCCTCAAATAAAGCAAACACACCAACATCTCTCTCATGACTAAGACACATAATGCCATTATAAAGTGGTAGATTTTAGACCAATATAATGCTACAATGTAACCTATAAAATCAACCTTACTTTCATGAACCCACATTGTATAAGAGAAACAAAAAGTATTTCAGTTCAGATTTTAGTCTTTCGATTATTAACTTAGAGGTGATTTTATATGTGACGTTATAGCAAGATATAGGCCAATAGTCTCCCACAGTTCTAGCATTTGTTGTTAGGCAAAAAGTGAGATTCTAGTGTGATTTATCTATTTCAAAGGATGGCCAGAATCAAAAAATTCTTAAACAGCCCCACAGATCTGACCTCCTGTGGCCTGCCATGTCGCTTTGAAGAACTTGGAGGTGTATCCATCAGGGGCCTCCCCCGGAGACAAGTCCCCGGGTCCCGATGGTTACACTTAGAAATTTTTCAAAGAAACCTAGCCTACAACAGAGAGACAGCTTTGTGATGCTGTCCTTGAATTTTTTAAATCTGGCAAGCTCCTCAAATAAAGCAAACACACCAGCATCTCTCTCATGACTAAGACACATAATGCCAATATAGAGTGGGAGATTTTAGACCAATATTAGGCTACAATGTAACCTATAAAATCAACTTTACTTTCGTGAACCCAGATTGTATAGGAGAGACAAAAAGTATTTCAGTTCAGATTTTAGTCTTTCGATTATTAACTTAGAGGTGATTTTATATGTGACCTTATAGCAAGATATAGGCCTATAGTCTCCCACAGTTCTAGCATTTGTTGTTAGGCAAAAATTGAGATTCTAGTGTGATTTATCTATTTCAAAAGTTGGCCAGAATCAAAAAATTCTTAAACAGCTCCACAGATCTGACCTCTTGTGGTCTGCCATGTCGCTTTGAAGAACTTGGAGGTGTATCCATCAGGGGCCTCCCCCGGAGACAAGTCCCCGGGTCCCGATGGTTACACTTAGATATTTTTCAAAGAAACCTAGCCTACAACAGAGAGACAGCTTTGTGACGTTGTCCTTTAATGTTTTAAATCTGGCAAGCTCCTCGAATAAATCAAACACACCAGCATCTCTCTCATGACTAAGACACAGAATGCCAATATACAGTGGGAGATTTTAGACCAATATTAGGCTACAATGTAACCTATAAAATCAACCTTACTTTCGTGAACCCAGATTGTATAGGAGAGACAAAAAGTATTTCAGTTCAGGTTTTAGTCTTTCGGCTATTAACTTGGAGGTGATTTTATATGTGACCTTATAGCAAGATATAGGCCAATAGTCTCCCACAGTTCTAGCATTTGTTGTTAGGCAAAAAGTGAGATTCTAGTGTGATTTATCTATTTCAAAGGTTGGCCAGAATCAAAAAATTCTTAAACAGCCCCACAGATCTGACCTCCTGTGGTCTGCCATGTCGCTTTGAAGAACTTGGAGGTGTATCCATCAGGGGCCTCCCCCGGAGACAAGTCCCCGGGTCCCGACGGTTACACTTAGAAATTTTTCAAAGAAACCTAGCCTACAACAGAGAGACAGCTTTGTGATGCTGTCCTTGAATTTTTTAAATCTTGCAAGATCCTCAAATAAAGCAAACACACCAACATCTCTCTCATGACTAAGACACATAATGCCAATATAAAGTGGTAGATTTTAGACCAATATAATGCTACAATGTAACCTATAAAATCAACCTTACTTTCATGATCCCACATTGTATAAGAGAAACAAAAAGTATTTCAGTTCAGATTTTAGTCTTTCGATTATTAACTTAGAGGTGATTTTATATGTGACGTTATAGCAAGATATAGGCCAATAGTCTCCCACAGTTCTAGCATTTGTTGTTAGGCAAAAAGTGAGATTCTAGTGTGATTTATCTATTTCAAAGGTTGGCCAGAATCAAAAAATTCTTAAACAGCCCCACAGATCTGACCTCCTGTGGTCTGCCATGTCGCTTTGAAGAACTTGGAGGTGTATCCATCAGGGGCCTCCCCCGGAGACAAGTCCCCGGGTCCCGATGGTTACACTTAGAAATTTTTCAAAGAAACCTAGCCTATAACAGGGAGACAGCTTTGTGACGCTATCCTTGAATTTTTTAAATCTGGCAAGCTCCTCGAATAAAGCAAACACACCAACATCTCTCTCATGACTAAGACACAGAATGCCAATATAGAGTGGGAGATTTTAGACCAATATTAGGCTACAATGTACCCTATAAAATCAACCTTACTTTCGTGAACCCAGATTGTATAGGAGAGACAAAAAGTATTTCAGTTCAGGTTTTAGTCTTTCGGCTATTAACTTAGAGGTGATTTTATATGTGACCTTATAGCAAGATATAGGCCTATAGTCTCCCATAGTTCTAGCATTTGTTGTTTGGCAATAAGTGAGATGCTAGTGTGATTTATCTATTTCAAAAGTTGGCCAGAATCAAAAAATTCTTAAACAGCTCCACAGATCTGACCTCCTGTGGTCTGCCATGTCGCTTTGAAGAACTTGGAGGTGTATCCATCAGGGGCCTCCCCCGGAGACAAGTCCCCGGGTCCCGATGGTTACACTTAGAAATTTTTCAAAGAAACCTAGCCTACAATAGAGAGACAGCTTTGTGATGCTGTCCTTGAATTTTTTAAATCTGGCAAGCTCCTCAAATAAAGCAAACACACCAACATCTCTCTCATGACTAAGACATAGAATGCCAATATAGAGTGGGAGATTTTATACCAATATAATGCTACAATGTAACCTATAAAATCAACCTTACTTTCATGTATAGGAGAAACAAAAAGTATTTTACGTTAGAGCAAGATATAGGCTTGTATTCTCCCAAAGTTCTAGCATTTGTTGTTACCACCGACTACACAACACACATGCATTACCGTCAACACACCTAGTTTCAGCTATTAACTTAGAGGTGATCTTACACACCAAATACACCACACACATGGCCATGTTCAATCACATACAAATTCGCATACAAATTCACAATCCAAGTTTTCAACCACATACAAATTCACAAATACAAACCTATTCACAAATCCAAGTTCATTATTTAAAGGAAGTAGGAGAAGAGGGCTGGGAGATACCTATTACCGCCAACTCCCTCTCGCTCTCCCTCTCCGTAGCCCGAGGAGTCCACGGATTTGCTTCTTGGTAATTTGCAACCCTGCAATAGTAAATTACAAATCCGGTTAGCATCACCAACCTAAAATAAAAATCAATATGAAGTCTCACCAAAATAAAATAAAAATCAGCCCCAGTAGTCCACAGATTCAAAAAAATGAGATTCAAACCCCAAAATCAGCCCAGTGAGTCCAGAGATTCAAGTTTAAGTAGAGAGACAAACCACACCACTTCATAATGTATGAATTATCTTTAAACCATAAAACCTTCAAACCACACAACCTTATCAAATACAAAATCACAAAGAATTAGAAACTGAATGTGACAAATATACAACAAGGAATGTGCATATTATCATAATTATAGGTTAAAAAGATTTTCTATAGCCAAAATGACCCATTTGCTGAGAGTAAGGACAAAATGGACTAAAAATCACAAGTACCATGGATGTCTTTTTCTTCTACGCATGCTAATTGAGTTAGACAAAATGTAGTATAAAATTATGGATGACTAGAGTACTAACCTCATATATCCAAAACGCCTTCGTCTGACTAGCTCATATGTAGTTCGGTTTGTTTAGAAAAAGATAGCTGCAGATATTAAACATAAGAATTAGACAATTTAAGTAATTTCATAATACAGTTTCAAGGATGCAATTAAAAAGATTGACATTGAGTTAAACATTTTGGGACTAGGTCCTCGCTATGTTGAAATCAAAGAAAATAGGTGTAGAAAAGCTTTTTTTTCCCGCAAATAATTGACAAAGGATATGGCATCCAGCAACATAAAAGCAACCATAAGAACCTCATGAAATCAAAAGAGTATTTTTACCTATGAAAAATAAGGAAAAGGAAAAGAAATATCAAGGAAACTAATAATGTGATGAGCAACATTATCATGATTGCATCCATCCACCTGATAGACCAATTTAAATGGCATTAGAAAATTATATTAAACCTTATTGTCCAAAGACCAGTTGAAGCTAAAATAAAACATATAACCTAAAGGCATATAAAAGCAAGAACAAATTTTTTTATGTTTTGATAAAAAGCATATAACCTAAAATCATTCAGCAGCAAGAACAGAAAAGCACATAATAGCATATAACCTAAAAGCATACAACCTACAAGCATATAAAAGCAAGAACAGATTTTTTTTATGTTTTGCTAAAAGCATATAATCTCAGCACAATGCAGAATCAAGAACAGAAACGCATACAACCTAAAATCATGTAGAATTCATGCCTAAAATCTAAGTAGTAAATTTGCCCTGTATAACCTAAAATCTCATTCAACTCATTCAGAAATCTTGCCTAAAATCTGATGTTCAAATCTAACGTCTCAACACTAATAATCTTAAATCTGATTTTCTATTGACAAATCTAATCTAAGTACTAAAACATCCAAGTGATAAAACTAAGATCAGAATCCCGAAAATAATCAGTCATAAAAGAAATAACAGACATTAGAATACAGATATTGAAGTTAGGGTTTAGGATTCGAAAAAGAGAGGATGTGGGCGGACGATTGAGGCGGGACTTGGGACAGCCTTTCGGGTGCTCACCTCGCGGCTGCAGGGGCTCGGACTCGGGACAGAGAACTGGCTGAAAGATTCAGCCCCGGCTTCGGATTGTGGCTCCGGTGAGGGAGAGGAGTCCAATCTCCGTCGAGCTCGCGACTGACGAAATCTCAGATCTGGCGCCAGCAGATGCGGGAGGTCGGGGACTTAAGGCTCGGCCCTGGATCCTCAACGGCGACGTTGAGGAGGCAGCCATGGAAGGGGAGTCCGGAACTCGAAGTCAGGAGAAGGAGAAGAGCAAGGAGGTCGAAGTCCAGGGACTCGACCTCGACTTCGGCGTTGGCTCCTGGCTTGGCGTCGGTTCGTGGTTGGAAGCAGCACGGGGGGTTCGACGAGGCAAGGAGGGGCTAGCGGCCATTGAAAGAGGCTTAGGCTCCTGGATTTGGTTTGAGGAAGGATGAAGGGCGAGGCAGAGAACGGTAGAGGGTTGAACAGTGGCGGCCAAGCAATTGAGGCTGAGGGGTTAGGGTTGGGTTTGGGGATTTCACTTTCCGCTTTTATACTACGGAGTACTTAACTAGTTGAATTCCACTTGCGGAAAACAAATAACAAATGCAAATTTGGAATTCCACTTGCGGAAAACAAATAACAAATGCAAATTTGTTCTTAAGTAAAATTAGTTTTCATTAAATCTTTTAATATATAGTATTGAATATTGAATATAATTCTTACGGAGTATATTATGTAATACTTAGATCGATCTATATAAACTTAGTTATTAAAATTTAATATGAAAAATGTTAAATAAGTTATGCCATTAGAAAATAGAAATAAGGGAATTTAGAGAAATGTATTTTAGCACTTAGGGCTTGTTTGGTTGAGCATAGGAAGTATGCTTCATAGAAAGTTAATTCCCATAAATTATAATTCTCATAAAATTTAAAAAATTATTTGGTTAAGTTATAAGATATATGGAATTTAAATGGAGGAAGTTGAATTTTTCCATAAAAAAATGGTGGAATTGCAACTCAGCTAGTCTCGATCCCCTACGTAAGTGAAATTCTTCCATGTTGTAGGAAGTCAAATTCCTAGATTTTTCCGTGTTAAAAAAAAGCAATAAAATACAAATATTTATTATACTTTATGGGTTTTTGAACTTCATGGGTTTTTTAAATGGTAACCAACTTCACTTCTTCGTCGCGCACAACTCCGCCAACAGCCGCTCCTCTCCCATCTCTCCTTGCGCCATCAGAGTTTATTTTAATCCAACCCTCCTCCGGGGCCATCCACTTGGTAGTACCTCGCCTCCTGCGACTATTGTCAGTGGCCGGGGCCACATTCTTCATAGCGTTGCTTTAGTCCTTGGCCCAATCCTTACAGGCTGACCAACACAAGGGCTCACCCGCACTCCCCTTGAAGGTGACGTGATTCCTCCTTTTCCAATCTTCAATAGACCAATTGCGAATATATATATATATATATATATATATATATATATATATATATATATATACACACTATTAAAAGAGAAGCATTTATCCCACATGCTCTCTCCATGTTCAAAGTTATTTTTATAAAATTTTCTAATATTAATTACCCAATTCGACCATGCTTGGAATCTCCTTGGAAAATGCCCCAACTAGCTTAACTTTTTCGAAAGTCTCATTCATGTTGGTGGTAGTAGTTCTAATACGCCAAATCAATTAGAGAATCCATGTAGATATTTATTGATTGTTATCAATTTTTTTAAAATATATGGTTTATTTACTAATTTTTCAAGGGCATCAATTACTTTGATTTGAAAATAATTTTCCAAATTTAATTATTGTATAGTTCAAAAAATATTTTCATAGGGTTTATCCATTTTTGGAAGGGATTCTTCCCAAATCAAGGTTCTTTATAACCTACTGTATGTTTTAAGGGTACAGATTAGAAAGATTATTATAAATATAAACTAAATAATGGGAAGTAAAAACAATTATAGAAGTGGATCGTAATCGTAAAATAACAATAAAAAAAAAGCAATGTAAAATAATTGCAAATAATGGAAAATAATTTCCAAACCCGTAAAGATTTGTAATAGCAAATTAATTATATTATATGTTAACAATATTTTTTTAAAATAAAAGTATTATATGATTTAATTTGATAGAGATGATTAACAATTTTTTAAACAAAATTTTTTTTTTAAATAATGGCATAAAAGATTAATATATCAATGAAAGATCAAAATGCATCTTATTTATTTATGAAAACCATATTTTAAGAAGTTCAATTGTTAATGGTATTTACAATTTATTAAAATGCAATAATTATTTCCATTAGAATTGATTAAATACGGGCCCATAATTAATAGAAAAATTATTTAGCATGTACTCTTATGTGTTGTTACCGTCTTATATAAATGGCCATCAGTGAACTACTCTTCGTATTTATAACGATCAAATTATAAGTTTTCAAAAAAATTCGAATTAAATCATTTAAGTGCTAATAAAATAAAATTAACATAGTAAAAAAGATGTGTTTGTTAAAAGAACATGGCAATCATATGAAAATATGAAAGCGTAAACACATTAATATAAAAATAAATTAATTAAAAATTAAAAAACATTAAGCATGATAAAAAAATATAGGTATTAATTAATTTAAATTTAAATTGAAGGTGGAGTCATGTTTAATTAGAGTCTGCCACACAAGCCTATATTTAAGGAAAATTTGACACATGTCATCATTAACATCTATTTTAGTATTATACTAGCGTAGTGCCCGTGCGTAATGCACGAGATTCGTAAAGTATATTATATTTTATAGAAGATATTACCATAATTTATTTACATTATATATTAGATGTATTATAATATTATAATGATATAAAAATGATATAACAAAGTAATATAAATTTGGATAAAAAAAATAATATATGAGGTAAAACGTCAATGTTTCACCTTCCTAGCAAGGTCGGGTTTGAGATTTGAAATGCGTAAGGCATGATACAAAAATATGGCCCTCAACTATTCTTTTTTGTTGGAAGGTAAGACCAAATAATTTGGTAGTTCAACTACATATTATACAAAATCTAGGTGAATAGAGTTTTAGGAATTTTTGGATGGAGAACACAAAAAAACGAGAGAAAAAATATTCTTGTAATAAACTTGAAAGTAAAAAAAAAATGTTTCATCCGTCTCAAAATATAGGTTGTTGTATTGTGTTACCATGTTTTTTAAGAAGCTAAAAACTCTATAAAATATTATATTTTTATTGGTTTTAAAAAAATAATATTATGCTTATTAATAATATATTATATTAGATATTAGATATAGATTAGGGCTGGGCTTCCGGTTTGGACCGGATCGGAATTTTCAAAAACTTGGACCGTGGATCGGACCGGGACCGAGAAATATGGTCCCGGGTTTTCCGGTCCGCGGACCGATTTAATCCCAACACTGTTTCTGTCTTTTTGGGGTAACCCTTGAGTCCTGAATCTCCTGATCTTGAATGTTTAATAAAATTGAAATTCATCCTAGATGTGGAAATTGAAATTTCTGCTACAACATAACGCAAAAGTAGATCTAAAAATTTTAGATTACAAATTAAAATTTCTGTAAACCTAGATCTGAAAAGAGGGTAGAGAGAGAGGGGGGTCTACGGACATACGGTTGGCCGGTGGCGATGGACGGTGACAGACAACGGTTGGCCGGTGGCGATGGACGGTGACGGACAACGTTGCGCCGTTGCTTGTTCCCTTGGCCACATCCGAGAATGGAGAAAAAAATGGCGATGGACGCGCAATTTGAAGAGAGGGGAGAGAGATGCCTACACATGAGAGTGATGATTGATGAGCGGTGGCGAAGGGCGAGCGTGGTGGCGATGGGCGGCGGCCGGCGGCGAAGGGTGGCGCCGACTGAGCGAGAAAGTCTGAGAGAGCTGCTAGTTAAGAGAGATTGAACACTACAAAAAAAAAAAAAAACTTAGAGATCGATAGAGATAGAGAGAGTTGAATCAAATTTATCAATTAGGGATTTAGGATCGGCTGGCTCTGTGAGTTTTTAAAGAATTTAAAGAAAAGAAAGACAAAAAAGGCTAATTGTTATAGCCTCAAGACACGCTTACACAAATTATTTTAAAAAAAAAAATCGGTCCGGACTGGAAATTCCGGTCTGGTATCGGGTTTGGACCGGAACCCGAAAATCAAAATATCTTTGACCGTGGACCAGACCGTAATGTTCCGGTCCGATCCAAATACCGTAAATTCCGGTCTGGTCCCGGTCCGATCCAAAATTTGCCCAACCCTATATAGATCGCTAAATAAAAAGAAATTGCCTAAAATATTAAAAGTTTTTTTTAAATTTGTATGCCCGAAATTGGGCTTTGTTTATTAACAAAAAGAATGGGACATTTCATCAAAAAAAAAGTAGCACAGAAAACAACCCATTTCTTCCCCAAAACACAACCTTTTTCATCAAAAAAATAATAATAAAAGAAGTATAGCCTTTGACCCATTTCTTTCCCCAAAACACAGCATCTGCCATTGTTTTTTCTAATAAATCAGAGTCTAGCCGCACTAGCATAGAAAACAACCCGTTTTTAAGGGTTTCTACCAAGTGAACCCGTCCAATCGTTATTTACCTTTAAATATGGCAGATGTAATATTTTAATAATTTGTGTTATGTCCCTAATGGATCATAACCTAGAACAAGGGAGATTGATAGGGAAGAAGACGATGAATTAGGTAAAAAGAGATTAGGGTTTAGAGAGGAAGGGAGAGTAAAGGGTTAGGGAGAAAAGGGTAATTGACATTTCATTCATTATTTTCAAAGATACTTCCAATCACAACTCATAAGAGTATCTATTATCTATCTATTAATATTACTAATTCTGCTAGCATTTTGCTGACGTGTCACGCTCACAATTAAAGTTGAATTTTTTATTCAAATGAGCTTTTCTTATTGGTCAATATCATTACGGAAACTTTAAAATATTTGTTTCCTATTTTAAATATGATTTGAATCCATTCCCTTTTTTTATTTATTTTCGGTTATATTGTCGTAAATATTGAGACATGTTTCCATTTTTTTTTCCGATTGCAATATATCTATTATCTATCTTCTATTAATATTACTAATTCTGCTAGCATTTTGCTGACGTGTCACGCTCACAATTAAAGTTGAATTTTTTATTCAAATGAGCTTTTCTTATTGGTCAATATCATTATGGAAACTTTAAAATATTTGTTTCCTATTTTAAATATGATTTGAATCTATTCCCTTTTTTATTTATTTTCGGTTATATTGTCATAAATATTGAGACATGTTTCCATTTTTTTTCCGATGCAATATATATATATATATATATATATATATATATATATATATATATATATATATATATATATATATATATATATATATATATATATATTACTAATTCTGCTAGCATTTTGCTGACGTGTCATGCCCACAATTAAAGTTGAATTTTTTTATTCAAATGAGATTTTCTTATTGGTCAATATTATTATGGAAACTTTAAAATATTTGTTTCCTATTTTAAATATGATTTGAATCAATTCCTTTTTTTTAAATTTTCGGTTATATTGTCGTAAATATTGAGACATGTTTCCATTTTTTTTTCCGATTGCAATATTCTCATAATTCGTCTACCTACATTACCTTATTAAATCATTTTCAAAATTTGTATCGTATCTCTTTCCAACTAATTTATAAATTATAAAAAAATACTTTATACATATTTTGTTTTAAACACGTGTATATATTAATATAGTATTATATAAATATATAAAATGATGTTCAAATTAAAATAAATCAAGCTCCCGTGCCTTCAAGGCACGGGTATTACACTAGTTTATGCTAATACCCTAACTAATACCCATGTACATGACACTTGCAATTAATTTATTATATATATCAACAAGGCCGAGCACATAGAACGAGCTAAACCGGTAGCAAACATGCAACAAAACATTTCAGCAACCCCTTTGAACTACTCAACCCTTAGTAATAGGTGAATTCCACCGGGATCGAAAACCATTATTGTGGTCTTAACCCTTACAATGAAAAGATCAGATGTAACCTTCCAAGAGCAAGACACACATGTGAATTTCCAAGACTGAAAATTGCTCAAAGTGCTACCCAATTTAGCAATTCGATGGTCAAAAATCATATTCTGAGTCCACAACTTCTCACTGCCTATATCCCCATCAATCAGCAATGAAGATTCAACACAACTACTGAGCAACTCGAAACCTACCCCTTCGATGCCAAAATCTAGCTACTTAAGAATGGCATCTTTGTTAGCTTTTCCTCTATCGAAAAGCCATGAATATTGTCTCTCCTTTAAGAAACTGAAATCACAATTTATAGTACCAGTAACTAAATTGCTGCTCTGCTGTTCGAATGTGATTTTAATGTTGATGACATTAACTCTGCCAACTTTTCCTCTATCAAAGGGTAATGAACTAACATGATTTTGGTGCTCGCAAAATGAATTCCAATCGTGTCTCATGAACTCATTACTAATCACTACCAAAGATCTTCCATTCCTTGCCAATAGTGTGCTAACCCGATGAATACACTTACTCGATGTGGTTCCTCCTGGATCATAAACTAAAACCATTCCACTAGCTAGATCACGGTAACAACATTGTTCATCCAAAGTAATATTTCGATTTGACTTTAACTGCCCACCACGCTTTTTGGACGCAAACAACACAACAATATAATCTGGCATTTTACCAAGCACCTTGTGGGCACTAATTAGGTTTCTCAAACTATTAGTTGAATCCATTGTCAAACCAATCCGGCTAACCTTCTTGGCATTGGATAACCTAATTTCCATCAATTCAATCAGGAGCACCACCAATTCGTCGAACCCGTTGAATGCACCGTTACATTTCATAACCACGCAGGGATTAGGAGTTGCCTGGATCAAATGCTCTTATGTATTGGCTTCTTTCTATGCGTTTGAGGAGTCCACCCGTTACATTTAGTCGACTCTCGATTTTCAGCGAAGACTTGCTTTCTTGTTTCACATATGCAATCGGGCCTTTCATTCGCTTCTCTTCTACCATATGGGCATCGATTTCTAATGCACTCAAGCTCTCCAACTTCCGATCGGTGATTCTCATTGAGCCCTGACCGGTTTGTGCGTCGTCGTCTTCAATTGGGGCGACCTTTTTCTCACTCCGCGAACCAGGACCAATTGACCTTGATTCCCCCTTTCCCTGCGAGTCGGCCGACCTCGGTGCTTCCCATGACTCCTCTCGCACTGGCGCACCACCGCCGACGACTCCACCACCTACACTTGTGCTCGCGATCGAATTTCCGTTCATGCTCTGAAGTAGCTCCATCAACTCTTCGAACCTGCTATCGATCTTCTAAGTGATCACCTCCATTGTCTTGTCCCACGAATCGATCCATTGCTTTGTCGCTTGCCTCTGCTCCATCAATTGCCGCTGATTGTCCTCTCGAAACCGGAGGTACCAATCATTAGCCGCCATTGTTGTTCTTCAGAAAATAGAGGAACAAAAAAATCAGGAAATTTCGAATGCGGAAGTGAATCAAACTTGCTCAGATACCAATTTGTTATGTCCCTAATGGATCATAACCTAGAACAAGGGAGATTGATAGGGAAAAGAGAGAGATTAGGGAAGAATACGATGAATTAGGTAAAGAAAGATTGGGGTCTAGAGAGGAAGAGAGAGTAAAGGGTTAGGGAGAAAAGGGTAATTGACATTTCATTATTTTCCAAGATACTTCCAATTATAACTCATAAGGGTATTTATACTAATACCCTAATTAACACTCATGTACATGACAATTTGTTTCTTAATTTCACCTTTAAGATACCCCGATGTAGGTGGTCTGAGTGGAAAAGTACAATGCAATGTTAAAGTGATAAAGGGAAAAGAGAGTGATAAGATTGGCATCTTATTTTTTATTTTTTTTGATTAGGTAAGAATTAATGTGAGAAAACTCTACCCGAAAGTATCCCGTCGGATGAGGTCAAGTAGACCTGAGTGATCGTATAAATTAGGTCCCCTAGTAGAGTAGCAAACGTGTGCAACCTTATCTGCTACCCGGTTACCAATACAGGGAATGTGAGAAATTCCTATATTCCTTACACCTCGGAGGATGGTCTCAATATCTGACATTACTAATTATATTTCTCAAGGACAGTTCGTGTGTGTTTATAAGAAATCCATAATTACTTTTGAATCCCCTTCAATGATTAGAGGTTGTCGACATTTAGTTCATTTGCCTTTTCCACCCCAAGTTGTAGTGTCAATGATTTTGCCACAATAGGAGAGTGTCCTCCAATCACTCCACCTTCCATGCTGATTGGATTACCATTCCAGCCCCGTATAATGTAGTCAATAGAGCTCTTTGAATTTGAAATATATGATCCATCAAATTTTAGTTTGTATTTACCAATGAGTAGCCTTTTCCATCGGATGTGCTTTTTGACATTTTTAGGGTGGACTTTAACCCTATTTTGGATTGTGGTATCCTCGTCGTCTTCAAGGTTCAGTTTGATGGTTCTTCTCCAATTATTCAAAACAATTACTTTTCTAATGCCCTCTATAGAAGACATCTTATTAAATTGACCTCCCAAATGTATTTTGAACCCCAAAATGACCGCTCTTTATTTATCTATTCAAGGAAGAGAGAGTGATAAAAATTGAAAATAAGAAACCCTGTTGAGTTGCAGGGATATGAGGTGATTGATTGTGTGCTCTAAACCAATCTCTTTACAAAATAACCATCACAAATATTTGGTAGTAATTTATTTTCCGTATTTATTAACATTTGAAAATTATTAAAGTGGAATATTGTATAATATTTGGGGATAATGCCTCATTTATTTTTCAAAATTTATCAAGACATAGGTTAATTAACTTTTATTTTTAGTCTAACTACCATCCAATTATCTTTTTATGGTAGGAACCATTCAATATTTATGAGGTTTATTATGATGAATTTTGTTTTAATTTATTTTCATAAACTATATATACTGTATTATAAAAAACACACACTTCCGTCTTCAAGACTTCATCCGAAATGTTGCTATCGGTATGCCCGTTTTAGAACGATAAAAACTATATAAAATATTCATTTTTTATAAATTTTTTTTAACAAGTTTGTACTTATTAAGAATAACTACGAAGTTGTTAAAAAAATTATTAAAACGCTAGATATTTTATTTAGTTTTTATCTCCTAAAAAAACGTGCATGAATAGTAAAGTGTCAAGTTTTTCCGAACGGAGGTAGTAATAAACAACAAAGAAAACACACTTCCCTCTACACTCTATCCCCGGGCCGCCTTTACACAAGCCGATAACTCGACCCATTTCCGAAACTCCACTATACGTCACTCGCCCTCTCACAGAGGGTCATCCTAAAACCCTAGAATCTGAAGCCCAAACACCAATCGCTAACGCTACCAGGGTTTTGTTTCATCATCGAGATCTCCAGTACCTTTCGACGATCAACAAACCCTAATATTCTTCATATTATTTATCCCGGTCGTTGATTTTCTCGTCTCCGCAGCTTGCGATGGAGGATTCGGTGGATCGGCTGGTCTCAATAGCTCAATGCGTTTCCACTCAATCCACCAAACAACGGATTCGCATTTTCCGCCAGGAAATCCCCTCCGTCCTCGGCAATTCAGGTGATGAAGCCGCCTTGTGCATTCCATTTTATGTTTTTCGCCGGATTTTGTTTTTGCTTCGGATTTCGCCCGGACTTTGAATGCGGTGATTGCATCGCCCGTTGTCTTGTCAGCTCCAGTTCAGCTTATTATGGAAGATGATAATGCGTTCTAGATTTATATTCAATCGGATGTAACGAGGAATGTGATTGGTGTTCTTAGTTCAGAGGAGTTGAGTGCATAGAGTAGTTAGACGAGCTTAGTTGACTAGGATTTGTATGGTTGACTAGAGCTGACCATTAACACTAGCTTTCTAAATTTGTTAGTCCAGCTTCAAGACTTACTAGAGCTAGAATTACGTGATTATCTAGGTAGTTCCACAAAATTAATGGCCAAACTGAAACATTGATGACTAGGAAGTATCTTTGCACAGCCAACTGGACAGATATTGCTGAATGCTGGTTGTTTCAACATTTTTTTTTCTTCATAAAAGGATTGAAGTAAGATTTGAGTTTATTTGTTATTATTGCTAAACAATGTAATTTTGTTATGTCAATGCACTTTTTACAATCACATTCTTACATTCCCACTTGGGCTCTGCAGAACTATCCAATGAGCAAGCAGCCGTGCTGGTGGATATTGTGTTTAGGACATTATATTTATACGATGATCTCCGATCGAAGAAAGCTGTTGATGGCGTGATTTTGAAATATTTAAAGGAGGTTATATTCATGAAAAGTTTTGCAGCGTCCCTTGTTCAGTATATGGAGAAGCATTTGAAGTTCCAATCACTTGTAGGATCCTGTAGGCTTCTTAAGTGGTCATGCTTCCTCTTTAAGGGAAGTCAGTTCGCTTCAGTCTCAAAAAATGCTTTGTCAAGAGTGATTGTGGCACAAACATCTCTCCTTCAAATTGTTATGCACGCATCTTTTGGTCAGAGAAGGTCATACAAGCGACTATTTTTACATCTGTTCTCAGAGGTTGGCCGCAACTTAGTTTCTTGTCTGTTTTTCTCTTTGTAATTCATCTATTTGACAAGCTTGTGAAGAAATAGGAATGACTTAATGAATTTGACATTCATGCTCTTCTCTCAATCTCTGTAGTTGCCGGACATTTATAAAATTTATCTCCAAGAGTTGAAAGATGGAAGAATACCTTACAAAGAAAGCCATGAGTTGATATGGTTGTTGCTCGAGTTCTCAAGAAATAACACTTCTTTGTATGAGCAGCATAAGGTCCGTAAAACTGTATGACTTTGTTTTATTTTCCATACATACAAGTGCCATTTTTTCCTCCTGATGGGTCAGTTATTACAGATGTAATTTTGTAGTAAATCTTGCATGTGCAGCAAATCTTCATTGAAGTATATGTAAAAGCAGTTTTGAATGTGAGAGAAAAGCCACCGAAGGCTCTTAGTGAAGCATTTGGACCACTTTTGGCATGCTTATCACATGAAGAATTTGGGGGCACTGTTGTTCCCTCATCTGTTAAAATGTTGAAGCGCAATCCTGAGATTGCTTTGGAACCAGTCGAGGTACTTCTGAAAGCAGTCAATCTTGATTTAAGCAAGTATGCCTTGGAGATTTTACAAGTAGCACTGGTCCAAGCCCGGCATGCTGATGAAGGACGGAGAATTGGAGCTTTAACAATAGTACGGTGTTTAAGCTTGAAGTCAAGCAATCCGGATGCTGTTGAAGCAATGTTTAATGCCATAAAAGCTGTGATTGGAGGTGAACACTTTTTGCTCATCACTGTAAATGGGGCATTGTCATGAAGCTTGCTTTCTTGCACAATCAAATGATATTTTAAACATGAAATGGAATTTAGATGAAATTTGTTTGAATGTGACATTGTGATGAATCTTTTCTTTGCTCAAACAATGGTGTTTTAAATATGAAATGGAAGATCGATGTTCCATAAAAGCTACGATTGGAGGTGGAATTTGGATGGGTTTGGTTTGATAGGTTCTCATTAGATGTTGAATTTTACAGGTTCAGAGGGTAGACTGGCATTTCCTTATCAGAGAGTTGGAATGGTCAATGCTCTCCAAGAGTTGTCTAATGCTCCCGGAGGAAAGCAGCTGTCAAACCTATCTTCATTGATATCTAATTTTCTGTCGTCATGCTACAAGGAAGACGGTATGTCATAGATAAATCTTTTTCTCTTCACAATATCATATTATCTTGGAGTGTTTGATCATCTCTAGACATGAAATATTGTGATTTGATGCGGTTTTGTAGTGCGTATGTTTGTCTCAGCTAATATTTGATGGACCGTTTTATTTTAGTATGGTGTTATTAAACTTGCAGGCAATGAAGAAGTAAAGCTTGCAGTTTTGCAAGCAATCGCTTCTTGGGCAGTGCGATTTGCAGATGTCGTTCAACCCAATTTAGTTTCATTTTTTTCGGCTGGGCTGAAGGAGAAGGAAACTGTTAGGAGGGGTCATCTTCGCTGTCTACATCTTATCAGCAAGAATGCTGATGCAGTTACACAGGTGACATAATTGCTTTATATGGTGCAACACTATTTGAAATGAACTTTGTGGTCTTGAATATATTACATGTCAATCGTGTAATAATTTAGTATATTTCTTCAGATTTCTTCTTTGCTGGCACCTCTCATCCAACTAGTAAAGACAGGATTCAGTAAAGGAGTTCAGCGTTTAGATGCCATGTATGCACTGCTTCTAGTTGCTAAAATTGCAGCTGTTGATATTAAAGCAGGTGTGCTGTAACTAGTCATATCTTTGCATAAGCACTCTTAGTTATGATGTCATTGTTAATATGTGCAAAGTGCAAACCTCATATAAACATTTTCTTCATTTTAACAGAGGATGCTGTAATGAAGGAGAAGATCTGGCCTTTGATATCCCAAAATGAACCTGGAATTGTGCCAATTTCCATGGTGAGATTTAATTTGCTATGAAAAATATGAAAAAAGGTTGTACGAATACAGAAAAAAGTGTGGATCGCAGATGTTATACTGGCTACTGTCTGTCATCGTGCTAATATTTGTTCATTTTTGGTGTATTCACCAAGAAAGAAAAAAAATACATTGGTTTCTAGAGGTGAACGTCTGTTTGTCAGCACCAGGAAACCATCATTTGTTTACACTAGAAAGGTTCCGTTTTTTTTTTTTTTGGTGTTGGGGAGGGGGGGGGGGGCTTGGACAATAAAGACCGTTATATCTAAAAGACTAAAGCTGTTAACTCTATTAGCATACTGAGGATGTACGAGGATAGAGAATACTATAGCCACTAGTCAGTGATTTATGTATTACCAGCTTCTAAATAAGCCTAGTCACTGATGAGACTTGAGAGGGATTTCATGCTGTCACTTGTATTAGGCCTTTGCCTGGTTCCTTATAATTCACTTCTGATAGTTTCCTGGGAGTAGATGAGTACATGAATCCCACTGCAGGGGCTGTTTGACTGTTTCCCCCTGGTGGCTTCAGTGCTCTTGTGTGCTTGTTCTTGTACATGCAATCGTGCGTGTGTGCCCTTTTAACACCTTCTCCATGGCCTTTTTGTTGTTAATGTGGCATGGCAATCACCATGTTGTTGTCTTTATTTGTGATCCATCTTGTTGCCTTTTGGGCTCATGGGGCATCTGAGCTGTTTTTTTTTTTGTTGGTGTGTGCTGTAAAGTCATATAAGTTCCCTATGGATTTTGGATAAATAGTTCCCTTTCTCTCTTTTCTTGTTGTCTTTTTCTCCCTTCCTATTTCATCTACTGCCAAGCCCAGTAGCCCACCAACTAATCAGCTGTAGACCAAGCAAAGTAATCCTCTCTCTGTTCTCTTCAAGTACTTATCTAGATTGACATCCAACTCCAACCTCTCCTTGCACCCTATCTCAGTTTAGTACCCCAGAACCCAGATGTGGATTGCTTGAGGATATGAATTCCTGATTCCTTTGTACTTGCATCTGGAATAAAGAAACCCTTGTGGAAGGGACCAGGGAGTTCCGAGGGTAGACAGGTTCTGTGCTTGAATTAGTACTTTTTGGGGTATAAATAATTTGAAAGAGAGAAAGATTGTGAGTTGCTGTGGTTGATGACAGTGCAAAACAGTGAATTTGGTTGCAAAGATGGTGCCGGAAGTGGTTAAAGGTTGTGGTTAAGGGATTGGTTACTTTTTTAAAAAAAATTTCTCTTAGTCTGCTAAATGCATATGCTTATCAAAAAGAAAGCTTTCATTCTACTCTGCTAGTTTTTTTGGCATTCTTTCTTGCTGTGTATTTTTTCTGTTTCTTCCCTTTGCTTCGTGCAGCATTTTTTTTCTTCATGTTTGTTGTTTTGGGTCTTCCGGAAACACTCTCTCGACTAGCTCGGGGAAAGAGTGCGTACATCCCGACACCCCAGACCCCGTTGTTGTTGTTGTGAGTAATGATATTAACAAATAAAATGTTACATATATACTGCTTTAGGTAGTCCAGCCCAAATCTACATGCACATACCTTTTTCATGTTTGTTGTGACCATTGTATTTTATTCAATATTGTTTTTCCTCTGTAATTCTTTCTGAATTATGTAATAGTTAAGACTTACAGTTTCATACGTTTTTTATTAGGCTTCTAAATTATCAGTTGAAGATTCCCTTGCTTGTGTTGATCTGCTTGATGTGCTGTTGGTGGAGCATACTAAAAGGTATGTGCATGACTAATCTTGAATTAAGGCTACCATCTGTCATTTCACCCACCTTTATACTCACAAATTTTTTTCTTTTGTGAAACTATTCTTTGATGAGAGATCGGAAATGTTGAGATGAGAACTAAGAAGTCTTTTCCTCTATTTATGCAGAATACTGGACATTTTCTCTGTCAAACCTTTGTTTCAGGTGGCATTTCTTATCATTTAGTTATCCTTGAATAGGCGAATTCAGTTGTTAACTCTTGCACAATGTGTTGCAGTTGTTACTCTTTTGGATGTGTCATCCATCATGGGATATCCGAAAGGCTGCTAATGATGCTGTGAAAAGAGTTATTGATGCAGCCCCCGAAATATCCGAAGAGCTTTTAAATGGATTTATCCATCTTCTGTCTGTTGTGGCAGAGAATCGCCAGTTGATGTTAAGGTATAGTTTATCTTAGATTGGTTTACTACATATTTACATAGTGCATGGTTTTATTATTCATCGAATCTGTTATGAGAAGAGTGTATTCAAGTTACTTTTTATGCTCCATTTCATGACAGTAATATTCCTCTTCTGCTTTATGGGATATGTCATCATGTTATAATACATGAGTGTTTTTATCCTCTTAGTGATGCTGGTTCTATAGAATTTGTTTGGGAATCAGTTCTTCATGGACTTTTATTTTATGCTTTTGGATGCCCCAATTTCTTGACTATCACAGTTGCATTTGGGCTTACTGAATATATATATATATATTTTTCTGTATAAGATGTGACTCAATATTGGTGAGGTTGTGATAGTATTAGAAGTTTGGAACTGAGAAGTGGCGAGTTCAGTGTGATATAGGTGGCTGAGACTACATTAATAGTCAGAAAAGCATTGCTGAAAAGTTGCGGCTAGTGAGTACCGAATTTATGATGTGAGGTTGGGTAGGGCCGAGTGGTCGTATTGTCAAGAATGTTTGGCGCACTTGGGTGAACGGGTACAAAACCAAAAGTCATTATGAAGCTTTATGTCTTTTTGTATTATGATAACCAAAAATAGTAACTAGATGTTTCTTTTTTCTTTTGGATTTTATATGAAGCATTCAAGTTAGGGGTTATGTGTACACCACACCCATTGCTAATGATATCTTATTTTGGATGTAAACAACTATTTACTTTGAGAATGAAGCAACTAAATTCTGTTGGATGGTGTTAATTGAGATGCTAGCTCTAAATTTCACAATCACATTGAATTTTTAAGTTATTAATTTCTTATTCTTACTTGTTTTTCTAGACAAGAAACAATTTAAAGAAGTGTATTCTGAATGTTTGTTGAAACTCTATAAACTTCTAATAAAATAAACTATAGCATATAGAACTAAAATGGAACCGAGAGTATATATTATGCTGGTAATATATGTGCTGTAGCATGTAGGCTCTATCACATGGGTGATTTGAATGGGGGTTCGAGCAATTGAGTCCTCAAGGGTGGGTGAAGGAATTTGATTGTATTTTTTTTAACTACAGTACCCCTCCCCCCATGCAAACAGAAAGAAAATGAAACAATAACTACACCTTTTTGTCTTCTCTCTAATTGACCCATGAATGCAATTTTGTATCCAGCCAAAAACTTAAACGTCTTCACGTGGCTGAATTATTTTGCCTTAATTCCATCCTCTGCCAAGTAGAGGGGTAATTAATTTGTGAGGTTGTAGTGACGCAGAAAATTCATCGGAAAATTCAATCACATTCCTTCCATCGGTTGAGGTCATGGTGAAGGCTTTGCTGGTGATATCATCTGCAGCAGTTGCTGTGTCTCCAAGGACATGTGGCCGGATTTTATTCTGCTCACACCATCCATCTGTTATTGGGGCTGGGAAAAGAGATTCTGCATGGAGAGTAAGTTCTACAAAGTAACTTGTACTTTCTATAATGTGGCTAGAATGCATATGCAGCTGTATAAGGTGAAGAATCTGGGCTTATGGCCAGATGGTTTTTTCTTTTGTTCTTGTATTATTCTGCCTATAATTTTTTTTATTGGTAGATGGACATGTGTTTGGAAATATAAAATGCATGGTTTTTAGCAGATGACACAAGTTTTAATACTTCACTTTTCTTAAAACATCATTATACTAATTTTTTCATAAATTTTACTATTATTTTTTTAACACCCACTACACATTTTAACCAATCCAAAGATTTTAAAAAGTCAACAACACACAAATCAACACAACTTATCACTACACTGCAATACATAGAATTCTAAAAGATCATTTATTACAACCACCACTCTGTGTGTCCCACGCTGAAGCGGGGTATGGGGAGTCGAGGTGTACGAACCCTTACCCCGAATAATAGGGAGGGTATTTTCGTAAGACCCAATGTCAGTGCAGGCGGCAAGAAACTCTTGCGGAAAACAAGGCAGTAACAACACAAAAAAACCCAAAGAGAAAGGCAGAACTAAGGACCCTAAACAAACATAAACAGAGGCTCACGTTATAGATAAACAAAACTAAAAGAGCATCTATTGTTGATAAAAAAGCTACACCTAAAAGATCAAGGAAACTGAGTTTCCATGGTAGTCTTTTATCAATAATCCATCTTCTTTCCTTAATTTTTTTTTTGTGCTTCGAAATTTATATATTTTTATCTCCCTTTTGCAGAGGATTTCAAAATGTTTACAAAACTGCGGTTCTGATGTTGCGGGAATATTTGCTCGTGAGATTAATCGAATATGCGAGGTAACATTATCAGTGTTGTACTTCCTCTCTTTCATTTACTGTTCATTGAATGCTTACTCTGATTTTTGGGCAGCATACCAAGCTGCTTATGTTTCACATTCTCGAGTTGAGACATTCTTAAAACTGCATAATATGCTTTGTTTGGATTGCAGGATCTAGTGGGGACTATAGGATTGATGAGTCCTAATTCTTTGGAACAACAAGCAGCTGTATATTCTTTATGTACCTTGATGTCTATGGCTCCAACATATACTTATGTCCAGTTTGAAAAGGTTGTTTAAGACAAGTACTAATCAGCATACATGCTTGTGAATGATGAAAGTAGGTAATTTATGAATATGCCTAATCATGTGAAGCTTTTCTATTGCAGTACTTGACCAATTTTCCTGATCGCCAAGCACATGACCTTCTTTCACCAAATGATATTCAGGTATGATATTATGTAGTTCTTCCTTCCCACTGTTTGATTTGTTCCAAATGTTATCTTATGTTATTTAATGTGAACTTACCAAGCATTTGGTTTATTACAATCTTGTTGGTATGTGGTTGAACCTTTTGTCAATTATTATTATTTCCTTGTTAACATCAGTTTTGGATGGTGTGACTCTGTGAATGGATCCTTTATAGTCGCAGTCAGTTTCAATATATATTTCATGACCCGTGGAACATCTGTTTTGTGATTTAGGTTTTCAATACTCCTGAAGGCACTCTGTCAAGTGAGGTTGGTGTATATATTGCTTCAAGGAACTTTGAGAATGATAAAGGCAGTATTGAAGAAAACGGCACCAGGGTGATTACTGATATTTCTCTTTGAATTGATACATGGTGTTTTTTTTTCTCTAGATCGTATGCTCATGGTTTTTGATTTACTCTCAGGGGCATGTGAATTCCACCCATTCTCTAAAGAAAGATGCAGACCGTAGAGAAGGTGGTGTTGGGAAAAGGGAAATCAACAAAACTTCCAAAAAACCTGGTATGACCTCTTCAAGTCTCTTTTGATTTTTAACGTGAATGCCTGATCTATGCAATTATCTGATTAATTTTTGTGCTTTAAAAATTATTTTAGAGAAAGGGAAAACAGCTAAAGAAGAGGCGCGCGAACAGTTGCTTAAAGAAGAAGCTGCCATAAGGGAGAAGGTCAAGGCTATTAAGAAGAATGTTTCTTTGGTGCTTAGGGCTCTTGGGGAGATGGCAATTGCCAATCCTGTTTTTGCACACAGTCAACTTTCTTCCATGGTTTGTATTCCTACTTTCTTTTAAGATTTAAAGATTTTTTAAATGCTTGAAAAGCAAAGTGGTTACTGCTTTCTCTCCATGAATTTGTTAGCATTCCCTACCAAAACAGTTGTGGATTTATTACATGGTTTTGAAATAATTAAGTATGTCTGTTGTATAGAATATAGTTTTCTTCAGTATTTTAGGAATAGTTGTAGGGTGACTGACACCTTGTGAGGATTCCTTAATTATGTTATTTGACAGTGTACCTTTAGACAGCTGTTGCTTTTCTATCTGATATAGATGTTAAGCCGCTTCCATCTTTGTCCTCGTATATTTGAACATTCTGTTATTTTTATTCTTGTTGTTGTTATTATAATCATTGTTATTATGAAGCATGCTTATAACACTACATTTGAGTATTCTGGCATGCTTCTAAAATTATATATGATTTACAAATTACAATTATCATTGATATTATTAATGTCTCTGAAGAGTACCTTTTAAGAGTATTGATGTTTCCAGCTACTAGTCATTAACTGTAGTATTTTATCTTCATATTTCAGGTCCAGTTTGTTGATCCACTGCTACGATCACCAATCGCGGGTGATGCTGCATATGAAACCTTGGTGAAGCTTTCTAGGTGTATTGCTCCTCCTCTTTGCAATTGGGCACTTGATGTTGCAACAGCCCTACGTTTAATTGCATTAGAGGATGGTCATGTGGTTGATCTTGTTTCATTAATTTGTGTGGAGGTTGTGTCTGCAACACCATCTGGTCTTTTTGAACAGATAGTAAATGGACTATCTATGTCATGCAAATATGGACCTCTTCCAGTAGACACTTTCAAATTTATCTTCCCAGTGAGTTTCGAGATCTACTGTCTTTTGGTTTTTACAAGTCAAGATTCTATTCCTTGGACTTCTCAAATAATTAAACCTTATTGGCAGATTATGGAACGGATTCTGCTGTCATCAAAGAAAACTGGACTTCATGATGATATACTAAGAGTCCTTTATCTACATATGGATCCTATACTGCCTCTTCCACGACTGCGGATGCTTTCGGTATATTTGAAACCCTTGGACTATGGTTGTATTTTGCTGCTAAAAATATCCTTTTCTCATATAGAAAATATACTTTTTTCAGGTTCTATACCATGTTCTTGGTGTTGTTCCTGCTTATCAAGCACCTGTTGGTGCTGCTCTAAATGAGTTGTGTTTGGGTCTTCAACCAGATGAAACTGCATCTGTAAGTGAAATGCTTTTAGAGTTGTTTTGGTAAAATATGTAGCACATTACAAATTCTCTTTAAATTCTTCTGATGCACGTTCTCCTGCATCATAGGCCCTCTATGGGATGTATGCAAAAGATCTTCATGTAAGAATGGCGTGCTTAAATGCTGTGAAGTGCATTCCTGCTTTTGCCAGCCGCTCCATGCCTCAGAATGTGGAGGTTGCGACTAGTATTTGGATTGCTTTGCATGATCCGGAAAAGGTTATTTTCTTACCTTTGTTGTGATTCCCAAAATACAGTTTCATGCCAGCACTCTGCTAGGGTTCATATTTTGTTTCAACATGATGTGCTGTTGATTTTCTTGTTAATGTGCAACAGTTGGTTGCTGAAGCTGCTGAAGATTTGTGGGATCGTTATGGATGCGATTTTGGGACTGACTATTCAGGTCTTTACAAAGCTCTTGCTCATGTTAATTACAATGTTCGCTTGGCTGCTGCGGAGGCAATTGCTGCTGCTTTAGATGAATATCCTGATACCATACAGGTTAGTGTAAAATTGTTTGATTGAATGTCCACGTGTTTTTCTTTCTTCGAAGAAAGTGTGATTCTTGTTTATTTTTTTAATCCACATCCATTATTCAAGGACTTAAGCTCTTAGTTGTGTTTCATGTGCCAGGAATCACTGTCAACTCTCTTTTCTTTGTATATACGGGATGCTGGTTATGGAGATGAAGGCTTTGATGCTGAGTGGTTGGGCAGACAAGGGGTGGCTCTGGCTTTGCACTCTGCGGCTGATGTACTTAGGACCAAAGACCTTCCTGTTGTGATGACATTCTTGATATCACGAGCACTTGTATGTTCCATAACAACTCTTTCTTTTCTTTCTTGCCTGTATAAGGCCCACTTGCCAAAAGCATCAATTTATGAAGAAAAAATGGGGGGCTTTAAGAAGATTTTGTGTAATGTTATATTATTTCTTGATGTTAGTAGCCAAGGCAGGAAAATCTATGTTTGTTTTAATTACTTATACTTGCATATTTTCACTTCATTAGCTATTCTTTTTCTGAGGCATTATTAGAATCTACAAAAAGTATTGTGTTGAACTCACCTCAAAACATTTAGGGCTCGTTTGGTATAAGCATGCAAGGTACACGGAATGGAAACATATTTTTGTATAGGAAAATATATCTAGATAAGAGAAGAATGCTAGTTTTGGTCTGAAAAATAAAATAGGTGGGGTAATGATTAGAGGAGTATAGGGGATATGGTTACCCCTTGTTCAAATGAGTGATTGAAATAAGGAGGAACATAACCAATTTGGTATGAAAAATTAGAAGAAGAGGGTAATGATTAAAATTTTTAACAATGTATTTTGAACTATAAATGGACTACATTCATTTCCATTCCCTTTACCTTTCCAAAATTTAAACCAAATGAGCCCTTAATTGAATTACTATGGAAAACCTTTCTTCTTACTATACAAGCATTGTTATGCTGCTCCATATTTTTGTTCATATCTGGTCATCATGGCATTTTCTAACAGTTTAAGTATGCTTTTGGTTTCTGTGGACCCTAATTTAACATGTTATTATTAAGGTCTAGGGTGTATAGACATTTTAACTCTCAAGTATGTTCGTACAGACTGTTAAACTTATGTGCACTTTTCTCATGATTTACCACATTTTGCGTTTTGGATGTTCTAGGCTGATCCTAATGCAGATGTTCGCGGCCGAATGATCAATGCGGGCATTTTGATTATAGATAAACACGGGAGAGAAAATGTCTCCTTGCTTTTTCCTATTTTTGATAACTATTTGAATAAAAAGGTCAGTCAATTGAGACGGGCTGTTTCAACTTTAATAAAAAGACGTTTTTATCTTGGACGATACATAACATATATTTTCCTTTTATTTAAATATATATTTAGGCATCCGATGAAGAAAGATACGATTTAGTTCGTGAGGGTGTTGTTATCTTCACTGGTGCATTGGCAAAGCATTTGTCTAAGGTACAAGTCAGTTTTTGTTTGTTTATATCCTTTTCCATACAACTGGAAATAAAATTGAACCTTTACACAAGGTTGTAAAAGATTTCTCTTTCCATAGGATGATCCTAAAGTTCAGGCTGTTGTTGAGAAGTTGTTTGTGGTCTTGAACACTCCGTCAGAAGCAGTACAGAGGGCAGTATCATCGTGTTTGTCTCCTTTAGTGCCTTCAAAGCAGGTATATGATAGTGAGATGAGTGTTTGAATTGTCATTTTCAATCCCCTTTTCTGTTGTGAAACATGAAACTTCACCGCTATGTTATGTTGGTTCAGTGAAACATTATCTTGGATTATATCCTATATCCCATTTTCCTAAACTGAAAAATGGTTGAGAAACAAAAACTTTATTTTTCTTCTTACTTTTTTCTTGGTTATATGGAGATTCTGTACAAGTCGCAAATACTACTATTGACTTCTTTCATGTAATTGTTTCATTCTTGTTTTCTTCCTTTGTATAGGAAGATGCAGCTGCTCTTGTTTCAAGGCTTTTGGATCAGTTGATGAAAAGTGAGAAGTATGGGGAACGCCGTGGAGCAGCATTTGGAATTGCTGGGGTTGCTAAGGGACTGGGAATATCCTGCTTGAAGAAGTATGAGATTGTTTCAGTACTGCAGGAAGCTCTCATGGACAGGTATGTTCACTGTTACTGATTTTGGTGATGCAGTTGAACACTCTACTCATTCTCCCTGATCTTGGCCCTGGTACAGAACCCTTGAGCCCTGACTTGGTGAATTTTGGTTTGTGCTGGCTATTTTCTCACAATAGTAACTGCATGGTGAATCTCTGTGGATAGAGAATATATTTGCATACACAAATTCTTGCATATTTTTATATTGGGTAAATTACAGAAAACCACCCTTAAAATAAGTGAATTTTCACAAAACCACCCTTGAAATAAAAGTTTACAGAAAACCACCCATAAATCTATTTTTCTTTCAAAGAACCACCCATGACCATTTAAATATGTAAAAAGTGTTTGAAAAATATTAAATTCTCATCTTTTGAATTCAATATAACCTTACTATTGAATAAATTTACAAAAACATTTAAGAAAATATGAATACTTTTCATTTTGTTATAACTTTTACACATAAAAATGGCAGTGGGTGGTCTCTTGAAAAAAAACTAAATTTATGGGTGGCTTTCTGCATTTTTTTATTATGAGGATGGTTTTGGGAAAACTCATCTATTTTAAGGGGGTTTTCTGTAATTTACCCTTTTATATTTGAAAGATTATGCTCTGTATTTTTAGGTGACTGTGGATCAGCATAGAAATTCTGTTGATGATCCAACACTTCATACATTATGCAGTTGTAACATCAACAGTTAATTTCTTAGGTCTATTCATCTACTCAGCTCTTCTTCAGAATTGCTTGTTGAATATGTACAAGATATTCTTCAAGTCTTTGTTTGAATTAATGGATGAAGTACGTTTTAATTAGGAGATACTCATTTCATCTTCAATAAACAACCACACCATGCATACAATTGGGTTTCTTTTGAAGGGTCCCATGAGTTTTATTTCTTATTGCTTGACACTTGTTTGGACTATGTTCTGGGTTAGATGCATATTGGTACTTAAGCATTATCTTATTAGTATGATAGTATGTCCTCTGAGTTTTATTGTCCATTACAGTTTTGTATAATTCAGCCTGTGAAAACTTTTGATTTTTTTAGGAATTCTGCTAAACGTCGCGAAGGAGCTTTGCTGGCATTTGAGTGCTTGTGTGAAAAGCTTGGCAAATTGTTTGAACCGTATGTGTTATTCTTGCCTAAAAAACTCAATTCTTTCCTTGAAGAATATGACCATATTATAAGCAGCTTTCTGATTTACATCTTCCTTGTTCTCACAGGTATGTTATTGTAATGTTACCTTTACTTTTGGTTTCATTCTCTGATCAAGTTGTTGCAGTCCGTGAAGCTGCTGAATGTGCTGCGCGCTCGATGATGTCACAGCTTACGGTTTATGGAGTGAAACTTGTCCTTCCCTCGCTCCTAAAGGTGTTTGCTGTGGACCTGTATAGTGAATATATGTTTAACTGTTTCTTTATTCAAACTGTGTTCTCCTTGTGTTTTTAGATTAGTTTATTATGCTTAAATATTCTATCTTTTGAGGAAGGAGTGAAGGGGGTTGTGAGAGGGATTGCTGCGGACCTGTATAGTGAATATAAGTTTGACAGTTGGGTTAGCTTTGAGGTGCATTCTTGATTAGTGTCTTGACATTAAGATAGGACCAATTTTACGGCTCTTCGTACTTGTAATGCCAAATGCTGAAGTATAGGTATAAAATCTGCAGTAACTCAATTGAACAATTTTGCTCATTCTTGATACTTTTAGGGTCTTGAAGATAAAGCTTGGCGGACTAAACAAAGTAGTGTTCAACTACTTGGTGCAATGGCTTACTGTGCTCCTCAACAGCTTTCGCAATGTCTGCCGAAAATTGTTCCTAAACTGACAGAGGTATCCTTTTTGAAGTTAGAAGGATCATATATATAATTTTCGTCAGCTGTTGTCTTTGTCTTAGCTTGCGAGTTGAGGAACGTGCATCCATAAATGTTGTATTTGTCTTCATTATAGGTGTTAACAGATACCCATCCAAAGGTCCAGTCAGCTGGGCAGATGGCTCTTCAACAGGTTAACCTCTTCAGAAAGAAGCATTGTTATTTTTAGGTAGGAGTGTTATACAATAGTCTAATTGTTATATTCTCGCAGGTTGGAAGTGTAATAAAGAATCCAGAAATATCGTCGCTCGTTCCTACTCTTTTAAAGGCACTTTCAGATCCAAATGAGCACACGAGATATTCACTTGATATACTACTTCAAGTACGGTTCTTGAAATCCGTTAATTCCCTTGATTATTCTATCATTTCCTTCACACCCTGTTAACTCTTATTCTTTTGTCGCAGACAACTTTTGTCAACTCAATTGATTCCCCTTCACTTGCACTTCTGGTCCCAATTATCCATAGAGGATTACGTGAAAGAAGTGCTGAAACTAAAAAGAAAGCTGCCCAAATAGCTGGAAATATGTGCTCTTTAGTTACAGAGCCTAGAGACATGATTCCTTATATAGGATTAATGCTTCCTGAAGTTAAAAAGGTAATCTTTTCCTTTGGATAATATATCCTATGCTCTTTTTTTGAATATTAATGTATTTCTCTGTTCGTTTGTATTTATCACTGATCATTAAACCACTGTTATATCTTGCAGGTGCTTGTGGATCCTATCCCAGAAGTACGATCTGTTGCTGCGAGGGCAATTGGGTCTCTTATAAGAGGGATGGGTGAGGAGAACTTCACAGATCTTGTTCCTTGGTTACTCGACATGCTCAAATCTGATAGCAGCAATGTTGAACGTTCTGGCGCTGCACAAGGGCTAAGTGAGGTGTGCAAATAAGATATAATTGTGCTTTCAATAAACTTTTTTACCATTAGTTTTAGATCAATATATTTACGTTGTTATGATGTGATTGACATTGTTTCCAAAATGACAGATCCTGCATTTGATCTACTATTATTACTCCCTCTGTCTCAAAAACTGATATTTAAGCACAAAAATTGTCGATTTTTTTTTTGATATTTTAATATGGTTTTTTAATTCATCGGCACTCTTACTCATTTATTCCCCAACCTTTTCAATTTCCAATGCAAAATCCAATTAAAATTAAAAATCATACATACTTTTGATAAAGGAAAAAACCTTTAATCTCTCTCATCTTATTCTAAATAAAGCTTTTCTTAATAAGTGACATTTTCCCAAGGGATCAATTTTTTTATACGGAGGGAGTACATCTTACTCTTCCTGCTGTTTTTATTTTATTCCCTTTCTTCTTTTTTCTTTTTCTTTGACATATTAAGAATTGGATTTTGAAATATTGATACATTTTCCTAAAGTGTTGAGCTTTTTTTGTCGCTGTTCAGTGCTTTTGTTCTTCTAATGTAAGCGGAATCGAATCAAAGAAGAAAGATTGTTGTTTTGTTCTTACTATTGCTAGATATAGATGGTATGCATATTAGAAAATCATTTTATAGAAATTACAAATGTTTAATGTTGGAAAAGTGTGCTCCTAGTATTCTCTCAAATCTGAGCTCTTTTGTTTTGAATGGGTTATTCATATATGCAACTGACAAATAGCAAAAGGATAATCCATACAAAGGGACTATCCTAAAATGCAAAAAGAAATCTCAGTTCTTATCTGTCAGGATTATAAAAAATATACTTAGAATTGTTTGAATTATCTGGGTTGCATGTTTTGGAGGCATGGAATAGTTCTTGAGTGGTGATAATGTTGGCCAAACTGTATCCTGGGTGTATCTACTTTTTTATCTTTCTGCCTTCTTGACAACCGTGTTCCACGTATTTTTCTTTTTTCATTCCTTGTTATTGCTTTGATTGATGAACAATTTTTTATAGTTTCATGGGGCCTCATCTCTATTTAAAGTTGTGTTTCCATTGAGTACAGTTAGTGAAAATCCTGGTGTATTGTTTCAGGTTCTAGCTGCTCTTGGAACTGAGTATTTCGAGCATATTCTTCCCGATCTTATCCGTAATTGTTCTCATCCGAAGGCTTATGTCCGTGATGGATATTTGACCATCTTTAGAGTAAGCTCATAAACCTTATACTTGGATAATTTGCTGAAATAATTGGAAATTGTACTAGTTTATACTTGAAATCTTTTTATTTATTTATTTATAAAATTCTGTTTTGTAGTATTTGCCAAGATCATTGGGAATTCAATTCCAGAATTACCTGCAGCAGGTCTTGCCTGCCATTCTTGATGGTAAATACTTCTAAGCCTTTAATTCCCATGTATAACGTTTCCTTCATCCTGACATCCTGCTAAGACACTGTAAGTCATTATCTTACATCCTGACATCCTGCTAAGACACTGTAAGGCATTATCTTACATCCTGACATTTTGCTAAGATAATGTAGTACTGGCTTTATTGGAGGATGATACAATAATTGTTTTTCCATCTACCGGCTACCACCTTAAGCTTTTGTAGGAACTTGGTTATCAAAATTTGACTAAGAATTATTAACCCTTGACCCCTTGTGTCCAAATTTGTAAAAGCATAGAATAATGGGGAACTGATTCATATGATCCACTCTTTAATCACTATACGGCATTTTGTGAGGTAGCATATCAGAAAACAATACAATAGACAAAACTTCGCCTGCTATCAAAATAAGGTTTTGAGAGAGTTTGGTTTATAATAACATACACCGACTTTTTTTGCTTGTTAATATGTGTGAGGGTTACTTTAAATGTGTCATTAGCTTTATCTAGTTATAGAGCCCTTCCCCTTCTTTATCTCAACCCCTTGCATTTATCCTAGATTCGTAAGATTTGGAATTTGTAGGTTGCAACATATAATATACTGCATCTTAGGGGTTGGGATTTGGGGTTAGTTACGTATCCATCTGGCCGTTAATGATAAGTCCTCGTTGTTTTTCTTAACATCATCTGCTATATCTTTGTTTTGGTACCTGAAATACTTTCTATGCGTTGTTCCAGGCCTTGCTGATGAAAATGAATCTGTACGAGATGCTGCTCTTAGTGCTGGACATGTTCTTGTTGAGCATTATGCAACCACGTAAGTCTGCAGAACATGTACATTTTGTCATTGCTCAATTTACCTGCATGTTCGTCAGGATAAGAAATATATGTAAATTGTAATGTACAGTCAGGACTACTTGTGTTCTTGTGAATTTGATTGATGGAAAATATGTGATGCATTGTTTGTTGCCTCATTGCCTGAAGAATCATGCACAACTTGTAAAGTTTATTGTGTAAAGCATTTTCTGTTGTAATCACTTTAACATGAAATTCATGTCCATGGTTCACTGTGAAAAGCTTTTTCTGGTTTACTCTTTATGTATTGATATCATATTTCTGTCAGGTCTTTGCCTTTACTCCTTCCGGCTGTTGAGGATGGTATTTTCAATGATAGTTGGCGAATTCGACAAAGTTCTGTTGAATTATTGGGAGATCTCTTGTTCAAGGTGTCCTTCGAAACTCTCTTAAACGCATTGTCTATGCTTTTGGAAATATCAATGATGTTATTTATTCTGTATGTATAGGTTGCTGGAACATCTGGAAAAGCATTACTTGAGGGTGGCAGTGATGATGAAGGTGCTAGTACTGAAGCACAAGGACGGGCTATCATTGAGATACTTGGCAGAGAGAAACGCAATGAAGTTCTTGCAGCACTGTATATGGTCCGGACTGACATTAGTTTGACCGTTCGTCAGGTAATAGATAGAGGGGTTTTGTTAGTACTATTTGAATTCAAAAATTAATGTAAATCCTCTCTTTCTTTTCTTTTGTTAATTTTTTTTTGGTCACTAAACTGACAACCCATGTTTTTTTTTTTTAAATATGCCAGACTGCATTGCATGTATGGAAAACAATTGTGGCAAATACCCCCAAAACTCTCAAGGAAATCTTGCCAGTTCTAATGAATACATTAATATCATCACTTGCATCACCATCCAATGAAAGGCGGCAGGTATGCTTTTATTTCTTTCTCTGAGTTCTGTTGTCTGGCTTCTCAGAATCTTATATACAAATGACATGCATAACTGTATCATTGCTGATTCTCAAGGTTGCTGGGCGTTCTTTGGGAGAGCTTGTCAGGAAGCTTGGTGAGAGGGTACTTCCTCTGATCATTCCGATATTGTCAAAAGGGCTCAAGGATCCGGATTGCAGCAGAAGACAAGTATGAAACACTGACATCCTCTGCCACTTTTTCCGGGTTCAAACTACAAACTTAATGAAGTTTGAATATATTATCCTCTTTTTTTCGTTGCTTATCTTTTATAAAGACAAGATATCTTGAGTAATGAAGGTGGTTGTTTTACTAGCTAACTATCATTTATTTAACTCTATAGTTGATGGTATTTTAGTGTTTTTGGCATGATTGCTTGTGTTTAAAATGATCCTTCAATGTGTTCATGAGGGTTAATTGACAAATAACTCAAGACAAAACCATGGCGGATATTTTTTTTTTCTACTTTTAGTCCTTTAGTTCTCATAATAAAAATGTTACAGGGTGTTTGCATTGGTTTAAGTGAGGTTATGGCAAGTGCTGGAAAGAGTCAACTGTTGAGCTTCATGGATGAGCTTATCCCTACTATTCGTGTTGCTCTCTGTGATAGGTTTGTCAATGGCTTTGTGCTGATGTGTCTGCAATTTTCTTATTGTTTAGTTTGTGTTGGGTAGCAAGTAATGACATTGTCTTCGTAATTAACAGTATGGCGGAGGTACGAGAGTCTGCTGGAATGGCATTTAGCACTTTGTACAAGGTGGGCTGTTTTATAGTTTATTTCTATATGCAAGCTTTCTTGAAGTTCCTGTATGAAATTTAATATTTTTCATCTTGTAGAGTGCTGGGCTGCAAGCTATTGATGAAATTGTTCCAACACTGCTACATGCTTTGGAGGATGATGAAACTTCTGACACAGCACTTGATGGTCTTAAACAAATCCTAAGGTAGGCACCTTTTATTTATCTGAAAGTTGGTTAATGCAGCTGTGTTTGATTATTGTTCTGATATTTGTGTCTGTTCGTGAAATTATAGTGTCAGGACAGCTGCTGTCTTGCCTCATATCTTGCCGAAACTGATCCAGCTTCCCCTTAGGTACATATTTGGTATATTTTGTGGTTGAGATTTTATCTGCTCTTGCTGAATACAATTGGTTTGCCTTTTTGTTCAGTGAATTTAATGCCCATGCTCTTGGAGCTTTGGCTGAGGTTGCTGGTCCGGGTCTCAACCCCCATCTTAGCAATGTTCTTCCTGCTTTACTTTCTGCAATGGGTGATGAAAATATGGTATGCTTCCTCCAGAGAATGCATTTTCTTTTAGTAAATCTATAATGAATTTGAGTCCAGAATGGTAAATGGCATTGCAAATCATGTAAAGTAATTTATATATATATTTTTGCTGATTTCTCCACTCTCCAGAATGTTCAAAATTTAGCAACAAAGGCAGCAGAAACTGTTGTGTCGGTAATTGATGAGGAAGGAATTGAACCATTGATATCAGAGTTTCTGAAGGGAGCTGGTGATAATAAGGTGTGCTCTCTGCCTTCACATTTGTAAATTCCTCATCAGCATGTCTTGTTGAACTGTTGACAACATTTTCTTGGCTTCTTTTGGAAGGGTGCATGTTCTCACAATGGTTTCTGTTTCTGACATTTCAGGCATCAATTAGGAGAAGTACTTCATACCTCATTGGGTACTTCTTCAAAAATAGCAAGCTATATTTGGTGGATGAGGCGCCTAATATGATATCTACATTGATTGTAATGCTCAGTGATGTGGATTCAGCCACTGTTCAGGTAGTATACTTGAAACTTTGGATACGCTTTAACATTTGTGTTTTTATGCAGTGTGTTAACAGTTTGCTTAATAGGTTGCATGGGAGGCATTGTTAAGAGTTATAGGTTCTGTTCCGAAGGAATTGCTTCCTAGTTACATAAAGTTGGTACGAGATGCTGTATCAACATCGAGAGACAAGGAACGAAGAAAGAAGAAGGTTGCTCCGGTAAGATATACTTAATGGACTTTTGTGTGCTGGAGTAAAAATTGTTGACTTTTGCCTTTACCCGATGACTTTGTTATTTTAGTAACTTGGTTGAGTTTTGGTTGCTTATATCCACATATTTGTTAATGATGCCAGGGAGGAGCAGTCTTGATTCCTGGTTTCTGTCTTCCTAAAGCTCTACAGCCTCTTCTTCCTATCTTTCTGCAAGTAATTTTCTAACCTTTGCATTCTACTTGTGTTTTTGCTGGTTATGCTATGCTATTTAATGTTTTGTCAACATACATTAAACTTGGTATGACCTTGTGAACATATATTAAACTCGGCATGTCCCTGCTTTATGTGGGATCACATTGGGCTGACAAGCAAGGATTAATTGGTGGTGTTTAGCTTCAATAGATGCTATCATTTTTATTTTGTGTTGTACTTAACGGATTGTTGTTTCTTACTTTTTTCTTTGTGCTAAAGGGCCTTATAAGTGGATCGGCAGAACTAAGAGAACAAGCAGCACTTGGCCTGGGGGAGTTGATTGAAGTAACCAGTGAGGAAACATTGAAGGGATTTGTGATACCAATAACTGGGTAAGTGAAAATTGGTGGTGTTATTTTGCTGTTCTAACTATTTTTTTAATGTTAACTTCTATTGCTGATATTGAATCTCACGCTGAGCTAGGAGTCTAATGTTCTGTAATGTGTCCTTCATTGTATCTAACATGCTTTGCTTTCTTCAGGCCTCTCATCCGAATTATAGGTGATCGGTTCCCATGGCAAGTGAAGAGTGCCATTTTGTCCACCTTAATCATAATAATTGGAAAGGGTGGTATGGCATTGAAACCGTTCTTACCTCAGCTGCAGACAACTTTCATCAAGTGTCTTCAGGACAACACCAGGTTACTTGATTATTTTGGACCATTGCCTATGTGTTATAAGATGTATTTGATGATTTTGTTATGATTTTTTGCATTGTTCAGCAGTGCATTTTGTCTCTTGGGGTTGGTTTCTAGAATTATTTACTTAATAGAGGAGTTTTTATTTCAGGACTGTTCGTTCGAGTGCTGCTTTGGCTCTTGGGAAGTTGAGTGCACTCAGCACTAGGGTTGATCCATTGGTTACTGATCTTCTTTCCACTTTTCAGGTTAATGTTCTCTTCAATCTTTTTTGTTATTATTTTATTATTATGGGATTTCTGTAAGCAGTTTTATTGATCCTGGGTAATGGTTGTTTAGACATCGGATGGGGGTGTCAGAGAAGCAATTCTAACTGCTCTTAGGGGAGTGGTAAAGCATGCTGGGAAGAGCATGAGTGCCCCAGTGAGGACACGCGTTTACGACCTGCTTAGGAGTTTACTTGACCAGGAAGATGACCAAATACGCAATTCCGCTGCTACCATACTCGGGGTCGTTTCCCAGGTATGATTTATACCTGTATTAAATGCCTTCCCTCGGGTTGTACCAGGGTGGTTTTTGTTATTTAACTGGCAGTTTTCTTCTGCAGTATGTTGATGATGGTCAGCTGCAAGACCTACTTCAGGAGCTTTCAAGCTTTTCCTCATCCTCCAACTGGTGTGCTAGACACGGTTCAGCTGTAACACTCTCATCCATGCTTAGACACAATGCTTCCGAAGTTTGTGCGTTGTCCGTCTTTTCTTCAGTCTTAGGGGCACTTAAAACCAACGTTAATGATGATAAGGTATTAGCCTTTTATCACTTATGTACTTAGATTTGGTAGCGACCTGCTTCCTCGAATATGATGGGGCGTATTTATTTTGCCTTTTTCTCCTTGCAGTTCCCTGTACGCGAAGGCTCAGTCAAAGCATTAGGAAGATACCTTCTTTATGAAGTCAAATATGATCAATCAAACACCACTGTGCATTCACAACTTCTTGTGTCCATAGTTTCAGCTTTCCAGGATGATTCTAGTGAAGTCCGAAGAAGGGCATTGTCCTCCCTGAAGGCTGCAGCAAAAGTAATAATTTCACTCCTCCCTGTCACTTCCACGCACTTTAAATCTTCTAAGATAACTTTGAGACGTGATGATTTTTTTTTTTTCAGGGAAATCCTTCAGCAATCATGGCACAAGCTTCCGTTTTCGGTCCAGCTCTAGCAGAGTGTTTGAAGGATGGAAACACTCCTGTGAGGTTGGCTTCTGAGCGGTGTGCTTTGCACGCATTCCAGTTGACCAAGGGTATTTATTCTCTGAAGTTCTATTTTGGTAGATACACTTGGTTCGGAAGTTGTTCTTTGTTCACTAATGTCTATCAAATATCTGTAGGTGCTGATAATGTGCAGATCTCCCAGAAATATATCACAGGATTGGATGCTAGGAGGCTCGCAAAGTATCCCGAAAATAGGTAAGAATAAGCAGAAAACAATTGAAATGTATTTTGAATTTTTATAGGGCCTTCATTCATATATACCCTTCTTAACTTGTCATGGTGATTTGCAGCGACGATGAAGATAGTGAAGATGAAACGGGAACTGCATGAAGAAAAGGCAAGCTGACTGCCAGTTGAGTGCTTCATTCATAGCTGAGCCGGTGGACGTGAAACCCTTTTGAGAGGTCCAGCGCTGTGTGACAGGTACACACCAATTATACCAAATACACAATACAAGTGAGTCCTTTGCACAAGTAGGGGGCGTCCTTTTGGCTATTTCGGTTTTTGACACAGTTGTAGATAAAGACACTACGAGAGAATTTTGCAGCTCTTTTTTCGGAACCCCCTTTGCACTTATGATTCTCCTACAATATAGCTCATCAAAAACAGCGAAATTCGATGCTAGAGTTTGTTATCCGAGTAAATACTGATTTTGTAGCCTTTCCTCGGTTATGTTATCTTGTGTATTCGGGACCATAGAAATATGGAATCAAAAGAAGAAACATGCTTTAAGCATATTTTTATCATGGTGTTGACTCGGTCTGACGGTGAATTTTTCATCAAGTAAATCAATCCACAATTGGCTTTAGTCAAGAATCTCTACCAACTTTGAAGTTGATGAAAAATTCATTGTATAATAGTAACTTGATTAATTTGAAACCGATCTCGAACTTTCGAATGACCTGATTGACAGGGTCATAAAAATTAAGATTATGTGTAAATTAGTTCTCTAATGATTTACCGAATTGTTAAAAAAGGCTCTTTTGGCTTTCCAAACACTTATTAGAGCAAACTTTTCATTTTGAGAATTTCGGTTGGGTATGCTTAAAACTTGGGTGTGCTTATTTTCAGCTTGTTTCTATTCAAATCAGATCGAATCGAGCACAATTTTTTTTTACCGAGTTTAGTTTCATACTCGACTTGCGAGCTTTAGGCCAAGCTCGAGCTCGTTTAAATTCGAGTCTAGCATTTTGCTTGTTTGTATTCAAGCTGAGCTCGAGCTTGGCTACAAGTCTTTGGTCTTCGTTGATCAACAACCTAAAATTGATAGTGGAATGGCCAAACCTAAATCAACCAACTTGCCCGCTTGCCAGAAATTTTGCCAATATAATGAATCAAATGGATTCTTATTAAAACCTTAATTAGTGTTTGTTTATTTCATTAACTACAATTGGGTACTGAATTGGTTATCCTTTTTATTGCCTGCTGATCTGGTAGGTATGGAAAAGGGGGTGAAATAAGAATTTCTAAGATGAGTTTATGTGATTACTTGAGCGGACAAAATCTGAAGCCCTAGCAGAAGAACATGGAGGAAAAATTAACTGCAACAACAATTGTGACCTACGAGTTGTTATCCACTGGTGAATAAGTTGACCTATCCTGAGCTAAAAACATATCATTTCATTTACATATATATGGTGCTCGATTGTCACTCCAGTAGTTATTTGGGTTTAGAAAATTAGATAACGAGCTCGAGCTAAGCTCGTTATGAGCCGAACTTTGTAAGAATCAAGGTCTTAAGAGGCGTCAGCCCATGCTACCTAGCCTTTTCAGGTTCGTTGTCCTCACTTGGAGCCTGAAAATGAAGAGCTCTTGTGACATGGGTAGGGCTTGAATCACTTATAAACCACTCCCAACATCCTTATGATATTCGATATGTGACGGGGTGTTACAATCTCCCCTACTTAAAGCACTAACGACCCCGTCAGGTCTAAGGGACTGTCCTCCGGGAGAAACGTACCCGAGCATACTGTCGGCGCACTTCTGAGCCCGGAGTCCGCTCTGACAGTGCTTTAAGTGGGGGAGATTGTAACATCTCCGTCCCAGATCGGATATCATAAGGATGTTGGAACTGGTTTATAAGTGATTCAAGCTCTACCTATATCACAAGAGCTCTTTCTTTTCAGGATCCAAGTGAGGACAACGGACCTGAGAGGGCTAAGTGGCATGGGCTAGCGCCTCTTAAGACCCCGGGTCTTACAAACTTGACTCGTTTTCACGTACGAATGATCTTTAGCTGAACCCGAGCTACTAAGTTCACATATCATTCCTAATCGTTATCAAATGCCTAAACTAAAAGTCAAACAATATCAACCGGCAAATCAGATTTTCCAGCATCACTTCGTAGGTTCACCCATGAGAATTTTTAATAATTAACTACTTTAATAACAACCATAATACAAACTTATTTTATTGATCAGAACAACAAACATTAAATAAGTTGTTTTGGCGTAAGAATCTAGAAATCACACAGATAAATTTCAAGCAAGTTATATCAATGTAAGGGTATAATAAATAATTTCATAACATTAATAACTTCATTAATTAGAATTTTGGATAAGTCTTATCGGTCTTTTTTTTCATGGTTAAGGAAATAAACCATTGTAATATCATGCCTACAAATGAAGCCGAGAATTAGGGTCGGTCAATAGCAAAGAATTAAACATTTTTAGAAGCAAAGTATGACACGATTTATTTCAAATAAGCATGATTACCGTATCGAAGTAGAGTACTAGAATCATATACATGAGCATATCAACTTAAAACCCTCAAGTTCCAATCACATGGAAGCCTTCTATGCTTTTTCAAAGAACATGATTATTGCTCTCTCTAGATAGGTCAGAAAAGATGAGAAGTACGGGAACAAACTATAGCTCCATAAACTGAACCAAGCAGAGAAAATCTTGATGGATATTCACCACAGTACCATCTTGCCTTCCCTTTTTGGAATAAATGACAAGATCTTGGATGATGTAACACCTCATCCCACATTTGATATAATAAAGTTAATTAAGCATATCCATGTCACACGAGCTCTACCTAATAAAGTTATTTAAGGCATATCCATGTCACACGAGCTCTACCTTTTCAGGCTTTAAGTGAAGATAACAGGATCATAGACGTTGTAAAACTCCGTCTCACATAGAATATAACAAGGAGGTTCGGAGTGATTTATAAATAATTAAAGTTATACTTTGTAACCTGTTTCATAGCAACTTCAGCATTGATAATCAAGCTATATATCATCTTATCGGCCGGAAATCCAATATCCGTAGCGAAGTCTTTTAAGAATTTGATTCCGGCGAAGTTCGATTCCCCTTACTTGGAGCTCAGCTCACAATCGACTACAAGTTGTCTGTTGAAATCCCTTTAGCTGCATCGAGTTTGACAATGGGATTTCGAAATTCGTCATGACTGCATTGAAGTATCCTGCAACGGAATCATTATCTCATTATTTTTAAGGGTGCATGAAGCTCTTGGGCTTCATCTCCATAGGGGAGGAAGAATGCTATGCCATCTCCGGTGAGCATTTCATATCTTTCTAAGATTGGTTGGATGGGTGCAGTAAGTTTCTTTTTGATGATGATTCCGATGAATTGAAATCCAATATGCTATCCGTATTCCGGGAAATTGCTGAAGACCTCAGACTCCGATTCTAAGAGAACACATGTTATACACATCTGCTCGATTCATTTGGAATTCTTCGCGACCGCACCAAAAAAGTCGTTTTTGTGTGTTCGCACACCCCTCAAAACATCGAGCATAACATTATTGACTTATTTGATGTTGCTAAGCCGGTGATTTTGACGTCTGAATAGGCCACCCAAGAAGGAGGAGGAATTGCATTCTCGAAATTGTCCGGAGGAGGAGAAATTGTAGTCTCAAAATTGTTGTATTAACCAAAAAGCGCGATTATAATAGGCCACTTAATGAACAAAAAGGTTTGGGAGCACTCAACAATCAAAGCAAATTGAGAACAAGGACGTTCGGAGTGATTTATAAGTGTATGCTCTAAACCCTTGTTAATGAACAAAAAGGTTTGGGGGCCCAAGACTCGCCCGGATTGGGGCTCACGAATGTGTATGCTCTAAACCCTTGTTTTTCTTCAGGCCGACCCGACTATCCCCATGCGCCTCTCTCATTGCCTCCCCGACTGCGAACAGCAAACGACCACCACCGACGCGTGAGCTCCGCCGCCGGCGCTTGTCACTCTTGCCTTGTCAACACGCCGCAGCTCGCCTCTCCGACCTCGCGCTTCGCTCCAGTCATCACAGCTCGCGATTTATCTCTCCCTCTCCCTCCTCTACCCGCCATTACTGCTCGGGGGAAGCATCGCCCGAACCCGACGCCTCCACTTTCGCCATCCTCTAGCATCGCTGCTTCTCAGGTGAGACACTCACCGTCTTCTCCTTTCGATTTGAGCTCTGATTTCAGTTTCAGCTGTCCATTTTTTGGTTTTCCTTTAAGCTTCTTTTATGAGAGATTTGTGTTTCGAATGCCGTTTTCCTTTGCTAACGGCCTTCTAATTTGTGCTCAAAACCTTTAAAATTCAACATAAGTTATTCTATCGACTAGAGTTTGTTGTATAATTTCCACCCCTCTTAATTTTGTTAAATAGAGAGCGGCTATCCCCTCTCCGGCTCGACCACCCCGACATGGTTATCATTTCCACCCCGTGTCAATTGAGTTGTAGTGTCCACAGCGAAGTTGAAGCATTAGGTAATGCTTTTCTCTATTGAAGGATCTCTAAGTCATCAAAAAGTCCAAGCGGAAGTTGAACTTTTTTGCCTAATGTGGTCCTTGTTAGATGTTTCACTGTTAGTTGGAATGTTGATTAAGAACATATAAAATGGCTATTACGTCCGAAAAATCAAATAATATTTCAAGTGATTGATACAGGTCATTCTATGCAGATTCAAATTAAGGCATTTTATTTGCTGCTGTTATTGCTCCTGCTAGAAGCTACTGACATATTGTATAATTTGTCAGCTATGCTGATTTTGCTTTGACATTATGCATCATGTTCATACAGTAAACGTTAACGCTTAGAAAGTACAGATGTAGAGTGCTCACAATAATTCTTAACTGATCGTGTTATGGAATACTTGTAAAGTTCTTCTATAATTTGTTTTAGATTGATATGATTACAACAATCCATTCCTTTTCTCACCTTTTCTTAGCATGTTTGTCTTAACCCTCAAGTGATTTTGCATTCAGCTGTTCTCTGGCAAAATATTTATTCTCTTTGTATCTTAAATGTAAAATTTTGCAATAGGAGGGTCTATTTTTGACATTCTAATTTGCTCTTTCTTATAATATGGGCAATTTGTATTATAAGCTAGAGCGTTTTTTTTTGGGAGCAAATATGGAGCCGTTGACTTTATGCGGGAATTTATATTAGAAAGATAGAAATAGCAGGATCTATATGATTGAGTAGGCTTACTGCTTTTTGTGTGTGTATGTGCGCGTGTGTGTTTACAGGATTCTTGCAATCTTATGATATGTGTTTGTGATCCCTCAATAATCTACTGTTTATATTCTTGGTCTTGCCTTTTATTTTGTTTCTTGGTTTACTGAAGCGTTCTTTCCAACACCTTACGGTAGTGCAGTGTTATCTTTTAGAGCAAGAGACCAAGTGAGATTGATCACCTACCATTCTGAGCCAAATTGGAGCAGAGTATTGTCCGTGGCAAACAAACCAGAGAATACCAGCGAACTGAGAAAATGCTTGCTCGGAGGCAGCGTCCCTACAATCTCAAACGCTTACTTTATCTTTCTCTTTCCACATATCAATCCCATTCTCCATCTTTTTCATCCCTTGTCATGCCAGTAAAACCATGTCCCTTAAATCCTACTTTCAACTCCCCACCATTTTCTCCCCTTAACCAAATGGTCAAACATTTCTCTTCAGCGTCTCACAAAATTTCATCAATTGAATTCACGAGAGATGGCAATTTTGATGAATTCCAATCCCAAACGAGGCAAGTGTGCCCTGGCTGTGGCGTTCATATGCAAGATGCTGACTCCAAAAAACCTGGCTTCTTCGTCGAACCGGCATCTAAACCCCAGGGTTACAAATTAACCGTTTCTGGGATACCAGTTGCTGAAGAACCTCAAATCTCAGATTCTCTGAAGAAAGCACTACAAAAAAAAATTAAATTGGCCACGCAAGGTAGCTTCGGCTAGTGTTTTCCGTGGCAATTGATAGTCTTTTGCCACGGAAATAGCCACGGCTTCCGTTAAATCCGGAAAAATCCAACACATTGGGAGTTGATGGTAGCTTCGGCCATGGTTGTCGTGGCAAAAGATACAAATTTACCCCCAAAAAAAAAATGAAAACAGGAAATGTAAATAGCAAAATAAATTTACCAGCGCCTTAATGAAATTTCAGATCTCCCTCGCTCGTCTCCCTCGCTGTTCTCCCTCCCTCTTCTTTATTCATCTCCCGCAGTCCTCCCTCACTCTTCTCCATTCATCTCCCTCAATCCTCATTCCTCTCTTCGATTCTTCATTCCTCTCTTCGAATTCGTCTCCCCTTAGTGGTGGCGGTCATGTCGGCGAGGTTAGGGTTTTAGTGTTTCCGATTAGGGTTTCAATGTGAAGGTTTTGCAAAACTTATTTTGATTTTTTTTTTATACAGGACCCTTTGAAGCTCAATAGGCAAGAGTCGAAGTTCAGAGCTGCATACAGAAGGTAACCTCTAGAATCAAGCAATTTCGATTTTTATACATGGTCTTCTCCTTCAGATTTTAATTCCAATCGATTCCATTTCCATTTGCTCATCAAATAGAAGCCCCATCTTGGAGATTTAGAGAAAGAGGGTGAGCCCTAGGATCTGAATGTGACCCTCCTAAGAGCCCCAACACCAACAGGTCAGCCCCTTCTGCTATTTATTTCTTGTCTAGGCATTTTCCACTCAATTTGTGAAATGTTGAAATTTGAGTATTGGGTCCAAATGAGGAATTGATTTTAGAAGGTTTAGTGTTGGAAATTCAGATCTCATACCAAGTGTTTGGTTAAGATTGGAATGAATTTAATGGATGAAGAAGATGCCATAAATGTGAAAAACCTTGTATATGAGTTACTGTCTTTTTTATGCTACAAGAAGAATGTGGCTTTAGGATGTGGCTTTAGGATTTATGTGTTTTCTGTAAGCTGTGAAGTTGTGTGTATACATACAGGGTAGTTGATGGCTTCTGAGTTGTGATTATAAATCGTAGGGGCATTAAAGCATATGAGTTACTGTTTTTTATAGTGCTCCTCAAAGGTTCTCAACCATGTATCTTATCACCGGTTGGGATATAGAAAACCCTTTGTTTTTTCCAAGTCCTGGCATCTTCCAAAATAAGTAAAAGGTAACTCTGCATTCTAAGCTAGGAAGGAATGCCTTACTCTGATCTGTTTTCATCTTACATTCAGAGGTTAGGAACCAATAATGAACAACATTCAAAAGGTTAGGGGCCACATAACAAAATTCAACCTCAATTTTACTGGTATTATTACTACAGTAAGGTACACTGAGTTGATCTTACTAAATCAAAAAGCAGCTAGGAAAAAGACAGATTGAAAAAGTTGGAATTTTCAAGCATTTGACCTCCATTGGCATCCTCACTGTTGGACTATGACTTGCTTGTCCATGGAAGATCTCCACAGTTATCTTCATTTTTATCTGGAAGGATAAAGTGAAACAAATCCAATCTAGCTATAAGAATATAGTTGTAAATAAACCGATGGATACCTTTTTTAATGGTGTAGTCAATTTAAAATTCAGCATATCAAGCATAGAATTTATGCATGCGCTTCTTTTGATCATTTCATGAGACCATTTAATATATTATTTTCATTTAATCATTGCATAATTTTAGCTCATTTAATATATTTATATTATTAACTTAATTTTAAAAAATATTTTAATTAATGAGGAAACAAATAGTAAAACATTACATGATTGAGTCGTTGTGTTGACGTGGACTGATATCTGATCCGACCCATGACTGTACTCAACTGAATATATTTTTCATTTGGTAGGAACGTCATCGCATCTATTCAGATCCTTATAACCATTTACATTGGATAATAATGGTGCCTTCTCTCACCTAAACTCATAGCTTGTCTTTGCTTGCATTTTGACTTGATATCGGAGCTTGGTTAGCGAGAAATTTTCTCTTCAAGAGGGAGCAGTGATGCATTATCACAGTTTTGACAATGCATTATCACAGTTTTGACAACCTTTCTGTACCATTGGCGTTTTTGTCGTGTATACTGATTTATTTGGATAAGCATATCACATTTCTTGTTCTCTACTCTGTTTGAAGCTGCTGTGAAAATAATTTGTTTGCAGAGGTAAACTGGCATCTTACAGTTCCAGGATATTCAGTTGAAGAACGGAAACAACAAAGAGAGATGGTGAGTCTTCTCACTTTTGTCTGTTTCTATTAATATATTATTCTTATTATAGCATAGCTGATTTGCTGCGGTCCTCAAACTTCTTCACAGATTCCATATAGTCTCTCTGATATTTTAGACATTCTTTCTACATGTAAAAAGTACAGAATCATAGAGCCTCCTTAAAAGTTAAAACCTCCTTAAAAGTTAAAACCTCCTTAAAAGTACAGAATCGTAGAGCCTCCTTAAAAGTTAAAGGCTAGTAATTCTGTCTACTGAGCTTACCTCCAGTGCTTCCTCATACTTCCTTATGAATCATATGATTTTGTGCTTCTTTGTTTATCATCTCAATCCTTTCCATAATTGCCTTTTGCTGCCTTTCACTTTCAGCCATATGTTTGTCTAGCTGTATGTCAAGTTTCCTTGCCTTTATTTTCAACATGTTCTGAACCTTTATAGCATGTAATTAAAAAAAATCAATACATGTTAAATGAATTCCCACACACTGAATTACTGAGAAAATTTATTCAAATATAATTTTGTTAGTTTTAGAAATTCCATGTGGAACCAACATAGCTGTCACCATAGCCAAATATATGCATGATACCTAGATGAAGAAAATCATAATTATATAAAACTTCTGTTGCAATCATTGTGTTTTGCTTATCTGCATTCTGCATCCTATGGTAATCAGGTAAAGGTGGTTGCAATCACTGTGTGTTGCTGAACTTCTGTTGCATTTTACACGTTGTTGGGTCGTTTCCTCTGGGTGAGATATTGGAGTATATTCTGACTGGTGGTATGTTTCTATGCACCATAATTGGTATCCTTATTCTGTGATAAGCTCTTTCTTATTTGTTTGATGACTTCTAAATATAGTTAAAAGCTACTTGAGAATATTTTCCATTGTAAATTCCACCAAATGTTATATTTTAGGTCTAAACTTATGGTTGTCTTGGAAAAATCTAATGTCTCTGATTTGGTGTTTAAATATTGCTACGTATTATTCTTTTGTTAAGGTATCCTTAAAAATTTAGTTTAAAATTGCATATATAATTTGCACAAAGTTTCAGTTCTAGTTGTAGTTGTATATAGAACCTTTCTATTTGTACTACGATATGCATCAGAGAGACTTTAAAAGCCTCCTCAGTTGAGTAAAACGTGCTCAACTAGTGTCGTTTATTTTTCTATCACCAAAAGTAGGTGATTGAATAAGATATTTTACTCAATATCTTATGAGCAATGCATAGAATGCATACCACTGGAAATTTAAAGTGGAGCTGATCCTTGAACCTGAGTTCTCAGTATCGTATCTCTACAGATAAGGCTGCACTTGTTTTATTTATAAAATATTACAATAATCCTATTGATTTAAATAAGAAATTAAAGAATAAATCAATCTAGGTGTTACCTTTTCTCCAAACTTGTACCCTCCCTCTTTTTGTCTTCACTGACCCTCTTTCCCACCTCTTTTATTTTCCCTAATCATATCCCCTTAATATCATTTCTGTTTTTCTCTATCTTTCTTTCTTTCCTGATTTTCATACATAATTCTAACATTCCAATTTTCTGGAAATTAGGACATGACTATGCGTGTAGACAAGTCATGGATTTTGCATTCAGCTGTTCTCTGGCAAAATATTTATTCTCTTTGTATCTTAAATGTAAAATTTTGCAATAGGAGGGTCTATTTTTGACATTCTAATTTGCTCTTTCTTATAATATGGGCAATTTGTATTATAAGCTAGAGCGTTTTTTTTTTGGAGCAAATATGGAGCCGTTGACTTTATGTGGGAATTTATATTAGAAAGATAGAAATAGCAGGATCTATATGATTGAGTAGGCTTACTGCTTTTTGTGTGTGTATGTGCGCGTGTGTGTTTACAGGATTCTTGCAATCTTATGATATGTGTTTGTGATCCCTCAATAATCTACTGTTTATATTCTTGGTCTTGCCTTTTATTTTGCTTCTTGGTTTACTGAAGCGTTCTTTCCAACACCTTACGGTAGTGCAGTGTTATCTTTTAGAGCAAGAGACCAAGTGAGATTGATCACCTACCATTCTGAGCCAAATTGGAGCAGAGTATTGTCCGTGGCAAACAAACCAGAGAATACCAGCGAACTGAGAAAATGCTTGCTCGGAGGCAGCGTCCCTACAATCTCAAACGCTTACTTTATCTTTCTCTTTCCACATATCAATCCCATTCTCCATCTTTTTCATCCCTTGTCATGCCAGTAAAACCATGTCCCTTAAATCCTACTTTCAACTCCCCACCATTTTCTCCCCTTAACCAAATGGTCAAACATTTCTCTTCAGCGTCTCACAAAATTTCATCAATTGAATTCACGAGAGATGGCAATTTTGATGAATTCCAATCCCAAACGAGGCAAGTGTGCCCTGGCTGTGGCGTTCATATGCAAGATGCTGACTCCAAAAAACCTGGCTTCTTCGTCGAACCGGCATCTAAACCCCAGGGTTACAAATTAACCGTTTCTGGGATACCAGTTGCTGAAGAACCTCAAATCTCAGATTCCCTGAAGAAAGGTTTTCTCACAAACATTGTAGAACCCCCAAAACCTCTAGTAAACCCTGTTATTGGAGAAAAGCCTGTAGTTTGTGCAAGGTGCCATTCTTTGAGGCATTATGGTAAGGTGAAAGATGAAACATTAGAAAATTTGTTACCTGATTTTGATTTTGATCATACCGTTGGGAAAAAGTTCTCTACTTCTTCTGGGAGCAGGTCTGTGGTGCTGATGATGGTGGATGTAGCAGATTTTGATGGTTCCTTTCCCCAAAAGGTTGCTAATTTGCTTTCTAGGACAATTGATGAGCATTCGATGGCGTGGAAAGAAGGGAAGTCTGGGAATGTCCCCAGGGTGGTGTTGGTGTTGACCAAACTTGATTTGCTACCTAGCTCAATATCCCCCACCAGGTTAGAGCACTGGGTTAGACAAAGGGCTAGGGAGGGTGGGGCGAATAAGCTAACCAGCTTGCATATGGTTAGTGCAGTGAAAGATTGGGGGGTGAAGAATTTGATAGATGATGTGATTGGCTTGGCAGGGCCAAGAGGGAACGTATGGGCAGTTGGAGCACAAAATGCTGGAAAGTCTACACTGATCAATGCAATTGGGAAGCATGTAGTTGGAAAGGTCACCCATTTGACTGAAGCCCCTGTACCTGGAACTACACTTGGGATAGTTCGGGTGGAAGGTGTCCTTCCAGGGAATGCAAAGTTGTTTGATACACCTGGGCTTTTGCACCCTCACCAGATTACAACTAGGCTCACAAGGGAAGAACAGAAGCTATTGCAAGTTGGCAAGGAGTTGAAGCCAAGGACTTACAGGATCAAGGTTAGGTTTTGCACTACAAAGTTAATTGTTTGTGTGAATTGTTGTTTCATGTTTATAGCATTCCTCAGATTTGTTCTTGACTATTTTCAAACACTGTTTCATGTTTGCATTTCGTGTTTCAATTTGATCAAGCATGTATTTTTTTTCCATTTGTGTTTTGTTGTGCTGGTGCAGTGCCGCTGAATATATTTACTTGATAACAACAAACTTCTTGAATAGTTGATTTGAATGGAATGGATCATATATAGCTGTGGCAATTATAATGTTTTTATATAAGAAGCTCAGTGTTCCACAAATCCAAATTTAGATGCTACGAGAATCTAATATCTGTATTCTGTAAGCTTACCAAATGTTTCAACGCAGTGGTTCACTGTAGCTTTTTCATTCCCCTGATGGGGTCTGTTGATGGTGTTGATCTGTTCGGCACTAGGTGCCAAGGTGGTGCCTTTTCCAGGCATTTGCCAGAATTAAAACACTGATTTATATCAAGATAATAAGGTTTATTGAATTTCGTAAAAAAAGTCTTCCCTTTCATTGATTTTGTTTCCTATATATTTATTGGTCTATTTTCGATCTAGGTGTTATTATGGAAAACAATACAAGGTGCAAATTAACAACAGAATGAGTTTTAATCCAATTTTCTCTAACAATTTAATTCATACATATTCCCAAGGGATGACTAAATGCCTTCTGAACGAATTTGATCAAATACCTGTACCCCAAATAGTGTAATCAATTGCTTATCAGCAAGCCAATTTAGAGAATTAGATGGTGCTAATTGAGTGTCTAGTGAGTTTATATGTTGATTGCTTTCCTTTGGAAGGCTGGCTATACAGTTCATATCGCTGGATTAATGAGGGTGGATGTTGAAGAATTGTCAGTAGATACAGTCTATGTCACGGTATGGGTGTCTCCTCATCTTCCACTACACATGGGAAAAACAGATACTGCTGACAGAATGCTTGAAGATCATTTTGGTCGTCAATTGCAGGTACTTTCTGCTTGATTAAATGTACCTATAATCTCTCCAGAGTTCAAAAATCGCGCCTAGGTGATCCTTAGGCACCGCTTGGGTGCTAGTTGGCCCCCCACCGCCTAAGATCCGTCTAGCGTTTTTTAGCTTTTTAGAACACTGAAAATCTCTTGCCAAATTTTATTGATCTTGTGGTTTGTGAATATTAGAATTTATTATCTGTGAACCCCCCTCTTTCAATCATGGATCTTTCACTTCTATCTGTGAACCCACCGTCCAAGCTAAAGTATATATCGATAACCTTTTATTCTAGGATCCTTTTCACTGATATGGACAATTTTTTTGCAACTCTTGTGAAAATTGATGAATTATTTTGGAAGGCATCATTCATGTTGTTTTTATGCATTGATATTACTACTCTCTCTCACTTTTCTTTGGTTGATTGCAGCCACCAATTGGGGAAACGCGGGTGAAAGAGCTAGGCGAGTGGGTTAAAAAGGAGTTTCGTGTAACCGGCAACAGTTGGGATTCAAGCTCAGCTGATGTCGCTGTTGGTGGCCTTGGTTGGGTTGCAATTGGACTCAAGGGAGAGGCAAAATTAGGTGTCTGGACCTATGATGGCGTACAGGTGACCCTTCGGAAACCTCTGCTTCCTTACAGATCCCAGGATTTTGAGGTAGCTGGGTTTACGGTCTCAAAGATTGTTTCCCAAGCAGACCAGGCTTTGAACAAATCAAGAAGGAGCCAAACAGAAACGAGAAAGAAATCAATCAAACAGCCGGTAACTTGAAGGTAACGGTGCTCTCTGTATCTTCATGTGAGTCTATAGTGTAGCATCAGTTTCATGTCTCAGTGATTGTTTCTACTTGCCAACTAGTGGAAGAAACTAACATGACACTTTCTTTTTAGAAATGCTGTGCCATGTACAATTTTGTTGACAATTAATAAAGTTATATTTCTCGACAGTAGTAATATCTCTGCTTATCCTGAAATAATGCAACGACGTATACAATGAAGAAAGGTTCCATCCTCATCTTGTAGAGGATGCTGGGTGTTCATCTTCTTAATTTGTACATTTGCTGTGGAGATGTGGATTTCACTTTATCTCATCAAACACGGATGATGAGTTACACAACTAATGGAATTTGTGATGCTTAAAATTCCCCGACTCCTGAGGCTATTATCTCTCGGGCTTCTTGTGGATCTTGCCTGCTCTCATGAGCTTGAGTGACTGTTTGAGTTGTAACTTGTAAGTCACTATTCAACATCTTCTTCGGCTAATTGCCTTGCAATTTTCAGAGATCATGGTCTGTAACTCATAAATGGAGAACCCAAACTTATACTATATATTCACAATCCTGCATATCAAAAGCTAGAGAGGACGTCATAAGGAGTCATCTCATCTGTCCCCTCTCCCGTCCCCCCTCACACCATAAAAGAAAAAGAAAATATAAAAGTTTGTGAGGAGGGGAAAAGAACGGGACAGACGATTTGGACTCGACGTTATAAGCACGGACGGTCTTAATGTCAAGACGTTTAGTTATCTTTTGAATTATCATACGATTCATACAAATTAAAGACGTTACTTTTTGTTTTTTCATTGCCCTTTTCACTCAGAGCAAGGGGGCTCCGATGAGATATTACTATTAAGACTAGACCTGCAAGCATTGACGACCTAGAGGGGCTCGGGGTGGTTACATCCCGAAAAATAATTTTATGGTTTTTTTTTTGGTAATTTTTACTAATTAGAAATAAAAGTTTGTAATATGAATTATATGAGTAATAGTTTACAAATATAGCTTAGCTCACCGACACCACCTAACTGATACAAAGATCTTTAGTCACTGTCACAGGAGCATCCCACATTATTTATGGTAAAGATACAATACGGGACGACTCATACAAGGTGATAGAAAAAATTATGGAGTAGCCACTTACCACACAAAGTGAGATAAAATTGTCAAGTTTGCCACTTACCACTTCAATGATATGAATTATGGTAATGACTAATGAGAACCTAAGGTGTAAAGATGCTCTAGAGTCTAGATTAGTGTGGTGTATGTGAATTCGTACACCAATCTAAATCTTACAACAACAAAAAAAAAGTGTATCAAAAAAAGCTTGCGCTTAACAAGCTAACTACACCATAATACAATTGTAGGATTTAGGAACACCCATCCAACTCAAAACATTTTTGATACACGGGAAATCCAAATCCCGATTAGTCGATAGAGGCTAGGCTTTGCTGTTTCCGGCTGGCAGAATTCACGCAAGTGCGCTGTACGAGACTTGTCTGCATCACATGAAGGCGCTGTCCTAACCTAAACTTTTGGTTACCTTTCTCACTAGAGATCTTTTCCTAATACAGTGGCTTAAATGGCCACATTATGAACCCAAAAAATACAAAAATACAAAAAATATTAAAGCATGGTTGCAACTCTATATATGTCATGAACTCTCACTGACATCTCCCAGAAATGTCATCAGTTCTGCATCTTTCTGTACACATTCTGCTGCCACATTCAGAGGGAGTTTGCCTTCGTTGTCGACAGCTTTTGGATCTGCTCCCCTGAAGAAAATGGTAAATGTAAATCATTCTCAAAAACAATGGATAAGACCTGCAGGAGCAGGACTAAACTCATTCTAAGGATCAAAACATTGCAGCTGTAATTTGAGCTCGTTGTCAAAACAAAGCCAGACCGATGATCATTCAGCTGAGTACAGTGAGGAATTGCAAGCTCATAAAGTAGTCAAAAGAAATACCTTGTCAGCAAAACTTTTGCTATATCAGGTTTTCCTGACTTAACACTGTAATGAAGTGGTGTCTGGCCTCTTGAATCAACGGCATCTAATTTTGCCCCATATTGTAGTAGTAGTTCAACCATGCCTATGTCAGCAGTTTGGCAGGCAAGGTGAAGCAAAGAACAATCATCCTCAAGTGGTTCTTCTTTTGATGGGCTCTTCCCTTTAGCCTTATAAGTACTCACAGGGATGGCACTTCGGTCATTCACAGAATCAGTAGTAATTATTTTACTATGGGGAGGTGATAGTCTGCCAGTAGCAAAGGGCGAGTTGGAAGAATCATGGGGCTGAATAGCATTAATATCTGATCCAGAGGAGACAAGGAGGCGATAAACTGCTCTCTTATTATTGGTACGCACACCTTGCGACATCTGTTGAAACACTGAGAACAGTTGAGGATTGCTCTTGATCTTACGGACATACACTTTCTCAAAATACTGCAATTAGGCAAGTACAAGATTAATCTGTAGCCCCACATACATGATTAAGGTACTTCAATAACTAATCCTCCTTAGGTTTTATCCCGATTATTTGAACAATAAGTATAAGAAAAGCCGGTATTAGGACCATGGGCACATGTATGATCAACTGACATCCTAAGCAACAATGTCTGTTCACTACAAATCACAGAGTTGAACTTCTGCTCAGTAACTAAATATGAAATAAGAATCTAGCAATTTGAATATTTCATCCCACACCCCCACCTTCCAAAGGAAAAGAAGAGTTCAGTAAATTGTCAAATTTTGCCGCTATGATAGTTTTCAAAGTTTACATGGTAAGGTAAACAGGATCATAACATATATACCTTCGCATGAATAAACAATTCCTTTACTGCAGCAGGATCAGTATGGGCAGGCTTTCTCATGAAAGCTGGTTTGTGCTTCTCGGTTTTTGGAAAACTGCATCATGCAGTAAAAACTTCAGCAACATCAGGGAAAAAGTGCAGATCAACCTTTTTCTACCAAGTTGAATTGGATATTATTACTCACATTGATGGTTTTTCATCAACTAGGACGCTGCCGCAGCAATTCAGAAACTCTTCCCAAATTGAATTAGCATACAAATTACCGAGAGACTGAAAGAAAGATATAACTGATGGCTCCCACGCTTTGACATCCAATGTCAAAGATCTGACCTGCAGAAAAGGTCCAAGTAGAGTTATGTTGATCGATAATAAAAAAAAATTATGTTTAGAAATTATAATCAAACAGAAAATGATGCCAACACATTAACTTATCTGCCTCAAATAGACCATTCTGTTAAAGGTATCATACAAGGATCAAGAGTTAAAAGTTCCTATCTTGACACTAGTTCTATGATAGATCTTTTCAAACAAAGGAAAGTGTATACCTCTCTCTCTTAGAGTAGCATTATCATATAAGTATTTAGTAATAATCCAAATCTGAGTTTAGCATGACCACGTTTGAAGCACGGAGATTTAGTATATGACTAGTTCATGAAGTTTAACCTTTGATATGTGGACCCCAAGGTTACGATGAACGCCGGAACATTCAATACAAATTAGCACCCCAAGGTTTAAGGATGCCCAATCTGGTTCTGGAGCTCCACAATCAGCACATTTATCGTTGCCTAATACCTTTCTCAAAAGGATAATAGGCCTTTCAACTTTTATACTTATACGCTGCCGGAAACTTTTGGTTCCATGTCCAAAACTTGAAGATCCAAGCTTCTTCTTTGATGAAACTTCTTCACTGATTGAGATATCTGAGTTGGAAGACATCTCTGAGGAACCACAATCACTTGTTGCACTTGGATCCCGCTCATCCGGTCCGGCAGGATAAGACTAATATGCAATTTTCTTCTGATCAGTACAATGATTTCAAGCAGCAAAAACTTGAGAGAATTAGAATTTCGGTTCAATTTACACCTCTTCTATTCCTTGTGAACTTAGCAACGTTGCAATAACTCCCCTGATCTTTTCAACCCATTCCATTTGATCACTTTCACTCTCAGCCTGCAAATAATAACACTCAAGTTACAAATTTCTAGCTGTCAATCATGCATTTGGGCTGATCAATCTGCAGTTAAAATACTATGAATAACAGTACTAGCATTTTCCAAGTTCCTTGTTACCTGCAACGTGTAGCTCTTTGCTGGTGATATAATCCTGAAGCAGAACCTTAGATCAGACTGTTCTGCATCTAACTTGATTGTTGATGTCAGAAGGTTCACAGTGTGACGTGCTAAATTCTTTTCATCATTCACAGCAGAGGAATGACCTAGCCAACGTCCAAACATTCCTGAGCCAGGGTCTGAGTAATTGCCCTTTTGACATGATTGCCGATCTGCGTTTGCCTGAATATGGTTAAAAAACTGGACTAATAAGTTATCATTTTTAATGAGTTTCACAAGTTGCATGTATTCCTTGATATTTCGTATACCTTGTTACGTTGCTTGCGATAGTAGTATAACATCCCACGGCTGTCAAGAACAAAAAACCTTCTCTTCCAGTCACCCCTTAAACTAGAAGAACGCTTACAGAGATATCCTTGTCGGATGATCTGAACCTGCAAAACAGCAGTTGCACCGAGTAAACCAACTAGATGAGAAAAAATGCAATATAGCATCATCACAGGTTGTCCCAAACATGGAAATAAATTTGAATAAACACCTTCCCATCTGCAGAAGACTGCATAACTTCCTCTATTGGTTTTAAGGCCCTAGATAAAGATTGTAATGTATCATTAATAGACAAATCCTGGTTGACAATTTGACATTGTCTGCCTTGTTGATCAATCTGCCGTTTGTATTCCTCCATCTTTTCAGTAAGAGTTGATAACTCTTGATTGGAGCTCTCTTTTGTCTGCTGTGAATAAGTCAACACCTACAACACGCCATGACTGAGCTTTTGATAGAGTAGACGAAACATAATGCTGACTATCATGCTAGGAACACAGTATACTCACTGATGTGGATCAAACAAGAATGAAACATGACGCTATAAAAACTGTCTTGATAATTGATCTTTCCTTTTTTTCACTCTTCAGCCAAGGGAGAGATGCAAGTAATTTGTTAAGCTTCTCTTAAGCTTAAAACTCAGTTGGTTAAACTGGAAAGAAATGAGTTCGGTGACAACTTTTTTGAAATGCAGCCATTGACAGACTCATAAACTCGAATCCGCGTCAAAGGAAGAAGTTTAAATACTGCATAAATTTTCTCAGAAATTTTTGGGATCATCATTCATCTAAAAGTTAGAAAAAAGAAGTTCTAGTAAATAGCCAAGATCTAATCAACTTCTTCCAATAAGTTTGTCATCTCCAGCTTTTGATTTATAGCAAATGACACTACATCAGCGTCATTAAACACTAAGATGAACATGAAATGTAATCATAAACATGCCTAGTGGACAAATTTATATCACACATTATTATAATATTGTTGGAGCAATTTCTTTTTTTTTTTTTTATTGTGGTCACTGGAGGGGCTTGGGTCATCCATCCTGAATTCCCGTTTACAAGAAACCTTAACTCCGTTCAAATAGTCATGGAGTATTTATTAAAAAAAGTGGCACATTAATCCATCTAAACCTTTCTTCACCTACACTCAATCCAATAGCTCTCCCAAATAATGCACTATTGATCATTTTTATTCAATGAAAAATCCATCATGAATGGGAAAGGATATTTTTATTTTTGAAGATCCAAATAGTCATTTGTAGTCTTGAAATCTCAATAAAGCTAGAACTTCCTCAGGTAACATTGCACTTGCAAAAATGTTATCCTCTCATAAGGAAGTTCATTGTATTATCTTTGCAACACTTCACTTCTGGTCAATTTGAATTTCCCCTATATCCTCTTTATTGGGCATAGCAAAGTGAGCTTAAGGAAATATACCTCACATTGCAGATTGAAAGAAAACTTGACTTGGTTTATTTTTACCTTGGAAAATTGAAACATAGGACTATTCTTTAGTGTTTACTCTTGTCCAAAAATAATTGCTCTGTTGGTGTGTTGACTCTTATGCTAAAAATAAATTGGAATATATTGACTTTTAGCAAGGACAGTAGTTCTGCTTGTTCTTGCCAATTCTAGTTATCTCATCGTTCTTTTGCTTCTATATAGACATTATTTACCAAATTCTGTGTACAAACAGGTGAACAGCTAAACAATTTTATCAAGTAATGCACAGAAAGACGTGAAGAATAAGAACATATTAGTTAAGACGTGAACCTACCTGCTGGATGTAAGGCTCCATATGCTGTAACATATCATATCCCTGAAGAGAAAATTAAAGTGGCTGAAAAGTGTAACAATCAATAAGAAGACATCTAATGTAATGAAGATTCCAGAGAACAATATGAACCTGCTTAAAGTAATGAAGATAAGAGTCCATCATCCTGCTAACAGCTTCCAGAAAGTCAGACCTTTTCGTGGCCTCAACATTAGAAACTGCAGTAACCTGAAACACCTGATTATTAGCTTCTTGCACATACCAACTTGCTTCATTAACCCTATAACATTCCAAGAAACTAACGCATAAGTTTGCAGCAATTCACCAGATTGAACCGTGCGTCTTCATAAGAAGATCTAGCAGCATAAAGTTCCTGAAATATCTCTATAACAAATTAGTTAATGAAAGAAACAGTCATAGACATCCATTTATGCATTAGAACAAAATTATGTATGAGTTAAAATTTGTATTTACCTCTTCTATCATTGCAGCAATATCCTTCCTAGTATTTTTCTTGAGAGCCAAAAACCGCTCCCGTGCCTGCAACAAAGAATTCATTATAATTTATAAACCTGAGCCGGAAATACAGTTATGAAATGGAATCCGAGCTCTTGATCAGACATCAAGTACAATTCCAGGAACTTGAAATTAAGGATCCTATGGTAAGTCAATTGACACAAGTACCCAGATATCCAGAAGTTTATTTCAGCTACTTCAGTAATTTAGCTCTAATTATGCTCCCATGCTGCAAGTACAAACTACAAAGTAGACAGGGTTTCTTAGACAGTAAACATACCATTTGGGTTTCAAGTCTTAAAGGAGGATGGTCCATTCTATTACACACACCAAATCATAAAGAAACAATGGATTTCAATAGTGATATGGTACTCATTGAATTTATACAGACTCAGCAACACTATTATCATGAATGGATTCATATCACTTCAATAACAGAGTTCCTTGGATCACCGAACACTTGTATGGGTATATTTGTTGATATTTGGAGTATAACTTGGATCAAAAGCATCCAAAAAGCCAAAAGGCCCGTAATCAATCGTGAGACCCAAAATACTCATGTTATCGGTGTTCAACACACCATGCGTAAAACCGACCCCCTGCCATCTAGCAACCAGGGAAGCAGTACGCTCAGCAACCTCTACAGCCCAAGCTGGATGATCATAGAATAATAATTAGCATGGAGAAATAGATACAAAAGCAGATCAAAACTACCAACAACACAAGTTTGAGAAATAGTACACCCCAGCATTGACAGCAGTGAAAATAATTTCCATCCTTTTCACTGTTGTAATGTCAAGTAAAAGAAATCAGCAGATTTTATGGAAATAAACAAGAAGCAGACAAGCTTTAGACATGCACTGATGAGATTAATAGCATGCTTCAAGCATATAATTAAGCATGATGCTTGGTAAAAGTAAAATATAGTTTACATTATAAAGCCTCATTGTTAGCATAGTACCACATTACATTATTAGTTACCTTATAAGGCTTGATAACTACCTTATCAAGCCTTGTAGGCTAACACTACCTTATCATCTACGGCTCCAACTGCCCCATTGGCTCAAGGTGCCTGCAACTACAACTTTCAAACAGCCTAAGCTACCCGAAACAGCTGTACAGGCTCAAGCTATCTGAAAGGCTGAAACTGCCCCCAATGGCTCAAGTTACTGCAGACTGCCCCACCTGCTCAAGCTACCACAGACTACCCTACCGGCTCAAGCTGAGTAAAAATTCCTTACTGCACTATCCAACTAAATGCCTAAACTCAACCATAAATATGTATATTAATAGCCATAGAAATCCAATGCTACCAGTAATCCCATATATATAAATACCAATTTCTTACCTGCGTATTTGTTAGATGTAAGATCAACAACTGTTTGGTCTTCCTTGCCAGTGTTGAATGACAAACCTTCACTCTTGTTCGTGTTCTCAATATGAGGGAAATGATGCTTGATAGCATAGTCTGCCAAAGCCCGTAAAATCCCATGGTCTTCTTTTCCTCTAGAGGCATGTATCTGGAATGAACCAAAACGTAGAAAGGATTGTGACACTCTGCAAACAATAGCACCAGGCTCCTCCTTTGCATTACCACTGCACATGGAAGCAATAAGAAGAAATGAATCAAAAAATTTACCAATTTGAGCGTCTGTAAATGGAATGTCAAGATCCTAACAAATAACCTTTCATCTTGCCAAAGAATAAATACTACACAAAGTACATAAATATTTCCACAAGAAAAAAGGAAGGTGATGAAAAGAGACCTTGAGAGCCCTCCAATGAGTTAAAATTAATATTGTAATGGAATAACAAGCCCGTCCCTAAATGCTTGGCTTCGTGGATACATGAAAACAAAATATCTAAGGCAACAGAACTACTGAGCATAACAGGGTTATAAAGAAATACTAATAATATGAAGTAAAAAACAAAATTTGAAAACATTTTCCTCAACAACAAGGGAATTAAGGCACCATTCATCAACTACAAAAAGAGGGATGTGGACAGCAAAAGTTCCAACAAGTAGCAACAGCTGTATTTTCTATAAACACAAATAGGATTTTCATCAAAATATACATAGTACATACTCATAAAACATGTCCCGGGTGACATATTTTCCTGTTGTTACAAGGCAGAGCGCACGCGTTGTTGGGATTCCAAGGTGATGCATAGCTTCACTACAAAGGAATTCCCGGATACTACTGCGCAGAACTGCCAGCCCATCTGCAAAACGACTGTATGGAGTCCTTCCAGCTCCTTTCAGTTGCAATTCCCACCTCTCAGACCTGGAGTTCAGAACTTCTCCCAAAGTTATTGCCCGACCATCACCTAGTTGACCAGCCCACATGCCAAATTGATGCCCTCCATAGCATTGAGCATATGGCAACCTGTTAGAGAGGTAGTTGGTATATATTTTGTTATTAAAGCAGCTGAATCATTAACAGATTAAAGACATCATCTTGAATAAAAAGACTTACGATCCCACCAAAGGCGATGCCCCAGTAAACATAAGTGGAAAGTCAGTTCTCTGAAACCTGAACTCAGATAGAGACTAATCAAGTAAAATCTTGTTTTTAGACAAAATGAGAGAGAGTGATCAAATTGAAGAAAATCTAATAAGCAAAATATAAGATGCATCTCGCTTTTTAGGGCCTGCAGCATAGGGCTACAGTAGCCATGTCAATCAAAATTCAGGCAGGTCATATAATGCAAGTATGTAATATTACATTATTACATAATAGAAAGATTATGCTTACTCTTTAGGATCCAGGTCAAGTATCTGGGCAACTGATTCTGACCATGCAACAAGCTGGGGATTGTCAACTTCCACAGATGGTGATACTTCTGTATAGCAGGAGTGAAAAACCTGGAAATCAAATGGAGATGCCCAGAGAGGAATATAAATATACATTTCTAAGCAGTGAGTAGAACTTGTTCATTGCTATAAAATGCACATCTCTTCAAACACATTAAAAAAACAAGTTCAGCTAGAACTCTACAGAATCAAACTTGAATCTTTTGGACATCCTATATAGGTCAATTCTTCAACTTTATTGGCATTTTTAGTGTTTACACTGACTGAATCGACTCATGTGCCACACCACGCCCAAAAGGTGAGACCATTTTACAAGGAAATCACACCAAATCATGCATCCAAAAACTTATTTAGTCGCCGAATCGCATCCAGCACCTTGTGAAAATGCAATCACTGAAAGTCATATCATTTCACACCTAGAATTGAATTCTTTGCCAAATCGCACACGAAACCCCCAATCCACTACAATCAAATCTATGAATCAACCGAGAGATGACAAAAAAGACATATAAATGAATGAAGAGATCGCAGAGCGGAATAAATCAGAAAACCGAAACCTGTCTGGGGATGTTATCGCGCTTAGGATCGCCAGGCAACTCACGAACAAACGAGTGGTCCCAATTAAGCTCCTCGAGGCTGAGGCCAGACTTCCCGGAACCATCCAGCCTCTGATTCCTGAGATCTTCGCTCAACGAATCGACCGTAGAGATCCGTTCCGAGTCCATGGGTGAAACGCCGCCGGCGCAGAAGCTCCTGGAAGCGTAGCCGGGAGCACGGCGATTGCGCGGGGCAAGAGAATCGGAGAGGCGGCGTAGACGGGACCCGAGGCGGACGTCGGCGGCGGCGGTGAGGCGGTGGAGGGGGGAGAGAGAGCGAGCGAGGAGAAGAGGGGAGGGGGAGTGATGAGAGAGGGAGGAGAAAAGCATTGCAGTTTTTCTTTTTCTTTTTCTTTTTCCTTTTTTTTTAAATGTCCGAATTATAGCGGAGTAAAACCACTCGGTGGACTTAAAAACCGGGGAGGGGTGCGTGTGGGTTGTTGTTGAATCTCGTGCGGTGCGTCCAAAATGATACCAACGGGAGAAATCGCATTTTGTTTCGTAGGCGGTTAGATATTTGTGGTCTTGTGGAAGTTGTAAGATTGATCGAATTCATCCATCCTTTTGATCGAACTGAATCATACGAGCATCTCCCACGATTTTTCCATTTTGAAAATTTTAGAGTTTTTGAAGGATTTTAATGTATTTTTTTGTTTAATAGATTTTCGTCTCCTTCTCCAGAATGTAAAAGCGACAGTAAAAATAGATATGTTTTGCAACGTTCTTCAAACTAAATGATTCTTTAAATCTTCAAAATGGGAAAGCTATTAGAGTTAAAAGTAAAATTAATTTGAGAAATGAGCCCCAGTCGGGGTGGCTCACTGGTAGGGAGCAGAGGAGAAGTCGTGAGGTCTCGGGTTCGATCCCTACCTCCATCTCTTTCTTTGGGTAAAAATTCAAGGTTTACCTGGTGCGTGGCTCTTGCCGGGTGGGTCACGTGTGTCTCTTTCCTTGGGTGAAAATTCAAGGTTTACCTGGTGCGTGGCTCTTGTCGGCTGGGGTCACGTGTGTCTCTTTCCTTGGGTGAAAATTCAAGGTTTACCTGGTGCGTGGCTCTTGCCGGCTGGGTCACGTGTGTCTCTTTCTTTGGGTGAAAATTCAAGGTTTACCTGGTGCGTGGCTCTTGCCTAAGAGAGATATGTATTTAAGGTTTACCTGGTGCGTGACTCTTGGGTGGACAACCTCAAAATGAGAAATATGTATTTAGTTTCCCCATTTTTGAGATGGTCTAATAGGAGTATTTTTTTTTTTCTGATGAGAAGCCCACCTTTGATGGTAAATTTCGAGCATGTAACTCAACCAGCAAGAGCCATGTACCAGATAAACCGACTCAACCCACTATTTTTTTTTCATCAAGAGGAAGTAACTTTTTATGATGAGGAGCCCACCTTTGGTGGTAAATTTCGAGCACGTAACTCAACCAGCAAGAGCCATGTACCAGATAAACCGACTCAACCCACTATTTTTTTTCATCAAGAGGGAGTAACTATTGAGGATGTTTCAATTTTTATCATCTAACTTTCGATGTATTATTTGTGTTAATTTTTTCCACGATCACATTTTTCGACTATTTTATGTTTAAGGTTTTGTCTCTTCTTCATTGACCATTACATTTTTTTTTACAGTAGGCAAACATTAGGAGCTGCTACTGAAAAAGTAGCGTAACTCCAAGATCATCCTGCAGGATGATGTTACAAAACTCCCTGTGGTAGGAGATGGACCGTAAATTACAGATAATTCCTTTTCTAACAATATAATCCGCCGGCATGTTAGCTGCTCTGTAGATATGATGGATCTCTACCATTTCAAACTCCGAAAGAAGAGTAGTAATTTCTTCAACTTGTCTCATAATTTCCCATCTTGGATTTTGCTGATGCTTTAAAGATTTAACCAGGACTTGGTTGTCACTTTCCAAAATGATCTTCATAAAGCCTTTCTCCTTTGCTCTTTGCAGCCCCATCAGGATGGCTGACGCCTCCACTTGGATGACTGAATCTTCATTTACTTCTTTGGAAAAAAATATCAATAATATGACCCTCGGAATCCCTAATGATCCCACCTATCTGGCTCTTGCCAGAAAGGTTGACAGAAACATCTACAAGCTAGTGGCCTACTCCATCTAGTAGTAGCCCTTTTATTTTTAGTAATATTGGCCTTATTTGTGCGGCCCGATCCATCTCTCCAATCTTGAAGAATATGTTTGATTCTCCTAAGAATTTGTTCCTTAATATCAGGTTGTTTATGTCTAAAGATAAGTTCATTCCTAATTTGCCACATTGTTTGCCAAATACAGACGAGCTCTTCAAACTTGTGGCTTGCCTTTTTAAGCCGATCTAGTTTAGAGTGGAGAGAGCTCGTATTATTAAGGTATGGGAAAAACATACCAGTTTGTTGCTCGAAGAGGGCTATAACTTCTCTTGAAAAATTACACTTTGTGAAGAGGTGGGTTGCATCCTCTATTGCAGAGTAAGCATTGGCTTAGGACCCTATTAACCTACCTATTAAGACGGGATGTTGTCGGAAGCCCATCAATCCTTAATCTCCACAAAAAATTCTTGGTTCTTGGTAGGAGATTCAGTTTCCAATTCCAAGTGTGTGCATCAGGTTCATTTGTTGGAGGAGTAATTATATTTCTCGTTGACTTGGTAGTAAAGTTTCCAGTTGCATCTGGTTTCCAGATTAGCTTATCCTGGTCCTGATAAGGTGGTATTCTAATTGAGATCGAGGATCTTTTGAGTGATATCAATAGGAAACATCCGTCTTAGGAGGTCTTCATTCCATTTGTTTCTATCTGTAATAAGGTCGATCTTTAACCATTAAGGAAGGATCATTGTTACCCAAGAAAGGAAAAAGGCTAAGAGATCGATGAGATCCAAGGGTCCTTCCAAACATTAATTTTGGAACCATTGCCTACAATCCAAAGAATACCTTCTTCAAATTTCTACCTAAGAGAGATAAGTCTACCAAATTGCCAGGAGGTGTCCTTTTTATTAAAATTGCTTATATTCTCATGGGCAAGATATTTTTCTTTGATAATTCTCACCCAAGGGCTATCCTCGTTATTATAAATTTTCCACAGGAGTTTCATTTGCAGACAACTATTAAGATCTTCTGCTTTCCTGAGACCCAGTCCACCTTGAGATTTTGGTTTACATATTTGATCCCAACCAATGAGAGGGACATATCTGTCATTTTGAGTTTTGTTCCAAAAGAAGTTTATGTTGATCTGATCTATTTGGTTGAGAATACCTTTAGGAAGTAAGAAGTTCTGCATGAGATAATTAATCTTGGAGCTCAAATTTGATTGGATGAGCACAGCTCTACCGGTTGTGAGAGACTCGATGCTTTCCATTTAGCTAACTGTTTTTTGAGGTTGTCCACCGCCTCATCAAAAACACAATTTTTAATTCGACCATTTACAAGAGGAATACCCAGATACTTTTCCAAAGTTTTCGAGATAGGAATACCCATATGAGCGGAAAGATCTCAAGCCAAATTTGGATTAACATTCCTGGAGCACTGAAGAGAGCTTTTATTATAGTTGATTGTGAGTCCCGACAGATTTGAAAAATTGTTTATGATATTTTGGATCGTATTCAAACTAGTGTGAGCAGCCTTAGAGAAGATAATGATATAATCCGCAAAAGTTAAAAAAGGGATAGGCGTACCATTTTTCTTGATCTTAATACCTATCAGGGCATCTTCTAGTAAATCTTCTTTATGAAGTTCTCGTGACAATCTCTCCATAACAAGGACAAAGAGATAGGGAGCAAGAGGATCCCCTTGTCTATTCCCTCTATTTGGTTTGAATACAGGACTAGGAGTATTATTAACTAAAACTGAGAAAGACGTAGTAGTGATACATTTCATAACCCAGTTAATCTAAGTCGGATGAAAACCAAATTTCTCAAGAACAACTTTAATGTAAGACCAATTTATTTTGCATATGTTTTTTTCCATATCCAGTCTTAGAGCCATCCAACCTTGTTTTCCTTTTTGTTTATGGAAAGAATGAAAAATCTCATGAGCTAAAAGGGTGTTATCCTGGATTGATATTCCTTTCACAAATGCACCTTGGAAAGGGTTTATGAGTTTGAGGAGGATCTTTTTAAGACGATTTGCAAGAATTTTATAGATGACCTTATAAACAGTAGTATTAGAGAGACTAATAGGTCTATAGTGATTAATAGTTGTGGGATTTTCAGTTTTTGGAATCAGGGCTATAAAGGTTTGATTAATCTCGGAGAGAAGTTGACCATTGCATATTTTTGTTCCGTTATCACTGTGTGAATATATAATTTTTAAAAATTTCTTAATTGTTGATTTTTCTATCTTATTTAATAATGCTCTTCTTTAACGGGATTTTCTACTTTTTAAGAGTTCCGATTGGACCTCCGACAACGTCGGAGATGCGCCTTGTCGGAGATGCGCCGGAGGTCCAATCGACTTCGTCGGAATCGAGAAAGATCGGCCTAGGCGAAGGGAAAAAGGCATAAAGGTGAAGTTTTGTTGGGTTTAAGAACAAAAGGAGGAGGAGGAGAGAGCTTACCGAGCTCAAACAAGAAACAGGGGAAGAAGGCGAAGAGGAGTGGCTCGACGAGGGCTTTTCCGCAATCCCTGGCTACTGTCGCGGTTTCCTTCGAGAACAGGGGCAAGGGTCAGCGATGTTACTTGGCTCGGTTGTGAAAACAGAGGACGAGGGAGACGGAACTGGGGTAGCTGCTGGCGGTTTTGGCGACCGGAACAAAAGGTAAGGTGGTGGTGGTCATCGGCGTCCACGACGGGGAAAACAGGGAGGAGGAGTGAGAGTGTTGGGTGGTGTTTGAAGGTAAGGGGAAAGGAAGGTTTCTCCTCTTTTTGACTTGCTTTGTGATTTTTGAACACAAAAGGGTTGTTCAGATTGGCATGGGAGTGGTTGAAAAGCAATCCGCAAGAGAGGGGATGTGGTGCTTGACCTTTAACTAAAAAATGGATGAATAAGCTTTGGGAGAAACAATTGGATGTTGGTATGCTTAGCCACAAGAAGGAAAATGAGAAGGAAAAGTTTACGTTTACACTGAGTGTAAACACCCAGTTTTACACTTCCACTTAAAAACATCCACGTGTATACTTAATTAATTAAAAAAACTGATTAATTGGGAAAGTAAAAAAGAGGCTAGGAGTGTTGATTACATCAGAGGGCTTTTCAATTTTCATCTTCTGACCAAAAAAATAAGGCTTTTCATCTTCTCCTTCTCACCTCATTCATGAATCTCATCTCCTCCTAATCGTAGTGTTTATTCTATCTGAGTAAATCGAACCCAAAAAATTAAAGTTCAAATTTGACTATTTGGACATCAATTTGGGCCACAGTTGAACCAACGATATACTTTCAGCAACTTCTCCTATCGGTGGCGATTGTTGATGGGGTTAGGGTTTATGGTTTGGTCCGATAATTGCGATTGCAAAGGTGATCTGGGCTCGGAATAACGGATCGGGGTGAAGTTGGGAGGTGTATACTAGGTGGTTGCTGTTGTACCGCACTGTGAGGGGGTTCAGGTTTTATCGGTTGTTGTTGGGGGTGGCTCAAGCCTTAGGGAGAGGTGGTGGGCGTGAGTGATTCCGGCATTTCCGGGCGGATCTGGTCGGGTGCAATGAGATGTTGCGGCTGGGCTCGGTGCGATAAGAGAGTCCGAAGTGTGGAGCCGGTGGTTTATGTTGTGTTAGACTTCTTAACGGGTCTGGTTCCATGCGGTGGCTGAGTAGTCTGAGCTTGATGAGGATGGAGTGAGGCCCGATCGAGGGGGTGGGTGGGTTTGTTTTTGAAACTTTTCCTTCATGCCTATTCAACTTCCCTTTCATTTTCCTTTTTTGAAATACAGTATTATTAAATAAAGTACTGGCAAGTGGAAAACTGAAAATAGCTTGTACATGTGGCTAAATATTAGTAGGAGTGTAAAATCACATTTTTACACCAAGTGTAAATGTATCAAGGTCCAAATGAGAATTAGGGGATACTAGCTGTCATTTGAATTCAAAGGAGGAAAGTGACAAGAGATGGGGAAGAGCTACAGAATTTCGGAAGGGAGAGGGGGAGATGGCAAAGAGAGGGAGCGGTCCCAAAATAAAATTTAAAATACCCGAAATTTAACCATGAAATCCGTTTTCTCGACCTTATCCCGATTTAATCAAAATAAAGCCTTAAGTTTTCCAATCCGAATTTAATAATGAAATCCGAACATCATTTTCCAATTCTCGGCATGTGAAAGCGGGAAGAAAATCTATTTTGCATAAATATCAAATTTTGGCCGGAATCCACTTTAAGAGTCTTAAAATTCGAGTTGGAGAGTTTTTCCGCTAAATCCCGCGTTAAAATTCGTTTTGATTTTCTTTTTCGAGAAATTTGAATTTAAAAATTCGAGCCTTTACATTTGCACACATTAACCACTCTGCCAGGGGTATTGATATTTGCAACAATTCCGGTCTTATAGACCTCATCCGCAAAGATGTTTTCGAATAGAGAGCGTGCTCACCCGAATTTTTTTCTAATAAAATAAAAATTAAATTCTTAATTTATGTGTAGAACAAAATGTCCTTATAGTATAAATTAAACTTTCCATATAAAAATAAGGTAATAATTCAATATAAAAATTAAGAGAAAATAAACTTTGGTAAAAATATGAAGAAAAAAAACCGGAAACCGAGGTGAAAGTAACTAGGAAAAAGAGAGGGTTGGAAAATAAATAGACGCAGAAAGTATGGGAATTGATCTCTAAGTTCCAGATCTCCCACATTATTACGCTACAACAAACCACTACACTACCATCTATTTTCGTGCACTTGTGAAAGCTTTTTATTAATATACTAGGAAAACTTGTATTGGGCCCCAAAATATTTGGGCCCTGTGCATGTGGACCTATTGCACCGCCTTCCAACCGGGCCTGTTTGCGTCTAATCATTATTGTTCTTCTTCGTCGGGGTTCTGGCAGTCGGAGTCGGGACTGACTGGGGTCGAGGTGGTGTGTAGGGGAGATTCCATGATCAGAAAGAGGTCCGTCTTCACTGTCCATAGGGATTCCTAATGTATTATTGGTCAACAACACTATCCCATATCCCCTGATGGTGCTGGGCTTCATCCGCAGTCCACGTCTCTACCTTGCTAGATTTAGTTTTGCATAGACTCGTCTTTTGTAGGGTGCGATTCCACTTTTTGTATTACACATTTTCTCTTTCTCCCCTATGATTTTTGTATTATGTGCTAATTATTTATCAAGAGTTTGAGATGCAGGACCAAGAACCTCTGTTTAAATTCCACCCTAAATGCAAGGCTATGCAGATCACACACATGGCATACATAGATGACATCATCCTTCTTTCTAGAGGAGATAGAAACTCGATGAAAATTCTCCTTGACTCACTTGAACACTTAACTGGCTGTCTTTGGCTTGGAAGTTAGCAGCACAAAATCAACTTATTATATAGCAGGGGTTAAAGATGATGACAGAATATCTCTCTACTAGATCGAGCTTCAATCCAGGGTCCTTCCCTTTTAAGTACCTGGGGATCCATATCTCTTCGGGGAAGTTAACTCTCTCTCAGTTCTCCCCTCTTCTTGATAAATTGATTGCAAACATAAAGTTATTGGAATTCAAAAACACTTTCTTATGTAGGAAGGATAGAGCTAATTCGTGATGTCTTGCCGGGCATAGAAGCTTTTTGGTTTTCCATTCTTCCGGCTCCAACAGTGTTGATTCAAAGAAATAATAGCCTATGTGCCAAGTTCTTATGGAAATCTCACAGGATAAAATGGAAAGATGTTTGTCTTCCTAAAATGCAGGAGGCCTTGGGCTCAGAGACTTAAAAACATGGAACAAGGCTTTCCTTATACACATGGTTTGGGACATAATGCAAAAGAAGGACATCCTATGGCTGGCAGCAAACCAAAGGCTGGAGACAAAGGATTTGATAAAGACAAAGGAAGTTGATTTGATTAGCCCCTTCTGTAATAGAGCAACTAAATCGCATGATCATCTATACTTTGCTTGTGATTTCTCTTCAAGTGTATGGCTGCAGGTAAAACAGTGGTTTGGTGGTATTTGGAGATGAATGAAAACATTGAAGGGTGCTCTCAAGTGGATGAAGAAGGAGGCCAAAGGCAGAGGATGACAATACAAACAAACCATCTTGCCACTGCAGCTGGCTGTAGCGGCGTTAGAATCCGAAGAATATGGCTCGAAAAAAGTGGTGTTTGTGTGCAACTTCTTGGGAAAGTTGTTTTGGTACGATATTGACAAGTCCATGATTCAAGTGATAAACGAGGATAATTGGCTGATGATCAAGAAATAACACCGGCTTGCATTGTTGTTGAATTGGTTTAATACTACAGTATTATTTAGCTGCGCAAACATGAAGTCAATGCAAATCATATCTGAAATACAAAAAATTGGAATGATTTAAGCATCTATTTATAGACTAACATATCATAAATGTTTCTTCTACCATTGTAACAAATCTGTGTTTCCCCTTTAATCATGCATATATAAAACTTGTCTTATAAATAAGAATGCCTAAAATCCCCAGGAGCTGATGATCTTGGACACACCCTGGTTGCTGTTGCTATCATCAGCCGAATCGTCTTTGTAGATTGGAAAATTATATATATGGTAATGCTTTTGAGTTTATGAAGAATCAACCTTTCCATAAGGAGATGCAACTATCTGTAGCTAGACCTTCTTTTGTCACCTGTGTTAGTAAAACTGAGATCAATACAGCGGAAACAAATCTTGGGGAGGAAGAACAAAGAGAAAGTCTTAAGATGTTCTCCAATATTGTCTTGGAAATATTATTCAAGGAGAAAACAACTACTTAAAGACGAGAGATTGACCTTTGAAGCTTACATGAGAAGCTACAAACGAATAGTCCCATGCACCATTAAACGGTAACCATCCACAGGTTTCGTCTGACCTTACCTGGGAAAGTTCTTCAGTAGAGAAGCTTGGAATTTTGGTGGATGGGGGCACAGCTCAGTAGTCAGTACAGGCTATGCAGAAGACTCCACCAATTAAAACACCCTCTGAAAAAGCTCAATCAGAAGCACTTCTGTCACATTACTTATGAGCAAAAAAGGCAGAAGAAGAGTATCAAGAAGCATTCACAGCTTTTAGGAGGGATACAGAATCTCAAGAACTAATGGCTCAAATGGAAGGTGCAAAGGTAAAGGCAACAAGCAAGACTCATCTCAGCCTACTTTCACAGCCAAGACAAAGTACATCATGCAGGCCTATTAATAAAGATATTGTTCTAAAGGGGCCAGGGGTGCCCTGCTAAGCTTAGATGCTCAGGACCTGCTTATCCAGGAAGACTCAAGAGGAAGAAATCAAAAATAGTTTGTGGCAAATAGGTGACGATAAGTCACCCGGACCAGATGGCTACACTTGTAAAATTTTCAAGTCCACATGGAGAACTACAGGGCCACAAATCTGTGAAGCTGTCAAGGAATTCTTTTCTTCATGCTCCTCAAGCAAATGAACCATACAGCCATATCACTCATAGCAAAGAAAGCAGAAGCAATAAGAGTGGAGGACTTCAGGCCTATCTCCTGCTGCAATGTTATATATAAAATCATCTCTAAAGTGCTTGCTAATAGGCTAAGTCCTCATCTCAGCAGCCTTAATTGTCTCTCCAGCACGAACAGGGTTCATCGATCAGTGGTAGGCTCATGGGTGAAAATGTCATGTTACTTCAAGAATGACTCAGGAAATATGATAGGAAAAGACAAGGCATCCTTGTCTTGACATATTGACCAACTCGTCAGTTGTCTTCATCTTGTTTTCGAATTGCTTCATGTTTCTGTTGGTCCATATGTAGTATATTGTAGCTCCCAAGGTCATCAAGTGCAAGACAAGGCATCCTTCCTTTAAATTTCATCCTAAATGTGATCAATTGCAAATTAAACATCTAGCTTTTGTAGAATGCCTGTAGGACTTGAAGCAATGCTCAGGCTTGGAAATTAGCCCCACAAAATCTTTTTTCTATACAGCCGGAGTGCCAATGGAGATAACAAGGTTTGCTGTCTGGCTTGTTCAACTGTTGACAACATTTTCTTGGCTTCTTTTGGAAGGGTGGGTGCATCTTCTCACTATGGTTTCTGTTTCTGACATTTCAGGCATCAATTAGGAGAAGCACTTCATAGTTCATACCTTATTGGGTACTTATTCAAAAATAGCAATCTATATTTGGTGGATGAGGCCCCTAATATGACATCTGCATTGATTGTAAATTGTAATGACAGTAATGTGGATTCATGGCTGATAAGCAAAGATTCATTGGTGGTGTTTAGCTTCAATAGATGCTATCATTTTTATTTTTATTTTGTGTTGTTGTGCTTAACGAATCGGCACAACTGAGAGAACAGTGCAAGCAGCACTTGGCCTTGAGGAGTTGATTCAAGTAATCAGTGAGGAAACATTGAAGGGATTTGTGATTACCAATAACTGGGTAAGTGAAAATTGGTGGTGTTATTTTGCTAAGTTCTAACTATTTTTTAATGTTAACTTTTAATGCTAATATTGAATCTCAAGCTAGGAGTCAAATATTCATGGGGAGATCTTTCTGTAATGTGTCCTTCATTGTATCTAACATGCTTTGCTTTCTTCAGGCATTGAAACCATTCTTACCTCAGCTGCAGACAACTTTCATCAAGTGTTGATCTTCAGGACAACACCAGGTTACTTGATTATTTTGGACATTGGCTACATGTTATAAGATGTACTATTTGATTATTTTGTTATGATTTTTTGCATTGTTCAGCAGTGCATTTTGTGTTATCTTGGGGCCAATGTTTCTACAATTATATACTTAATAGAGGAGTTTTTATTTCAGGACTGTTCGTCCGAGTGCTGCTTTGGCTCTCGGGAATCAACTTCCCGATAGAGTTTATTATCCGAGTGAATATTCGGGACCACTAAACTTGTACTAAGTAGCCATCCATGGAGCTGAAACTCGCGACATCAGCCAATCCGTGGATGGTACTCTTTGCCTTTTTGACAGGAGTAATAGTTTGCACAAGCTTGAGGAAGCAAAGCGGTTGATTGTAGAAAACCCAAAAACTTGTGAATGAGCGAATTGAAAGGTGGGTTTGTAGATGGAAAATGGTGAGAGAGTTGTTAGGTAATGAAAAGTAGTTTGTATTCAAGGAAAATCTCAACCGGTCGTCTTCATCATCAATACATTGTCTGTACTGTGGATGCATTTACTAGCTACATCATCTCTTCCTCGTTTTGCTCTATAATCTCAAGGAGTCCATTTTATCACACTATGTTGTTACTTGTAGTTTCTCAACTAGGAGTACCAAATAGTCAGAGAAATACATTGGGATTTTAAACATTTCCGGTGATGGATTGGTACCAAAAAAAATCCTATATATGTATTTTATTACCTAAAGAGTTGCTTGAACAAGATGATTGTAGAAATTTTGTTTTTTCTATCACAGTGACTACTGAGTTTGTTGACATTGTTGTAAGCACATTTCTATTTACAATCTTTGGATCTTGTGTGGATTCGATTTGAATCATAATAAGATTGAGATCTAATGATTTCAGATCCAATTTTAGGATCCAAATGTATATTTTCCTAGTTTGCCATGTAACCTTCTTTCCCCAATGTTGTCTATTGGGGGGACCTAAGGCCTTGTTTGTTTGAGTAGCGGAGAATAAAAGGAAAATGAATCAAATTTTAGATGTAAAATTTGTATGATCATCACTTTTTTATCACTTTTTTATAAGTCTGGAGAAGATGAGAGGGAAATAGTTAGAGTATCATATAGATATGATTACCCTATTAAGGCTATTATCAAATTAGGTAATCAAATGAGAGGAAATAAAATAATTTTTGTATGGAAAATAAGAGGAGGGTAAGAGTTAGAATATTGATAAATGAATTTTAAATTAAAGTAAACTAGATTCGAAAGGTCAACCATTATCTCACGAGGGTGAAAATGTTTTTTTTTTTTGTTTGGCTTGAATTTCACAAAAACCAAAAAAAAAAAATCTACGAAATGTAATTCAACATACATAAAGTTTGGCATGACGTATCTAGGAAGCACGGAAACGCCGTTTGAAATTTTCTAGACGTTTCCGAAACGAGGAAACGTTTCGGAAACGCGGAAGCGGCGGGGAAACAGCGGGGTTTGATTCTTCTAGTCTTCTTCGTCAATCCTCACTCCTCACTCCTCAGTTGCCCTATTTTTTTTGTTTGATTTCATTTTTTTATTCTTCTAGTCTTGTTCTAGTCTTCTTCGTCAATCTTTTGAATGATTTCATTTCATATTGTCGTTTCCTCGCCGTTTCCTGATTTTTGGAATGGCCGCTTCCACGTGTCCTCGTGTCCCCGTTTCCCGTTTCCGTTTCCCGTGTCCGTGCAACCTAGTGACGTATGACACTATTATCCCTTCAGCAAACTCATGAATCTTACGTATGATACTGTTTTGTTATCATGCTACTTTAATTTACTTGAATCTTATGTGCTTAATAGTTCAAAATTACATCAGAATAAAAAAGGTCAACCCTTGGTTTAAACTACATATATTGATTGATGTTTAAAAATTGTCCGGTGATGGATTGGAATATACTCTCATGGTTAAACATCAAAATAATCATTTTAACCTCTTCGTTAAATACCCCTTATTACATTCAATTAAAAAAAATACATATTATATTTAAAATTTACTTGTAAACAATGTAGGGGGTAGCATGCAATAGGATCATCTGAAGGTACAATTACAAACAATCTTTCCACAAAATATACAGGACCATATTTTCCCCCAGAATTTCTGAACCAGAAACTAAAAATATTTAAGTCAAAACTGAAAAAAATGGTCCAGAATTCCAAGTTGGGGAGTTAAATGTGCTGACACCCTCCAAGATTATCACCTATGGAGTATTTTTTTTTTTTAAATTTAATTAAACACAATTCGAGATTTGGGCATGCATGAAAACTTATGTTACACCCAACCCATCTGCCCGTACTTAATTACACAAATTAAAATACTAGTTTAATTAGCTAGTACAATTAAACTAAGTCATTATTTGGGTTGAAATTAAAGAGATACCACATGGGTATTAGTGCAATTTTGCCTTAGATCAAGGACCCAGCCAGTGGAATAGAAGCATCCAACAATTTTTTTTTTGGGGGAGGAAAGAAGCATCCAACTCCCATAGCCCCATCTTATTAAATTTCATAATTTAGGGTTTATGTGTAGATCATTTATAACACATGATGCTTTGAAATATTTGAAAATTTAACACAAATTAATCACTTCAAACATAATTTTCTATTATAGTATAATTACTTGATATTTTGATAATGTAAGTGAGTCTGATAACTTTGAAATGAGAGATTATATTTACTCAATTCACATGTTAATTAGGTAAGAGACTAGGTAAGCTAAAATGACATCATTTTGTTCGCTTAAAAATAAAAAATATATATAACAACAAATGATGCTTGGAAGCGACAGTGTGTACAAAATTTCACCCCCTAACTCCTTCGATAAGTTTCTGACTCCAACACTTATTCTATCCTATTCTATCATTCAAATTTGGAATGATGAAATTAGCTTCTAGTTTTTGCTTTTGAAAATTAATTAATTTGCTAAATTTCAATTTGAATGCTTTTTTTAAAGGGTAAGGTATATTATATCATCAGATTAAAATGTTTAATTTGATTGTACAATTTCTAGGTAGACAAAGAAGGCAAAGTAACGTGTACGTCAAATGAATGTAAGGAGAAAGATCTTGACCTCCCCTGATTTCACACACCTAATTTCTAGATTTTGGTGGTTTATTAACTTATTATATTTATCTGTTTGGTTCAGTAAATTAATTAAGACTTCAAATATATACTCCCTCCGTCTAAAAATACATTGTCTTTTAGCATTTTGCACAAATTTTAATAAAATACCTTACTTTTAAAAAAACATCATCATTATACTAATTTTTTCATAAATTTTATTATTTTTTAACACACACTACACATTTTAATCAATCAAATTATTTTAAAAAGTCAACAACACACAAACCAATACAAATCATTACAACTTTTTACCTAGAAAACCTAAAAGACCATCTATTGTTAGACAAAAATTTACATCTAAAATGTATTGTTGGACGGAGGGAGTATTATTTTATGTACTGAACAGTGAAATGAGACAGATTGTGGAGTAAAGGAAAGGAAGAAAGCAAAACCACATTTAAAGCCAAGAAAGTGAATTTGATAAGCACCAAAAAGAGTCATAAATTATAATAATTGGCATCTTTATAAACTTATAGTATATTCACATGTTTAATTAGTACCATGAAAGAGTCAATAAGAAAAATAAATAATGTATAGTTCAATTACAACATGACAAAACCTTAACAAAATTAAAGTTCTCTGAATTTTTACAATGATAAATAGTCCCTAGCAATATGTACACCTTTACAACAAAGATGAAATTAAGATGCAGTTGGAAAGCCATTTTAATAAGAACACAAGAAACTCTTTGAATCTGTCTTTTTTTTTAATTTTATTTTTTATTGGGTAAATTTTATTTTTGCCCTTTTCAGTTGTTAGCCATTGTGAGTATTAATGGTGAAGAGTGTGTTGGTAGATATGCAATTAAAATAGGTTGGTGGTGCTCACTTAAAGCCTCCTTAAGGTGGGGAGTTGGGAAAGGGATAAAATAAACATTAAATTACACAAAACCACCTCTATTTTAGACTATTTTATATAAAATCACCTTTTATATATTTTAAAAATCTACATCTAATTAATCATCTTTTTATCCAATAAGAAATACATTTTAAAGATAATGCCCCTAAAACTCCGAGGTTATGTGCGATCGAACCTTATGGCATGTGGTGTTATTCGACCCTAAAAACCATACGTAAAACTTGCAAATACATAATTTAGCTAGATATCTTCTTGTGAGTAATGAGTATTTTTGTTGGTGAATTATAAACAAATAGGGTTTTTATTTGAACTGAATAAACCGAGCATTGATTGTTCATGTTCAACTCGTTTAAAAATTAGTCAAGTTCATGCCAAATTTGAATTTGGACTTGACCGAGCCTGAAAATGTGTTTATACATGGTTTGTTTAGTTAAGTGATTGAATGAGTCATAACTGAGTTTTTTTTTTTCAAATTAAACTTAAACTACTCGATTCATACAAAAATTATATCAACTTAATGGGTCTGTATATATAGAGCTGAGTTGATAAATTGACTAAAATTTATAGACTATGTGAAATAAGAGTTAAAGGGTTATGAAATAATATAAACTATGTGTATATTTGGTTATTATTAGGGATAACCAAATAAACTCTAATAAATCCCAATAATCTTCGGAAAAAACTCCAAAATAATTCATTATACCGAGATTATTAAGCCCCATAAGCAGTTTTTCATATTAAACAAAAAACAATATGAACAAATGGTGACCAAATGCAATTTTCAAGATATAAGGGTGTTTTTGTGCAAAATGATAAAACTAAGGTGATTTACCAGAATTGGAAGAAAAGCAAAACATGGGTTTCTCCTTAATTTTCTCCCTCTCAAATCTCAATCTCTTTGAGGAATGAGGACCCATCAAAATAAATTGGATTCATTAGCTTTCAAGCTACTACTCCTCCTATAGCAATCAAGTGCATAAGTGCATTCATCTACTACTAGTACTCTGTTTTCCTCTCCTCCTTTCTTTTTCATCTCTGCTTCTCCCTCTGCTCCTTTGTGTGTGTGTGTGTGTTGGTGCATTCTTCCACCCACAAATTTAATTCACACACACAATTAACATCTCTCTCTCTCTCTGGTTTTCAATTTTTTACAGCTTTGGAGAAAGATGTGACTCCAATGCACAAGTAGCAATCAATCATGATGATCTCTCCCACACCTCCTCCCTCTCTCTCTCTGGCCTTTAATTCCCCTCACCCACCTCTCTTTCCCTGCATTTAGATTGACACCCAAACCCCAGAAAAGAGAAAACAAAACAAAGCCCGTGTGATCTTTGCAAATTGCTAGTTTTAGCTCATTTCTTGGTGCCTTTTGGGGCTTGGTGTCATTTCAGACATGTCTGGTGTATCGAGAAGCCGGGGATTCCCCCTTCCTTGTTTGGTCTTTGTGGGTCTTCTTGTGTTTTGCATAATAAGCACTCCTCCTGTTCTTGCCTTGAACTACACCATGTATAGGAAAGTTAGTAGCTTGAGACTTGAGAGGATCCATGCCCGCTTGCACAAGCTCAACAAGCCTCCAGTTTTCACCATTCAGGTATCCAATCTTGATATAAAGTTGCGATCTTGATCAATTTTAGATACTAATTTTACTCTTTTTTTGTCACATTGGAAGAGCCCTGATGGGGATTTCATAGACTGTGTACACAAGAGAAAGCAACCGGCTTTTGATCACCCCCTCTTGAAGAATCACAAGATCCAGGTACTTAATTGGATTAATCAATTTGATCTTCTATGTGGGTTTTTTGAAAGATTTTGTGGGTTGCAGAAAGTGCCACCGAAATGGCCCAAAATGAAGAAGAAGATGGAAGAGAGCAGCATCAACGGCAATGGAGGTGAGCACAGGGGAGAGGAGATGCCAATGGGGTGGCAACTGTGGCATCACAATGGAACGCGGTGCCCTCTGGGCACGGTTCCGGTGCGGCGCGCCACACCGCAAGATGTGCTGAGGGCGAAGTCCCTTTATGACTTCGGCAAGAAACGACGTCGTCCGCCTCCTCTCGCCCGCCGCCCAGACGCCCCTGACGTCGTCTCAGGCAACGGCCATGAGGTACCCACCGCCACTAATTTAATTTCTCTATTTTTTTTATTTAGTTAATTAAATAATTAGTATATCGTATATGTTTATTATTTTTGCAAAATAAAATTAGAACGATGTAGTGATGGAAAATAGGTTGAAGTAATAAAAATAGTGGATTTTTTTTTAATATTTGAAAGCAACGGTATTACATTAATTGTTTATTATAAGTAGGTGGGTAGATGTAATAAATGCAAATGTATGTATATATAGGATATAGTTTTGGGGATGTGTATGTATCACCAACAAAAAAAAAACAATGATCACACACACACAAAAGAAAAGTGACAACATATATTTATACTCCTATATTCAATTGATGTAGGTCCAATAATATTATAGGATAAAGTTTTTTTTAGAAAAAATACCCTTGAATTGAGGTTTTTTTATATAAAATCACTTGTAAATTAGATTTTTTTTCATAATATATGCATCATTAACAAATTAAATTTTATTTTTAAAAAATCATTCATTTTCTTATGGTTAAAATGCTAAATTACCACTTTATTTTTAAATATTTAGGCCAATTTTGATGTAACATTTTAGATCCTCTTTAAACATAAAAAGCCTTATGGGCCTATGGTGATTATTTTTTCAAAAAAAAATATAGAGGGTTTTGCAAAATTTATAGTGAACCGACAATTTTATTTATTTATTTTATTAAAAATTATAATTTAAAAATGGTTTGTAAAATTGACCCACAATATTAAAAAAGGAGGGGACCAAACGTCTTGTTTGGGGCTTCAATTGAAAACAATCATTAGGGCTGAATTTTCACTGACCTAAGTTTTCTAGATGAGTTTTCTGTAGTTCATTTATATGTTTGTAGTTATTACATGTTTTCTATGAATGCATATATACATTGTATGTACTCATAGTTGTAGGGTTTCCCTTTATGATAATTTGTTATAATTAATTATTATTCCATTACCAAAAAAAATTGTGAAAAATCATCATTGCTAGTTATAAGGTGAGATTAGCTTTTTTCATGTGCTATTAAACTAAACTCATCATGAAAAAAAAAAACATAAACATAATGATTGCCATCATCCTCTATTACTAATTATAACGACCTTCATGCATCATTATATATACCGGAATTTAGATTTTTGCCTTGCAAGAAAAATCATCCTAAAAGTGAAAATATGTCAAACTATAACTTTATATATTGTCTTTTACCTTACATAGTTACATTTCAAACCTATAAAAAAAATGCTTTTTAATAAAGGTGCTCCTATATATATTTTTTGAAAATATATCCCCTAGCATGGAACATGTTACAATCATATCTATATATATCTAATTAGATTTTACTTACATCTCATATAGCTAGGAAACTTACAATTTTAGCTAGTTAGCTCCTAATGTTAATGGCTTATTTGATGCGATTTAATAGTTGTAAAATAATGACATATATATGTTAATAGGAAGTTTAAATGAATATTGTGCATTATTTATTTTATTTTTAAAAAATATAAGCCTATCAAATAACAATCCATGCCTAGAACAAAATTGTCATATGAAAATAGGGGAACCAATGACCTCTTGCCCTAGTGGTAAGAGTGAGGCGCTTTCTTGTGCTTCACTACCATGAGGTCAAGGGTTCAAATCCCACTAGGAGCAATTTGTGCTTGAGTTGGTACTTTTCCCTTGACATGGGTTAGCCTGTCTTGCGGCTTGCCGCTTGGCTTACCCGGCTCGAGTGCTTTGCAGGCTAGTGCTCGGCCCGTGGAGGACTAGTCGATAACCTCGGAACCTCCACATCATAAAAAAAAAATGAAAATAGGGGAAGATGAGTGAAAATTATTAATAAATTTATATTATAGGATCCATTGTCAATAAGAAATTGCTATAAAAAGTTGGGTAAATAAATTAAGGATTTCAAAATAATTTCCAAATTGTAAATATTATCTTTTAAAAAAGCAATAAAATTTCATTTCAAATTCGATTTCTTAACTATTAAATTATAATCGGAGGTCAAAGAAATTAAGTGCATTTACATTGTTATAGAAAATAATATATGGAAATCACTTGAAAATTGGAGTATATGAGATTGATTTTCAATAGAAAAATCTCAATAGAAAAATTGATTGATTGATTAATTTGAAGAAATGAAAAATGAAAATGGCAGCACGCAATAGCTTACACGGGAGCGAGCCAGGAGGTGTACGGAGCGAGGGCGACGATAAACGTGTGGGACCCATCCATCGAGGAGATTAACGAGTTCAGTCTGTCTCAGATTTGGGTCCTCTCCGGCTCCTTCGACGGCCCCGATCTCAACAGCATCGAAGCCGGTTGGCAGGTTATTTCCCTTTTTACCCCTCCCTTTTCCCCTTTTTTTATTTTTATAATTATTCATTTATCTTTTATATTGGTTAGCTATTTAATCAAAACATAGACGAAATTAGTAAGAAATGAAAAGTGCATTAAAATTAATTGAATTTTAGACACAAAGAAATTGTAAAATATTATGAATTTACAGTATAAGATTGATGTCGCCATTGTTAAATGAACCGACAAATCTTGAAGCTGAGTCATCAAATCGAGTGAGCTGAAGTTTTTTACAATTGCATTCTGTAACTAACTTCGGCTCCTTCAATTTGATAACTCAGCTTCAAGTTATGTTGACAACTTCAATTCATTTCATCAAGAATAATAGCAACAATGTCTTCAACTACAAAGATATATTATTTTACTGATTAGTTTATATGTCAACTATTTCATATTTCGAATCACTTTTATTTCAATTTTTTTTTTAAAAAAAAAAACAAAGGAAGGTCTAAAGGAGAAATTGTTATATACTAGTCAGGTCAGTCCGGAGCTTTATGGTGATAGCAGGCCCAGACTCTTCACTTATTGGACGGTTAGTTCTCCTTCCCTTTCTTTATTCTCATTTTCATATAAATATAGGGATCGGAGACTCGGAGTACTCTCTATTAATTAAAATATGACTTTTTATTATTTATGTACGTTTTAGGTGCTAATTAGTAGTATGAAATTATTTTTAAAAATAAAAAATAATATTTATATAATTTTATGCATAAATAATAAACCTAATCAGTAACACAATAAATGAATATTGACCTATAATTTTTTTTTAATACCAAGTATATAGTTTTCTAATACTCCGATCCCTATATGTTACATTAATGATTTTCGAGATATATAATCACATGGGCTTGCTAGTCAGAAATCTGACTTCCATGGGACAACCCTATTTATTACTTTCTTATTTATACAATTGATTTTTATAATTTTAAGATTTATACATACAATATTTGATCCACTTGAATTTTAGTACTTTCATATTTATTTCTAGTCAAAAATATACATTTACATTTCACACTATACCTAAAAAAAATAAGAAATAAGATATACATTGAAACTATTCATCTTGCTTGAAAATTGCTTGACATTTTTGTACAATGCAGAGCGATTCGTACCAAGCGACGGGGTGTTACAATCTCCTATGTGCGGGATTCGTACAAACGAATAGTCGAATCGCCATCGGAGCAGCCATTTCTCCGGTATCTTCATTCGAAAGCAACCAATTCGACGTGACAATCCTAATTTGGAAGGTACTAAAACCGAACCCTAAAATTTACTTTTAAAAAAACCGAGAATTTTCTTTAAATACCGCGTGCTCGATTTCAGGACCCGAAGCTCGGGAACTGGTGGATGGGGTTCGGGGAGGGGACCCTAGTGGGATACTGGCCCGCGGAGTTGTTCACCCACCTCTCAGACCATGCCACGATGGTGGAATGGGGAGGGGAGGTGGTGAACACGCGGGCCAGCGGGAAGCACACGTCGACGCAGATGGGGTCGGGCCACTTCGCCGGAGACGGGTTCGGGAAGGCGAGCTACTTCAGGAACTTAGAGGTGGTGGACTCGGACAATAGTTTGGACACGGCCCAAAACATATTGACATTGGCTGAGGACACCAATTGCTATGACATTAAGAGTGATTATAGTAAGGATTGGGGTGCATATTTCTATTATGGTGGGCCCGGGAGAAACCCAAATTGCCAATAAGGCAAGAAAACAAAATTGTTTTCTTTAAATTTTTTTTTTCTAATTTTAATTTTTGGGTATTAATTGGTCTTTTATGGTTATTATAATTGTCAAGTTAATATGTTTATTATTCTCAAAAGTATATATAGACTAGTAAGCATGCTCGTGCTACGCACGGGACTTATTTTAAATATGTATATTTAATTAATATATTATCATTACAATTTTATTACTAATAATTTTTATCTCTAAAAGTTTTAATATGTTTATTTAATTTTGAAATTCGAGAGATATTAATTTGACTCTATTTTTCTTCTTACTCACTTCTACATGCAATTCAACGTACTATATAAGCAAAAAAAAATGATAATTGCTTTAGAAATGCATGTGTTTAGATTTAAAACAAATTAAAAAAATAGTATAAACTTGAAAAATGTTATTCTTATAGAGGACATGTTTTAAATATATATTTTTAATTAATATATTATCATTTTAATTTGATTACTAATAATTTTTATCTATAAAAGTTTTAATATGTTTATTTATATTTGAAATTCGATAAATATATTAACTTTGTTCTATTTATCTTTTTACTCACTTTTACATGCAATTCAACTATATAACCAAAATAAAAATGACAATTGCTTTAGAAATGCATTATCTCTAAAAGTTTTAATATGTTTAATTTATCTTTGAAATTCGACAAATATATTAATTTGACTCTGTTCTTACTCACTTCTACATGAAATTCAACTATATAAGCAAAAAAAAATGATAATTGCTTTAGAAAAATGGTTGCGTTTAGGTTTAAAAAAAAATTAAAAAAATAATATACTATAAACTTGAAAAATGTTGTAATTATAGAGATTTGAGCCCTTGGCATGGTGGATTGGAACTATACCTATAACCAATAAGCTACAATAACTTTTTGTTTTCTTAAGCTAATATTAAATATATATTAGATTTATTTGTAAGTATTTAATAGGTGCAATTAATGGGCTTTCACCCAAAATTATATATATAGTATAGATGATTATTGATTTAAGGTATAGTGCAACTAGTTTTATAACCTCGGTTCCCTAGGTGGTTAATTTAACTTATATTACTCCATATTAATTAAGGGTACGTCTGGTTATTGACATGGTGATTTTTTCATCAAACGCATAGCCTCCTCATCAATACGGGGAGTTAGAGTCGACAAACTCTGCACACAGCATCAGACCCAACAGATCTCTATGTGTCGGTGTCGGCATCTCCATCCAGTCACCAACAGCAACCCCTCGACCACTGAAGCCCCTCCTTTCCTCTCACAACAGCTATCTATCGACTCCGAATGTCGGTATCGACTGGCACGACCGTGCATTTGACGAGATATCACCATTTGGATAGCAAAACCGTTAATTAATCGATCACTTCACAAATGATTTTTTATTGTTTTTTTAAATGGTTGATTAGGATCCTTTCAATGCGTTTGTTTAGTTTATAAACCCCGCAATAAATCTTTTAATTATATAAACCATTTCATTTGTGTTATTACTAGTATACCTTTATTTAATTTTTATTTAAAGAAAAAGCATTGTTAAGCTCATCTCCTATTAGCCTTTAAGTAATTCTAGTGTTTGTGTATTTAGGGAAATATGTATGTACTAGTGCTTTTCCCGAACCATGTTCGGTTTTAAGAATATTTTTCGGTCGAGTTTGATACACCATACAAAATACTCGACATCTATTGGTTTTTCACCTTCATATCTTTTTACCCATTCTCCTTACCATGCCGTTGTTTGAAATCTTTCGTTGTCATAATAAAGCCTTTTCTCAAGACAACCGGTACTTATAATTTGATTAAAAAAAATAGTAGATCGACCGCTTCCACACTTCTCTTGACATTGTAGTTCTTGGCCTAAGAAAACCAAGACTAATCATTTATGACACTTTCTATATATGTTGAACACCATGTTACACCTCTCAAATCAGTCTAAATTATTTGTGAAAAAGATACCATATGTTTAAATGTATAAACTCAATGGAGCTAAAATATTAAAATCTTGAAAGATGTTGATGAATAATATAGATAAACTAATCATGTCGGATGCAAGAGGTAAGTACATTTGGAAAAGTAACAACTTGATGAAAGATTAGTCATGAGCAATCTCCAAATGTGTTGTGAATGAAAAAATTGGTTAGAGGATTGGAAGATTTGTAGGATTAATTAAAGAATTGCGCCTGATAACACTAATCGATGTTAAAACTCTTGTATAAAAGATTTGGCTGAAACCTCTTATATATAAGAATTTTTTTTAATCTTATTGCATTTCATGGTGAACCCTTCATTTCATCATCGTATTTTTTTAATGGCTAGCCTATAAAGCAGACTAAATAATATCAATGTTGTGTGTTATGAATTAGTTTAAGACCATGCTTATTTTAAAAGGAGTCTAATCATATATCACTTTCAAATGACCATATTTTTATTTCACTTTCTTCACACTCATATATATTGTATTGAATGACACCCGAGTTAAATTATCTACAACCCTTTTTTAAGTGTGGTTTGATCTAATTATAGTTATGCATATTTTCACAGTATGATCATGGAACATTAATAAAAATTGATAAATTCATGGAAAATAGAATGGTTACCAATGAATGTTGAAACCATAAAACTTCTATGAAAAATAACTAACTATAATTTACACTATTTCTTCATCTTGCTAAAAAAAAAAGTGAATCAGATATGGTGTTTATCTAAATCAAGACCTAGAAAACACAAATCAACATATAATGATCAAACATTCCTATTGTAATCCTTGAATGATTAATGGTAAAAATGTTCAAACTTTGAACATCATCACAACTTGACAAATTGACAGTCAATAGATACAAATTCAACATTCGCGTCCACTATTCTAACAATAAACACATTCAGTTTGGGGATTTGGGAAAAATTAGGGTTTTCAAAGGATTAAGGATGATAAATTGACCCGAGGGTCGAGCTTCTGAATGAAAAAACCACTCGATGAACATAACTCCCTGAGAGACTACATATCCGGCACAAGCTACTTCCACTATGACATCAAGCCTTCCAATCTCCTGATGAACTGACAAAAACATGTAAAAATCGTTGATTTTGGTGTCTCTCGAATCCTCTCTCAGACCATGAATCCTTGCAATTCTTCAATTAGGACGATTCCTCTTCTCCGTTAGCAAGCAAGGTAATTGGGCAGGCTTGACGTGCACGATTTGCCTAGGGCCATCGCTAATTGTATCAAGGACTGCTACGGCTATAGAGATACACAAAGAATGTGGAGTGTTAAACAAAATAACATGGAGATATGAAGACATCAAGAACGTGGGTTGTATTTTTAAGGCTATATAGAAAACAAACGAAAGAAAGTAAACAACAAACTAAGTAAGAATAAATCTCAAGCTCTTAATAATAAAGGAAAGATGTTTAAAAATAATGCTAATGGATGAATATGAATACCTATACAATAAATGATATTTAGATAAATGGTATTTATTATTCCTATTTTATTTAATATTGAAACTTGATTTTCATCGTCATGATATATTTCACACCATACCTATGAATCGGGCTGAATAAAATTAATGATTTATGTTTTTACTCATTTTAAGGTTGTGTGTATTTTTATGGGAATTCATTATTTCAAATTGACATATAATAGATGATTTATTTTTAGATGTTTTTACCTTTTTGGGTTTTATTATTATTATTATTGTATTTAATATTAAAACCCGAGGTTTACCGCAATAATAGATTTCACACTATACCTGTGAATTGGGCTGAATAAAATAATTGATTTATGATTGTACTCGTTTTAAGGTCGTGTGTGTTATCATGATAGTCCAATTATTTCAAATTAATCTACAATAGACGATTTCGTTCATCATGTTCTTAATTCTCAAGAATGTGATGAAAGAAATCAGAAAACAAATTCTCAAGTTCCTATTGAAAAGGATTTTATATTTTTATGTGTTGTGCAATGTGTTAATAGTTTTTGTTTAATTGAGGGAGGCTCAAGTAAATGTCACACCCTTGTAAAAATAGATCACTATCTTAAATAGAGATTAATCTAAACTGTTGATTTTCATAAGCATCGGAACATAAGAACTTACATCATGAGCTAAGGTAATCAAATAGGTATGCAGCTAATGAAATTGAATCAGCCACAAGCAAAAGATACCAATAATTTAGAAGGTTGGAAATGCACTAACTTTTGCTGCATTCAATCCACTGATTTGGGACATGACACAAATCAAAATTGCACCACATTTGCCTGGAGTTTGTCTTAATCTTGAGCAATCAAACTCCCAAGGATAAACACTACCACCAGAAATTCGTATCTTTGGCTAATAAGACAACACCAAATAACAAAATTCAAGTCAATATATGATGCACATACCATAGTTTTCAGTGAAGTCCGTGATGCCCAAACCATCGTTTCAATAGGCAATTCCCCGAATCAAAATACCCAAACATTACAAAGGCACCTAACAAATCTAAATAAAATTAGTATTTATCATTTACATCTAAAACTTATTTTATTTAATCGAAAAACAAAGGCAACATCCAAATTTAATTAAATCAATTCCTCGGTAGAAAACTTGACCATTCACACAACAAAATCAATCAATTCCTAAATCTATTTTCGATCTTAAATTAAAAAAGAAAAGTACCAATTTCAGCAATGCATATTCAAATGAAGTAGCAGTTTCGAAGTCAACCCATGAGAAATCAAGAACGAAAATTCAAGAGTTGAGTATAAAAATAGATTTTAAAAAAGCAACTTTGTTGGATGAGCATGCCTTGGAAACATACAAATTTGTGAATTAGTTTTGGATCTTAAATTGGGAAGAACAGGTCTAATTTCAATAATGTGTATCCAATTTAAGTAGTTTAGGATTCAACTCATGATAAATCAAACACATAAATTCAGAAATTAAATATATAGATGGAAAAAAGAAGCGATTTTTTGGTCAAGCATTCCTGAAATTAGAGATATTCAATCTTTCCATGGATGTTACCTTTCCAACTTGATATGTTATTCCTTGAAAGAATGGTCTCTTCTTCTCTTTCTTCTTCACAAATTTGAAAACTTCCAAATTTTGTTCTCCGACAACCCGTCAACTGTGGGCATGGTACTATTCATGGATAGCAAAGATAGAATAGCTAATTACTCCTATCTTGAATTGCATAACAACAGTTCAATTTTAAGATAAGTAGAACAATGAACATAGCTTCAATTTGAAGAGAAAGATAACTACTCAATTTTGGCCTAACTTACCCAAATTATTTTGCTAGATGCCTTTGATCAACGCGCTTCTTCATCCCATTGTCGGACTCACCGTCCTCCTTATCGACTCCGCTGACTTTGTTGGTCTCATGTCCCTTCACCATCGAGCGCCACAATCATCGACTCTTTTTTGTATAGCAACCTTTTGAGAGACCGGAAAGAATGAAATAATTGAAAGGGAAGAGAAGAGAAGTAGAGAACGTGGGCAAGGAAGAAGTTAAATTTTTTCAGCCGTTGGAGGAGAAAACGTGGGAAGAGACTGCAAATTATGGTTTTTTAGTTTTGCTCAGGGAAGGACACGTGGTGCATTTTTTTACAAAGACTCTGCTTCTAGTTTTATAAGTATAAGGGTGGGATGTGTAATATGTGCATTCGGATATGATTGTATTGGATTGGGCTTGTAAAACCCAATTTGATCTCATTCTGGCCCAAACAGTGAGCTCAATCCACGTGCTTGTATTTTTTTACCGTTGGAAAAAACGAAGGGAGTAATAGTATTCATTAGCAATTAATTAATATATTGTACTAAATAAAGTAGTATTTTATTAAAAATTAATTAATATATTATACTAAATAAATAATTTTAAATTATTTTTTCCTCAAAGATAAACGTCATGATTTTAAAAAGAGTGTTTGGAACAAGCCTATTAGAGATTTTTAAAGCAGTGTGGTAAAGCTTTTTCACAATTTTCAAAAAACTAATTTTACAAAATACTATAAATTTTGTCACGCTAAACAAAATTTTCTTCTTTTAATTTATCCACAAAGACTCATTTTGTTATATAACTCTAAAATTTCATCTAAATTTTAATCTTAAGCTACATTAATCTTTAGTATGTCAAACAGACCCTTAATCTTCTACTAAATTAGTTCTTAAAAAAAAGGTAAATGGAACTTGTTTCCATAGTAGACTTAGTAGTGGAAATGGATAACCCTCGTTTGCATAAGTTCCATTTAAAAAGCCTTTTTAAAAAAGTGATTGATAACTTTGTTCTTTACACTCTTTTACAAAACCAATCACCTTCCTTTGCTCAATAAAAGCCTTGGTGGAAAGTTAAGTTGTAACAATGGTCAACATAAAGTTTGCCCTTTTTAAAAAGCCAATTTGTGGGACTTTTAAGTAACGGAAAATAGACTAAACTTAAAAAGTCGTACAAAGCTCAACTATTATGAAATCTGTGTAGTGAATATATACTTGCCCACGAGTTGTTAGTAAATACTAGCAATGAAATTTCAACTTGTTAATTGGTATTGCCATTTTTCTTTCATACAAAACAAATATTTAGGCTTGGTCAATCTCGGTTGAATCAGCGCCCAATTCAAGGGCATCCTAACGGACCAGAGATTCGATCTCAGCATGGGGGAACGAAACAAAAAGTGTCGATGTAAGTCCGATGCGAGCCATCCTATCAGCAACATCGCTTCCTTCCCTGTAAATGTGAGAAAAGGATACATCGGCGAAGGCTCTACATAATTCAAGGGCGTCCGAACCCAACATCTCGATCTCCCATGGAACCTTCCAGATTCCTTTGCAAGTGTTGATAATCGACAAAGAGTCACCCTCCACTTCCAAGTGCGAGCAGCCCATCCAAATGGCTCGACGAAGGCCAGCCTGGAGCCCAAAGCACTCGGCTTGTAAGACAGAAGTCGCGCCATGTCCCTGAGCTCCGCAAGCAAGAATTGTACTAAGGCAGTGACAAATGCCAAATCCCGAAGCAGCTAGGCCTGAGTCAACTTTCGCTCCATAAAAATTAAGCTTCACAAAACCATCTTTTCCTTCTTAGTCTTCCATCTTACCAAGCAATCTCCTAAAAAAATGCAATAACCAGATAGAGACCAACTTGTATCAATGCAACTTCCCCAATCAGCATTTGAATAAGCCCGAATTTCCAACTGGCTACTACTTGGATAAAATAGAGCATAGTTGACAGATCCTTTAAGGTAGCGAAGTAGGAACAAAGCAACTCTCATGTGCGGAGTCCTTGGCAAAGACATAAATTGGGTGAGCTGTTGTACAGTATAGGCAATATCAGGACGAGTCATGGTAAGGTACAATAGACGACCCACTAATCGGCGATATGTCTAAGGGTCCTGTAAAACCTCACCTTCGTGCATACTAAGGTGCAGATTTCGTTGCATTGGGAACTTGGCAACCTTGCAATTGACCATTGATGCATTAGACAACAAATCCACAACATATTTTCGTTGATTCAACATAATGCCAGTAGCTGATCTCGAAATTTCTATCCCAAGGAAGTAGCGAGCTAAAGCAAGATCCTTAATTGTGAATGCACTGTGAAGAGAAGCTTTGACTTATGCAATTGCAGATTCATCATTGCCAGTCAGCAACATATCATCCACATAAACTAAAGTAATAACCATGACTGAGTCCTTTCTCATGACGAATAAGGAATAGTCATGTCTTGACTGTAAAAACCCCAAAGAGGTAAGGTGCTTGGTGAGTTCAAAATTCCATTGCATGCTGGTCTATTTGAGGCCATATAACGACCTGTGAAGGCGACATACCTGACCAGCTACAACCTTATCATATCCAGGAGGAGGTGACATGTAAACATCCTCATCCAAATAACCGTGTAAAAACGCGTTATTCACATCCAATTGATGCAAAGGCCACTGCTTAATAGATGCAACTGCTAACAGAATTCGGACAGTATCATACTTAGCCACTGAAGAAAAGGTTTCTTTGTAATCTCTATCTTTGATTTGATTGACACCTTTTGCCACCAATCGTGCTTTGTATCGTTCAACCGATCCGTCTGCACGAAATTTGATTCTAAAACCCCATTTTCATCCAATTGCGTGATGACCTGGAGGCAAAGAAGTCACTAACCAGGTGTTGTTGTGTTCCAATGCTTGCAACTCCTTATCCATGGCATCTTTCCACTCAGGAACCTTTTGAGCTTGAGAAAAAGAAGTGGGTTCGACAATGGAAAGAGCATTGTAGAGAGAATGAACATAATCCTCAGAGTGATGAACCAAATCCCGAAGTTGCACCACAGAAAACACTGGGGACAAAGAGCTATCACTGACATTACCCTGACGAGAAGGAAGATCTCTATACACAAAATCCTGGAGCTTGGTAGGCCTAACAACCCACTGAAGGTTCTTCGTCTGAAGAATTCATAGCAATGGCAAAAAAATCTGGGATGGAAGATATATTTTCACCTGATGAAGGCTGATTAACTGGAGTAAGGGAATCTGAAGAAAGAAATTCGTGAACTGGTGAATTTCTGGCAGTAGTATGAGAGATTAGATATGAAGAAGATGGAGCCAAAGCACCATTATCATCACCAAAACAGACATGAGGCAAGGGGGGTATCTCATCATTGCAAACCTCAGATGAATCCTTGAAAGGAAAAATCCATTCCTTAAACACAACGTCCCTACTTACAAAGATCTTATGAGTGCTCAAGCCTCAAGTCATACAACTTGTAGGCCTTGTAACCCGGGGGATAACCCAAGAATATGCATCTTCTGCCAGAAGCCTCCAGTTTTGTTCTATGCACACTCGGAATATGAGCAAAACATAGGCAACCTATGACTCTAAGATGATTATAATCAGGCTTCCGTTTGAACAGCAGTTCATATGGAGTCTTAGAGTCAATCACAAAAGATGGGAGAGTATTGATAATGTACAAATTAAATTAAATACTAAATGAGAAAGAAAATAAGAAGATGTGAGGCCGTGAGAGTAAGGGGACAAATCCGGGGACAGAGGATTTTGGGTGTACTTTTATAGCCTTATTACTTGTCCGTAAGTTTATTCAATTCTCAAATTGTAATGCTCATTTATGTTAAATATCAAAGATTCTCTGTTTTTTATATAACGGTGTACACAATTCTTATAGTGTATATAAGCATTATCTTGTATGCCAAAAAAAAAAACAAATCATTTGTTTTCTTATGCCTGTTCATCTATTTTCACATGAGTATTAATCCATAACAATGCAATTATTCATCAATACAACAAAAATGTTAAAATTTTAAAGGGCCAATTTGCAAAATAGCCACGAAATATGACCTAATTTGCGAAATGTCCACGTTTTGGGTCAATTTTGTAAAATGTCCTAAATATAAACCTTTTCCCACGCGCTTTCTCTCTCCTCCGGCTCTCCCTCCGCACGCTCTCTCTCTGCTGCTCAACTGTTCGTCGCCGATCATAGCGATTCAATCCCGATTGTGGAACTCCGATGACAGCTCCGACACAGCCGCCTCCCTCTTCTCCCTCTCTCGCGACAACGAGCGCCAACAAGACAACACTAGGCAATCCGAAGCCCTAATCGAGCGCCAAAAAGACAACGGCCTCGGCATCAGATCTCCGGCGATGGCTTCATGTCCTGCAAGCTTCCGCCGGTACTCTCTCTTCTCCACTGTGCTGAATGTTGATGTGCTTCCTTCCATCAAGGACAAGGTTCCTTCTTCTTTCTTTGCATATATCTTCAATTACTGCTTTTCTTCTCCCAATTGGAGCTAGGGTTTGTTCTTTAGTTGATTTGCGTAGATTATTCAGCTTCCTAGCTCCCTTATCAAGCGATTCTTCGATTTTAGACAATTGAATCTAATAATCAGTGCATATATTTTAGAAATTTTGCGCCGAAGGCGCAAATTTTCTTCGATTTTTGAAGTGTTGGAGACGATTTTGAAGTCTACAGTGATTACTGCAATGGAATCACATAAAATTTGCGCCGAAGGCGCAAATTATCTTTGATTTTTGATGTATCGGATACAATTTTGAAGTCTCCATTCGAATATGTGACGGTTTATGCTCGTTTTTGCTATATCTGTGTTTGTCTAGCTTGTCTAGTTGATTTGCTTAGAACAGTGCTTGTTTCTACTATGCATTCTACTGAACTCTTTCTTCATTTGCAGTTTACATTGCTTTCTTGTGCATCTTTTCCCATTATCCTTAGTAATCATATTCTCGGTGCTAAAACTTAAGTTGGATGAACACTTTGATCCGAAAACTTTGCTTGAATAGTATGCCAATAAATTGATGATGCTGAAGAAGTGGTGTGATGAGCTTAGTCCTAGGCTTTCTGACCAGACTCTGAAAGAATGAGCTGTTATGCTGTGAATGTTCTCCTAAAATCAATTTTTTTTGTATTTAGACATTCAAATTATATTCTTTCTTCAGGGCCAAAAGACTATTTCGCAAATGGTGAGAACAGTGTGCCTGCTGCTCGAGCCTAGAGTTGCACAACTCGAGCCTAGAGTTGCACAGGTGCAATTTCTTTTCATTTTGCGTTAAAATCGTATCAAATTTGGATTTTTTTTTGTTTTATTCACTGTATCATCATCTTGTAAGAATAGATCATATATGAACTTGATCACAAATTTTTTTTTGTTCAACCTACCTATTTGTTGGGAATTTCCGTGTATATTTAGAAATTAGACTCTTACAGATTGCTCACAAATATATGTTGAAAGAAGTTTTCAATGTTAGTACTTACTATCCTTGATTTAGCTGATTTACTTTCCTCTGTATATTATAAATCTGTTTTTTAATCTTTGAGAAGTTAATGCTTTAGGTGCAATGTCAGTTATGCAACCACTGACAAAGGCATTGGATGGATTTTTCTTCAGTTTAATTTCCGTTTTTTTTAATAATTTATAAATATCAGTTTCAGGCATCTGTGATAAATCTTATTCAAATTGTTTTTCTTTCTTGGTTTTATTTTTGTGACTAGATTCCTTATAATTGGATTATCTGGAATTTGAAGGTGCATAAATTGCAGGATTAACATGCTTTAACTTTCGAAATGTTTTTTTTACCCCTCTTCGGTATCTAACTAGTAAATCACAATTTGTTAATAGTAATACTTCTGCTGGTTCATGGTCAATTGGTCATAAGTTCAAATTTGAAGATTATTGCCCTTTTCAGACCAAACTTCAACCTTCTTTTGTTGCAGTTAGAGGACTATCGAAGCTTCTAGTTTAGGGACGGTTTCATGGCGGAAGAGTGATGCACAAAACACCAGCTGAAGCAGCTCATGTGTACTATAAAAAGCTTCAAATAAGAGTGGGCATGATGCCGCACTGCAAGCTTTACTTTGCTTGAGAGTTTCAACGATGAGTTGCCCACAACATGACATTCAACAGTGGTGGTCCAAAGAAGGTTGCAATCAAGAAATGCTCCAGTTTTTATTTTTATTTTTTAGATACTGCCAGCATATAATGGTTCTTGTTAATTTGTCATGGCTAAAAATACAAACTAACTGCTGCTTGCTATACTGACTGAGCCATTGCAGAACTTAGAGACCCTTACCAAAGACATACCTTCATTTATGCACATTTCTAAGAGGGGCACAGTTCAATCGCAACAACCGCAACATTATTGCAAGAATTTCGTTGCCGACGGGTAGGCTTTCTCTAATTTCTAGTTTGTCCAGAATTGTAATCTACTTCATTCCTTACATTTTTCTCGGGTCTTTCGATGTAAAAATTGCTGTTTTTTATTTTATTTTTATTTTTTGTGGGCTGTTGTAGGGTCTTCGGATGTTCAATCTGGATATCATCAGAGAACATAGGAGCCAGAACAAGTTTTATGTGATTGACATCAATTACTTCCCTGGTCAGTGAATCTTGGGTGCTCAAAACGTTAACAACATGTTGATATGGTGGTCGAAAAGCCTTGTTAAACAGACCCCTTAATCTAAAAAAAAAAAGTGAATCTGAATCTTGTGAATGTGTGGTGGTTACTTTTTTGGTCTTGCATTTCTGAGTGGAATAAAGTAATTTTAAGATGACAAATTCTTCTTGACAGGTTTTGGGAAAATGCCAGGCTATGAGCATATATTCACAGACTTCCTGCTGAACCTGACAGAAAGCAAGCACAAAGAAGCACCAAAAGACCTCACCAAAACCAAATCAGAGGTGAAGATGCCGAATTCGAAAGTGTGGATGTCATCTTCGCTTGGCTAGATCAGTATCTATACTATCTACTACTACTACACTCCCATTGGAGGGTGAAATGAAATCACAGTAATCTCAGTTGAAATGAAAAACATCGTCTTGACTAAATCTTGTGTGTAAATTGTACATTCGGTGAAATCAAAGCTTGAAGGCTCATAGGTCGTATGTACTTTCTAATTTTATTTTGGGAAATTTCGCGTTGTAACCCTGACATATGTCTTAATTCACGAGGTGTATAATAGTTTAGTATATTTCGTGTGGTACCCTCGAGCTTTCATATTATTTTGCCTCGTGCCCATCTCATGATATATGACCAAAGATAATGATTTAGCAATCGTATATGCTACTTTTTCTTCGCCAAGCTTCTTTAATTCCAAAGTTTATTTAAGTGGTGAATGATTTAGCAATTCTTAAAACAAGAGTCGTGAAACTCTTACAACAGATTCGTGCAACTCTTAAAACAAGAGTCGTGCAACTCTTACAACAGAGTCGTGCAACTCTTACAACAGAGGCGTGCAACTCTTAAAACAGAGTCGTGCAACTCTTAAAACAGAGTCGTGCAACTCTTACAACAGAGTCGTGCAACTCTTAAAACAGAGTCGTGCAACTCTTAAAACAGAGTCGTGCAACTCTTACAACAGAGTCGTGCAACTCTTAAAACAAGAGTCGTGCAACTCTTACAACAGAGTCGTGCAACTCTTACAACAGAGGCGTGCAACTCTTAAAACAGAGTCGTGCAACTCTTAAAACAGAGTCGTGCAACTCTTACAACAGAGTCGTGCAACTCTTAAAACAGAGTCGTGCAACTCTTAAAACAGAGTCGTGCAACTCTTAAAATAATATTGAGAGAAAATAAAATCATGTTGAGAACAATTTCACAAGTCTCGATTGTTGTGCAAAAATAAGATCATGTTGAACAAATTTCCACCAATCCCCCATGTTTTGCTTCCGGCTGTTTTACTTATCAATCAATCTTCGATAGCTTATTAGTATGTCTGACATCCCTATTTTAGTTCATTCCTTTTCTTCATTTGCCTTGATTTCCAATGGTGTAATTGGATTTCTTCTTTGCTCGACAAAGGGACCGCCTACTGATTTTCGAGAGTAGGAAGACCACCGTGAAATAGAAAGATTTCAATAGGAGAGTTCAAGAGAAGGATAAAGCAATCAAAATAAGGCTGTCAGCACAATTCTGTCATCGGTACTATATAAAAGTACTACTAGGAGAGATTATATCTTAGACATTTATGTTCCATATTAAACATTAATTCAATATTATAGAATAATATTTTAGGTTTTATCATGTAATAAGACAAGTTTGTGTATTCTTTTTTATATGTCAGCACAATTCTGTCATCGGTACTCATCAAATTTTAGATTTTATCATTATTGTTTACTTAAAAAAAACAATACCATGTTGAGAAACAACATGGTATTGCTTCTCAACATGGTATTCTCAACATGGTATTTATCAACGTGTTGAGCAAATTTTCCCCACTAATTGCAACTAATATCAGTGTCAGCACTAATTGTAAGTTTGTAACTAATATAAGTGTCAACACTAATATCAGTGTCAGCACTAATTGCTAGTGCTATATTTGTTTATTTCTTCCTTTGAATTATTGTGTGCATCATCTTTTCTTTTCTTTTGGTCTAGATTTTGGTTTTGTCTATATTTGATTAGGAAGTTCTTTATCACCCTTTTCGCCCCGTCTACAAAATAGTGCTGGGGTTACTACCCCCTAAATATCGGTTTACCAAAGCTGTCACCATCCCTTCATGATCAGTTTCCACTTGTTCTCAACTGGAAAGGAAAGCAAAAAAAAAAAACAAAAAGAGACAAGCATAAATAGCCTATGCGGGATTTGAACCCGCATCATTGTACATATGCACATTGCTCTGCCATTTTGAGCTAATAGGCTTTAGTTGCACAACTGTATTTTATAGCTGCATAACTTTAGTTTAGAGTTGCACAACTGTATTTTATAATTGCACAACTGTATTTTATAATTGCACAACCGTATTTTAGAGTTGCACAACTTCAGTTTTAGAGTTGCACAACTGTATTTTAGAGTTGATAATGGTTAGAGTTGCACAACCGTGAGAAACGTTATGGACATGAGAGCTATCTATGGAGGGTAAGCAAACTTATTTCCTTACTACTATATATACACAGTAGCTTGAAAATGTTGTGTCCGCTGAGCAAATTAAGCCTGAAAACATACATTCTGGCAAGTTTTTGCAAATTGTTCATCTTAACCATGAAAATGGTCCACTTGTTTCACCAAATGATGAACCAAAACAATTGCACAATAGACTTGGCAACATAGCAAGTGGAGGGCTTGATCAACTGTAGAGGTCGTCATCGTCGGCTCCACCTGGCGGAGGTTGTGAAGGGCTGAGTTCCTGCAGAACCAGTGGCCCCGCTGGCCTCGGAGAAGCGGAACTCACTGCCAAAGCCACGACATTGCTGCAGCGTCTGAGCGAAGGCTTGGTACTTGCGGATGTCGGCATCGCTGACACTCACGCGAGCATACTTCATCGATTCCTCGAAATGGGCAGCCGTGATTTCAGAGACTTCATCCCCCCCATCCTCTTCCATGGCGTCAGGGTTCTCCCTTCTCTTCCTCTCCTTCTCAATGTCCTGTAGATAAATCCAATAACTCAATATGAATACGAAATATACAATATGATAACCGGATATCAAGATTCATTGGCCTTTTGCTCTCCCTTACGGTGCTCTTCAGAACTCATGTTACTATAAAGAGATGAGATTCATTCAATCAATGAAGCTCAAATGCACCTCACTATTGTTAATGAGAAACTCCACTTACTATTACGATTGAAAAAAACAACAGTGTCTAGAATTAGTTCAGATTCTCCCAAATCCTCAATAGATGCTTGAAAGTAGGCATCAAGTGTTATAAGAACAACATAAACGAACTTCGGCCACACACAAAACTAGTTATAAATCAAATAGCATACTAATTGAGCTGAGGAGCACTCTTGTGCTTCTTCCGTCCATCCCTCTTAATCGAGGACAACAAAGAACGAACCAAAGAAATTTAAGGATGGAGCAAGCATAAACTCTAAAGACCACAAAGGCAGTAGAATCATGTTTCCACGGCATAACAAAAAACAGAAATCGGGGAAAAAATAGAGGCAAGTTCTTATTTAAGTTATATATTGCATTGAAGCAACCCCCTGCTTTTTTAGACTGTAAATTCCGAAACTCCATTGAAAAATTTCAGGATAACTGAAAAAAACAGGGTTTCTTCAGCAAAGCAAAGGCTATGATAACACACCAAAACCTATGTGGGTTTCCCCTTATCTGAATGAGACAGTAACTAAGGTATGCGATGACTAGACAGCGAAAAGCGGCAAAGGACCAGAAGTAACACGAGCCAAAAAACAGATTGAACCAAGGCTGACCTGCGACTACGCACAAGAAATTCACTTTGCTTGGCAATGCTATAAAGTAAAGATTTTTGAGAAATCGTCAGTGTCACAGCATCAATTTAGTAATCACGAAAAGCACCATGAGGGCCGGTTGGAATGCCTAAGGCCTGATAGGAAGAAAAAGAAAAAAGATAAATTAACAGATATATAAAGATGAACCTTCAAATGACTGCTTATGCAAAAGAAACCAGAAAGTAAATCAGCATCTATTCAGGCATGCGCCTGATAGAACAATGGAATAGGAATCAAAGACATCATCCTTCGTCCTCCTGATTGGTATTGTGTAAGCACAATTGTACTTTCCTCATATCAAATCAAGCAGCAGCCAGCAGCATGTTACACAGAGGACAACAAAGAAAACAATGGAGAAAGTAAGTGTGAATGTATGAAAAATTAACAAATCAATCAATCGGTTTTTCTAATTGTATTTTAAAATCTGCATATATATTTATATTGGAAATTCATATTAGCTTCAATTCCATGTTGCACAACTATATTTATACATTTCTAGTGTTGCACAACTCTATTCTAGAGTTGCACCTGTCTACAAACTACAAAGAACCTAAAGCACTATTTTGTGACTATTTTTTTTGGCCTTCATGTATCAATTTTGGAGTAAAAAAATATACACAGTAAAATGCAGACTGATGACGAAGTGAAAGCTTAACATACTGAACCTCATTAAAGAAAAAGACTGGGGTTTGACAATTTGTAATGCCACTTCTTCAATACATGAGTAACAAGTAAATACAACAGATATTATGGTGTTTATATCAATTGGGGAAAAAAACTCATCTTTGACAAACCTGAGGAGATCTTGATATGCAATCAGCAGTTACATATCCAAGTGCACACAATGCTCCCTGTTGCACTTCAAACCTGAATTCACCAACTCAGGGAATCAGTTACATAAACTAGAGTTGAGCAGAAAGTAATTAGAATAGGATGATCATAAGATATCTCCTCTTGGGAAAGCAAATTCATACCTTGACTTTTGTAACCCACAAGCAACAGAAATTAATTCACCTATGAGTGAAGATGATTCTGTTACAGGAAGAGCAGATGAAGCTATTCCCATCAACCGTGCTGCAGATTTCCTTGTATCAAGGTCTAGATGAGAAAGTAATTGTCTTAACCATGGTATTTTTTATGCATATCGTAATGCCAGCATCTATCAAGAAAGCAACAATATCAGCAAGGGACACAAAAATTCCAGTTCAAAGAAAATGGGAGGAGATTACAAGTACCTCCGGAAAGTGAGAGCTAATAGCAATCAAAGCATGTGAAGTATTCGCATGCAGCTCAACAGAACCTACAATTGCCAAAGCATGTTCTATCAGCGAGCACAATCTCTCCACACAACATTGAAACTCTGCTTTATTTGAGCTAATTACTAATAAATCAACCTCAAAGCACTCCAAAATGAATTTGATTATCACAGTGTAATTTTGGGATGGAAAGAGAAGCTTTTGTCCCCTCGTTTCAAAGGAATCTGATAATCTTGGTTGCATCTTACTGTAGAGGGACACAGGAAGCAAGAACACAGCAAAGATAACAATCCTAAAATCCACAAAATCCAATCAATTCCATTCGCTTGTTCTTACTATAGATCCACACTCAAATAGATGATGGATAGAGGGACAAACCTGCAACCGAGTTCAGCTAAAGAGTGGCATTCCGGCGTCGGCGAATCGGAATCGAATTTGATGAGATCCTGCCAATCGACATCCTTCACGACCTTAAGAGCGCCAAGAGCCTGCCAATCGACATCCTTGGGGAGTCTATTGTCGCGACACAGCGCGTATCGAGGGCTAGGGTTTTTCGACCGGAGCACCAGCCACTAATGCTCGGAGCTTATCGAGGTCGAGCTTGTAGGAGCGTCCAACGACGGTGTTGTGCTCGTCGATGAACAAGAGGTTGCCGTTGAAGATCTCATACCACATATTGTTGCCTTTGCTGATGGCTTTGTGCTCGTCTGATGGATCCAGCGAGATGAGAAAGAGAGAGAGATGGGGAGGGAGAGAGGGGAAGAACACAGAGATGATTTGGGGAAAAAAACCACCGGGAGAGAGGGCGACGGTGGAGGAGGTGGACTTGGTGTCGGCATCGCCGGATTCGGATCGAAGAGCAACAGAGACTAGATCGAGAGAGGGAGAGAGGGAGAGCGGGAGAGTTTGGAAGAAGTGAACAGACTCGGAAAGAGAATTATGATATATAGCAGACATTTTGCTAATTTGTCCAAAACGGTGGACAGTTTACTAATTTGTCCAAAAAAAGTGTCTGTTTTACAAAAAATTTCAATTTTAAATTTAACTTTAACAAATAACCACCCAATATCACCGAATAATTTAATTTGAAGGGAGTACTTTTTTTATAATCAAATGTATTACCAATTACATTTGAACCTTCCAAATTCCAATCCATATAGTGTGGTCAAAGGACATTGTTGAAACTTAATTGCACATGACAAGTAATTAATATAAAATGACAAATTAAGAAAGAGCCTTTCAACTCAGGGCACCCGTGGCCGTGGTCGGTAGTCTGCCCACCTTCCTTTTTGTCTCGTTATTAATTGTCATTTTTTTTTTAGAACTTATTATACTGTATATAATTAAGTAGAATTTATTTTAGAGAATAGATATTATTATATGTGTTATCATAGAATTATGTGTTATTGTCTTATTGATATATATTTTAGATAGTAGTATAATCTTATACTTATATAAGGATAGAATTATTGTTTCGTTATCTTATATCATTGTACTTCTATATATACATATTCATAATAAGAGTTTCATTGTGGTTCTTGCACAAATTGGTGAGATATATTTAAATTAACTAATGAATACTACTATATAATACGAGGAAAAAACTGCAAAAACTTGTGTGGGAGCAATAATATTAACTAATGATTAAGTTTATACAAATAAAACAAGAGCACAAGTTTATGCAAATAAAATAAAGAAAAAGTGACTGGAAATAATACCAACTATCAGATATGAACAAAAAATAATACAAAAACAAATATCAAAATAATACAAACTATTTAGCCAAAAATAATACAAATTTTAAAATTAACCAGAAATAATATAATTATGAATTTTTTACTTAAAATAATACAAACCTTTGAAATAGGATTAAGGGAAGAATCAAAATGAAATACAGTATTATTTAACAAAATAATTTTTAAAAATCTATATATAGTTACACTTTGCACAAATTCATCCCCTTTATCTTTAAATACACCAAAACCACTATTTATTTATCTAACTTCACAAAAAAAAACACCTTTTTATTTTGGAATTACATAAAATCGCACCCACTTTTTCCTTAATTTATCAAATAAATATAATCATAACCTAAAATTCATGTAATTGTGGGTAATTTTAAAAATTGAGTTGTATTATACAAAGCTGGACAAAAAATAGTAGTTTTGATATATTTACAATATAAATGCTGATTTGTGTAAAGTATGACTAATTATGGATTGTTTTTATAATTTTGATAAATAAATTTTTATTTTGAATCTTAACCTTATTCAAGTTTCAAATTTTGTATTATTTTAAGTCCAAATTCATAGTTTGTATTAATATTATTATTTTTTGTTGATTTTAAAGTTCATATTATTTTTAGTTTATAGGCAGATAGTTTGTATTATTTTAAGACTTTTTTTTTGTTCGTATGATTTTTTATTCAAATCTTATAGTTGGTATTATTTTAAATTATTTTTTTTTCTAAAATAAAATGACATTCTCATGTAAAACAACATAAATTAATACTCCGTATTATTTATTTTAGGGGAAATAATTGAAGTTTTAAAAATTATTGCTGATCATATGAATATATTAGTTTGATATGACGTATATCTTTGAAAAATGCTTCACGTTTTCCCCATAATTAATCATTTTAAAAATATTTACATATATTCATTTATAGTATACGTAGTATAACATAAGTCATTGACTTTCAACTTTGAGCCGATGCTCTGCGTCATGCGTTTTCATGACATTTTAATGAAGGAAAACTGAATGTGGACGTTAAATAATATCTAAACTCGTACAATTCCTACACCATGTAAGTATTTTTTTTTTAAATCTAAAAATAAAATCTTATAAATATAAAAAATTACTATTATAAAATTAAATAAACTATTGCCAAACATTAGTCAACATTTATTTTTCCTATTTCATGCAAAATTATCTACTAATTTTAAATTATAAAAAAAAATTCCTTTATTTGACAAATTTTAGCACAAAATCACTGTTAATTGTTAAAATAAGTTATTTAAAAAAAAAATTAGAAAATAATGAAATTTATTTATAAATGATTGTCTTTCTGTTTTAGAATTTTATAAAAAGAAATCAAGTATAAAAATTTACAACTAAAATGCACTATTATGATGCGTACAAAATAAACATAAGAGCATCCCCAACATCTCTTATAAAATAGAGAAAATGGACAACTTTATATGAATATGAGTTTTTTTTTTAACTCCAACAGTTCTTGTAAAACAATTTGTAAAATAGCTAGAGAAATAGGATGAGAGAGAAAAAATCTCTAAATTTAGAGAAATAGTTAGAATTTGTAAAATTAAATGCATTCACCCCTTCCAATGTCTATCTATTTGTTGATTGGTTGTTGCCTATTGATTTAATTAATTTATTAAAATTTTATTTATTAAACTATGAATTTATGCATATACTGTATTATATTGTATAATAAATGTAAAAATTGTATAATAGAGAAGTTGTAGTGTAATTTTTTTTAGAGATTTTGTTATTTTGTGCATATACTTCTTTATTTTTTTTGATAAGGAAATAATTCGAGGACCAGACATGCCTGGATCCTCGAGAGGCCGACAGAGTCGGCAGACGGTAAACCGTCTAAACAACATAAAATACAAATATGGTGCAGAAACAAGCAACACCACTCTACAAAGGCGAAACACGAAACAATCAGACCGAAACGAGGTGAGGACGTAGACGAAAGACGAAGCCAAGCACTCCCCGGAAGCAGCACCGCAGACCAGCGACACATCAGGAAACACCTGTGGGCAGTGAAGACGAACCTCCAAGGAAACAGTCTTCCGGAAAAAGGAGACGCCTCGATACACACTACCTCGGTCCCAGCCTGTCCCGACTCCGACTGCCAGAACCCCATCACACGGAAAGAAAGACCAGTCACGCCACACGCAGAGCCACCCGTCGCCTGAAACGAACACACCAGAAGCCCAAGCGGAAAATACCAACCCCCCCTGGATTTATTCATTACATTTATACAGTAATATTTTAAAATTTAACATTTAAATATTAATTTATTTAAGCCTTTTCTCTTCTTTTTTTTTTAATGGGCCAGCTTTGGGCCCAAGGATATGCCTTGGGCCCAAAGCACGAGATCGGGCCAAACAACAAGCCCGGGCCCAGAAGGGCAGAGCATTTCCAATCCCACCACAACGCAGGGGAGAAAAAAAAATCAATCGCCGCCGACCAAGCCTGGGTAAGGGGAGGACGCAGGCGGGGGATTAGCGGAGCCAGGAGCAGGCCGGAGCGCAGGTGAAGGGCCGGACGGGACCACGACCACCAACGGCAGCCGACAACCGGCGGAGGGGAGACCCACGGACATGCCGGACCGAGAAGCCGAAGATGCACCCGGAGTTGCTAGCGCTAGAGAGGGCGCAAGGAAGAGACCGGGAGGGAGGGAAACACCGGAATCCACCGGAGATAGCACGAAACGAGCCCAAAACAGGCCGAGGGTGGATGCGAGTTTGGTGAGGGCGGGTCATCGATAGGTGACGGGGGGAGATGAAAGGGGGGAAGGAGAGACTACCAACAACAAAAGCCCCAATTAGAAGCGTTAAGGTCGGAACCGATTAGCCAATCAGACCGCCACCGGCGGAGATCGAACACTAGCGGTACACAAGAAAGCGAAGTGAAGGAGGCGGAGTGAAGGCTCCCGAAGGAGATTTTGAGCTCCCGAAGGAGATTTTGGGCTCCCGAAGGAGATGTTACGACTCTCGGAGGAGGAATTGGTGCTTCAAGGAGAAGCGTTTGGAGCTTGGCATCCCAAGAACATCACAAGAATGGTGAAGAAGCCACTGTTTGAGGAAGGAGATGAGCTCTCTCTCTCTAGAATTTCTAGAGAGAAGGGAGAGAGTTTTATTCAATTGTCACCATGTTATATCAGGTCGCATATACTTCTTTATTACTACGTACTGTATTATTTTTTTGTTAAGAATTAATATATTTTTATTTTCCCTTTCTATAGCGTAATTAATCTGCGTTCTAGTCTTCTAGGCGCCCACCTACATAAACCAATTTTGCCATTCAAGAGATTTTTTTTCAAAAATATATGTTGAAAATTGAATATACATCTAGTAAAATCGACTGCATTGTAAACTGTTCATTCTAAAACTAGCTAGCTACTTAGATTCTCACAAACTCCCATAAGAAAGGAGATGGATATAAAACTAACTAAAAAAAACATTTAGCAAAAAACTCATCTAAAACATATATTATATATAAATAAATATCACAAGCAAAAATAACCTTTTGCATACATACATCTAACCTAATCCAATCAGTTATCATTAATTTAGAAAGGATTTTTTTTCTGGGCCTCATGAGCATATATTAAAAACTTGAGAGGATTTTTTTTACAAAAAAATACATGATAATTTTAATTTTTAAGAAAATAGTTTTAGAAATTAAGTATAATAAAGCAACAAATTAATAAATCCATCTATCTATCAATCTATCTATCTATCTATCTATCTATCTATCTATCTATCTATCTATCTATATATACATACAAAAACCGATGTATAGCGTCTTATACGGCGTGTTGTGGATTATAGGAAAAAATATTATAATAATATATATGTTAACATAATTTATAAAAAGGTATCATAAGCCACAAATCTATCTATATATATTTTTTAATTAATTGATAAAAATATAAATCAAAGATACTTCATAGTCATATATACTTACCAAAAATATTAATGCATAGATATGTAGTATTTGATAGGTGGGTTAGGTGCTATTTTATTTATATTTATATTATTTTTTGGTGAAAAGAATTATTTATATCAAAATTAATTAGTTAAATAATTGTTATTTGATTTATATTGTTATTATTTTTAGGGGGCAAAATAATTTTATCGGAAATTTCGCGGGGTACCCCTGTGGTATTGCAAATTTCGTGTGGTACCCTTGAGGTTTTGTAAAGTTTTGCGTCGTGCCCTTGCTCGTTAAATTTGACTGACGACGTTAAATTTGGAATGAAAAAAAAAACAGAAAGAAAGCAAGAGAGAAAGTGAAGACAGAGAGAGACCAGGAAGCTCGCGCGAGAGAGAGGGAGAGCACAAAGGTCGCCCGCGAGGGAGAACGATGCTACTGCTGCTCGAAGGAGTTGAACGACGCTACTGTTGCTCGAAGGAGAACGACGCCAAGTTGAACGCCCGCCAGAGGAAGGCGATCTTGAATCTAGGGTTTGAGGAGCCCAATCGGAAGAACTGGGTGGAGGAGGAGGAAGGGTGACGGTAGCCCAACAGTGCGCGGTTGAAGAGGGACAAGTCGTCGAGCTCGTCAGGGATCTGGCGGGGAGGGAGCTGAGGAGTCTAGGAGCGAGGACAAAGATGATTGGAAGAGAGAGGATGAGATCGAGAGAACGTGAGGAATTGGCCTAGGAATTTTCTGCAGATGAATCTGGGATGTGAAATTTGGGGTTTAGTAAACTGGAGATAGGAATTGGAATTGAAAATTCATTCCCAATTCCCATTTCCAACCATTACAGTGGAGGAATTGGGCTAGGGATTTTTTCCGATGCTCCAAATCTGTGTCAATGGAGGTCTTATTTCAATTTCATGGTGGTGTTCTTCCTGTTTCTCTCAGAATGTTCAAAGTTCAAACTGATGAAGGGGGGAGAGAGAGAGAGAGAGATATATGGGAATTGGGAATGAATTGTAATTGAAAATTGGGACGAATTGTAGGTTCTTCCTGTGTGACTGTGTCAATGGAGGCGGGCCTTGCAATTGCAATGGTGGTGGAGGGTATGGCCCTGCAATTGCAAATGGTGGTGTTCTTCCCTATTTTTTTTTTTTAAATTTCAAATGTAATGCTGCTGTTAAATTTAACGAGTAAGGACATGACACAAAATTTGACAAAACCTCAAGGGTATCACACGAAATATGCGAAAGAGTTGTATACCCCGTGAAAATTGCAATACCACAGGAGCACCTCGTGAAATTTCTGTAATTTTATTTTATTTTTTATACAAGGCAAGGGGGGGGGTTAATTACGATTAACCCACCGTCCGATTGCGTTCCCGCGAACGAGCTCGAGAACCTCAGCAGGAACGCAGTCAGTGACAAAGTGCGAAGAAAGCCCCAGGTGCGCCAGCCGATCAGCCACCCGGTTACCCTCCCTGAAGATGTGTGTGAAGGTGACGCGCTGAAAGGAACGACAAAGTCGAAGGGTATCCGAGATCGACATCTCAATCTCCCACGGACATTGCCAAACTCCCCGTAAAGCCTTTATAATAGTGAGGCAATCGCCTTCAATCTCCAGCTAAAGAAAACTCCGCTTGGAAGCTTCAGGGGACAAAATAAATTATTAAAATATTGTGCAGTCATAATAATTGTTATTCATATTTATATTTACCATATAAATATGAAGTGTATTAACTATTAACATATTATCTGTGCACGAAACGGGATCTTACTAGTGAGAGTAAAATCTGTGTTCTATCTGTGCACGGAACCGATTTTACAGTTCACACGACGTAAAGGGCAATTCGGTGCAAAATTACTCTAGGTGGTATATAGTTTAGCGAGTTTTCATATATTTAAGGTATGTGTTTGTAAATAGTAGTTCTTATTAAGATCATATTGTATGCAAATTATGCAATGCAGTGTGCAAGGTGCCCCACCAAAATATCCATCTCATCCCTTAATTTGTATATATATAGAGAGAGATATTACACTCATCGGCTTACACATATCACTATATTGCCTGCATCCTCCAAACACATCCTTACTCTCTTTCCTCTCTCTCCCTCTCTCATGGCATCGTCGTCAACATCGGATCCAAACCTAAAAATCATAGTGGAAAGAAACCCACCTGAATCCCGCCTTACCGAGCTCGGCATCAAATCTTGGCCTAAGTAAGTAATGTCTCCTCCCTAAATTAAATTGAATTTAATTTAATTAATCATAAGAATTGTTAATTAATGGCAGGTGGGGTTGCCCGCCGGGGAGGCTGACGCTGAAATTCGACGCCCGGCAGACGTGCTACTTCGTCAAGGGGAAGGTGAAGGTTTACCCGAAGGGCTCGACAGAGGCCACGGCGGAGTTCGGCGCTGGAGACCTCGTTTTCATCCCCAAGGGCCTCAGCTGCACCTGGGATGTCTCCGTCGCCGTCGACAAGTTCTATAAGTTCGATCCTAATTGATTAATCTTCAACTAATTAATTAATTACATTTATATAATTAAGGCAGGATTAATTTATAATCTTGCACGTAGAGTTGTAATTTAAATAGTTACTTCATTTATCAGTAATCCCATTTTAATTTGTTTTTATATAATTTCTTTCTTATTCTTACTATCATCTATTAAAATATTAGTATATATATGGTTATAAGATCATTTCATGTGACATTGTTCTCACGCCTTTTTTTTTAAAAAAAAAATAATTTTTCTAGATTTATCAATTCACCCATTTTTTAAATCTATTCCATACAAAAGGGTCTTAGTTTTAAATAAAGATTTTCAATAACATATACCCTTAAAATTAAATATAGTTAATCATTTTTAAAATAGTGTGTCACTACAACGTTAATATAAAATAATCTTGTTAATTAAGTTGTAGTGATAATTTAAAATTTAAAATTTCATTAAACAACTTAAAATCTAAATTTATATATATGTGATAAATAGTACAAAATCACAATTCAAAAGCAATTTGTCATATGATTGGAGCTTTGTTATATATGTAATTAATTAGGTTTGTTTTTAGTTGCAATAATTCAACCTAATTGGTCATTATTTAGGTTAATTGTCCGGTAGTATTACTTGGTCAAACTTTTGTGTGTTGTCATTAAATAAAAAAAGGTAGGGCATGAATATGTAAATAGCATAGGGATGATAACTCAAATAAATAAATATTTTTCTTACCCTTTAGATGGTGATGTTCAAGCTCATGGTCAAAGATAGGATAAGGAAGAAAAAGAGGGTCAGAGTGAGAAAGAGACACATATGAAGAACAACATGCCCTGGCCACCTTCCACAAAATGTTTTTATTTTAATTATAAAAAAATGACCTGAATTTTTTTTTTTTAAATATGAAAACCCACTTTGATTTTTTTTATAATAAGCAATAATTCGAAATACCAAATAAAAGTTTGATAAATTAAAAGGTCGTAGAGCATCCGCATTGGTTTCGGTTTCTACGGTTTTTTAATTATCCTTTATCACTTTCTCTCTCTTTAAAAAACCCAACTCAATTTTTAACTCACATTCATACAACTCATTTTAATTCTATATTTATTTTATTTAACAATTAAATTAATTGAATAATCCCACCATTTTTTCCTCTCTTTCTCTTCCTGTAGAGTTGCTATATAACAAACCATCAACATCATTTCTTAAACTATTCATCCCTCCTTCCTTTATTTAATTATTTTTGTTGTCTTAAAAACCCTTAAGAAACCCCCAATGTGGATGGTTAAGGAGTGTCAGATAGATAGACCATCATGATACAACAACCTAGAAATAAATAAATAAAATTCTAAATCTCATGTCAAGAGACCCGTGTTTGAATCCTTTTTTTCATACAAGGCGAGAGTTTAAGGTGTGTCAATCACAGTTGTACCACCACCCAAGAGCGTCCTTACGGTTGAGAGCCTGAAACTCTAAGTCGGAATTCCAAGAAAATGAGGTGGACACTAAAGCCATGTGTGTAAGTCGATCAGCCACCCTGTTGGTCTCCCTAAAGATGTGAGTACGGAGGTCCTCACAAAGGAACCGAGAAGAAGCAAAGCGTCTGAAAACAAAATCTCAATCTCCCAGGGGGCTATCAGGTCCCATTGATCGTGTTCACGACCTTAAGACAGTCACCTTCCACCTTGAGTCTACGAATCCCCCTCATCCGAGCTTCTAGCAGGCTGAGCTACAGGCCAACCATATCAGCCCGAAGAGCCGACGACGTCCCACACCTTATGGCATCACAAGCGATCAACCTACCAACATCATCTCTAATCACGAACCCTGCAGAAGCACTACTAAAAGAAGATTTAGCACAATCGAAATTGAGTTTGAAAACACCTTCCTGGAATTTTCGCCATCTAATGATTTTTCTTTACCGCGGGTTGCTCTTTGGGTTTATAATTGGTTTTTCATCTTCCTCATCTATGTCATTTTGTTTTGGTTTTTTTTTTCCAATTTTTTTCGTGTTTGAATCCTTTTAATAGTCTAGAGTCACTTGTGAATAAAAAAGTCTATCATTTAATGGAGGAGTATATATTTTTTTTTTATTAGGAAAGATTTCGGGAGAGAAGGCTCTACCCGGCAGCATCCTTGCGGATGAGGTTCAGAAGACCTGAATCATTTTTAATATCGACTCCTCGGGCAGAGTGGCAAAGGTGTGCAACCTTATCAGCCACTCTATTGCCCATACGAGGAACATGAAAGAAGGAGACATCTTTCACAATCGATAGCAGAATTTGTACATTAGAAAGGATCATTTCAATTTCCCAAGGGCATTTGGTTTTCCTATTTAAGTGATCAATGATTATCTTAGAGTCACCTTCGATTTGAATTTTATCTATATTGAGTATATGATTCTGAGTGCTATTGAACCCGATTAAGGGGAAAAAAGGTATTCTCTCGTCTCGTAATTTAATTTTAAGTCACTTTGACTTTTGACACATTTTTTTTAGTGAGATAAAAACTCTATAAAATATATTTTTTATTTTTTTTTAAATAATTTCATATTTATTACTGCCATCTTTGTTCATAAATAGATGTCGTATGACTTTTCAACACATTTTGTAAGGATTGAAAAACTATATAAAATATTATTTTTAATTTATTTATTTTATAATTATAATTATAAAAGTTTATAAAAAAAATTGATTAAAAAAGTTGATATTTTATATAGTCCTTAACTCATTAAAAAAGTGTTAAAAAGTCAAACGTCATCTATTTCTGAACGAAAGTAGTAATAAACATAAATTTATTTTTAAAAATTATGTTAAAAATTTTATGGAATTTTTAGCTTATTTGAAAATATATCAAAATTTAAAATGATTTAAATTATGAGAGATATGGAGTATAAATTAATAGCCTTTCTAAATATTACCGCCTCCAATTAGAAATGTATAATTATTTAGAAATTTTGGCACACTTTTTTTACGAATGAAAAAAAAATAGAAATTATTAAATTTTCATAATGTACTATTTTTTATTAATAAATATAATTAAAAAAAATATTTATATATATATATATATATTATTATTATAAAAAATAATGTGAAAAGGAAAAAAAATTAAACACTTCGGGATTGAAGTGAGTAAAACCACAAACGTAATTTAAAAGTGGTTGTATAGGAGGTCTCACTCTATTCAAATCTTTCGGTAAGGATTCATAAAGTTAAACTCCGTAGTGTTGATAAAATTACCTTATAGAAATTTATTGACCGTAAAAAATAAATAAATAAATAAATAGCTAAATTAATTTAAATTTTAACTATTTATTTAGAATTGAATAGTTAAGATTTGTCCAACTTTATACAGAGTTATTTTCTCAATTTCATGGGATCTAAAATGCAAATCTTTACCTACCAAAACAAAAATGTAATTATTTTTATTTTATTTAAAAAAAAAAAAACGCATGTTTTGACTGGTCAACTGAGAGTTTTGGGGGTGAAATCGGAAGCCCCACGGCTTTCTCCTTTTGGCCCTTTTTGGCACGTGAAACCCACACCTCCACTGCACAACTATACTGCGTTTGTGGCCAATTTTTAATTTCATTGAACCTTATTTTCACAAATCGGAAACTTATTAACCTCACATGTTACAACTTAAAAGGCAGATCTGAGATCACACTATACTCCTATAGTCCTATTAGACCACTATTGAAAATGTGGAGTCTTTGTTGAGTGATGAGTGACCTTTGGATGAAAATGGTGTCACAACCGAACGATTTTATCAGTAATCAGGTAACCCCACTTAAAGATGTGGTTATATCTTGAAGAATCAAAAGTCTCATAGAAGAAAGAACAAATATCCACTTCTGCCATCTAATCTTGAGACATAGCCAAAAATATTATTCTTGTTGTGTCGCATATTCAATAAGGAAAAAAACTTGATCTGTATCTGACACGGTTATTATCGTGTTTTACCATTTAATTTGTATCATATTCATATCGTGTCCTTTTCGTTTATATTTTTTTTTAGTATCGTTTCGTCGTGTTTTCCTATCGTGTCAGCCAATCGTATCGTGATGAGTGGATAACGACGAGATGAGATAAAAAAGGAAGGGTTTGAGCCGTTGTGGATCGACTTGGGGTGAGGAATATTCCTCACTGATAGTACAATGGAAATGGACTGGCAAACATAGAACCTGATCCCATGGCTTTAACCTTTACCCTCTGTTTTCTTCCATTCTAGGTGTAAATTAATTCATTTCTCCTCTTCTTCTTACTGCACTTATTTTAATGTAATAATTTTTGTTTGCAAATAAAATGCACAACTAATAGTAGAAATCAGCCTTTTTAATATTTTTTTTTGTTGAAAAGGAAATAATTCGATATCCTAGATGACAACATTAATCTGGGAAATCGAGAGGCCGAGGGAAATCGGCTGACGGGCCAACCGTCATGAAACAACCCAAAAAAAGCAAATACAAGAAAAAACCTAAAACCACAAAATCTCAGCATATAAGGCAAGGCCAGCAGAGATGAGGTCGAAGGACACCGAGTGACGACGGCGAATGCTTTAAATTAATTAAATAGACTTGTGCTTTTTTTATCAGATTCATCATTTATCCAATTCTTATGGCTATTCTTCTATCGCATCTAGCCTGACTTGAGTATCGGAGCACTAGTACAGAAAGCCAGTTTTACCTCGATTCTGTGTGCAAGCTTTACCACGGTTCTGAACCGAGGTAAAAGTGGCTGTGGTAAAGTGAACAGAACCGTGGTAAAACTGTCCACCCGTGGTAAATCTGTCTTTAGTTATATACCTTGTGAACCGTGGTAAATGTGTCGTGTGGTAATTGTATTTTGAACCGTGGTAAATTGTCAAACCGAAGTAAATATGTATTGTGGTAATTGTTACTTGATTATTATATTAGCCTATGCGGGATTTGAACCCACATCTTTGTGTATAAACACATCGCTCTACCATTTGAGCTAATAGGCTTAATAAAATAATAGTATAATTTTCTATTTGCAAAAGAAACTAATAACACATAAATTGATTGGTGCTAAGTTTAAAGCAGATCGACTACACGAAGAGACACTCTTTCCTGATTTGTCCTAAAAATATATGGTGACAACATTCCAATAAAGAAATGATCGAGTTTCGTTATTACTTTTAAAAAATAAGCAAACAAAAAATACTACATTTTACATGTTCTAAGATGTATAAAAACAAAGGGCTGGACAAAGGGGTTATTCAATTACAACTAACCATATACACCAATGATCAGGTGATTCATAAAAGGCAAATAATAACACCAAGGCATCAAAATAGTTACCACTTCATGAAAAAATCTTGTGCTAAAAGGACTGTGGAGCCTATTCAATACACTTTGAAGGACAAACATGGGCAAAATTACCCATGTTTGTACAAAATTAAAACTAAAATGGTTAGGATGAACTTTATACAAAATTAGAAATGAACTTTATACAAAATTAAAAGCATATCTGGATCACAACATAACTGCCAAAGTAAAATGGTTAGGATTTATAATACTAGTTTTTTAATTTGCTAGTGTCATATAGAGAAGGCTTGCTACTGTATATATTGCTGCAATAGTCTATTAAGTAGGGAAGGCAAGCATCATGCTTTGGTTAGCAGTAAGTGACTATCCATGAGTGAACAATGATCACAAATACTTACAAAACTAGATTGCTACTTGTGCAATGGCCAAGAGTGAGGATCATGAATCAAGAAGACTATGAATTTACAGATACAATTTTATATTTAACATTTAGATCTAGGTGCCATTTAGTATTTATATAATTATCATTTCAGCTAATGTACTTATGTTATATGCAAGTGACAACAATCAAGCCTTAAAGAGACAAATACCTTTGACATGGATGTTAGAATATCAACCATGAAGAAAATTACTATCTTGTTTATACAGGTTATAAGCCATCTACTCCAAATTTTTTTTTTTTTGATACAGGTGAGAATTTGGGGTGTCAACCACGGTTGTACCACTACCCAATATTAATTCTATATGAAAACTACTATCCTAGCTATACATGTAATTTTATCTAATCTTGTGCTAAAACATAGAGTAACTAGTGATCGAGCAGCTTGGAAATATACATTTTTAAATTGCTAATGTACATTAGTAGCAATCAACCCAAATTTCAATCACAATTTGAGTAGGCATTCTCACCCAAGTTAACAATTCAAATTCCTCATCAATATTAATTCTAAATGAGCATCAAGTATTCAAAGAAATTATACCTTGTATTAGCAAACGATTGACAATTCCAACTAACCACGTATCAAGATATATATCCTATTCAATTCAAAGAATTCTCACTTAAACCATGTATCGAATAAAGAATAACTCTATAAGTCATCAAACAGTTTCATATTAAATCCACAAATACTAATTAAACATTATCTAGATAATGTTCAAGCTAGTTAACTACTCATTCTAGTCATTTCCAAATCATATTCTAATGAAATCCCTTTGGACATTTTATCAATCACCTGATGTGCATCAATATTTTATCAATCACCTGATGTGCATCAATTTAACCAAGTACTAAAATTCAGTCTTAAATTATCTAATCAATAATCCATAAGCTAGCTAGCACCAAATTCATCAATTCAATCAATTCACAAAGCAATCAAAACCAACATATCAACTCCAGTCAATGCACGTTCTATTCAATCAACAATGGCAAATCTCAATATATACATATTTAGATTAAGGCTAGAGTGTCTCACCGGAATTTGAAGGCTTAATGAAGTCGCGGCAAGCTCGCAACTAGGCAGATATTTGGGTTGATGGTCGTGCTCTCGTGCACTTCTGGAGCATTGATGTCGACGTTGTGGGTCCAAGGAGGATGTGTTAGCGACAACTTCAATGCGACTTCAAGGGAGGGAGAGTCACCTGTGTCATCATTAATTTAGTCAAATAACGAGTGTAGATGGTATGGCCAAGATCAAGAGCAAAGAACAAGAGAGGTTATCGATCGGTGGTGCCCTGAAATGCCAATTTCGGTTCTTCAAGATGCGAGAGAGCAAGAAGTTTGAGAGAGAGAACCAGATCGAGAGAGAGACTGATTGAGGGCTGAAATCCGAGGAGGGAGATGGAGATAACCCATGGAAGGAGAATCGCCTGGGCTAAGTATCTATGGCGGACGACGGAGAGTGCGAGAGAGAGGGGTCAAGAGACTTGAGATGCGGCGCTCCCTCCTTGGAATAGTTAAAGAAGGAAGTTATAGGGTTATCTTGCCATTTTACCACGTAAGAAACATACCCGTGGTAAATTGTGATGCATAATTACTACGGAACCGTGGTCATTTTGACAATCTTGCATATTTACCACGTTAATACACGGAATTGTGGTAAATTGTTGTGCTAATTTACTACGGTTATTCAAGAACCGAGGTAATTTTGACAATTCTACAAGTTTACCACATCAAGACACGGAACCGTGGTAATTTTAGTGTCGCCAAAAGCCATTTTTCTACTAGTGGAGGTTCTTGTCAGAATTTGAGCTTGACCTCTAACTCATTTTCTTAGCAATTTTCACGTGAATCCTATTGGATCGGAGGAGATCAATGACAAATTCAGTTTGTGATCCGTCTTTGTTGTTGGTGTAAATTGTTTGAGATGGAATTGTCCCACAAAAATGTTAAGGGGTGTCGATAATCGCCCTAAATTACACACATTCAGATCAAATAAAGTGTAAATTCAATACCATCATCAATTCATTTCAGGCATACACGTAAATACTGTAATGGACACCAAAACTGTCCAATTTTTGCTTAAAATTACCAAAAGTTGTTAAGGGGTTTAGACTTTAGAGCTTTCCCTCGTGTTTTTAAGGGTCTCCCCCAACAAACCCCGTTCTTATTAGTTAATGGGCTTTTCGTTACCTCTTTAGGAAGCCCAACAATTAATGGGCCCAGAGCGCATTTAGAGATTGTTAGGTTGCTTTGAGCCCAACACTAGTCAAAGCTCCTCGTGTTCACTACACCTCTCTCTCTTCGCAACTTCTGATCGCTGTTCCCTCGCAATCCATATCGCTGCCGCTGGACGCCGGTAATGTCGACGCCGGCATCATTGAAGATTCCATTTGGAGGAGTGGAGGTCAGGATATCTAGAAGGTTCTAGAATTTCGTTGCTTGTCTGTTGGTGATTTGTCTCGATGCCTTTTGGACTGATTTTGATCTTCTTTTTAAAAAAATTAGGTTATCAATTAATTATATAACTTAAATATAGTTTTTTTTTTTTTTGAGAAACTTAAATATAGTTAATAAGATAATAATTGTAGGCTATATTTATTATTATTTTTAAAATAAAATAAAATTATCCACAAAATATAATCAAACCCTTAAATTAAAAATTTGAATATATTTATAATCAGTGGCGGATCCTGAACCGTTTAGGTGAGGGGACGAAAAATTAATTTCTAATTTTTTTTTGAAAAAATCATCAATATTTGAAGTTTTCGGGTTTAATTATAGTATTAAGTTATGAATTTTAACAAATGATGAGTAGGATAGGAGTGTATTAATTTGGTAAATGATGTGAAAAATAATTTATATCGCTTCAGTCTTGAAACGTTTATAACTTTTTACTCAGTTATCGGATTTGAGCTTATAATATATCAAATCGAAGCTATCGACGAGAAGAATATGTATATTAAATTTCATTTTTTATTGAGCTTATAATACTCAGTTAGCGGATCCTTTAAAGGATCCGCCCCTGTTTATAATCAAATTTAAGTTTAAAAATATAAAATATTTAATGATAAATTAATGAAAATAGATTAAGGGGTGGTGAGTTGTAAGTAAAAACCATTTAAATGGTGGTTTTCTGTAATTTTGAATTTAAGGGGTGGTTAAGTAAAAACACTTATATTTAAGGGGTGTTTTTATGTAAATTTCCCCTTATTTTTGTTTGCAATAAAATGCACAACTCTATTGTAAATTAGTAATAGTAGAAATCAGCTCGTTTACTAATCCCAAATGAATTAAATAGAATTGTGCCTCTTTTGATCAGATTCATCCAATTCGAGTGTCGGAGGTTCTTGTCAAGATTTGAGCTTGACCTCTAACTCATTTTCTTCGCAAATTTCATGTGAACCCTATAGGATAAGAGGAGATCAATGACAAATTCAATTCGTGATTATTGTAGTTCATGTAAATTGTTTGAGATGGAATTGTCCGCCGAAGCTTATTAAAGCCCCACAAAAATGTCGAGGGGCATCGATGATAGCCCTAAATTACACATATTCAGATCAAATAAATGTATAAATTCAATACCATCCCCAATTCATTTCAGGCATACAAATCAATACTGTAAATTTGTAATCAACACCAAAACTGTCCAATTTTGCTTAAAAATACCAAAAGTTGTTAAAGGGTTATATTTGAACCTCATAAATATCTCCAAATCTTCTACTACTGTGGATTTAGAGCTTTCCCTAGTGTTTTTTAAAGCTCTTCCCAACAAATAGGGTTATTATTTGAGCCGAACGAGTTGAGTATTACTGGTTCATATCGATCTCGTTAAAAAACGAGTCGAACTCGATCCGAACCTAAATTTTTACTCGAGCTTAAAAATGTGATCATATTCTGCTCGTTTAGGAAATTAACGAGCTCAATCCGAGTTTTTTTCGAGCATTAAGCAACCCTATTTGCTCAGAAGTAGTAAATTATAGGAAATTTTAAAATTTTCACAAAATTCGAGCTTAAATCGAATGAGGCTAACTTTATACCGAGATTAAAAATTATTCATACTCAACTTGTTTATAATATTAACGAGTTTGAGCCAAACTTTTACACAAACCCCGTTAATGGGTTTTTTCTAACCTTTAAGAAAACCCAACAACTAATGGGCCAATGAAAAGCCCATTTATAGATTGTTTGGTTGCTTTTGAGCCCAACATTAATCAAAGCTCTTTTTCTCTCCTCCTCGTCTTCACTACACTTCACTCTTCGCATCTCCCGATCGTTGTTCCCTCGCAACGCAATCCATATCGCTGGACGCCGGTAATGTCGACGCCGGCATCATTGAAGATTCCATTTGAGGAGTGGAGGTCAGGATATCTAGAAGGTTCTGGAATTTCGTTGCTTGGCTGTTGGTGATTTGTCTCGATGCCCTTTGGACTGATTTTGATCTTCTCCTTTGCTCCTTGCTGAATTCGTTTCAGGCCTTTGCGAAAAATCCAGGTGTGAGTTGGCAGATAATTTCGCGGATAACGACGATGTCGAGATTGCGGTTTTGTTGAAGATTTTTAAATGCATACTCCGTTTGCAGGTTAGTTGCATTGTGATTTCGGCTTTTGATGAAGACAAGTCAATTTAGTCAAGCCTTAGAATTTCGCAAGGTTGAGTACCCACGTGCACGTGGATGCAACTAGTCACACCAAAACATATATATATATATATATAGCCTAATGATTCTATTTTTTACAACAAATAAAAAAAAAAAAAGAACACTGAGGCCGGCAAATTAATAACAAAAATAGAACATATGTACTAATGTATGACTATATGAGTAGTGTGATACATAGAATAAACATATCCAATATTGTTTCCAATTTTCCGTAAGAAACATATGGGCCCACGGTTGAGAGAGGAGAACGTGTGATGGTAGACTTAAGGGGGGCGTGCTTTGACTTTCTTTTCCTTCGTAGTAGGACAATTACTAAGCGGGATTTGAATATTTGATATGACTTTCTTTTCCTCTGGTGGTGTACGTCGTGACACGATGTTATAACTGCAATACAGTATGAAGGTATATCGTAACGATAATAATAATAATACATTTTTATATTTACAATCAAATTAAATTTAAGATATTTGAAATAAACTTTTAAATAATTGAATAAACCTATCCTCTAAGTGAACGGATAAAAATCCAACATACGGTGATATATAAATTAATTATGAAAAATGTTAAGCAAAACTATCCATAAACTGTTAAATTACTTAAAATATCCAAATTTGACTATTGTTTAAAAAAAAAGAAAAATAACTTTGGCAAGCTGGAAAATAATTAGAAACTATTTTACAGACTTTTCTTTTTGTTTGGCCAAACATACCTTTGAAAACGTTCAATGGACGGGCTATTAATTCTTTTCTAGAAGGATTGGCTTGTAGTGTGAAAATAATGGTCAAACATTGACTTGTAGTTTAGAGTTTGACTTCCGCCGGTGGTTATGTCCCGATCCAAACTTCCGACAATGTTGCTAACATCTCAATCGATCAATAAAAAATCCAGGCCCGGCCCTGGACATGTGCAAAGTGATCGATCGCACAGGGCCTCGAATTTGGCCAATTTTAGTATATATAATAAAATACTTTATAAAGTTTCAAGCTGACTTCCTTGGCGTGCTGGCTAGCGGAGTGGACTGGACAGGGGCGCATGCACCAGCTTGTGGTCAGTAGTTCGATTCCCAGCTATTACTATTTTGCCAACTTTTCCTCCTTTTTTTCCCCTTTTTAATCGTATTTTTTTTGTGCTATCCTTTTTAATTTTAATTTATGCTCTGTGTTAGTTTTCCAGCGAGAGATGATTAAATAAAAAAAATTATATAAAATTTAGGGTTATTTATGAAAAATCACTTTTAGACAAGACTATTTTTTTAACAAACGATCTTTTATAAAACCATCTTATATATTATTTTGAAATAAATTCGACCACCTAGAGTAATATTGTATTTGATTTAAAAAAAAAACTTTATGTAATTTTGATCAAAACACCCTTCACCCATATATTTAATTTCACAATATTACTCAAAATTGTGTCTAATTTTATATTTTTCGAAACTTAAACTCGTTTTTCTAAAAAAAAGAAGATAAAATTAATTTACCTAAGTATCCATAACAAGTTAAAACAAATTTGTTAATAACTTAAACTTTACTTCAAATAAAAAAATATAATACAAATAATTTAATACAATGATATACGTACTATGATACAAAAAAATATTGTTAATTTTAATTTTATTAAAAATTATCAGTAGTAAACTTATGAACTGGCCTCCAAAACTCATTGGACGACCCTGAAAAAATCTAACTGATAAACGATGTGATTTTACCTAATTAAGATAAATTGATACGAGTTAGCCTCGCACCGACGCTGCGTATACCCTTGATTTTGGTTATGCCGGAGAACAAGAGGTAACCGAAGAAAGCCACCATGATAGAGTCGATCACCCACAAGAAGGGGTGCAGCTCCGGAGGAAGGATTTTGGCCACAAAGGTGAGTAAGGCGGCTACCACCGAAGGGACCCCGACCCCCACCACCGCCACTAACGCAAACACCGGGCAAGTCTCCTGAAACGGGAGCCCGACCAACAGGGAAAGGAAGCCTATCATCAGCAGCATGATGACGGGTGCCAGCCCCACCTGCTTCGGGAGTACGCCTTGGTAGAAGGACGCGATGCTGACAAGGCCACCTAGGACGCCGCCGCTCATAATGAGGGACACCTTTCCTAGCTCCGTCCCCCGGAAGAACTGGTCCTGCGGAGCCGGGATTTTGGACTGGGCTGGTTCTTCCCGAGGGCCGATCGAAGCCGGGATTTTGGACTGGGCTCCGGTGGAAGGTTCTTCCTGGGGACCGATAGGAGCCGGGATTTTGGACTGGGCTCCGGTGGAAGGTTCTTCCCCGGCCCGGGGGCCGATCGGAGCCGGGGTTTTGGACTGGGCTCCGGTGGAAGGTTCTTCCTGGGGACCGATCGGAGCCAGGATTTTTGACTGGGCTCTGGTGGAAGATTCTTCCTGGGGGCCGATCGGATCCGGGGAAGATGGGAGGGAATTGAAGGAATCCGGTGAAAGCAGTGACCTGGAGAGGTCGGAAGTTTTCCTACAGAGAGACGGGCGGTGAGAGACGAGTCCCGGGTCGGTGCTGTTATTGGTCGCCATATGAACCGGTTTATGAGGAAGAGAGAGTGAAAGAGGCGGAACACGTCGATGTGATATGATAAATGAATTAAGCTCATCTATTTTTTTGAGAAGAAGCTCATCTATTTATAAACCGATTCATTAATTTATTGTGCGTGCGAGGAATGACCCAATCATCAACTCTTCCTCTGAAGAATTCAGTTAACCGAATACTATAATTAAAAAATTAAAATAGAATAAGAAGAAATTCAAAGGTTTGCCAACCATACTCTCAGACACAGAGTCACATCCCTTAATTTAATTTCCCAACTTCTGTTTCTTGCGGAGCTCTGTTCATCGAACAGTGTGAACTGTCGAACAGTGTGAATCCTCTGCCCCAGTTCCCCGTCCCACGACCCCGTCCCACGTAATTATTTTACCATTAAATTAATATTAAAAAAATTTAAAAAAATATATTTAGCTTCTACATACTTAGTATGACATATTTGAAAAAAAAATCTTCAAAAAACGAATTATAATTTTTTTTAAAAAATATATAGTAAAACAACATCTTTGTAAAACTTAAAAAAATCTTCTTATCTCTTCTGAATTATTATAATTTTTTTAAGATTTTTTTTCAAATATGTTATACTAAGTATGTAAAAACTAAATATATTTTTTTAAATTTTTTTAATATTAATTTAATGGTAAAATAATTACGTGGGACGGGGTCGTGGGACGGGGAACTGGGGCAGAGGATTCACACTGTTCGGCAGTTCACACTGTTCGGTGAACAGAGCTCCGCAAGAAACAGAGGTTGGGAAATTAAATTAAGGGATGTGACTCTGTGTCTGAGAGTATGGTTGACAAACCTTTGAATTTCTTCTTATTCTATTTTAATTTTTTAATTATAGTATTCGGTTAACTGAATTCTTCAGTTAACCGTTTATTTCTGGAAATTCGTAGCCAGTGCAGGTTAACGTTTATTTCTGGAAATTTTGAAGTTTGACAGTGAATAGTCAAACTTTGATTAAAAGATGCAAAAATAAATAAAAAAATCATCTAAAGATGCAAAAAAAGGATGAATTATAATTGTAAATGCACTTTTATAAGGTCTTTACTAATGAAATTTTTTGACACCTAAACCCCGAATAAAAAGGTACGTTCGCTTTCATCTGGTGGTGCATTTGGACTAAGAGAAACAAGATCATTTTTTAAAATCAAAACTTAAGAACATTAGACAAATTGATATCAGTAATAAAAACTCATAGAAAAAACTGGAAAATAACAAAACAAGATGAAATAGATAATGTAACCGAAAAACCAATTATGAACCCAAAGAGCAACTCGCGCCAAAGATAAATCATTAGATGGCGAAAACCTCAGGAAAGTGTTTTCAAGCTTATAATCAATTTTAAGTTTTAAAATATTAAATATTTAATGATAAATTAATGAAAATAGATGAAGGGGTGGTGAATTGTAAGTAAAAAATATTTAAATGGTGGTTTTCTGTAATTTTGAATTTAATTGGTGGTTTTCTGGAAATTTCGCCTTATTTTAATGTAATAATTTTTGTTTGCAAATAAAATGCACAACTCTATTGTAAATTAGTAATAGTAGAAATCAGCTCGTTTACTAATCCTAAATGAATTAAATAGAATTGTGCCTCTTTTGATCAGATTCATCCAATTCGTATACCTATTCGTCTATCACATCTAGACTGACCTGAGTGTCGGAGGTTATTGTCAAGATTTGAGCTTGACCTCTAACTCATTTTCTTCGCAATTTCATGTGAATCCTATAGGATCAGAGGAGATCAATGACAAATTCAGTTCGTGATACCTTATTGTTGTTCATGTAAATTGTTTGAGATGGAATTGTCCGCCGAAGCTTATTAAAGCCACACAAAAATGTCGAGAGGCATCGATGATAGCCCTAAATTACACACATTCAGATCAAATAAATGTATAAATTCAATACCATCACCAATTCATTTCAGGCATACAAATCAATACTCCGTACTGTAAATTTGTAATCAACACCAAAACTGTCCAATTTTGCTTAAAAATACCAAAAGTTGTTAAGGGTTTATATTTGAACGATTGAACCTTTTAAATATCTCCAAATCTTCTACTACTGTGGACTTAGAGCTTTCCCTAGTGTTTTTTAAAGCTCTCCCCAACAAACAGAGTTATTATTTGAGACGAACGAGTTGAGTATTACTGGTTCATATGTATCTTGTTTAAAAACGAGTCGAACTCGATCCGAGCCTAAATTTTTACTCGAGCTTAAAGATGTGATCATATTCTACTCGTTTAGGAAATTAACGAGCTCAAGTCGAGTTTTTTTTTTAGCATTAAGTAACCCTATTTGCTCAAAAGTAGTAACTTATAGGAAATTTTAAAAATTTTACAAAATTCGAGCTTAAATCGAAGGAGGATAACTTTAAACCGAGATTAAAAATTAGAGAAAATTGTATTCAATATACCAAATAAGTGGGCTGTTGGCAAGAATAGCCATTCAGGCCCAAATTTGCAAAAATGACAAAATATTCCAAACAATTGCAAAAATAACTAATGGCCAATACCTGTTGTAACGGGTTAACCCTAATCATCACAAAGCACTCATCTTTTTTGGGTTGAAATTTCAAAAGGCGGGTGTTTCATTACAAAGGAGAAAGTCGACCGCCATTGAAGGACCTTCAAGAGAGGGGAGAGAGAGAGCGTCAAGAAGAAGAAGAAGAACGACGACGAATGCGCCATTCAAGAGAGGAGAGAGAGCCTCTGGTACGACGACAATTGAAGAAGAAGAACCGCCTGCAAAAGGTAAGCTCTCATTCTCTCTCTCTTCTATTGAAATGGCATTTTAGATGGTTGAATTTCTTTAATGTCGAATTCGGGTCATTGGGGAGAATAGGGTGAAATGATGTACAAACCCTAACCTTATGGGTGTTGGGCGGTTTGGGCGAAATAATGTAAAAACCCTAACCTTTTATGGCATTTTAGGGTTCAATTTATGGAATTTCGATTTGGGGTCCTTGGGGAGAATGGGGTTGAAAATGTTTGAATGTACAAACCTTAACCTTATAGTGGTGGGCAGTTTAGGGATAGGGTGGGGATTAGCCACTGACGCTTAGTTGATGATGAAATTGAAGGTCCAAATAGGATAGAAACGAAATGAAAACCCCCATGAAAGAATGAAAATTGGATTTCGAAAACTTGTTGAAGGCGAGCGAAGTCGTTCGTCTGGATCGGGGAAACGGTTGAATGGCTAGGTTTAGTAATTTATGTGTTTGCTTCGAATTGGGGAAGTAGGGGAGAGATGGGTTTTGAATGATATTAGATATGGTAATGTTGAGCAAGCAAATCTCCCTCATTTTTTTGGGCGGGAAATGTTGAGTATTAAATGGTCTACAAATGCATTTAATGCTGATGACATCATTCCCCCCCCCCTACTGTCCCTCCTGCAGAATATGGTCCCATCCTTTCTTATTTTTCTCTTGCCTCTCACTTTCTGGACACGTGGCCAACTCATCTCTGCTTTCTCTTTATTTTTTTATTTTTTTTGTTACCTACAACCGGCTACATTGGTAAGGGTTTTAATTGCACAAATGACAATTTATCACCCGCCTGCAAATTTTCGTATAGCAGGTATAGATTTGCAAACCTCACCCAAAATTGATATATCTATGCAAATCGGCCTAAAAATTATTCATACTCGACTTGTTTATAAGATGAACAAGTTCTAGCCAAATTTTTACACAAACCCCGCTCTTATTAGTTAATGGGCTTTTTCTAACCTTTAAGAAAACCCAACAACTAATGGGCCAAAGAAAAGCCCATTTATAGATTGTTCGGCTGCTTTTGAGCCCAACATTAATCAAAGCTCTTTTTATCTCCTCCTCGTCTTCACTGCACTTCACTCTTCGCATCTCCCGATCGTTGTTCCCTCGCAACGCAATCCATATCGCTGGACGCCGGTAATGTCGACGCCGGCATCATTGAAGATTCCATTTGGAGGAGTGGAGGTCAGGATATCTAGAAGGTTCTTCAATTTCGTCGCTTGGTGTTGGTGATTTGTCTGGATGCCTTTTGGACTGATTTTGATCTTCTCCTTTGCTCCTTGCTGAATTCGTTTCAGGCCTTTGCGAAAAATTCAGGTGTGAGTTGGCGGATAATTTCGCGGATAACGACGATGTCGAGATTGGGTTTTGTTGAAGATTTGAAAATGCATACTTCGTTCGCACAGGTTAGTTGAATTGTGATTTTGGCTTCTGATAGGTTGTTCTAATGCTCCACGTTAGATTCTCTCCGTCAAGTTGGAATTTATGATGTGCTTGGTGAAACATGCGGAGATTGCCCCTGTATTCACTTGATTTAGACTATAAATCCGATTTAGCTATAATTAGTTGTCACATCTGGCAACTTTCATCAAATGAAGGAGATTGCATTTTGATTTGATCAATCGGTGACTGGTTGGATAACTAAGATCGGTGGAAACCGGAATGATCTCTGTCCAGAAACTTATTTTAAACTTAGTTGTATAGTTTAAAATTTTGTGACTTACGATGAAATGATAAGTTGCATTGCAAAATTGAATACATAAAAATCAAAGTCTATTATTTTTTCCAAGCATGAACATTAGATATTACAATACAAGCATACATAAGTTTGATCAATTTACTCCGGTGATCGGATGCCCCATCACAAGTCATTTATCAAGAAGCTTCATGATGATATTAACCTTCTCAGTGGTTAACGGTTTCTGTAAGCAATAATTTAAACCGGATTTCGAAAACTCCTGGACTGCATCATCTGAATCACATGCAGTGATACCAACAATTACACTCGTTACATTCATAGATCGCAACTCTTTTGTAGCCTATGATTGGAGGGTGAAAAAAATGAATCAGAATCAATAAGAAGCACCCACTTGATATAAATGTATGAAATGTTGTAATGCAAGTCAAGCAAGGTCTTATATAATGAGTTTTCTGTGTATTAGAAGTACCTGAATTCCGTCCATTGTGGGCATCTCCAAGTCGGTAAGGACAAGGTTAAAGGTGGCTCCGCTTCTGAAAAGATCCACAGCCTCTTGCCCGTTGTTAACACTTGTAGTTTTAAGCCCTCTTTTTCCTAGTAGAGCTTGGTGCACGCATCTTAGAACAGGGTCGTCGTCCACTACAAGGGCTGAGAACACACCTTGACCATCCATGCTCTTCTTTGTTTGTGTTTTGTTTCTTCTTCTACGGTTATACATGAGCTTTGCAAGTGTATGGATTATATATAGGTGGTTAGATAACAAGCATTTTCAAAATGGTGTGTATATGTAGGAAACAATCAAATCCAGCGATATTTCCTGTATAAAGGTGATTTCTTTTGATAGCAAATTAGCAGGTAGATTATGAAAGCACAACTGTATGGCGACTATGGACATAAATGTTTTGCATTAAGTTCTCTCTTTGCAGCTTTGGGTGAAAAATCAACTTTTTATAGTATTGTACTATTGTTAATATTTGACACTAGAAGAGTATAGTTATTGAATATTTGAATTAGAAACCTGAGATTTTAATGCATTAACTGTGATTTGGTATGCCCATGTGTAAGGGAGTACTTAATCACATTCTATGATTTAACTTTTAAAAAATATTGCTTGCTCTATTCAAGCTATAGCATTTATGTTGCATTTTATATCATATCAAACTTGTCTTTTCCTAAATTAGAAAGAAAGATGATAATTCTATTCCCATTCATATTTCTGAGTGGGGAGTGACAATCAAATTGACAATAATTTGCTACTACTTGAGTGAATAATAATAATGACAACTACGTTTTGCTGGTAATTTTCAAGGTGGAAAGAACTTGCACATTTTGAACGCAGTTAAAAATCATGATATCTATCTGAATTTCTGGGTTTCATTTTGTTTATGAGGAGATTTCACTTTTTTCCATGTTCTTTCTCTTTTTCAGTTTGGCATATTCGTAGGTCTGTTAACGTTATAGCGCTACAAGATTGCGTTGGTACTTTTAAGTCAGTGTTCTGTGTTGCTATTTGATTTTTCGTTTAGTTTTAGTTGCTTGAGCTGCCCTTGATGTATTGGTAGGTTGATGCTGAATTGCTGATCAATGAGATATTTCCTCGAAAAATACAAGGAATAATATTCTGAAGTATCACCTTGCCACAAACTCCATCAAGAAAGAACGTTTATGGTTTATAAGTGAAGTATGAAAGTGCTGTGGAGGTAAATTCCTCTTATTCCTTGTGAAATGCACTGAAAGCAGATTTATAGAGATAGCCTCCAATTTTGATAAAAAATAATTTATCATTGAGCTAGTTTATCGTTTATACCTTCTATTCAAATTTAGTCTGTCGTTAAAAGTATAATTTGTAGACATCCATGTGCAAATTTGTAGGCATTGTATCTAGTGCTTCCACTGATTTTCCTGATTGTCACGCACTTGATCATTATTCATTACAAACAGAAAACATGGCTTTTGATTTACCGTGACATAGATCACTTTGTTCAAGCTAAGTGTCTTGATCAAATTCATCCACTTTGATTTACTATGACACTTAGAATTTCATTTGTTATTCTCAGGGTAACGGTGCAGCGTTGTTTACAATTGCTCCGTGTCCTTGCATTTGCTTTTCTGCCTAACCCCTGTCCTTGCAATTGCTTGTTCTATTCAAGCTATATCATTTATGTTGCATTGTATATCATATTAAACTTGTCTTTGCCTGAATTAGAAAGAAAGATGTTAACGTTGTTTCCATTCATATTTCTGAGTGTGAAGTGCCAATTCATAATGGAGTTATTCAATTAAAATGACAATAATTTGCTGCTATTTAAATGAATAATAATAATGGCAACTAGTTCTTGCTAATAATTTTCAAGGTGGCAACGCCGTATCACATTCTTCTGTTGCTAGATGATTTCTCGTTTAGTTATATTTGCTTCATCTACACAATGTATTGGTAGGTTGATGCTGATCAATGAGATATTTTTCAAAAAAATGTAAGGAATTATATTGTGAATTTTCACATGTGATCAAGAAAGGACGTGTTTATGTTATTTTCTTTGTGCAATGAATGGCTTATCAATGAAGTACGTAAGTCCTATGTAGGCACATTTCTCTTGTTCCCTTGTGAAAGCAGATTTATAGGGATAGCCTCCAAATTTGGTAAAAAATAATTTATCAATGAGCTAGTTTGTTGTTTATACCTTCTATTCAAATTTAGCTTATGCATTTAAAGTATAACTTGTAGACATCCATGTGCAAATGAGTCAGTTTGTATCTAGTGCCTTCCATTGGTTTTCCTGACTGTCATACAATTGATCTTTTCAAGCAAAAAACTTTTGCCCTTCTTATTTACTTTGACATAAATCACTTTTTCTAAGCTTACTATCTCTCAATCAAATGCATATAACCAAACAGTCCACACTGCGTTTTAAAGCTCGTTCGCAATGAGTACCATTTGCAACTTCAGTACACTAACACTTTTTGTGATCCTCTACAGATTCGTTGCTAACGAGCTTCAAACACAGTCATCCTTGCAAGAAGTGGGCAAAAAAAAAACTTCTCCAGGTTTGTCCCGACAACTGGATGTGCTATGTCTTCATATTTGTCTTGTGTAAGGTATCAGCTTGGAAAGATGATGACTTTAATCGGAAGATAAGTATAAGCGTCTCATTACTAATTGGCAAACAGCTTGACGTGAGCTTTATCTACCAGCTCGCGAACTTGAAATGCCATTGTTGTTCTCGATTGATCCGCTTAACTACTAGTGAGTAACGGTGATGAATTCGCCATCCGCCCTGTTAGCTTAGAATAATTTGTAAGAGCTCCGGAGTCTGATAGTGATCAGTTTATATGGGTATGGAAATCACCTTTTTTTCGTGTGTCATCTCCTGGAATTGGTAAAATGCTTGTAATCTTCTTAACTTTAAACTTGACATTTGATAATATTGTTAGACAAATCTTATGCATGCGTTGTATGACTTGTATCTATTATTGTACTCCCTCCCTCCGTCTTGTATAAAAATATATAGTAAAACATAATTTTTTTAAAAATTAATAAAAAAGTTTATATTTTATTAAGTTTGTAGCTCTAAATAGTGTATCGAAAAATCAAATGATTCATATTTTTAAAACGAAGGGAGTACAAATTTGAGGTGTCGGTTCATGAATTAAGTTAGGTTTTTTTTAATCAAATGGTCTTTTTTTTATTATTGATTTTTCCATAATAAATTTTATAATACTTCCTCTGTTAATTAAAACATATCGTTTATTATTCATGCACGTTTTTTTTAATGATAAAAACTATATAAAATATTAACTTTTTTTAAATTTTGTTTTTTATAAATTCAAAATTAATAGTAATACGTATGAAATTGTTTAAAAATATTATTAAAAAAGTTAATATTTTATATAATTTTTAACACAAAAAAAGCGTGCGTAAATTGTAAAACGTCAAGTTTTAATTAACGGATGGAGTATATGTTTAAAAATTTCCATTGAAATATCGACTTTTGCCCCCTCTACGAAATTCTACGACGACCCATGGATGTGGTTGTGATTTGTTTCTGACTCATATCAGCTATCAACTATCAAGTACGTGAGTTAGTGAGTACGTCCTTCAATTGTTAAATTGGAACAAGGTAAAAACCCCGGCACTAGTAACAAACATAATTGTGTTATGAAATGAGTTTTCTAAAGCAAAATCGGTACCAGTAAAAACGAAAGGAACAATAACATGAAAATTGATATATAAAATACTCTTTATATCAATGATAGATGTCATTTGATTTTTTAAATATATAAGGAAGTATAAAATATCAACCTTAAACTATATAAAATATCAACTTTTTTATTGAAATTTTAATATAATTTTATACTTGTTGGTAATAAGTTTAAAATTAAAAATAATAATAAAGTAAATATTTTATATAATTTTTAGCATATTAAAAAATATGTAAAGAAAAATAAAAACAACTATTAGATAGTGGTATTTTTAAGAACCTATCACCAATGTATACAACGTCTGATCTCTGAGCCGTCATTTGTTCACTTTTGTTTGTTTCTATTTTGTTTGGTCGGTTTGTTTGTTGTATGTATGCTGTTTCTTCCGGTTTTCCGATTGCCGATATTTCAATTCCTCGAGTTAGCAAGGTTGTTTGGTTCTCGAATTATTTCTAGTTTGGAAAAAAAAAAACGTACCACCAATGTATACATCTCACTTTAGTTCTCGATATAAAAACTTGGTTTCAATTTGTTGAGAGGTATCAATCGACCCTCCACCATCACACTTCACTTGTTAAGAGTATCGTGCCTCACTTTATTCTTTATATTCCTCTTTTGATTTTTGTTTTGAAATTCTGTTTTTAATTTCACTTGGTAAATTTATTTTTAGAAAAGAAACATAAACATGGGCTCGTGTAAAACAAAATCCATGACGATAGTCAAAGTTTGATTCTCTCATGGAAATAAATAACCCATCATCTTATCATCTTTTTTTTAATAATTAATTCAATAATTTTATCGGAAAACAATATAAAAATTAATTTACATAGAATTATACTTTCTCTAAAATTATAAAAATATAATTATCTAAAAATGACTATACAATAATTATTTTCCTTTATCTTGAATGAAAAAATATATATAAATCTTTGATTTTTGTTTTGAAATTCCGTTTGTTATTTTCAACGGGGTAAAATAATTTTCAAAAAAAGAAGCATAAACATGGCTCTTGCCAAATAAATCCGCAACAACATTCAAAGTTTAATCACATAATCAGTAGATTGTCAATTCTTTACTTGAGATTTGGATATGCCATTGGAGCATTGAATTGGTTTTATCACATATTCGTTCCATTGTTTGTGCTTTTGATCCGTTTTCCCTTCGTCATATTTTCAGGGAATCCAATGCTGTTGCTGATATAGTCTCGCACCTGGCTAACAGCATCCCTGCCGACGACGCTCTGCGTGTTGATCCGGTGTTTGAGGATCTCGTCCGGAAGGACGCTCTAAGATGACGCTTTCTTCGTTAAGATTGCTCCGTCCTAATTCCTTTCCTTGTATTAAAAAAAACACATTCAAAGTTTTATTTTTTCATGGAATTAGCCCATTATATTATCATTTTTTAGCTATTTTTTTTAAAAGAAATCTAAAAGAAAGGAAAATATTTGACAAATAGTTCTACTTTATCTAACATTAAAAAATATATAATCACCTTTAATTGACTATATAATAAAATTATTTTTCTTTATCTTTTGTATTTAAAAGTGAGATTTACTAACGGTCAAACATTTTTTTTTTCCATGTCAACAAAAGTTTGGGTGGGTTTGACTCCAGCCACACCAAAGGTATTTACATATCACTCACCACCACCGTCCTATTATATTAGGGCGAGAATCGAACACATAATCTTTTAATAGGAAATAACTTGCCCTCGTTAGGGTGGCCTTAGGGCTGTTTCGGGGATTTTAGGGGCCATGTACACAACAATTTTTTTTTGGCCCTTATGTCGAAATTGGTTTTAGGTTGATTAATTTAATGAATCATTGGTTTTAAGTTAGTTAATTTTTGATCTCTTATGTTATAATTGGTTTTAGTTAGTAATCCAAATTAGTTTTATGGACTACATATTAATTTTGTGGGGGGTATCAATTCAATTTTTCGATCAAAAGTATGTCACAAAATTTTGAAGCAAAAATAAATAAATAAAATTGTAAGGGTTTTGGGGCTCAATGTATGGTTAAGTTGGAAAATGTGAAAAAAAGTTGTTGACAGGGGAAATTGAACCTAGGAGGGAGGAAATAAAGGGTTACTACAACCAATAGAATAAAGATTCTCACATAGTTATATGCTAGTTTTAAAATGCTATCGAACCTTGCGAACCACCCTCTTAAGTCCTAACCGACAGGGGCGGAGCCAGGATCATTTCCGGGGGGGGGGGGGGGGGGCGGGATTTCAATATTTTTTTTGCAGGTTCATGCTTCAACAGAGGGAGTCAAAGAGGTAAAAAAAATACCACCCTCCTAAGTCCTAACGGACAGGGGCGGAGCCAGGATCATTTCCGGGGGGGGGGGGGCTCAAATTTTTTTTTTTGCAGGTTCATGTTTCAACAGAGGGAGTCAAAGAGGTAAAAAAAACCCAAAGGGGATTCAAACTGCCGACCTACAATCTTCTCATACACACCTCCAACCAATTGGGCTATAACACAATCTTGTCTTAAAAGCACACCTCTTTTTCTATATAATATATAATATATATATATATATATATATATATATATATTTATATTTATATTTCCGGGGGCTCGAGTCATCGCATGCCCCCTGGCTCCGCCCCTGCTAACCGACCCTGGATGACATAGTGATAAAAAGTAAGGAGATTATCAAGAGGTTTTGAGTTCGATCCCTGCCTTCACCCCATTCACTTGAGTGATAAGTCCAACTTTCACCTTAACAAGTGGTGGTATCAACGGTCAAACCAAACTTACACAAATGAGATTACTTTTTAGCACAAATTTCCATCGAATGAGTCAATGAGCTATCAAGTAAAAAAAATTGGCACTTTTTGGTAATTAGCTAATAATTGTGTGATACCATTGTGAATAATGGGAAAAAACAAGCTCAGAGTGAAAATATGATATTTTGCCTCGTAAATAGGCGACGGCTGATCCACTGTCTCTCCCAAAACCACCGAGCGCGGAGATAAGTTCGCCGAGAGAGCGAGCGGCAAAACCCCCAAATCCAAAATTTCACGATCAAAATATCTCTCGCTTTTCCATCTTTCTCCACTTCGATCTCCAAATTCATTTTCAAAAACAAATCAACCCCTCCCAGTTCAATCGTCACCTTCCCAAATTTTCATTTGCAGGTGTTTACGGGGTCGGATTCGGCGCCGGAGAGGGCGATCAGTCTAAACCCTAGGTTGTGCTTGCGTGGTCGGTTTCTTTCTTTGCTTGCTGAAGCTTATACTTGATTGTCGAGTTCATTTGCACACTGATTTCAAGTGCGTTCGGCGGGCTAATCTTGGATAGCCCCGTTTCCAACTCACAGGTAATTTCCCCTGCGCTGCCTTTTTTCTTTTGGTTTATTTGTTTTTGTTGTTCCTGATTGGGGAGTTTAGGGTCTTTCATCAATGCTAAATAATGTAGGTCTCTGGTGAGAGAAAAGATAGTAGTTTTGGCGCTGGGTTGTGCCGGTGTCTGTGGTGGAAAAGGACAAATTAGGGTTTTGTTTTGCTGCATGTGTGGAATCCCCATTGCAACTTCTGTTTTGATTTCCCCGTATCCATTGGAACCGTGTCCTTGTTCTAAATGCTGCAATTAACACTTGCTGTGATCTTGGTATAAGATATCGTTAAACTGTCACAGTATTAATTTCAAACTCTTGATATTTATACCCTAACCTGCTTAATCTTACTCTAATTGCGCCTGTTATTAATCGCATATAGATTTAGGGATGGCTACATTTTGAGTTTGTTGGAAATTGTCCGAGTTCGAATTAATTGAAGCTCCATTTAATATGCCAATCTCAAAATTGAACTCTGAGCTTAAATGTTGTCCTCTATAATACTTTACAAGCTTGCAAGCTAAACTGTCTCTGCTTGTGTGTGGAGTACATGAAAATTTTTATTGGAAAAAAAGGTTTAGATGCAGTAAGATTATAATTGATTTTTGCCTCTTTTGATTTAAGAATTTAAGATGGAGGACAAACATGAACAAGCGAAGGACGCTGACAAGGACATGGAAGATGATGACAATGCTTCCAGTGATTCCTCATTAGCTGCTTTGGAGGATGAGGATGAGTTATTGGCACCCGGTGATGAAGACGGGTCTCGTCCCGAGGCATGTTATCTTCATTGTCACTTGTATCACATAAACTAAAATTTTCACCAATACTTGATAGATTTTGGAAGGATGCTTTTTCATCTTTGTTTAACAGGAACCTTTGACTGAAAAAGAGATAGAAGAATTGGTCTCTGAACTTCTTGAGATAGAGAGCAAGGTATAGGTTCTTATATCTTTTGTCATTATATTTTTTTTTCTACTCATCTGAGAACATAGCGGTGCTTGTTTCGTCATTATTATAGTTATTAACTTATTGTTATTATTATTTCTGTTCGTGATTTGTAGGCTGCTGAGGCACAAGAAGCACTTGAAAAGGAATCTCTGGAGAAAGTTGAGCATGATGTTAGAGAAGAATTAGCTCAAAGTCTTCATGGGGATGAAGTCAGTATATTTCTCGTGCATACAGATTTGAAGGTTCATGCTTTCATTACGTTGCATAATGCAAGTTTTCTTCTCGTAGTTGGAGAATGCTGTTGCAGAAGAGATGACAAATTTGAGAGAGGAATGGGAAGAAGTGCTTGATGAACTTGAAGTTGAGAGCGCTGATTTGTGGGTGTGTTCCTTTCTTTCTACTTAGTGAAAATTTTGTTGTTGGAGCTTTTTAATTTGAGCTTATCTTTTGTGCTGTTATATTTTCTTCTTCTTCTGTCTTAATTTTTTAAAAACATTCTAAGGCTGGATTTCAAGAAGCTGTTCCTGAAAAAGGGACGACTAACAGTTCTTATTCTGGTGTTAGTATTTGCAGTACATTTGATATGATGATGTGCTGATTACTTATAGCTTACATGGTGCTTATAATGTATAATGTGTGCCGCTAAGAACAGTTGTGTCCTAATCAGGATATCTTAATGAATGGTATGTTGTTGCCAAACAAACCCTAATGTGATGGCTAGTTTAGTTATGGGTAACTCAATGTTTGATGCAGGTATCATTATTAATCAACCAAATCCAACAACTCGGGAAAATTACAATTTTTATTTTTATGTGCAGTTAAGAAATATTTTGTACCTCCTCAATTTTTTTTGTAAACCTAATAGATATTTTATTATAATATAAAAAATAGTTATTGTGTGTATGTATCTTATTTTCAATCTTATCATCTATAGACTACATATATTATCAATAAATATTTTCTTACAATATTTTGAACAATTTTGTATGTAAGAAATTATACATCTTCAATCTTAATTAGCTATTAATGCAAAGTATTTATTTATATTATTATATTATATGTATTTCTTATATCTCAGTATTCGTCATAATTTATGAATGTTTTTTCTTTTGACATAGATAAATTATGTATGTTCCTTACACATGAATTAGTTATTTCGTCCAAATAAGAGGCAGGATTATTAACAAATGAAGAAACTACTATTTATACACAAATTATCCAAAGAGGAAAATTCCAAGCCTAGGCCAGTTAGATGGTGGTTCCTTTGTGTAAATTCCAAGTGTCTTGTCTATTAAGTCACTTTGTTGCTATTTTTTTCACCACCCTTAACAAGGCTTGTAGCCTTGTATCCATTTGGCACTAGTCTCACACCTCGGCGGGGAAAGGCTGCCTACGTCTGGTTCCCAGACCTGGTCCTCCTTTTGGGGTTAGAGTTACAATCCTTGCGGTAGGTTGTTGTTGTAACCACCCTTAACCATATTTTTTTCCTCACAATCTCCCTTGATTGGGTAAATAAAGAGCGGCCATTCCGGGGTTCGAACCGGGGACCTATGGGTACTACCCACAAGTCCTCACAATCTCCCATAGACACCTATTTTACCTTTATTATCATTTGGATGGTTGATATGGGCAAACATCCATTTGGTCCACTTGTTCACTTTATTTCGAACTTTATTTGACTTTAGATAAATAAAATTGAACTTTCCAAAAAGTACAAGGGTATTGGTTTCATTCTAGCCAAAACTCGATCAAACTAGGTTTGAAAATGTGCGAAAAAGAGTCAGATTAGGTTCGAAAATGTATGTTAGGCTTTTATCAATACTTCAATGGTAACGACTTTTTTAAATACCAAGGGATTGAAAGTGGTAACTTTTGATTACCAAAACTACATTTCAACCACATTTTTTTTGCATTCTGCCATGCACTGGGGTCAATCTAGTTGTTATTAAAATTTTAAAAAACAATAAGTATGGTTGTAGGGATCTATGCCCATATTTGATTAATTTGATCGTACAAACATAAATTAGTGAATGAACAATTTTTTTACCTAAGAACGAGAGAAAACTGGTGGGACTGGTTAATTTTCAAGGATTTCTTCTACTCTCTATTGATTCTCCCTTTGATAAAATTTGACTTTTCTTCCATAAGCCTTATCTTTCCTGGTTTTCAATTATCATACTGAATTTACCTAGGTAATTAGTAATTTTACTAATTTTCATTCTCATCAGATGCACAGTTTTATATCTGTTTGCTTTTTGTTGTGTTAGCTTTAGTGTGATAATGCTAAGAGTGAATTGTGTATTTTATAAATACCTCATTAGCTTAAGATTAAATAGGCACATTGTTCTAGTGGACAATTCGTGTCATTTTGTTATTTGACGTGGGTGGTAAGTGAGTGCGAATGTGGGCTGCTTCATTTACTTTTGAGATTTGCTTCTCTTTTTTGACAACCTCTTTGAACAGGAGCAACTTGACGGGGCAGGTGTTGATCTTCCTAGTATCTACAAGTGGATTGAAAGTCAGATCCCTAATGGTTGCTGCACAGAAGCTTGGAAGAAAAGAACTCACTGGGTAGGGTCTGAAGTTACCGGTGATGCTGTAGAATCAATCACAAATGCTGAAAAGCAGCTCCAGACCCTTAGACCTGTTAGAAGGTACATTTTTTCTTCATATTTAGAATTACTAATTGATAGATTTGGTTAGGCATTGATATTGATATCTGTTGAGGAATCGATTCCAGACGGCATGGTAAAGTACTTGAAGAGGGTGCTAGTGGATATCTGGAAAGGAAGTTAGCTGCTGGTGATAGCAGTGAGATTGTGACAGATAAAACAGAGGCTGCTGGTGATACTAGTGAGATTTTAACGGATAAAACAGAGGTCAACTGGGACTCCTTCGTCAAAATGGTTTCTAGTCATACATCAGAGGACAGTGTTTCATTTGGCAGTAAACATTGGGCCTCTGTTTACTTGGCTAGTACTCCACAACAGGCTGCAGTGATGGGAATCGAATTTCCTGGAGTAGATGAGGTAATGCTTCTAATCACAGTGCTCAATACATTGCTAATTTAATTGCTTTTGTCCATATTAAGCACACAATATATTATCCAGATTGTTATGTTGTGTTATCTGCATATTCCTTGGGAATACAAGTCATAGTAAAAATTAGTATTTTATATGCAGGGTATCTGATATTGTATGCTTCAAAAAGATGCGTAGGGTTTATTATAGAACTTGGGGATTTTGTACCAATTGGATTTGCTAGTCAGAAAAGTTGGCTTTCCTCCTCCCCTTGCAACAAGTTATCTACTGGTTCCATTATTGCTTTCATTCCTTCTAATGATAACTTATCGACTAGTTTGATAGTATTTATATCCATCAATTATCACATGGGAGCTTTTTTCTGTGGCGTGCTTCATATGTTTAGATCAATAATCTGCTTCTAAACAGGACTTTCGACAAATTGATTTCTGTCAGGTGGAAGAAATTGCTGAAATTGATGGCAACAGTACTGATCCATTTGTAGCTGATGCTATAGCAAATGAGAAGGAATTAGATCTTTCTGATGTGCAGAAAAAAAATTATAGAAAGGTACTCAACTTTTCTGTTGCCATTTTTAGCAAATATTTCATTTACTTCAGGAGTTTCAATTGTTCATATGGGAGAATCATTGTGTCGATGGGTAGACATCTGGCTTATCATTGATTGGTTTCTACACGACTATTTTATACACTGCTTTATTGCATTACATGCCAGACATGCCTTATCTAATCTTAAACCAGGAAGGATCCACATGGATCGCATGCATTATAATAATTTACAAGTGCATTATGCAATTTTGTGCATTAAATGAGAGTCTTTTATTTGGACATTTTTGAAGATGACTTTATGATACATCACTGTAGATAAGCTGTGTTTGGTACGTGCGCATTATAATGTATTTTTAAACAAATTATATGTTCTTTTGGAAAAGAAATAAACTCTTTTTTCATTCCCTTGACTCTCGCACACTACTTAGCCCCACATCACCACCTACTCCTCCACACATCCCTCCTCATTGTAGCAACCTAACAACTCCTCCATCCACTATTCTATCGATCCCTCTGCACTCCGCCGCTGCTTTAGAATGTCCAATCTTCCATTTCCTTTATTTCCAACAATTTCCTTCCTTGGTTGTTGTCGAAATCAGCTCGCAGAAGGTGGTGGGTGGTTGTTAGATCTAACTGGGACGAAACTTGTGAAATTGGTGTCTAAATGTTGTTTCTGGATCGAATTTAGGTTTGTTACTTTGTTTAAATCAATTCATGTTTGGATGATGTATTTTGTGTGAGTTTCATGTTGGTAGGAGGTCGATAGGAGATGGGGTTGAGGTTCTCTCTGTGTGTGTTTAAGGGGGTCGAAATGAGAAGTCAGAACTGTTTGAGTTACTGCCGCGGCGTGGTGGGACTGAGCTCGGTTTTACAAGCAACTCTGTTTGACATCCAAGGACTGAATTTCAGTAGTACTAGTTGCCAGAAGGGGACAACAAGTTGTTCGCTTTCGGAGGAGGAGAGTCACATAAGGAAGGAAGAGACATAAAAAAAAAAAGCGCTTCAGAAGTGGATTATAATCAAACCAAAATTAACGAATTATTTTATTTTTCACTTGCCAAACTCTCATTATAATAACATGTACATTGGAATCCAAACGGGCTGAAAATCAATTCCGTGTTCTAAGCTGATTCTGCCTAATAAATCACAGGTGAAGGAGGAGGAGGATGCAAATATTGATCGAAAGCTCCAAATTCGCCTGAAGCAAAGGAGGAGCAAAAAGAGAAAAAGACAGGTCTGGTCTGGTCTTATCTTTAATGTTTACTGTGTAGCTTGTTTTTTTTTTAAAGCCAAGTTGTATCACTTGTCATTTGTTTTGTTTGTAGTAATATTTAAGGGAGTATATGACAATAATCCTCCTGGCATCTGAGATGATTTTGAATCTGAACAAGTGCATATCTGAGAACATTTAATTTGTTTCTAGTCAGTTTGTGATTATTCTGATGCCTTATTTCTTTTGTTCTATAATCAGGACAGAAGAAAAAATGATATATCGGTTGACCAGTACATTGAAGACACTGCTGGAAGTTCAGATAGTGCTGATAATAAGCATATTGGAAATTTATTGAGTGATGAAAAGGATGACTTATTAGGTAGCTGTGAGGCATCAACTGATGTTGCCAGTGAGATGTTTACTTCTGAGCTCAACACTGTGAAACCAATTGAAATTCAAGCGGTCAAACATGAGCATGAGTCTTCTGAGGACTGTATTGAAGCCAAGAGGAGGAGAACTACTACTCCTAGTGACGATGTTCCTGTCTCTTCAGAGAATGATGATTGTGTTCCTATATCCTATCATCAGGCTGATGGAGAACAGCCTATTTTGGATGAAAATGGAGGTGATCCTGTTGATGCTGCTTGTCTATCAAAGATGGATAAATTCAGCTGTACTGTCTGTGGTGAAGTGACGAATGAGGTGCTCCAACATCCACTTCTAGCGGTTATTGTCTGCATAAAGTGCAAATCTGTTGTTGAATCTAAGATGAGTAACAAGGTATCGAGTATCATCTCTTGCTTTTTCATCTCATGTAGCCACATTAATTCCTTAATTGTCCTTATGGTAATAGTAGAGAGAAAATGAAAATCATAAAACGTTATTTACTGTTCTAGTTTCATTTTTTTATGTCCAGTAATAATGTTGCCTTTGCATGCAGGATCGTGGTTCCAGTTTGTGCTATTGTGCCTGGTGTGGACGCAGCAGTGACTTAATTAATTGTAAATCTTGTAAAATGTTATTCTGTATTCCATGTATACATAGAAACCTAGGAAAAGAATGTGTATTGGAAATTAAGTCATCCGGATGGAAATGCTGCAGCTGCTCTCCTGGTCTTTTGCGAAGTTTGACCTTAGAATTAAAAAAAGCTACGGGATCTACAGATCTGACAATAGTTGGTTCTGACAGTGGTTCAGATGATTCAGATGATTCTGATGACTCAGATTCACAAGTTGATGTTTCAATCAGGTAGAGAGCCTCTTAAGGGATTGAAATATGGTTTTCATGCTTAACTATTCCCTTCTTTATCTCCAGCATGATTTTGCTTTCTAACTTATGTTGCACTATAGTACCTGCTGCACTGGCTTGTGAAATTCATTATATTGTGTTAGATTATTACACAAAAAGCCTTGAAGTGTGTACTGTTTAACCAAATCCCGTTTCCAGGAAAGCAATCTGCCTCTTTATCTCTTTCTGGATCTACTCTTGAACCTTTGTTTTTGCCATCATTTAACTATTACTTAATCCAGAACAACCTCTACATGAGTTTCATTCTCTTGATCATTTCTGCTTAGGCGGTTTTCATAGCATGCCAAGAATGACTCCATGAGTGATTAATTATTCTACGCTTTTCATTTTTTACTGTTTAGGATGTGGTGTTGCTATATTACTATTATTTTTATTTTTATTAAATTGTCCAATATTATTTTCATACTTAACAGATCTACTCTAATAAGGCTCTAAAGTTGTATGTTCACTTTTTAGGGCTTCATATCAAGTTGTCTTGTTCTTGACACTATAATTGTAGAGATGTAATTTGTATCTTCTTAATGAATTGTGTTGTTTTTCTTTTTGAACACAGTGCTGATTTCGGTACGTCCTCTAAGCTAAATTTAGATCTCACTTTCCTATTGTAGATCTAGTGTCCAGCATAAGAAAATTCGGAGGATCATTGATGACACGGAACTTGGAGAGGAGACAAAGAAGAAAATTGCAATTGAGAAGGTACCCTGCAGTCTAGCTTCTTATTAATATACTAGCAATTTATGTCATGTTAGGCTCTTTTTCTCCCATATTCATCTATGGCTTAATTTACACTATTTATTAATTCGGGTAACTCTGTAAGTTTTAGTGATCGTAGTTAAAAAAGGAAAGTGAGAATATTGTGTAAATCCTTTTGGTTATTCTACATGTTCCTTTGAATATTTGCATTGTTTTAAAATAACAACTATTATGATACATAGATATAGGTAGAAATAAATAAGCAGTTATTGTGCCTGATTGTTTTATCACTGGCTATATTTTGTAGGAGCGCCAGGAACGCCTTAAGTCGTTACAGGAACAATTCTCTAGCAAAACAATGAAAATGAATTCTATGGCTAGTACTGGGGTCTTACCTGAAGGTGCTAGTTCTGAAGTTCTTGGTGATGCTTCTATGGGTTTTATTGTCAATGTTGTTAGGGAGAAAGGTGAAGATGCTGTAAGAATTCCTCCAAGCCTATCAGGCAAATTGAAAGTTCATCAGGTATTCTTGTTATGTACTCCCTCCGTATCGCAATACTTGTTGTTTTAGAGTGTTAAAGTTGTATCAAAAAACTTGTTGTTTTAGCTATAATTATTGTCTTTATAGGTAATGATTGCTCTTTTTATAGTTAATAATTATTCCTTTTAGGTATTTTAAGCTATAAAAGTGAAGTAAAGATAGGTTTTATTAAAAAGTGTGCATAGAGCTAAAACAACAAGTATTGCGATACGGAGGGAGTATATTCTACAGATATGTTCATGCGCTTCGCTGTTGGGGAAGTAATTGTATGCACCTTAACTTTTGCTCTTGCACATTCTCTTAGGCTCTATTTCTGGCATACTTTTGTACTGTATGATACTCAAAACTTGCTTTATGGATGCACGGTCCAGTATTCTATATTATAGATTTATGGAGGAGACTAATCAAAACCTCATAGGAGCTGAATGTATTAGTTAGGCTTTGGCCCATAAAGACAATTCAAGTCTTTATGTGGCCTATTTGGCATTTGCTTCCTGGTGGATCTGTACTAGATATCATCTTTTCTTTTTCTTTTTCTTTTTAAGTAGTAATATCCTTAGTGTTTAAGAACATTTTGATTTTCATGAGGTATCATGTTGCAGATTGCAGGTATACGTTTTCTTTGGGAAAATATTATACAGTCCATCAGGAAAGTCAGAGCTGGAGACAAGGGACTAGGTTGTATTTTGGCTCATACGATGGGTCTTGGGAAAACTTTTCAGGTATCTTCAGTTTCATGCCATATGTTGAACACTTGAAAGTTTGTTATTCGATATACTTATGTTGGTCTTATATGTTGGACTTATGGTTGTCTTATATGTCGGACTTATTTTGACAGGTCATTGCTTTCCTATATACTGCTATGAGAAGTATTGATCTAGGCATGAGATGTGCTCTTATTGTTACACCTGTAAATGTCCTCCATAATTGGCGCCAGGAGTTTGGCAAATGGACACCTTCAGAACACAAGCCCCTTCGTGTGTTCATGCTGGAGGATGTTCCAAGGTCTTTTCTGTCCTTTCAGCTTTCTATTTTGATCTTTCTGCATATCACTAGCTGGATAAAGCACAAACTATTCAATTCACCAGAGATAATGATATTTCAACCTGCTTCTTGAGATTAGTGCTCAAAATCAAGGTTTTTGGCAATTTTATCGAATTTTATTTTTTGTTATGAAGTATATCTTCAGGTGGGATACTGTAATGTATTTGGACAAAAATGAAAGTTGGGTATTTAGAAACAGAGATCATAGCTCAGTTTGTAGTTTCAGTGTCAACCCCATTTCAGCAGAGGGTATGTTTGGCAGATTGGGCCAAATTGCCCCCTTCACAAGGAATAGATGTAGTTGCCATCAACAACTTTTTTATTTTTATTTTTATTAGAGTTTAGGAAATAAAGAGTTATTTGGATAACAAGCTGAAATGGAAACTTCAGCGCTTTTAGGAGTTTAAGCTTATTAAATATTCTCGAGTGCTTTTTTCCTTGGGTAGACCCATTAAGCTTCTTGTAAAGCATAGCCTAGATAGATCTTTTGGAGATTAATCCGAATAAGTCGTCAAATTGCCAGAAAATTCTTCTTCTTCATCCCATTCATTACAAATTGTAAGTTTCGTAATCTTAATTAAACAGTTTGGTTGTCGTTGTCGTTGTGATTAATTTTGACAGGGAAAGAAGAGCAGAATTGCTGAAGAAGTGGAAAAGGAAAGGTGGAGTGTTTCTAATTGGTTATACTGCATTTAGAAATCTGTCACTGGGAAAGAATGCCAAGGATCTTGAGGCAGCTAAACAAATCTCTTCTGCTCTTAAGGTATTTATTTTCTAGGTTCTCAAGTCTCAAATTCTTGAATCTTGATTGTTTCAGTTTTCATTGAAAAATATATTCACTTAGTGATGCTTTGCTTGTTTTCTACAATATTAAATGTAGTGCCCAAGTTATTATTAGGCCAGGATTGCCATTAAGGGTAAAAAATTGCAAATGTTAGTATTATTACCGGTCCCATTATTAAGCCTTATTCTTCTACCTGGTTCTCTGACTCAATTTCTCTCTCCACTGACAAATGAAATGCTTTCTTTTTCTTTTCCTGTTCTATTTAATTCTTAGAATTCCCTGGCCACTGACCATTATCTTGTTTTCTCTATTTGCACTTGGTGTGTGGTGATTTTTGATTGGCTATATATGGCTTGGAAAATTTCTTCTAGCTGCCAAGCACTAACTTTAAAGCTGTCATATTTTTCAATTGATTAATCATAGATACTGGTAAATACAATATATACCAAGACGGGTGAATCACTCTATTCTATCCTTTTTTTGCTGCTATTTCGTATCTCATATTTCCTTCTCTTTTCTATCCAAATTTACCCGTTTCTTGATCTCTCCGATCTAGTCTACCAGATTTCAGTATCCTTGGAAGCATAAATTAGTTCATAGTAAAAGTGTGGAACTTCATTTCGACCAATATAAAAAAACAATTATCTTTTGGGTTCAATCATTTTCTGACGCAGACTACATTCTTCTGTTGCGTCAGGTCTTAGCATGGATGTTATCACTGGTTAATGTGTGTTTATGTTAATTGCTCGAGTGACCTATTCTAATCATGCCTTTTTTTCATCAGTTAAAGTAAAATAAAATTTTGCAATTGTTTCAGGAAGGCCCTGATATACTGGTTTGTGATGAGGCTCATATGATCAAGAACAATGTGGCTGAGATTACACAAGCCTTAAAACAAGTGCAGTGCCATAGAAGAATTGCGTTGACTGGATCCCCTCTTCAGAACAATCTTATGGAATATTATTGTGTTAGTATTGTTATAATATCAAGCATATTTCTTTTTAATTTAAGTATTAACAGTCTATAATGGAACATGTATTTGGTACAGATGGTTGATTTTGTGAGAGAAGGATTTCTTGGTAGCAGCCATGAATTTAGGAATCGGCAAGTGTTTTTCTTATATTTCTACTTTTGATGGTTACGAGTGTTTTGCTTTGATGGCTGTTCTTACTTCTGTTAACTTTTGCAGTTTCCAGAACCCGATAGTGAACGGACAGCACACGAATTCTACAGCTTATGATGTTCGCATTATGAATCAAAGATCACATATTCTCTATGAGCAATTGAAAGGATTTGTTCAGAGAATGGATATGAGTGTGGTGAAGAAGGACCTTCCCCCTAAAACTGTGTTTGTGGTGGCTGTAAAGCTTTCTCAGCTCCAGACGAAACTATACAAGAAGTTTCTAGATGTTCATGGCTTCACCAATAACAAGGATTCTATAGAAGGACTGAGGAGGAGAAGCTTCTTTGCTGGGTACCAGGCTTTGGCTCAGGTACTATAATCACAGCTGACACAAATATATAAATTCTCTTACTTGATCTATTGTACTTTTCTGCATGAGAATGCATTTTTATTTTCGAATGATACTTTTGGTTTTTGTGTCGCATTTGCTGCTTGAAAATGCGTGTGCAGATTTTACATCTTCTTTATGCTCAAGGTTGTATATGATTTTTTTCATGTTTGAACATTTTTCCATCAAAGTTTAACTAGATTACATTCTAGGGCATAGAACTTATAGAGAAGGAAACAACACTATACTTTTAATGGATGGAGTATTTAATATTTGTAATGCAGTTGAAGCACCTTGAAATATCTACTCTTTTCATGGTGTGGGCCTCCTCAGAGTTTGTTCATAGCCACAACTAGCTTTCCTTTTCTCTTTTTTAATGCATCTTACTGTTTTAGATCACCCTGTCAGAAAATTCCCAGCTTCTCTTGCAATAAACGGTATTTATTTGTTTATTTTTTGTACCTGTGTGGTTGGTGGTTGGGAGGTTGTTGAAGACGGAATGGGCATCATCTAGTTGCTCTTCCGGTCTTCCTCAGAGTGTCTATGACTATGTAATTAGAGCATTGTTAATGATATGCGTGCCTACATAACGACATAGCTTCAATCAAATGTTTATACGGATGTCAACTCAAAAATTAGTATCGCTAAAAGAAAATTTGATATTAAATAAACAGAAATGATGATAATTTACTCCCCGATTTTGATTTACTTTGGTAGGTATGGAACCATCCGTGGATCTTGAAATTGATGAAAGAGAGAGGATATGCAAAACGCGAAGTTGTTGAAAGTTTTCTTCCAGAAGATTGCTCCAGCGATGAGAATATGGATTTCAATGTAGCCACTGGAGGTACTTCATTTTGGGCCATTATTTTTGGGAATAATTAATGAGTTGGATCTTTCTCTTTATCTATGATATACTTGGCCTTTTTGTTTTATGAAATGCTTATGTTCGCTTCTTTTTTTCCTTCGGGGTTTTGGGGTTGGAAAGAAGTTTCTTTGCCTTTTCAGATTGAAATAGCTATTTCAGTTATTTCTTATTTGGGCTGCTTTACATTTCTCTTGCATCTCTGTTCTCAATGTTTGATCCACTTCTCGATGTCAAGCAGATGTACAATATTCCGTTTTTATGTTGCTTTAGAGTATTTTGTTTGGTGTGTACCTTTTTTTGTGAAAGAATCTAATGCATGTTTATTGTACTCATATACAGAGAAATCAAAGGCCAAGAATGCATCTCTTCAGAAAACTGCTACTAGTTACTTCCTTGAGGTGTGGATAGTTGTTTTTTAATCATATTTTCTGGCACCCTTGATTAATGTCTCTCAGGCCTGCTCTTTGCTATCATTAATTTCCTTTAAAAAATTTGGTTGGGGTGCACAACTTTTATGCATTTTCCTTTAATTTGCAGGGTTGGTGGAATGACCTGCTTAATGTAGATAACTATCGAGAAGCCAACTACAGTGGCAAGATGGTTTTGCTGCTAGAAATTCTTACCATGGCATCTGATTTGGGTGACAAAGCTTTGGTTTTCAGCCAGAGTATAGCCACTTTAGATCTTATTGAGTATTACCTGTCGAAGCTTCCTCAGAAAGTGAAAGTAGGGAAATCCTGGAGACGTGGAAAAGATTGGTACAGGTGTGTATAGATGAATGGAAAATGGGATTATGCTCTTTTGCTAATATGATTGGGTTTTTTTAAAAAACTTGTGTATTTCCTCTGTATATGTAAGGCATGATAAGATTGGTTTCTAGGAAATTCAAACCTACAATTTATCATTCCTTCCACATTTTTTGAGCTAGCCAATTGACATCCTTGCATGAGATGAGATATACATGTGGAGTAGGAACTCATTGCCTGAAGTTGAGCATTTTCTTTGTTTTATGCAAACCAGAATTGATGGGAAAACTGAAGGCTATGAAAGACAGAGGTTGGTTGAACTGTTCAATGACCCCCGGAACAAGAGAGTCAAGTGTACTCTAATATCAACCAAAGCTGGATCTTTGGGAATTAACCTATATGCTGCTAATCGTGTAATTATAGTGGATGGCTCCTGGAATCCAACATATGATCTTCAGGCTATATATCGGGCTTGGAGGTTTGTTTCTACTACAAGTCTACAACTTACTTAGAGTGACATTTTTTGCTTTGCACTTTCCCAGTTATGTAATTTGTGTCCGTTGCCAGGTATGGTCAAACGAAACCTGTGTATGCTTACCGTCTAATGGCACATGGGACTATGGAGGAAAAGATTTACAAACGACAGGTATGATTTTATAAAAAGTGTCCCTGCCTCCACTATCCACAAGTTTGGTTTTTCGGGAGAAAAGAAAAGGTTGTGTAAGTTGTTCTAAAGAACTTGAATTTGAACAGGTGACAAAAGAAGGTCTAGCTGCAAGGGTGGTGGATAGGCAACAGGTCCACAGAACTATTTCCAAAGAAGAGATGTTACATCTTTTTGCTTTTGGAGACGATGAAAATATTGATGTGTTGGCCAAACAAAATGGTCATGTGGCTGACACAATTAGTGAGAAAGCTGGGAATTTGCTGAAGCAGAAGTCGAATGTTTCAGGTAGTTGCTCTGACAAATTGATGGATAAGTTACTCAGTCGGCATAGTCCAAGGTAGAACATCTGTTATGGCAGAACAAACCATTTATTTTCTTTGTTCAAGATTGGGGTCCTTCGATTTATTGCATGCTCAGAACGACTCCTTACTGTTTCTAATTTTTTTCTCATTCAAGGTGGATTGCAAACTACCATGAGCATGAGACCCTTCTGCAAGAGAACGAGGAGGAGAAGCTTACGAAAGAGGAACAAGACATGGCCTGGGAGGTGTTCCGAAGAGGAGGCATGGAGTGGGAAGAAGTGCAACGAGTTCCTGTCAATCCTAGCTCCTTTCCCCAGCACCCTTCAAATCCTAGCCCAGAGGACCCACTGGCGCAAGAGCGTGCAAGTGCATCCTTCCCCCAGCCACCATCAAAACCGAGCTCTGGGGACCCGCTTGCACAAACGCCTAAAATTGCTTCCATTCCATTCTCCAGATTGAGGTTTCGGACTCCACAGAGGCAGTGCACCCCTATTGCACATCTGCTGACTCTACGTTGCCAGGGAACCAAACCTGGATGCAGTACTTTCTGCGGGGAGTGTGCCGAGGAGATTAGGTGGGAAGACGCAAAGGTCAAGGCGCTTGTTGCCAGGTCTTCGCTGAAGATTGACTAACGTCAATAGATTTACGCACCCATTTTGTGGTTTTAGGGTGCCTCTTCCCTTTATATATTCTTCCGGTATAGATTAGCAGCTGGAAAACTCAACTAGCTGGATTCATAGCCCCTTGTTATGTCGACTTCCATGGTCATGGAAGTAGTAGTCATTTCAGTTAGTCCCTCAGGCTTTTGTTTACCATTAAATACAATCCAGAAAACAAAATCATGGTACATTCATTTGCCACCTTAATGTATATTTTTTTGACTTGATTCCCCTTTGAAGTTGCATCTACACACCCTCATGACCTTTGTAATTGGAATCAATCTGATAATGTGTTTCATCTGATTGTGAATCAATCCACTGCGTTGCATTAGGCAAAATCTTGGTTGCAAAGCAATTTGAACTAATTCACCCAAATCGCTCTGCACTGTCATTTGCAATTCACCTAGGCAATTATTAACAATGGGTAATGTATACCAATGTAAAATGGGTTAAATCTTAATTTGCTTTTGCTATAAAAATGTAATTTAAAAAAGGGAAAAGGAGACTGCAAAAGATTCCGTTGCCGGGAATCGAACCCGGGTCTCCTGGGTGAAAGCCAGATATCCTAACCGCTGGACGACAACGGATTGATGTCTAGTTTTATGGCATTAGTTATATATACCTAAAAGCTAATGCCGCTTCCAAGGACAAAACTTCGAATTGAGATTTTTTTTTAACTCGTCTCAGCTCGGATTTAATTTGAAAGTATGGTTTTATTGAGGTTATTAAGATAAAAAAAAAATCTTAAAATGATTTTTTTTTTTTAAAGTTAGGATGATCCAAACATATCAATTATGATCCTCGTGTTGAAGAAATTATTAATATCTTTATAATGATATAACAACTGTTTTGATTAAAAAAAATCATAATTTTAATTGTATGTTTAATACAATTATTTATTTATATGTAAGGTAAACAATTAAAAATGGAAAACAAAGTTGGTGCAAGGCATATTTGGCATTCCAAAATAAAAAAAATCAAATAGAGACAGTTAAAAAAAAATCTCAAAAAATAAGAAATAAGCCTAAATTATACTTGAATGTAATGTTTAGCTTACAGGGGAATATGGACAGGGTTAGTTAAGTAAGTATAAACTTGTTTGTTCCTTCCTCTAAACTTCTACAAAGATGAATAATTTACTACACAAATTAGAAAAAAAAAAATTTAGACGAGGGATTAACAAAAGTTATTAATGAAAATCAAGATGGATATGGTAGAATTGCAATGATTTGACCTATTGTGTTTTACAATATTATATCGAGGCATATTTCCTAGATGAAATGTTATTAATGAAAATCAATATGAATGTCATAGAACTACATTGATTTGACCTATTGTGTTTTACAACATTATATCGAGGCATATCTCCTAGAAGAAATGGACCATAATTTAAGTTATAACATGGTGAATGACTCTTTTTATCACGCCTAGTCTAACACACTATTTTTTTATTTGACAATTTAAAATTATTGAATAGCTAAATAAAGTAATAGTTTAAAAATATATATATTTAAAAGCCAAAATGAAAAAATGGAATGTCGAAAAAAAAATTCGGATCTTGACCCAAAATTTCCCGAACGTTCGATTTGGGTCGTATTTTGACATGTCTGTGTTATGAATATAAAAATATATTTTATATCCAAATGAAAAAATGGAATGTAGAAATTTGTGAGCTTTATTTTTACAATTTCAAACCAATATAAATATAAATTATATATTGAAAAAAATGGTAAAAGACCACTTAAACTAATTAATACTGTATTGTTTAGAACCACAGTTTTTTTTTCGGGCCTGATATTTGCACGGTCAAATTTTCGCCATCGGCACGGTGCCGGTGCCGGACTCCCAACTCGGCAAAAGCTGCTGCCGGTGCCGGACTCCCAGGTCGGCAGAAGCTAGAGGGAAACTGCAACTTTTGCAGGCACGCCATGTCACCTCACCTGATGAGGTGTCACATCCTGTCGGGTCCCTGACACCGATGCCGAGCTCCGAATCCGGCACGGTCAAATCAATCGAATCGTCTGAAAAGCTGTAGCTTGCAGGGAATCTTCAGCTTTACGTCAATTCGATGCAGCGCCGCTGCCGAGCTCCCGGATCGGCATGGGTGGTGGCGAGTTATTATAAAAGGAGGGAGCCCCGCCCTCACTTTGTGCACTACACACACAACTCACCCACCTCTTACCCCGAAATCGGTAGCCCGGAATCCCTTCGACGGAGAAATGCCGAAGTTGATCGGATTGTTAGAGTGGTTTAGGCGAGGTTCGCGATCCTCTTCACCTCATACCCCGCCGAGCGATGAGCGTGAGCCTTCACCACAACCCCTGCCGAATGATCCTAGAGCGCAAGCCGCCGCCGAGGTAAGTAGAGATCTTATGTTAATTTTATGTTTGTATTGGTCAACATTTAAATGAAATAATGATAAAATGTAGGGTATAGTCGAGAGTCGAGATTTTATGGATTTTTTAATGAAATTATAAAAGGAAAATAGATATGGAATTTTGATAAAGTTAGATATGGAATTTAGATAAAATTAGATATGGAATTTTTAATGCATGAAAATGAGATATAGAATTTTTATTTCATGAAAAATAGATATGGAATTAGTAATGCATGAAAATTAGATATAGATATATTCATGCATGAAAATTAGATATGGAATTCTTAATGCATGAAAATTACATATGGAATTTGTATTAAATGAATATGTAGATAGGGAATTTGTAATGCAATTATGAAAGTAGATAATATGGATTTATGAAATTAGATAATGTAGATTTATGTGGAATTATGAAATTATATAATGTAGATTTATGTGGAATTTATGAATTACAAAAATTAGATATGGAATTTATGAAAATTAGATAAATATATATCACATAGTGGATAAAAAATATACATTTAAATGGAAATTGGTAAATATATGGACTTAAGATATGGAATTTATGTTAATGGATATGGAATTTTGGTTTGTAGATGATGAGGCGGGTCGTAGCCCAGCGGGAACGGGTAAGGCCAACGGCCTCTCTGAGGAGAGGTGATAGGCCGGTAGAGCCGGCGAGAGCCAGCACATCGGCAATAAGACAACCATCAATAGAGCGACCTCTGCAGGAGCCCGCTAGGGCAAGCACGTCGTTTCTTGGGCGTGACGAGGAGGATTTCTTGGGAGATTACACCGTCGACGAGGTCGACACTTCACAAGTGCCGGAGACCCCGTACGTACCCGACATCCCCCAGTCCCCCCTTTATACGCCCGCCAACGAGGTCGACACTGGCTTCATGCAGCATTCGAATGCGTGGGAACCAGAAATCAACCAGACCCTCCCCCCCTTTATACGACCGTGGCGGGATCTGGACCGTGGCCGAACTGGACGGGAATGACTCAGCAGCCCATCCGCGACGAGGGGGCATCCTCATCAAACCCAGTTGCTGGTACAGCGGCACGAGCGTCTAACACCTTTGGGGTCGCTGACACGTTTGGGGGTATATCCAGTACAAACCTCGAGCATAACCCCAGCTGCCGTCCTAGGATGAATGACAAGTTGAACAGTAGGGATGTGGACGACGGACGGCCCAAGTACAGACCCCGAGCATAACCCCAACTACCCCGGTAAAGCACAACATATGCTTTACCGTGGCTAACTCCTCCCGAAGAACCTTGATAAGACCCAACTCTCTGTATGTAAAAATTACTTCTGGGAGTCGTTGACCGCACAAATGGCGTAGTCGCCGTAGTGCCCAACTATAGTGATCTGCGCTCTCGCCTGCCATTAATACGAACGCAACTGCAAATGTGTTCTTCGTGCTAGTAATCCCAACGATCTCTAGCAACGGCATTTAATTCGTACCTACCACATGAACATTAATTAGTCAAACAAATTGCTACAACATATGATAGATATAAAAGTAGTCGACATTAATGTGATTCCTCGTACTCGTTCGTCTTGTAGGTCGAGTCCATCACGATAACATACGGAAACAACATAAGAAGATGTCGGGAGTTCGGATGGGACAAAAACACATCAGTAACTGACGGAGGTAAAACCTGTCGTTGATTCCGCCAAAGAAAACTCAAACCTATAACAAGTATAGCAATAAGCAAGAGGTCGATCCACAGGGAAAGTTATAATTCTAGTTTGATTCAAGTGTCAATCAAAGTAACCAGTTTGGGGGGTTTTTGTGTGTGAAAGTTCTGTCTTTTATCAAAGGTGAGTAAAGAAAGCAAAGTAAAGGAATTTGTTTTAGACAATTAGGAGAAGTAATTCTACCTACAATTTTCCACTTTATTGGATTGAAGCGATCCTTGTAACTTCTTCTCATCCTATCAAGTTTCCTATGAATGCCCTTGTCCCGACCTAATATAGTTACTAGTCCAACCAGTCCTAGCAACCCTTAACAATCGAACAGTCCCTAAAGAAGGATTTAACCCAATTGATAGCTTTAAGTTCAGAGATTAGCCAAGGTATTTGCAGTCCCTAAAGAGGGATTTAACAACACATTCAACTTCCTACTCATTCAATTAGTTCAACCAGCCCTAAAGGAACAAGTTTGCCAATTAGGTTAAGGTTCACAACCAGGAATCTACAAAACCTTAGCAATTGAATTGATTCTAACTAGTTGCGCGGGCTAGATAGAATAAAACAATAGACAATCAAGCACAAAGAAGTTGAAGTATTCAAATATAGGAAACAAGGAACGAGAATTAGAAACTCACAATCAATCCAAATAAAGCTTCAAATTGCAGGCAGAATAGATGAGTTTAGTTCCTCATGGAAGACATCGCTCAAAATCTCTAAAGTGTCTGATGAATGAAAGAGTAGAATAGAAGTAATGAAAATAACATAAAACTTGGCCTTTTAAAACATCCAAAGTCGGCCACAAAATAAACAAATAGGTTCTAGGGTTTTCATTAATCAAAACGCAGCGTATAATCGCTGACGGCAAATGCGGCGGCTGCCGCATGGATGCAGCGGCCGCAGCATCAGCATTTTCTCGCAGCCCTGCTGAATCGGCCCTGGCGCTGCACACTATGCTGCGGCCGCTGCATCGGTCTTTCCCGGAAAATCCGTCTCGAATTTGCTCTTCTTCTCAACAGGAAAGTTGTAGCTCTCTTAAAGAGCTTTCCAACGCATGGTCATAATAGTCAATTGGACAACCGAGGCCTCCAAAAAGTGCAAAACAAGTTCAGCATGTCTGGCGACAACTTCTGCAGACTTGTTCTTCGTTTAGGCTCGCTTCTTCTTCTCAGGACCTCTTGAGATCTTCATGTAAGCTTTTTCGATCAACTAGACATTCTCATCCAATGCGTTATCAACTCATGTCTCCTCCTCGGATCCACCATTACCTGAAATAATCAATAAAAGCGTGTAGATTCCGACTCCGGCAACATAGAGAACTAATATGCAAATCGTGCTTAATCTATCAATGAAATGCATCTTAACTAAGCTAAATGCAACCTATTATGTCTACCTAAATGCATGCTATCAGTAACCTCGTCTACTCCTGCTTTAGAGGAATTCCGTGTGGCGATAAAGTATCCCTTTTGTTTGAGTTTGTGAAGCGCTTGAGGCAGGTCACTCCGTCCTTCTGCAACGGTTCTCCGCAACTGGGCTCATGCATTGTAGACTTGACGAATGTCCGTCACGCAGTCATGATCATCATACTTCATCCCGCGCAGCATATCCCCCGGTTTTATCCCAATCATTGTATCACGACGAACTTGCCGATGTTGATCTGGAGTTAATCTACCGGCATCGGGATGTCCTAACATCACATCGTTTAGCTTGTGGTTATGCACACCGCATATAACCTTCATGGTCCAATTGTCAGCATCATTTTGACGATCCTCCTGCTCAAACAAGCATCCGATCTTCGTCGTTCTCCCTCGCCTACTCACTGCGGGAGGAAAATCCATGTCGACCTCTGGAATATCTCTACCCCCTCCGTACTTATCACACACTAGACGAAAGGTATCCAATCCACTCATTTGGTTCTTCCATGATCGAGTGATCACAAGTACCATGTTCTTAATCTTCCCTACGTATCTAGCACATGCCTTCATGTTTACTTGATCAGCCCAATAACCATCGACTGTAAACATCGAACCATATTCTGTACCCACATCTAGAGGTTGGTTTTGTTCCTGCATAATGTCACTTATGTACTCAGAACTTTTTCGCACACAATCTCACTATATGAAATTTTACAAAATATTATCAAAAATGCTATATTATATGATGGTTTCGTTTTACAAAACTATGTTATATTATGTTTCGATTCAAACAACATATCCATTCAAACTTAATTATATAAAGGTTCCCCTATATAAACGTTTCGCTATAATATGATTCTATTCAAACATAATTATATAAAGGTTCCCTCTATATAAACGTTCCGCTATAATACGATTCTATTCAAACATAATTATATAAAGGTTCCGCTATATATAAACGATCCGCTGTAACACTATTAACTTACCCCGAGATTCTTCACGAGCTCCTCCGAATCGCTATAGCTAAAAATGTCGAACGGTAAACGGCCTCTGCCATCTTCTTCCGGTAACGCCATTTCCTCCGATGTTAGAATATGGATTTTGAATCGAAAATATTATAGTTGAACCAGGGCATCGCTTCTTTATATAGGCTTTCGAACTTACCTCGGGCATTGGATGCCGAATTGGGAGCTCGACACCTCCATGGACTCTGCCGAACTGGGAGTCCGGCACCTGCATCCGAGACTGCCGACTTGGGAGCTCGCTACCGGCATCGTGCCGATGGCGATATACCGCCGTGCAGATAACAAAAAAGTTTTTTTTTCTTCCAATTTTTGCAAGACGACATTTTAATTTTTATAATTATATAAAACGGAGAACGTGTCGCTCACCTATTCGCATACCTAAGTGTTTTTTTTTCATGAATATCTATAAGTATAATAACTTTCCCCTAAAATATAAAAATAAAGATAAAAAGCTTCACTATTACGTTTCCACTTTGTACCCAAAATCGCATAAAACCGAAAATATCTCACCTTCTTTTATTCCCTCTTTCGCTCTCGTCTCGCTCGCAGAGTTCGCAATCGGTAATCACTGGTGCGAACTTCAGGGCGATTAGGTCGAAGCGAAGTCGATCGCACACTCGAGAGGAAGCGTTTGTGAAGACGATGCCTCCGCCGACTGAAGGACCCGGTGGTGGTGGTGGTGGTGGTGGTGGTGGCAGCGGCGGCGGACCTGTCGCCGTTGCCGAGGGAGGGCAACCGCAACAGCAGCAGCAAAGTTTAGGCCAAACAATTGTAGGGATAATACGAGTGGCGGTGTTCTGGTACTTCATCTCTCGGTTCCTCTTCCCCGCTCGCAAGCCGGCCTCCTCCGAGACTGCGATTCAGATGTCCAATATCTTCCAGAAAGGAGAGTCTTTGGTATGTTCTCTCTCCATATTCAGCTTCTTCTGTTTTTTAGATCTGTTTTAGGATTTTGGCGTGGTTCTGGTTTGGATATGGAAAGTCTTTTCTAGATTCCTTGTTTGAGTCTTCGATGAAGCCGAATTAACTCTAGGTGGAAATCGGTTTTACGTGTTGACAGGATTCGATTCGAATTGTTTATTGGATTAGCAAAAAAAAGGAATTAGTATTGCTGATTTAGGCTGGTGATTGGATTTTGTACTGGTCTTGATTTTGATCGGTTGTCATTGGAGCTACTGAGCTTGTTCAGGTGCATGTTTTGATTGAAGAGTGAGATTTGGTGGCGGCACTTTAGTTTAATTACTTAAATCTTCTGACTGGCTAGAAGAGATCTCAATTTATCATGAACATCTTAACACAGAGCACGACTCTGGAAGATTAGTTTTTGTTATGCCATGATCTAATATAAGTTGACTTTTGAGGAGATTGGGTTTAAGCTTTCTTGTTGCCTATTGGATGATAATATTGCGAAACCGAGTAAGTGAAATAGGCTTTTGACATGATGAATTATTTTGTTGGAGCTGTGATGCATTTTTCCGTTAATGTCATGCTTCCGAGGTGTTTATTTGATTTTTTGTCTACTTTGTTCAGGATATGTGGTTGTACTTATCCGAGCAAGAAAAGTTCCACGATTTTGGAAACGAGAAATCTCTTGTTTGGCAAGAGACAAATCTTCCTTATGCAGTCTGGGGACCTGAAAGCACCCGGACTCTTTCCCTGAAGTATTATCCCACTGAGGTATAGTTTTCTTCTCGTCAAAGCAACATGCAATATCACTGGGTTATAGACAAATAGATTTCATTATGAGGGTGCAGTTTGGTATTCTTTATTTGGACATTTTTTCTTTCCTGTTATTTCTGGTCTATATTTTTGCAATTTGATTCTCTTCCTTGGCAACTCATAATCTCTTCTTCTGCAGGCACTGAAGCACAATGGAAGTTTTTATGCTCATGTCTTCTTTGCACGATCTGGCTATTCTCCAGATCCTACTGATCCTGAATATGATCCTTTGGCAGCCTTTGGGAGAACCCATCGTAAGTTCTACCTTACATGCCCTCCACTGTAAAAAGGCAGATAAATCCCAGAAACAAGCTTACCCAGTACCCATTTCAGGCTCCTGAATAGTTTAACTCCTTCGATAGTGTCTAATTGTGTGATTTTTCTTGATGTCAGCTGTGGTGACATACTTGCCCAAGTCCAAAGCTGACAAAAGAAAGAGCCTCCTTGGAAGCACTGAAGAGTCCAAAGATGGTAAAGGAGTATCTGAGGTATGCTCTACTTACCGTTCTCCTGTTCTTTTTCAAGTTCCCTGTCAGAGTCCATGATGAATGTTTAGGATCTTTGCACATTAGCTAATTGACATATAACCCACTTGATTAAATCTTTTAAAAAAGAAAATTTACAATTTTCTTGATTTAATTGTTGTTTGCCTTTTTCTTGAGGGACGGCGAATCTACTTATAGACAACATTTAAGTGTTGAGAAATGGAAATGCCCGCTTGTCATGCAACCTTATCATCTACATTCTTCACGACCTTCTAATTTGGTAGATTTTAGATTTTTTTGGTTAGTATGCCCATTGATTATTTCCCTTACATGGTTAATTATGAAGCGTCTTGGAATAGCTCATGCAACTTTTCACATATATGGTCTCAGACTTTATCATGAGTTTACATATCCTTTTTCAGGGGGCTGAAGAAGCTGATCTTGAGTCAAAGGATGAAGGTCCAGAGGAATGGATTTCATATTGGAAGCCCAATATAACAATCAATTTGGTTGATGATTTTACTAGGTTTGTTTTTTTTTGAAACGTTTTACTAGGTTTGTTCATCTGGTGTAATTCCTCAAAATTTGCATCACATATGATATAATGTATATTTTTAAAGCCTTAGTCATCAAGAGTTGGCTTAAATTAGTGTGAAGGATTTGCTGTCAAGAGTTGGCTTATTTTAGCATGAACCAATGGAGTGTTTATCTTACATGTGCATTAGCTCTCTAGTACCCTAGTCCAACAATTACATCGCAGTGCTGGGGTTGATGTAGGAGTGCAAGCTGGTTGTCTTTTTACTGCAGAAATGTTGGAGAAATTTTTATTTATTTCAGATTGGTCGTCGTTTTCAGATATTTTCATATTTCGAAGTTGGGCAAGGGTCTTAATTTTTACAGGATTTAGTGAATGGCATTTGAGTAACTAAAAATCCCAATACTCGGATATCTTATGGTATCCAGGTATACATTTGAATTTGGAGCTAGCTTACATAAATTAAGAGATGGTCAGTCTTTCTTGGAGCAAATTCCATGACTTTTCGTTTGCCTATTGGATTATGGGAAGAAAGTCCAACTCAGGAGAAGTGGATTGGTTTTATAAGTTTGCTTACTGTTTTTCTTTCCCTTCATTTACAGGTACTCTCACAATGCGCTTCCACCAAATATTGCTCCTTGTATCCTTCACTATTTTCCCGTCTTCCATTTCTTGTGACTCCTCTGCTTCTCCTGTAAATAGTACATGTCTGTTGTCTTACTTCTGCCTCTTCTCTATGTTTTGTGTTCACATTGGATGTATGGCAAGTATATTTTGTTGTCATTTGTCACTTCTATCCTGCTCTGCCCCATTGCATCTGTGACTAATTTTTGGAGTTTCAGCAATAGTAGACTTGAGGCAGAATGAACCTTGACATGGCAAGAAAAAGAAGTTTTTACTTTTTACCCAAATGTGCAAATAAGAGGCAATAATTTGATTAATTATAACTTGTGATGTTGATGTTTCCTTAACCTATATACAGATTTGAATGTTGAGCCAAAGACAGGCAATTACTTCCCGACCACCTTTTTCAATGAGTTCTGGCTACTTAGGGATAAGTTGATCCCTGTCAATGAGACTGTTGATGAACTGCCATTGAATCTGGAGGTGGGTCCTATAAGCATGAACAAGTGGCAAATATTTCTGCAGATTGAGCAATCATTCCAGATGCAACGCAGTTATGGAAGCATGCTTGATGGTGAGGGTGATCAGCTTAAGGTACCTGACTTTTTGATGATGTGAAACCATTTGTTATTGACCCTACGATAGTTTTACTGTCAATATTCTCAGTGCTATAATATTAACAGATTATGCTCACTTTTTTTTTTTGACAATAATTGTTTTTCATGTTAATCTTCCCTTGCAACATTAAAACATAGATGCAGACAAATCTATCTAATATGATAACATGGTAACACCATTGAGCATGAGGTATAGTGAATAAAACATTGTTGCAAGTGATTGAATATTAGACAAAGCCAGATGTTGAATTCTCATGTTGTAAATTCTTGAAATGGTAAATTTTTATAACTGCGTAACACAGTTACAAAAGGTGAGATACAAACTGATGACTCTCACACAAAAGGGCCACGTATGGCCGATAACCCAAAATTTTCTCCATATACATCCACCTCCTACTCTAAAAAAGAAGCCTCTACCACTCATTTACCGAAATCCTCCCCAAAAGCTTCCTCAAAATCCCCCTAATCCATCCTTTCTCCCTTAGTGTTTTGCCTTTAAACTTAAGGGAGATTCTAATTTTACATGATTCAATACTTTGCATAGCATATTCAGTAGCTACAAAGGGGGATCCTCTAATATAACTCTATTTCTCGCTAACCATGTGAAATAAACCAAGCCTCATGTTGTAAATTCTCTGGTGAATAAATCAGATAACGAAGCATTCTTTACCAAAATGATATGGTTACAATGAATAAAATGCTAAAAAAATGTGATTAGATCAAGTTTGTAAGTAGATTAAAGTCAGGTTGATGATGATTATTGACGGGTTCATTCTAGAATATTTGAAAGTTTGATCCACTTAAATGGTGCCAGCTGTTGATTAACATTCTAGTTAAGTACTTGAAAACATTTTCCTAAAAGAATTTTCCATAGCTGTTTTTGTGTTACGTCTAATTCCTTTTCATTGTAAAAATATGACACTTGCATATATTTGCTCTGAGTTCTGTGATACTGATTTGGAATCCTTATCAACTGTTTGTGACCTACTCCTGCAGAAAGTATTCCTTGAAGGAAACCCCTATCTTCTGGTGATCACTATGGTTGTCTCATTGTTTCATTCCCTTTTCGACTTTTTGGCTTTCAAGAATGGTAAGCAATATCTATTTTGTGGCCTCAATATTATGTTATGGATTTTGTGCTGTTCTATCTGGTGGTGGATTTAGCTTATCATAGTTACATCCTAATGTGGCAGATATACAATTCTGGAAAAAGAACAAGTCCATGGAAGGTTTATCTGCCAAATCAGTTGTTGTGAGCTTTATCAGCCAGCTGATTGTCTTTCTCTACCTGCTTGACAATGACACTTCATGGATGATACTCGGAAGTTCTGGAGTTGGTTGCTGTATTGAGTTCTGGAAGATAGGGAAAGCTATGCACATCGAGGTATTACTCTAGATTCATAAGCATACATTCATATTGATGTCATCATATTCCCATCCGCCATCCACCACCTGAAAAATAGAGAAAAAAGTGTTCAAAAGAATCAAAAGAGAGTAGATTCACTGTGGAAGCGCTGCCGGAAGGGCAAGCAGTTCTGATCTCTCAACTGTTGGTTTGATGATGAACAAGTGTTGTGATTTCTTCCTTTGAATTCATTGTGTGTTAAAGGAACATGGGTTTAAAACTCCCTTCTAAGTTCTTACTCTTAACATTTAACACCATTTTATTCTTTCGGCAGATTGACAGATCTGGGAAGATTCCTATGTTGAGGTTCAGAGACCGCGATTCTTATAAAAACAACAAGACAAAGGAATACGATGATCTTGCTATGAAGTATTTGTCATATGTTCTGTTCTTCCTTGTTGCCTGCTCATCCATCTATTCACTAAAGTATGAACGCCATAAGAGCTGGTACTCATGGATTCTCTCTTCTATGACACAGTGTGTATACATGTTTGGTAAGTGCTCACAGTTTTACTTATTGGTGTTGCCCACATCATTACTTGTTATAATTATTACCACATATATAGCCATCATTCTTCAAGATGAGTGTTTTAATGTACGCCTTTGATTGCAGGATTTATCATGATGTGCCCCCAACTGTTCATAAACTACAAGCTGAAGTCTGTGGCTCATATGCCATGGAGACAAATGACATACAAATTCCTCAACACAATCATTGACGATCTCTTTGCTTTTGTGATCAAGATGCCTCTGCTCCATAGGCTTTCAGTCTTCCGTGATGGTGAGATGCTTCGCAGCTTAATCTTAAACTTCACCTTCCATTTCCAACCAAAAACAACTCGAATCCAGTTCATACTTTCTGCTTCTCTGTGCTAGTGTGCTCCCTTTCACCTTTTCTTTCTCAAACATTGATATCATTGCTTCCTTTTATTCGTTTTGTACAGATATCATATTTTTGATATACCTATATCAAAGATGGGTCTACCCAGTTGATCACAAGCGAGTGAATGAGTTTGGATTCGGCGGTGAGGATGAAGATCAGGCCTCCAATCCACCACAGGTAGAAGCAGCTAAAGCCAGTGAGGATGAGAAGAAAACCAACTAAGCTTATGCTTCATTTCATAGCCCTGTTTTGCCTTTGTGCCTTTTGAATGATTTAGCTTTATGATACACAACACAGGTGATATTTATTTAGCATCTTAGCGTGGTAGAAAGTCTGTTTTTAAGTGAATGAGAAGATTTTCATTTCTCCTTGTTCATAATTTTGATTCAGCTTGAATAATTTTGATTCAGCTTAAGAGGCGACGAAGCTTTTGGCAATGGTTCTTGGACTTCCCAAGTCAGAATTTGTTTTCCTTCATATTGCTGTGTTAAGGTGGTTAACCGGTTTTTTTATTGTGGTACTAACTACTAAGAGTATGATTTTCCTCGAAATTTTTAAAAGCGGTTTTTCTATCTTAGACTATTAGACACAGGTGAAGAATGTTTAGTTTGCACTACTTGCGTATATCCATCCCAAACACACATTTCTTTGTCCGATTTCCGAGGAGCATCCAAATTGAATGTACCTATCAAACTATGTTATCATACGTGTAACCTTTTTTTTTTCTTTTTGATTGACTGGGGAGGCGATGTTCTGTGTACTTTGATCGTGCTTTACTGACAGAAAAACAAGCAAGTACATAGGAGTCTTGTGGGAAGCTAACATCCCTAAAGTCATCTAATAAAAGACACCTAAGGTGGAACATCCAAAATATTGCCATCGATGACCTAAAATTAACATAGTCAACAAAACCCATACTAGTGTTAAAATAGATAGCACTCAATTTTTTAAAAATAAAAGCGCATAATCAAAATGGTGAAATCAAAAATCGCTTAAATATAAAAGTTTGTTTGAAAAACCGAACTTTTATTGTTCTTTCTATCATATACTCTAAGAACATAGATAAGCAAACCATATTAGAATCAAGCCTACGTATCATAAGATCTTGGGAGATAATCAACCTTTACGCATTTTAGAGTGTTTGAGTTTATATACTTTAATCTTTAATTTTATATATATTTCTTTGTAAAGATTTTCACGCATCATAAGATCGTATGGACCTACCTTCTCGGAAGGGTAGCCCTAACATAAATCCCACTATCATGTGCGTGGAATTTTCATTTGTATCACCTGATTAAATTGAGCACATCTTATCGGAAGGGTTTCCCAATTCAACGACTATCATTACATGGAAAATTACATTTGCATTTAATTTGGTTGATTTTAGCATCAAATTCATTTAAAGATGAACTTAGAGATTGACGACTATACCTGATAAAATCTTTTAATACCGAGTTATCTACATAGCTTATATAAAGCGTCAAGTCTTTACGTAGTTCTAAATTAACCGACTTAATTTTTTGTTTGGCGATTGAACCCGACTAACTTTTAACTTTATGTCGAGCTTCCTGCGCACTCGATTGAACAAGAGCGACAAACCCTAGACAGCAAGCTCGCCGCCGCCAGAAAATATGATAAATATTCATGAAAATGCCCTAAACTAATATGTAAATGCAACCTTAAAATTAGTCTAAAATAGATGTTATCATTTTTTCCCGCCCTCCTTTAGTATTTCATACGATTTCGCCCGTCAAAACACCTTCTCCAAATTAACCCAAAACAATAGGGTTCTCAATTCTAACAATTTTTGCCGAAAAAATAACTGGAATTAAGAACCATAGTACCATACTACCTTCGTTCGGAAATATAAGCCCATTGACTTTTTGACTCGCTTTTTAAAGAGTTAAAAACTACCTAACATAATATTTTTTTTATTAATGTTTTTACATAGTCTTATATATATTACTAATAAGTATATAGTTATGTAAAAAAATTAATAAACAAATTATTATTTTATATAGTTTTTAACTCCTTAAAAAACGTGTCAAAAAGTCAATGAACTTATATTTCCAAACGAAGGGAGTATTGTTTTAGGTTATTATGGATTTATGGGTGAAGTTCGTACATGAATTAGTTAAACTAAAATTTGTATATTTTGAGTTATTTTTCCTAAAAATAAAAAGGGGAAATGTTAACTATAACAAGATAGGGGCATAGGCGAAAACATTTCTAAACTTAGGGGTACCTTACGAAATAGTTCGAAATTTCGTGCACTACCCGAAATACCCTTTATGTCAGGGTAGCTCGCCCAAAATCCGAATCGCATTTTATGCGCTCTCTCTTTTTCTCGTTTTCTCTCACACTCCCCAGCAGGTTCAGGTCTGTGGAGCCCTAATTCAGACTGAACCCTTCGAATCTACGCTAAATCCACTTGCCAATTCACCTGGAACCCTAATTCAACCAGGTTTGCTGACATGTCTTCAATCCCTGCTGCTAAATGCCTGTTTCAGTTCATCCGCACGGTTTCGTTTTCCGGTTTTTCCGGATTATTTTGATAGAATTCAATAAAGATGGTATTTTTTGTTTGTTTGTTGTATTTAGTTGCGCTTGTGGAGATCTGTTTGTGTATTTTGCGACGTTGAATTGCATGTGCCTTGTGAGACCCCCTTTCTGATATTTCCGTTGTTAAATTTTGCTTTGGATTTCGTTGTTTTAGGTTTTTAATGGTTCCCAGGTGCATTTTTATTCCAGTGTTTTTGCTAGAAATCACTTCATCGCTGGAAATCAGTCACTTGCACTATGTCATTGTACACTTTAATGTCTTTGTGCAATCTGATCACTGTAATTTCTCTCCTGTTTGACGATTTTGACATGCAATTTTATTCAATGGAATGAAAAGCCTGTAAAAATACGAGGAAGAAGAACTTAGTGATTAGTGCAGCCCTTACACTTGACCGTCTTTTTGCAATAGTCGTAGGGTACACAGAGTTTTGCAATAATGCAATCTCAGGTATTTTCTGAACATGCTTATTGACCGGAAATATTTTTCAAGTCCTTGTCCTCTTCTAAGCAAGTTGATACTTGATGAATCTTAAAAATGTTTTGTATACCACTATTAGTGATTACACATCTTTTACATGTTATAGTGGTAGCTTTTCTAATCTAAATTATTATATTTGTTTATTTGTCGAACTAATACTTTACATGAGCTCATATAGTCAAATAACAAATTAATAGATGGGCACTAGGTCCAACACAATTGTTATGTGTTTTTTTAACTGCAATGTGATGTGCATATTAAATGAATCTTTTGTCAATGCAAGATCATTTACTTGTATGTAGGTGACTTATTGAGTAAAATACTTTTTGTTGTAGGGATGAGTTTTGAAAGCACTTTGAAAGGTAGAATTGATCAATTGACACAAGATGTTTCAGATCTGAACCTGAGTCACGGGCAGAATGTGGGTTGGGAAGAAGCTACCAAGAAAAAGGAAAACTCAGATGGAGCCCGTGCAGCTAGAATATGGGGGGCTCAAATTGTAGTAGACAAGGGTTGGGCTGAGCCAGATACGGTCCAGAGAGCTGGAATTCAAGGGACCGATGAATGGAAGTATCCCAGTCCTGTTTCTGGCGGTGTCGGTTTCTCTCATATGAATGCTGTGAAGGATGATGGAAAAGAGAACAATAGCATAGTGGATACCACCACTGATTCAGAAGATGGTGAAGATACTGACATTTCCTCGGATGATGATGTTTATGTCTTTCTCAGTGATGGCTTTGATTCTGATGATTCCAGCCATGAGAGTCGAAAGAAACATAGGATGCTGAAGGTCTTTTTTGAGAGTCTGGACAAGTTAACTCCGGACGAGATTATCAGTCCCGTTAGGCAGTGGCACTGTCCTGTCTGTCAAGGCGGCCCTGGTGCCATTTGCTGGTTCCGGGGTCTTAAGAATCTGATTACACATGCAAAGACAAAGGGTTCCATTAGGCCCAGATTGCACCGGGGCTTTTTAGAACTATTAGAAGAAGAGTTGCGTGGGAAACTTGGATCAATGGAACCTGCTGGAGAATCCCATAGTCACTGGGAAGTACCAAGAAAAGAAGGACAAGACCATTATATAGTTTGGCCGGCAATGGTTGTGGTTAAGAGGACAAGACTTGATGAATCTGATGATAAGGTGAATCTGAATTATGTCTGTTTTCCCATTTAGCATCTTTAATATTTATTGTGTGGTTGGAGGTTTATTAGTGATTATTTTGTGATAGAGTCAGGAGTTGGGATCACAGAAAGCGGAGTGTGAACACCTTGATGGAAGAACCCAAAGAAAATGAACAATAGCTTGAGCAAGTAATGATGGATAGAGACTCTAGATATCACTAGATTAACATTATTGCAACATAAAAAATCCAAAGAATTTCTTCGTACAAGAGATGAACCCCTTACCCCCTAGCTAAAAGCCAAAAACCTGAAATTGTTTCTTCCCTGGATGATCCACTACAGAAACTGCCTATAAGTTTTAATGCAACTATAGTTAATACTTAATACCGTAAAAAAGAGTGAACTTAACTAATTTCTAGAAGGTAGTGATACTGATACCTCCTCCCTTAGTTTATACCTATTTATTCCCTTATCCCATGAACTGGTTTTATGACCTGACTCTTTGACTAACTCTCCTTTCATTCTATTTTACCTTCACATCCTGCTGCTTAACGAATTTTGACTCTTGACATATTTATTGGTTTCTTCCTCAGCAGAGGAAATCACTTCAGTCACTTGGCTAGTGTGTTGTTTTCTTCTTCTTTTTTTACTCTCCATCTTATGGGTTCATTTTCTTCTTCTGAATTGGCAGGGCATGGGTGTACAGGAGCTTCTTGACTATTTCAGCTCTTTTGCTGCTGTGAAGCCCCGTCATTTATATGGTCCACAAGGGCACCTTGGCATTAGTTTACTGATATTTGAGAGCTCCACCATTGGATATTTGGAAGCTGAGCGTTTGCATAAGCATTTTCTGGAGAAAGGGACTGGCAGAGAGGCATGGGAACATGGGTGTAAGTTGTCCCATGGAGGGAGGGACCAACTGTATGGTTACTTGGCAACCAAGGATGATGTGGAACTGTTCAATCAACATAGTAGAGGTATTTTGCTGTCCTTTTGTTCTGCTGAGTTTTATGAATATTTCTATGAAAATGCTTTTGTTGAATAATCTGTAATGCATTATTAAGAGAAAATCTTCTTCTCTTTCAAATTTACGTGCCAAAACTTGTCCACATTGCGAGATGACACTTTGATATACACAAGTTATAAGGTTTGCCAGATTATTATATTGACCTGGCATGTTGATATTGCTTCATTAATCAGGCAAGCAGAGGGTGAAGTATGAAATGAGATCATACTCTGAAGTGGTCTCCCAGTTGAAGCCTTTGCATGAAGATACTCAGCAACTGACTTGGTTAAAGCAGAAGGAGGCTAAAGAAAAAAGATGCTTGGAGAAGTTAGAGGAATCTTTAAGCTTCATTAGTGAAATGCTAAGACAGGGATTAGATGAAAATCATATTTTAAAGCAGATGTCGAAGTTTCATCAGGAACAGGTAACGTACATAGCAAACCTTTGTTTTGCGCACCTTATTGTAAAGCTGTTGCGTTTCCTTTTTTTTACACCAGGAATAACAAACATGCTCTTGAAATCCATATGTACACTTTTTGGTAGCTTAATAAATCTCATTTGATTAATGCCCAAATCAAAGTTTTTCTCCCTCTTTGTCATGAATCATGCCATAGATAATGAAAGCACCAACTTTTCGGTTATAACTCCTTGCTTCACATTTTGCACTGCCAATGTCACAACTCACATGGCTAATCACCGATCATTTTATAGATAATGTCGTGCAAGACTGAGGCCTTGAGCAAGTTGAAATTTTAATTCTCCTATTCGTTTCGGTGGGTAGGCAAAATAGAGCCGGGCTTTTTGTCTTTCCATTTGGTATTGCTCTTGTTTTCAATGCCACTATTATTCTATGACCCATTGATGGTCAATTAGCAGTTTTCTCAATAATGCAGCACCAATGGTCTTCTGGTTATTGAAAGTTTAATCATGTATCATCTTCCTTCTTTTATCACTAACTTTAAGCTTTGTGGTTGTAGATGGACTCCCAAGATCAGTTTTCCAGGGATGAGAAGAGATATGTGCAAGGTGCGGTAAATACAAAGAAAAAGGTTGAAGATCTAGGCCTGTGTGTTTCAACTGAAGAGGATCATAAATGCAGGTGCAAATAACTCGATTTCTCAAAGCTTTATGTTACATGGGGATAAGTGTACTCCCTTGCAATATCTATCAAGAGGTTAATGGACAACTAAATTAGGGGGAAATGGATGAAAGTAAAAGATGGTTAATAACCCTTATTTGTAGTATCTGAAAAGTAGATTATTTGACATGAAACATTCATTAGATATTTGATGTTTCTAAATGTATTTGGTTTTAGGCTGGAGGAAGCGGACACCACCATGAAGTCTCAAGACCTAGAGAAGCCACCCTTTGTTATGGAAAGGAACAACCTGGTGAAAGCCCATGAAGAGAGGAAGTATGAATGCATGAAAAGGTGCTTGGACGAGTTGATGGAAACGGAGAAGGGTTTCAGTGCTGATTTGGAAGTGTTGAAGGGAAAGCATGCTTCTGGTTCCACTGGAGGAGATACTTCATCCACCTAGATCGTTTGACTTTCACTCCTGTTGTTAACAGTATGTAGGTAATCTCACTCTATGTTTAGAAGTAAGAAGTACATTTTGCATGCAGCTAGCTGGTAAGTTTCCCGGACATTACTAATGACGTAGGTAAAACTAATGCAGCAACTTAGGACGTTTATGTTGGCTAATGATGGATACAATTGTGGCTATCCATTTTGCAAACTGGGAAACATTGATCCATTTAGCCCTCGATTTTCCATATGTTGTTCGGATGTTAAAACTCTGCGGAAACAATGGGGTTGCTTTTTTATGTTTATATTTCTTTTTATTGTGGCTTACTTGTTTCGGTTGGAAATTTCATGCTAGACTGAATATGTTGTGCTGCTGTTGTGCACTAGTACTACTTCATGGGCATTGTTCTAATGTCATTGATCAGCCACTCCTCTCTTAGCCAATTGTGAAACCACCACCACTGAAATCCGCCACTCATCCTTATTTTCGTCCATCATACAGTGTCTCCAATGTCATTGCCCAGACCAGTCTTCGAGGCTGCATTCGCACATCTGTTGATTTACTTAGACCTACCCTGTGTGGACGATGCTCTTTTGCATGAACCTGACCAGGCATGGCTTCGTAGTCCTACTGTGTGGACGAGATTCTTACCATTTAATGTTGGATTGTTGAATATGTCTATGCAGGCATCCTAGATGATTCCAAAGGCGAAAACTTGACCCAACCTGGTGGTTTTAGGTGTTCCGAAAGGCGAAAACACGCCGAAACCCAAACTTCCAGGCTGAATTCACAAAATTCATGATACAACTTGGTTGCTTTCCTTTTTACATCTTCATCTACTAATTGAGATTTCACACATTTTTTTTTCTCCCTAAATTGAGCTTAATGCAAAGCCTTTTTGGCGGAGTTTTTTCGACTTTTCAATATTACCAAAGTGACAGAAAGAGTTTTGTGGTTTAGAAACCATATAAAAACAGATCAAAAAAGTCTTCTTTTCTCTCTGATGGTTGAACAACAAAATCAACATCATGTGGATAGTTCAGATGAGTTCTAGCCTACTTACAAAACTCTACTAATCTGTACATACCACTTGTATAAGGCAACATCCTTGGTTATTTTTTCGACTTTTCGACAGTTAGATTTGCCCAAATTCACCCATCATACGATTGTATATCCACTCCAAACAGCTTAATCACTCCTTTTCTCTTCCACCACCACATTCTCCTTCTCTTGCCCTTCATCTTCCACCTCCCCCTCTTTCGCCTCTGCGACTGCGTTGGGGCCCACTCCGATGCCTTCGAGTTGAGGCTGGCTTTGCCGGATATCGACCATGCAGAAACTTTCTGCCCCCGGCCCCATCTGCACTTGTAGAAGATGACAACATCCTTGGTCTTGAGTCCCTTTTCCTTGACAAAATTACTCCACCCCTTAGTCAGCACGAAGCTGCTCTTCCAATGCTGGTACTGGAAGCTCCACCGCCTCATCGTCATCGTCATCGATTTGGTGGTTGCTTTCCTTTTTACATCTTCATCTACTAATTGAAATTTCACACATTTTTTTCTCCCCATCTTTTCTCCCTAAGGCCTAAACTGAGCTTAATGCAAAGCCTTTTTGGCGGTGTTTTTTCGACTTTTCAATATTACCAAAGTGATAGAAAGAGTTTTGTGGTTTAGAAACCAAATAAAAACAGATCAAAAAAGTCTTCTTTTCTCTCTGATAGTTGAACAACAATGTAGAAACTTGCTGCCCCCAGCCCCATCCCCAACATAATCACTGCTTTTCTCTTCCACCACCACATTCTCCTTCTCTCCCTTTTCTCTTCCACTCCAAACAACTTAATCACTCCTTTTCTCTTCCACCACCACATTCTCCTTCTCTTACCCTTTCATCATCCACCTCCCCCTCTTTCGCCTCTGCGACTGCGCTGGGGCCCACTCCGATGCCTTCGAGTTGAGGCTGGCTTTGCCGGACATCGACCATGTAGAAACTTGCTGCCCCCAGCCCCATCCCCAACATAATCACTGCTTTTCTCTTCCACCACCACATTCTCCTTCTCTCCCTTTTCTCTTCCACTCCAAACAACTTAATCACTCCTTTTCTCTTCCACCACCACATTCTCCTTCTCTTACCCTTTCATCATCCACCTCCCCCTCTTTCGCCTCTGCAACTGCGCTGGGGCCCACTCCGATGCCTTCGAGTTGAGGCTGGCTTTGCCGGACATCGACCATGTAGAAACTTGCTGCCCCCAGCCCCATCCCCATTCTCTCTTCCACCACCACATTCTCCTTCTCTCCCTTCATCATCCACCTCCCCCTCTTTCGCCTCTGCGACTGCGCTGGGGCCCCCATTCCGATGGCTTCGAGTTGAGGTCCCCCTCTTTCGCCTCTGCGACTGTGCTGGGGCCCCCACTCCGATGCCTTCGAGTTGAGGCTGGCTTTGCCGGACATCGACCATATAGAAACTTGCTGCCCCCAGCCCCATCCCCAACTTAATCACTCCTTTTCTCTTCCACCACCACATTCTCCTCTCCCTTTTCTCTTCCACTCCAAACAACTTAAATCACTCCTTTTCTCTTCCACCACCACATTCTCCTTCTCTTAGTCAGCACGAAGCTGCTTATAAAAGGTGTAACCTACTAGCTTATATACTAAGGCTTCATTGTTTATATTATCATTGTGAGATTCATTAGCTTATATACTAAGGCTTCATTGTTTATATTATCAATGTGGGATCTTTGTCTCTTCACATTGTCTCAACACTCCGTATAAGATAAGAAAAAATAGTAATCATAAAAATCAATAGATATGGCAACAAATGTAAGAAAGGTGACCTATTTCGGAGTATTAGCCAGAAATCACGAAATTGCAGTTCCCAATCCAATCAAGAAAAGTAATCATTGCGATTATTATCATGAATCCCCGCTTCAAGAAAAAGAAAAACCGCTTCAAGAACTCATGAATTGCTGAGCTTGCCTTGTATTCAAAGGATTGAAGAAAAGGAAACAAGAAGAAGAAAGGGAATTTGAACTGACCTCGTTCAGCAGGTAGAAGAAGAGATCTGGAATAGGAAAGAATCAAGAGGCCATGTAATGGCGGTGATGAGTTGATCGATTGCCTCGGCGTCGCCCCGTTGGTTGATGCGTGTTTGAGAAGCCACTGAACTTCCGCCTTGCCGTCCAAGAAGCTGAATTTAAGTAAATTGGGGAAAAAAAGGAGAATTTAGTGAGAAATTCGGATTGGTGTTTCTCTCGTAGTTCAAGTGGCGCTCTTAGTCGTGAAATAAAACTCTTTGAAATTTACACGTTTAGATGAAGAGAAGGGTATGTGATGCACACTTCCCCGGCTAGGCTAGGAGATGTTTCTTCCACGGTTGCGGGTTTTTGCTATTCGTTGTGTTTAATAATGATCTGTGAGTTACCTTCGATGCAGAGATTAGGTATTCCAAGTTCAACTGCTTTTCTTACACCTAAAGAGTAAAGCCAGAGCTTCTGCCTTCGATACAGAGAATTACCTTTGTTTTAGTGTTTTCCTTTTCTTGTTGTGTGATGTGGTAAAATTTACAATATATATTTAATTTACTAGATAATATTTTATGATATTTCCCACCCAAAAAAAGTTTAAGAGAAGGCAATAAATTTCAAAAAAAATAAAATATTCAGCATATTCATTGGAAAATAAGCACGAGTGTTTTTTCAACTTAATCATTGAAAAATATCATTGATTCATTAATAATATGAATTATTAATAAGGAAAAATGGACAAAAATAATACCAAGTATCAACTTTTGCCCAAAACTAATACGAACTTTTAAATTGATAGTTTCATATACGAACTATCGCCCTATTAACCGAAAATAGTACATATGTGTATTCCGGTGAACTTTTCGACCAAATACGCCACATGGATGCCGGAAAACACACATGGCATAAATTTTTGCCACCTCACCAAACTTTTAAGTTTTCATAAATTTTTTTTTAAATAATGTTAAACAAATAGCTACAGTACAGAGAACAATGGAAAGGCCCTCGACATCTGCAATGCCATCACCCACGGCGTCGATGCCATTCGCTTCGTCCATTGGCGGTGCGGACGGTGTATCATTGGCCTTGATGGTGCGGACGAAGAAAAATTGGGGCAAATGTTTAAAATTAGGGTTCCACGGCATTGTTCTCTGTACTGTAGCTATTTGTTTAACATTATTTTTAAAAAAAAAAAATTAATGGAAACTTAAAAGTTTGTTGAGGTGGAAAAAATTTATGACATGTGTGTTTTTCGGCGTCCATATGGCGTATTTGGTCGGAAAGTTCACCAAAATACACATGTATTTTTTTTCAGTTAATAGGGCAATAGTTCGTATATGAAAGTATGAAACTATCAATTTAAAAGTTCGTATTATTTTTGGCCAAAATTTGAGACTTGATATCATTTTTGTCCATTTTTCCTAATAATGATGATGGATGTTTTTAAAGGAGGCATCCTTTCAATGTGATAATTGGATGGAAATCCTCTCTTAATTGACCGCCGAGCCGCCGATAGCATATCTCATTAGACAAAATCTATTTTAAAACCATTAATAGTTGTTAAAAACAGATGTTTATCCTATATTTAGCTAAGAGTGTGTTTAGTTGGTTGATTTGTCGAAAACCAAGGAAGTAGAAATTTTCAGAAAGTTGGAGAAATGTCTGCGTTTGGTTTATATTTTTTTTAAAATGAAAACCCAAGAATTCACTTGTGAAGTTTATATTTTTTTAAAATGAAAACCCAAGAATTCACTTCCCATAAAGTTAAATTCCTCTAATTTGGAGAAAGTTCAACTTCCACTAGGGGTGGGCACGGGACGGGACGGGATTGAGCCGGGACGGGACTCGTCCCGCGGAATTTTTATGGGACGGGATCGGGCAGGATTGACACTTTTTTTTTCGGGACGGGATGGTGTCTGGACGGGACGGGTCTTGTCCCGCAAATAAAAATAATAAAATATTATATAAATTTGCAAATTGAAAAATGCTTTCATAATTCATTAATTTGTATAATATGTTGAATATGGTATTCTTCTCAACTATATTATTCAATAATAATAATAATAATAATTTGCATTTAAAGGGAAAATAATGTTATGCAAACAATCAAGTTATATATCAACTTTAATTCATGCATGAATATTAAGAAGAAGGTTGATGATTGAATTGATCGGGTAAAGAAACCATACTCAGGACTTGAACCCGGAGATTGAGACGAAGTTGAATCCTCTGTAGACCTGGAAAAAAATGGAAATTTGAGTGAATATAGCATATTTCATACACCATATATCTAGATAGATAAGATTTCGAGGGAAAATAAATGATGTCAACAACCTTTCAAACTTATATATATACATGCATGTACAAGAATGCTACTGATTCATATTAAGGTTAAAGAAACCATATTTAATCATTGCTCCTATATTGAGATAGTTAGGATTATAAGGAAAAATATATTATGTATATGTAAACATAATCTCAACTTAAGGCTAGAGAAAACATAATTAGGACTATAAGTTGGAGATGGAGTCGGAGTTGAATCCCTAGCAATGTTTGAGTTACAGACCCGAAAAAATGATTTTTTTTTGTTAATCTAGCATATCTAATCGGCACACCTATATCACGATAGTAAGGATTATGAGGAAAAATAAAATATATATCTTTATGTAAAATTCATTCAAGTTATATAAATATATCTTTATGTAAAATTCATCTTTTTTTTATACATGTACACGAAGAAGGATGATGATTGATCTTAAGGCTATACAAAAACCATACTCGGGACTCGGAGATGAAGATGAAGATGAAGATGGAGACGGAGATGGAGATGGAGAGGGAGTTGAATCCTCTAGCAACCTTCGAGTTACAGACCTATAGCAAAAGGAATTTTTTGTTATTCTAGCATATTTAATTAGTATACCCATATCAAGAAAGTTAGGATAACATCTATCTGCACAAAGCCGACCTATGGATAGAAAGAAAAGAAAGAATATACTTTGAGAGATCACCCCAAGGACGCCTTCGGCATCCATGCAGCCATGAGACTACTTGCCCATTGCAAGGTAGCGTTAGCTATCCTAGGTTGTGAATGGAATGGAAATCTTAGATCAAAACACTATGTATGGAAAGAGAGGGAAAAAAAGAAAATTCGATAGAGACAAATTTTATAAATAGAAGTAGCAAAATGACTCTGCGAACCTTGAAAGGCGTTAACCTGATCGACGTAAGAATGTTATGGTAAAACTTCGTTTGAAACACTATGTATGGATGGTATGAATGGCCTAAACAAGAATTCTTGAACTCGAGCTCCACCATGAATTAACTATAACCCGGGCGGTTCATTCATTTGCCCGTAGACTAGACCCTTTCTTTTGGTAGTGTAAACCTATTATTATTATTATTATTATTAATTTCATAATACTATTATTAATTCATACAATGATTGTATAATTAATTATAATGTTCAACATATTTGACTACATTATCTTACTAGATCAGAACGGAAAGGGATTGAGACGAGATTCACCAGATACTGTCTCATTATCGATTGATAGTTGAGAAGAATACCGTATTTAGCTATTTTCTTCTTGTAGCTCTAAATGGGTATAATAATAATAATAATAATAATAATAATAATAATAATAATAATAATAATAATAATAATAATAATAATAATAATAATAATAATAATAATGCTTTGATGTTTGCTCTTCGAACGTGCCCCCCTCATGCCCTTCCTGAGGCTATACAGTGCTTTGATGATGAGCTTCGGGCCTCCCTTGAGCAGGCTATTACTGCAGGAGGCCCAGGGTTTGGTCCGTGGCAGTGGCGTCAGACGACTCTTCCTTTAAAACTTGGTGGGTTTGGGGTGCTTTCAGCGGAGGATGTTAGTCATTTTGCTTTCATCGCATCTCGTCTCCAAACGGCTGAACTCCAAACATCCATTTTGAGTAAGTCAGTGTCTTCACCTTCTGGACGCACGGACAGTTGCCTTGACAGCGTCCTCACCCAATCTATCTCGAGGTATGTTGCCTGTGTTGGTTCGGATATTGATGACTTGTTTGTATCCCCCGCCCCCAAAAAAATCATGTCTGTATTGACGAATCGATACTTCAAGTTCATTGATGACAACTTAGTGTCCACACTCAACCCGACTCCAAGGCAACTGCATGTTTTGCAAGCGGTGAGAGGAGTCAGAGCGCATGATTTTTTGTTGACTGCTCCTATTGAGGGTCTAGCTCAGACCATGCCGTCTCGCCAATTTCGTTCTGTCCTCCAATACCATCTTTCGATCCCTGTGTTTAGTGGCTATCCAACCTGTCCTAGTTGTGAGCTTGATAGGATGGACCCATTTGGAAATCACGCTCTGCATTGTAGTCGAGGCATTGGGACGAAGCACCGACACAACATGGTCCGAGATGTTTTGACTGACATTTGTTACAAAGCAGGCATCGCAGTTCAGAAGGAAGCGCATACGGGTATGACCAATGAAGATGGTGTTGAGTTGAGGCCGGGAGATTTGTTGGTTTATGGATGGGACAAGGGTAGAGACACTTGTGTTGATGTGGTTGGGGCTTCACCGTTCACAACTAGAGCCAATGATTCCTTTGTACCTGGCAAGGCAGTCTCTCAGGCCACTGAAAGAAAGGAGAAGAAGTATTTCAAACTTTGGAATGTACCATTTTTGCCTTTCAAAAGCTTGGAAACACCAATACTTGACATTTTAGGGCAAAAATTAAGAAGATAACAATATTACAAAAATGGTACATTCCAAAGTTTAACTAAAAAAACAACTTTGATCGAAATTGGAAAAGAAGATATAATTCAATAGCGAATGCCATCGGGTGGATTGGATTCCGTTTATTTACTCTAATTTCGGATAATCTGATTTTTTGGGTTGGGTCGGGTTTATGTTTGTTTTGTGTTATTGTGTGGATTGGGTTCAATTTATTTCAGATCGGATAATTTGGTTTTTCGGGTTTATATTATATTTATTTCGGGTTGGGTTAGATCCGGGTTTCAGTTGAATTGGATTCAATTCCTTTTGAATTTTCAGTTGAATTGGATTCAATTCCTTTTGAGTCAATCAACGAACAACCAAGCAAAGCATTTTACATGTATTCGAGTCAATCAACGTACAACCAAGCAAAGCATGTATCCTGAATAGGAAGGGGCTGCGCGGACGCAAGCCCCACTGCCACAAATTATGACGTACACTCTCCCACATGGGGAGATGTTAGACAGGCACCCATCCTCAATGTGCAATGGATGTCACCAGCCCAGGCCACGGATCTTCTTGATCACCCGTTTGACCCCGTCCAGGTAAGTACTCCACACGTTGCACCTCCGTACCATTTAATAGGTCTCCCTCTGCGCCTTCCTTTCTCTGAATTTCGATGTGGGATCTAAACTCAGATTGGAAAAGCTTGATAAGCCCTTCTCCTTGCTGCTGAAAAGAAGGAAGAAGGCTCTAATAACGCAGTGAAGAGTTGGATTATGAGGTCAAGTGTGTGTTGCACGATGCCGACGATTAGTTCGGTGAGGTTTTTTTGTCTTGGGTTTACCCCAATCATAGCTAGAAACTCCATTGCAGTGAAGGTAAAGAGATATATATCCCATCTGATAACATGAAGGAAAAAGCTTACTTATATAGTTATATGTTATGGAATAAGAATACAACTCTAGTTAAAGTTCCATAACAACACAAACACATACTAGGAGGACTTAATCATGAAAATAAAATAAAAACCAGTAGGAAATTGTAAATTGTTGTTTGGACTAGTTGTGAGCCTTGTTGTGTTTAAGAGGTTGGGAGTTAGTAATAGGTCCATTGTAAGCCTTTAGAGCAAGCACTTGGTTCACAGCTTCTGTAGGGTGGTATGCATCCCAAAACACATACTCTCCTCGATTTGGGCACGGTATCGAAAGCGGTAGGCAGGTCACCTCCCCTCGGTTCCTTCCTATCCCGCAACACCCTCTGTCGACGACCTTCATCCCTGCATCATGCCCACATTAACCGGCTAAGTAACGAGGCCGAAACCATCAAGGATATAGTTATATACTTATATATGGTGATGTCGATATCTTACCGTATAAGGTTGGATTGGTAAATATGTCCATACAAGCATCATAGGTGTTCCCATAGGCGAAAACTCCGTCCCGGTGGTTAGTGTTGAGCTGATCGGCTAGAGAACTTAGCCCTGTGTTGAACAACATGACCATCTCATTCACATTGGTCACACACTCTCCGGGTGGGTTCCCGCCCCCTGTGGCCCTTTGGTTGGGGACGCAACCGAGTGGCCCCACGCCTACTAAGAAGAATTGTCTTAGCCCCAAGCTGTAGAGTCCCTACAGAAAAGAGAATAACCAATTGACAATGAGAGGAATAGCTGAGTAAACCGGATATCCGCTAGGTTAGATTAGTAAATCGGATATCCGCTAGGTTAGATTCTTACTTCAATTTGCCTTGCATAATTGTTGAGGAGAAGATTGGCATAGTTTTGAGGGTTGTGAAGGCTACTTGTTGGGTACAAACTAGGGAGGAGGTAGTTGTTTATGTAGTCATTGCTACCCAAGACCATCACAATAAACGCGTCGCCTAGGAATCGATACATGTCGGTTTCATTCATTCCGGTACTCCTTAGTAGATCCAAGGTGGATTCGAAGTTCTGGACCTGCTTGTTCAAACTGTACCTCTCTCCCTGCATTTTTTGTTCAAGTTGGATCAGCTAACATTATATCAAAGGTACTAATGGAAATGCTTTCGGAGAAATTCGATCACTTACGAGTGCTCGACCCGATTCATCTAGAATCCCTGCAGCAGCTGAAGCATAGTTTACTCCTTTGATGATGTTTTGGTCTGATGTGTTTATGTAGTTTACTGGTTGTGGAAGGTTCAACAGTTCAGCTGCATCCAAACAAAGGATTTATTGAAGAATTCAATGCTTAGCAACTCAGGCACGGACCAAGGGGTAGGCTGGACTGGAGTCTGTCCAACCCGCCCCATTTTTAAAAAATAAAATAATAGGTAAAAAAATCAAGAAAAATAATAAAAATTATTTATTTATTTATTAAATTAAGAGTTTTGTTAATGAAAATTATGCGTATAAGAAAAATTCAGTCAATCCATCCCACCCGAATTTTATTTTCTTGATTAAGAGCTAAAGCTTCACAACATGGTAAAATAAATCAACTTAAAACACAATTTTGATCAAATGAAGTGCAAATCTAACACCATACAATAAACACTTAAATCGTCCAATGTTGCCCTAGATTACAAAAAATCGAAAATCTTCAAAATAATGTAATATGTTAGATTTAAAATAACTTTAAATATGATCGAGTTGTTGAATATGTATGATTTATTTTTTTTGATCGAAAATATGTATGATTTATTTGTAACACTTGTAAGTACATACCTAGAAAGTCGATGAAGGTCTTGCCGTTACAGAACCTGCCCGTCGGACCCATATAGTAATCGATACCATAGGGTATGTAATTAGCCTTGGCTAGGGAGTTGAGGAAGTTGTTGTTGCCTGAGTCGACTAACGAATCTCCGAACACAAACATGGCCGAGAATTGTGGCGGAGGTGGTGGATCAGCTCCGCCACACAAACAACCACCGGCAACCACCAATGCCCCGACGAGTAACATGATTGCCGGTTTAGAAGGTCGGAACGCCATCTTTTGCCGAAATTTCTTGCTTGATTGATTGATTTTCTTGTAGAAGTTTTTGTGTGTACTTTGAATGTTTGAGTATGTGACTCAATTGGCTATTATATATACATGTTAGGTAATGTAGGATGTTAAGTGTTAAAAAAAATTGGTAACGGTTACTAGTTGGGAAATCATGTTTTTGGAACACTACTTGGTTTTCATGTGAAGTGATTTAATATCATTGCCTTTTATAATGACTAGTGATTATAGGACATTAAAATAATGAATAGTGAGTGTAACGGTAGCAAGTGTTGACTGTTGACCGTGATGGGCTCAAATCGTGTGTCCTCAAAACTGTTCCTTAATCCCTCATGTGCCATAAAGACTCCATTTAAAAAAAAAATCAATTAAAAAATGAATTAAACATTGTTTTTTTTTTTAAAAAAAAAAATGTATTTTGTGAGAAGGGATACAAGAGGGTGAAATTGTCCTATACTTCCTGTCTTGACTATATAAACTCTTAATTTAGAAGAGTTTGGAATGATGTGTCAATCTTAAAGGCATTTTATGAGTCTTGACCAATCTTTTTTTTTTTTTGTCATTTTTCTTTGATTTTCTTTAATTCTCATTTTTTCTTTTTTTTTTCTTTTAATTTCATTTTTTTCTTTAATCTTACTAACTATCTATATCTATATAAACTCTTAATTTATAAGAGTTTGGAATGATGTGTCAATCTTAGAGGCATTTTAGGAGTCTTGACCAATCTTTTTTTTTTGTCATTTTTCTTTGATTTTCTTTAATCTATATATCTATATATCTATATATAAACTCTTAATTTAGAAGAGTTTGGAATGATGTGTCAATCTTAGAGGTATTTTAGGAGTCTTGACCAATCTTTTTTTTTGTCATTTTTCTTTGATTTTCTTTAATTCTCATTTTTTCTTCTTTTTCTTTTAATTCCATTTTTTTCTTTAATCTTACTAACTATTGAGCTTAATTAAAAACATTGAATATAACTATTTATTATGACACGTCACATTTAAACAATGTTATAATGATATTGAATTATGATTACTGAGTAATTTAAAATATCTATATTTATGTATTATACTTATATAAGATTTAAAAAATATATATAATTATAAGGTACATTTATTGTAAAGATTTTAATTATTTTTATATTAACATTTATTTTATAATATATAATTATAAGATACTAAGTAATTTTAATGATTTTCTGATATACTTATAAGATACATTTATTTTATAATATTTTTATATATAATATTTTACTTTAAGAAAAATGCGCCATGGCGCGGGAATCATACTAGTTTATTATCGTTCTTAAAAAAATATGTTATTTAATGATAAAAAAAATACATAAACTTTTAATTTTTTAATTCATATTTTTTAGTGACAACCGACAAGTATGAAATAATCGAAAAATTAATTAAATAGTAGATATTTTATATAGTTTATAACTCTTTAAAAAACGTATATAAATAATAAAATGACATTTTTTTAAAACAGATTGAGTATGATTTTACTACGGTGAAACTATCAAACTTATGTAAAATTGACAGTTTTGGACATATGGATATTTAAAAAAGCTCCGATGTCATATTGGTATTAAAAGAAACCACTGGTGGACATATATTATGTATTTTTTTTACTAGAATTTCAAATCTCGCCTTAATTGAACCCGATTTCGTAAGTTTGAACAGTTTTTGTTGATAATTCATTAAAAAAGTACTCATTAATATATATAAGATAAAAGTAAAAGTCATACTTTTTTTAATATACTAAAATGTGAGGAAAATCTATCTTCTAGCAATAAAAACCAATATATACTAGACCCTAGTAGCGGAACTAGAGGCGGTGAAGTGGGCATTAAGGCTAGTGGAAGAGCATGGAATGGGCAACGTCTTCGTTGAGTCGGATTGCCAACAACTCGTGGATTTCTGCACAAGGTCCGTTGTTTGGTCCGTGGGTTTCGACAATGCTTGTGGAGCCATATTAGGAGGGACAGGAATCAAGCAGCGGATTCGGGTTGATATTTATTTTATTTATTTTTATTGTTTTTCTATTTCACTTGGTTTAAATTTTGGATTGCTCGAGTTCAAGTCGGATTCGGGTTTTCGGGTTCGAGATCGGATCCGACGGATATCTCCTCCAACTACCTACGTATTAGAAAAGATCCCTCAAAATTAAAAATTTGACCCCAAAAGAAAAGATAAACGAAGAATAAGTCCCCCGCCCCGAAAAGGAAGACCTCACTCATCGTCCACAAAATCAAAAACCCTAACCGCCATCTTCGGATCCGAACCATCCTTTCTCTCGCCACTCCTCACTCTCTCTCTCTCTCCTCGTCCTCGTGAAACCCTAGCCGTTAAATCATTTCTCCTCGTCCCTTATCCCTTATCCACAGACCACAGCCACAGATCTAAACCTTGGTAAAAAAAAGCGTTGTTTCCCCCCACCACCCACGCGCCACCGCGGATCTGAAAGCTCAGGGGTAGGTATGGTGGTGGACGCCACGTCGCTGAAGCGCGTCAAGAGGCGCGTGGATGTAGACCTCCTCGACTTCCTCACGTTCCCGTCTTTCGACGCCGACGGACTCTCCTGCGCCGGCGGGACGTTCCGGTCGAATATCGGTGGGTTCCTTGCCAGGCACGCGCTCCTCCCGCCGCCGTCTTCGCTCTCCCCCCACCTCGTGACGTGGCAGGTTCTCTTCCGCGTCGGAGATCTCGTTGATCCTGCATCCGGCGACGGATCTCCGTTCGTCGTCGGCCTTGACGTCGTCGAAGAGGTCGTCGCCAGATCTAGATCTGTCTACTGTGATCAGTGCCGTGTTGTTGGTGAGTCAACTCACCGAGTCATTCGAACAGTCCTAGTCCCTTCCTGAACCGCCTTTTTCTATACCGACGTTAATCTTATGACTAAAATTCATTCTTCATTTTGGCATTTTTCGCATAAATATGAAAAATATAACGACAGATGTGAAAAATATAAGCATTTTCGGCGAGTTTGATTGATCAAAATGGGAATTTGCAACAATAATTGCACTCATAAATTTCTTCCCTGTTTCTCGCACTGGAATTGGGAGTGGATCGTGATTCGTTGTCTTTTTACCGGGAAATTGATTCTAACCTGCCACCCGGTGCTCTCTTGGTTGAGTGGGGTTGGTGCACTAAGTTTTGTCGTGACACTGACAGTTTGACAGCGAATTCAACAATATATTATCCATATTCCAGAAATTTCCATGAGTAAACAATTACGAGTACAGTACATGGTTTTGGCGGTAAAGGGTATAATTGCCAAACAATTAGTATGTGTGGTCAATTTATTCAAATGAAGCCTTGACTACTCTGTCTGGTTGCCCCCACATGATTCATCCATAGGGTCCTAAAATAAAAAAATTAGGGAACATTTGTACGTTATAACTTAATGTTTGATATTTTAACAGAATTTATCAATAATTTTTTGTGGTTGAATCATACTCCGTATATTTTATTGTCCTTTATGCAAATTTTAAATTTGTATTACTCCTTAATGAAATTTGGGTATTCTCGAATTGTTGTGAATATACAGGTTGGAGTGGGCATCCAGTTTGCACCAAGCGTTACCATATCATTGTTAAGGGAGATGGGACTTCCATCGGTGGGCATCTCAAGTACTGTTCAAATTGTGGCTCTGATGTTCATCTATCTGACCACAGGTATGGAATGGAGTTTATCTGTTACCTCTTATGAATGTTTTATGTACTCATGTAATTTGTTTGTAGCAGTATTTAACTAGTTACTAGTTTGTATGTGTGTGATCATGTTGTTTATATATATATATATATATATATATATATATATATATATATATATATATATGCTAGTTGTGGAGGATTGACCTTTTGTGTAATTTGCTCCCAATTGTTCAATTTGACTGAAGGATATCTTGGGTATCCTTGTTTTTGAGAGCTTGAGTTGGTAATTGATGGTATTTATTCAAAGGATTTTTTTGGGGGGAGAAATCAAAGGATTTATGAATTGTTGATTGACATGGGGGATATATGTAAGGAATTTGAGCTATGTCTTTATATGAAGAGTGTGAATTGATTTGAATCCCAGCCTCCTGTTTCCTTTCTAACTTGCAATGTGTTGTTACTTTTTTAGGAAGTGCAGAACTGTGAACTTGTGTATCTTATAATGTGTTTGAAATTTGAATGTTTATTTTCTGATCTGCAACAATGTGGCAATATTTTGATCCTTTTTTTTGCAGGTGTAAGTCTTGCAGCAATGTGACGACGTCTGAAAATTCAGAAGATTGGATGTATCAACAGCTAGAGGATACTTCTCATCTTCTGCATGGCGTTATTCATGAAAATGGCTATGGGCATCTTCTTAGAATAAATGGAAGAGAAGGCGGCTCAAAGCTTCTGTCTGGATTCCATCTCATGGATTTCTGGGATCGACTGTGTAAATACCTGGGAGTCAGGTTAGAACTCTTGATTGGAGTTATATGCTCTCTTTCATTTATGTATAGTCATTAGGAAAGATTCATTTGCCTGTTGCATGGTGAACAGATATTATCTATTATCCTTCTTAGTCCTAGGGGTGGATGGTTACTTGTTTACTAATAATGTATGTTTGCATGTACCATTTAAACATAGTATGCGTGTACACTCACACACTATAACTATATCTGGTCTTTATAATGATATTTGCATAGTGTCTTATCTCCTTCGATTAGTTAACCTTAATAGCTCTGACTTCTTGTTTATGTTCATCACTCATCAGTACATGTCATTGTTTTCTCATGTTTTATTGCTTCATTGTTAATTTTTACCGCTCTTAACTCCCAATTAGAGGTTTCTAAACAACCCGAAAAAAAGGGAATTAGCATGAGTCTTGCCATTAAAAAAGTCTTTCAAATGGTGTTCTAGAAAGCAGAAAAAAAGAATAGAGATTTACATTGTTGTTGATGCGAAAAAAGGGAGAGTCACAGAGATTTACCTTCCGTTGGTTTGTTAGTTAAATATAAGCAATCTTCAACTTAAAAAAAATTGCTATTCCATTCAATTTGTTCATATTTGAATTAAAATGTGCAAGCATTGATTAACATCTTTACCATTTGTCTTTATGCCTTGTGTATCCATATCACCATATTTTTTGGACACCTGTAAAATCTCCATTTTTGGTTGTTTTTCACTTATGAAACAGAAAAATAAGTGTGATGGATGTTTCAAAGAAGTACGGGCTTGAGTACCGATTGCTTCATGCTATCACCAAAGGGAACCCATGGTATGGTGACTGGGGATACAAGTTTGGAGCTGGCAGCTTTGCCCTTACTCAAGAAAGCTATCAAGAGGCTGTTAAAACTCTCTCGACTTTGCCATTGTCCACATTTCTCTGTCAAGGCAGGAAACCTAGGACACGTATCCAGGATTTGATTCTATTTTACCAGTCCTTGTCAGAACATGAACTTGTAAATGTAAGGGACTTGTTTGACTTCTTGATGACTTCTGTGCACAACGCACCAACAATGTCACCAGGTCATGAAGAACCCTTCAAGAAGCGCAGATTGTGCGTTTCTGAGGCATTATCTAACTGGACAATCTGTGATGTCAAGCGAGTGGAAGCAGCCATGATTAGGGTGTTGAAGGCTGTTACAGGTTCCAACTGGGTTAATTGGCGCACTCTGAAGGGTGCTGTCTGCAAGGCTGGTCCACCAGATCTTATTGATGATTGTCTCAAGGGACTTGTTGGAAAGCAGGTTTCCGATAACCTTTTTGTCCATTCTCGTCAGAATCCTCAGTCTGGAGCCTTAGAATACAGGTAATCTTCGTCTTTGATCTCGATGGTTGTCTGATAATGCACATAATATCACATTTGATGATGCATACTGAAGTTATTTTGTCTGGTTTATCCTTGTGCTACCATTCTTTTGTTAAATTGTGGAACTAGTCTTAATTTGATACACTTGTTCACAGGCTTGAGTCAGGAAACACGTCTTTAAATGGAAACTTGGATTCTGTAAATACATCTTCATCCAATTCGCCATCCAAAGGCCATATGATCTGTGACTTGAGGTACTTGTACGAGTCTCTACTACATCCACAGACGTTGCTGAGCTTTGGACCTGAAGCTAAGAGGGAATTTGCTATAAGGGCAGCCATCCAGCTTCTGGACTGCAAGCAATTTGTGAAGGATTATGAGATTCCAGCGCCACTTTCCAATGTCGACTCCCTCTACCTCTTCTGTCAAGTGGAACTGTTTGATCAATTCGAAGAGGATGCAATCAACCCACCACCGGAACTGATCATCCTTCCGCAAAATGCAACAATATCCGACCTCAAAAAAGAAGCTTCTAAGGTCTTCCAAGAAATCTACATAATTTTTAATGGATTTCACGGTGAAGAGTTACTGGGTTACAGTGGGTTGGATGATTCAACCCATGTCAAGCCGCTTCTGAAACCCCTGCAGACTGTTACCATCCGCGGAGGGTGTAACACGCAGAACGGGCTAAGTAAATATCGTATGGAACGTGGGGTAGAGAGATGGGTTGTAGACTGCAGCTGCGGAGCCCAGGATGACGACGGTGAAAGGATGCTGGCTTGTGATGTCTGCGGGGTGTGGCAACACACGAGGTGCACCGGGATCCACGACTCTGATGTCGTGCCAGCCAGCTTCGTGTGCTGGAGGTGCTCCAGGAGCTCTTTCAAAATGGTAAAACGCAGCGGCCAGTGCAAGGATGAGGCTGCTGTGCGGGTCAGAGGTGGCGGAGGGAAGACCTTGCCCCGCTGTTTCGTGTCACCCAGCTTCTGCACCTTGTAAATGCTCGTCGCATTTCGCCTTTAGCCTTTTGCCTATGCAGAGAGCTCCTAGAGGAATGTAGTTGGTTAATTTGATCCTAATAGTTAGTAGTTGGGTTAACCAGTTTATTAGGTGGCTGAGGAAAGTATTTGCTTTTATCTCCTGGGTAATTTGATCCTAGAAGTTAGGAGTTGGGTTAACCAGTTTATTAGGTAGGTTTCTTTGGTTGATCTTGCCTCTCTGTATATAGTACCTAACATGAAATTGTAAATGTGGCACGGGCAAATGGCGATTTTTTTCTTTATTAAGAAAGAATTCGGCTGACCAAATCTAGTCAATTGCATCCTTACATATGAGGTCTAACGGCCCAATGTTTGTGATTGCGCGAGTGAGACCTTATTTGTCACTCTCTTTCCATTGCGGGTATTATTGCCTTAATGTCACCCATGATTAGCTCAACTTTCTACTAGCACTTGATTTTTGCAAGATTGTTGATGACGATTTGTGAGTCACCCTCAATTTCTAGTTTGCTTATGTTATGTTCTCTAGCTTTAACCACACCAATATTACCGAATTGATTACCATTATCGTTATCAATTTAATTGGTTCGGTTGGTAATAATGGTCACTAAACAAATTTGTCGCCCTTGGTGTTGACCTTGTAATATATATGCCACATACTTTGTTGATACCTACCAAAAACGTGTGGGAAGCACTCTAGCTAGAGATGTAGAGTTGCAGTAGCAATGGTGCAATCGCCCTCACGCAGAAAAAGCCACTCAATAGAAACACAAACACAAACACATATATACATTACATATATAGTCGTTCCCACCCACAAAAAGAAGCCACTAAACCTAGAAAGAAAGCATATGAATTTGGTTGTATTCTTTCTCCATCCATCTCTAGATGGGAACCAGCTCATCTTTGCATGTCTAACCACCACTTATGATTTCCCTTTCACTTTCTAGAATTGAATTAAAGACACCTATTTGCAAAATTGGATATGATACAACTATTGACTTTTATTCATAACATGACAAGTTCATTCTAAATTATGTAGAATTTTTGCCATCCAACACTATGAAGTGAATGAAGTGGTCAAATGCTTTTTGGATTCTCTCAGACTGCAATGGGAGGAATAAGGATGTATTTGGTGGTGTTTTACTTTTTAATGCCGGACAGTTAAAAAATAAATAAAATGTATTTGCAAAGGTTGTTTTGGAAATGTAAGTGATAAATACACCTACTTGTTTTACTATCTACGCCACATATTTTGTTTTTTTTCCTATTTTTATGTTAAAAAATAGATCATACGCCTCTTGAGTTACATACGTGTGATTCAAGAGGCGTAAGATATTTATATGTAAAATATCATGCGTATCTTCAGTAAAAAACGAGAGGTAAGATGTGTTGCATATAGTAAAATAAGTGGGTGCAAATAGCAACATCCTATAGGTCAATAAGACCATCTCCAACCACTTCCCTAAAATTTTTCCAAAATAGGAAAACAAAATACATATTTTTCAAATTATTTTTGCTTATAACTAACAAGTACAAAACAACTCCTTAAAATAATTTTAAGCTTATAACTAACAAGTGTAAAACAACTCTTTAAAATACGTGTCAGAAAGTGAAACGACACTTAGGAGTTCTCTATCATGATTCGTCTATGATTCATTCATGCATCAAGACCTAAATTGTCCCTAATTACTATTTAACCATGCAAAAGGATAAATAATTAGAAAGGGTCAATAATATTTGATTACAATATATATAATCATTTGATAAACCTAAATAATAATAATAGTGGACCAAATAAACCCTGCATGGACGGTCCACTACACTCTTCCACTATCAATGTTACCTCAACTATCATTTCCACTTCCCTTCATCTCTCTCTATATATACACTCATTGCCTTTGTTCTTGATCACCAATATTCAAAGACACCAAACTTTCATTCATTTAGTACATTTTCTCCACATTTTGCTACCAAATTCATTCAACTTGATCACATTCTACACCATGTTGCAGCTTGTAGCCTCTTCCATAAACTCGGCTAAGATGGTTGTGTCGTATTCGATTGGTGTGATCTTATTGTTTGAGATGGTTGCTAGTGGCTACAAGCTCCGGGCTCAAGCCTTGTCTATGAACTACTACATGATGTCTTGCCCTATGGCCGATATGATCGTCAGGGACAATGTCAATAGAGCCCTTGGTTCCGATCCTACCTTGTCCGGACCCCTTCTTCGTATGTTCTTCCATGATTGTTGGGTACAGGTGCGTAACACCTTATCCCACATTTGCTCGAAAGTTAAGTGTTCAAATCCTCGCTCTAACTCGTTTTTTCTTGTGTGATAATATGTTTTAGGGTTGTGATGCATCGATTCTGATAGACTCAACAAAGGGCAACACCGCGGAGAAGGACTCTCCGGCAAATTTGAGCCTTAGGGGGTACGAACTCATCGATAGCATAAAAGAGGAGCTCGAGGAGCAGTGCCCTGGAGTCGTTTCTTGTGCTGATATCGTCACCATGGCGGCTAGAGACGCCGTTTTCTTGGTAACTAAATATATCATATAGTTTGATAGGTATTGTAACGTTATTTTCTTTTAATGTAATTTTAAGTTTTGACATGTAAGTTGTAACAGTCAGGGGGTCCAATATTTGAGGTAGCAAAGGGGAGGAAAGATGGGAGGAGGTCAAAAATACAAGACACTATCAGCCTGCCTTCTCCATTTTTCAACTCCTCTGATCTCTTGAAGCTTTTCGGCCAACGCGGTTTCACTGCTCAAGACCTCGTCGCTTTATCAGGTTCTTAACCTATGCCCTTTAATTTGGATTAAAAAACCCGATTTTCTAAATTGCACGTACATAACTATAAACTACTCAGCCTGAAAGATTATATATACCATTTAATTCATAAGATCTCAAGGATATGGTACATATATATATATGTTATGTTTTGAGACATGATCTTGATTGGCCACCTATAGAAATAAAATTTCAATCTTCATCTTAGTAAATAGACTTATTATTAATTGAGTTCCATATCTAGCTATATGCAAATTATTTACATGTTGGGTACTTTAAAGTTATGAGATGTAATTGATCTGCATAAGTCTCAAATTTCTAGTATTGTGATATATATAACTTATGATTAGGTTTTAGAATTAGGGAAAATTTCCATTTAGATGCTATGATGTAGTTTTAAATTCACATAAATGAAATTATCTTTTCGAAATTTGATCGACTTTAACTTAACATTTTTTTTTATAAATGCAATCATACATCATTTTTTTTGTGTGCAGTGTGTGGAAATTAGTAAATCAATTTAAGTCTCTAAAAATGGTTTATGTTCTAAGGTCATAGTTAATATATACACCCCAAACCCTGCACGTCGGAATTGACGTGCAGGGTTAGAGTGTGTTAATTAAAATTTTAAAAGTGCTAATTAGTGGGAAAGGGTTGCACGTTGAAAGGGACGTGCATTTCTGATGAAAAATTTACGGTGTCCCTAACAATTGAAAATGTTAACAAAAATATAGATAGAGAGAAACCCTTTAATGTTCAATAGATAAATTCAGAGCATAACATAGAAAACCCCTTCACTACTCCATTAATTTTAATCCTATAATTCTTCAAATATACATACTATATTTGATAGAAACTAGTAAATGTGTATCTATAGATTTTGTTTTTATCAAAATCATTTTCAACAGTTTATTTTGAGTAGTTTAACCTTTCCTTTGTGAAAATTTTTTTTTTTTAGCTAGGTCTAAATATAAATAAATAAATATTTATATAGGTGCACATACATTGGGAGTGGCAAGGTGTTCATCCTTCAAGGGCAGGCTGACGAGCGTCGATCCGAGCATGGATTCAGACTTCGCCAAGACCCTCTCGAAGACGTGCTCCGGCGGGGACACGGCGGAGCAGGCCTTCGACGCCACCCGAACCACCTTCGACAACGAGTACTTCCTGGCCCTGCAGCAGCACTCGGGCCTCCTCTTCTCGGACCAAGCCCTCTTGGGGTCCCCCCGAACCGCCGGCCTCGTGAATGGCTACGCCATGAACGAGGCCAAGTTCTTCCTCGACTTCCAGCAGGCCTTTTTGAAGATGAGCCTTCTTGATCTCAAGGACTCTTCCAATGCCGAGGTTCGGAGAGATTGCCGTAAGATTAACTAGACTTGCAAACAATTTAATTATCAACATATATATGTATAACATATAATGTCTTTTGTACAAGTACTTATGTATTACATATAGTTAATTTATATGTATTTGTAACCTAAGTTTGTGTCAATTGATCAATCTTGAAGGGAAGGTTTTGATTCCCATATGGAATACTCCCTCCGAGCCCCCAGTTGGGATGGCCTAGTGGTGTGGAGCAGGGGTTTAATCCCTACTTCTGTCCCTTACCTTGGGTGAAAATCGAAAGTTGGGTTACTCGTCATGAAAAGAAATACTCTCTCCTCGGCGATAGATAGCCTTTTAATTTTTGCCACATTTTTAACTTTTTAAAAACCGTGTTGATTTTTCTGACACACTTGGTGATTGGTAGTAATGGTTTCAAATCTCATTTTCGATAAATTTCTAACTTATATATGCATGAAGATAATTAATCAAAATAGATTATTAATTTAAGGGTATAAATTTAATAAATAATGATAATTAATCAACTATCTTAAAGAATTATAAACATTCAGTATTGTGTAATGTGTATCACATTATCATATATTGAACTCTGCCTTGATAATCTATTGCCTATTTGAGTTTGTTGATTACATTTTTTTTATATCACTTTGCAAGGAGAGAACATCAAATTCATCACTCCCTCCAAAATATACTCTTCAAACTCTTGAGGATTCAATACAATTAAGTCTATGGCAAACTAAGAAAACACACACAAAAATAGGTTACAAATAACTATCACACAAACTAGACACAAGGAACGTCGATTGATCGATAAACTAATAATATTTTCATTTTGTAAAAAAAATATTGATGAAAGTATGGAAAATGACTACCAATCTAGTTATTTAGGTCTTTGTGGTGCATATCAATTACCATTAACAAGTTTTTTTTATCGTCACAAATAAATAAGCTCAACAGACTCTAAATTAGGATATGACATTGTTTTTGTTGGCATAGTTGTGCTTATTGTTGTGCATCCAAACCTTAAGTACTCTCCTCTTGATCCCAATCTCTTGGCAGAACTGCTGCACCACTGAATCATCCAACTTCACCATCTTCCACCCCGCTTTCTCCGCAAACCTCTGCATCTTCTCCTTCTGCTCCTGGCTGAACTTCGTCCTCACCCTCTTCTTTGTTTCGACAGCCTTACTCGCAAACCCGTCTCCATGGTCCTCTGATTCGGAGTACGGTAGCTGCTGCATTGCCAAAAAAGTAGGGAAGCCCACACTTTCATAGTGTGTTGGATGGTTGAAGTTGAAGGTGGAGTTGTAGCCTTCAACTGCCTTTCGGTGGAAGTTCCGGTGGCAGCCACAGGCAGCGCAAATGAGGGGTCCGAGCGGGTCGTTTTCGACCCCTATGGTTGAGATGAACTCTCCACACCCATCTAGTGCATTGCCTCCTATGGAGGCTGCATGGTTCTTGAGACACTCTTTGTATCTAACCATTACAGCTGTTCCTTTGTAGGCCTTGTTTGGCTCCTGAATGGGAGAATTCGGTCTTGTTTTGTGTGTTGTAGTGATCATTTGGCCATGTGGATGGTTCATCTGATCTCACCAATGTTGCATCTCTAAAGGGCTCATTTCTCTACATTGCTATGAAGATGAAATGAACATTTATAGGAGGAGGAAAAGTTAGTTAAAAGTGGGTTTTTTTGTTTGCTGATAAGTTTAATAAATAGTATGGGAGGTGCACTTGCTTTGCTTGCACTTTCAGGGATCAATGTCATGGAAAAAGAACATGCTAAGTACTGCATAGGTGGAATCAAATAGAGAAAAAAGGGAGGTGGTACCTCCCTTGGACTAAACTTCACCTTCAATTTAGGGTTTTGTAAGTTTGTGTTGAGTTGTAATATAACACAACACCTCCATATCACATTGAAACTTTGCTTTTGATCATAGGAGTATGTTTGAAGGAGACTGGTGAAAATGGTATACACTACTACTACAAACATGTCTTATCTTTCAAGTTTACTTAACATCTACACTTGCCCAAATGTCATCTTCAACTAATTGCTCAACAAAGGGCTTTCCTTGATGTCATTAGTTAGAGTCCCTTTAATGGTGGCCACTAGTAGTGGTCATACGTGGGAGGAGGAGCTCCCGCGGTATGCGACATAGGTTTGTTTAGGGGGATCATAACACTAATTCAACACAGTTGGCTGTGAGGCTACATCTTCAACATTCCGGAATCCAAAGCCCTTCATGCTTCATCATTGCCTTGATACTGTGTAAACAGTAAACACTGTCAACCCACCACATGTAGGTTTTGCCTAACTATGGTACAGTAATCAGCCAAGAGTCTTCAACTTGCAAGTAACTGAGTGCACATGAATAGGTGACCTAATAACAATGTTCCTGAACAACTTTCCAAATTTAACTAATTCAGGACTTATATAGCATTTACAGCAATATTTCAATTCACTTGACCACAAATCCAATACAGTTTCTATAAGTGATTCCGACACTCTAGATAGAATTCTGAGTTTTCAATTTACATATGAGAAATTTGAACTAGTTCATCTATATAGTTTGTGCACTTTAGCTGGATGGCCCAAAAGCACTCATACCTCAAATTGGACTGATGTGTTTTTCTTGCTTGTGTCTCAGAAACAGCCCTTGATAAGGGCAAACCGAGCAGCTGTGGAGGTCTTTTAAACTTGTTTCTTCCTCCAGCATTGGTTAGTTAGGTAAGGGCTTCAATTTGGCATTTGAAGATTGACAACAAGATTGCAGTTTGATATGTGCTCTATTGTCTTCTCACTTTCCAACCTAAGATTACTTCCATGCACAAAACTGTAGTTGCTTACCATTAAATAAACGAGAGCTCGCTGCATATGATTTCTATATGATACAGAACTATAATGCTTAGCTGATTAATACCTGAATGAGCATTCATTGTTGCTCCTCAGTGGCATCCTTGTTGACATGATCTTCCGGCTGAGGAGCTTGTGCGAAAAATTGATGGTGGTCTCTGACATCTCTAAATATTGAGAAAAACGAGTTCAGCCCCTCAGATGAAGCCCCTCCTAGTATCCATAGCAACAATGAGCTAAATGAGTTCATGTTTCCAGGGTTCTGAGCGGCTTCTGCTTGGCGAAGGTTATCTTCTGAAATGGGAAGGGCATTGGTTTGTGAGCCCTGATTCTGTTGATTGGTATTGTTCAATTGTTCTTGAAGGCCAGGGCCATCTGTGTCACCATTTGTTGGTGGGGCCGGAACACCACTTCCGAGTCTTGGCCCTGGCCCAGGCCCAGCAGGGGCAGGGCCCAGGCCCCTCGGATGAATTCATATTGACCAAGCAAGTGAATTCAGAAAGTAATTACTACAGAAGCTAACCCAAGTTCTACTCTTGAATCACTGCCAATTTTGAAGATAAAAAGCCTAGACAATCGCTATAACCCAAGGCCTGACGAGTGAAGTTCTTGAATACATGGGTGATAGTGTGGATGTGGTTCCTGGTAGGGGCAAAGAGAAGGTCCGAGAAGTGCAGACTTCAGGTGATGCTTTGAAAGCTAGTGACAGGGGAATTGGCATATTGCATTTGAGTGAAGCAACAGAAGGAGGTGAAGCTGTGAAATCATGAGCAAGAGTTAAAGTTGAGGAGGATGATAAACCAGAAACAGATGAAGAGGACCTTAATGGTTCTATAGATGGTGAGACCGATGACATGGTTTTCGGGAGTTCTGCTGCTGCCAGGCAGTTTATGCAGGATCTGGAAAGTCGACGATCAGATTGCTACAGATTCAGAGGAAGCGGATTCATTTCAGACAATGAACATGATGGACAGGTTCAGAGGACGAAGCAGATTCACACAGTTTCTATCATATGTTCTCCAACTTGACATGAATAAACCACAAATAAGACCAACATCAGGAGCCATTCACATCAACGAATTCAAGTATCGATTGCAATCAAAATCCCCCCAAAAAAAACAGAAATACTCCTAGCAAAAACATTTATCAATCTAGTTCTTTTTCAGGAACCATTCACAAAGGCACATGGATCTGCTACAGAGAATACGACCAACATCAACAAGATTTACCTAGTTTTCGAAACCCTCAATTTGAAACCTTAATTTTCGAAGAAGGAACAAGGCATACATACCTCGATTACAATTTGGACTCCTTCTCCTCCAGTCGTTCAGGTCACCCGCGCCCTCTCCTTTCGTTCCTCTCAGGACGACCTTCTTCACTCACTCCGGAGTTCCCCTATGGCCTTCGCCTCCAGTTCGTTCTCAGATCTCCCATCTTTTTTTTTTGACGGAGAGTCACCAACTCTGTTAAAATTAACCATCTAAGGGTTGGATGCGATGATGAAACCATCAAATAGGGGTCAAATGTCCATAACGATGGTTGATCCAACGTCCAAGGGCGTCCTGGTGGACAACATCATCGGTATGAGCTGGGGCACGCTCTTCAACAAACGACGAGGAGAGTCTAAAATGTGCCAACCTGTCAGCTACCTGAGTCCTCTCCCGGAAGGTGTGCGAGAAGATAACACTCTCGAAATCACGACAAAGACCTAGGGCATTCGGAGCCGTCATCTCGATACGAGATTAAAAGTTCGAATTTCTAATAAAGTGTTAAAAATAAACTAATAAAATATTAAGTAAAATAAATAAGAGAAATGACATTGTTTTAATCAACTTTTACATTTTTCAAGGATAGAATAAAGTATACTATTACGGGTCACGTGCTCGGGGTTTACTACCAAAGGTGGGTCCTCGTCATCAAAAAAAAAAAAGTATACTATTACGGAGTATAACTTTAATTATTATTCTATATTTTTTTTACTTTAATGAAATCTAACACTTATAATCTTATTATAGTACTCCATAATTATTAAAAAGAAAAAAAATGTCAAAAATTCTATAAAGATAAATACTATGGATGGAAAGAAAAAAGATAAGTATTTTTATCTCACTAAAATACGTGAATGAATATTAAATAACATATTTTTTATAATTTAGAGATGTTTGCTGGTAATTGCTATTAGCCAATGTATATCCCACATCGGTAGTTTAGAGAAATACTTGAATAATATATATCCCACATCGGTAGTTTAGAGAAATACTTGAACAATATATACGGTTGGTGGGCTACTCCTCTCATGGCTCAGGTCGTGTGTGTGGGCACACATACGGGAGACTCGAACAAAACCTTATATATTGTTTGTAACTATATATGTTCATCATTGATTAATCCAAACACACGTTCAAACCTCAATCCTTAGAGATATACTTTCCTATACAAGATTTATCTCTGTGAAACCTTATATCTTTCTTATGGGGTTGGTATACATTACATTGCAGACAATGGCTATGGATAAAAACTTCAAGGAATTTGCATCTGATGATATGAAATATATTGAGGAGGTCCTTTCTACAAGATTGAAAGGTGAACTGCAGCAAGATATTGAGAAGGGATTTGAGGAGATCACCAAACAACTGACTGAGTTTACTGGGACCATGACAAAACAAATGGCTGAATGGAAAGAATTGAAAGCAAAAGAGATTGCTGACTGGAAAGAAACGACAGCAGGTGCCAACAAATCTGTAGTTGGTCACATATCTACAACTATCTTCAGCTCATCTCTAGAGACTGTCAGAGATTTCACCAAGGCAAGGGTTGGCCAAGCACTTGGCCAAATCCCTTGGAGCCTGGTGCTTACGTTTCTAATTGCGAAAGTAGCAAGGTTGTGGAAGGGACCATCACCAAGGACGATCTGGAAACGATTATGGAAGAAAGCAGATGATTGATTCCGGATGGTGAGACTCAGACCCATTGATACGGCTACATCGTACATTTTCATACATTTTCATTTCTGAGCTACTGTATATTTCTGAGCTAGATTTCTGAGCTAATGTATATTTCTGAGCTACGGTATACTATACAGTACATTTTCATTTCATTTGTAGATACAATGTGTTGAGTTGTAATGTAACACATTAACACCTCCATACCAAACTGTTTGCTTTTGGTCATAGGAGTATGTTTGAAGGAGACTAGGGAAAATGGTATACACTACTACAAACCTGTCTTATCTTTCAAGTTTACTTAACATCTACACGTGCCCAATTGTCATCTTCAACTAATTGCTCAACAAAGGGCTTTCCTTGACGTCGATAGTTCGAGTCCCTTTAACGGCGGCCACTAGTAGTCGTCATACGCGGAGGAGGAGCTCCCGCGATATGCGACATAGGTTTGTTTAGGGGGATGATAACCCTAATTCAACACAGTTGGCTGTGATGTAGGCTACCATCTACAACATTCCTTGAATCCAAAGCCCTTCATGCTTCATCATTGCCTTGATACTGTGTAAACAGTAAACACTGTCAACCCACCACATGTAGGTTTTGCCTAACTACGGTACAGTAATCAGCCAAGAGTCTTCAACTTGCAAGCAATTGAGTGAACATGAATAGGTAACCTAATAACCATGTTCTTGAACAAATTTCCGAATTTAACTAATTCAGGACTTGTATAGCATTTACAGCAATATTTCAATTCACTTGACCACAAATCCAATACAGTTAGCTATGAGCGATTTCGACACTCTAGATAGAATTCCGAGTTTTCCATTTACATAAGAGAAATTTGAACTAGTTCACCAATATAGTTTGCACTTTAGCTGGATAGCCCATAAGCACTCGTACCTTAAATTGCACCGATGTGTTTTTCTTGCTTGTGTCTTGGAAACAGCCCTAGATAAGGGCAAACCGAGCAGCTGTGGAAGTCTTTTAAACTTTTTTCTTCCTCCAGCGTTTGTTAGTCAGGTAAGGGCTTCAATTTGGCATTAGAAGATTGACAACAAGATTGCAGTTTCATATGTGCTCTATTGTCTTCTCATTTTCCAACCTAAGATTACTTCCATGCACAAAACTGTAGTTGCTTACCATTAAATAAACGAGAGCTCGCTGCATATGATTTCTATATGATACAGAACTATAATGCTTCGCTGATTAATACCTGAATGAGCATTCATTGCTGCTCCTCAGTGGCATCCTCGTTGACATGATCTTCCGGCTGAGGAGCTTGTGCGAAAAAGTGATGGTGGTCTCTTACATCTCTAAATATTGAGAAAAACGAGTTCAGCCCCTCGGCTGAAGCCCCTCCTAGTATCCATAGCAACAATGAGCTAAATGAGTTCATGTTTCCAGGGTTCTGAGCGGCTTCTGCTTGGCGAAGGTTATCTTCTGAAATGGGAAGGGCATTGGCTTCTGAGCCCTGATTCTATTGATTGGTATTGTTCAATTGTTCTTGAAGGCCAGGGCCATCTGTGTCACCATTTGTTGGTGGGGCCGGAACACCACTTCCAAGTCTTGGCCCTAGCCCAGGTCCAGCATGGGCAGGGCCCAGGACCCTCGGATGAATTCACATTGACCAAGCAAGTGAATTCAGAAAGTAATTACTACAGAAGCTAACCCAAATTCTACTCTTGAATCACTGCCAATTTTGAAGATAAAAAGCCTAGACAATCGCTATAAGTTTAGCTCTACAATGTCAACAATTTCAGCAAATAAATAAAGCTACTTAATCAGCGAAATGTTTGGTGGAGAACATATTCAGTAAACTATTCCTTCAGCAGTGAACATTGTGGTTGTACTAGAAGCAAGTTCTGAAGGCCTGACGAGTGAAGTTCTTGAATACATGGGTGATAATGTGGATGTGGTTCCTGGTAGGGGGAAGAGAAGGTCCGAGAAGTGCAGACTTCAGGTGATGCTTTGAAAGCTAGTGACAGGGGAATTGGCATATTGCATTTGAGTGAAGCAACAGAAGGAGGTGAAGCTGTGAAATCATGAGCAAGAGTTAAAGTTGAGGAGGATGATAAACCAGAAACAGATGAAGAGGACCTTAATGGTTCTATAGATGGTGAGACCGATGACATGGTTTTCGGGAGTTCTGCTGCTGCCAGGCAGTTTATGCAGGAGCTGGAAAGTCGACGATCAGATTGCTACAGATTCAGAGGAAGCGGGATTCATTTCAGACAATGAACATGATGTACAGGTTCAGAGGACGAAGCAGATTCACATAGTTTCTATCATATGTTCTCCAACTTGACATGAATAAACCACAAATAAGACCAACATCAGGAGCCATTCACATCAACGAATGACCAACATTAGTTGCAATCAAAATTCACAAAAAAAAAAAAAAACCAGAAATACTCCTAGCGAAAACATTTATCAATAAGGCACATGGATCTGCTACAGAGAATACGACCAACATCAACAAGATTTACCTAGTTTTCGAAACCCTCAATTTGAAACCTTAATTTTCGAAGAAGGAACAAGGCATACATACCTCGATTACAATTTGGACTCCTTCTCCTCCAGTCGTTCAGGTCACCCGCGCCCTCTCCTTTCGTTCCTCTCAGGACGACCTTCTTCACTCAGATGACACTTCTCCGGAGTTCCCCTATGGCCTTCGCCTCCAGTTCGTTCTCAGATCTCCCATCTTTTTTTTTTTACGGAGAGTCACCAACTCTGTTAAAATTAACCATCTAAGGTCATTTGGTGAAATATGATTAAACGTTGAGGGTACCACGCGAAATTTTGATTGTTGGATGCGATGATGAAACCATCAAATAGGGGTCAAATGTCCATAACGATGGCATTTGCGTTAATAGTTTGTACTCTTATGGATAATTTCTTCTTCTTTTTTTCTTTTTTGATACCCAGGCGAATATTTTGGGGTGGTCAACCACGGTTGATCCAACGTCCAAGGGCGTCCTAGTGGACAACGTCATCGGTATGAGCTGGGGCACGCTCTTCAACAAACGACGAGGAGAGTCTAAAATGTGCCAACATGTCAGCTACCTGAGTCCTCTCCTGGAAGGTGTGCGAGAAGATAACACTCTCGAAATCACGACAAAGACCTAGGGCATTCGGAGCCGTCATCTCGATACGAGATTAAAAGTTCGAATTTCTAATAAAGTGTTAAAAATAAACTAATAAAAAATATTAAGTAAAATAAATAAGAGAAATGACATTGTTTTAATCAACTTTTACATTTTTCAAGGATAGAATAAAGTATACTATTACGGAGTATAACTTTAATTATTATTCTATATATTTTTTTTACTTTAATGAAATCTAACACTTATAATCTTATGGAAAAATTTGGTGAAATATCCATTTAGGATTGTTAATTAAGTAATTGTCCACATTTAAATGGATATTAAGTAAATGTCCATAAACTTTACTTAATTCCAACACTACCCCTGGTAGAAAGTTCACATTTCACGTACGCTTGGCCTCATTGTTGTCTCTCACCATCTCCAACCTTAGAGGTTCCTCTCTATCTCATCTTCTCGCTCAATCGATCGCCGTCGCTCAAGCATTGTTGGTCGGAGGTATGCTCTACACACTCTCTCTCTCCATCCCTCTCAATCTTCCTTCCCCTTCGCCGCTCTTTATCTCTCTCAATTTTCCCATCCCTCTCGCAAACCATTGTTGAGATAAATTCGACCTTGTCTCACCGTTCCCGTCTTTCTCAATCTCCCTTACCTCTTCTCCACTCCCCACGTCCTCTCAATCTCTACTTTTAGTTCCCTTTTCCCTTTGGTTTGAGCAATTTTGTGGTTTTGCCCTCAATTCGACCAAACTTGAACAATTTTGCAAGAACCCCTTGTGAAATTGTGTGATGCTTATGTGAAATTTCAATGTCATTGTTTGCAATCTGAGCAATTTCCGGTTTTGTTGTTAATCACTTTATGATTTTTGAAGTTTTGGTATAATTGATGACAATTCGTTTTTTAGGGTTTGTTTGTTATTAGCTACTTCAAATGGATTATCCAAATGGTTAGTGTTCTTATTTATAATTATAATTTCATTGTTACTTTATGTGCTATTCAATTTCATATGTTGATTTTTGCTTGTTTATTTGGTGACAATTGTCTGTTTGGTGACAACTGTTATGTATCTTGAGTTTGTATCATCGATCAACTAAACTAGAACTATCAGGGGTTCAACATTGCTTGTTTGTTTGGTGACAAATGTTATATGTCTTGAGTCTATATCAACAATTGAACTGAGTCTATCAGAGATTTAACATTGCTTATGTGTTTGGTGATAATTGTTTGTTTGGTGACAAATGATATGTATCTTGAGTCCATATCATCAACTAACATTGCTTATGTGTTTGGTGATAATTGTTTGTTTGGTGACAAATGATATGTATCTTGAGTCCATATCATCAACTAACATTGCTTATGTGTTTGGTGACAATTGTTTGCTTTGGTTACATCATTTTGTGTGATACTTTGTATTTGTGATAATTTTGAGTGGTAATAATGTCAGAGTTTTATAATTGAGAAAATTAAAGAATATGGTGGCAATGTTCTATAGTTGGTGAAAATAGGTTGGTGACAATGTATTGTAGTTGGTGACAATATGTTGGTGAGAAGGTTATGTCGTTGGTGACAATATATTACTTACAAGAGGTTGATGACAATAGGATGGTGACATTTTTTTTTGTCGTTGGTGAGTGGTGACAATACATTCGAGAAAATAATATGGCGACATTGTTTTGTAGTTGGTGACAATGTTTTGTTTTTTGTGACAATAAGTTTGAGAAAAGAATATGGTAACAATGTTCTATAGTTGGTGACAATAGGGTGGTGACAATATAATGTAGTCGGTGACAATAGGTTAATTAGTGACACTGTTATGTCGTTGGTGACAATATATTACTTACAAGAGGTTGATGACAATAGGTTGATGACATTGTTATTTTGTTGTTTTTTTAGATTGGTGACAATTGGTAGAGTTATGTATTATGTTTTGATGACAAATGGAATTTATGTTGTTATTTTTAGATTGGTGACAATTGGTAGAGTTATATATTCTATTTTGGTGACAAATTGAATTTATGTTGTTATTTTTAGATTGGTGACAATTGGTAGAGTTATATATTCTGTTTTGGTGACAAATGGAATTTATGTTGTTATTTTGTTGTTTTTTTAGATTGATGACAATTGGTAGAGTTATATATTCTGTTTTGGTGACAAATGGAATTTATATCTCATTTAGCTATAATGTAATTTTCATTATCCTTATGTTCAATTGTAGTGGAAGTTGTGGTATGTATACCATCAAATATATCGAGGGGCTTACATTTCATGGTGGTATTGAAGCTATTTCAAACAAGTATATGGATGCGTATAGAGAGAGAGAGGATGGCTATAGAGGGTCTTGCTATTTTGGATGTTAAGTATGCATGTCTCAACTGTTCCCCTTTGTTTTGATATTTTTGCAAGTTGATGTAGTTTGACAATTAAGTATTACAAAGTTAAACTTTACATCAAATTTCATCTACTTAGGGTTATTATTGTAACAAAAATGCGTTAATATTAGATGACAAATGTGATGCCATTATAGTATTGTACATCGAATTATTCGTTTGCTCGAGTTTAGCCCCTCTAGGGTCTAGGCTCCCCTCGTTCTAGGGTTTCAGTTTCGTAACAAAAATGCGTTAATATTAGATGACAAATCCGATAACATTGGTACTGTACATACATTTTAGGGTTTAGGGTTTAGGATTTAGGGTTTAGGGCCTTGGCCCTAAACCCTAAAGATTAAACCCTAAACCCTAAACTATACTGTACATCCAATTTTCGTCTGCTTAGGTTTAGCTCCTCTTGGGTCTATGATCCCCTTGTTCTAGGGTTTCAGTTTTGTAACAAAAATGTGTTAATATTAGATGACAAATGTGATAACATTAGCATTGTAAACATTTTAGTTTGATGAAAGGGCTTTGTAGTTGGTGACACTGTTTTGTCGTTGGTGACGATTAATTTCTAAAAATAGGTGGTTGACATTAGATTGATGACAAAGTTTTGTAATTGGTGATAGTAGATTATTGACCAAAGCTTGATGAAAATAGGTTGGTTACACTGTTTTATTGTTGGTGTCAATAGATTACTGAAAAGAGGTTGGTGACAATGTTTTTTATAAGTTGGTGACAATACGGTTGATTAAACAATATGAAAACAGTGTTTTGTAGTTGGTGACAATGTCTTGGTGATGTATAATGTTATGGTGACAATTTTTTTAAGGTTACAATATCATGGTGACAATATATTGTCATCAACCTCGTCATTTATAATTGTGACCAACAATTGTCATCAGAAAAATCATCTACTACCAGAAAAACCCCATTTGTCACCGAGGAAAAATGTTACTCGCAACTGTCACTAGAAGAAAATCAATTGTCACCCAAATTTTTTTGTCACCAACAATTATCACAAGAAAAAAAGAAAATCAATTGTCACTAGAAAAGATTTTCCCCTAACTGTCACCGGAAAAAAAAATGTCACAAAAAATCAATTGTCACCAAAATAATTGTCACGATTAACTGTCACCAGAAAAATATACTCAACTGTCACCAAATGCAAGCGTTGACCGGAATGGTCAATATTGACTAGTCAATGTTAAAATTAAAAATGGTCAAAGTGGGAATGAGGAATGGTTAGGGATGGGGAAGGAGGGATATTTTTGGAAAAAAATGGACATTTACTTAATTATGTAAAAAAGTGGACATTTACTTAATTTTGACATAAAAAATAGATATTTACCAAATTTAACCTAATCTTATTATAGTACTCCATAATTATTAAAAAGAAAAAAAAAAGTCAAAATGTCAAAAATTCTATAAAGGTAAATACTCCGTATTATGGATGGAAAGAAAAAAGATAAGTATTTTTATCTCACTAAAATACGTGAATGAATATTAAATAACATATTTTTTATAATTTAGAGATGTAAGTGTAAGAAATTCCAATGTTGAAATGCTCGATGTAGGATGATCCAATGTTTGCCACGTGGCAGCTCCCAAGGGAATTATAAAAGCTGGGTCCCACTAAGTAATAAATTGATTTTATTCTTCCGATCAACAACCATCCTCCGGCGAGCCCCATTCGTTCTCTCCTGCACTTCACTCTATTCCAAGTTTCAAGTTTGCTCTTTCACCACCGACTTCTCTCTACTCTTCCCGATTTTCGAAACCCTAGGCGCTTCCTTTCTTGCCAATGCCGCGCTGAATCGGGCCTCATCCTCTGTTGCCGTCGCGCTGAATCGGGCCTCATCCTCTGTTGCCGTCGCGATTCTCTCATATTTGCCGCTTTCTAGGGTTTCCGCTTTCTTTTTCATTTGGATTTTCAGGTAAAATTTCCTCCATGGTTCCGTTTTCCCCCTTTTCTTCCAACTCCCGTGCCTCGTATGTCAATCGTTTGCGGGAGGATGAATGATCGATTTTTTTTTGATTATTTTCGCTGATCCTATTAAAGATAATTAGGTTAAATTAAATTTCAAGATATTTATTTGTATTTTGAATTTCCAGGTTAAGTAAGAGGATGACAGGATGATTTGGGTCATGGGTTTGGGATTTGGGTCATGGGTTTGGAATTTGGGTAAATTAAATTTCAAGATATTTATTTGTATTTTGAATTTCCAGGTTAAGTAAGAGGATGACAGGATGATTTGGGTCATGGGTTTGGAATTTGGGTGATAATAGAAGATTTATCTCTGTGAAACCTTTGAACTCTTTCTGCAAGATTTATCTCTTTCTTATGGGGTTGGTATACATTACATTGCAGACAATGGCTATGGATAAAAACTTCAAGGAATTTGCATCTGATGAAATGAAATATATTGAGGAGGTCCTTTCTACCAGATTGAAAGGTGAACTGCAGCAAGATATTCAGAAGGGATTTGAGGAGATCGCCAAACAACTGACTGAGTTTACTGGGACCATGACAAAACAAATGGATGAATGGAAAGCTTTGAAAGCAAAAGAGATTGATGACTGGAAAGAGACGACAGCAGGTGCCAACAAATCTGTAGTTGGTCAGATATCTACAACCATCTTCAGCTCATCTCTAGAGGCTGTCAGAGATTTCACCAGGGCAAGGGTTGGCCAAGTGCTGGGCCAAATCCCTTGGAGCCTGGTGCTTACATCGTACATTTTCATACATTTTCATTTCTGAGCTACATTGATACGGCTACATCGTACATTTTCATACATTTTCATATTTCTGAGCTACATTTTCGTGAGCCCTGATTCTATTGATTGATATTGTTCAGCTGATGTTCAAACTCCCTGATGGAGGCCTTCTGTTTTGCTGGTGTTTGTTGTTGCGATGGCAGTCGCTAATCTGCTCGGGTAGTTTTATGATGGGTGTTGCTTTTTTGTTGGCTAGAGGTGGTAATCTGATTTTGTGGGTTATCAAGCTGGTAGAGGAAAGAGATAAAGATAAGTAAACCACCCTGTGAGAGGGGAGTTGGATAAGAGTAGGTAGATCAGTAGGGGTGGCCACGGGTTACGGGTCGACCCGTGACCCGACGGGTAGTACGGGTCAATGACCCGGCGGGTCCGGGTCAACGGGTGGGGGCGGGTTGCGGGTTAGGGTCAGGGGCTTTGAACCCAATGACCCGATGGGTCATGACCTGGCGGGTCAATCCACCATCCCAATTTTTTTTTTTTGAAAAAAATATTTTTTTATGTTTATAATAATTATTATGTATATTATTTTTAGAATAATTCATAATATATAAACATAAACTAGTTTGCATTTTGCAATGTGGGTCAAAAGCACTATCACCCTTCCCTTTTTATAGATTTGGAAGACTTCCCTATTCTCTCAACTTTCAATGTGGGATAAGACTCTTGTCCCACATTAAAAGTTGAGAGTTAGAATGAGAAGGGATGGATGTATATATATGTGTACCCCATCCTCCCTTAACACTCACTCTACACTTTAAGCTTTATTTCTTATATTGATATTGAAATTAAGTAAAGTATGAGAAGTTTTATATCACTACATTTATATTTTAGTGGATGAAGGAAGTTTTATAAAAATATAAAATATCTTATGTTTTTTTCCACTTCATATTAAAATGAAATGGATATAAAAAGTGATACGTAGAAAAAGTTTTTACATATCATTTTTTTTAATTTTTATTAGTCAAAAATATTATAAAAAAATAATTTTTTTTTAATTCGGGAATCCGCCAGGTCAACGGATCGTTGACCTGAACCCGCCAACCCGTGGAATTCCCGGATTAGGGTTCGGGTCGTCCTTCCCCGACCCTTGACCCGCTGGGTCCGACCCGTAGCCCCGCCCGTAGATGTGTGGGAATATTAGGCATTTTTGGACTGTCTGGCCCAGTGGCCCGCTTTAGCATACCTGCAATTCCCGCAAATGCGTTAAGCCTGTCCAAGTACAGAAAATGCAAGCATTTATTCACATCGAGATTCAAGTCAATACCTGTAATATTCTGCACAAGAAAATTCAGCTTAGTAAGTGCAGAAGTTGGACAAAAATTGGTTATTAGCAGAACAACTAACAAATGAACATTCACGAACATGCAAAATGTACATGCATGCAATGCTTGCACTAGTGCACAAAAGAACACATACAGGCATAAAACATATCGAAAAATATACATTGGTACATTAACACTTGCTGGATGTACATTGTGGCCACAATAAAAGACTTGACACTTAACAAAACAGAAGCACAAAGCCCAGGAAAAACGGAAAACATCGATGGCAAACAGAAACATTTGCATGTAAACCCATTAAAAAAAATCCAGAGAAAAAGCTTATTTGTTATTCACACATACCCAAAGGCCTCTCAGGGGACGCATGCCATGCCACCACAGGAACGAAAGGCGCCTGTGCCACTTTGTAACGAAGTGAATACCAAATGCTTTAAAAGACTGCTTGGCTAACATAGGAAAGGTCTCATGAAGCTCCTCTTTAACAGTTTTCCCATCAAGGAGCACTTGTTGCCCAACATTGGCATCAATGTCACTCTGTGATTGGAAGTCAAACAGCGCATTATCAGACTTCCAGAAGTTAAAACTCAACTTTCCCCTCTTAACACCAGAGTTAATCCAGCTGAACTAATGCTTTGTAGCCAAAGATGTGAATTCATTATCAGTGATGTCTGGATTTCCAACATTATCAATCTCAATTGGCTGTTCTTCAGAGGGACCAACTGGACCGACTGGAGTAGGCTGAGTTTCATTCTGAATCAACAGCCCGTCACCTGTTATCTGCAGAAACAGGCAAAAGCAAGATTGTTCACTCAAAAGAACCCACTAATTACACAAAGAAAATCCATTTGTTACCCCAAAAGGAAATGAAAAGAGAATCAAAGCAGAAAAAGGTAGGTTGAACAAATTGAAGAATAAGAAACAGCTAATGTTTTGAGAACTGGAACTCGAAAGATGTGTCAGAATACACACCTTGATGTAGATAAGCTGGGCATCCGGTGATATAACCCCTGAAAGCTCATTTGAACAGCCAGGCTTGACAACAGATAAACGGAAAGTTCTATACAGAAAGGTGAAGTTTTGAAATGGATCACGAATCCCTCCAGTTTTCCATAAAGCAACGAAATGAAAATACATCACAAAACTAGTTTGGGAAAAAAAAACTATAAATTTCCACTTGCGCAAATGCAGAAGCCATTGAAAATTTGAAATCAACAATTGGTAGTGACACGGTAGACAATTGAAACAAAGAGACCAATCAAGAGGGATTCGAGAGTACCTGCTGGACGTAATTAGCGTGCATAACAACGAGAATACAGAAAAGAGTGACGGCAACTACGAGATAAATGTACTCAAGAGCAGTTCGAATTCTAGGTCTCAACATCTTAGAGCACCTCTCTTGTACCCTAATAAACGATTGCTCGGGATCCATTCCTTACTCTTGTCCCTCGAAAAGCAAAATTAAAATCAATCGATTCACTTTCCTTTAATCTAGGGTTCCTGATTCCCTTGATCAATTGATCGCAGATTAAACCGCAATTGCAGTTAAAACTGGGAAGGGATTTTCTTCGGGGTAATTTCAATTGAACACGGCCGTTTGCGGATCCGAGATTTCACCTTTCCAGTTGCCGTAGAATTTTCAACGAGGATCTGAGCATTTTCGCCGTCGTCTTCTTCCTGTTGACTTGATGGGTACGAATGAATTAACGATGAACAGATAGGGAGCTTTGCTCGCATGGCAGAAGCCCACCACCGGTTTTCGTTAATTGCAAAAGTTGGCTCAAAATTTAGAAAATGTAAACTTTCGGCTTAACACCGAACTCGACAAGGCAAGGTAGGGCGGTTAATCCCGTTATACGAGCCAACTAGTTCAAGCTCAGTTCTGGTTCGGCTTGATAGAAGTTTGACTCAAACTTGTTTATTAACTAAATAAGCCGAATATGAGAACATTTTTAAACTTGATTCAAAGTTTAGTTCGATTCGATTCAAGTTTGAATAGCTCGAGTTAAAGTTGGGTTGCTTAATACTTGAAAAATATCTCTACTCAAACTCGTTCAATTACTAAACAAGTTGAGTATGAGCATAATTTTAAGTTGGGTCATAAATTAAATTTATGTTTGCCCCACATATATAAATCAGTTGAACATGAATAAGTAATACTCGATTTATTCATCTCGAATAACAACCCTATGAGCAACGACCAATTTTGGTTAATTTTACCTCAAGTATTTTGATGTTCGTGATTAATATCGAAATAATTTAAATAAATTAAGTTTGGAATTGATTTTTGTTTTTATTTTTTTTACTACATGTCAAAACAATAAAATAAATTAAGTTTGGAATTGATAAGGAAGTGGTTAACGTTATTCATCTTACAGTTCTTACTAGTATCGTGCGTGGCCCGCGACTTTGTGCGGTTTCTTAAAATATTTTACTAAGACAAGTTTTCTAAAAAGACGAACCTATTGGATAGATTAATATTGATCTAAAAAGATACTACATCTGTTCCAAAATAAGTGTCGTTTGTCTTTTAATGCACGTTTCTCAATGGGTTAAAAAATCTATAAAATATTATTATTTTAGTTAAAAAATTTATACTTATTAGTAATAACTATGAAATTATATTAAAATTTTGATTAAAAAAATAATATTTTATACAGTTTTTAACACCTTAAAAAACGTGCCGAAAAATAAAGTGACACCTTAAAAAAACAATGAAATTTATACATACACAAGTATTCTATTACCTTGAAACGATACTAAATATTCATATACAAATTCATTGAGGTGGTGGTGATAAATATTTGGTCAAATATATGTTGATTTGGTGGAAGAATAAAATATGAAGGCAAAATATGAAATTAATACTTAAATATTCAACAATATTAAAAAATCAAGTTTCAAAATTTTTTGTCGGTATGAATAATAATCTATATCTTAATTTAGAAAACTTTTGATGATGTGTCAACACCTCCTTAATTGAAGATTTTTTCAACTAATAACAATTTTCTCTTATTATTTCGTGTTTTTTTTCTCTTCATCTCTTTCACACATTTACATTTTTTCTCTTTTATTTTTTTACCCATTTACTAATCATCTATATTATATCTATATTCTATATAATATCTTAATTTAGAATACTTTTGATGATTGTCATGTACATGGGTATTACTAATCATGACACTTGTTAATTGTATAGAATTAGAGCACAAGAGTATGAAAATCATGAAAGTGTCATGTCGATTGTTACTGGAAGCTAATTAATAATCACTTTAAGAAATTAACCGCTACCAAATCTATATTTGCATCAATTTCTATTCATGCAATTTAAAGAATGTCTTATTCTTATTAACTCAATGAAAAAAAATTAGCAAGCATTTGGTTACTTTAAATAACTACATATAACCATGGATAGCCTATGCGGGATTTGAACCTCCATTTTTGTGTCTGGACACATTGCTCTACCATTTGAGCTAATAGACTTAAAATCACTTCAAGAAATTGATTTCGATTTTTACACCAAAATATTTCATGCTAATAATGAATTCCAACAAGTAGATTCACTCAATATAATTGACCAAGCAAGTGAATTCAGAAAGTAATTACTACAGAAGCTAACCCAAGTTCTACTCTTGAATCACTACCAATTTTGAAGATAAAAAGTCTAGACAATCGCTATCAGTTTAGCTCTACAATGTCAACAATTTCAGCAAATAAATAAAGCTACTTAATCAGCGAAATGTTTGGTGGAGAACATATTCAGTAACCTATTCTTTCAGCAGTGAACATTGTGGTTGTACTAGAAGCAAGTTCTGAAGGCCTGGTAAGTGAAGTTCTTGAGTAGATGGGTGATAATGTGGATGTGGTTCCTGGTAGGGGCGAAGAGAAGGTCCGAGAAGTGCAGACTTCAGGTGATGCTTTGAAAGCTAGTGACAGAGGAATTGGCATATTGTATTTGAGCGAAGCAACAGAAGGAGGCGAAGCTGTGAAATCAGGAGCAAGAGTAAAAGTTGAGGAGGATGATAAACCAGAAATAAATGAAGAGGACCTTAATGGTTCTATAGATGGGGAGACCGATGGCATGGTTTTAGGGAGTTCTGCTGCTGCCAGGCCGTTTATGTAGGAGCTGGAAAGTCGACGATCAAATTGCTACAGATTCAGAGGAAGCGGATTCATTTCAGACAATGAACATGATGGACAGGTTCAGAGGACGAAGCAGATTCACACAGTTTCTATCATATGTTCTTCAACTTGACATGAATAAACCACAAATAAGACCAACATCAGGAGCCATTCACATCAACGAATTCAAGTATCGGTTGCAATCAAAATTCACAAAAAAAAAAACAGAAATACTCCTAGCGAAAACATTTATCAATCTAGTTCCTTTTCAGGAGCCATTCACAAAGGCACATGGATCTGCTAAAGAGAATACGACCAACATCAACAAGATTTACCTAGTTTTCGAAACCCTCAATTTGAAACCTTAATTTTCGAAGAAGGAACAAGGCATACATACCTCGATTACAATTTGGACTCCTTCTCCTCCAGTCGTTCAGGTCACCCGCGCCCTCTCCTTTCGTTCCTCTCAGGACGACCTTCTTCACTCAGATGACACTTCTCCGGAGTTCCCCTATGGCCTTCGCCTCCAGTTCGTTCTCAGATCTCCCATCTTTTTTTTTTTACGGAGAGTCACCAACTCTGTTAAAATTAACCATCTAAGGTCATTTGGTGAAATATGATTAAACGTTGAGGGTACCACGCGAAATTTTGATTGTTGGATGCGATGATGAAACCATCAAATAGGGGTCAAATGTCCATAACGATGGTTGATCCAACGTCCAAGGGCGTCCTGGTGGACAACATCATCGGTATGAGCTGGGGCACACTCTTCAACAAACGACGAGGAGAGTCTAAAATGTGCCAACCTGTCAGCTACCTGAGTCCTCTCCCGAAAGGTGTGCGAGAAGATAACACTCTCGAAATCACGACAAAGACCTAGGGCATTCGGAGCCGTCATCTCGATACCGAATTTCTAATAAAGTGTTAAAAATAAACTAATAAAAAATATTAAGTAAAATAAATAAGAGAAATGACATTGTTTTAATCAACTTTTACATTTTTCAAGGATAGAATAAAGTATACTATTACGGAGTATAACTTTAATTATTATTCTATATTTTTTTTACTTTAATGAAATCTAATACTTATAATCTTATTATAGTACTCCATAATTATTAAAAAGAAAAAAAATGTCAAAATGTCAAAAATTCTATAAAGATAAATACTATGGATGGAAAGAAAAAATCTAAGTATTTTTATCTCACTAAAATACGTGAATGAATATTAAATAACATATTTTTTATAATTTAGAGATGTAAGTGTAAGAAATTCCAATGTTGAAATGCTCGATGTAGGATGATCCAATGTTTGCCACGTGGCAGCTCCCAAGGGAATTATAACAGATGGGTCCCACTAAGTAATAAATTGATTTTATTTTTCCGATCAACAACCATCCTCCGGCGAGGTTTTCCGCTTTCTTTTTCATCTGGATTTTCAGGTAAAATTTCCTCCATGGTTCCGTTTTCCCCCTTTTCTTCCCCCTTTTCTTCCAACTCCCGTGCCTCGTATGTCAATCGTTTGCGGGAGTATGAATGATCGATTTCTTATTTAAAGTGATGGATCTCTAGCTTTCTTTACATGTCTTTTCAGCTGTTTTGATTATTTTTGCTTTCGCTGATCCTATTAAAGATAATTAAGTTAAATTATATTTCAAGATATTTATTTGTATTTTCAGCTGTTTTGATTATTTTCGCTTTCGCTGATCCTATTAAAGATAATTAAGTTAAATTAAATTTCAAGATATTTATTTGTATTTTGAATTTCCAGGTTAAGTAAGAGGATGACAGGATGATTTAGGTCATGGGTGGTGGTTGTCCCACATCGGTAGTTTAGAGAAATACTTGAACAATATATATAGGTCATGGGTGGTGGTTGTGTTGGTGGGCTACTCCTCTCATGGCTCAGGTCGTGTGTGTGGGCCCACATACGGGAGGCTCGAACAACACATAAACCCGAACGGGGTTCCATCTCAAAACCAAATGGCAATGAGAGGAGTAGCCCACCAACCTTATATATTGTTCAAGTATTTCTCTAAACTACCGATGTGGGACAACCAGCATTCCAACACTTGTATAGGAAAGTATATATCTCTAAGGAGGAAAGTCTATCGTGTTGTAACTATATATATGTTCAAGATATACTTTCCTATACAAGATTTATCTCTATAAAACCTCTGAACTCTTTCTGCAGCAAGATTTATCTCTTTCTTATGGGGTTGGTATACATTACATTGCAGACAATGGCTATGGATAAAAACTTCAAGGAATTTGCATCTGATGATATGAAATATATTGAGGAGGTCCTTTCTACAAGATTGAAAGGTGAACTGCAGCAAGATATTGAGAAGGGATTTGAGGAGATCACCAAACAACTGACTGAGTTTACTGGCACCATGACAAAACAAATGGCTGAATGGAAAGAATTGAAAGCAAAAGAGATTGATGACTGGAAAGAAACGACAGCAGGTGCCAACAAATCTGTAGTTGGTCAGATATCTACAACTATCTTCAGCTCATCTCTAGAGACTGTCAGAGATTTCACCAGGGCAAGGGTTGGCCAAGCACTTGGCCAAATCCCTTGGAGCCTGGTGCTTACGTTTCTAATTGGGAGAGCAGCAAGGTTGTGGAAGGGACCATCACCAAGGACGATCTGGAAACGATTATGGAAGAAAGCAGATGATTGATTCCGGATGGTGAGACTCAGACCCATTGATACGGCTATATCGTACATTTTCATACATTTTCATTTCTGAGCTACTGTATATTTCTGAGCTACATTTCTGAGCTACTGTATATTTCTGAGCTACAGTATACTATACAGTACATTTACTATACAGTACATTTTCATTTCATTTGTAGATACAATGTGTTGAGTTGTAATGTAACACATTAACACCTCCATACCAAACTGTTTGCTTTTGGTCATAGGAGTATATTTGAAGGAGACTGGGGAAAATGGTATACACTACTACAAACATGTCTTATCTTTCAAGTTTACTTAACATCTACACGTGCCCAATTGTCATCTTCAACTAATTGCTCAACAAAGGGCTTTCCTTGATGTCAATAGTTCGAGTCCCTTTAACGGCGGCCACTAGTAGTCGTCATACGCGAAGGAGGAGCTCCCGCGATATGCGACATAGGTTTGTTTAGGGGGATGATAACCCTAATTCAACACAGTTGGCTGTGATATAGGCTACCATCTACAACATTCCTTGAAACCAAAGCCCTTCATGCTTCATCATTGCCTTGATACTGTGTAAACAGTAAACACTGTCAACCCACCACATGTAGGTTTTGCCTAACTACGGTACAGTAATCAGCCAAGAGTCTTCAACTTGCAAGCAATTGAGTGGACATGAATAGGTAACCTAATAACCATGTTCTTGAACAACTTTCCAAATTTAACTAATTCAGGACTTGTATAGCATTTACAGCAATATTTCAATTCACTTGACCACAAATCCAATACAGTTAGCTATGAGCGATTTCCATTTACACAAGAGAAATTTGAACTGTTGACACTCTAGATAGAATTCCGAGTTTTCCATTTACATAAGAGAAATTTGAACTAGTTCATACATATAGTTTGCACTTTAGCTGGATAGCCCATAAGCACCCGTACCTTAAATTGCACCGATGTGTTTTTCTTGCTTGTGTCTCGGAAACAGCCCTAGATAAGGGCAAACCGAGCAGCTGTGGAAGTCTTTTAAACTTTTTTCTTCCTCCAGCGTTTGTTAGTCAGGTAAGGGCTTCAATTTGGCATTAGAAGATTGACAACAAGATTGCAGTTTCATATGTGCTCTATTGTCTTCTCATTTTCCAACCTAAGATTACTTCCATGCACAAAACTGTAGTTGCTTACCATTAAATAAACGAGAGCTCGCTGCATATGATTTCTATATGATACAGAACTATAATGCTTCGCTGATTAATACCTGAATGAGCATTCATTGTTGCTCCTCAGTGGCATCCTCGTTGACATGATCTTCCGGCTGAGGAGCTTGTGCGAAAAAGTGATGGTGGTCTCTTACATCTCTAAATATTGAGAAAAACGAGTTCAGCCCCTCGGCTGAAGCCCCTCCTAGTATCCATAGCAACAATGAGCTAAATGAGTTCATGTTTCCAGGGTTCTGAGCGGCTTCTGGTTGGCGAAGGTTATCTTCTGAAATGGGAAGGGCATTTCCTTGTGAGCCCTGATTCTGTTGATTGGTATTGTTCAATTGTTGTTGAAGGCCAGGGACATCTGTGTCACCATTTGTTGGTGGGGCCGGAACACCACTTCCGAGTCTTGGCCCTGGCCCAGGCCCAACAGGGGCAGGGCCTGGAAGACCAGTATTCCTTGTGTTCAACCTTGTGATGTGCAGAGTGGATGCAAGAATGGTAGAGGAAGTGATTTGGAAGTCTTGTAGAAGCTGTGAACGTCGACTATGCATGAATCTTTGTAAAGCAGGGACCTGAACCAGAAGGGTAGCTAAAGATAACTTTTACAAGAAAGTAAAGCTTGAATCTTACGGCAAGGAAATAAGTAGAAAATAACATAATTTCCTTGTTCTGGAAAGTGGAATCAAATTGCAATCCAATATTCCTTTTAATGTAGTCTAAATATCACAATGACGACGACAACTCAAGTCTTTTACTCTGATGATCTGTCAAGGACTGATCAAGATTACTACGTGATGAAGTGAAATCACTTTGGTGAAGAAAAGCGAACTGTAGGGCATGAACTGAATGAAATGCGACAATATGAAAAATATTATAGAGATCAAAGATATAATGGCTGAAGGATTAACTATTACTATATACCAGAAAATAGCAGACCCATTACCTCAAAACGGTTCCAAAAATACAGGATAAGATGCTGCATAAATGCCGATGTTGCTGACAGAGCCAAATATGAAAAGCCTGAAAAATATCAAGAAAGAAAACTAAGAACAGTCTCACCTAAAAGAACTGACAATGCATGGGGTAATGGAAAAATGATTGACGATTGCAGCAATTAGGGCATACCATAAGCATAAGAAAAGAAATATATGTGAAAAACCAAGAAATAGAGTAAGAAGAAGCGTGGAAAAAACTTCATTGATATTGGGGTTCGCACACTGCAAGCCAAAAACAAAACAAAACAAAATTCTCATGATCAGTAAAAGTAATTGCACAACTGATTCAGAAAATAGTATGATAAAAAAAATCAGTGCACAAATGCCAACCTTAGAAAGGCAATGATAAGAAAAATAAATTGCTCATTCACCTGATCAATGTAAATAGTTCACACAGCCAAACTAAGATCAATACCATGAAAGCCAATAGTTGATCATCGTAGAATTCAAACAGAAAAAAGAGGATTCCAATCATAATCTGCAAATATATAAGGTTGTGAGCACGATCACAAATGAAATATTAAAATATGGCTGTAAATATACAAGGTTTGTGAACACAATTTCAAATGAAATAGTAAAATATGGGAGCATTAAGAACATAAAATGCAATTAATCCAGGTTTACCGGGACAAAGACAAGTGACTCAATGACATGAACAAATATTAGTTGGAATGTCGGAAGTCGGTGTCGAGCATGGTGTTGAAGCTGCACTGCAATAATTACGTGAACAAAATTAACCTTAACCATGCATGTATAAGCACTTCTCAGCTAAAACAATATCCATGAGAAGAAAAATAGCAGTGTGCTGTTAGGGAAACAAGCAATGAATAAAAATATAAAATACTAAAGCAGGTATCTCACACTTAGCAGTGAGGATAACTCAAATAAGGAATTTCATTCAAATGTTTGGATGATTACAAGATTACAAGATTTCAGCTACCCTCCTTTCTCTAGTGGAAAGTGAATTACTATCTCATTATCCTGATATTGAGAGATTTGACAAAAAAATCATAAAATCAGAAGAGAGCGTGGAGAAAAGGGGGGAAATGCCTAAATACTAGGAAGTGGAAATATTAGAAATTAAAGGAACTAACTAGAAAAATGGGAAAGCTGAAGATAATATTTAAATTAACAATGTCAGCAACTTCGATTTGTATCATTACATGCCCTCAAAAGTGGTCTTGTCCTCAAGGCTAAACTATGGGCACCTTTTCCCCGTCTATGCAACAGCTGTCCAACCCCCTCTGGGCCAAAGGATGGTTCTATGAGCTCCTCATTGATCTCTAACATTGGAAAAGTGACTTCGCACTGATCAATGTCCAAGCCAAACTTTCCCCCACAGCAGTAACATAAGCATTTCTTACACTTCAGAGCTGATGTTCAAACTCCCTGATGAAGGCCTTCTGTTTTGCTGGTGTTTGTTTGTGTTGGGAGCCGCTAATCTGTTGGGGTAGCTTTTATGATGGGGTTGTTTTTTTGTTAGCTAGAGGCGGTAATCTGATTTTGTGGGTTATCAAGGCTGGTAGAGGAAGGAGATCAATAAATGATCCTGTGAAATGGGAGTTGGGTAAGAGTAGGTAGATGTGTAGATATTAGGCATTTTTGGACTCTGTCTGGCCCACTTTAGCTTCAAACTCCAAAGGCTCCTGGCTCGGGGTATAGTGGTAAAGGCTTGGTACCCCATGGCTGTTGGTGGAATGTTTACCACTTTAGTGGACATTAAAGGCTGCAACAATGGCTGTTGTTGGTGGAATGTTTACCAATGTAGTGGACCTTAGCAGCTAATTTCAGCTACCCTCCTTTGTATAGTGGAAAGAAAATAACTAATTTCTAATCCTAATAAAAAGACTAAATACCTAAAACTCGTAATCATGGAAGAGGATATGGAGAAAATGCCTAAAAACTAGGATGCGGGAATATGGGAAAATGAAGGAACTAAATAGAAAAAGGGTTAAACTGAATATAATAATCAAAATTAATAACATCATTAACTTTACAAGACTAAATATACTTGCTTTTAAATTTCAATAAAATACTGAAAAAGAAAGGCATGCTACCTGTGAATTTGAGCATTCGAGTCTGTGTCTCTCTCAGTGTAAAAGAAACCGACATAGTGGTTGTGAAGAAAACAAAGAGTGACATCATAAGCACACCGCATTTCATCACAAGATAATCTGTCATAGACAAGAAGTACATTAGCATAAAAGAATAAATAAGTGCCATTATCAGTAGCATACAATTGCCAGTGTACAATACTCTCACAATAGGATAATATAAGCTTCAGATTTATGGAATTAGCAGATGTGTTTCAAAAACTCCAATACATTAAATATGAAACGAAGATAAATCTTCTTTGAGCATGTATAGCAATTTGATGGAAGAAAGTAGATGAAGACTACACCTCCAAGATTAGCAGATCCTTTAGGTGGCTCATGAGCAAGACTCAAGTTGTAAAATTCTTTTGTCTGGTAATTATACAAATAACCTGCAGAGGTAGATCAGAACAACAATAGGCATTAGTTCCATTTTTGCCTGCCAAAACATAGAATACTAGGCTCAAAAAGGAAGTGAAAACAGCCAGAGAATAAAAGGCATGCAATGTTAATCAGATATTTTACGTGAATCCATAATTATTCTTTGGGATGTCTGACAACAAACCAATATAAGAAGAAATGAAAAAATAAGTACAGGGTGCCCATATAAGCATTTCCCTTATTGTTATGCTTTAAGAGAAACTAATGCAGAGCACATTATGCAAGACAAAAGGGGGATTATGAAACTTAAATCGTTAGTACCTTGTCCAGGAAAGCTCAGTAAGCTGTTCATAAGAATGGTATCATATCCCACAACTCTGTTTATAAGCAGTTGTTGCCACCTGGAAACAGCATAATAATTAGCACATTCAGCAAGTTTGCATCATGAACAATGAGTACAATGCACATTTGAAGGACAAAACCAGCAAAATCCTACACGAAAAAAAGAAAATATCTAAGCCTGACAACATCTATGTCCATGGAAGGATATTAAGAACAATGATGACTTCATATAGATAGAATGAAATAACGAATCTAAGTAGATGGAAGTGAAATTACCCAAAAAAAAAAAATGCCAAACCAATTTGTATTCAACATAGTCATCTGAATTAATAAAGCCATAGAGGGCATATTGAGGGGGCGCTGATCAATCAAAATATGCAGAGAAGAAATGAGAAAAACCATCAAATGAAGAGTAAGCTTAACCCAAGAGATAGAGGGTCATATAATTACCTGTTCCCGAAGCATGAATGCCGAGCTGATATACTAATGTTAACAGTTTGAATGTTATGGCGAGCCTTGGCTTCTTCGGGTAGTAGGAAATAACCCTGTAAAAGTACAAACATGAGAAAAGGATAGTCAGTGGAAGCTAGCTTCACCAACCATCTATGTATAATTTTGAGAGGCAAACTACAGTTGTTCTTCACCTTTTCTTTTGTGTAAAGATATGCTGGTTCAAATGCTTGGATTTTCCTCTCTAGCCAATTCACTGAGAAGGTAAAAAGTAACTTAAGCAAAGGGAAGAAGATAATTTCACAGTAAATCTAAATAGATAATAAGCATGATGTAATCTCAGAGCAGAAAGTTGGTTCGTGAAATAGCATCAGCATACCTGCAAATGCGTTAAGCCTATCCAAGTATAGAAAATGCAAGCATTTAATCACATCGAGATTCAAGTCAATACCTGTAATATTCTGTACAAAGAAATCCAGCTTAGTAAGAGCAGAAATTAGACAAAAATTGGTTCTTAGCAGAACAACTAACCAATGAACATTCACACACATGCAAATTGTACATGCACACAATGCTTGCACTAGTGCACAAAAGAACACATACAGGCATAAAACGTATCGAAAAATATACCTTGGTACATTAACACTTGCTGGATGTACACTATGGCCACAATAAATGACTTGACACTTAAAAAAACAAGAAGCACACAACCCGGGAAAAGGGAAAACAACGATGGCAACCAGAAACATCTGCATGTAAACCCATTAAAAAAAATACAGAGAAAAGCTTCTTTTTTTATATTCATACACATACCCAAAGGCCTCTCAGGGGACGCATGCCATGCCACCACAGGAATGAAAGGCGCCTGTGCCACTTTGTAACGAAGTGAACACCAAATGCTTTAAAAGACTGTTTGGCTAACATAGGAAAGGTCTCATGAAGCTCCTCTTTATCAGTTTTCCCATCAAGGAGCACTTGTTGCCCAACATTGGCATCAATGTCACTCTGTGATTGGGAGTCAAACAGCGCATTATCAGACTTCCAGAAGTTAAAACTCAACTTTCCCCTCTTAACACCAGAGTTAATCCAGCTGAACCAAAGCTTTGTAGCCAAAGATGTGAATTCATTATCAGTGATGTCTGGATTTCCAACCTTATCAATCTCGATTGGCTGTTCTTCAGAGGGACCAACTGGACCGACTGGAGTAGGCTGAGTTTCATTCTGAATCAACAGCCCGTCACCTGTTATCTGCAGAAACAGGCAAAAGCAAGATTGTTCACTCAAAAGAACCCACTAATTACACAAAGAAAATCCATTTGTTACCCCAAAAGGAAATGAAAAGACAATCAAAGCAGAAAAAGGTAGGTTGAACAAATTGAAGAATAAGAAACAGCTAATGTTTTGAGAACTGGAACTCGAAAGATGTGGCAGAATACACACCTTGATGTAGATAAGCTGGGCATCCGGTGATATAACCCCTGAAAGCTCGTGTGAACAGCCAGGCTTGACAACAGATAAACGGAAAGTTAAAGTTCTATACAGAGAGGTGAATTTTTAAATGGATCACGAATCCCTCCAATTTTCCATAAAGCAACGAAATGATAATCCATCTCAAAACTAGTTTGGAAAAAAAAAGTATAAATTTCCACTTGCGGAAATGCAGAAGTCATTGAAATCAACAATTGGCAGTAACATGGTATACAATTGAAACAAAGAGACCAATCAAGAAGGATTCGAGAGTACCTGCTGGACGTAATTAGCGTGCATAACAACGAGAATACAGAAAAGAGTGACAGCAACGACGAGATAAATGTACTCAAGAGCAGTTCGAATTCTAGGTCTCAACATCTGAGAGAACCTCTCTTGTACCCTAATAAACGTTTGCTCGGGATCCATTCCTTACTCTTGTCCCTCGAAAAGCCAAATTAAAATCAATCGATTCACTTTCCTTTAATCTCTAGGGTTCCTGATTCCCTTGATCAATTGATCGCAGATGAAACCGCAATTGCAGTTAAACTGGGAGGGGAATTTCTTCGAGGTAATTTCAATTGAACGCGGCCGTTTGCGAATCCGAGATTTCACCTTTCCAGTTGCCGTAGAATTTTCAACGAGGATCTGAGCATTTTCGCCGTCGTCTTCTTCCTGTTGATGGGTACGAATGAATTAACGATGAACAGATAGATGATAATCCTCCCAAGCTTTGCTCGCGTGGCAGAAGCCCACGACCAGTTTTCGTTAATTGCAAAAGTTGGCTCAAATTTTAGAAAATGTAAACTTTTGGCTTAATACCGAACTCGACAAGGCAAGGTAGGGCGGTTAATCCCGTTATAAGTGCCGAGTAGTTCAAGCTAAGTTCGGGTTCGGCTGGATAGAAGTTTGACTCAAATTCGTTTAATAACTAAATAGGTCGAGTATGAACACATTTTTAAGCTTGATTCAAAGCTTAGTTCGACTCGATTCAGGTTTGAATAGCTCGAGTTAGGTGAAATTTATAAAATTTCATTTGAGTTACTATGTCATAAATAAGTAGGGTTGCTTAATACTTGAAAAATATCTCAATCCGAACTCATTCAATTACTAAAGATGTTGAGTATGAGCATAATATTAAGCTGAGTCTAAATTAAATTTATGTTTGTCCCGCATCTAAACGAGTTGGACATGAATAAGTAATACTCGATTTATTCATCTCGAATAATAACTCTACAAGTAACGACCAGTTGGTTTATATTACTCAAGTATTTTGATGTTCATAATTAATATCGAAATTCAACAAAACGATTGCAAGCGACAATTCCCCCAACTTATACGCTCATTTGAGTATATGTGTATCAATTTTTTTTACATGTCAAATCAATTAAATAAACTAAGTTTGGAATTGATGTGGAAATGATTAATGTTATTCATTTTATTTTTTTGTTAAGGTAATAATTTAAAGTTCAGGCACGCCTGACTTATTGAGAGGCCGATAAAGTCGTCAGACAGGGAACCAACAAAGATACAACCTAAAAAGATAGAAACAAAAACAACAAGCGAAATGAAATAAGCAGAAATAAACTAAAAAACAAGACGATCCAAGAAGACCAACTCCCAAGAAAGCTGAGGACGTCGGCGAAGAAAGAGGCCAAGCACCACCGAACAGTGTCACCGCGGGCCAACGATATAGCAGGACTCTAACTCGTGTGGATAGTGCAGACGAACTTCAAGAAAACTCAATCCTGGATACATAGTCACTCTGAGCGCACTACCTTGACCCCAGTCAGTCCCAGCGTAACTCCAGACTCCACACCCCTCAATCAAGCAGAAGACCTCCTAGAAACGTCGAAAGCAGAGCAGCACGCTTCTCGAACAAAACACCGACAATATTTCGCCTATAAGAATTTAGTCAAGCCCTTTCGGGATTTTATCGAGACCCTTACAGGATTTTGATCGGTTAATGTTATTCATCTTATTGTACAAATAATGACACATGTACTCACTTACTTTATAAAGCATTGTTTAATTTTATCATGACACATATACTCACTTTATAAAGCATGGTTTATTTTGATCATGATCAAGTATGGAACATAATTATTTTGGCATATCCCATTTTATTGGCTTATTAAATGGATAAATTTGATAAATGTGTTTACCTAGGTATGGATGTAATTTATTAAGATGTAGATTTGGAACTCAATTATCATTTCAAGTCTCCCATTAGAGCGTGATGAAACATATGATAAATCAAAGTATGAAAAGTAGTAAGGTTGGGGCCCGTTACACCATAATCTAATAGTTTTGTGAAATTAGGCATTTTGAAGTGCATTCCTTGCAGGAATGTTACACTACCAAAATACACGTATGTACATACGTAGTAGGATGCTATCTATTTAAAGAGTGGGTCTGATAAACTAGCTAATTTTGTACAAATTAAAGGGATTTAAGACAATAAGTGAATTGTATAAAACATGAAAAATTGCTATATGTTAGGACTAATGAGGTCACAAAATCAATCATTATTAATTGTCTAAACTATGGATTGAAATATTTTGAAAGAATCATGTCATCCACATCAATTTTGGACCAATATCAACTCTGTAAAAGTTTAAAAAACTAAGAGTAGCATATAAGAGCATCCACATGCTACAACGAACATCCAGGGTATCTTCCAGCCAAATATTAAAAAAAAAGGGAGGAAATCAATTTCTGAGATTTGTGTCAGAGAATGCAGGGGAGTGTGTTGGCTGTGAGTGAAAGTTTCCCGCATAAGACATTTATGTGTCAAGTAAGACACTCTTCCCCTGACATATCAACTTTTTAATGCATTTTATCTTCTTCTTTTTTTAATATTTTGGGTTGAGTATGAGCGTTGCAGACGCTCTAAGAAGATAAGTTGAGTCTTTAAATACTGCAAGCTTCCTAATTAGGAAGACGTTATTCATCAACCTAAAAGGAAAGATCTCACTTGTAGAAGCCATTGCAAAAGAGATATATGAACACAAGACAAAGGTTTAAGGGAGAATGTTGGCTTCTTTTTGTAAAACTGTAAATCGATGTCGTTTGAGAGAATTTGCTATTTTTTATTTTGGATACAAGCGAGAATGTGGGGTGTCAACAACGGTTGTACCACCACTTAACAACGTCTCTACGGACGAGAGTTCGGAATTCTAAATCAGAACTCTAAGATGATGAGTCAAACTCCAGGACCATATGAGTGAGCCGATCAACCGCTTTCTTTGCCTCCCTGAAAATGTGGGACACGGAGGTCATATCGAAAAGCCGAAGCGGATGGAGAGCATCCAAAATAAGAATATCGATCTTTAGAGAATTTGCTATTTACTTGACTTCGATCTTTCCTATTTTACAAGTTAGTTAATCTATCTATATTTATCTATATCTTTTATATTTATTACAGTTGATTCTAGGCTTGATTAAAAAAAGAAAATGAAAGATCTTTTATAAAAAAAATATTTCTTAGATTATATGTGTGAAATAAAAATAATTTAGCACAAAGTTTTAATTAACAAACTTGATAGAAATGTCTTTACTTAAAAAAATAAATCAATAATAATATTTTTTGGTCAAAGTTTGACACATTAATTATATATTATATAAAAAACAATCTACAAAATATACACTTTAATTTAAAAAATCACATAAAAATTGTAAAATTAACTATTTATTATAATATAATAAATTAAAAAGAATAAAAAAAAAAAGACTTGTACCAAATTGATATACTAACATTGTAATTTATACAATATATTTTTAATTGGATTACATGGTCAGTGGTTTATATAAGCTATAAATCGATAATAGAATTATAAATCAATGAAATAGACACATAATAATAGATAAATAAGATATTAATCTTATGAAAAGGATATTATATATACCTTAACACCCCACCCCCTTAATATATTTATTACAATTTATCTGTTTTCGATAATTTCAATTTCTTGATCCATCGAATATAATTTGATATGTTGAATTCTTTTACCTTTTTAAAAAACACAAACATAATTTATCTTAACCAATACAAAAATAAATTATGTATTATCTCATATATATAAAAAAAATTAAAAATGCTTGAATTTTATTTTCTCTATATTTGGTTCCCATAAAAGGACAAAAAGTCCACTTTCACCAAACATTGACGTTAATCTCATCAAGTTTCAAGATTTATTTCCCAAAATAAATCTATCTTAAAGAAAATCATCAAGATTCAAGAGAAAAATAAATAAATAAATAAAAATACGGAGTATTTAGTTCCATTGGGCTTTAGATTGGGGCGTTACATCATACAATACCGGCAAACGTTCGAAGGAACTCTCCCCAATCACATTTTCTGCTCTCTCTCTCTCTCTCTCGTTTTCTCTCACACATCCCCATAAGGTTCAGGTCTGTGGAGCCCTAATTCAGACCGAACCCTTCAAATCTACGCTAAATCCACTTGCCAATTCACCTGGAACCCTAATTCAACCAGGTTTGCTGACATGTCTTCAATTCCTGCTGTTAAATGCACTGTTTCAGTTTATCCGCATGGTTCCGTTTTCCGGTTTAATTTTCATATCTGAAATTTTTTGATAGAATTCATTAAAGATGGTAGTTTTTTCGTTTGCTGTATTTAGTTGCGTTTGCGGAGATCTGTTTGTGTATTTTGCGACGTTGAATTGCTTGTGACTTGTGAGATCCCCTTTCTGATTTTTCCGTTGTTGAATTTTGCTTTGGATTTCGTTGTTTTAGGTGTTTAATGGTTTCCAGGTGCATTTTTATTCCAGTGTTTTTGCTGGAAATCACTTCATCGTTGATTAGAATTGTGAATTTACCTCTTTTCTGCATCGGATTTTTCTAGCTGTTCGAAATAATTGTTGGTCCTGTTGGGTACCGTTGATAATTAAGCTGCGATGTGTTTTACTGTTTGTTTTGGATTATTGCCACTTTGCTTGAATAAGATCTTTTGAGTGCCATGGGAATTGTATTTTAGTTGGTATCTATGAAGCCTGTGTGATTCAGTATCTGACTGTTCTGCTGTAACCGGAAATTGATTTCACCATTTATCTTCTCAGGTGTTCATATATTATATCTGAAGTGGTATATACGAGCCTGCAGAGTTTATTGGGGGTAGTTAGACAAAGCTTATATAGATAGGGAAGTTGTTTAAATTGCCATGAGTGGCATCTCTAAACGCCCACCAGAGGAGGGTAATCATTCATCATCGTCTGCAAGGCATCCACATGAAGATGCTAGCTCTCATTCTAATATAACATTCGAAACCGCTCAAGATTCTCGAGCTGGAAAATCTCCTCGTGCAGAACCCCGTGATGTGGATAGACGATCACCTTTACATACTGTGTATCGGATTCCACTGTCTGGCAGTGATACCCACACCAGTCATACAGCTGTAGGTCCAGAGAACAGGTTAGGATCAAGGGATCCCAAGGAAAGTAGGGAGATTAAGATGGATAGCAGGGATGCAAAGGCAGAACCTAGAGAGCTGTACCATCAAATCGCCAAGATTGACAAGGATGGAAAGTTTCAAAGTAGAGGTGATGATACAAAAGAAACAAAATACGATAGAGAAACTCACGGTGATCCCAAACCTGATGCTAAGATGGACAAAGAAATTTATGGCCCTGTTACTGGTCACTCCAATTGGAAGGATCATCAAAAAGGGAAAAGATATGCCGATGGTCTGGTTGGGTTTGGAAATACAGATTGGGGTAGTTCACGAACACATTTGCATGGAACAGTAGGTGCCAGCAAGGACGGGTCAACTAGCAATGAGAGGGAACAAGGAGAAGTCACTGAAGATATGGGGGAGAATAAAGTTGATCTCAAGGGTGATGATAAATACAAAGACAAGGATAGGAAAAAGAAAGAAATAAAACATCGTGATTGGGTAGAAAGGGATAAAGCTGATCATAGAGATAACTCGCAGCTTATTCCCTCTGGGAGTAATTATAAGGAACCAACAAAAGAAGAAAGAGAAGGTGACAGATGGGATTTAGACAAGAAAGATATCCCCAAAGACAGGGATAGACCAAAGGAAAGGGAGAAGGATCACCCTAATAGAGAAGTCTGGAATGCAGCAGAGAAAGAAGGTGTGCACACTGAGAAGGAGACAGTTGATCGATCATCAGAGCAGGAAAATGTAGCCCTGGATCAAAAGCGGCTCAGAGAGGCAGATGGATGGAGGAATGCAGACAAGGAAGCTAGAGACAGGAGAAAAGAGCGAGATGGTGATGTAGAAGGAGAAAGGCCTGAAAAGCGAATTCGTTGTGCTGAGAAGGAGTCAGATGAGGCGGTAGGTGATGCTGATGTTAGTGCTGAGAAAGAAAAGGAGGGTTTCAGTTGTACTGTTCAGCAGCGAAAGAGAATGCTTCGCCCAAGGGGTAGTCCTCAAGTTGGGAATCGTGAACCTCGTTTCAGGCCTCGTGGTTCGGAAGCAGATGGGTATGTACATCCTATTCTTTTTTATGCCTTTTAATGTGGATTATCTAGTACGTATTGTCTGTTAAACCTGTTTGCTAACATCCAGAATTCTAGGTTAGCTACGAAAACAATATTATTTCTGGTGCCATTATTACTATGTCTGCTTAATTTTTCTAGTATAAATGTTACTCCCTCCGTATCGCAATACTTGTAGTTTTAGAGTAGTAAAGTTGTATAAAAAAACTTGTTGTTTTAGCTATAATTATTATCTTTATAGGTAATGATCGCTATTTTTATAGGTAATAATTGCTATTTTAAGTACTTTAACCTATAAAAGTAAAGTAAATATATGTTTTGTTAATAAGCGTGCATAGAGCTAAAACAACAAGTATTGCGATACGGAGGGAGTAAGTATCAGTACGTTGTTTCCGTAACAAATGATATATTTGCTTTTATTGGGTGTGCTTGAGTTCGATTAGCAGTATACTGTTTAGTAAGCTAACTAGCATACTTCAAAGCCATCAGTCTAATAGACGAGGATGTTTATATGTTTTCCGGGTGGATATTATTTGAGAATGCAAGGAAATTCAAAGATAATAATTTGTTGAATTGGGTACTTTTGATATGAATCTTTCTTATCAGAAATTGTCTATTATTGTCCTATGTTTTTTTCTTACCGGAAACATTTTTGTCCTTGAAAATTGTTTCACACATTTATGTTTTTTATGCAGGTTGCAAGGTAAGATATTGGCACTATATCTGCTCAAGCTGTAGTTTTGTAGTGAATTTGTTTGAGATGAGGTTACACCGTAGTGCTAAGTGACCTACTTCACCTTTATCTCATTCTCATGCTTGCATTATTTTATCTATATGCTTAACCCATGGTTTATATTCATAATCATGGCCTTGCATGTGACTTTCTTACTGAAGGCCAACCAGACGTCCCTACTATTGTCTACAAAGTTGGTGAATGCATGCAAGAATTATTCAAAGTGTGGAAAGAGTACGAATCATCCCAAGCTGATAAAAATGGGGAAAGCTCTCTAGGTGGCCCTACTTTAGAAATTAAGATACCAGGCGAACATGTCACAGCTACAAACCGGCAAGTAAGTTGGCATGCATTGTATTATTAAATTCACTATGGGTTGAGAATGCTATGTAGCTCATGGGGGAGAATGTTATTTTCGTCTTCAATCTTTTTTTTTTCTATTTGTGATTCCATTAGAAAAATTGAAAAAAAAGAAGTAATATTTGGATATAGGGTTAGAAGAGATTAGGATTCTACTTTGGTGACTAAAAGGCTCATGCCTATGTGCTTTCTGAGCAGGTCAGAGGTGGGCAGCTGTGGGGGACTGATGTGTATACCAATGATTCAGATCTTGTTGCAGGTGCGATCTTCAAAAGACAAAAGGAATTCAATTTGGATAAAAATGGAAGCATTTACATTTTACTATCTGTATTTGGGATTTGATTTTTTTTTTCTGTTATTTTCTTCCAGTTCTCATGCACATGGGTTATTGCCGCACATCCCCAAATCCTCCTCCTCCTGCGCTTCAGGAAGTGCGTGTAATCATAAGGGTGCTGCCTCCCCAAGATTGTAAGCTCTTATGAGATTTTGCTTTCTTTCAGCCATTTATTTTATACCTTTAAAAGTGGATTGCATGCTTATACAAAATGATCTTGTTGATGATTGGATCCAATTGTTTTGTTATATCTTTGATGCTGATAGTAAATGGGAAAAAACAGTAATATCTCCCCTAAAAAAACACCACAAAAACAAAAACTGCCTGTGCAGTATGAGTATGTGTTTTTTGGTTAACTTTGCCGCCTCTGAGAGAAAAGTCTTCTAAATTAAGCTTCTTTCTTTAATGATCTACATCCTCTTTTTCCTCGTCCTACACAATATACATCATTTTTTCCCCATGTGTACAGCTTGATATATTTGATATGCATGTCTTACTATCTCATATGGGTGAAAATGTGGATAATGTATTTCACAACAATCAACCTATATAAAACTGATATGGTCTCTACTTGGGAAACTGACTGTGTTCTCTCCCCCTTTTGCTGATAAGTGATGACAGCGAAATGCCTTTTGCTTTGCTGATTATTTTTTCCTCATTAGAATTTTAATCTTTACTATCATTGGCTGTTGTTTAAAGGCTTTGGTTTGACTGTTTACCGTTGATTTTTCACTTGTGCAGTTTATGTTTCTTCTTTGAGAAACAATGTTCGATCTCGTGCTTGGGGAGCTGGAATAGGTTGTAGTTACCGAGTTGAAAGATGTTTCTTAGTGAAGGTGATACTTACTTTGATGATCAATTTTTATATTATGTTTTGACAGTTATATATTTGATCTCTGGAGGCTGGGGCAGTGTGGTCTAGAAATTCTTGATGGTTCTATCTTTACTCTGTTTTATTGACTGCACACATGCTCCTTGATAGGAGGCTATGGTTTTTGACATTCTCTGTTTTCTGTAATCATTTTCCCCTTCCAGAAAGGCTCTGAACCCCGTGAAATAGAACGTAGTCTGACACATTCCTCAACAATTGAGCCTACATTGGCACCTGTTGCAGTAGAGCGCACAATGACAACTAGAGCTGCAGCATCGGTATGCAGTGGAATTTCGTTGATAAAATGCACTGATGTTTTAGTTGCTGAATCTTAATTGTAGAGCAATGTTCATTTACCTATTTTTGTCTTCTTCAGAATGCACTACGGCAGCAAAGATTTGTTCGAGAAGTCACACTGCAGTATAATCTCTGCAATGAACCTTGGTATTGTTGTCCCTAGACCTTTTCAACTCTTTTCAATCCCACCCTCTTGTTTCTCTAGTGAAGCGCACAACCTTGACATCGGATCCAATGGTCCATGATTGTCTTGCATATCTATTTTCTTGATACATTTTGCATTCAGAGAATCATCTTGGTAGATTAATGGACTTGTTCGTGCACTTTCCAGGATCAAATATACTATAAACGTTGTTGCTGACAAGGGCCTGAAAAAGCCTATGTTCACATCTGCACGATTGAAGAAGGGAGAAGTGCTTTACATGGAGACTCATTTTCACCGGTACAATATATCCAAATTTCTTTGCTCCTGCCAATGAAATTGTTACCCATTACCGCCTTCTATTCATCTTCAATATTTATGCTTGGCAATATGAACGAAAAACTTGCCGTCAACATCCATTATTTTTCGAGTTTTCTAGGTATGAGCTGTGTTTCCTAGCTGAGAAGGTGGTAAAAGCCGTGTCAGCATCACACGCCCATGAAGCCGAGACTGAGAAGTCTCAGAATCACAACTCACATGCTGCAAATGGTGAACGTAGTACTGCAGACGGGGAAGTTGTCGACATCTTCAGGTTCTCTCGGTGCAAGAAAAACCTGCCCCAGGGAGTCATGCGACAGTTTGGAATTCCTCTGCCTGCGGACTTATTAGAGGTAGTTCTGAAACTTCGCAAAGCTTCTCGATGTATTTTTCAGTTTTCTTGCGTCAATTTGTTGCTCAAATTCCTAAAAACAGGTACTGGAGGACAATCTCGACTGGGAGGATGTGTTGTGGTCGCAAACTGGTGTTTGGATCGGAGGCAAAGAATACCAGCTTGCTCGGGTTCATTTCATGTCTCCGAATTAGGGTTCTTGCTTTCACTAATGTAACTTATGGTTTTAAATTATCAGCTTTTAGACTCGAACTCGTGTTCGTGTGTATTTATGCACTGAACCGATCGTAATAACTGGTATAGATCTAGAGCCTGTAAAGATATTGATGCTAATGTTGTCTGTGTTACATGGTTAAAGTTAGGACTTTTTATTCCACTGGTGTTTTTCAATTGTCACCACTGACCAAGTTATTTCACTGGTGTTTGGATATGGTAAAATCTGACTAACTTTGTTGAAAATCTATTTCCCAACCATGAATTTTGCAACAAATTCATTCCCCGCCACCACGAATGAACTTGGAATAAAAGAATCAAAAGATGGAAAACTGCACAACTTAACCCCAAACGAATTCGAGGCAATAGGCAGCAATGTACTCCTATAAGTTCATACATGCCGATGTCATGATATCCGCCAAAACCATGTCAGGGAAGGTGCAGATCTAGCGATTCATTCATTACAAAATAGAATTAGAAGAGCAACGAGGTGCCAGATTTGCGCTGCAACCATGTCAGACGTCTCTCACTCTTGAGAGAGAGGAAGGTCTCCCGAGCATCAGGGTGCTCAAACAAGTCCAAAGCATGAAAGTAAACGTGCTGATCAACACCTTGCATATCATCCAATGCTTTAATGCATCTACTGACTGAAAACTGGTCTCTGCTCCTGGATAAGGCAGCTGCTCTGGATTTCGACGCAGCTGCTATTTCCAGCATTGCTTCAACTATGGCGTCACATGTGGCCTTGCGGCTTCTTTTCTGACGACCTGAGCTTAATGGCGTTTCTGGTTGGCGCTTGTTGTTACCGTCTACCATATTGATGTCCTCTCCAGAGCCATAAGAAGCTTCCTCATCCACAAAATGCAACTGCTCACTAGGATGCATAGACATGCTTAAGCGTAGGAATCACAAACACCGCCTTCAGCCTCACATATGATACACCAGTGATGAGCTGATGCCCTGTAGAAAGTAAAAAAATATATCATCTTATGGCATTGATGTGTGCACAGAAAAGTTAAAAAGCAAGAATATTTTTGTTAAAATACAAATAAGGGATCTGCAGTGACTGATCAAATATCATATAAATCAGAAAATGAATGATTTAGGTTCCCAGGAAAGAACAAGAGTTAGATGCTTGATCATCTAAGGATGTCATCAGGAAGTCGAGCGTACAAAGACATTGGCATAATTAAAAGGAAAAATAGTTCTGCTTGAAGGATCCGAAAACAGCCACTAATTACATGACATGCTTAAAGTGGAAAAAAAAATTCAGTCATTCAACTTTTTGAACAAGTACTCTACATTTTCAGCTCACATTGCATAAAAATAAGGGCCACATCAATGCTGGACAAACTTATATGAATAAATAGCTTTCTGCTGTCAACTTCCTCTTCATAACGAACAACATATTCCCTCCAACTTCTTCTCACTTGCAGAAAAGATAAGACTATGTACCTAGTACCTCTCCTCAGTCCTCCCTGCATTACCCACTCCGTCCTTCTAGTAAATTTCCATACTGGGTAAAAGCTCATTAGAGACACATAACCAAAATATGATATTAATACATCATCAGAAAAAAATAGCAGAGAGCAGCAATCGAAATCACATATGACGACAAGCATCAAAGCATAATGAGCCATTGACAAAATAAGGAAAATATGCCTGACAACCTAGGTAGATGTTGTACAACCAAGCCCCTAAGACAGCAAGATACATTTTTCTGTCTGTCATGACCTTAATAGGTTTCTGACATCAAAGAAAAGGCTTTTTAACTTTTAACAATTGATTATCACACAATCAGTTTAAAAAATCACGTTCCCATAACTCTACAGTTTTCATATATACAAGTAGTATGGAATAACTATAACTGAATGCTAATTGTCTGTGACAAGTCACTAAATGAAGAGTGATAAAACTAATTGTCTCAAAATCCATACTTCCATAGCTGTAAAATGAAGTAGAAACCAATATGGACTATACAATGTCAAATTGTTCCTCTGCGGAGCTTCCAAACTCTTCCTGGTTAAAGCAGTCAAGAAACTAGAAATTTTTCAGCACAAGCAACTTTTACTTCGCATATCAAGCCTTACATAATTTCACTTCAAATCAATTTAAATGACGACTGGATAAGCACAATTAAAGCCTTAGAATTCCCCAAAAAACAACTAATCTGGTTACAAGATCGCAATTTCTCCGTCAGTGTTCGCAGCAGCAGCCAAAACCCCAAAGCGAGCTAGGGTTTAACACACTCAACAACAAATACCCATGGAAAATCCTTTTTCGAGAAAAATCATAGACAGTGAAACATAACAGAGAGACGATTATGAAGCAGCATACCTGGAACTGGAATTCCTCAGTTGATTCAACTGAAGGTGGAGAAAAACACTTCGGAGCAAGGGGGTTGAAACTTTCGATCCAACAGTGCAACAATTCGAAGTAGAGTGATGATTTAACGACGCAGGATGTAGATGATCGGTTTCTAATCCAGGAATTCGGAATCCATAGCCATTAACAATGAAGGATTCGGACGAGATCAAGCTGCGAGCCTTGACCAAATTGTCGTATTTCTCATGCTTTTGTTTTTGTCAAGGGGTCCGCCTCGCGGAGTCGCGGGATTCAAAGTGGAGGAAGTACACGAGTCAAATTTACAATTGGACACCCGTAATTTGCTCTATTTTACACTAATCACCTGTTTTTCTAGAAATTATAGAAACTTGCCTTTCATTTCGATTTTTGTTATATCATAAATCAAAGTGTTTAAAAAAATAAATATAAAATTATAGTTTAAATGTTTAATTTCTTTCAAAAAAATGGTAAAAAAAAAATTGAAGGCATACTAAAAATTTCTTGAAAAATTGTTTTTGTTTAGCATAAGAAAAAACTATAAAATATTAGTTTAAATGTTTAATTTAAAAAAAACTCATCGATACAAAAATTTATCCAAACTAGAGGTATGAAGACTTGAATCTCTAATCTATAAATTAAAGCGATTACCCTTTAACAACCAAACAATTTATTATTTTACTCTTTTATTATTAATATCATATATAATTACCTATATAAATAGTACTAAATATATTATTATTAATTGTCTATTTTTAGGGCTAAAAATAGACATTTGCATAAAATATTTTAGTGTAGTTACCATTAAAATTCTGCCACAAAAGTGTGATACAAATTGAGTAATAAGAGATTTGAACCGTTTGAGCGCTCATTTCATCATGATCGATCCACTTTGCTCCAAATAGAAAGAGTAGAAAAAAAATAGTAAATCCACCAACATTTACCTCATGAGTCATACCCTAAAAAAGAGAGCTAGAAAACAGAAGTATAGATGAAGATATATGTTAATTCTTAAATTAAAATATAGATGAAGATATATGTTAATTCCTTGATGCAAATCTCACACACAAGGTACTTGATCTGTTACAGAGTTGATCGCAGATAGAGATTAAAAAAGAGCGACAGATTTGGGAGGAACAAAAAGCATGGGAAACCCTATTTGCATAATTAAACACATCTAGAGAGGTGTTTATCACAACTCACAACTACTCCACCTATTTTAATCTCCACACTTTATACTAATCATATTTTTTCGTTATGTATCTATTACTTTGGCTCCCCACATATATTGTGTTCCGTTACTAATAATACGTACGTTTCGGTAATCCGCGATAGATTTGCATTCCCAAATTTTTTTCCTTCCGCTTATGATTTACTATTTTTCACTGCACCTTTTTTTGATTGTTAAGATCGATCATCTCCGCCAACTTAATAATTTCTTCCTTTCGAAGATTTGATAAAGTATTTAGTTTTGGAGAACGTGACTGATTTAGTAAGTTTTTTTCATTTTTTATGCTACTTTTTTATTTTGGAGAATCGTTATTAATTAATTACCTTCGACGATGGTTTATAGTATTTCTACTTGTTTTTTTAACACTATTGGATCACTTGGAAAAACCATCTCAGCATAATCAGAGAAAATGGCGCGTAAACCTCGACTATACCCTAACACTACTATCAATTTACCCAAAAATGCATGTTTAGCTGACAACTCAAAAACCCAGGAAATAGAAATTCATAGGAAGTCGGAGAAATATATGCGTTTGGTTAATATTTTTGAAAGATAAAAACCCAGAAATTCAACTTCTTAGGAAGTTAACTTCCCCCCGTCCAATTTGGTAAGTTTAGAGCAACCCCAACAAATTCTCCCTATTGGGTTTTTGGAGAATATTAAGGTTGATTTTGATCCAACAGCTTTCTTATTACATTCACCAAAATAAAGAATGGGGAGAAGAAGTGGAGATCATTCCATAAATTTGGAGAAAACTCTATATATTTTGGGGTAAACTCCATAATGGAGAATCTGTTGGAATTCAGCCCAAAAAAGTACAGAATATGTGATTTATAATTCTCTATTTTGGAGAATTTTTTAGAGAAGTTGTTGGGTATGCTCTTAAATTCCACCCTTTTGCATTTGAAAATCTTCAATTCCCCTTTTAATCTTCTCAAATAAAAAAAAATCAACCAAATCGTACATTTTTACAATCCCCATCAATTAGACTTCTTGAGAATTCAATTCTAATGATGTAACTTTCTAGAAATTTCAATTCTCACATTGAACCCAAACAAGCCTTTCTTTCTTTAATTCACTCATAAACTGAATTATGTATGCACTACACATAACCTCCCACATAAATCTTAGAAAAAAATCTGCAAACTAAACGGTCCGAATAAATAATCATCGGCAACACTAAATGCATGAAACTATATATATGTAACTCACCGTGTATATATACTAATAATTTGATTTTATCATATGGTTTAAATACATTAAGCATTCATCCACTATATATGTAGCCACTTTAGCCTTTCTTCCATTCTGATGCCTGGCCGGAGGATATAAGTCTCAACTCTCAGTCGATTCATAGCAATGTCGTCGACGAATTTGGAGTTGTTCGGGTGCAAGAAGAGGAAGAGGCTATCGTTTTCGACGTTAGCCACTGCAGGAGGAGGAGATAGGGCGGTTTTCAGGTTCAAGAGTTTCGGAGAAAACGGATATCCGACTGAGTTTAACGGGTCTTTCTTGAAGAATGTAAGGGCTCTTCTTGAGCTTGGGAGGATGGAGAGTAGCATTCTTTGTAATGGTTTGGTAAGTTGGTCGTTTCAGCTCGAAGTGCACCGTCACCGCCCTGATCGTACCGTCTTCTTGTTCGTTGTCGAAGAGCCGGTTGAGGCTTCGGGTTATCGTCACTGCAAGCATTGTCAATACGTAGGTAATGGCTACAAAAACTCTGGAAAAACTAGTTGTAGATTATCAATACGTAGGTGATGGTCTTGTTTGCTGAGATCTTTGTATTCGGGTTTTTTTTTTTTGTATTTACTTATTTCCTTCCGCCTCTCATTTTCTCATATTTCTGTTGCCGAATGGGATTTCGAATTATTTCCTTTAAAAAAAAAGGCAAAAATGATGGTTTCTTGATCAGGATGGGGGCACCATATGATATGCAACATGAACTACCATTTCGTCGTGCCTTCCAAGGAGACGGCAGCGACGGTAGTGGCAGCGACGTGCTTGGGGTGCCAGGAAGGCGACTGTTTCGACGGAGGAGTGAGTTTAGCGACGAGATCAGGAGCCAACAAGAAGCAAACCTTCAACTTGGTAGAGCTCGATGGTCACGCTCTCCATGGCGTGTTCCATTGCAATGGGTTTGGCCATTTGCTTTGCATCAATGGAGTTGAGATGGGCAACGAGCTAACCGGCCAACAGATCATGGACTTCTGGGACCGTCTTTGTGTTGGCCTACGTGCAAGGTATGTACACAAACCGGTTCCTATAGTGTCTTTCCGAAGTAACATAAAGATTTCGTCGCATTATTGTTTTGTATTGTGGCTTTCTTGGTGGTAGGAGAGTGAGTTTAACTGACACTAGTTGCAAGAGAGGCATGGAGTTGAGGCTAATCCATGGTGTAGGTTACGCCGGACCATGGTTCCAGCGTTGGGGCTACCAGTTTACCCAAGGGAGCTTCGGTGTTACGCCTCAGATGTACCAAAAGGCGATCCAAGCCTTACAGAACGTCCCATTGTGTCTCCTCCTCCCTCATCTCGGCCAATCTGATCACAATGTCGCACTCATCTTCACCAGGTATGGAGTAAACATATGTGACTTATCTGAAGGTGGATCCCGACCTTATAATCAAAAACAAAATAAACCTCACATGGTATCAGAGTTGAATCTTCAGTTATGGATTGGGCAGGTATCAAGCGCTATCGGATCACTCACTAATCACCATTGGAGAGCTCTTTCAGTTCATGTTTGAGCTCAACTCCAAGCTCCCTAGGGACCCATCTTCGGACAACGGAATCAGGCCACCACCGGAGGCCACCAACTGTCGCTGGTCCCCAAAGCGTGTAGAGATGGCGACCAGGGCTATTGTCGATGCCCTAAGGAGGTCAGAGTTCAAGTGGGTATCAAGGCAAGAAGTCAGGGACGCAGCCAGGAATTACATAGGCGACACCGGACTGCTCGATTTCGTGCTCAAGTCGCTAGGAAACCATGTTGTTGGCAACTACTTGGTTCGACGTAGCTTGAACCCGGTCACCAAGGTGTTAGAGTACTGCCTAGAAGATATCTCTGGTGCAGTGGTCAATGGCCAGTTGGTTGAGGTGCCAAAGAGGACTTACACGGTATCGAAATCGCAGCTTGCAAAGGACATCTTCTACCTCTACAAGTGCATATTCATGGAGAGGAAGTCGGGTTCGAGCAACAACAACGGGCTGTTAAGTGCAATCCCAATAGCTACAAGCATCATTTTGGACTCCAAGTTCTTCACAAAGGAGTTTCACAGCCAAATGGCGGTGATGAATGACGACTCAATTGAGGTAAACTGTAGCTTGCAGATCAAGAACATCCAAGAGAAGACGGTACCGAATGAAGTTTTTATAGTGAAGTCTAACACCGCGACTCAAGTGCTCAAGAGAGAGGCCGAGAGTCGGTTCAGAGAGCTATATTGGGGCATGAAGGGGCTGACAATCGAAGGCGTTTCGAGCCCGATGTCGACCCTCCTCGGATGGGAAGAAGAGACGGTTTCGAGGCTGGTGATCGAGGCAGGAAACGAGCTTATCCTCGAGGGGAGAGTGAATGAAGGAGAGCTGCAAGGGGCTTGGCAAAGTAGCCATGGGGCTGTTCGGTATGTCGACTGCATTTGTGGAGCTAAGGACGACGATGGAGAGAGGATGGTGGCTTGTGATATATGTGAGGTTTGGCAACACACTCGTTGCCTGCGCATACCGAGCAATGAAGAGATACCGAAGATATTCATCTGCAACAGATGTGAACAAGAAATTGTCTTCTCCCCTGGTTTGTTGTAAACTTGAGAGTATGTTTACGGGCAAAATTATTGTTTATCATAGCATATTTTCTTAGGAACCAACATGATTTATAGATTGTATAAGTTGCATAAAATGTAACATATACATCCCCTACTTTCAAGTTTCAGTCACTAGTGGGATTTTTTTTTCTTCAAAATGGTAAAAAAAAAAACCGGAAAAAAATTAAGGAAATGGACAGGAATCGAAAGTATTTTGGGATTTAGTCAAAGTAGGGATAAGTCGTTGTTAATGTTGTTAAAATCTCGATTTGATCCTACGATTTCAACGATTCTACGATCCAAAAATGGTAAAACAATCCCGATCCTGTTTTTACGATTCTAACGATCCTATAAAATGTCTGTTATTAGAAATTTCTAATATTTACACTTTAAATCTAAGAAATTTATAATATATTTAGTTAATCTATATTATATTTAGTTTCTTATTAAAATTTTACCATCTTTATGTGTATTTTTTATGATTTAACATAATATTTATCTAATATTAAACATATTAACTTCATTTTAAAAAAATTCATCCATGTGGTGGGATCTTACGATCTCACAATTCGATTCTATGATCCGATCCTTACACCTTCTTACCGATTCGATTTAGAATCTCAATTTTAATAACATTGGATAATATTAAACATATTAACTTTATTGTGACTCAATTGAGTTACAATGTTTCTATTCCAACTTCCAAGAGATGTCCTCTCTAGTAATTATGGGAGTTGGATGATGAAATACAAGGAGTTGGACGATTCTAAACTGACTTGTGAGTCGTGCCTCTCTACTTTTAGCACAAGATCACATGGACAGTTTTCTAGCTAGTACTTCAGCCCCAAGAATGAATAAGAATGGTGATAACGGGTCACCCTGACGGATACCCCGTGATGGATGGAAGCCATCTGTAGGGCCATTGTTAACAAGGACCGAGAAAGATACCGTAGATATACACTCCATAATCCACGAGACAAAGGTTTGGTGGAACCCGAACTTGTCTAACACTAGTTTGATGAAACTCCAGTTTACCCTATCATAAGCTTTTTCCATATCGAGTTTCACTGCCACCCACCCTTCAACACCCCTTCTGGTCTTGAAAGAATGAAAAATCTCATGTGCAATAAGCACATTGTCTTGGATTGATCTATCAGAAACGAATGCACCTTGAAGGGGATGGATGAGTTTCCCTACAACTTTCTTTAGCCTCTCTGTCAGGATTTTTGAGATGATCTTATAGATTATTGTGCAAAGACTAGTGTGAGGTTTATAATGTGAGGTTGTAGAAGGGTTTTTACATTTTAGAAGTAGTGTAATGAATGTGTGATTAATTTGTCTTAGCAATTTCCCGGAGTGGAAGAATCCTTTTACTGCCCTTGTTACACTAGTCCCAACAATGTCCCAGTAAGACGTATAGAATTCTGTAGTCATACCGTCAGGACCCGGAGATTTATTTTTTCCTAATGAGAAGACAACAACTTTGATCTCCCCGTTAGACGGGAGCCGGATAAGATCAAGATTTTCCTCATTAGAAATAACTAGATCGATTACTGTACACAAATCATAATCAGTGTACTGTACACTAAAAAAAAAAAATCAGTCTCACCATCCTCTAGCTAGGTATAATCAACCGTATCAATCAGTTTCTCACCATCCTCTAGCTAAGTCCAATCAACCCAATCAAGCATCTGATTGAAATAACAAAAGTTAAAAAATTGAAACCCAAAAACTGGAAATTGAAATTTTTTTATAAAAAAAAATACATTTTTTTTCCTAGATTCTTTTCCATATGGACAACAACTGGAGATTTGTTTTTTCCTAATGAGAAGACAACAACTTTGATCTCCCCATTAGACGGGAGCCGGATAAGATCAAGATTTTCCTCATTAGAAATAACTGAATCGATCAATTCTAAAAGCGGTAATTGTGTCGCTGGCGTGATATGATCCATTCTAAAACGTTTTTCATAATCTTTCTTAATTTCATGTCTTATATTCTCCTCCCCCACTATTTGGGTACCTTCAGAAGTAGTTATGGAACGAATGATTTTTCGATTTCTTCTACCTGTTGCCTCCTTATGAAAATAGAAGGTATTTGTATCTGTAAGTTTAATAAGCATTGTTTTAGCTCTTTGGTTCTAGTAGTTTCTTTGAAAGATAAGAAGCTCCTCCTTTTTCTTTAATAAGTTCGATTCTGTATGTGTATTTCCTCATCCGTTAGTTCCTAGGGATGTATTCCTAGATTGAATTTGTAATAACTGATGTTAACGTTCAACCTCTTGCAATTGTCTAAAAATGTTGCCAAAAGTGGCTTTATTCCATTCTTTAGATTTTTTCTTTAGTAGCTTGGTTTTAAATATTAGTTGGAACATTGTTGATCCTAGACATGACGCCCTCCAAGCCTATTTGAATATGTTCCTAAAATCTTTTCTTTTAGTCCAGATATTTTCAAATTTGAAAGGCGGGGCTTTGTATGTAGTCTGGTCGCACAAATTAATTGTGATAGAACAATGATCGGAAGATGAGAAAGCCCCATTGCATGTACTCAACACAGGAAAATGTTGTAGTATTTGGTGCTGGACGAGCACCCTATCCAACTTTTCTTTGATATTCCCCGACTCATCCACTTTTTTACGCCAAGTGAAGGGATTTCCAAATGCTGGGATATCAATTAATGAGCAGTCATTTTTAAAACAATTTAGTTGTCTAATACGAGCCGGCCGGGTTGGTTGTCGCACCACCAAGTTTATCGTCAAAGCAGCATATGTCATTGAGATCTCCCATAATGATATAAGGGTGGTGACAGTTTTACTGTACACAAATCATAATCAGTATACTGTACACTGAAAAAAAAATCAGTCTCACCATCCTGTAGCTAGGTACAATCAGCTGTATCAATTAGTGTCTCACATCCTCTAGCTAAGTCCAATCAGCTCAATCCAGATTCTTTTCCATATGGACTTTGGTGATGTACCCTTCAACAGCCGTGCTTTGACTACTTTCTCAATCAGAAACATAAAGACCAAGCTCCATGGGATTTGGCCAAGTGTTTGGCTAACACTTGGCCTGACGAAATCTTTGAAAACCTCCAGAGATGGGGTAAAGACAGTTGTAGAAATATGTCCAACTACTGATTTGTGGCCACCTCCTTTCATTTCTTTCAAATCAGTCATCTCTCCTTTCATGATCACAATAAACTCATTCAGCTCTTTCATGATCTCATTAAATCCCTTTTCAATATCTTTTTGGAGTTCATCTTTCAATCTTTTAGAAATCCTTGAAGGCCTCCAGAGAGGAGGCAAAGACAATGGTAGAAATATCGAGAACCCGGGGATACAACTCAAACCCTAACCCAAAAATATCACGGGTTGACGGGTTCGGGTCAACCCGGTAGGTCACATTATTTAATTTAAAAAAAATTAACTATTAACTACTAAAAATAAATAAATAAATGATATGTGAAGATAAAATCTTCACAACATGAAGTGTTAAAAATATGGGAAGATTTTATATCTCCATACCAATTCTTTCATCCACAATAATTTCAATGTGGAATATAAGAGAAAAAAATATGAGGATATATTTTTTCTCAAACTTCATTTCCAACTTGATTTCCAATGTAGGAAATAAGTGAAGTAGGATAAATAACATAGTGGGATACATATATATAGCTTCATGACTTCTCATTCTAACTCTATATTTTTTTATGTGGGATGTAGTCTTTGTCCCACATTGGAAATAAGGGGATGGAAGGAAGACTTCCAAGTCTATGAAAGGAGAAGAATGGGGTTCATTTGTCCCACATTGCCATTGCATATTAGTTTATGTAATATTATGAATATGAATTATGAATTATTCTAAGAATAATTTATATAATTTACATAATAATTGTAAATTTATTTTATTAAAAATAAATTTTCCAAAAAAATTATATTTTGAAATGACAGGCTGACCCATCGGGTCGACTCGGGTCGGACCTGCCGGGTCACGGGTTATCTTTTCCCCGACCCTAATCTTGACCCTCAACCCGAACCAACCCTTCGACCATTGGACCCTAACCCGGCGGGTCATTGACCCGGCAGGTCATTGACCCAGTGGGTCACGGGTCAACCCGCCCGACCCGTGAGTCCGTGACCTCTTTCCTGATCTCAACAACCTCTTTTTTTATGATTAAAATAAACTCAGTCAACTCTTTCCTGATCTCATTAAATCTGCCCGGACTGGGTCTCGTTATCTCAGAGTAGGCAATGAATGAGGGTCATATTAAACCCTTAGTATTCACGAATTCACAACTCATATTAAATATGGAAATGGGATAGAAAAAAATAAGGGTCATTCGGGCATGGGTTTGACTATTGGAAAAAAAATTAAACCCTCAGAGCATCACCAATGGTGGGGAACCAACCTCCCCAAGTCACTTTTTCATGCGATTTGGGGAACCCGGTCATTGTGGACAACCTCCATATTTTTTGGGTGCCTCAATATATTAGGAACCTTCTCAAATCCGAAACCAATTAAACGATGACATGTGTCAACTTAATAAATCATTTCATTTTTTTCATTTTCCTTAATGGATTTTAGTTAAAGACTAAAAAATATTACCAATTTAATTAAAATATTAAAATTAATTATTAAGTATAATTATATAATTACATTAATAATTTTTTTTCAATGGTTTAATTTATTTAAAATATTTTAAATTACTAAAATTAATTATCAAATATAATTAAAATTTTTAATTAATATTTTTTAGTTCTAGGATATATTAACAATTTAGATTAAACTTTTTAAATTATTAAAAGTAATTAACAAATTAAATTAAAAATTAAATTAATAATTTTTTGAATTGTCAAATTTATTAACAATTTAGTTTAAATATTTTAAATTATTAAAAGTAATTAAAAATATAAAAATATTATTATAATATAACTTATAGCAATATTAAATTAATAATTTTTTTGAAATTTCAAATTTATTAAAAAATTTATTTAAAAATATTTTAATTTATTAAAACTAATTATAAAATTAAAGAAAAAAATTTAATTAAATTTTTATATTGATAAATCAATTTAGTTTTTTAATATTTGAAATTATAGAAAAAAATATAATGGGTATGGAAAAAGTGATGAGATAGATTATTGGGGAACCTGACCATTGTGAGAAGGGAGAGTTGAATTGGGAAGGGTTGATAATAAAGTTAGTGGAAAGTGAGGTGGACGAATAAGAAAAGGGGAGAGAAGTTTTGGAGAACCCGACCATTGCTGATGCTCTAAGTATTCACGAATTCACAACTCATATTAAATATGAAAATGGGCTAGAAAAAAATAAGGGTAATTCGGGCATGGATTTGATTATTGAGCCCAAATTATAACCTTAAATTATGTAGATTGATCCTAACGATACTAGAACAATCCTAATGATCTTAGACCAATCCCAACCCAATTCTATCAATAACAAGTATTTACCCACGATCCGGATCATGAATTGGCTAGGATCATAAGATCCTACCGATCCGGATCATAATCCTAAATTCCTAATAATAAAATAAAGCATGATTTGGTTTTCAAGATCATGGGAATTTTTTTATAACGATCCTCCTGGATAATGCTTGGCGTCCACTTTATTTTCTTAATTAAAAATGGAAAATTTTGATAAATGTGATCACTTGGGTATGGGTGGAATTTATTAAGATGCAAATTTGGGACTCAATTACCATTTCACGTCTCCCATTAGATCTCGATGAAACATATGTTGGCAGTTTGTCGTCCAGATCAATTTTGTACCAATCTCAGGTGAAAGTTTGCAAGAGAAAGAGTAACATATAAGAAGATAAGTTTAGCCTTTGAATGCTCCAAGCTTCCTAATTAGGAAGACGTTATTCATCAGCCTAAAAGGAAACCATATCGTCGGCAACTACTTGGTTCGACATATCTTGAACTCCGTGAACTCGGTCACCAAGGTGTTGGAGTATTGCCTAGAAGACATCTCTGGTGCAGTGGTTAGTGGCCAGTTGGTTGAGGTGCCAAAGAGGACTTATACGGTATCAAAATCACAGCTTGCAAAGGACATGTTCTACCTGTACAAGTGCATATTCATGGAGAAGAAGTCGGGTTCGAGTAACAACGGGTTGTTAAGTGCAATTCCAATAGCCGCAAGCATGATTTCAGACTCCCAAGTTCTTCACAGTTTTGCAGAAGGTACATTGTAGCTTGCAGATGAAGAATAGCCAGGAAAGGACGGTACCCAGCTGGTCTTTGTAGTGAAATCTAACATCGCGACTGATCCAGTTTCTGGGTTTCGATTTTTTAACTTGTTTGTTATTTCAATCAGATGTTTGAATATGCTTGGTTGATTTGTGGCCACCCGCTTTCATTTACCAAAATTGAGACTTACTCACATATATTATTTACCAAAATCAAAGTTTTATTTTTCCGGCTCCAAGTACAACAACAAAATACCTTTCTTTTTCCAGATTCTTTTCCATATGACTTTGGTGATGTACCCTTCCACAACCATGCTTTCTCAATCAGACACATAAACACCAAGCTCCATGGGATTTGGCCAAGTGTTTGGCTAACACTATCATGGTAGAAATATGTCCAACTACTGATTTGTGGCCACCCGCTTTCATTTCTTTCAAATCAGTCATCTCTTTTTTCATGATCACAATAAACTCATTCAGCTCTTTCGTGATCTCCTCAAATCCCTTCTTAATATCTTTTTGGAGTTCATCTTTCAATCTTTTAGATATGCCCTCCTCAATATCTTTCTTATCCCATGGGCAAATTCCTTGCAGTTTTCATCCCTAGCCATCTGCAATGTATACCAACTCCATCATTGAAGACAGTGTAACCAAAAATAACTTCCTTTTTCATCATCAAACCAGTTCAACCAACTCTTTTACTTAACAGGATCGGCCCAAGAAGGATTAAGCAAATACATGAAAAAATCAATAATACTCTCAAAAGCCATTGGTTAAAGGTTCATTGGTTACGGGATCAACCATGTGGAAGAATGTGTGTTTACGACTGTAGTTGATCTTAAGGGTTAACAATGGCTGTTGTTGGAGAGTTGTGTCGGATTTGTTTTGTTTTTTGTTATAAAGTCAAGATCCACACTTCTAATTCTAAAACAAAAGCTTAAGTCATTGTGTATGTGCATTCCTTTCCTTATATATTGTGTTATTATACCACCCCACAATCAATGTGGGATATCAATCTTTTCACCCCATTACATCCCTTCAAGTGCAACTCCGTCTGGATTAGGTTGACATTTGAACACTTATTTCTCTTCTCTCAGGTTGAGACTCTCAATCTCTTTATAGCTCGTCCGGTTTTTGTGGTTTTTATGATGGGTTTCGGCATCTCAATCTCTTTTAGCCTTACCCGAAGCCAGAAAAACCGACTCAACTTGAACCTGCTCTGATACAATGTGAAATTCAGATAAACCTCGGTTAGGTCGTATAAAAATGGGAGTCATGTTGGATTTATTTTGTTTTTGGTTTTGTTTATAAGATCGGGATCCACCATTATAATACAAAAGCTTAAGCCAAAACCTTTCTATCGCAACTTGGTGGTTTTCAGATATAGAAACATCCTCTCTTACAGTGTGATAAGTGCTTTCTTATCCGCCATTAGAGAGAACTGGTAAAGAGCGTGTAAAATTGAAGAAGATGACCCACGTCCTAACGCCCTACACCATATTAGCCAACCCAACAAGAAGACCAAGACAATAAAATGGTGTAAACCAATGTCGGGGTGACTCAAGCTAAATTTCGATGGTTCCTCCAAATACCTAAAACAATATTGGTGGATTTATCCTTCATGATTTGGAATAGAAATCCTGTCAATATTGGCTGTGTAGAATTGGGAAAACAAACCCCTATTATGGCAGAAGTCTTGCCCTAAGGATTATTGAAGGCTAAAGGACTTGTAATAAGAAACCTTGAAATTAAAGGTGACTAGCATTAGCAAATTCTAATCAATTGTCTCAAAATTTTGAGCAACTGTTTATGGAAAATTGAACTTTTAGCTGATATTAAAATCATTACATCAGAAACACTCTCTCGACTTATTCGAGGAAAGAGTGCGTACATCTTGACCCTCAGACCCCACTTTCGCGAGATACACTGGGTGGTTGTTGTTGTTTACATCACAATTTCGTATTTCCTGCGTGCCTCGTTCAGGGGGCCGTTGCTCTCCTGACAAACACGATTACCTCAAAAAATCTCAGTCTGCAATACCTCGGATGCTATCGGTCAAGATTTGTTCCACCCAAATTTTTTCCTACTTAAAAAAAATGGAGCTATTTAAAAGTAAAAACATTTAAATACACCAAAAGGCGATGAATTTATCTCCATCATTGAAGATTTGAACCCCATTTGTTCGTCGATCCCTCTAGATGAGGCCATTTGTCCACATCCAGGGCTCTTCCATAGCTGTCGATCGTATTGATGCAGACCAGATTTAAAAAGTCATGGTCGACGCGCAATGTTCCAGACGATGTGTGGCCCCAAGTCCTCTCACATCTCCCCGCCAAATCTCTCCTCCGATTCCGCTGCGTGTCTCGCTCACGGCGGGCGTTGATCGACGATCCCGACTTCGCCGGCTCGCATCTCACCCGCTTCAATAACAATCGTAACGACACTAGACCAATCCTAACGACCTTAGACCAATCCTAACCCAATTCTAGCACTAACGAGTATTTATCCACGATCTGGATCAAGAATTGGCTAGGATCGTAAGATCATCCGGATTGTAATTCTAATAATAAAATACAGGATTGAAGTATGGGAATTTTTTTATAACGATCCTGGGTATATGTTTGGCGTCCATTTTATTTTCTTAATAATTTTGATAAATGTGATTACTTGGGCATGGGTGGAATTGATTAGAGCTCGATGAAACATATGTTAAATCAAAGTGTGAAAAACATAGTAAGGTTAGGATCCATTACACCTCAATCTAAAAGTTTCATAAAGCTACGTATTTTGAAATACATTCTTGTAGGATGTTACACTACCAAAACAAATGTACGTACATACATAGTGGGATGCTATCTACTTCTAGAGCGGGCCGATAAACAAGATAGTCTTATATAAAATGTGTGAGGTGCATATAATATAGAAGAAATACAAATTAGAGGGATTTAAGACAGTAAGTGAATCATATAAAATGTGAAAATTGTTATATCAATTTTGGACCAATCTCCGGTGAAAGTTTGCAAGAGGAAGAGTAACATATAAGAAGATAAGTTGAGCCTTTGAATGCTCCAAGCTTCCTATTTAAGAAGACGTTATTCATCAACCTAAAAGGATACCATATCGTCGGCAACTACTTGGTTCGACATAGCTTGAACCCTGTCACCAAGGTGGAGTACTGCCTAGAAGACATCTCTGGTGCAGTGGTTAATGGCCAGTTGGTTGAGGTGCCAAAGAGGACTTGTACGGTATCGAAATCACAGCTTGCAAGGGACATGTTCTACCTGTACAAGTGCATATTCATGGAGAGGAAGTCGGGTTCGTGTAACAACGGGTTGTTAAGTGCAATTCCAATAGCTGCAAGCATAATTTTAGACTCCCAAGTTCTTCACAGTTTTGCAGAAGGTAAATTATAGCTTGCGGATGCAGAACAGTCAGGAAAGGACGGTACCCAGTTACGTTTTTGTAGTGAAATCTAACATTGTGACTGAAGTACTCAAGAGAGAGGCCAAGAATCAACTGTATTGGGGCATGAAAGGGCTGATAATCGAAGGTGTTTTGAGCCCAATGTCAACCCTGTTTGGCAGGGAAGAAGAGACAGTTTCGAGGCTTCAAGGCTGGTGATCAACGCAGGAAACGAGCTTATCCTCAAGGGAGTGGTGAATGACGGTAAACTGCAAGGGGTATGGCAAAGTCGCAACAGGGATGTTCGGTATGTCAACTGCATTCGTGGCACTAAGAATGACAATGGAGAGAGGATGGTGGCTTGTGATACATGTGAGGTTTGGCGTGCCTGCGCATACCGTACAATGAAGAGATACCAAAGATATTCATCTACATCAGATGTGAACAAGAAATTATCCTCTCCCCTGGTTTGCTGTAAACTTCAGTATGTTGATGGGCAAATTTAAATGTTCATCATGATTTATAGGAGCCAACATATTTTCTAATGAACCAACATGATTTATTGATTGTATAAGTTGCATAAAATGTAACCGACATCCCCTACTTTCAATCTCACTAGTGGCAGTATAAAATTTAAATGGCTTCTTATCTTAGCACAAGATTTAATTTTTTTTTTCCAATAAAGGCAATTAGGGATAAGAATATATAGGCTGTAAATGAGATTCTTAGCTTCAAATAATACAACAAGAACAAAAATGGTAGAGAGGAAGCTTACTACACCATGAACAAAAATGGCAGCTGCTTGCGAGCTCAAACTTTCACAATCAGGTGAGATTTTCGCAGTGCAACTGAAGCTTTACCAAGTAATACCTATTCTGGGCTTGTTGAAGGTCTGATTCTGGAAGGCATTTGCATTAGTCTCTCACCAAACTTCATGAGTGAAGATTCCCTAGGAGTGATTGACATTTTGTTTAGTGAATCGTTGAAATCGTCGAAATAATCGTGTTCTTCCAAGCTTTCCGCCGTCCTGCCTGTAGGAGTATCTTCATCAAAGGGATCTTGTTCCTCGTCGGATAAATCATCATCGGTGTTGTCATCGTCATCGTCGTTGTAGGTAGGTTTGACCATTCCCCATGAGACAAAATTCGGTTCGATATACCTGCAACATATTAAGGAAAATAAATGTGCAGAATGTAAGTAGGAATTTCAGATAATGCATCAAGGAAAAAAAGATGTTGGTTCCACAACTATTAAATAACTTTTAATTACTAAATTATAGTATTGAGGTTCTAAATCTAGTTTTAATTTTTTTATTAGTTTTATATTAGTGGATCAAGTATATATTCTCAGTGTGCCTGTATCAATGCCCTATGAGGTTATCACACCATCCCCACAAATTAATTTCATGTAGAAATAAAACGACGAGTTAGGCTGAACTATCCTCCCCATCTAAATAAGAAAAGAGGAAGAAAGAAAAACCTGTCAGATTTTTGCAACAAGCATGGGTCAAATGGGAAGAACATGTCGAGTCTTTCGACTCCCCCATAGGCCCTGGAATATTCCGACTCCAGCAGATCATTGAAGACAAATGACCCTGCTTCTTTAACCAAATGGGCAGCTTTTGCCTGCCGAGCAAATTCATCTACGATAGAAGGCAGGCATACCTGCATGTTTTTTAGACAAGAAAAGCAGTGTTAGGTACTTAGGATACAAGCCCAAAAATATCACAGACAAGTATTTTTAGTCTTTCCTGAGCAACTAACCTTCAAAGGCTCCAATGAATTCTTTAAGATCTTCCCTAAAGGAATGCGATGGAGCTGTAACTTGAGGTGAGGAATCTCTATTATTGATCTCATACGGAAACAAAGAACATACATTATAGCCTGCAGCAACCAATGTAACTAATAAATCCCTGTATTCTTGGACATACGACATAAAAAAAAATGTATTTAGAACTTCCATTGCACCCAAAAAAAGGGTCCACATTTGTCCCTGGTTGTATCATTTGACTAAAAGACTAGCTCAGCAAGCATAAACCACCACACTCACAGTTGGAAATTTTGGACAAACAAGCAGGACAAATACAATCTATCAAGGCATACCAATCAAACTAAAGATACATGACAAGATGTGTCAATTTACAAAAAACACCAAAACTAATTGCACCCCTTTTTGTTATTCTGGGCTGGGTATTGTACTATTAGTTGTTCTGTAACATTATTAAGATAGGGTAGAACTTAGAAAAAGCTTGAATGATTTATGCTTTCAATTCATACATCAATAACACCCAAAAGGCTAAAACCCAAACAAAAGCTGATCCAAATACCTGACATCCTGCATAGAAAGCCCTATGAGCTTTAGGATTGATGTAGTCATTGTGAAATTGGCAATAATCCGAACACCAATCAGCAAGCCTACAATAAAAGGGATCCAGACATTCACAAAGGCTTCAGACTTTGTCCAAAAATCTACTCCAATTATAAGCTCAACATGGTGATTGGTGAGGTAAACAGGCATTGAGAAGATTAACAAATAAAAAGAGACAAGAAAAATCACCTTTCGAGTATGGTAGTTATAAAAGATGTCGTCAAGAACTTTGCACGAGCCATGTAGCTAGCTAGATAAGCAACAGAGCTCATCCTACAAGGAAAACATAACTAGATTAATAACAGAGACATCTAGAACCTCATGCAAAATATCATGCAGCCATTTTTTTTCTTTTGGCTTCTTATAATAGGTTTTCAAATTTAGTAGCCATCAAATGAAGATTGTATCCAGTCTGACAATCATGGGAGAACAAGTCAATGAGCAAGTGGACAGTGAATCACGACAATATTTGGAATCTATGGCCATGACTGCAGAGAATGATAGACTCTTGGTCGAGTATCATTATGAATTGAGCACACAAGGGCACTAAGCCTCATACTGACCTATACTACAAGCTCCAGAGAAGAGATAGAAGTACTCCATAATATTGTTTGGAATCAATAGTGAAAATCACCTGGTCAGCAGGGGGAAGTTGCTAGATGTAAATACGTCAGCAAGATATTGTGCAAATCTCACACCACAAATTTCAGGATCCAAAGAGCAGGCATAGAACATAACAAACTGCAGAAGTAAAGCAATGTATCTTAGCAGAAAAGGAAGCAACTTCCCACCTTCTAACAACATAATATAAAAAGTATCATATAAACTGATAAGGCGTGGTAGAGCTAGAAGAATAAAAATGCAAGAGAACAGGTGTTACCTGTGCAAATTTGGACTTATATGCATTCAGGATCGTTCTTTGAAATGATTGAAGTAGCGATTCAAATACCTAACATTATCATTGTGAAGACTAATAAGATAACAATTGCAGAGATGGTCATATACCTCAGAAAACAAAATGAGAAAGATGATTGCAAATGTATACTTCCAGCCAATAAATACCTCAGTAAGCCGCCCATCATCATATGAAGACTTCAGATGCTCAAAGGTAAGCACCATCAAGCTATCTAACTTGTCAGCCACTACATTTCCAGCCAATAAGTACTCCCTGTGGAACTATAAACTGAAAGTAATCAGCACACTAGGAGTTCATATTGGTTCAAAACAGTAGGAAAACAATCAGGAAATAAATTTGATCCAACAACCATAAAAATTTGCATTAGACATGTTCGAAGGACAACTAAAAGAAAGCAAGATGGAACATGAATCATACCTCAACACCATCGTTCTCAGTGTCTGCAAAGTCCTCCCCTTCTAATTCTAACTCAAATATGCCTTTAGTAGGATCATCTGATAGAATGTCATCCCACCCAATCTCTACCTATAACAAGCTCAAGAATGCAATTAACAGATAAGAAATGAGATTAAACTTCACACCCCTCCGCTCAAAAGAAGGGAGGGATTAAAAGAAGATCATAGTCCAGATTACAGCTTTCAGCAACTCACATCAAGTTCTATAAGCCGATCAACCACTATCATAGTAAGCATGAGGCTCCCAACAAGCTGCCCGAGAGGACTGCTTTCCAACTTGAAAATGTTCTCAGTATACATTACAAGCAGCTGCATTGGAAAAATAAAACATAATACTATCAGAACCATAAAAAATGGATAATAGAATGGAAATGATGTTACTTGCCTAGTAGATGTAAGAGGGAAAATTTATGGAACAGTAACATTTTCCAAAACGGATGATAGAATTGCAACTTACAGGTTCTTGTTTCAAATAATGTGGCATCCCTTGTCTGATTACTGAAAATAATCTTGCAGGAGCAAGAGGAACTAGATGAGCAATCTCATTCAGCGTAGAGTGCACTCGTTCCAGAACTTGTTCTTTTCTTGTAACACCACGGGGTGACTTCAAAATTTCTACGAAGGAAACGGGCGGAACAAAATTGCTCACTAGCATTTCCAAGCACGAATCAACATATTTACCATTTGTGGCAGCCTGTCACATAGAGGAAGTGTGTAAAGAAACCGGGGGGGGGGTGTCTGGGTCGTCTATAATCAATAAAGGTTTCCCAGAAAGCTCACGTACCAGGGATGTAATCAACTCCATCAATGCATCCATTACATCTGGTCCATAATTCCACATGCTCATGAGAAATATCTAGTTTCACAGATATAAACAGCATATAAATCAGACAGTTCCTGTGATAGAAATAGTAAATTCATCGCTGCACTGAACAAGCATAACATCTTACTTTGTCAACAAGCAACTTGTGATGCAGATAATCTATGTGTGAAACTGCTCCTGATAGTGCTTTCAAGCTTGTCTGTATAGAAATTACCAATGCTTCAGATATTTTTTTTTTTATACATTAAAAAAAAAATCTTGTAGCAGAACAAACCCCTAGCAGAACTTACCACAAGAAGAGCAGATTCATCAGGGGAAAGACGCCGATCGTGGTGCAAGACAGCAACCAATTGACTGTATTTACCACTATCACCCTGTAGAAGGCAAATGTGCATCTAAAATGAGCCATGCTCCCACAATCCTCCCCCAATCTTACAAAATCCAAACTTGAAGTGGACAACATGTGATTTGACAACAAATGGCGTGCAATCCTAATTCTTCACATGTTACAAGCGGAGCTTGATTTTTTCGTTCCCTTGATCCCCATTTTCTGACTTCAACTTCTCATATATCCCACCCAAGGTAAAAAAAAGTAGTCTTTTGTGTGTGTATCAATTACTTCTTAGAAAGGCAAAAGTATGAATAAATTTATCCAACAGCAACCATTAATGACGTGATCAAACAGCTGTAATTGCAACCCATACTTATTACTAACCATGTTACATAAGATAAGTCCAAAACCAGGCAAAGGTCATCTAACGATTAAAATTCTAAAACTTTCCTAAGTTCTTCCTTCGTTCTAGTTACACCAACACGGCGACACCCCCAGACTGGCTTTAAAACTCACTCAAGAACAACTAAACACTTCAAATTCAGCTGAAAAAACGCAAAATTGAAACCGAAACCCTCTAAACATATGAAACAATAGTTATCAATCCATCAACGCCCAAAAAACCCCTAAATTTTGCAATAGTATAACGCAGCTAATATTTAAAGAGGTAAACCAGTCGCGTACCAGAGAAACAGATTTGAGTGCGACGCGAACATAATTAACCAGCTCAAAATCGTCGAAATTAAATTCAGGCACTTGCTCTGCCACTTCCGCCATCGCTTGATTATACTGCACGTCGCTTGCCAATCCGCAGCTAACTCCAAAAAACTAAGCGCGGATTGAGAAATTCACCGGAGGAGGGGAGTTGCGGCGTTGCCGCGGGCGGTGACGGCGGGAGAGGGAGAAACCCTACGTATGGCGAAGAGGAAAAGAAGAAGACAGAGAAGTTAGGGCGGTGCCAACTCTGCATTTTATATGGTTACAAATTACACAATTGATCCCTAAATTTTGGAATTTTCTTTTTAGTCCCCACAACTTAAAGGTATTTCTAATCAAATCCATAGATTATTGGAATCTATCTATCTATCTATCTATCTATCTATCTATCTATCTATCTATCTATCTATCTATCTATCTATATATCTATATATAAACCTTAAAAGTTGTGTTCATGGGCAATTTATTACCATCATTTACTCCTTTAAAGTTTTCACTATTATATCCCATCTATTCATTTTGTATCATAAAAACATATTAGCTTAGTGGTTATCAATGTTGTTGAGACCTCAATGATCTCAAGTTCAAATCCCATCATCTACATGTTCCTTTTATTTTCCCCCCACTTTATGAGTTATATTTTTGGGAGCCCCATAATCTATAATTTTTGCTCATTTGCCTTTATATCTTCATCTATCTCTTTTTTATTTTTTCATCCATTTAATTTCTCCCATTTGTGAGTTATATTTTTGGGAGCCTCATAATCTATAATTTGTGCTCATTTGCCTTCATATATTCATTTACCTCTTTTTTATTTTATTTTTCATCCATTTAATTTCAAAATGATTTCTTTGCTTTGACAAAAAAAAATTAATTTCTTTGGCTCAATATAGATTGTTACGTACGTTAATTTACTTAATTGGTCACAAGTTCAAATCCTAAAAAGATCAGTTTATGTAGTTTTACTATAATCCGTTTTTATTGTCTGTCTATATTCCACACATGTTTTTATATGGGAATTCACATCATCACTATATTAATTGATTAGCAAAGTGTATAACAAGCTAAAATTCATTTTTATGTTTTTTTACTCACCACATTTGATTTTATACGCCATTTAGCTTCATCATTCAAAATTAATTGACGTTTAACATTTTTTTTTGTTTATATTCTCTTAATAGAGTATGATCGTTTGTCTCAAATCACACTTTTAAAAAAAATCTTGAGTACGTTATTTGTTTAAAATGTCACATTTTCTTAAAGATAAATTTGATGGGAATTAGGAAGGCCAAAGGCCATAACGGTTTCTTTCTTAGTTACTCCGTACAATTTAGGGCAAACGTCTTTTCACCTATTTGTGTAAAAATATAAATGGCATGGGATAAATGAAAAGACTTACTACTAATTATCTACTCATTCCTTTTAATGTTTTTAACTACTCTTCTGGGTAAATGAAAAGACTTACAATTCAATTTGGCTATTTATACCTCTAATACATTCTATCCGGTCGATCAACTGGTCATCATTTATATATATAGGAATATAGCTAATCTTCAACCCACCTCCCTCCCTCTGTTTACGATTTCTAGAATTTATTTATTTAATTTTCAATTTCTCTTTGATTCTATTCAAGTAGGAAATCTCTAGATTTTTTTAAAGCTAATAACTTACTTATATTTTCTTTCCATGTGGTTTGTCTCAATCTGCTGAAATTGGCTCCTGGTGGTCACCTCGGGAGGTTTGTGATTTGGACCAAGAGTGCAATTGAAAAGCTTGATTCGATCTATGGCTCATTCGACAAGGCTTCAGAGAAGAAGAAGAACTATCTGCTGCCGTGGCCAAAGATGTACGTTGAACGGTGATCTTGCTAGAATTGTGAACTCCGAATGAAGCCTGTGAAGAACGGAGATCCAAACGGTGGTGAAGCCTGTGAAGAAGGAGGCGAAGAGGGTGACACTGAAGAAGAACCCTCTGAAGAACTTGAATGTGATGTTGAAGCTGAATCCATATGCTAAGACTGCAAAGAGAATGTCTATTTTGACTGACGAGCAAAGGGTTAAGGCCAAGCAAGATAAGTTTGCCAAGAAGAGGACTACTTTGTCTAAGGTAAAATTTCCCCTTTTGTATTCAATTGTCATTCTCATTTGCTTATAGGACTAAATGATTGGGAATTTGTGATATGTGGTACTGAATTTGGTATTGATATTTGAGTGTGTGATAGTTACCTTTGGGTTGTGTGTTGTGATTCATGTTTCTTATGAGGCTTGACCCACTAATCGATCATATCTAGAAGAGAGGGAAATAAGTTATAGGATGAATATGAAGTAGTTGTATGGTTTACTTATGGTCTGATCTGATGATTTTTATTGAAATGTTAAGGCTTTGTGGTTAACTTTATGCTATATATTGCTATTATATTTTCGGGTTTGTTTGGTCCAATGAAATGATTGCTTGGCTCTGCCAGCAAATGAACCCCTCTTGGTTCTTTTGCCAATGTCAAAACTTTTTTATTATCTTGATGTTGTGATGCTTTCCAGTTGGGGTTTGTAGGAGCATGAAATTAAATTGAAAAGGAGAATAAATAATTTGATTGATTTTAATTTAAATGATTTGGGTATACATGATAACAACACTAAAGTCATTCTAAATTAATCGAGGGTACAACAAATCAATTAACATTCAAGGCTGTGACAAAGTAGATCTAATATATCTCACATTTAGTTTAAATATGTACATGAAATTATATTATATGTTTATATGATAAAAGTATATAGTATAGAACAAGACTGCATGTTTCCAATTTGGTGGCACATTTCCATTGATTGTATATGTTCATTCTTCGGGGAGACTGAACAATAAAAGAGGGAGAAGATGGTTTAATGATCCTTCAAACCTCTTGACACATACAAGGAGTTATATATGTACCCTAGAATATGTACGCAATTTTGTAAGCAAGTCATTTGCCTCATTATATCTTAGCAAGTCATTTGCGCCATTGATTGCCTCATTATATGTACGCAATTTTGTAACCAAAAGAGCAACTATGTAATATATAATAAAGACAATTTTCTTGATATATGTTATGGAAAATCAACATGGAATTGGATGAACTCCAAACTAAATGCGTTGCTACAAGTATATCCAATGGATTAAATAATTTGTTCTATATATATCGATGGTGACAAAAATGTATACTATAAGATAATTTGTGCTAATTTCATATTTCGTTAGTAGCTACTTTATTGTCAGGTGGGTTTTTTCCATCATCTATAATTATAAATACTTTAAAGCTCACATTATATTTCTTCACCTATTTATAGGCTCAATTCCATCAGATTTGACATAAACAATGGCCCGTGCGTAGCACGGGTCTGCCACCCTAGTACCTTTAAAAATTGTGTCCCAAGCCTCTTAATGACTCTCCCCCAAAACTCTCAAATCTCAATATTAATAATTCTCCCACCAAAGATCACTTCAATGCTTTTTCTTTTTTTTTTTCTTTTTTTTTGATTTTATAATTTGATAATTGCTCATTTAGTTATATATGAAATATGAAATTTTAAAATATCAATATAATTTTTTCTTTTTTTAACTAAATATCAATATTAGCATTTGATTAATTTGAAAACCAAAAAATACTCTTTTTTATGTTGCTTTAGCAATGCCATCAATAGTTTGAGTATAATCATTTTCTTTCTTTTTTTTATTGGAAAAATAATCATTTGATTTTAATTCTACAATTAAAATATAGATGAACAAAAAAAATGTAATGTTGGATTTAAAGATGCAAACAAAGACATAATATTATAGTTATCTACTACATATATTGTTTATTTTAATCTCTATAAGTCTATCTACAAAATTCTATATATAATTATATCTAAAAAAAATATAATGTTTGATTAAAATTATAACTATTTTCTTAGACTTCTTAGTAATTAAATTGAATAGTAAAATTTTATCAAAAAAAAAGTTGAATAGTATAGTATATACAAAGGAATTTTTTTCAAAATATTCACTAAAAAATAATTAATTAACAAAATATTCAATCTTTAAAAATATTTACACAAATATTCATTTTTTGCAGATTTTTCAGAAAAACGCGGTCTAGGACCGCGTCTTATTCATTAGAGATAAAATCTAAAATAAAAAAAAAAGAAGAAAAAAAAACCAACAAAAAGACGCGGTCCTAGACCGCGTCTCTGATTTTTTTTTTTTTTGGGGGAAATTGAAACAGGTCCGGGGCGCAGGAGAGAGAGGAGGCGCGGGAGGGTGAGGGAGAAGGAGAATCGGTGGGGAGAAGGAGTATCAGTGGTTCAGGGGCTCGGAGAGGGTGAATCCGGGTTGTAGGTGACCAGATCTGGGCTAGTGGTGCCGGCGGGTTCAGATCTGGGAGCGGCGAGGGCCATTGGTGGGTTCTGCGTTAGGTGATGCGAGTGAGGGAAGGTATGCGAGGGAGGGAGGGGCTCGGATCGGAGCAAACGGCGAGGACAGAGGAAAGGGCTCGCCGGAGGAGAGAGGAAGGGGCGCCTGGCAGCAAGGGTGAGGGCCGGAGGAGAGAGGAAGGGACGGAGCCTGGCAGCGACGGCGGCGCCTGGATCCCCATACCCCTCCCTCCGCCTCCTCTTCCGTCGTCAACCGCCACAACCACCGCCTCCATCGCCGGAGCCGACGATGCCATCGCGCCTCCGTCCGATTCGGCCTGTTCGGAGCCCCCTCCCCCTCCCTCCGCCTCTTCTTCGCCGCCATATGATCCCTGCCCCTCTCCCGACGAGAACCCTAGAATCCCGATTTCATGGCCTCCCGATGGCGTGGTCTCCCTCGATTGGATCTCCGATTTCATGGCCCTTTCCTCTCTCTCTCTCTCCCTCCGCCCCTTCCTCTCTCCTCCGGCAAGCCCTTTCCGCTCGGCCTCCTCTCTCCTCCGGCCCTTTCCTCTCTCTCCCTCCGCCCCTTCCTCTCTCCTCCGCCTCCGTCCGGTAGTCCGGAGAGCCCTTTCCTCTCCCTCCCTCCGCCCCTCCCTCTCGCCTCCGCCTCCCTCCGGCTGTCTGCCTCCCTCCGCCCCTCCCTTTCCTCTCCCACTTTCCAGTTTCAACTTTTGATGAAAAAAAAATAAAAATACATTTGTTAACTTTTTTTACCCCTTTTCACCAATTTCATATTTTTGACCTTCTGAATAAAACGCGGTCTCAGACCGCGTTTTTCTGCCGGATCTGACAAAAATGAATATTTTCGTAAATAGTTTGAAAGTGTGAATATTTTTGTAATTTTTTATTTTTTTGTGAATATTTAGAAGAAAAAAATCTATACAAAGCACTAATCTTTTCTTAGTCAAGCCAATCAATTTTATATTTTAGTTTAAAAGTGAAAAAAAATCGACAATATAATACAAGATAAAATAATTAACTTTTACCAGTTGAAGAGGACATGATCCTATGGATAATCAATAGATACAATATTGAAAAAAATAAAATGTGAATTGAATTTCATGCAAGTATAAGATACCAAACTAGGGCATTAAATACACCATAATATTTGTCATTAACAATTAACTATAATAATATTTCTTAAAATTAAAATGTAAGACATACAAAAAAATATAAATATTTCTTATAATTAGCTTAAACCAAAGTATTATACATATAAAATCAAGATTTACTATTTTTACATTATTTTATAGTTTTCGTGTATCCTAAAGACTGTATAAATATATGATAAATCTATACACAAGCCAACCAACTTTATATTTTGGTTTTGAAGTGAAAACAACGTCAATAGCTTAATCCATCATAAAACAATTAACTTTTACAAGATGATATGGATAATCAACAAAAAATATTAACAAATAAAATTATGAGTTGAATTTCATGTAAGATACCAAACTAGGACATTAACAATTACGTAATAATATTTATTAAAATTAAATGCCAGATATACAAAAAATATAAACATTTTATAAATAATTTAAACGAAATTGTTATGAAGCATATAAAACCAAGGTTTACCAGTTACGAACGTATAGTTTAGATTAAGGAATAATATGACATAAAATAATTTCTTAAATAATCCTATAAAATATACCAAAACTTATAGGTCCCGTGCGTACCACGGGCATGACTTGCCTAGTGAATCAAATGATCGTCTCTTTGGCCCTTCCGTCACAAATCGTCTAGTCTCCGTCAAATATTGTGTATCAATTACATAAATCAATCATAAATTATAAAAATATCTGAAATGCCCCAACTTTGAGTTGTTTTCAAAATGTCACTAGTGCATAAGTGCATTTATATCTCACATGGAAAAGTAGAAAAAATCAATCTTGAAATATAGGAGTACTACTTTAAGGTCGGTGGTTACACCTTCTAGTGTGTGTCTCATCTCGTACACGAATTACACTTATAAATATAGTCCATATTTAAGTTAAGATTCATTGATCACTACTCTAATCATTTCCTTTATTCTCCCATTTTTCATGCAAAATTTGTTACCATTATATTCCCTAATTTGAAGGAGAATAACTAATACATCTATGATGGTCTAATAATACTCGCACCCTCTCCTCCAAGCTCACAAAAAATGATGATCATATACATTTTATATGTAAAATTTAACACATTACCTTTTCATTCCCCTCTTATGTAAACAAACGACCCCTTAATATATTTGTCGAAGTGGCGGAAAATGTTAGTTTGAAATTAGGAAGATAGCATAAATCTTAGTTCTAAATTAGGTAGAAAGCAAAAAAGAATAAAATTAGAGAAACAGGTTTTCTATCATATGTCCCAAGAACATAGGATAAGAGACTACAAATAGAAATATATTTCAAATTTAAATGATTTTAGCCATTTTTAATAATGTTTTCCTATAATATATGTATCCAAGAGTATAAGATAGAAAAACCGTTAGAGAAATAGTTTCAAATTTCAAATACTACTAGTTTAACGTAGCAGAAAATATAGAAATACGTAGAAAATGGAATTTTGTTGAAAAAATTATAAAAATGAAATGCTATATAAAACATAAGAGTAGGTTATATAACCTCGACGGGATGTTCAGATCGATATAAGAGTATGTTTTTCCTTTCAATATATGTTCAATCAAATTATCATAAAATATTATAATCTCAATCGAGATAAAAAAAATGCGATAATATCATTTTTTTCCCATAATAAAAACAACACCATTACCGAAGTTTCACAACGTCTTTAAGAGCTTCACAATGTGACCAAGGACATTGTTTAGGTTAAATAAAAGAGGATTTGTAGTATCTAAGGGGTGTCAAATTATTAATTCGCTAGCATATTTGCAGAAAAATATCGAGAGCAATACACAAACATTAGGTGAACTTAGAAGTTTAAGACTTTATGCTTACAAACAAATGAATTTGTAAAAGAGAAACTAAATAATGGTTACAGGAACCTTGCTAATATAATTATGGTCTCTCATCACTTGTCAACTGTTGTTAAGTTGGTTGAGGATGAAGGATCGGGGTCGGAGTAAACAACTCATAATAGCTCTCTAATGTCGACAGCCGATGCCACCACTTAATTGCGTCCAAGTGCCGCTCATCTCCAAGGTCCAATACTTGGAACTTCAGGACAGTCTTACATTGATAACACCACAATTTCCTTTCCAAGGACAAGGAAGATCTCGAGCTAAGACCGAAAAGGAACCAGTCCCGATGACGAAAAACAATTTATCCCCTAAACTCTCAACTCTTTCCCACCTGCAGTGTGTCGGTATAGACGTCGTCCCTTACTAGCCTAAAGACCCGGCATTCGTATGGACAATGCTCATCGGAGATAGATTTCAGAACTATATATAGATCACTATCTGATACCACGAAACGCAGGAAATAAGCCCTACACTATTTAGATAGTTGCGGAGGCTATAAGAAACTATTCCAAATTGCTTCTATAGACTATATGTGTACATATAGTTTGTTAGGATTCGGTTACAACTCGGGTAAGCTTCATTGGTTAGAATGAGGTTAGTTTAGACTATGGTTAAGATGTGTATAAATAGCTCTTTGTATAGCTTGGTTAATGATACAAAAAATACACATAAAATTCTCCCAAAACTCTCTTCCATCCATGGCGCCAAACTCATAGATCTAGGAGGAATTCGGTTGTAAACTTCAGCATCTGCTTGCTGTAAGTTCATATGGTATCAGAGCTATCACGATTGACAGACATCGTGTGAGCTTGGATTCGTTTGAAAATGGCGGAAAATCCAATTACGGATGATGGAACACCTGAATCTTCTTCGGCAAACAATGGAGCAAGGAATCTGGGAGCGAACTATGGAGATCCTTTGTTTCTGTCCAACTCTGACCACCCCGGGATGCAGCTCGTGGCGACGCAATTCAATGGAAGGAACTTCCATAGCTGGACACGAGCTGTGAGGATGGCGCTGGGAGCTAAGATGAAGCTCGGATTCATCAACGGCAAAGTTGAAAGACCATGCGAGATCCATGAGGATTACGATCGCTGGCTCAGATGCGACTTCATGGTGACAAGTTGGATCATCAACTCCATGACGTCTAATCTAGTTGAGCATTTCGTGTATGTTAATTCGGCAAAGGAACTCTGGGAGGAGATCCGTGAGAGGTTTGCAGAAGCAAATGCGCCTTTGATCTATCAAGTGAAGAAAGAAATTAGCGAGATCAAGCAAGAAAATCTCTCGGTGTCTGACTACTTTGGGAAACGGAAGAAGGTCTGGGATGAATTGCAGGAGATTGAGCCATTTCCGATCTGCCTGTGTGGAGGATTGAAAGCTTGTTCATGTGCAATTGTGAAGAAATTGCTCGATCGGGAGGCTACGAACAAATTAATGCAGTTCCTCATGGGGCTCTCTGACACCTATGAAGGAATTCGCAGCAACATACTTGCCATGGATCCTCTCCCATCTGTGAATCGCGCCTTTCACATGGTAATACAGATCGAGCGCCAAAAAGGGATCACTGGTGCAAATCCTACCACTCATGAAGTTTTGGCTGCAAGAAACTTTGGAATCTCTGGATCTGGAGGTTTCAAAGGAAATTCAAACAACTCTGGCGCTGGTTCTTCAGGAAGCAAAGGAGGATCCAATCAAGTAGCTGCTGGACAGGCCCCTGCAAACAACAACACCTCATGGAAGGGAGTAGAACAGAAGAAGGAGTACAAGAAGCAGAAGATGGAGCTCTTCTGTAACTATTGCAAGGAGAGAGGACACCTCAAGGAAACCTGCTTCAAACTAGTGGGATTCCCGGACTGGTACAATGGACCTAAGCGTCCACAAGAGGAAAAGGTAGTGGCTACAGTCCATGACATGGTGATGGATTCCACTCCTCTCACAGGAGGAGATCAGGCTGGTGGTTTATAGGACATGAAGCTGGTCAATGCAGTGGTTGTAGAAGTGATTAGAGCTATGAAAGGGAAAGGTGTAGCTGATGAAGGTGCACCTAGCTCAAGCTGTCTCAATTTTGCAAGTATGAATTTTGAAACATCATTGAGAAAAGGTGGTGGTCACAGATCTGTGGACTGGATTGTGGACTCAGGGGCGTCTGATCACATAGTGTGTGACAAGGAGATGTTTGATGAACTACATCCTCTTGTGAAACCTATTGTGATAGGCTTTCCTGATGGTCTAACACAATCTGTACAACACACTGGACATGTTAGGATGAGCAACAACATTTCTCTCAAAAATGTGTTGTTCATGCCAAATTTTAAGTACAACCTAATGTTTGTATCTAAACTGTTAGATGATGGGAGGTTTCTGTTTGTGTTCTCCAAATGGAACTGTTGGTTGCAGGACATTTCAACTGAGCAAATCATTGAAGCTGGAACTCGAGTAGGTGGGATTTACAAGTTTGCTGGATTTAGATGTCTTCCTATGCAGTCGACTGGCATCAAGAGGGTCACTACTGATGAAGATGTGTCTCTCCATGGAAGGTTTGCAGCTTCCATGAATAAGGATGTTCCAATAAATTTGCTACATGCTCGACTAGGACATGTTTCTATTTCTAAAATGAAGCACTTAAACTGTGTTGCTGGTGCTGGTTTGCATACTTTTGATTGTGAAATTTGTCATTTGTCAAAATTGCATAAGCTACCTTTTGTGAGAAGTACTTCTGTTGCTGCTCAGCCTTTTCAGTTAGTACACTTGGATGTTTGGGGACCATATGGTGTGGCCTCATTGTGTGGGGCAAAATACTTCCTCACAGTGGTTGATGACCACTCAAGGTCCACTTGGACCTTTCTTATGAGAGACAAAGGGCAGGTGGGTGGCATTGTTCAAAATTTTCTGAATTTTGTTCAAAATCAGTTTGGGACCACTGTGAAGAGTGTCAGGTCAGACAATGGGTCCGAGTTTATCAACAAATACATGGCTGATTTGTTTAATGCTCATGGCATCAGTCATCAAAAGTCTGTGCCTTATGTCCCTCAACAAAATGGGAGGGTGGAGAGAAAGCATAGACATGTGATAGAAACTGCCAGGGCTATAAGACTGAATGCAGGTCTTCCTTTGAAATTTTGGGGGGAGTGTGTACTGGGAGCTACACATCTTATCAATCTAGTTCCTTCAGTTGTGCTTCAGTGGCAGTCACCTTATGAAATTTTGTTTCACAAGGCTCCAGATTACTCTAGTTTAAGAGTAATTGGCTGCCTCTGCTATGCTCATATTCCTAGAATTCATAGGAATAAACTTGAGGCCAGTGGGAGACCATGTGTGTTGCTGGGATACCCTCCAGGCACTAAAGCTTACAAGCTTTATGATTTGGACACTCATAGAGTTTTTGTGAGTAGGGATGTGATTTTCAAAGAGGACAGGTTTCCTTTCAAAGATTTTGTTGGAGGTCTGAAGGATCTAATACCCATTGAGAGACAGTTGCCTAGAGTCATGTTTGGGGATGAGATTCTCCAAATTAGGGAGAGACCAGCCAGGGAGGGTGGTGAGTAAGGTGAAACTATTGAGCTGGGTGGGGGCAGTGCTCATTCCAGAGTTTCCATCAGTGAGTCAGGCATTAGAGATAGGGATGACACTAATGTTGTTGCTCCAGACTCCATTGAGTCACAAAGTAACAGTGAGCCCATCTTTAGAGATTTGAGTGAACACATTGATAGAAATGTTACTCAACACATTCACCAGCAGTTGGATGACAGACCTGCTAGGAGGATCACTAGGCCAGCAAGGTTGCAGGACTTTGTATGCACTAATTTGCCTACAAGAGACAGACCTGTAGAGGGAGCTGCAGATGTCTCTTCCTCCAGGTCTGATGTGTTCTCAGTGGTGAAGCCTCAGGATTTGAATATCCACACTCAAGATTACATTCATGCTCTCTTCAATGTGTTAAAAGTGGTTGAACCTGGATCCTTTGCTCAAGCAAAGCAAGTCCAGGAATGGAGAATTGCTATGTTACAGGAGCTGGATGCTCTTGAACATAACAATACCTGGACTGTCACTGACTTGCCACCTGGGAAGAGGGCCATAGGTTGCAAATGGATCTTTAAGATCAAATTCAGAGCTGATGGCCAGGTTGAGAGATACAAGGCTAGGTTAGTGGCTAAGGGGTTCAATCAGGTCAAAGATAGAGACTATAAGGAGACATTTTCTCCAGTTGCTAAGTTTGCAACAGTTAGAGTTTTGTTATCTCTGGCTTCCATTAGGCAGTGGAATTTACATCAATTGGATGTAAATAATGCCTTTCTTCACAGCTATCTAGATGAAGAGGTGTACATGTCTCCACCTCCTGGTTATGTCAAAGCTGCTAGTGGGCAAGTATGCAAGCTCAACAGATCCATCTATGGTTTAAAGCAGGCCAGTAGACAGTGGAATGTTGAGCTCACTAAGCATCTGGTGTCCTTGGGTTTCTCTCAATCTAGGCATGACTACTCCTTGTTTACAAGGCAAATGGGAGCTTCTTTTACAGTGGCCTTGGTTTATGTGGACGACATGTTGTTAACAAGTGGTGATGAGGAGTTTATTCAGACAGTTAAGGCTTCTCTAGATAAGGCCTTCACCATCAAGGATCTAGGGATGGCTAGGTATTTCCTTGGGATGGAGATTTCTAGATCAGATTCTGGCATCATGTTAAACCAAAGGAAGTATGTCATGGATTTACTGACCAATGCTTCAATGGTAAACTGTAAGCCAGTTAAATTTCCAATGCAAAGAAATTTGCATCTCAGTGCTCATGATGGAGATGTATTGGAGGATCCAGAGTCTTATAGGCGTCTGGTTGGGAAATTGCTATTTCTAACCATGACACGCCCAGATATTGCATATACAGTGCAACAGTTAACCCAATTTATGACTTCTCCTCGAGCTCCTCACCTTAGAGCAGCTCTGTTCCTCTTAAGATACCTCAAGAGCACTGTCCACAGTTCTCTATTTTATCCCAGTGCAAGTTCAATCACTGTTAGGGCCTATTCTGATGCTGATTGGGGCTCCTGCAGAGACACGAGCAGGTCTCTTACGGGTTATTGCATCTTCATTGGGGATTGTCTTGTGTCTTGGAAGACAAAGAAACAAAAGACGGTCTCTAAATCGTCCACTGAAAGTGAGTATCGGAGCATGTCGCAAACTGGGAGTGAGATTGTGTGGCTTACAGGGATTTTGGATGATTTGAAGGTGCATTTTGACAAACCAATTTTACTTTGCTGTGACAATAATTCAGCTTTGCAGCTTGCCATGAATCCAGTGTTTCATGAACGAACAAAGCACCTCAGAGTGGACTGCCATTTCATACGAGAACTGATCCTAAAAGGTCTCATTTCAACCATGGTTTGTTAGGATTCAGTTACAACTCGGGTAAGCTTCATTGGTTAGAATGAGGTTAGTTTAGACTATGGTTAAGATGTGTATAAATAGCTCTTTGTATAGCTTGGTTAATGATACAGAAAATACACAGAAAATTCTCCCAAAACTCTCTTCCATCCATGGCGTCAAACTCATAGATCTAGGAGGAATTCGGTTGTGAACTTCAGCATCTGCTTGCTGTAAGTTCATAGCTTCAAAGATTTGTAATCAAGTTATTGTAGCCCCTAGTATATATCTTGTTCGGGATTATTGCTGACAACTAGGTAAATCTATCCATCATACCACACAAAGTCCTCGATGGAAAGAGTGGTGGATGCTGAAAGACAATCGAGCAATTGCATTAGTCACCTGAATATGATCGTTGCTGAAGGTATGGAAAAAAAAACATATATTCCACATTGGAAGTTGGGAGAATTCCAAGTTACGTAGTAGTATATAATTAGGCGGGCTACTACATCCATTATATACAGTTTTTGATTCAGTCCTTACAAAAAAAAGTATCTCTAGTTGTATTTTCTTTTCACAAGTTGTCTTCTAACTCAAATTGTGCATTCAAACACTTCACAATGTCTACTAACTCAAATTGTGCATTCAAACGGACTTTATGCTTACAAACAAATTAATACCTCAATGGCTCGATCATGTGTAAATTAGACGACACTTTAGTAGGATCCATTTCGAGGACATTGATGAGCAGACGAGCTTTTCTATTTGACACAAATTTTCCTGCATGCTTTGATTAATATGGTGCAATCTTCACCTTCAATAACGGGTCTGTTTCCCTTAAGGAATTCCTGATCAAAATCAAATAATGCTTCCCGTCTAATCCGCTTCACAATGTGGCTAAGGGCAGACTCCTCTAACAAGGTGAGGTAGTGAAGTCCGTTGAGAATATGAGCTCCTTGTGCATCGTTCCCAAATTCAAAAGTTAAACGCTTAAGCCTTGTAAGTGACATCCACGGCATGCCCTCCTTTTCCCAATTTTCATCATTATATATTTCATCTCCTCTGAAAGATAGCAATTCAAGAGAAGACATATATTGCAGTGAGCGAAAGAGAGATTGTCGATTGAAGTTTGAGCAATTCCAAATCGTCAGTGCCCGGAGAGCAGGCACAAGCTTCAATTCATCATCTGGAGTGTAGCATGTTTGAAGAGAAGAGGAAGACGGAGGAACTTTGGTCTCTTGCACTCTTACCAACTGTGTCACCAGTTTTACATTCACATTGTTAAGTGTCAAAATGTTGAGAGAAGGACACCCAGGTAAGCAAGTCAGTTGTGGACAATCAAACACCATTAATAGAGAAAGCCGTGCAAACTACAACTGATTAGCGCAGCTACCTTCTGTCGTTGGCCTCCACCATCCCTTTAAACGCGGCATACCAAATATGTGAAGTCTCTCAAGTGAGGGAAAGAATGATCCATCCCCACCATCATAACAATTATCATTCGTCATGTACTCGAGACAAGGTAAAGACGAGAGAGTCAATTTGACAACATTCGTAAGAGATGAAAGCCAATCTGGAAATCTCACTCCAGGAAAACTCACTACACGCAGATAACTGATATTGTTGGGGGGTTGAAGCCTATCTAGCACGACATCAGCATCCACAGTCTCTTCTCTACAACTGACAAATTTTATAACTAGCCTGCTTAATTTTGTTTTGCAGCTTAGCATAGACTCTTCTGCATCAGCAACACAATTTTTCCATAGACCTCTTGGAAGTTCAATACAAAGAGCCCCTGTCAGGTTGTTGAGGTGTGTTAAACACTTGAGTCCTCCGTGATCTTCTTTAACAATAAGTCGATCAAGCATAACAAGGGAAGTCATCTCTTCCAATCCCGAAGGCATATGGTCTAGCTCATCGCATCCCTCGATTTCCAAATATCTCAAGCTTATTAGTTTCTGTAGATCATCGGGCAGCCTGGACAGATTCGAACAACCTCCAAGTCTCAAAATTAGAAGATTTTGCAGCTTACAGAGAGCAGCTGGAAGCCTTTTCAAATTTTCACTCGTCCTGAGATCAAGATACCTCAAATGAACCAACTTGCCTATGGAACTCGGTAATTCCTCCGTGTCTAAATGATGTAAACTCAATGTCCGCAAGCTTGTGAAATTCTTGAATAAGCCACCTAACACCAGTCCTTCGACTAGACCCACGGCAGGAGACATGAGGGTTCGTATTCCTTCACCTTGACGCGGTACGCCTTCAATATCCATTACCAGCAAATGTCGGGGAGATTTCCCCTTTATATTTTTTTCAAGTTTCTCCACTGCAGCGCATTCCTTTCCAGAAATTTTAACAGCCAAACTATGGAACAGGTCATGCATTTTGCAATCTACACGGCCATCACCATATTCTTTAATATCTTGGAAGAAGCATCTATCTATTAAGCAATGGAAGTATCTCTCACCAACATCCTCCAAGCAATCATTTTCATCAGATGATTGAAGCAACCCTTGAGACATCCATAAATGGATCAAAGTTGTTTTATCAAAATTATAATCTTTCGGAAAGAGTGAACAATACACAAAACAATGTTTTACTGAATAAGGAAGGTCGTCGTAGCTGATCTTCAACACTTCCATAATCGTATTCTCAGGGTGATCATCCATTTCATTCATCACCTGATTATCCACAAGTTCTGACCATCGCTTCATATCTTTCTTGTACAAGTAGCTACCAATTGCCCTTATAGAAAGCGGGACATTTGCACACTTCTTCACAATTTGTCTTCCCAGTTCTTCCTTTGCTAGATATCCATCTTCTTGTTTGCCATAAAAAGCCATTTTCGTAAACAATGACCAAGCGTGCTCATCTGATAGCCCTCTTAAAGTGTAGTAAGGTGTGCCTGTGGAAAGATTTTTGGCCACTTTTGTTGAACGCGTTGTCATTAAAACCTTACTTCCCCTGTCGCCGGCGTCTAATAACTCTTTCAATTTAAGCCACTGCTCCCTAATATCATCCCAAACATCATCCAAAACAAGGAGAAACCTTTTTCCTTGGATGTTTTTCCTCAGCATATTTTGTAACTCGTCTAGACTCATGGGCTTTTTCACACTCATTATTCCCTCCAAGGCATCTTTCAAATTTGTGAAATAATTCACACAAGCCCACAATCGTAATTCAAAGAAATCCTCAACTTCCTTTGCGTTGTACACTAGCTGAGACAAAGCAGTTTTGCCTAATCCACCAATGCCAACCACAGCAATGACAGAGACAGACTGCTCACCACCAGGATCCTTTAACAACAATCCTAATATATCCTCCTTGTCTTTCTCTCTTCCGATTACTTGGTCTTCTTGAATGTAAGAGTGAGACTGTGATTTTGGTTTTATAAGAGGTTTCTCATCTACTCTCCTTATAAAGCCAAACTGGTTGATGTCTTTTGCTATGGCATCTAGCCGCTCCCTGATCTCCTTTACTTTATGTGCAGTTGAGACAAGGAAAACAAGGTCGTTTGACTTGGAGAAGAAACGCCTCGTCTCTTTGAGCATCTGATTGTCGGACATGACTCTTTTTCTTAGAGCTCTAGTGTAGATGGAATCGAATAAGTCGTCTGCTTTGTACATCTCATCACAAAGCCTCAAAAGCCATTGTTGAACAACGGTATCAGTAGCTTGCCTTTGTTCAGCATCAAATAGCACGACTTTGATAGTGGTGATAGTGTTCTCGAGCTTCTCGAGCTCAGTCTTTGAGTTGTACCAGAGAAAGAGCTCATCCTTAGCAAGGGAGCTCAGCATTGGAAGGAGCGATTTGGCGATGCTGAACACTGCCAATTCAGGCGCCATTGGGAGAAAGATGGCTGTTCTGTAAATCAAGGCAAGCATAAATTGCAGAAGCAAGCTTCAGACTTGTCGAATAAGAGTCTGATGGAATCACTGAATCGATCAATATATAATCAAGCAAAGTCAAACTCTAAAAACTTGAATCAAAATCCAAATCCAAAACATGACTACAAACACAATCACAAAGCTGAACTATGCACCAAATTTCTTGTTAGAAGCAAATTAATAAACTCATAAACCTCTCATCAAAACAGACTGAACCTATAAAAAGAAGTTCAATTAATAGAATAATGAGTATTGAGGTTTGGACAAAGAAATGACATACCTGCAAGCAACAGTTGCAGTAACCGTTAACCGGTCGAAAATAAAAAAATGAACTCAACTCAATTCAGACGATGATGAAAACTACAGATCTGAAGCTCTCATCAATTCTCTCTTGATCCCCTCTGTTGGTGCAATTAATGGTGCTTCTTGCAATGGTGCTTTGCACGAACCTCTATTGGTAATGAGCTGAAATGGTAATCTCCATGAATCTTGATGGAAAATGTCAAAGGTGAACATACATCCCCTCCTTATTCTTTATCATTGCTTGATGGAAATGGTTGGCAAATGTGGATTCCACTATGTTTGAATTAATCAACGTGAAGACTTTTGAAGAGAGTTCATTTGTTTAAATGCAAAATAATGCCGATGTTATTATTTAGTATATCATATTATGTACATGGCTGAGATCTTAGATGTTTCTTTATATTATATTAGTAGATCAACTTGTCCTTCTAGATCTTCAATATATCTTCCACTTCTGACCTTGAATCATCAGGCCTTGATGTTCTAGTTCTATAATCCTTACGTTTTGCTCGAAAAGCATACTCTCTTGTTTCTCAATCTTCTTTTCGTTTTGCCTTAACTTGCTTCTTGAGCGTCAATACTTGAGCTCACATATGTTTGCTCAACAATTGTGGATCAATCACACAACAACACACACTAATCAGCTTGCAGTTAGAGGAAGAAGAGAGAACTCAAAACAGGACTCAGAAACTATGACAGAACACACACATTCACTTAACTGCCTGGACACCTAGGTTGTGGCTTTACAAAACAACGAAATAACATGACACCTAGGTTGTGGCTTTACAAAACAACGAAAGTAACTTCTAAACTGCATAACATGAGCTGACCCTACTTACAAGTTAACCAACTACTTTATCTTAGGAATTGAATTATATTTTAAAAAGATACCGCGGCCCTGACTCTGATGAGAGGCAGGTGTATGTATACTGATAAATCCCGGTGGGCCATACAACCGTGGGGGGTCCACACGGCAGAGCACATCATGCGCACCCAAGCCGAGCACACAAGACCAGCGGGGTTCCATCCTAAAACCAATTGGCAATAGGAGGAGTGGCTCACTGACTTATATGCAAGGCTCGGGTTATCGTGTTTTTCGATGTGGGACAATCCCAAGACATCACAACATATACGAGTCAAATTCTGTATACGACTCCAACCCTGGTACAGGCTGTGACTCTGAGCTTGACTCGGCGCCAGCATACAAACCCTGGTCATTGCTTATGGAGTTGAATGGATTCACTATGTCAAATTTAGGGATTTTTGGGTTTCATGGGGTGAAATTTGGTATTAGTTTTCTACATTGAATTTCTGGAATAGGAATTCAATTGAATTTGGTATAGGAATTGAATTGAATTTGTGGAATGAGAAGCTTTTTTTTTATTACAACTAGGGAGCATGCCCGTGCGATGCACGGGACTTTGTTTTAGTTAAGTTGTTTCTTCATTTATCTAGTTCATACGATTTAGTGGGTATAATATCGTCTCGTTATTTTTTTTCATGAAGAGGGTGCCTGAAGGCAAGTGTGTGTCCTTCCACACTCTCTCTCTCTCCCTCTAATTTGAAGGTGATAATCCTCCTAATAAGCTTATGACAACCGCAAAGATTTTCCATTTACAGAAGACACTGCAAAAAATCAGCACCATATATTAAGAATAATCAGCCCCCGAAAGACCACAATATTGGCATTATTCCTATGGCTTTGTTGCAAATGATTACTACCCCAGATTCATCTAGCTACAACCCTTCTTATGACAGCAAAAAAAACAATAGGAATACTTCCCAAAAGAACAAAAATTGATAGCTCTTGATTCTTACTCATGGGCATGGCAGAAAAAATTCCATCAATCCTTTACCTTAAATACAACCAGCTCTCATATATGATTCAGACCATTTAGCAATCATCACCAACAATAAAATCATTTTATGATTATCAAATAATTGCTTCTGCAGTTGCTTTAATTGTAGTTGTTGCAGGTCAACTAATCAACAATAAAACAACAAATTGAAGATTTTAATCTCCATTCTCCCGCTTCGACATGACTTGGACTTCCACAAAGCCTTTAGTTGAATCCATCCAGATAAAAAACCAAAACCTTGTCTAGTAGCTTATCCTTATCGATAGCTACAACATTCACATTTGATGATTCCACCAAGAAACTCTTCCCTTCGGTCATATCTGGATCAAATACAAACCCCATGCCACCCATTTCACTTATAAGTAGAGAAGGAGAAAATGAAACGAAATAAATTAAGAAATATACATTATTTCGATAAACACATTCTTTATATTGATACCTAAGCTAGCCAACAATTTAGAATCTGTATATTGATAATCAATAAAAGACTAAGATATTATAGGAATACTTCAATGTATTAAGAAACACTAACAATCAATAAGATAATAGGATCACTGTTTAGGGACACATACCTATCATTTTCCAATTCTTCCTGTTTAGCTCTCGGACAATAGTAGCTAAGATCTTATCCTGTTTGACAACACAGATTACACAAAGATTCAATATTTTATATGCTGCCATTAAAATCAACGATTCAACCTTTATCTAAGCTAAAACAGATCATCCATGACTTACAGCTTACTCAGTCCAGTTGCTCTTTGATGATTGTTTTTGGGGGCTACTCAGCCTGCTGAATTAGCATAATAGAAACAATGGCTAGGTTAGGTTAATTTCAAAGGCATGTATGAAAATTAGTTATACACAAAATTATAATTTAAAACCCGATCCCCACAATTAAAAGCCCAAATCTTAAGCATATACCTCAATGAAGCAGTGATTTCAGGGCTCGTAATCTTACAGCTAGCATCTAAGATTGAAGAAGTGCCCCTGCTCTTTCACGTTATTGCCTATTCTGTAGCATCATCTGGTTTCCTTTCATTTTTTTGTGGCACATAAATGTATATGATATGGGTGTAATATCATAAATGAGGTGAGATGTGTGATTGAGCTAGGTCTTTCATGCAACTTAAAAGCTAGAAATGATGCCTTACTGCTTGAATAACCAAAACTTATGTTTATGTTTCTGATGCAGGGATTTGCATCACAATTTGTCTACTGCCAGAAGAAGCTTGATCTTGACCCTGAAAAGATCAATGTAAATGGAGGAGCAATGGTTATTGGGCATCCATTAGGTGCAACAGGTAACAACTACCATTACAAAATGCTTTGTTTAGTTGTTCAAACTAACTATTTGTGTTTGGTGGCAAAACTTCCATTATTATCTACGCTTTTTTATTTGTATCTTGAGTAATCATATGTACCTTTGGCTCAGGTGCACGATGTGTTGCTACACTCTTACTTGAAATGAAGGGTCGGGGCAGAGATTGTCGATATGGATTTGTATCGATGTGCATAAGTCATCTTCTAACATTTGTTTTCTATCTTTCTTTCTACTAATTAATCATAGAAAGGTTGTAGAGCAGTACCATCAGTAGCACCATTATTTACTGATTTTTTTTACTGCCCTTTGATTTTGTGGCAACTCCAGGGACGGGCATGAGTGCTATGTTGGTGAGTGTGGGCGCTGGTGACAAAACGGTTGAATTGGGCTGCTTAGTGATTCTTTCAAAAATGGAGAGAATTTAAGGACAATGAACGTACGCCCATCATCAAGTGAATTATTGTATTTTAACCTCGAAAATCAAATTATAATGATATTTTAAAAATGGAGAGCATGGCAGATAATGATAGTGACTTACCTTCCTATTGCCGCTAAAGGAGCTTGCCCTCACCCTTCATCATTTGAGAAATTTGAAGAGAGGAGTTTTAACATGCGGGGGCAAGCAAGGGAGTAGAAAGAAGCTGCAACTGAGTTTGAGCCTTCAAGATTTTGAACAACGTTGCCGGCCACTGGCATGGCAATTGGCAACTCCTGTAATACTTCAAAATAGTGAAACTTTGAACACAGTCATGGACAAATTACACTACTAATACCATATTCCATCTCACCTTATCTTCAAAAAAACTATTAACACCATATCAGTAAATACAGGGACGGGCATGTGTGCTCTGTTGGTAAGTGTGGGCGCTGGCGACGAAATGGTTGAATTGGTCTAATTGTCAGAGTTTCAAGAGGCAGAGATTATCGGTAATAGAAGAGCACAAACCTGAAACCCCAAATCCATCTTTCAAACCTCGAGTCTCAAACCCTAATCTAACAAATCCATTTCAATTTCCCAAATCAATTTAAGATTTCAACAAAATCAATTCAATAACGTGTATTAACATTCATCAATCTCGAATGAATTGAAGTATTGACAAAAGATCATACCTAAAATAGGAGAAACTTACAATAACCCCGTCAGCTATATACTCGATTGTAACAGACATACCGCCATTTGAGCGATCGAAAGAAGTCAGAGCTTAAACCTGCGGTGAAAACAAATAAGCACCAACATTGAGCATCAATTTTCCCCAAGGAAGCAGCCACAGTATTCCAGAGCTAAGTAAGCCGAATAGACAAATTAATTGAGACCACCGAACCGAAATCGTTCGAAAACTCGAACCAGATCGTGGGGCGAGAAGAAAACAAAGACGAATGGGAAGAACAGAGATGTAAGGAGAGGGAGAAGATCGACTTACCTGCAAGCTAACGATGAGGGTCTCCGTCTCTCACTCTATGTGATTTCCGCTTGAGAGAGACGATCAGAAGAGATGGCAGTAGTGGCGTCGGCGCAGCAGCAAAACAGCCCTCGCCCGGAGCAACCCTCGCGCTTCGCCAGTCGCCCTGCTCTGTTGGTCTCGACAGTGCTGCTTCTCTCGCTCATAATCGACCTTGAATCTGAAAAACCTACATATGGAGAACCCTGTATATGTATGAAAGAGGAAGAAACCATCGGTCATGAAACGGCTTGGATGTAAACGCCTAATTTTGAGTTAAATGACGGTTACAATTTTGGACCATGTTAAATGACAGGCTATTACTGCCTCTAGAATTATTGAATTTTAATTGGTATGATTCTATTAAACGGATAACCGAGAATATTATAGATTGGATAACCGAGAACACAATTATAGGCTATAGCATTTATGGTGGGGGCTGAACACAACTTTTACTAGATATATATTATAGATTTGCTATCAAGGTGATAAAAATCTGCAGATTAGGAGTACTAAGAATCTGTAGTGAAGGTGATAAAAATCTGAATACATGGTCTATGAGAAAATAATTGGAGTATGTTTATATAGTCTTTAAACATGTATGTGCATGACCTGATGTTATTAATGCTGCATATACCATTCATGTAACTCACCTTATAAGATGTTTAAGAACTTAAAAAATACGTTTATCAACCTAAATTCTTTCAACAAAAAACACCCACAGATCTGGAAATCAGAGTTCATAAGTAGGAAAAATAAGATGAAACCTGGATATGTAAAACAACACAAGGTATGCATTCTAGCAAAGAAGGTCACCCTCTGATTTCAGACACTTTGGTTGTATTGGCGATGACATATATGTAGCTTCTCAGAAACCTGTCAACAATAATTGAACAGCCTTGATAGTTCTGCATCAACAACCAAGCCATTAGAAGGGCATAACAGCCTTAAAATTACATCAAAATTACTCATAAAGAAAAACTAAACTCACAAAATCAAATCAACAATCGTATAAATGTCACTACTTTACAAGCTCCATTGAAGTTCAGGCCCATCTTTTTTTTTTTCAGAAAGAGAATGCAAGATCAGCCAAGGCAAGTGACAAATGGTTCAGCTATGAAGACAAAAAAAACTCAAGGGGTTTACAAGTACATTTCATTTTCCAGGTAAATGAGTTCAGTGCTTCTTAATGAAAGAGAGAGGTGTATGCCCAATATGGAGAAGGAGGCCTAAAAGGCGGTGTACCACCACCGGATGCTGGCGGTGCTGATGGCGGGGCACCTTCTTCACCACCAGGAACGGACCATTTTCTCCTCTTTTGGTGAGGGTGTGATACGGGGTTAGCCGCAGGTTGGTCCGATCTTCGACAACAAGCAAGGATAATCAAGAACTAATAAAGAAACTCGAGAACTTAATCAAGAAGGATCAAGAACTCAAAGAACGCAGCAAGAAATAACAAGAAAGATGCAAGATTTATGCAAGACTCAACAAGAAAGCAAAGAAACGCAGCAAGACTTTCAAGATTCGACCAAGATAGATCAAGATCGATCAAGAACGCAACAAGAACACCAAGAACAGGGCTGTAATTGATGTCGACACTAACAAGAAGAATAAAGACTCGAAATTGATATGAAAGACACAACCTGATAAGGACTGAGTCGATCTGTATAGAACAAGATAGAGACCCCAGACTTCCGTAGAAGGTAGGAACCAATACTAATGACTACACAACCGCCTCTACAACCCTACACAATCAAGCGGACAACTTGAAGGCACAAGGAGGGGGCTTGTGGATACTAGGATCACCAAGTCTTGCGAAGTTGATGAACGGCAAAGCAAACCAAGCTAGATCAATACCAATAGTTTCAATTGAAGAGCACAGCTCTATTCAATCGACAAACACTCATTGTGTTTCACACAAAAAGAGAGAATTCTAATTCATTATAATCTGAATTGTTCTACATGAGGTGATCGACTTATATAGCCATCACATAGGCCTGTTGGGCCGAAAATAATAAAAGAACTAAATAAACTAACAACTTATGGAATTAATAAAATAACATCTAAAGTTTCCTAAAATAACTTAAGTAAAAATAATACTAAAAATAGTATCTTAAAAGAGCTGATTTTCGTTCCCAACAGTACAGCTGCAAAGATGTTGAGTTTCGACCAAACTCTAGGACGAATCTGGAAAAACCTTCAACAGAAAAGTTGTAGATCTCTTCGTCCTCGTTCCAACAAGGTATGGCACGCCTCAATCCGATCAATATTGAATCCGTACGACCCATTTTACAGAGACGTCGAAAAGCTGTCAAACTGTTGAACGAATGTAAAACGTCATTTGCACTTTGGATCTTCTCCCAAGGTGGAACCTTCTTCTTCCTCTTGAGGATGACAACATTCTCATGAGCTCGAATCATAGGTCCATCCCCAAGTATAGATGTGTCCGAAGGTGACTTGGATGGTGTCTTGGATGGTCCCGCATCAGGGTGGAGCCGGTGGCTTCGGATCAATGAACCAAGGAGCTTTACGGAAAGCGCTGCCTGTTGAGAACAAGTTGCCTTGCTGCTTGCAAGAACTTTATAAGGGGAAAACGAAGAAAATGAAGATATCTTAAGAGATTGCTGATGCCAGTGGAGTGAATTGTTACTGCCAAAAGTCAAAAGTATGGGCAACTAATGAAGGAAATGCTAACAGACACATTTGGACTTGAAAGTTTTAGGGATGTTACTTCAAGATTTAATAAAACGCAAGTTAAACAATACTGTTAGCGTTAAAACTTCTCTAATAGGACGGGCAGCTAATGAAGGAAATACTCACAGTCACAGATGGTTATGGACCAGAAAGTTTAGGGATGTTACTTAAAGATTCGATAAAAAGCAAGTTAAACAATGTAGCCTAGTGTCATATACCAATAATACCATCCCGGCCGGTACTGATGTTTTACCATTTATGTTGGTAGTGAACTGCAACTAAAATATTACCATAATGGTCATCAGAATCAAAAGGATTTTGTTGCAGAAGCCAGAAGCTGATATTTCATAGAATTTGGAGGGTAAGATGTCTTCTAGGGATGGTTGACACCTTGTTTAATTATCTCCTAATTTCATGAATATTCTGAGCTTCTTGTTAGTTCATTACTAGGCCCTCCAATCTAATACTTGATGTGAGTTTCTACCACTGCCTTTATGTTTGTTGTGCAATTTCTCATATTCTCTTTCAAATTTTTACTGGTTCAGGAGGAAGACTATGCCAGTTGAAGAGATGGTAACAAACTAACAAGCGACATAAAACCCGGATGGAAGAAGGGCACAAAGATCACCTTTTAAGAGAAGGGCAACGAGCATCCTGCCATCCTGGCACACCAGTTTCCAGGTTTGTCATTTCATTCTGATTTGCTGTTTCATTCTGTTCTGTTCTTGTATACCGGGATTTGTTATTGATTAGATTTAGAACTTGGTGATTACAAATTGGTGAAAGATAGGATCTAAAGGTCAAATTTTTTGATGCTCTAAAGGTGCTCGATGAAATGACCAAGAGACCCCAAATTTGCAGATATACACTCTTGTTACTTTCTTAAATCTCCTTTGGTTGTCTATTTTGCAACAAACAGAAAGTTCCAACAGGTGCAACTGTGTTATTAAATAAGAACACGAGTTAACCAATTCAAAGTGGAGATTGCAGGCAATGTCCATAGTTGCACTTTGAGCTATTGAACACTACATGCTAGCTACAACCAAAATAAAACCTACAAGATGGACTGCGTCTTCCCCTTGGATTTGCTCTTCTTCCCTTTTTTTCATGGTGAACCAAGTGACATCTCGTTGATTGCTCCATTCCAATTTTGATTTTCACTTGTTTTATTGCTCGGTCTACTTTGTTTATGTTTTTGTGGAGCTATGACGGTTTGGTTGGAATTTTGGATGGTTCAAGATTTACGGAGATTTGACCTAGTCTCTCCAATTTTTTCATTGATTTTGAAGGCGATTTTATATGATTGTCGGGATTCTAGAGATCATTCTTTTGGATCAATTCTCATTTTTCTCATCTTTGCTTCTGTGCAGGTTATTTCAAGACGAGAACTATGCTAACAAATTTGAGATATCTTGAGACTAGTCTTTTACAAACCTACATAGGTGATGTGATATGCTAAAGGATAATTGATTTGGTTAATCCCTGTTTACTGCTAAATAGTTTGTAATCCTAGTTTAAGTGTGTCTTGGGGAATAAGCCTTGTAATTTTCCTTTTCCCTTCTTTTATTTTGTACGGGTATTTATATACCCTGGATCTGCTTTTCTTTTTGGCATGACTGTAGAAAAAGGGGAATTAGACCTCTTACATCCTGTTTGGATGGTGGGATTGGAGGTGATTTTTAGGAAGGGAAGTGATTGGAAAATAAACTGGGTGTTTGGCTGGATAATTGAGGAGAAGTGAAGGGATCTCAAATTAAAATAACTGCTAATAACCGCTTAATTGGATGGAATTTCACGCTCCATCAAAAGGGTGGAATATGATGGGAAAGTGAAATACTTCCCCTTCTCTTCCCTTCCTTTCTCTTTCTCAAATTCCCACCCCTTCCTATCCCTTAAAAAACCAGTTGCCAAACAAAGCATTAGGGTTAAAAAGGCAGATTGGCTTTCTCCTTCCAAAATCAGTCTTCATCAATTCTTCTTTTTACATCTCTTGTTGTTGATGGTTGATGCTCGGTCTCTGTCTGCTTGAACCGAATCATCATCAACTCTTCATGGTATCAGAGCTGTGCTCGATCGATTGCTGAGCTACTCGTAGCCTTTGGGTTTTCAGTTGTCTCTAATCGGCGTAATCGCTCTACTCGGGTTCCCTCAGCTTCTCTTCTTCCGCTATAATCTTTGGTTTCTTCTTCTGAGTGATGGATCCCAACGGCTCTCAAACACCTGGCTCTGGGTCGTTCACAGAACGTCGAAGAGGAGACCAAATCACCATGTCCGACCTTCAAAACCCCATGTTCATTCACCCATCTGACAACTCAGGTATGGTTCTCTCCACTATTCAATTGACTGGGGAGAATTATAGACGATGGAAGAAGTCGTTTATGAAGGCCTTGTCGGTGAAAAACAAACTCTGGGTAATTGAGGGCAATGTAACTAGATCTGCAAAAAATGCTTTACAATGGGATCGTTGTAATGATATGGTTTGCTCATGGATGCTTAACACTGTCTCTAAGGACATTTATAACACTATTGATGAATACGACACTGCTCTTGAAATGTGGCGTGATCTGGAAGAAAGTTATGGCCAGAAAAATGGCCCTCTAATTTTTCAGCTCAAGCGTGAAATTCAGGAGTGTCATCAAGATGGTTTAGAGCTAACCGAATACTTCACTAAAATGAAAGGGTTGTGGCAAAAACTGTCTGTTGTTGTTCCTCCCATCAGATGCAATTGTGGAAAATGTGAGTGTAACTTGCAAAAACAAGCCGATGATGCTGAGCAGGAAAACCGTTTGATGCAATTTCTGATGGGTTTAGGAGACAAATATGAGAGTGCTAGGAGGCAAATTTTGATGAATGTGCCTTTACCTACTGCAAGTGTTGCTCACTCAATGCTCCTTCAAGATGATATGGGCCGTAAAGCCTCTAATAGAAGACGAGTGAACACTGAGTCTCCGGTTACTTCCTTGATGGCTAAACAGGAAGATGACAAAGCCAAACGAGAGAAATGTGGTCATTGCTCCGGGAATCACAAGACTGATAGATGTTGGGAGGTGATTGGCTACCCCAGTTGGCATTCCAAGAGCAAATTTAAACCTCAAGTGCAGAAGCAGAGACCCACTGACTTTCAGAAGAAACCAGGGCAGGGACAACTTAGCTCCACTAAAGCTAATGCTACTGTTAATGCTTCTCAGGAATCTCATAAAGCAGTGGGTGGCACATTAGGATCTTCAAGTCTCTCTGCGGAACATCATAAGTTGATTGGTTCACTCATCTCTCTTCTAAAGCAAGCTGACACTTCCTCGCATGGCTCTCACTTTGCAGGTAAACTCTGTCTTAATGCACAGAAAGCCACATCCAAACTATGGATCATGGACAGTGGTGCCACTGATCACATGACTCCGGACCTATCCCTTCTTCAAAATCCTAGACCTGCACCAAAAAATGCCACCATCTTCTTTCCTGATGGAGACTCATGTCCTATAACACACATTGGCACTGTCATTTTCTCGAATCTAACCCTTCATAATGTGTTATGTGCTCCTTCTTTTCAATACAACCTCCTGTCTCTTACTAAATTGGTCCGAGAACACAAATTCAATGTGAGTCTTACTTATGACTTTTGTGTCATCCAGGACCAAGCAAGGACGAGGATGATTGCTCATGGTAGATTCATAGATGGCCTGTTTTACATGGATCCTGCAACCTCTGGACAACAGCCGCATGATCTCAATCTGTCAGCAGCCCTTCCACACTATACTTTTGCAGCTACCTTACCATTGTTTCTACCTAAATCAACTGATATTGTTCCAAACAATACAACTTTATGGCATTTACGTTTAGGGCATGCCCCTCTTGTCAAACTGAGACATATTGACTCCATCAAAGACAATATATTGTCAACTTTTGATCATGATTGCACTATTTGCCATTTAGCCAAACAAACAAGATGCTCTTTTCCCTTGAGTATGTCTTCTGCTGATTATATCTTTGAGGTTTTACATTGTGATGTTTGGGGGCCCTATGATGTTGCAACATCACATGGCTACAAATTCTTTCTTACTATTGTGGATGATAGAAGTAGAAGTGTGTGGGCCTTTCTAATGAAACACAAGAGTGAGGTTGCAAGTCATCTTAAGTCTTTCATTCAGATGATTCACACCCAATTCAATGTGAAGGTGAAGATCATTAGAACTGATCAGGGCACTGAGTTCCTCAACTCTGAAGTTCACTCTCTCACTGAATCCTTGGGAATAGTTCATCAAACTTCCTGTGTCTATACTCCACAACAAAATGGGAGAGTTGAGAGACGTCACAGATACATTTTAGAGATCGCTAGATCTCTTATGATTCAATCATCTCTTCCCACACATTTCTGGGGTGACAGTATACTTACAGCCACATACATCATAAACAGGCTGCCTAATCCCATCCTTCATCACAAATCTCCATATGAAATCTTGTATAATAAACCTCCTTCGTATGATCATCTCAAAGTCTTTGGCAGTCTTTGTTTTGCCACTGATCTATCCCCATCTCAGACAAAATTCTCTCCAAGATCTGATCCTTGTGTCTTTCTAGGATATCCATATGGCAAGAAAGGTTACAAACTCTACAATTTAAAATCTCACAAGGTTTTGATCAGCAGAGATGTACACTTTTATGAGCATATTTTCCCTTACAAACTCTACTCGGACACCACTCATCACAACCCTTCATCCTCTTTCCCTGAGTTCATTGAGCAAAACTTCCCAATGGATTACACATCCTTTGATCACCCAACACCATCACCTGAGGTCGATCATGATCACGAGTCTGCTCCTATCTCAATTGCAAACTATTCACCCTCTCCTGTTTCCCCTCAGTTTGATGACCCTCCTCCCCAAGCTGTCAGACACTCAAGCAGAGATCACAGTCCTCCTTCTTGGTTGCAGGACTATGTGCACATGGCTGTCTTAGATTCACCATCTGCACCATCAGTGTCCACAGCTAAGCCTCTTTACCCTATCTCTTCTGCTTGCTCTTATCAAACATGCTCTTTACCTTATCTGACCTTTATAGCAAATGCCACTTCACACATTGAACCTAAATCTGTGCATGAGGCCCTGAGGAATTCTGCTTGGTGTGATGCTATGTTGGTTGAGTTAGATGCCTTGGAGAGGAATGGGACTTGGACTATTCAACCCCTCCCTGATGATCAGTCTGTTGTCACTTGTAAGTGGCTCTACAAGCTCAAACTGAAGAGTGATGGTACCCTGGACAAACACAAGGCTCGATTGGTTGCTCGGGGTTTCACTCAACTTGAGGGTGTTGATTACTCTGAAACTTTTGCCCATGTTGCTAGAATGATTTCTGTCAGAACTCTCTTGGCCGTTGCTGCTGCAAATGGGTGGCCAGTTGCTCAACTCGATGTCACAAATGCCTTTCTTAATGGTGACCTTGTGGAAGATGTGTACATGTCTCTACCACCTGCTTATTCTATTCTGAAAGATTTGCAGTCCAAAGGCAAGAGGGAGTTTGATCGCCATTGGACCCAGGGGGAGATATATGGTGAGTCCAATAGCTCCAAACTAGTGTGCAAACTTAATAAATCTCTGTATGGACTCAAGCAAGCTCCTCGACAGTGGTTTGCAAAATTTGCTAGTGTGATGCAAACAGGTGGATACACTCAGTCTAAGGCCGATTACTCCTTGTTCACTAAGAGAAATGGGAAGCTTTTCACAGCCCTTCTTGTGTATGTTGATGACATGATTGTGATAGGCAATGATCAAAGTGAAATTGTCAAGCTGAAAGAGCATCTACAGAGTCAATTTCAGATCAAAGATCTGGGAGAAATGAGGTATTTTCTTGGAATTGAAGTTGACAGAAATCAGAATGGCATTTATCTCAATCAAAGGAAATACACTTTGGAGATTCTGGAGGAGACAGGCATGAGTAATGCTAAGCCTCTACATACTCCTCTAAACTCACATCTAAAACTATCTAAAGAGGGGGAGCAAATGAAGAATCCTCATCTGTTCAGAAGATTGATTGGAAAATTGATATACTTGACAGTCACCAGACCGGATATCACTTATAGTGTCCAAGTTCTCAGTCAGTTTATGCAGACACCTTGTGTTGAGCACTGGCAAGCTGCCAAACATGTGCTTAGATATTTGAAGTATGCTCCAGGCCAAGGAGTACTCTTGTCCAGCAACTCTGACTTCAAATTGAGAGCTTATTGTGATGCTGACTGGCAATCATGCCCGATGACCAGAAGATCCTTGTCTGGATTCTGTATCTTCTTAGGATCGTCACTGATTTCTTGGAGAACCAAGAAGCAATCCTTTGTAGCCATGTCTACGGCTGAGTCTGAATACAGGGCCATGGCACTAACTTGTTGTGAGATAACATGGCTAGTGAGACTGCTGAATGATATGAATGTAAATCATGAAGGAGCAGTGGAACTATATTGTGATAATCAAGCTGCTCTACACATTGCCAGAAATCCAGTCTTCCATGAGAGGACAAAACACATTGAAGCTGACTGTCATCTTGTGAGAGACAAGGTCTTGAACAAGGAAATTGAGGCAAAATATATAAGCACCAAAGATCAACCAGCTGATGTGTTCACCAAAGTTCTCAGCCAAGATCAAGCAAAGAAACTTATGTCCAAGCTTGGAGTGGTGAATCAATTCTGCAACTCCAATCTTGAGGGGGAGTGATGTGATATGCTAAAGGATAATTGATTTGGTTAATCCCTGTTTACTGCTAAATAGTTTGTAATCCTAGTTTAAGTGTGTCTTGGGGAATAAGCCTTGTAATTTTCCTTTTCCCTTCTTTTATTTTGTACGGGTATTTATATACCCTGGATCTGCTTTTCTTTTTGGCATGACTGTAGAAAAAGGGGAATGAGACCTCTTAGGGTTAAAAAGGCAGATTGGCTTTCTCCTTCCAAAATCAGTCTTCATCAATTCTTCTTTTTACATCTCTTGTTGTTGATGGTTGATGCTCGGTCTCTGTCTGCTTGAACCGAATCATCATCAACTCTTCAATAGGCATGCCGAATTTGTTGGTATTATTCATGCTTTACCCTTCCTCTCTCTCTTAATTTTTTTCCCTTTGTGACTTTATTGAACCTATAATGCTTATATTTTACTCCCTTTATCTCAAAGAGTTCCTAGGATTTAGATTTGTCACCAAATACACACAATTTAAGGTTTTATGTAGGCTTTTTTAACCTCCATATTTGTCCAGTCCACTTTAAAAATTAAGTAATAAGTAAAATGTTGAATATGCCTGGTCAACATTTTGTTCAGATACCAAAACCTCTTTGTTACGCGTACCTTGCTTCCCCTTGTCGTTGTACGTATGCACCACCCATTGCATTTAGTGTGATGTTTTATGCTCTAGAAGGCATATGCATAAAGTATAGTCATTAAAACAAGCTTGTTTCAATGTTACTTTGTTATGGTGTATAAGGTTGATCTGATAACAAGTTCATATAGCCTCTCTATGATCTGTTGTTGTACATACTACTGCTATTTATTTTCTGGGTTTTTAGTTCTCATCTTCATTTAAGAGAGAAAATGTACTGAATTTGGCTTCAAATTAGTCTAATGGTTGTGAGGACTATGACTGGAAAAGAATAAAGTGGCATTCAAGTGTATGTCGATGAAGTTTTCGTTGTTACAAATGGTATATGTGAATGTTAACTGAAATTGTAAATTGATGTTTCTGTTGATTACTCTAGGTTGGGCTGGCCCATACAGTATCTCTGCTTGCATTCTCAAGTTGATCACTTGTTGCTAATATAAATGTTTGGGATGATCGATGGATACCGAGACTGGGCTGCTTTGGAGTGGCTGGAAACGGATAAGGTCCGCTTACGTACTGGGCTGACCAGGAGGAATGAGCAGTGATCCTCCACGCGATATGCGGGTTCGCAACAAGCACATATTTGAGAATGTTGATTCCGAGGCTAGGAGAGTTGTTGAGGAAGCACTGCAGGGGCATGAGGAGTTCAAGTTGGCAGGGAGTAGGGCTAATTAATGTCGATGTAGGTGAAGAGAGGCGTGGGTGGATGAGGCCTAACGTCGGAATGATAAAAGTGAATTGCAATGTGGCGGTTCATGAATCAAGGGGATGTGGACTGGGTATGGTGGCGTAGGGAGGAGATGGCGAGCTGGTGTTTGAGGGGTCAATGAAGGTGCAAGCGTCGGATCAGCTGGAGGTGGTCGAGGCGAAAACAATATTCTGGGGGCTACGGATATGCCAGGACAAGGGCATCCAGATGATAGAGGTGGAGTCGGATTGTCAGTTGATTCTGAACAAGATTAAGGCAGGTGTGCATCACAGCTTGGAACGTTGGGGATGATCATTCGAGAGATATGGGAGACTGCGAGCTCTTTCAGTATATGCCAATGGAGTTTTGTTAGGAGAGATGGCAACACAGTAGACATTTTTTAGGCAGTATTCGTCTGGATAGGCATTTTGTTAGTTTGGAGTCGGATTATCCGACTTGTATGATGTCTATGTTGGGCAATGACCGAGTGAAGTACAAACCAAGACAACAAAATAATTTAGCTCTTCAAGAATTAGGCTGCAAATTCAATATCTCCTCAAGATCTTGTTATGTTACCTCATCATCAGTTATCATAGGAATATCAGATTTTGTTTTCTCCAAGCCAATATTAGACTTTGGAGGAGCATAGAAAAAGTACAAGTAGTTCAAAATCAGAACACAAAAACTGCCCATTTTATGAAAAAAGATGCAGCAGCCAGCAGGCAAATCTCTTGACAAAATGCAACTGGGAAACCTAACAATATCGCCACTGTCTTCATAGTAGTCCTGATGATTGGTTTACAACACATTGGACATCTACCAAAAATAACAAGATCATAGATCAATTCCTAGCAAAGAGAGAAAATAGATAACATGAGAAAGTTGACATGACGAATGAACCATTTCCGTCTTCAGATAATAGGTGGGCTTGACGTATGGTTCCGTCTCTGAATATCTTGAAGAGAATGTACGCCACTGTGTAGCGAAGAATGGAGCAAATACGAGAGACGCCACAGCCATGAGCTTGAGGAGGATGTTGAGAGACGGGCCTGAGGTGTCCTTGAGCGGGTCACCTATTGTGTCACCGATCGCAGCCGCTGCCTGAGCTCCTTCACTTTATGTGCAGTTGAGACAACAAAAGCAAGATAGTTTGGCTTGGAGATCGAGAAAAGCCTCGTCCCTTTGAGTACCTTATTGCAGGACATGCATTACTCTTTTTTTCAAGGATCTAGTGCAGATGAAATCAAACAAGTCATTGTCTGCTTTGTCCGTCTCATCAAGAAGCCTCAAAAGCCATCCTTGAACAGTAGCATCAGTAGCTTGCTTTTGTTCAGCATCAAACAGACTAGTATATGTCTTTGATAGCATATGTGATAGCGTTCTCGATCAATTGAGATTGGCTGCATATATTTATTCAATGCTATCAATCAGCAAAGAGTGCTTGTGAGATATATATCACAGAGAATGATGGACCTCATATATTACCTTTAAATTCCTACTTGACAATCAGCGCACAACATAATAGAGGGTAATAAGGGTATCATTCCCCAGTAAGTGATGCCGCATTTTCATATCATGAAGTATCCATTGTGGGTCTTGCGATTGATGAATCGATAAGAGTGCTCGAGCAGGAAAGAATGAACGAGTTTGCGGCAAGGATTGCTACCTACTTTCTCTTCCTCTACAAAAGACCAAATGAGTAAAATGGGTGTAAATTGAAGCAGAAATCAATGAGTGATAAACTTCTGAGAGGCTTGATAAATTAGTGTGTGCTTAAAATACATACCTCTAGAAAAGGGCTGACTTTATGGTAAGATGAGGAATGTCCTGAATGAGGGTCCAATATGAACCCACTGGCTTCCTGCATTTCTCTTTCAATGCTGGGTTGGGAATACGAATATCAAGTGATGTGAGTTGGCTAACCCAGGTAGGCAAACATGTTAACTCATCACACTTTGTTATCTCTAGATCTTCAAGTGTTCGGAGACGCCAACACTTCTCTGGCAAGGACTTTATCCTGCAAAAGCTGAATTTGAGGCATCTCAAGCCCTTGAGGTCTTCCCAGGGTAGCTTATTCCATTCATCTTCCTCAAATTCACAAAATTCAAAACTTAACATTCGAAGCCTTTTCAATTTTTGGATTGCCATGTTTAAGAATCCCACATTTTTTATACGGAAAATGCGCAAGGATTTAATGCTTGGAGGAGCTGTCCATTGAGCATTAATATCATCTGGCACATTCTCATAGATGGACAACTCCTCTAACAAGGTGAGGTAGTGAAGTCTGTTGAGAAGATGAGCTCCTTGTAGATCGTTCCCAAATTCAAACTCTAAACTCTTAAGCCTTGTAAGTGACATCCATGGCATGCCCTCCTTTTCCCAATATTCATCCTTATATATTTCTCTCTTAGAGGAGCCCGTGAAAGTGAGCGATTCAAGAGAAGACATATATTGCAGCGAGTGAAAGAGAGGTTGGCGATTGAAGTTTGAGCAATCCCTCATCATCAGTTTCCGAAGAGTAGGCACAAGCCTGAATTTATCATTTGGAGTGGAGCATGTTTGAAGAGAAGAGGAAGAGAGAGGAACTTTGGTCTTTGACAACACTCTTACTAACTGTTTCACCAGCTGTACATTCGCATTGTCAAGCTCCAAAATGTTCAGAGAAGGGCATCCGGGTAAGCAAGTCAGTTGTGGACAATCAAACACTACTAAGTGAGAAAGTCGTGCAAACCACAACTGATTAGTGTACCTACCTTCTGCCGTTGGCCTCCACCATCCCTTTAAGCATGGCATTTCAATTATCTCAAGTTTCTCAAGTGAGGGAAAGAATGATCCATCCCCACCATCATAACAAATATCATTCGCAATGTACTCGAGAAGAGGCATAGACCAGAAGTTCAACCGTTTAAGCTGACGTAGTAGACTCAGATGTGGGAGCTCAAGGCAAGTAATGCAATCAGACAGTTCCAAATCGACAAGATTAGCAAGAGAAGAAAGCCAGTCTGGAAATTTCCCTCCAGGAAAATACTTTACACGTAGATGACTGATATTGTTGGGGGGTTGAAGTCTATCTAGCACGACATCAGCTTCTACAGTCTCTTCTACTTCTCCTGAGTTGTGAAATTCTATAAATAGCTTGCTTAATTTTGTTTTGCAGCTTAGCATAGACTCTTCTGCATCAGCAACACAATTTTTCCACAGACCTCTTGGAAGTTCAATACGAAGAGCACCTGTTAGGTTATTGAGGTGCGTTAAACACTTGAGTCCTCCGTGATCTTCTTTAACAATAAGTCGATCAAGCATAACAAGGGAAGTCATCTCTTCCAATCCCAAAGGTATATGGTCAAGCTCATCGCATCCCTCGATTTCCAAATATCTCAAGCTTATTAGTTTCTGTAGATCATCGGGCAGCCTGGTCAGATTCGAACAACCACCAAGTCTCAAAATTAGCAGATTTTGCAGCCTGCAAAGAACAGTTGGAAGCCTTTTCAAATTTTCACTCGTCCTTAGATCAAGATACCTCAAATGAACCAACTGGCCTATGGAACTTGGTAATTCCTCTGTGTCTAAATGTTGTAAACTCAATGTCCGCAAGCTTGTCAAATTCTTGAAAAAGCCACCTAACACTGATCCTTCGACTAGACCCACGACAGGGGACACAAGGCTTCGTATTCCTTCACCTTGAAGTGGTACGCCTTCAATATCCCTTACCAGCAAATGTCGGGGAGATTTCTCCTTGATATCTTCAAGTTTCTTCACTGCGGCACATTCCTTTCTAGAAATTTTAACAGCCAAACTATGGAACAAGTCATGCATTTTGCACTCTACACGACCACCATAAAATTCTATAATATTTTGGAAGAAGCATCTTTCTGTTAAGTACTGGAAGTATCTCTCACCAACATCCTCCAAGCAATCATTTTTATCAGATGATTGAAGCAACCCTTGAGCCATCCATAGATGGATCAAAGTGGTTTTATCAAAATTATGATCCTCTGGAAAGAGTGAACAATACATAAAACAATGCTTTAATGAATAAGGAAGGTCGTCGTAGCTGATCTTTAACACTTCCATAATCATATTCTCAGGGTGATCATGCATTTCATTCATCACCTGATTGTCCACAAGTTTATCCATAAGTTCTAACCATTGGTTCATATCTTTCTTGTACAAGTAGCTACCGATTGTCCTTATAGCAAGTGGGACATTTGCACACTTCTTCACAATCTTCCTTCCCAGTTCTTCCTTTGCTTGATATCCATCTTCTTGGTTGTCATCAAAAGCCATTTTTTTAAACAATGACCAAGCGTGCTCATCTGATAGGCCTCTTAAGGTGTAGAAAGGTGTGACTGTGGAAAGATTTTGGGCCACTGTTTTTGAACGCGTTGTCAATAAAACCTTACTTCCTTTGTCGCCGGCATCTAACAAAATTTTCAATCGAAGCCAATGCTCCCTAATATCATCCCAAACATCATCCAAAACAAGGAGAAACCTTTTTCCTTGGATCTTTTTCCTCAGCATATTTTGTAACTCATCTAGACTCATGGGCGTTTTCATGCTCATTACTCCCTCCAAGACATCTTTCAAATCTGTGAAATAATTCACACAAGCCCACAATCTTAATTCAAAGAAATCCTCAACTTCCTTTGCATTGTACACTAGCTGAGACAAAGCAGTTTTGCCTAATCCACCAATGCCAACCACTGCAACGACAGAAACAGATTGTTCACCACCAGGAACCTTGAACAACAATCCTAATATCTCCTCCTTGTCTTTCTCTCTTCCGATTACTTGGTCTTCCCGAATGTAAGAGTGAGACTGTGGTTTTGTCTTTATAAAAGGTCTCTCGTCTACTCTCCTTATAAAGCCGAACTGGTTGATGTCTTTTGCTATGCCATCTAGCCGCTCCCTGATCTCCTTTACTTTATGTGCAGTCGAGACAACGAAAACAAGATGGTTGGACTTGGAGAAGAAACGCCTCATCTCTTTGAGTATCTTATTGCCGGACATGACTCTTTTTCTTAGAGCTCTAGTGGAGATGGAGTCGAACAAGTCGTCTGCTTTGTACATCTCATCACGAAGCCTCAAAAGCCATTCTTGAACAGTGGTATCAGTAGCTTGCCTTTGTTCAGCATCAAACAGCACACCTTTGATAGTGGTGATAGTGTTTTCGAGCTTCTCGAGCTCAGACTTTGAGTTGTACCAGAGAAAGAGCTCATCCTTAGCAAGGGAGCTCAGCTGGGGAAGGAGCGATTTGGCGATGCTGAACACTGCCAATTCAGCCATATTGGGAGAAAGATGGATGTTCCTATAAATCAAGGCAAGCATAAATTGCAGAGGCAAGCTTCAGACTTATTGAATAAGTCTACTGAATCGATCAATATATAATCAAGCAAAAGTCAAACTCTAAAAACTTGAATCAAAATCCAAATCCAAAACATGAATACAAATACAATTGGAAAGCTGAACTCTGCAACAAATTTGTTGTTAGAAGCAAACTAATAATTAAACTCATAAATCTCTCATCAAAAGTCAAAACAGACTAAACCTATAAAAAGAAGTTGAATTAATAGAGTATTGAGGTTTGGGCAAAGAAATGACATACCTGCAGCCGTTGCAGTAACAGGAAACCGATAGAAAATAAAAAATAACTCAATTCTGACAGATCTGAAGCTCTTATCAATTCTCTCTTGATCCCCTCTATTGGTTCAATTAATGGTGCTTCTTGCAATGGTGCTTCGCACGAACCTCTATATATTGGTTAGCTGAAATGGTCATCTCCTTATTCTTTATCATTGCTTAATTTTTTTATTCACCGTCATGACATGGTTGGCAAACGTGGATTCTACTATGTTTGAATTAATCAAATTGAAGACTTTTGAAGAGTCCATTTGTTTAAATGCAAAATAATGCCGATCGATGTTATTCTTTAGTATCTCATGTACATGGATTTCAAACCATCCTTCTTAACAAGAGGTTAAGGGTTTAAGCCTTTGTGGCGTAAAAATCGCCTGTCTTTTCGACGAAAAGCCAGGCGTATAAGGTTGATCTGATAACAAGTTCATATAGCCTCTCTATGATCTGTTGTTGTACATACTACTGCTACTTATTTTCTAGGTTTTTAGTTCTCGTCTTCATTTAAGAGAGAAAATGTACTGAATTTGGCTTCAAATTAGTCTAATGGTTGTGAGGACTATGACTGGAAAAGAATAAAGTGGCATTCAAAGTGTATGTCGATGAAGTTTTCGTTGTTACAAATGGTATATGTGAATGTTAACTGAAATTGTAAATTGATGTTTCTGTTGATTACTCTAGGTTGGTTTTATGACCTGTAGGTCGGATAGGCGGAAGCTAAGCTTCCATGGAGATTTGTGAGAGATTTGAGAAAGGGAGAAGAATATAGAATAGAGATTCAGAGAGAGATAGGAAGGAGTTGTGTATTGATATATTGTTACAAAGGCTTTATATAATAGCCTATGGTTACATCAGCTCATGGGCCTTCGGCCCATCAATCATGGCTGGCCTAATCCTAACAGTTGGGAGTAGGGCCATTGTCGAGGTAGGTGAAGAGGCTCCCGTGGATGAGAAATTCAGAAGCCCTCTAACGCCAGCTCAGGCCAACTCTTAGTTCCGCCGACGTACCGCTCAACTCCAATTAAGGTCTAATACTCGGACACACTCGAAAGGATCTTACATTGATAACAACGCAATTTCCTTTCAAAGACGAGCTGCAGGGCGGATCTGAGATTTTAAATGTCCGAGACAGAATATAAAAATGGGGCCCTTTACTATTATTATTTTTTTGGAAAATTTTCTTTATTATTTCGTTGCTTTAGTTTAATTAATTAGCTATTTTTTATATAAAAATAGCTCAATATGGGTGGTTTTAAATTATTTTTTTATTTTTGATTTTGGGTAATTATTTTTGTAGAAATGGTTTGTGAGAATGTAAATTTTATGTTTAAACTGTGAAGTTGCACAAGATAAAGAGAAATAAAATATTAAAAAAAATTTGTTTATTTTTCATAACCATATATAATGGATAATTTCTATTTTATTGGTGGTTTTAGTGATTACTAAACGAAATTTTGGAGGAAAAAATGCAACAAAATTAATAGGGGACAAATAGAATTAAACATTGGACTAATTAATGAGAAAGAGTGAGTTTTTTTAACTAACTAGGGTGGCAGACCCGTGCTACGCACGGGTCATTATTTTGTTGCGTATAGATGACATGTAATGAATTAAAATTCTTTTAAATAAAATAATTAAATAAGACTTGGCCAAAAAAAAGATGAAACTTATGTATATATAATGAATTAAAATTCTTGAAAAAAGAAGTTGTCATTCTTCTTAATTTTGTTGTGTATAGATGGCATGTAATCCTTCTTGGTCATCAATGTACTTCTCAATTATAATTATAGATGATACGAAATATTTCTTCATTACATATAAATATGGTAGCATAATGTATATCACTGCAAGGATTCTTTCCTCTTTGTTAATGTAACAAATCGAAGATCTCATTGGAGCCATATTGAGATGATTAACCAGGGTCGTAATTTCAACGCACCACCTTTTATCAACCTTTATTGTACTAATATGCAATGTAAAAGCAAATATGAGTACGCACGGGACATATATTTTTGTATCAATTATATGCGAGTGAAATTGAACATGTTAGTGCAATGCAAGGAACATGTTATTAATTCCTTATAAAAGTTGAAATATTGTTTAGTTATTTAGATATAATAAAGTATGGATTCTTCAATAAAACAAAGTATTTGTATTCTAAAAACTATTTTCATGTAATGTAAATGAACAATCATTAATCACAAATATATATATGATAAACAATTACATATTAATTTAATTATAAATATATGAATAATTTCTAATCACAAATATATATATATATATATGAATAAAAAATTACCTATTAATTTAATTATAAATTTATGAATAATTGTTATCAATAATAAGAAAGTACAAATATTTCATGGAATAATTTCAAGCCTCCTAAGTCCTACCTTCTGTTGGCTAAAATGGTCATTAATTTGATATTCTAAATTGTTAAATGACTTATAATTACCTTTAAGTTGAAAAAATACATTAAATATTCAGAAAATTAATAATTTCATTCAATATCATCCGCATAAGAAATACATTTACATATTCCATCATATCCTACGAAACTCAACCATTTCTTATAAGCCCTTATATTGTTTCTTTTCTTAATTGTTAATTAGTTTGTTTCTTATTTCAAAAAAGTATATTATATAGAGAGATAGATAGATAGGTAGTTAATATTTATAAATTAATGAGTCACTACAAAAAAAAAACATATTCGCCACCCTCGGTAGCAACGGGAGAGATTTGCCGTGGCCATTGGGTGGAAAAAAAACAAATTAGCTACCAATTAAATGATACGCACTATTGTAATAATCAATAGTAAAGGATACGTACTATTCACAATTAAATTTGGATGTTACAAAATGTGATTTCGATCCATTTTTGCCAAGATGCTATTAGGACCTCTAGTATATAAGGTCCTATGAACATTGTAATAGGCATTCATGATCAAATCAAAGGTTTTCCCTCCTAAACTCTCTCTATTACTCACTGCATTCGGTTAGGACATCACAATAGCTCAAGGTCCTAACAGTTGGTATCAGCTTGCTTGAGATCACGGCGCGCTTCAGCTTCATCCATGGCGGACGGAACAAGACTCAAGGTGACGGAGAAGGTGGATTCCCATCTTCATCAGCTTCAACAACTGTCAACATCAACACATGAACAGCTGCAGGAGACAATTGCGAAGCAGGACTCGCAATACAAGCTTCTCCAAGAACTCTCATCAACGTCTCAGGATCAACAACAGAAGATCATCGATCAGATGAAATCGACAAACGAGCACCAGGCTCGCATGGAACAATCTGTCGCTCAAATTGGCGATTGGCTTCGGGTTCTTTCGCTGAAAGCTGATCGGTAATCCACGAACGAGAATCAAGAAAAGACACCTCCGGTGATCACGAGAGAAATTCCAGATGATACGAATGCCTACAGATCTCCACCAATGAGGAATGAAGGATTCAATGCCAGCCAGAATCGCTTCCCCAAGGTCGACTTTCCCCAATTCGACGGGAAGAAGCCTAGAAGTTGGGTCCGAAAATGTGAAAAGTATTTTTCACTATTCGGGATTCAAGAACATCAGAAAGTGGAATTAGCTTCGATGTATATGCAAGATCGAGCGGATACATGGATCCAAGGTTACCTGCTACAGAGACGAGGGATCCGCTGGAAGGAGATGAGTGAGGCCCTGTGCTGTAGATTCGGCGAGAAGCAGGGAGTCGACATTGTCAAGGAGTTCAACAAACTCAGTCAATCCACCGATCTTGAAGAATACAATGAGAGATTCGAGGATCTGAGGGCAGGTATGCTTTCATATAACCCACACCTCCCTGAAAGCTACTTTGTCACTAGCTACATTAGTGGATTGAAACCAGAACTCAAGCCCTTGGTGAAATTGGGGCGCCCAAGAGATTTAGCCGATGTGTTGGAGTTGGCCAGATTGCATAATGATGCGGTACAAGCCCTGGTTAGAATCAACAAGACTCCCTGGAAGCCTGGAACAGGTGGAGCTCAAGATTATACTCGCAGCAACTTCAATGGATCCAAGTTCGCAGGTGACTTCAAGAAGGGGCTATGTTTCCGTTGTGGAGAGAAATATTTTGTTGGGCATAAGTGCAGCACTTCGTCAGTTAAACATCTAATGGGCCAAGATCATGACATGGATGAGGAAGGAGAGACAGTGGGACAAGGCTCACAGGAAGAGGAGGTAATTGAAGATCAAGAAGGCTTTGTTAGAGCCTTGACTGGTAATGGGGCAGATACCTCGATCATGGTAAAAGGATATGTGGGCAATAGGTTGATTAATGTACTGATAGACAGTGGCTCAACTCACAGTTTTGTTGACCCTCTTATTGCTAAAGAAGCATGATTCAAACTTACAACTGCAAATTTGATGATTGTGGAAGGTATGAACAAAGGAAAACTATTTTGTAGACAGGAATGTAAGGGATTCAGTTGGGCTATGCAGGGAGGGAGCTACTCTTTTGACTTGAGAGCTCTAAAGATAGGGGAATTTGAGCTCTTGCTAGGAGTCAATTGGATGAAAAATTACAGCCCAATCCAATTTGACTATAACAGGATCACCATTGCCTTCTCCAAAGAAGGAAAAAGAGTGGAGCTCCAGGGCATTGTAGATGCTAACAAGAAGGTTGTGGTAAGGCACATCACAGGGAAGGAATTGCAGTGCCTAGCCAGGGACAGTGAGCTTGAAGTACTTGCAGAGGTGGTTCAGTCTTTCCAGCTATCAGCCAAAGAAGATCCAGTTCCAGATGAGGTGCAGAAGGTATTAGCTCAGTTTGATGATGTCTTTATGGAGCCTAAAGACCTTCCTCCAGAAAGGGGATGTGAACATAACATTCCTTTGAAGCCTAGAACACAGTCGATTTGCTCCAAGCCTTATAGATACCCTCACATCCAGAAGGATGAAATAGAAAAGCAAGTAAGAGAAATGTTGTCATCAGGCCTCATTAGACATAGCCAAAGTCCCTTTGCCTCACCTACATTGCTAGTTAAAAAGAAGGATGGCACGTGGAGATTCTGTGTGGACTACAGAAAATTAAATGAGGCAACAATCAAGGACAAATTCCCTATACCAAACATTGAAGAGCTACTAGATGAACTTCATGGTGCAACTGTGTTTTCTAAGCTGGATCTGAGAGCTGGATATCACCAGGTCAGGGTAGCTGAACATGACATCCACAAGACTGCATTCAGGACTCATAATGGACACTACGAGTTCAATGTCATGCCCTTTGGATTAACAAATGCTCCAGCTACATTTCAATCTCTCATGAATGTAGTTTTTGCTGAGTACTTAAGGAAATATGTCCTTGTCTTCTTTGATGACATCTTAGTATACAACACTTGTGTATCTGATCATGTAAACCACCTAGGGAAGGTGCTTGAAAGCATGAGAAAGCACCAGATGTTTGCCAAGCTCTCCAAATGCAGCTTTGCTGTGTCCAAGGTAGAGTATCTAGGCCGTGTGATCTCTGCTGAAGGGGTGGCAACAGATCAGTCCAAGATAGAGGCTATTGTGAAGTGGCCCACTCCTACAACTGAGAAAGACTTAAGGAGTTTTTTGGGACTAGCTGGCTATTACATGCGCTTTATAAGGAATTTTGGGACCATTTGCAAGCCTTTAAATGATTTGTTGAAGAAAGGCTCTTTTCAGTGGTCTGCAGCCAGTACAGAGGCCTTTCACCACATTAGGAAAATCCTATCTTGCCCACCAGTGTTGGCACTTCCAGACTTTACCCTTCAATTCCAAATTGAAGCTGATGCATGTGAGGTGGGTATTGGTGCAGTACTAATGCAGCAAGGGAGACCATTAGGCTTCATTAGTAAAGCACTGAGTGGTCAACATGATTTATTGTCTACATATGAGAAAGAGCTACTGGCTATTTTGCCTGCAATTGAGAAATGGCGCCATTACCTGGAGCCTAGCCATTTTGTGATCATCACTGACCACCAGAGCCCGAGACATTTGCTGGATCAACAAGTCACTACCCATCTCCAGAAGAAAGCAATAAGAAAGTTGTTAGGCTTATCTTACTCTATCCAGTACAGACAGGGAAAAAGCAATGCAGTAGCTGATGCTCTATCCAGAAGAGGAGTGTCAATGGAGCATACAGAAGGGAGTTCTTGCTTTGCCATTACTGAGGTCACACCAGCTTGGTTGCAGGAAGTCAAAGCCAGTTACAAAGATGATCCTGAGGTTGAGAAAGTAGCTCCCAAAGCAGCAGTTGATCCCTCCTCCCATTTCAGATGGCAAGGAGATGTGTTGAGATACAAGAGCAGGCTTGTAATTGGTAGCAAAGGTGAGCTCAGGTCAAAAATTGCTAGTGCATTCCACTCAGAAGCTACAGGTGGCCACTCAGGAGTAAGAGCCACTTACCATATAGTAAAAGCACTGTTCTATTGGCCTCAACTGAAGACATTCATTGAGAAGTTTGTCATGGAATGTGACGTCTGCCAGCGTCATAAACATGAACATGTGGCCTATCCTGGACTACTACAACCCCTCCCTATCCCTGAAATACCTTGGCACTCGATAGAGATGGACTTTGTAGAAGGATTACCCAAGTCTGGTGGGTATGATGTCATTCTGGTGGTAATAGATCGACTCACAAAGTACAGCCATTTCCTTCTCTTGAGTCACCCCTTCACAGCAAGCCAGGTAGCTCAATTGTTCATGGACAATATCTATAAGCTACATGGGCTCCCCAAGGAAATAATCTCTGACAGAGACAAGGTCTTTACAAGCCATCTATGGAAGGAGATGTTTGCAAAATTAGGCACCACACTGAAACTCTCAACTGCATACCATCCACAAACAGATGGACAGACAGAAAGGGCAAATCAGTGCCTCGAGGCTTATCTCAGGTGTATGACTTCGGCCATGCCTAGACAGTGGACCAAGTGGATCACCTTAGCTGAGTGGTGGTACAATTCCTCTTACCATACAGCCCTGAGAATGTCTCCCTTCCAGGCTCTATATGGTTATCCACCACCACAACTGGGGCTCCGAGCTAGCAGTGTGACTACAGCAGCTGTGGAAGATTGGTTCCAAGACAGGGAGCATACATTGGGATTACTGAGATCAGGCTTGATAGTAGCTCAAGAGAGGATGAAGTTCTTTGCAGACAACAGGAGATCTGAGAGAGTACTGCAAGTTGGTGACATGGCTTATCTTAAGCTGCAACCTTATAGGCAAACATCCTTAGCACTTCGTAAATGCCTGAAATTAAGTGCCAAATTTTATGGGCCATTTGAGATCACCAGCAAAGTGGGTGAAGCTGCATACAAACCGGCATTGCCTAGCTCTTCAAGACTGCACCCTGTCTTCCATGTTTCACAGCTGAAGAAGAGAATAGGGCCCAGCATCATACCTCAAATTGAACTGCCAGCAACAGATGACTCAGGAGGTTTTGTGGTAGCTCCAGAAGCAATTTTAGACACTAGAGTGAAGCAGTTGGCAAATGGAGATCCCATGGTAGAATGGTTGGTGAAATGGATCAGTCTACCAAGTGAAGAAGCAACTTGGGAGCCAGCAAACCACATTCTTCACCAATTTCCAGATTTTTCTTCAAATTAGACCTTGTGGGCAGGGTCTTTGTAAGGGAGGGAGTAATGTTAGGACCTCTAGTATATAAGGTCCTATGAACATTGTAATAGGCATTCATGATCAAATCAAAGGTTTTCCCTCCTAAACTCTCTCTATTACTCACTGCATTCGGTTAGGACATCACAATAGCTCAAGGTCCTAACAGATGCCTTATTACTCCATAATTTATTTCATTAAAGTATTTTAGTTATCCACACACCAAAGATGTAAGCCATGTTTTAGAGACTAATCTATATTTTATATATTTTAAGGAATGAAAATAAATAAGAATGATTTTAGTCCCTTTAACTACTCAAAATATATGTTCAATATAAAAGATCTAAAATTATACGATCAATAAAACTCACAAAATGGAACAAATCACTTTTGCGTTAAGCTTACACGACCGACCACCGCTAATTAAAACTCATGCGTTAATGAAGTCTATGTTGAATTCTTAAGATGAAAATCGATTTCCACACCGCTAATTAAAATTCACACAAATGCACATTCTTTTTATATAAAATAATGGACATGAGTAAGTGAAAAGGAATATCGTTCTGCGAAATAAAAGATGGATTATTTTTATTACTTGAGGTAGCCATAAATCGATAAGTAAGTATTTATTTACAAATACTCATGCGTTAATGAAGTTTTGTTTTGTTAATTCCATCAATGAAATTATCTAGTGTACTATTTGTTTACAAAGGGGGTGATGTTGGTAGACGATAAGTACCTTAAGATGTTGTTGCCTTGTTGGCCTTGGAAACATGTGTTGAACCTAGTCAGATCAAACCCATCTCTAAACTGTGATGAACAAAAAAATGGTGTAAGACAAAGAGACAATTTATATACTATAATTGATATTTTGTATTATAAAGATAATATCATATAGAACGATTTAGAAAATAAGAAAATGATAAAAAAAATTATTGAAAAATATTGTAATAATCAAATTGAATACAATTTTAATAGTAATTAATATGAGTATAGAACAACCTAGATGGAATATAATTATGGACTATTTGAAGAAAGAAAAAAATGACTACACCGTTAAGACAATTGATGAATATTGTGTTTCTTCAAAGGTACATCAACCATTTGGATTGATTTTGTAGCAACGGATGTCTAAATATCAAATAGGTAGTATGAACTCATATACATTTAGAACACAGAAAACACAAACTCCACCACCATAATTATACGAAATACGAAATAACAAATGTGTATATATAAGGTATGGAAAGAAGTTGAAAAGGCTATTAAAAAATATTTTTATTAGTGCACTAATTAATTAGCTTTTAAAGTATAAAATAAAAGAAGATTTGGAGTTACAAATCCCTAAAATGTTCATCTTCTAGTACTTGAATGTGTAGGCAATGGGTTGTAACGGTTTGAATATTCATTTTCTAGGAATTGAAGGTAGGTAATGGTTTCTAATTGGTAAAGACAAATAGCTTGAACGTAGACAACGCACCCGTAGTAATTATTTTTACATTAAAAATAGTTTAATTTGATATTTTCTAATAGATTTAGATCGACAACTTATTTTTACAATTAAAATAACTTGATTAATTTATTAGCCAATTTAAATGATTAACTGTGACTTAAAATAAAATAATTTTGTAACTTTCATAATTTTGAAGGACGTACATTCACATACTGTACATTGATATTAACCCATATAATACAGTATAATATACAAATAATAATATTTGTAAAATAAGAAATGTTATAAGATGCAATTACAGTGTGTGTTTTGATTCCAATTTGATTATGTTTATAATACAAATAGACACAGGGTGTTTGGCTAACACAATTTTTAAAATATTTGAGTTAGATTGGATTCGATGATGTATTAATTATAATGCAATTATATATTTTATCTCGATCTATGTAATTATTTGATTAACTTATTATTTTACCTTAGTTTGTTCAAAAAATTTATTTGTATAAAAGCTCTGTTTATATAATTATATATGAACATGTATAGGTTCTTGTACGTAGATTTATTATTGTATAATTATATGAAAATAATTTTTAAGGTATTTGACTACATATTATTTGTAAAGACCCAAAATTTTAAAATATTATTTTATGAATTATGATTTAATTTCAATATTTAATTTAAGAGATTTCAGAAATTTTGAAAATCTCTGTCAGCGACCAAAATGATTTTATTTTGGTATATATCTGAATTCGATTAAAGACAAATCTATTCCGCATTTCTATACCGAGAGTTGAAAATATTTTTTCGGAATTCGAGCTAAGGAATGGATAATGTATTGAAGTGTGACCATTTTTTTTTGGGGACATTTAAATCTTTAAACAAAATTTGTTGTAAATTGCGTTAATTATTGTGGTAGAATTTTAGCAATGTGAAAATAGCGGGATAGTTTTATAATTTCTCCTAAACTCACCTAACCCTAATTGAAGATGTCTTTATACCCTTGCAAGTGCTCAGCCGCCGTTCACTGCACTGTTCCCTCTCCTTCTTCTTCCTGTTGGATCTGAGGAGGCTTCAGACCCCGAGCTCCTCACCTATGGCTTCCATCCGTTCAGCCTCCTTCCTCTGTCACTCCCTCCTCCGCACCCTTGTTCCCCGATGACAAGGAGCCCAGCGTCGCCCCTTCACTCGCTCTTTCTCCCTTTGTCCTTCCTCGACTCTCTCGCTACCCGACCTCCTCCCACGCCTCTGATGAAGCGCCCTCGCGATGAAGAAGACAATATCGCAGCCTCCTAGGTGGATTCTGAGTCGAATGCGGTCTCGACGACGGGATGGAGCCTACGCAGAGCCGCCGCCCTCTTCTCCTCTCGACGGAGTCCCACTGTCCGACGTCCCCCCTCTCTCCCTCGCGCGCTTCCGCCTTTTCTCTCCGGAACGACGCCATGAGCCTCGCTGCAAGCCAGAGCTCGTCGGAGCTGCTACACCCACGATGACCACCAAGCGCTAACCTCGGAGCTCCTGCCGCCTTTCCAATCTCTCTTTTCCCCTCTCTCGGCTGAGCTGTGCCACATTCCGACTTGCCGATGCCAAGTGCATTCCCGAAACCGAAGCTGCGAGCTGCTGCCTTACAATTCCATTCCGATCGACCTCTGCGATATCTGGGTATATTTCCTGGGAATCTTTTGCTTGATTTCGGTTCATAAGCAGCCTGTTGGAGGGATTAATTGAATGTTTCTTTTGCTTGCTTGTTACTGTCGTGGTGGTCTCGGTCTAAAGCATTACTCATTGACTGAATGTCTTTGGCTCTTTTAAATGACAACTATTAGGATGGATTAATGGCCTTGTTCTATTTTGTTGCTTGTATATATTTTATTAAACTAAAATGTAGTATATAGCATTTAATAGCCCTCCCGTATAAACTCAACTTAGTATGATAAATCAAGAAAATGACTTCCAAATTGGCATGATTATATTACAAATTGGTTTGATTGCCTCATAATAAAGCGGGACACCTATATTGAGTTTAAAGTTTGCAACTGCGTGAGTTATGGTATGATTGCCTTAGAATAAACCAATTGCGTTATATATTAAGATTAGTGTGATCAACTTTTATTATCAAATTGGTGTAAGAGGTACCTTGAGAACATGTTATGCTCGTAAACCTAATTGTGGTGATTGTGGCTTATATTCTTGTCGGGTCGTTAAGCTACAATTGACTTCATACTTGAGTTGTTAAACGAATAAATTAGATAAGCTTGAAGTTGTGAACTATATTGGTTACTATTGTTGATTATGTGTTGTTTAGAAAACCTGATTATTTAAATGAAATGGGTTCCTCCATATAAAAACCTAAACCTTATGTGCGAGTATCTCATTTGAAAGTTTTGTGACTAGTGTCTTGATAAGCAAATTCTTATGAGCAGTTGATATATGGTTAAGTGTATAAGGTCATGGAAAAGATACATTGAGAATTGTTATACTTGTGAACTCCCTTGTGATGCCTTGTGGCCTTATCAAATGATTAGTTATGCTTGTATTCGTAAAGGATTTATCTAATGTCTCTTATGAGCATTGACAAACTAAGTGGATAAATAAGATCCTTATTGAGTTATTTGAGGATGTGATAATTCATGAACTACTTTGAGCTTGATATGAAGTAAAATGTTTTGAGTGATGATCTTGGTAAGACCTTGAACTTAGTTTCATACTGACTGGGAACAAGGTTAATTGAGGATGATGGTCATGAGGAGAATGCTGGATTACTGGGACAAAATATTATTTAGTCCTGTGTTGACTTGAAAGTCTATTTGTGTGTGATTAAATATATATTGATGAGTTATTCCTTGCTTATTACTTGCTAGTGTGATTGGATGATTCTCTGAATGGCTTGTTGCTGATGGATGATTCTTTGAGGGGCTTGTTTGCTTGCTAATTGGACCTAAAGACTCCAGGTAAGTTCCCTAGGGGCTTACTCAGATTGGACATTCATGCCTGTTGTTGCATTTTATGTTAGGTGTTGCATATGCATAAAAGCATGCCATGTAGTATCATGTTTAGGTTGCACTAATTGATTGAGCATCTGTTTACTTTATGCGTTTGAAACAGAACGGCCGTTATCTGTGATAGTCCTAGAGTCTTTGCTAGGGTCATAGGGTAGCCCAGCCTCATCGGGTACCCTGAGTCAATCGAGTCATGAACTTCCTTATATTATGATATGCCTGCGGGCTTTATTGTGGAGCGGGTTAGGCATGCGTGCCGCCCTATTATGAATGAATGCATTCACGAGCTGGCCAGTCTCCGCCTATCGGAAGGGGTGGAGGTAGGAGAGGGATATGCCACTTGGCATTGTCTTGGGCCCTTTACAGTATTTCTGCACATTATTATGAACTAGGAGCATGCTAGTGTGTTTGAATTTCGTACTGCATTAGAGCATCTTTATTAGGTATAGCACATACTATGTGGCCTCAGCGAGGACTGCCGGTCCCGCATGAGTGGCTCGATCTGATTCCTTTCCCCGTTCTTTTTTTTAAAGGTATTCTCTGCAGATTTGAGTGCTCGATGTCTATATGACGGGGTTTCCTTTTGGCGAATCGAAGAATCTAGCTAATATCCTAATCTAGAAAAATGGTAATTACCCACTCATGATTTGGTTTTGACCGGCTTTGCCGTGACACTTGTATATTTACTTTGCTTTCGCTTTACTTCCATTTGAAATGGATTCCGCGACATAGTTGTAGGACAGGTTAAGGGTACCCAACGGCCCTTCGAGGTTTTAGGGTTTGAAATCCCTCTTTATACTGATCTTAAAAGAGTTGAAACCTTGACCCGTACCTGGATTGCAAGATCCGAACAAGGGTTTTCATCCCTTGAAACGTAACCCGGAAATCATAATTCTGGGCCGTTACATTATTTACAACGTAAATTACGTAATATACATATTTAACTAAGCAGTTTGTAAAAAAAAAAAAGAAAAGGAGAAGCTACTTTAATTTTCTTTGAATTGAGCATTTAAAATGAGGTAAAGCCAGGATCTTTTAAAAATAAAAGGGCGGATGTAAATAATGGGATTCGATCCCTAGATAAAAGGGTTGTCAACAACCATGATAACCATTGAGCTAAACATGTTTTCATGATAAAAAATGAATAGATAAGATAAAATAGTGAAAACTTGAAATGAGTAAATGATGGCAATAAATTGCCCATGTACACAACTTTTAAGGTTTACTAGGCAAGTCATGCCCGTGCTACGCACGGGACATAAATATGCACGAAACATATAAGTTTTGATATTTTTAACATTATTTAACATGTTATTTTATGTTATATTGTTCCCTAATCTAAACTATATATGTGTCCATAAATTCATCTGTATGAACAAAGAAGAATTTGTGAGAAAGAAAACAATCTATTCCTAAAAACATTGATAAAAAAAATTGACGGTGAATGGGAGAAATCGACAAATATCAAAGCAGTTGACGAACGACCGTGATCGGAATCGAATTCAACGGATGTTTCGAGGACGTTTCCATAATTCACCTTCCCCTCTTCGTCCTTAACCTTATATGTAGTAGGATATTTTTATTATTAATTATATATTTTATTGTGATTAATTGTCTTTAAACTTGGTGATATATTTTTATCATTCGATTTACTATCCCATTAATTACCTAAACCGTTTACATTCGAGTCTTCAGCAACAGTTACGAAAGAGAAACCGTTATGGCCTTTGACCTTCCTAATTAGTGAGATTAAAATAACAATAACAATACCGTATATGATAAGAAACGGTTATGACTTTGACCTTCCTAATTCCCATCACATTTATCTTTAAGAAAATGTGCAATTTTAAACAAACAACATACTGGATTATTTTTTGTAAAAATTGTGATTTAAAACAAATAATCATACTCTATTTAGGGAATACAAACAAAAAAATAACAGAGAGATAAAATAAATATGATCATATTTTTTTTTTAAAAAAAAAGAAGCTTATAAAATATAACAAAAGTCTAAATGATAAAATAAATATATCCAAAATAACAGAGAAGTAAATTAAGTGTTTATATATAACAAATGACTCTTGAGCCATATTATATATTAGATATATAGATTAGATTATATTAAATTATCATTAAGTCGATAAAATGACCATGAAAAAATAAAATAAAAGATGTAATTGCTAAGGTTCAAATTCTACTCCCGGGCTTTGTCCATAAACCATCTAAAGGTATGTTGCTTTCGATTATAATTGTGGTAGTACTGTCTTCTTCCTCAGGACCATGGTATGGATTGTGATATTGTAGCAGTAGAAGCTCCCTGATGTTGAATTTAACATAGAGCTTATTTAAGTTGAATTTAACATAGAGCTTATTTAAGTTGAATTTTGAATTTGAGGATGTATTGATTAATAACAACTGTCCCAATCCATAAATCAAATATATCTTCCAAGTCATTTCTGTTACAGAAAACCCTATCTACCCACAGCAAGCCACCGGGCATCAGAATCCGGTCCCAACCAAACAGGATGAAGTCCAGCAACAGGAAATCAATCCAACCATCCAAGAAGCCTGTCGTAAGAATCAAGTCCATTATGTTGTCGAAAAATGGTAGTCTCTGATTAGGAGTCACATATAGAGGAAGCATACTGCGGAGTGCTATCACTTCGCTGAATGGAGCCCAGTGCAACCGAAGCAATCGTTACATTTCGTACTCTCATTCTCACCCCGAAAGTCCCTGTGTCCACACTGTAATCCAGACCGATCCGATCATTATCCTCGGGTAAAGCAACGCCTTCGTGGAAGAGGATCACATCCGTGGAGCATAAGCTTGTGAGTCAGGTTCCAATCATCATTACAGTGACCTCCGACATCATACTTGATGTACTCTTCTAGCTCTTTCTTCAGCAACACACACGTGTGCCCTATCGTGTTGAACACACTTCCCATCCTGTATATGCTCGTCTTCCGGTCTCTGTTCGCTTTAGGCGTGATGTAGTACCTCCTCGCTTACAGCTGTTGATCAGCGGCTCCTCCTTGAAACTCGTATTCCGTACCCCTTTCAGGATAGGAAACCTTATCTGTCTGAAAGTGATATGAGCTTCATATAGAGGCTGAATAACCTCCTTTTCCAAGTAAACCTTCAACTCCGATCTTGAAATATCTGCCTTGTCTAGGAGATCTCTATCCTTCTCTATGTCTTGTATTACGGACTCTACCTTCTTTTGCAGGCTCTTCGTCTTCTCAAGCACTTCAGTTATGCGTTCTGATAATGCCTTGGCATCAAATCCTTCATAAGCATCCTCCATAGGCAGACGTTGATACGCGTCTTCACTGCGTAAACAGAACCAGCAGAGGAGATTCCAAGTAAGCTATAACCGCTTAGAGTGATCACCATCCCTCCAACAGATTGATTTAAAACACAAACCCTGAAACCCCAAATTCATTTTTCAAATCTCAAGTCTCATACCCTAATTTAACAATTTCATTTCAATTTCACAAATCAATTTAACATTTCAACAAAATCAATTCAATAAGTTCAATAACGTGTATTAACATTCATCAGTCTCGAATTAATTGAATTATTGACAAAAGATCAAACCTAAAATAGGAGAAACTTACAATTAGGTCTCGCGGTCTTCCCCTTCGCCTGCAGCAACAGCAACGAAGCCATGGGCAGTAGCGGCGCCGACGCAGCAGCACAACAGCCCTCGCCCGGAGCAACCCTCGCACTTCGCCTGTTGCCCTACTCTTTTGGTCTCGACAGTGCTGCTTCGCTCGCCCACAGTCGACCTTGAATCTGAAAAACTTACATATGCAGAACCCCCACATATATGGAGGAGGAAGAAACCATCGGTCATGAAACGGTTCTGTGAATTAATTTGAATGTAAACGCCTAATTTTCAATGTTGAATTGACACCAACAGACTATACAGTACACAAAGAAGGGGGGATGACAACATTATACAATAAATGGCTAATTTGTCATCAATTCTAAATAATATTAAATTATAAATATATTGTAACGTCCAGAATATTGAGGAGCTACTCTGATTTAAGGTAAATTTCTTGTATCTTTGCATAGTCTGTTGGTGTCTCATACACGCTGGGGAAATTGTCTCATATACATTCTTGTATCTTTGCATATACTCCCTATATTTTATGTATAGGCTAATTACGTACGTAATTAAATTGAAGCTTTTGTAATTTTTTAGGTAATTTTAGTTTTTACAAAAGTACATAAAAAATTAAGTAATTTTTGAGGTAATTTTAATTTTTGAGGTAATAAGATAAATAATGACACTCATTTATGAAGGGCTGAACACACCTCAAGATATTATTATGCATAAAAAAGATCAATTAAGTTTTTCAAATAAAAAAACTTTTCTTGTTATTATTATTATTATAGAGTCATTATGGTTGAGAGTCATTAAGGACCCTAAGGACACAATTTTTATAGGTTTATAGATAGATTATAGATTATAGATAGATATAGTAGATATAGAAGATATAGATATAGATATACTATAATTTTTTTTATAGTGAAAGTATAATTTTATTAATAATTAATATACTATAATGACTTTAATTAAACTTATTAATAGAAAAATATATATACCTAAAAAAATTTGGGCCCCTTTCAATTTTGGACTCGAGGCGGAAGCCTGTTTTGCCTCCCCTCAGGTCCGGCTCTGAGTCAAGCTGAGACCGAAAAGGAGTCAGTATTTATCAAAGTTTTGAGTATAAGCCAATTAGAATATCACTCAACTTGTGTGCCCGTGCACATGACCTAATCATGACCGAAAAGCCATATGAGGGAAATGTATGTTAGAGTGATAAAGTTGTTAAAAATGTGCATAAAATTACTTAAAAAACACGTTTTTTTTTTGAGTTTTTAACTTCTTAAAAATGTGCTGAAAAAATCAAGAATCAAATATCAAATACTACCGATCGAGGAAGTATTATACAATACAAATAAATATAAAAGTTGATTTGAAAAAGAAAGATCAAACAATTGTAATTATAAAATGTAATAAATGAGAATTTCCATAAGTAATTTTAATAATATATAATTATAAATCCATTAATTACTTTTTTTTATTTGAATAAATAAATTGATTACTGAATATACACTAATGACTTTGGAACTTTTTTGTTTTTTAATTGTTTAAAAGTTTATTTTTTTTAACAAATCAGGTCGATCGGGCAAAACATATCTAAACCCAGTTGACCTAAAAAGATACCGATTTTTTGAGTTCGGGTCGAAATAAATTTTTGGCGAAAATGCATAAAACCACCCTTTATTCACCTTTGTTTGTAATTAACCACCCATTATTCAAAAAATTTCACTTAACCACCCTTTATTCACCTTTGTTTGCAATTAACCACCCCTTATTCAAAAGTTTTCACTTAACCACCCCTTATAACAAAGTGTTTGCAAGTAACCACCCATCCTCCCATTTTTCTTTAAATTAAACTTCTATTAAATTCAACTTAAAAGTAAAAGACGAAAATGTACCCAATTTTGGTTTTACAGTTTTTATTTATTATTATTTATACAAAATTACCATTAATGTATGCAAGTTATGGTCACCTCTGCTAGTAGGTCAGATGTAGTCATACCTATTTCAGTCATTGACGCTTTATTTGCACCCTCCTCTGGCAATGTTTGATAGTAGACCTGTCAGAACACGATCCGAACCGGTCGACCCGACCCGAATGACCCGAAATTTTTTGGTCAAGAGCCGAAAATTTTGACCCAATTTTTTTTTCCTAACCGAATCCGAAAACCGGGTAATTTTTCGGGTCATCTGGGTTTAGACCCGGTGACCCGATTGATCCGGTGAACCGATTAACCCGATTGATTTATAATTATATATGATTAATTTTTTTATGGAGATTCCAATTTATTACATTTTATAATTACAATCACTTGATCTTTTATTTTCAAATCAACTTTTATATTTATTTGTATTGTGTAATACTCTCTCCGATCGATAATATTTGATTTTTAAGAAGATAAAAACATTAAAATATTAAAACAATTATATGCTTAATACTAATTGCATGAAATTATTTATTTTAAAAAAATTATTTAAAAATTTGATATTTTAGATATTTTTAAATAGTAAAAATCAAATATTTTAGATCAAATATAGTATATAATTACAAGCGCTAGAACTTAAGAACCACGTATTTAATTTTAGCATTTTAAAATTATTACAAAATTACCAAATCGTGATTTTTTTAATTTAAAATATAGAAATTGACAAACCCGAAATCGACCCGATTTGACCCGAAATCGGGCCAAACTCGAGTTCAAGTCAACTCGGATCTACATTTTCGTCTTTTACTTTTAAGTTGAATTTAATAGAAGTTTAATTTAAAGAAAAATGGGAGGATGGGTGGTTAATTGCAAACAATTTGTTATAAGGGGTGGTTAAGTGAAAACTTTTGAATAAGGGGTGGTTAATTGCAAATAAAGATGAATAAAGGGTGGTTAAGTGAACATTTTTTAATAAAGGGTGATTAATTGCAAACAAAGGTGAATAAATAATGGTTTTATGCATTTTCGCCTAAATTTTTTTAAGCTTTCGAATAGGGTGGGTCAGGTTAGTCTGATCATTTTTTTTTTTTTTATAGGAGTACCCAAAATGCATTCAGTCCAAGAATCTCGTACGGTCAAATGTTTGGAGGCATTGGGTGGGTGTGGGGCCCATTTCCATGCATATTTGCATTTGTGTGGGTGTGGGGCCATTTCCATGCATATTTGCATTTGTGTGGGTGTGGGGCCATTTCCATGCATATTCCACCCCACAAACATTCGTCCATTTTAAAACTTGATGGTACATTGGTACATATTGTACTCAAAGTTTATACATGTTTTTTTTTTTGTTGTAGTTTGGTAAAAAAAAAAAAGTATTTATGTGAAATTAGAAGATGGTTTTGGGTAATATTTGGAAAATAAAGATTGGTTTTTGTTTTTAAAAAAGTGAAAATATAAAAATTCGAGGACACCGTAAGAAAAAATAAAAAAGCGTGGGACACCGATTGGAATCACTAAAATACCAACCGAAATTTCCTAAATATATAAGACGTGATGTTTTTTTAATATGCATACAATACAACATTGTGATATATGTGTTTTAATTTAACAAAACATTATTTTAAATAACACCAACTATCACCGTTAAAGTAAAAATAATATAAACTTTAGAAACACTAAATTTATATAAAAACTATCCGGCCTCATATTAACCGAAAATAATATGATTTCAAATCCAAATAAAACTCCGTCTATAACATTAACGTGACAATCAAAAAGAGCTTGAAAATTTAAAATTTTGGCTTAAGTTTTGGCAGGTTGTCAATTAAGCGTTTTTGGATAATTAACACGGAGTAGTATTTATTGGAGGAATTTTATTCTCTCAATCAAGATTCAAGAATGATGAATTGAAGTAGCCGGAGTATTTATTGATCAAAATAATGCTCCTATATACAGTAAACTACTGTACAGTACGGAGTATTTGGCTATTTGCCTGCATATTGCATTTGCCGGCGTGTGGACCCATTCAATTTCAGACTCCCCTACAAGGCTACAAGCCTGCAACGTCTACATCAAAATCAAAATAGAGTATAAGAAGCATTAAATGCACATATAAGCTTTTATGACCGAGCTTCCTTTTTAATGTTGGAATTTGTATCAATACACATATATATAAGCTGCAGAAAGTGAAAGCACCCGCTTACCATCAACCATAAAAGGCTAAACTTTGTGTTCTTTCCTTTATCATATTTTCTACTTGAGTCCAGTTCAAATATTTTCTACTTGAGTTTGCTCCTCATCCTTGGGGCAATGAAGCCCCTTGGGTTTCATTTCTCCAAAATTATTATTATTGTCCTTTCGGAGTTTGATCGGTTGTGGATTTAAGAGCTCCACCACTCTAGTTCATGTTGTATGTGAGACGTTTGTTCACCCTGAGTTATTTTGATAGGTTTATGTTCGCTTATTTCGCCCTGAGTTTGTGTGCGTGTCGCTTTTTGTATTGCACCTTTTAGTTCATGTTGTATGTTAGACGATTATTCGTCTTCCGACTTTGTCGGCCTCTCAAGAAATCAAGTCTGTGTGATCCTCGAATTCCTTTCCTAAAAAAGTGTTCATAATCCTCTTTCCAAATTAAACAACGCTCGGAAGACCTCAATGTAGAATAACGAATGTAGAACGTTGTCTTAGTATACCAAATGAGCAAAACCTAGAAAAATATCTTGGTTGTACAATAATAACGACAAGCTTAATAAAGAAACTTTCGAAGAGAGTATTCAAAAATCAAAAGAACAACTAAGTAAATGGAGGGCTAATGCTTTATCCCAACAAGGACGAGCGGTTCTGATTTGAACAAATCCATCAGCAAAGTCGTTGTTTATAATGCAGAGTTTTATGATGCCCTCATCTATCCATAATGAGCTATATCAACTCAATCGACAATTTTTCTGGAACAAAAATGCACAATACAGACCACTAATTGGATGGGACGGGGTTTGTAAACCGAGGACGTGTAGAGATGTAGGTATTAGGAAAGTTAAGAATATGAACGAAACCCTCCAAATGAAAATCCTTTTGAAAATTCTTACTGGATCGTGTAACATCTGGACCTAATTAATACAACATAAGTACATTAAAAAATGACCATTTGCTGAGCTATAAACGAAAAAGGGGGGCATCTTGGTAATGAGCGATACTGAGTCGTTTAATAGAGAAGTTCAAAAAGAGCTTTATCTAGCCGGTAGGTAATGGTAAATCAATCAAATTTTGGACGGATAACTGGTTGAAGACAGAACCGATTACCAACTCGGTTAAGCAGATACACGAGGAACTTCTAAAGGAGACGTACTGTTGCGTATTATATAATGGAGGGGGGGGGGGGACAAATATTGGACCGCAAGGTTGCAATCAAGGCTCCCCCAATCAATGGTGGATGAAATAATCTCTATTCCACTCCCTAACAACATCTTTGATGATAGACTTTACTGGTGGTCGGACAGAAACGATTGGTTTACTACGAATAGTACATACAAATATATCACGTGAAGAAAATATGAGGTAGGATTAGAACAAATGGATTTGAAAGCTTAATTAACATCCTGCCTAAGATTAAAAAAAATTCTCTGAAAACTAAGCCAGAATGGTTTACCTACTACTAGACGGTTAGCTGAAAGATGTCTTCCCATTCCCAACACATGTATTCTCTGTAATAATACATTCGAGGATGAAGCGCACTTGTTCCTTGGATGCATCTACCAGAATAGAAAGGAGCATTTACAATAGAAAATAAGGGATGAAATTCACCAACGGATGATCCACTCTAGGGACATATGGCCGATTCTAGAGCAACTTGGGAGTAAACTTAGTAATTGGAAGAAAAAAAACCGTCGGTAGGAAATTTTAAACTAAATTTCGACGGATCGACTCTTAGAGAGGCAATGACAGTACCATTGAGTATCTTATCTGAGATTGGGAAGCAAAACCAATTAGCATCAGTAACAAAAAGATTGGAAAATAATCTCTAATTATTGCACAAACTAAGAGGGGACTCTCTCATTATCATAAATCATTTCAAAGAATTCAGAAGCTGTCGATGGAAAATTGGGTTGATTACGGTAGATACTAAAATCATGCTTACAAAACTGATGGAATTCAGGTCCTCTCGCGTGGCTCGTGATGGTAATAGAGCTGCATATAAGGTTACACACTTTTTCCGTTCAACCAAAAGGGTCGAGACTTGGCGTTCGATTCAGACCAATTCGCGGACCTTGTCCGAAATGATGTTATTGGATAGATTATTTTACAAACTTATTGATAATAAGTTTGTAATTATTAAAAAAAAATTAATAAAAAATTTAATATTTTATATAGTTTTTAGCTCTTAAAAAAGCGTGTCTGAATAGTAAAAGTTCATGTATTTTTGGACGGAGGGAGTACTACGGAGTAATAATTTTTTTTAAAAAAAAAAAACACGTTTGTTTGTGACTTGTGTGGTAAAGGTGCAAAATGGAAGGATAAATAAAGGGAGGCAGGAAGGGTGGGATCACGTGACTGTACGGTACACACTTGCATTTATTTTGGTCTTTCCTTTCCTTTTCACAGAATCAGTTTTTTGGGGGAGTGCCGAGTTGGTGGGTTTGGGGCACTTGGTGCCTTCGGGCGGGGGTGTAACCGACTGGGTGGGCCCCACCGGCATCCCATTTCCATCAGACAAAAAAATGATCATCCGAGGTGTTTTTTTTTTGGTCTATCATCCAACGTGTATTTGGAATTTTGGATTCCACTTACTTACCGGTGAAAATCGTCTAGTCCAACTTCGTAGTTCATTTTATGGTCCCTTTAATTTCATTGGACGAGAAGCATTAAAATAAATTACAAGGTTTATTTAATAAAATAATTAAAATTTAGCCAATGAAATAATTTGGAACGTGTATCATCCAATGTGTATTTGGAATTTTGGATTTCACTTACTTACCGGTGAAAATCGTCTAGTTCAACTTCGTAGTTTATTTTATGGTCCCTTTAATTTCATTGGACGAGAAGCATTAAAATAAATTACAAGGTTTATTTAATAAAATAATTAAAATTTAGCCAATGAAATAATTTAGATTACGATACAGACTACAAATGCGGACTAGACGATCCCCATTGGTCCTATAGTGCCACAACCATTACACCAGTGATTGATAAGAAAAAAGTTTTCAATCTTTAAGTTATAAATTTTAATTATTTATTTGTGAATATATAAATAATGTATTGTTGTTATTACTTATGATCAAAATGGATTCATTTATAAGGACATTGAGTACGTGAAATAAATAAAGAATGCAATTAATTGCAGTTTCAATGGATGGGCATTGTCCCCATCTTTACCTACTACTAAAATAGGATTTTTGGAGTATTAATTGCAGTATATTTTATAAAATATTTATTTATTTTTTTGTTATTAAAAGAGGTTTTTCAAGTGTTAATTGTCACAAAGTTTGTAAGCTATTGATTAAAAATATTAATATTAGGTGCCTAAAATAGATAAATTAAGATATATTATGTAAGATTTTTTTTTTTAAAGTTTTGGATGATTTATTACTTTAAAAATCTATTTTAATGTAAAAAAATAGACTGATAAAAAGATAGATGATTAAATGTGAAAAGTATATTATTTTTATGTTTTTTGATCATCTAGCAAATATATTAAAATTCATATTTAGATATATAAATATATAGATAAGACAGTGTATAGAATATATTATTTTTAAGTTTGAGAATATAAATAATATGATGATTATATTAAATACACAAATAGATAAATAATGTAGATATATTGGTTTTAAGTTTATAAATAATTGCTTTAACAAATTTACTAAATTTTATATTTAAACACATTATTGGTACAACTTAAAAGTAGATGATACAATCTTTAAAAAAAATTATTTATAAGTTTTAAAATTTATCATTGGTAATATATATCCATGTATAAATTGACCAATTTAATTTAATTTTATTTAAATATTTATTTAAAAAGGATAAATTCTAAAATAAAGAAGTAGAATAAATAAATATTTATATTAACGCTAGTAAACAAAGACGAGAGGAGGAAATCAATTAAGGTTTTTGGGTTTAAAGGTGGTATTATATGCTCGGAGATGTATTAGTGAAAGAGTCCTATTCATATGAAGGCTTGCTAGCTTTGGCTTGGTGGGTCCATTTCCAAACTGATTATTTCATTGATAATAATTAATAACTTCTTTTATTATTATTATTATTATTATTATTATTATTATTATTATTATTATTATTATTATTATTATTATTATTATTATTATTATTATTATTATTAATGACAATAACATGAGTATATACTTTAAGAAATTTGATTCATTTTCGTTCCAAGAATAACTGGAATAAGACATCGGTTGTTGAGGCTGACTTTGAGGAAGACTTTCGCCCGCTTCGACAGTACCTTGTCAAAAAACCGAGTAAGAATCAAAAAACAATTTCTTGGCGGAAACCTCCACTGGACACTTTCAAATTAAACTTCGATGGTTCAACGCTTTCTAACGGCGAAAGCTCAGCAGGTGCCATTATTAGGGACTGGGTTGGTCCCCCGATTTCAGTACACCACCAACGCCTGGGCAAGCAAAATCCACTCAAAGCAGAAGCCTTAGCTCTTAAACTAGGGATCCAACATGTGCGGGAACTACATATAGTTTAAGAGCTAAGGCTTCTGCTTTGAGTGGATCCAGATTGAAGGCGACAGCAAGATTATCATCGATCACTTAAATAGGAAATCCAAATGCCCCTGGGAGATCGAACTAATATTGTCGGATGTTCAAGTCCTGCTATCGACTATGGAAGAAGTAGATTTCTTCCATGTTCCTCGCATGGGCAATAGAGTGGCGGATAAGGTTGCACACCTTAGCCACTCTGCCCGAGGAGTCGATATTAAAAACGATCCAGGTCTCCTTGACCTCATCCGCAAGGATGCTGCCGGGTAGGGTCAGCCCACCCGAATTCTTTCCTTATCAAAAAAAAAAAAAAAAAATCGTTCCAAGAGATGGCATTTTATTTTATTTTTTGGTTTCAAAATTGTCTAGCCAACCTACGTGCTAGTAGGTCTATTATTCGAGTCAAACGAATTGAGTATTATTTGTTTATACTCAGCTCGTTTAGAAACGAGTCGAGCTCAAATCGAGTTTAAATCTGGACTCGAATATAAAAATGTGCTTATTCTCGACTTGTCTAGAAAGTGAACGAGCTCGGCCCGAGCTTTAAGCAGCCTATACTTGCTCATAACGTAGTAACTTATAGAAATTTTTTAGAAATTCCGCAAAATTTGAGCCTTAATCGAGCAAGCTGAGCTTTGAACTGAACTTAAAAATGTGCTTATATTCGACTTGTTTATAAAATGAACAAAATCGAGCCAAACTTTTATTGAGTCGATTCCGAGCTATTGTAGTTAACAACCTATGCACACCCTTCACTAGCCCATGATTTTTCTCAACAAATCCATGGTCTGAAATAATTGATTCTAAAAAAAATAGACTTTATCAGACATTAATTATTTTCATCTTTGTTGCATACTTAGACACAGTCCTCGTACAGAGGTCGTCCACGCAGATATTAGAGACAAAAGGATGATAAACTTCTGTGTTTTTTTTTACAGTGGAAAGAATGATATACACTTCTTGAATTAGAAAAACCACATAAGGGGAATCTATAAATCCTGTTTATTTACTTTCTTCTTCAAACAATGAATTAATGGTCATTCAAATTAAAGTCAAAACTCACTACAATACTAAAACTTTTCTCTACCAATTTGAGTAACCAATTAAATCAATGGGATAACCCCAAAATGCATTAAAAGAAATAATGTTTTGCTTGAATTTTTTTAAAGTATTTTAATCTCTTATAAAAAGATACCTTAAGTTTATATGTATATAAATCCTAATTAAGAAACTAGAATATTAAAAAAAAAAAATACATCAAATATATTTTTAATACTTTAGCCACTTAATATATATAGGTTGGATCCCGTATAAGCAGTTCTTACGTTATAATTTGTGAGCGGTGAAATTATGTATCTCATGGTTATTTGTACATGACAATTTGATTATTCGTATATACAAACAAGTGGAATTATGTATCTCATGGTTATTTAGTAGTTGGTACCTACTAATAATATCACTGTTCACAAGTTATTTTTAATTTCATCCGTTTGATATTCTTAAGAAACTAGAGATAACTTTGCTAAAATGTGATCAGACTTAGGGTTCAAAATTAATGAGATCGTTCAAGGATGGCATGAGATGTATGATGCTACGTTTTGTGTTTTGTATAATCAATTATAAATGCATCATCTAAAACTTCTGAATTAATACGATAGCATCTGAAAAATATAATTAGTATGATTATATAAAATTTAAAAATAATGTGAGTGACGCACGAGGATATGTAATCTTAAACAATACTAAAGCAGAAGCTGATTCTGCCACATGTCAGCTTCTGATGAAATTTTTTCCCGCTCAATTCACTACCCAATAATATTTTGCCACATTTTCCTATAATTTCACATAATTAACCACATATTTGTCACTCATTTTTTATTTGTATGTATTAATTTTTAATTAAGGTAATCTACGTAAACCATAATTTGGAAAATAATGGATGTACTTTCTTTTTTTAAATCATCTTATTTATATTTTCGGGAGGTGTATCAAACGCTCTCCACTTAATAAACAATACTAAAGCAGAAGCTGATTCTGCCACATGTCAGCTTCTGATGAAATTTCTTCCCGCTCAATTCACTACCCAATAATATTTTGCCACATTTTCCTATAATTTCACATAATTAACCACATATTTGTTACTCATTTTTTATTTGTATGTATTAATTTTTAATTAAGGTAATTTACGTAAACCATAATTTGAAAAATAATGGGTGTACTTTCTTTTTTTAAATCATCTTGTTTATATGTTCGGGAGGTGTATCAAATGCTCTCCTCTTAATAAGGTTGAATCTTTTAATTTTTGTGATTGACAATTTTTAATATTTTAGATTTGGCATATGTTTTTATTTAACTAATTTTTTAAGTTCTATATTCTTGCATATTTTACATTGGGATTTATATCTTGATAAAAAAAACTTTAATAATACTTATTTACTTTGTACTGGTAACGTACGTTGAGAATAACAACACAAAAACCCTAAGCATTTATTTTTCATAATTCTTAATGTCAAAACAATAACCTATCATATATGATTTTAAATTTCTTTAAATTTAGCATATTGAAAATATATAATTTTAATTTTATTTAAACTTAGCATATTGTAATATATTTTTCTCTTTAGTTTATTGTATAGTCTTTTCAACCATACATTAGTTGTATACTGACCGATTTAAATAGATTTGAACTTTTGGATCTCTATTTGGGTAAACAATTAGAGGGGAAAAATTATATAAGAATCCAACATGTATCAAATAAATTTTGAACAATCAAATTGTTATAATTTTTTTTTCTAATTCCTTAAAACATTCTACATTTTCTAATCAATTGTTTTTATTTTAAAATTTTAATTAATAAATAATATAATCAATATCTAAATATAAATCTAAATAATAAATAAATATTTTTGCTCTGTTCTCATAATTCTTTTTACAGTATTCAAGAATTAAGACGTCTTGAAACGATCATTCTGTCATCTGATAATATATAACTATCTACAAGCGGGAAAAGTAGACTAAAGTACGGTTACTCTTAAATTATCAACAAGTAAAATTTTACACATTTTTAACCATTTGTCTATATTGAACTATTAAATGATAATCATTTTTGCTTAGGTGACACAACCACCTTAATTTTATGGGTTTTGCCTATTTTTTTCTTTAAGAACTTTAACTTTCTTATCTTATACAAGGGGTGGATTGACAGGGTGGCTATGATATCATATTGGTTTTCAAATTTAACTTTTCTTAATCAATTTAGACAAATTTTTATAGTACAATAAAAAAAGTTCATATATTTACATTTAAATGGTTAGGAAAACCATAGATTAATTAAATAGGTTGCTTCGAATTCATTATAGTTAAAAAAATATAATTTTCTATGTTAGTTCATTTAGTACTTTCTTTTTAAATGATGGGTGAGACACATTAATCGTTGTATAGATAAATTTTTTTTTTCTTTTACTTAATTGATACCTTGATTTTCAAAATTTTAAATGAGAATGTGTAATACACTAATACGCAGTATAAAGAAGTTTTTTTAGTCAATTTGAATTATAAAACTTTAAGTATACAATATTTTGGTTGGTTTGTGATGGTTGTTGGCATGGCTAGATATGAGTTGAGTTAGATTAGTTATCTTTTAGTTATTTAATTTCAAATAATCCATATTCAATTTCATATTTTTTTTAAAAGCAAACATTTGGTTGTGGTGTCTGGTTTGTGCGTTCCAAGACCGAAAAACAATTAGATATGATTACTATTGGATCATACGAGGTTAAGTTGGATAAAAACCAACCACATTGAATAAATTTAGGTTTCAAGTCCAAATTTGTCAATAAATTTTTATTTCATTGTTTTTTTTTTATTTCTATACTGAAAATCTATATAATATTTTTGTAATCAATAACCCGTGTAAAAGCACGGGCAATGAACTAGTAGTTAACTAAATTAATAGCTCAATTTGTTCTTCACTAATTCAATTTACTCTGCCAATTTACAAGGGAATTAATGTTCGCACGGGACAACATTTCAATATTATTAAATATAAATATTTATTTATTCTATTACTCTATTTTAAGGATTATCATTTTTAAGTAAATATTTAAATCAAATTAGTCATTTTTATAAATGGATTCATGCATTCTCGTATATTACTAATGAAAAAACTTATAAATAATTATTTTTTTCAAGATTGTGTTATCTATCTTTTTCGTTGTACCAATAAATATACATTTTAGTAAATTTGTTAAAGCAATTATCTATAAACTTAAAACCAACATATTCTATATACATTATTTACCTATTTGTATAGTTAATATAATCATCATATTATTTTTATTGTTAAACTTAAAAACAATATGTTTTCTACTATTTTTTTTTTATAAATAAAGATGAAATTTAATAAATTTTCTAGATCAATAAATGATCCAAAAATGTAAAAATAATGTACTTTTCATACTATATTTTTTACGTTTAATTTTTTTTTTGAATCAAAAAAAAAAAAAAGTTAATCTTTTTTACGGGAGAGGGTCTGCCTTTTCTCTGTCTGTGTAATCCCCAGTCGGCGCTTCTATCGATGTGTAAATTTCGGTCATTTCTGTAACTCATCTTGGAGTAAAACCAAAGCTCGATCGATATCTGTATTCAGCAATTCAGTCCAATAACAAACTCCAGTTAGTTTGTTCATCCTCTTCTTGAATCTCTGTTCTTCACAAACGAACTCTATCGTCTCCGTTTTCCAATTCTGTGGAATCAAGAAACACCGCCCGTTAATCTTCCAACACCAAATCGCTCGCCGGCTAATGTCGAAAGCAAAAGAAAATTACGCCGGCGATTCCTACCACCGCCGGCGTGGTTCAGACGACTCCGGTCGTCGAGCACGTCACCACCGCCGATTAGGATCGGAAAGGTCGAACGAAGATGTTGAGCGTCAGACTGAGAGGCCTGGTGCAGATGACTCCGACCGAGCACATCACCGCCGCCGATTAGGATCGGAAAGGTCGAACGAAGATGTTGAGCGTCGGGCTGAGAGGCGTGGTGCAGATGACTCCGACCGTCGAGCACATCACCGCCGCCGATTAGGTCCGGAAAGGTCGCACAAAGATGTTGAGCGTGGGGCTGAGAGGCGTGGTGTAGATGACTCCGACCGTCGAGCACATCACCGCCGCCGATTAGGACCGGAAAGGTCGCACAAAGATGTTGAGCGTCGGGCTGAGAGGCCTGGTGCAGATGACTCCGACCGTCATCACCGTCGCCGTCGATTAGGTCCGGAAAGGTCGTACAAAGATGTTGAGCGTCGGGCTGAGAGGCGTGGTGCAGATGACTCCGACCGTCATCACCGCCGCAGCCGATTAGGTCCGGAAAGGTCGCACGCGGAGACTCACCTCCGGCGGCGTGTGCACCACGACTCCGACCGTCGACCAAAATACCACCGCCGGCATCGAGGAGAGGACGATTCCGACGGTAGAGAAGATCGCTGGCGTCACTGGCGTGCTGTAGACTACTCCGACCGTTGATCAAAACGCCACCGCCGGCGTCGAGAGGAGGACGATTCCGACAGTAGAGAAGACCGCCGGCGCCGCCGTTTCCAGAAATCGCCGCGCGACGGTTCATCGGTGAAGGTTGTGGGTTCATTTCCAGAAAAGGGCAAGGTCAGTGTCTGAATTTTTTTTTTGTTTATGATGGGATTGCACCACATTATACAATAGTATCTCTTAAACTATCTTAAAAGGCCAGAGGCGATTCATGAAAATGGGACCTACCTAGCTAGCTCATAGAATGGACAATGGTTAACTAGTACAGTATTAAATAGGTGTATGGTTAAAGATTAAAAAAAATGTCCATAAAGATCTTGTAGCATATCATATTGTCACTTTAGCTGTAATTTGTTTTAAAAAATTAAAATTTGAATATATAACGTGTAACTAAGTATGTTTTAATTCAGTGGATAAAATAAGTGATTTTATGGGTTTGGGTGATATATAGTACATCGAGTGGCGGATTTAGAGAGGGGCTTAAAATCCCTGTTAGATTAAAAAAAAAATTGATGAAATTTTTTTTATATGATTTTTAATTATAATTTGTACTAATTTTAAGAGTAAATAGTGCAAAAAGTATAATAAAATATAAAGATAGCTTAGCATAGTTGTTATGGAGTGAGTTATGTAACCCAAAAGTCATGGGTTTCAAATCCTATTAGCTTTTTTTTTTAAACAATTTTTACTTCTCTTAGGTTTTTCACTTAAAATGACTATTTAAATACCAAAATTATTTATTTTTTCTAATATATCAAAAGAAAAAAAATTCTTTCATATCTATCTATAAATATACTTACAATGGAAAAAACTGAAACAAAGTTAATTTATGTTTTCTTCATTTTTTACTTAAAATGACTATTTAAATATCCAATTTAAGGTTTTTCCCGTTATATTTAACCAAATAATTATTTTCTTATGTAAAATAATTATTTGGTTAAATAATTATTTTACATAAGATTTCCAATGGTATATAAATAATATTTCTTTTTTAGAATTAAATGGGCTAGATTTTGATTTTGAGTAAATCCAAAATAAAAATAAAAATCACAATGGATTTGAATGGCATAGAAGTTGGTTTACACCACACTCAAAATGGGCTTTTAAAAAAAATGAAAATGGGCTTACATCTCCATTTCCCAGGGTCTATTCTGATTCTTTGGGGCCCTTTAACTAATGGGCCTTAGGTGATGCTGTTGGGCCTAATTAAATACCAAATTTTTTACTTTTCTTAGGTTTTTTTACTTAAAATGACTATTTAAATACCAAATTTTTTACTTTTCTGAGGTTTTTTTAACTTAAAATGACAAAAAAAAAAAAACCAAAATTATTTACTTTGGGGCCCTTTAGGTTTGGTGATGACCTGTTGGGCCTCACAGGTTCAGGCCTGATGGGGATTGAAACTCAAGTATTTGTGATTGTGTTTTGTGTTATATTTTTTTTTTGGTTTTAAAATATCATTTTTTTTTGTTTAAAATATCATAATTCTTTAGTTGATATTTCATTATTGCGTTTAGATGTCTAATATAATTGTATTTTCTATGATAACATTGAATGTAAACAGATAGCTTATCACACTCTCAAGGCCTTTGGCGATATAGACTTTGTGGTTTACCAGAGATACAAGTCTGACACCGCTGACTGTACCGTCGGCTCTGGCGGTTTCGGCTATGTCATGTACTTTTCTTGTCCATCTTCCATACTTATATTGATTTGTTTGTCTATTTTATGAATTAATACTAATTTGATGTTTTTGGTTGCTGCAGCATGGCTACAGATGTAGCAACTCGGGAAAAAGTTGCTATCAAGAAGATTGAAGATGCATTTGTCAATACCGCTAAAGTTGTGCTGAGAGAGACGATGATACTCAGCAAATTAGAGCATGAGAATGTAAGTGCTCAAACCAGATTTTAACTTACTTTCTTCTGTATAATGTTTTGGTTTTCACTAACTATATATACCTAACCCTAACCTCAAATTTGTTTATTCACATCATAACTATAGTACTTCTAATACCATTTATTTATTGTACTCTATGAAACTTTATTAAACATATGGATTTTTATCACTAAAATCATATCAAAATACAATGTTGTTAATTATTTAATCGATTTTTTCTATAACTACTAAGCATTATATATACACAAATGAATTTAATGCCCTATATAACTAATAAAGCTAACAATCTTTGATATACACTGTCATATGAATATAGCTGAGACCAATAGAAAAATATAGCTTCTGAGATACAGTAGTTTATTATATAGACATGAAAGAAGAGGTAATGTACCTATACAGGTATATTTGCCATGTTCTATCTAAATTAATGAATATGCAGTATAATATGCTTTTGAGATACAGTAGTTTATTATATAGACATGAAAGAAGAGGTAATGTACCTATACATGTATATTTGCCATGTTCTATCTAAATTAATGAATATGCAGTATAATATGCTTTTGAGATACAGTAGTTTATTATATAGAGTAACGTATTCTACTGTCTCAGGTATAACTTGATTAACCGTAGTTTTAGTAAGTATGCTGTAAGTGTTTTGTATATGTTGTTTTTGTATATGTGGTTTAAGTTCTAACCCCTATACACTTTTGTTATTGTAGATCTTATCCCTCAAAGATATCATCCGTCCTCAAGACAGGAATAACTTCCAACATGTTTATCTAGTTACAGAATATATGGAGACGGATCTCCACAAGGAATTGAATTTTAGAGACGACCCGTTCGAGAACGAGTTGATACAGGTATGGAAAAAAAATGTCTGTTCTGTATAGATATTGTTTTAGATCGTTCTTTTCTAATTCTTCTTTCCTAGTCTGTTAATTGTTTGCCTGATGATATACTTACACTGTTTTAAGCTGGATACACTAGATTTGGCTAGTTAATGAATGTGTTATCTGCATTATATCTGTTTCTTTTTTTTTTTTTTAATCTTTTTTCTGATTGCTCTGTGCACCACATTTCAAATTTTGACTGTTCTTATATAGCTCAATTGTTTCAAACCAGCTAGATCTACAGCCTTTAAACAAATTGTTGTTCTGTTATCTTTTATACACTCTTCTCATGTCAGAACATTTAATTTTATTGTTCCTGCTCATAATTAATCTCACTTGGGCCACAATGGTGAAGTTAACTTTCCCATATCTGTTGTTTCTTAGGCTCTTGATCCTCTTTTTCCCAATTTTCCTGCTTATTATCATTTCCTTTCTTTGTGGTTGTGTGATTACTTCTCTGCAGTTCAGATTATGCTGCCAGTTAGAGATAGATAAGATCATACCTTTTGTCCTGGTTGTTCTTTTCTTGCTTTCATACATTCCATTTGGTGTCTATTGTTGTTGTGCTTTTTTCTTTTCCTTTCTGCTGCTCATCCTTTTATTGTTTTGATGCCACTCTTTTATGAATATCTCACCCTCCTAATAAAATGTCTTGGTTTGGGATAATAATATGTGTGTGATTTTTTTGCAGATTCTTCTTTGCCAACTTCTGAGAGGTTTGAAGTATCTGCACTCATCAAATGTGTTGCATCGGGATCTGAAGCCAGAGAACGTTTTGATAAACACGCATGCTGATATCAAAAAATGGCGCCTGAAGATTGCGGATTTTGGACTATCAAGGACGTTATCAGAAACAGGGTGCATGACTACAAATGTTGGCACGTTGCAGTATAGGGCTCCAGAACTACTCGGCAGCAATTCGGATAACACAGACTACAGTTTTGGCATTGACATCTGGTCTGTGGGTTGCATATTTGGAGAGATGCTAACGGGAGAACCTGTCTTCAGGAGCGGAAAGGGTCCTTTTATTCAGATGGATATAATCTGTGAGGTATGCTTCCATCTCATACTATGCTAGTTCTGCCTGTTACTGGTTTCTGAAATGATATCGATTTGGGTTTCTTGAACAGCTCTTGGATTCGCCCGATGATTCAGCCCTGTCTTGGATGCCAGAAGAGGACCGGAAACTTGTAATAGAGAGGGTATCCTTGGGTCGTAAGGAGGTCTTTGCAAATAAATTCCGCAATGCTTCAGAAAGTGCTAAGGATTTGCTTGAGAAGATGCTCGTGTGTGACCCAAAAAAGCGAATAACAGGTAGGAACCAAATGGAATTATTTTAGGCCATAAAAAATTGTTTATTTATCACTTGTGTTTCTAATCTTTTTGTTGATGGTATTGCAGTTGATGCGGCACTCACTCACGAGTATTTGAAGCATTTGCAAGACAAGGAGAAAGAGAAAGTTTGTGATAATCCATTACCTTGTGGATTTATGGAGAGTTATCTCGTTGAAGATGTTGAAACCATCAAAGATATGATTTGGAAGGAGTCCCTCAAGTTTAACCATCCAGATGCTTAAAGAATTCATTACACAAGTAATGCAAGGAATTTCACTGAGTTTCTCCCAACAGATTTCGATGTGTTTACGCAGTGTATTGAGTACTCTTGTGAAGAAATCGTCTTTCGTCTCCTCAAGGAGTTGTGGAACCGCCCCTGAGATATTGTAAACAAGGAATTTCATTGAGTTTCTTGCTCCCTATTGATCAACAAGAAATATACAAATTCTCAAACTAAATGTGATCGAATTCATGATTGAGTTGCAACACTGCATAGACAAACCTGAATGAAGGTTACAGGGTCGCTGGAATTTCTGAGGAAGTGTTCGATGTAATCCGTAAGCTGACAATGATCAACAAAGAAAGATCTTCATCGAGATGGCGAGAGTTAGTTGTAATATGAACAAAGATTATGAAGTGCGTATAGGATGTGTAACCCCGGTTGTCTTTAATATGCCTTTGCCTACTTGAATTTTGGATTGTTCTATCTCATCTCAACAGCTCAATGTCAGTTTTAACTTCTAACGTGGAAAATGAGGAAGATATGAATCTTATATTGATGAATCTTCAGCTGGAGACATTTTTTAAATTCAACATAAAGATTCCAGTAAACAACAATAGCAACCTGTTAAATTTTGTGGATCGTTTGCAATTTTGCATCTTTGAATCTGATCATACATTAAATAATGCACGAAAACAAGATCCAATGTGCAACGGGTAGTTTACCTAGTCAGCAACACAAATTGGCTGCTACTCAATACATGGCTGGCCTGAATTTCCCTTACAACAAATTGAATCTTCTTCAAAGTGAAGCTTAGAGGTTAAAGCAATGTGTCTGAATACAAATTGCTTCTGAGGAACAATGGAGGGTATAAGGGGTTAAAGCAATGTGTCTGAATACAAATTGCTTCTGAGGAATCCCACAATCCAGAGTTGTTTACAAAGGGATAGAGTAAGAGAAATGGTGAGTCTTTTGGCTGTTGGAGACTTCATCAAGCCGAGTCAACTGGGAGAAGAGGAGGGAGAGCTGGAGAAGCGTCTGTTTCATATTGTTGTGAAAACCTTTCTAGACCTCTTAGGAGTAGGCTTTCAAGGAACGGTTTCAGTGCCTACGCATCAATGGAACAGCGCGATCAGAAACCATGTTATGCAGTAGCAAATGAACAGCCAGCCACTGATTTAACTTATGAGACCACTTACTGACGCTACTGGAAACAGGATTTGAGGGACTTCGTAGGACACGGTCAGCTGAAACAAACGCAGCAAGTGTTCTTAGAGAGTGCCGTTGAGTTATTCAAAACCATTTCAATCAGAGCAATCTGGAGAAGACACTAAAACATGACATGAAGAGAGGAATTTCACTTCTATCGGGCATGACGATGGACCTCTGGGATAAAATCGAACAGCACCCCTGCAATTAAAGGAATTTAGTATGGAGCAGCAAAACTGATTATACATCAACTGATGTGCAAAAAAAAAAGGATCATAGTAGCATTGAGCAACATAAGCGTCGTCTTGCACATATCAAAAGTAATGAAAAGCTGGAAAGAATGCAGACAAAAATCCAGAACAAAGATTTGATCAGCTAGTTTGGTTGAGAAATACATAATTTCTTTTTACCTGTTTGGAAGACCTTCCAAAGATCTCCAATGGATCTTCTGGTTCGGAATTGGCTGTGCAGATAACAAAGGTACCAATGTAATATGCAACTGAATGGGAATAACAATTAAATGATAGCAAATACAATAAAAGAGAGAATAGAGAGATACATAAGAACCTGAAGATTACGAGCAAGCCAAGAGAACTCTATATCATGACCAAAAGCCTTATACTTGAGATACCATCGAGAAAGGTCAGGTTTATCTTCTAGAATCTGGTAAATTCAAACCAAATACATACAAATGACAGTTTAACAGTGCTTCCAAAAGGCCCAAAAAGAAGCACTCAAAATGATCTCATATCTTAGTTCTTCTGCTAGCTTGCCCACACTCAATTCTTTTGCAACTGAACAAAAGCAAATTGGCACGAAGGTTCTGCAGTATTTTGTGAGTCTAGAGGAGGGTTTGATGGAATGATTCTCTAATTTTGAAACCCTATATCAAAATTTCTCCTAAATTTTCAAATTCGATTGCCCATTACTCAAATCAAACTAACCCTAAATTCCAAATTTCCATCAAATTCTTAAATTCGAACACCTAAACCCTTAATTATGGAAATTTCAATCATCAAAAGAAAAATCGAAAGCGCACCTTGTTTCTATTGGGGGAAAGATCGTCCGTCGATGCCTCCCCTCACATTTCACTTGCTCGTCGGCGACTTGGTCTCTATTGGAAGGCAGTGGTTGTCACACCTTCTGTTGGGCGAAAGATCGTCCGTCGATGCTGCCCCTCACACTTGAATTGCTCGTCGGCGACTACGTCTCCATTGAAAGGCAGTGGTTGTCAATTTTAATTCAATTTCGGAAGAGGGGATGGCAAGAGAGCGATAAACAGAGACGGAAGACCGAGAAGTGGCGGAGGAGAGCAACGAGGAAGCGGCAGATGAAAGGTAATGGAATTTTAATAAAGGCCATGGGTAAAAATGTAATTTTACTGTCTAAGTTGCTCATTTCCCATTTTATATATAGATAGATTTAGATCAGTCCGGATCCTCTACAACCTTCCCCGCACCCTTCGGTGCAACACTTAATTATTTCGACTATAAATTTACATCGATTTTTTTTTTAAAAAATATTGTTACGTTCTATACTCTTATATTGATATGTTTATAAATTTATATCTTAAAAAATTACATTTTTAAAATTTAGATAAATAAAATATCGATTATTCAAGAATATATATATTTTTTATTTTTTTAAAATTGTAATTTTTAAGATACAAATTTATAAACATATTAATATAAGGGTATAGAACGTAAAAATATTTTTTTTAAAATTTTTTCGATGTAAATTTATAGTCGAAATAATTAAGTATTGCACCGAAGGGTGTGATAAATGTTGTAGAGGATCCGGACTGGATATAGATATATTCATCCCACCAAGTCTAAAGCTATTTTCATCCTTGGGATTCATGTATCACATCACAAATGGTATTAGATATGATCGGATTTGTCAATGGTTTCAAGCATACACATGGAACAATCTTTTGGCTACACATAGTGATAGTACTAAAGGGACTATCAAGGAGATTCACACACAAACACTTACAATTACTTTGACATTCTAGAGGAAAATCCTAGATTTATTCTACTAAAGATCAATGTAGAGAACCATGAATTAATAGTTGCTTTTGTCTATGCTCCTTCTATGGAACAAGAGAAAGATGAATTTTGGAAAGAACTGTATCACACAATAAGTAAGTATAACTATCCTTCTATCATAGTAGGTGACCTCAACGACATCGAAAATGATACAGAAAAGATAGGAGGTGCAACCCCTAATATCAACAGATTTAGAAGATTGAGGAACATAAAAGATAATCTAGGACTTCATACCCTTTCTTACAGTGGCTCACCCTTTACCTGGAGGAAAAGCAGATCTCCTCATAACAATACTTATGAAAGATTAGATAGAATCCTAGTTTAACAGCAAATCTTAAACTGGTTTCCAAATTTGTGCACTAAACACCATCCATTCTCCAAATCTGATCATGCTCCAATTTCCCTTGTAATTGGGCTGCATGATAAGAAAAAAGGCTCCCCCTTTAGATTCGAGATGGCCTGGACTACAAACGAAGCTGTTAATTCGATTGTTGAGAAAGTCTGGAATTATAAACTAAAAGGCTCTCATAGTTACATCTTGATGCAAAAACAGAAATTGCTCAAAAGAAGAATTAAATTTTGGTGTAAAGCAAACCCAAACAATATTAACCGTCAATTATCAAAACTGGAAGATCAAATTCAAAAGATACAGATCAATTTACCCTGGGGTCTTGTCTCGGCTGTAGACGAGACCCGCCTAGCTAGACTGGAACTAAAGAAACAGAGACTCCTAGAATTTAATTACAGATTTTGGAAGCAAAGAGCTAAAACAAAACACCTACAATTTGGTGACAGAAACACAAGATATTTTCAAATAACCTCTAAGATTAAGAACTTAAAAAAACATACTAGGACTTTCACCACCAAACATAATGTCATTCTTACTGATCAAAATCAAATCATGGATCAAATCACCAAAGAAATGTCGGAAAGATTCATTGGTAATAACCAAAATCAAATTAACCAAACTGATATTTGGAACATTCAACCTCAAATTAATCAAATGGAAAATGACAATTTAATATCCCCTCCTACCGATTCAGAAATCAAACAAACTCTTTTCAGCATGGCAGAAGACAAAACTCCGGGCCCGGATGGTTACCCCTCTGATTTCTACAAACATTACTGGAATATTGTTGGCCCTTCCTGTTGTAGAGCTGTCACATCCTTCTTCCATTCTAGTCAAATGCTAAATGAAATCAACCAAACCTTCATAGCTCTTATCCCAAAAGGGGACAATCCAACCACAATTAACCATTACAGACCCATCAGCCTCTGTAATACGATCTACAAGATTATCTCTAAAATCATTGCCAACAGATTAAAACCAATATTACCAAAGTTGATCAATCCGTTCCAAGGAGCTTTTGTTGAAGGGCGATCTATCCAAGATAACACCCTAATAGCGCATGAAATCTTTCACACGTTCCACAAACAGAAGGGTAATAAAGGGTGGATGGCTCTAAAATTAGACATGGAGAAGGCATACGATAAGATAAATTGGAACTACATCAAGGCTGTTTTACAGAAATTTGGTTTTCATCTCATCTGGATTAATTGGGTTATGAAATGCATCACTTCTACTTCTTTCTCGGTCCTAGTTAACAATACTCCTGGGAAACAGTTCACACCTAACAGAGGCATAAGACAAAGTGACCCTCTTGCTCCCTATATCTTTATCCTTGTAATGGAAGGACTCGCTAGGGAACTTTATAAGGAAGCTCTTCTGGATGATGCTCTGATTGGCATCAAACTAAATAAGAATGGTACACCTATTCCCTTCCTTACCTTTGCAGACGATACCATCATCTTTGCAAAGGCCGCCCATACTAGTCTTAATACCATTCAAAACATTTTAAACAATTTCTCAAATCTTTCAGGACTAACTATTAATTATAACAAAAGCTCTCTTCAATGTTCCAAAAATGTAAACCCTAACTTAGTGAGAGATTTAGCAAGGCAAATGGGAATCCTAATAGCTAAAACTATTGAGAAATACCTGGGCATCCCTTTAGTTAATCGGCGTATTAAAAATTGTGTTTTTGATGATGCAATAGATAATCTAAGGAAACAACTTCCAGATGGAAAGCCTCTAGCCTTAGCCAAGCTGGGAGAGCTATTCTTATCCAATCTAACCTCAGCTCCAAAACAAACTATCTGATGCAGAATTTTCTCTTGCCAAAAGGAATTCTTAATAAAATTGACCAAATCAATAGAAATTTCTTCTAGAACAAATCCCAATTAGATAAATACTCTCCTACCATCAGCTGGGACCAACTTTGTAAAAGCAAATCCCAGGGTGGCTTGGGAATAAGAAAAGCTGAAGATCTTAACACTTGCTTACAAATGAAACTTCTCTGGAAGTTATATACCAACGAAGAGAGCTCGTGGGCAAAATTGATCAAAGAAAAATACCTGCAAAAGGAGGATATTAAACATTACATAAGCAACAACACTTCCTGGCAATTTGGGAGATTGTTATCCCTTAGGGAAAAATTCGAGAAAGGTCTTCACTGGGTTGTGGGTGATGGTAAAAGTATTAATCTTTGGAATGATCCATGGGTAGTGGATAGAGATCTAAAGCCTTTTATGGGTCCTCATGATCCGAATATGAAGGTCGAGAGTATCATCATAAATAGAAATGAATGGAACCATAGCCTCATTACCCAAATTTTCCCCTGGGAAATTGCACAGAGTATACTGAAAATCAGAATTCCCTCACATCCTACTAGGGACAAGCTGATTTGGAAGCCCGACTTGCAAGGAACTTTCTCCACTAGGTCGGCCAGAAAGATCCTAGCACCTACGTCTGATACACAGGCATCGCTTAATTGGCTGTGGAAACTAAACTTGCCTCCTAGAGTCAAGAATTTCCTTTGGAAGATCAAGATTGACAGTCTACCGACAGCAGTACGGCTAAACAGGTATGACAATAGAGTTCCTTCTCAATGCTCTCTATGCAATCAAAAAGATGAAGACGCCACCCACCTTCTTACAAAGTGCACCTTCACGAGGGAAGTTATAGCACAATATGAACAACTAAAAGGTATGTTCTTTAACAATCTCAATAATTCTGGTCTGATTCATAATAACCTGGATACACTTCATAACGAGAACAGCAATTTTGAAGATCTTGTTTGGATCTGGATGACTGTTTGGGAAGTGCGAAATGATGTTATATTTAGGAAAAGAAATCCCAATGGTGTGAGCCCGACTATTCAGAAAATATGTCAATACATTGCAGATTGGTCCATCGACAACCCAAAAACAGAAAAAGGTAAGAATAGTAGAAGGAGAAGAACTGCAACTAGATGGAGCAGACCATCTAGAACTATCTACAAGATTAATGTAGATGGTTCGGTTAATCTTTCTGGCAGTTGCCAGACAGGTGGAATCATCAGGAGCTCTGATGGTAAGATTGTAGATGTTTTTCATAATAGGATTGCGACAGGTACAATTAGCCAAATAGAGGCCTCGACAATGCTGACAGGTCTTAGAAGAGCTAAAGAGAAGGGTATTACGAAGATCATAGTCGAAAGCGACAATCAAACCCTTGTTAAGTCGGTAAATAAGCGCCAACCTCCGAGATGGGAAGATATGAGCTATGTCGAAGATATCATCAATCTCTTGGGTCGTTTCGAGCATGCAGAAGTACGTCATATTTACCGTGAAGCCAACATGGCCTCTGACTACATTGCTAGGAAAGGTTTTATTTGTAATGTGGATTGTATCCCCTATCATAGGGATTTCTGTAAAATCATCTTTCAAGATGATCCTGGGGCTAAGTTACACTGATGTAATGGCTCCGAATGTTTGCCTACTGTAAAAAAAAACAAAAAACAAACACTTACAATTAGGGATAATTAGATCCTTAAACCCTACCCCCAAGGCTTTATTTATAATAGTGTATTGCTTGCTCCCCATGTACCTAAATCTAATCTAATTAATCTAATTATATATATTTAGGAAAATAATATATATATATATATATATATATATATATATATATATATATATATATCTAATTCTATATATAGATAATATGAAAAATACCCATAAGGAAATATCTAGCTATATCTAAAAGATATGTAAATAATCTCGGGATAGGAAAGTCTTGGAATCCGGACCAATCCAAACGCGGCATCTTGGCTTCAGTAATGTGGTCGATATCGATCAAAATAAGTCGACATCGACCCCTTTCTTCTTCTCCTCAGCTTCTGGCAGCTTCTGGTCGACAAGAGTGGTCGACGTTGACTGAGACAGGTCGATGTCGACTTCCTTCCAGCCTTTTCAACTTTCTGCTCCGTTTTGAAACGCACATTCCTGAATCCTCGTTTATCCGATTGACGCATATGAATATACTATGGAAAACTCTTTTTAAGGCCATGTTTATCAATGGATGCTAGGAATACTAATATTTTATTCTTCTCTCTCCACCACATCATCCTAGCATCTCATTCTCATTTTTCTCACTTTATCAATACCATCCCTAGTATCCTAAAACCCGAGTTGTTTGTCAAATTATTCACAAAAAATAAAATATTTACAATATTATTTAGGGTTTGAAAGTTTTTACAAAAATATTCACTAGGGTCCCACTTGTCTTTTATAATTTCCCATAAAAAGCAAAAATCATATAAAATCACCATATCTTTTTATAATTTGCATTAATATCCTTGTATGTTACTTGTTTAGTCTATATTCCGCATTAAAAATTTATAATTAGCACATTGATCCTGCAATTTGGTATCAGAGCCAAGTTAATTAAAAATAACCTGTACTTATCTATAAGACAATCTGGAGGTGTCTACTAATTGCCCCCATAAGACTTATCCTCATGCTTTACATTTAGATATAAACGATGAGCATTTTGGAGAAATTTTAAATACCATTTCAGACCAACTTATAGATTTAAAACTCGAAGTTAAAAAATTAGAACAATTATATATTGAGATTAACAGTAAAATATTTAAGACTGTAAAAGAAACAGGCGAAGTACATCACTCAAGAAATCTAAAAGCCATTAACGAAATTAGCCATCAGATAAGCCTAACATCATGTGGTGAAATTAAGAAAGGAGATCCTTTTAAATACAGTTATCCATTTAAAAAATCCAAAAAGAAGTTTTCTACTAAACTAGATAATATAAAGAACAAAGCGACTGTAGAAGAAGAAGACCAAGACGAAAATATTAAAAATGAATCACCATCCACTTCGACAAACAAGGAGATTCAACACTAAGTTGGATGATCCATAATGGAAGTTGAAATTACATAAACAAAAGGTCATTGAAACCAACTTTATGAACCAAGAGGTTATGAGCGACGACGAGTCTGAAAAGAATTCAGATGAAGAAGTTGTATATCAACAAATGGGATTAATTAATCTAAAAGATATGGAAAACATTCCCATATCTAAAGTCCAAAGAAGGTTAAATGAAATTTTAAGACAAAGAAGGCTGAAGGAGAAATAACCTGTAGAACAAAATGAAGCTAGAAGACATTACAAAAGATATGAACATGGTTCAACTAGTAATTACAGACCTAGGTTAAAGCCTAGAGAATTTCTGGAGAAGAAGGAAAGATTTGGAGTAAGCATTATGCCAAACCATAGACCAAATCAAAGAGAAATTAATCTAGAATCCATAAGTGAAACATGCTATAAATTAAACCTAGATGGTGTAAGGAATAGGCGTGAAATTATAAAGTTCTGGAAGAAAAGTATGATGAGTGTATTAAACATGAATGTAGGTTGGAACTCTTCCCAATTCCTTAATTACATAGAGCATAGTTTATATGGATGTATTGCCGACTGGTATGGAGCTATTGGTGATGACCCAAAACAAGAGCTTAGAAATTTATCAAGCCCAGTGATGATGTTCACATTAATATGTGAACTAATAGAAGAAGAATTCATTGGAGAAAAAGAAGATGAAGATAAGGAAGCTTTAAAATGGCAAAGAACCTTAAACAATCTTGAAATCTGTAACATGAAATATGTCGATAATTATATAACAGAATTCGAGAAGTATTACTATAAGATAGGGGAAAACAACACTAATCTACAAATGCTCTTTGATAAACTTCATGTCCCAATTAATGAACAAATAAGTGAAGAATATCGAGAGTTAATTAAAAATGGAGATAAAGATACTCTTGGTAACATAATTTCCTATGTTAGGAAATGGGTTGAGAAAAAATGTCGAGACGTAAGAAGCACCCAAAGAATGAAAAAACAATTCTTAACTTGTTGGGAGACACCAACAGAATGGAGATGTAATAATAGAGATTACCAAGGAAAAAGAAACTACAAGAGAAAAAGTTTTAATAAACAAAGAGGTGAAAAATATTATAAGAAGTATTATAAAAAAACCATTCTCTAAAAACAAAAGGTTTTTTCAGAAAGTCTCGTTCTGTCCTGAGAAAAAGAAAAACTGTAAGTGTTGGGCATGCGGAGAATCCGGTCATTATGCTAATGAATGCAAAAACAAGAAGAACAATAGATTAGCAGAAGCCCTAGGTAGTTTGGATTACATCGAGCTATCTGAAGATGAAGCAGTAAATCTAGCCCAAAGAAATAACAAAGGGATAGTAGAAATAATAGAAGAAAAACTTGAAGAAGATATAGAATCTGAAAATGAGTCAATAGAAGGTGAAGAGATTAATGAAATGATGGAAGGAGAATCTCCTAGTGAGTTCTCTGATGAATATGAAATGACTACTTTAGCTCAACTTCAACAAGTTGAAACCTCTATTGATGAAGAACAAGTTGAAGAAATGACGAGGTCAGGGGTTGATTTCCCGATCATCGCTAAAGAACAATTTGTTAAAAAATCATTATTCTCTAAATATGCTAAATATGTTTGCGAAGAAATGTCTGGAGATGTAACTGTCAAGAATAATGAAAATCAAGCAACTGAAGTAAATCTAATCAATTGGGCAAACATTCAGAAACATAACAAAGATAAAAAAATTAAATATATTTTCATATGTGGCATCCAAGTAATTATAACTCCATTACAAGACTATGGGAAAGATGTGCAATGCATTAATTTTGTTTGTGACATCAGACATAAAAAGTTTAGTGATCAATGTATCAGTGGTATAGTCTGTAATTTGAGTCAAGGAGCAGTTTCTTGGATCTGTAGGCCTAACTATTATGTTAGTCTAGAAGATCATTATGCATCTAAGTTCTTAGCTATAAAATTATTAACAGAAGGTATTAGTATGCATAAGGGAACTTGTCCTTTACAATTAAAGTGGAAGGTAGTTTATAAGCTTGAGAATACTACAAACCCTCCACAAAAATGCCATATAGTAGAAGCTGAGAAACACGAGGTTGTAGGTCCAAGCAAAGAAGTTGTACCTGGTAAGTTAAGACCCGATCAGATAAGACTTAAGACCATTTGGATAAATGCATTTGAAAATTCTACGGGTACTAGCAGTAATAAAGTTTTAACCATAGATGAAGAAGGTAGAATCCATACGAATGCTAAACCACCAGCCAGTCTCTCTAGATGTCAAAGCTTATCCAGAAACACTAGTTTTAGGTTCAATCCTAATCTTATTATTACTCCAAGGAATCAGGACGCTACCACTAGTAGAAAAGACAAATCGTTTGTAGTGATGAAGACATAGCGAGCATGATAGCAGCATTAAACAAGAGGTTAGAAAATAAAATTATAAGAGAACCAGGCAGACATAGTGTAGATCTAGGTTCTTATCCTTTTAAGGAATCAATAACAGCAATTCCTCCAATAGTTCACAAGGTTAGAGAAAATCAAGAAGGATCATCTAGTTCTGAACAAAAAGGAAAGATAATAGGATATCAAACTAAAACCATTAGTGAACCTATATATGAGAATGATCCAAGGGCTAAAGATTTAAAAGAATCTCTCACAGATTCTTTATTTGAAGATGAAATTGGTATGAGAATGGAAGTCATAGACCTTAGACATCTTTATGGAGATAATATGAGGGTAGAAGAAAGCCTTGAACATGTCAGCAGAGAATCACTAAAGAAAAATCATAGGATTACCAACCCTAATAGCATCTATATTCCAATAAGTATTTGCTTAGAAGTGTTCAATAAATATGAGTTATGTGCCTTTGTAGATACTGGATGTTCAGTATGCTTTGGTAAGAAGGCATTATTTCCTGAGTTTATATGGCAGAAGTCTCGTAGACCAATTCAAGTTAGAATAGCTGATGATAGTCTTATGGTCCATTCAGAATTAGCTTCTGATGTACCTATGATGATAGGAGGAGTCCAATGTGTAATTCCTACACTTTGGGAAACTAATCAGCCATCACATGATATGTTAATTGGAAATAATTTCCAAAGACTCCATGTTCCAGTAACTCAGCACCTAGACATGATGGTATTCAATATTCATGGGGAAGATGCTTGGGTTAAAAAGATTAAACAAGCTTACACACACCAAGCAATAGAGTTTACGCGCACTAAGCGTGGTGAGGAATATATTCTTCCTACACAAAGAGAATTTGCACTCTCTATATGTGAGGTAACATTAAAAGATAAAATCCTTAAACAACAAGAAAAAATGTGTAAGGAGTTATATTATGAAAATCCTTTAAAATTTTGGGAAAATGATAAATCATTTGCTACCATAGAGCTAATAGATCCAAAAGCTGTCATTAGAGTAAAACAGATGGTTTACACTTATAAGGATCAACAAGAATTTAAAGAACAAATTGATGAACTCTTAAAGAAAGGTTTAATTCGAGAAAGTAAAAGTCCTCATTCTAGTCCAGCCTTTATGGTTAGAAATCATGCTGAAGAAAAAAGAGGAAAAGCCATAATGGTTATCAATTACAAAAAGCTTAATGATAATACTGTTTTTGATGGATATTATATTCCTAATAAGACAGTTTTATTTAATAGAATACAGGGAGCCACTTGGTTCTCTAAAATGGATTGTAAAAGTGGTTATTGGCAGGTAAGAATGGATGAAAAAAGTATTCCACTTACAGCATTCAGTGCTCCACAAGGACACTATGAATGGGTAGTCATGCCCTTTGGTTAGAAAAATGCACCACAAATATTTCAGAGAAGAATGGACAATGTCTTTAAAGAGTTTAAACATTGCTGTCTTGTTTACATTAATGATATCTTAATCTTCTCTAAAACTATAGAACAACATAAGCATGACTTGAAAGCTATAACTAAAAAATGTATTGACCATGGAATCATTTTAGGACAGAAAAAATGCATTTATGCTGAGCCTGAAATTGAGTTCTTAGGATTAAAGATTAAAGCAGGTCAAATTATTTTGCAAGAACATATTCTAGAAAAGGTAGAAAAATTTCCTGATGAAATCAAAGATAGAAAACAACTAGAAATTAAGATTTCTAGGATGTCTTACTTATGCTTCTGATTTTATTAAAGATCTAGCCAAATTGAGAAAACCTCTACAGGTCAAATTAAAGAAAGATCAAGTTTGGAGTTGGACTCACTTAGATACTAAAATAGTCCAAGAGTTGAAAAGAAAATGTGAAAAACTTCCAATATTAACTTTACCTAATGAAGATGATGAGTTAGTTCTTGAAACAGATGCTAGTGATTATCATTGGGGAGCTGTTTTAAAAGAAAGATAACAAGCTTTGCAGGTATAGCAGTGGTAGCTTCAACAAATCTGAATATAATTACAATGTCATGGAAAAGGATATTCTTGCAATTTATCGTGGAATCCAGAAGTTTATAATCTTCTTAGCTCTTAAACCTTTTTAGAGTCAGAACAGATTGTAAAGGAATATTGGGTTTCATAAATAACAATCTTGATAATATGAAAGCGCATGGGAGACTCATGCGTTGGCAATTAGCCCTTAATCAATTCACTTTTACCATTGAACATGTGTAGGGATCAAAAAATTCTCTAGCTGACAGCTTAACGAGAGAGTTAGCTGATGGATCAAAGAAATCAAACGCGGTGGGAAAATCCGCAATGGGTGTTCCACCCATGGGACATTAATCTCTTAGGAGAAATACGAGGATACCAAGGATGGGTTTCCCCTCCAAGTTTTTCTATTTCTGTTGATTTTGGAAGATTTACTGAGAATAGATTCTGTCATGGACTCTTACAAACGAGACACAGAGCGGTCATAAGAATGCTAATCCTAGAGATAATAATAAAAGTTCTCCAACTACCTATTGAACTCCAGGAAGACATCTGTAGAAGATGGAGAATGAGAGATTTCAACAACTTCTACTGGATGGTAACTTTGAGAGATCACGATACTCCAGCAAGGATAAGAGAATGGTGTAACCATTTTTGTGTAACCACTGGCGCCGGATTGGGAGGATTATCATTACCCATCATGCCAAATGAAGATGCAGATTACTTAAAATCGTGGAAATATGGAATGTGCAACGGAATCCACAATTACAGACGACCGTGGCCAAAGAAAGAAGAAGAGAGCTTTTTGTACAAGTATTTCACTAAGTTCCAGAAGGAGGTCTTCCTCAGAGCAGCAAAATTCGAAAAAATAGAAGACATAGATTGTTTTCGTGTTATCAGTGTCTGCATGGATGTTAGCCAGGGAAAAACCCGGCTACCACATTACCTAATCTTCCTACTAATGAGGGAAGACTACTGGTACGTGACAGATCCAGTAGTGGAAGGAAGAATCGACGTAGTAAGGCATACTTGGGAAGCAAGAGCAAAATGATTCTTTTACATATACTACTACATCACCAAGTTCAGACAGACAGGCTGTGGGATATTCAAAGTTGGAAATACAACTTTCATCGTAACCCCACAACTCAATCCATTAATGCAGCAAGCCATAAACAGGACCGAATCCATCAATCTTTACTTAGCAGAAATAGAGGCCGGTCACTTTTTAGACAAAAGAGGACACGAGAGGATGATCGATTTACTGATTGCATGGGATCGAGACTACACTGAAGGATTAATGCTTGATCTCGATCTAGACAATGATCAAGATCTGGAGTTTGATAATACTCTAGATCTAGTTCAAGATTACAATGATGATGACCTGGAAGCCAACATGGGAGACGAAGGGGTCCAGAACCTGGACAACTGAAAGCCATCATCATCCACTAAGCACAATTATTGTACTTTCTTATTTGTTTTGCTTTTACCTCGTGAACCTGTAAAATTATTGTACTGTGTGCTTTTACTGTGTGCTTTTATTGTTTTCTGAGTGCGTAGGGGCCCATCTGTCGGCCATTTGTAAAAGAGACGTTGGAAGGCATCCAATGCTCTCTACTCAGCTCTATAAATAGAGCCATTCTCTAACTTCTCAACACACAATTCCAGAGAGAGAAAAAACCATAGGAGAAGGGAGAAGGAGAGTTTGTAAATCAGATAGAGAAGTAGAAACGTTTTGAATTTGAGTAGATTGGTGCTTTCATCACTCTAAAATTCAAAACCTTTCAATGGATCTTCTGATATGAGTGTTAAGTGTGTTTAAGTTCTAAATTAAGAGTGCTTGTGTGTTGTAATATTTCCCAGATTCAATAAAGTTTGTTTTTAAGAAAGGGAAAGCTACTTAATTGAACACTATGTTATGAATACTTTGTTTTCTTGATTCAAATCCCTTCACCTTCTCAAAATCAAAACCAAAAGCTAGAGACTACGGTATGAGGTAGGAAACGAAACAGATCTGTGCTCAGTCTGAACTAAGGGAGGCCTGGTTGAAGGTTAGCCACCTCTAGAAAGCCGGAAGCTAAGGAACGCCGGTGGTCCATAGTAACTACGTTCAGGTATGGGTCAAACCTCTTTAGCTTAAAGTTTTAGTTACAGAGCGTAGTGGGCTTAAAATCATAGAAAACCTATTATTCATAATATAGTAAGTAGATTATGGTAGTTAGTACCACCAAAAGTCATTTATAAGAATTCTATATTGCATCTTGAGTATTATTGTCAAAAACTAGAAAGTTAAGACCAAGTTTGTAATTTAGTATAAAGTAAGGGTACCTTTTAAAAATCCAAAAGCAAAAAGCTGAAAGCTTGAATATTGTGGTAATTATTTTAGAAAACTTGAATATTTTGAAAGAAATTTCCCAAAACACATCTTTTCATACCCACTCAATTTACAAATATACCCCTCTTCAACAATTATTTTCATTCTCGATTATATTATTATATTCATTTATTATTATTAAAATATTAATATTAAATTAATATTATTTATAAATGACATAGTGCGAACTATATATATAACAGAAAAAAATGACATTAATTAAATAAACGAAATGACGTTACAACAAAGACAATGCATAAACTTGAGAATTTTTTCAATAACATAACATAATTCGGATAGCGGAAAAAACTAATTGCCTCCACGATTGGCCCCAAATTTTTGCCAAATATGTTCCTTCAAGTCTTCTCTAAGCCGACGGTGTGTACCAGTATCGCGAAGTGCACACCTCCTCTTGATATACTCGCGCATAGCCTCCTGTGTCGAGGTCGACCACGTCCATGTGGAGTTGTCTTCCGGGACTGGTTCGCCACTTATTCCTTCGTCAAATTGCGGAATCTCGTAACCATGATGAGTAAAATATTCTCGCTCATCTTCCACGATCATATTGTGCAAAATGATGCATGCTCTCATTATCTTCCCGAGCAACACTGGATCCCAAGACATTGCAGGGTTCCGAACTATTGCGAAACGAGCTTGCAACACACCAAAGGCCCTTTCCACATCTTTGCGAACGGAAGCCTGGTATTGGGCAAATAACTTCAGCTTCCTGCCTTGGGGAGACTTTGGGGGGTCACCAACACTTGGTTGGGTGCTATATGTTGGGATGGACTGGGAGTGTTGTGAATATTCAATTCCAGATGTGATTGGGGTCAAATTTTCTGTGTTTGAAGAGAGAACTTGAGAGTAGTATGCCATATCATATTCAGAAGAAAGAATGAATATAGTATTGTGGTAATTTTCTGTGTTCAATTTTTCTGTGTTCCATTTTTCGGATTATATTATGCATATTTATAATAAAAGAGAAATTATTTAAAAAAAAATATAGTCAAACATATTCAAAATTGGTGTCTACATGTAGATAAAAATGAATATAGTATTGTGGTTTTTTTTTTTTAATATTTTCTCCCCGAAATTATGATTTAATTGTGTAAAAAATATCCCCCCCAGGAACAAATCCAGTCGTCCATCAAGACACCACGTGTCACACACTACCGCGCCACTCTGCTAGCAACTCCTCAGCCGCCACGTGTCGTCGTCTGCCGCGCCCATTCTGAGCGCCACTCACACGCCGACACATGTCCCCCCATTTGCTAAAGATTTCAGGCGTCCCTGCTCTCCTCCCGCGCTGTGGCCCACATGTAAACCCAAGGTATTGATACTTCCAACCCATCCTTCAAGCATTCCGTGGCGGAACTCTTTGGAGGCGGGAGGTGGCCGTGGCCCCTCCGGGCGGAAAAAATTTAATGTAATACGTAAAAAATTTGTTATTATATTTAGTAGTAAAAGAGTATTATAACAACTAATTTCTCTAGCTTAGTTGGTAAATGAGAAGTATTTTAATCTACAAATCAAGGGTTCAAATCTCAATGTTAACTTTTTAGAAGAATAATTTTAAAAATTGGTGTGAATGTGATATAAAAACAATAAAAAATATCTCGAATATTTTTTTGGCCCCCTCGAATGTATAATTCAGGTTCCGCCACTGCAAGCATCCCATGGACCACTATTAACATTTTTTTATAATAAATTCTCAAGCATCTCTGCTTGTTTTTTTTATTGATAAAAGTGCCCTAAGAACTACAAGATTCATGAAGGCCTCAAGTCTCGATTCGAAGTGATGAATGGTGAAATCAGGGGTTTCCTCCAGTCTTCTCCACTTTTGCTCTTCCTTAGCCTTTTCAATGCCTTCATGGTTTTCACTAAGCTCCAAAGTACGTCCAAGCTTCTTCAAATAAGCTCCAAATCCCTGCAAAATCCAAAAAAAACTAGTGTAGACGTCAGATCTTATAAATTATCGCAATTCTACACATTTTCCACACATTTTCGACACAAATACACTAAAAAGACTCGAAACTTGGACTAAATATGTACACAAAATATGAGCAGAAGTGATGCAATCAAACCACCTCATACTTAAACTTGCTTGTTCTCAAGCAATACCTTTAGTTGTCACACAGATTAAGCGAAAACACTCTTAACAAAGTGAATCCCATCTTTCGAAAAAATTTCCCCACCTTTTTTGCCTCTTGGCTTTTAATCTCGTGAATCTCAAATATCTAGTCTTTCTTTGCCCTTCCCTTGGAGATCTGTCGTTTTCCGCCATCTTTTTCCCAAATTAGCAGGTTTTGAGGGCTTGTGGACTCATAGAAGAACCACAATAGTAAGTTACTGACCTTGGCCATACTTAGGCTCGATTGAAGGGGTGATGATCCAAACATTGTTCAAATTTATAATGAAATTGCCGAAATCGGAGGTGGGGAGGGAAGATTGAGGAGAGTACGTACGAGTCTCTTTGTTTCGAAATCAGGGATTTGAAGGAGGTTAGAAATAAGGGGAGAGGGAGGCACGTGCGGCGCGTTCTACTCCAGCCCGGAAATGTTTTTTTTTTTAAAAATAAACTGCTTTAATACATTTGAATTATTAATCCATTAAATAAATATAGTGATGAAATGGTAGGGGTCACTTTTAGTGGAAGAGGTTACCTTGGCAGGGAGATATAACCCCTTCTTACCTTGAGGTTTTGCTTGCAACTATGGACTTACCTTATAGAGCTTATAAGGTAAGGAAAATCAGTCGTTGCACATGGTCTAAGTAAGTTTACTTTTTTAACACGCATTTTAATGAATTTAAAAAATTATATAAAATATTAATCTTTTAAATAAACTTTTTACATAATTATTTACCCCATATTGATTAGTAATATAAGTACTACTCCATAATTATATTTTTGAGCCGATGGAGTATTGTAAAAAAGTAAAAAGGGTAGTAAAAAAGGGAGAGAATGTAAACCATAAAAATTAATGGCAGTCAGAAACTCGTGATTTAGTACTGTATCAAATCAATATAGATGAAATGCCTGCAGATTTAGTTATTCGATCAGAATACCATATATGGAATGTTTAAAGTTGTCCATTGCAGTTTCATCACTCGTGAGAAGGTGAAGTGGAATTTAATTTATTCCAAACAAAATCATACAAACATTGGCTGATTAAACATATTTGAACAGCAAAGACAAAAAAAATTCATTACACAACTGCAAAGACACGGCTTATGATGACATAATCAGTGGCAATTAAACATACAGTATTTGAACCGAGGATTTTTGTTTCACTTGTCAATATTGGCTGATTGATTGCTTCATTCTTTCTATATATATCCAACCCTCTTTGGTTCCATTCAAATCAATGTAACCCTCTTTGAAATTGGTACGGATGAATAAATTAAACCGGCAGTCTCAATTTAACAAGACACGTACAATGTAAAGCATTAAAACAAGATGAAAATACAAGTTAAATACATCAACCTCTACTCGATCAGGCCGGATTGGTAAGGATGAATAAATCAAGGGGCATCGGAGAGGCAAGGGAAGAAGGCGACCCCACAGTCCATAACATAACGCAACCTCCTTTGAGGCTTCCGAACATCTTGTGGGACAAAGTGAGGAACCTTGGACCATTCCCGGGTCACCAGATCATAAGTGAAAAGCCGGTCATCAATGAACGTCTGCAACGACAACATCACCATTCTCGATTTCCCCATACATCTTAAATAAACCTCCTTATTACTATTAGACAACTTGGCGCACCAGGAGGGAAACAAATCCGAGCACCATGATTCTGGCATCCTGTCAACCTCTGCCCACGCAAGCATTGTCCTCTGAAGCTCCCACACACGGACAGACAAGGGGCCGTCAACGATATTCTCCTCCCTCACCAAGCCCACGAGAAAGATCCGTCCACCACACTCTGTGAGGGAGAGGTTTGTCGAGTCAGGTGGATTACGGATATCGAGTTTCTCAAAGGCCCCGGTCACCACATCATATGACAATATCCCTTCACTGCAATAACGTTGTGTCACCAAGAAGTAAACGACAGTACCAATCGTCACTGGATGCGTTAACTCCGTGTGATCTGAATAAAATTTTTCATTTAAGTGCTCTGGTGCCATGAAATTGGGAAATTTACCCATCGTAGATGCTGTGCTATTCTCCGACAAGGAATCATAAACTTCAAATTCGCCCCTCCTACGCACTGACACTGTGACAATCTTGTATCCACCTGAGCACATAACAATTCCCACGGCATCACCTACATATCTAGTGCGATCAGACCACATAAACTTCTTCCAAGTTTGTGTAACAGGATTCCCCATCAGGAAGCATTTGTTTTTATCATCAACACACCAAATGAGTCCCCCGACAGAAGCAGATGGGTTAATAGATTGGCTGCAAGCAGGAGAAACATGCCATTTCTTGGCGCAGGTGTCGTACATGGCCCCGAGTATAGCCCCATTATAATCACTAGTTCTGTAGAAGAACCAAGGCTTGTCAAGTCGTGCAACCTCCTCACAACGTTGCAGGAAACTGTGGGATCTGAGCAAGGAGTTCCATTCCCGGGAAACCAAACGAAAGCGGAAGAATGAAACAATAGGAAGCCTTGCAATGACACCCTCTAGGAGGTCCCTGTCTAATTCCTTCCATATTCGCTCATCCATCAACGTATACGCAGATAAATCTAGTAATGGTGATCCAATAGCTTCCCTTTGTTTCTGTTTTTTCCCAGGCCTTTGATCGGGTTCCATAACTAGCCTCCTAAAAGAAACAACAGAATCAACAACAACAACAACGGCATCTAAAAGAATATAACTATAATCAAATTGTTGAGACTGTCTTGTACAAGACCTACTTGTTATGCGGATATGTGAATAAAAGCAACTAATTAAAAGCACACATTGATAGCATATCACCATCTATCATACATAAACAGAAAAGAAAGAACAGTGACTGTAGAATTCAACTAGCTAAAAATGGACAGAAAGTCCGGGTTGATTTCAATTTCAAAGAAAGAGAGATAGATGGCTAAAAGCTTGCGACTTTATAACTCTAAATCCTATCTTAAATCCATATATAAAACCTGTAAATTACAATGACTTGACAGAAGATCATCCTAAGAATTTGAAAATTACAACCATAGAGGAGTCCATGAAACTATTTGACCAAAAAGTTTGCAACTTTAGAACCCCAAATCTGATACCATGGAGATCATAAATAGGCCGGGTAAATTAGGGATTTTGGTATTCAACATCAAAATTAAGCATTCAGAAAAAACTGAAAGTCACCAATTTGGAATAATTGTAGACAGATTGAGAAACTCCGCACATAGATATCTTCGTGAGGTGTTTCCTGAACCGGTAAATATATAGATAAGGCATATGCCAAGATCCCAAGGAATAACAAAAGACAAGACCATACCAAGGGTCTTGTGTAAGAAGATGGTTCAACCCGCCAAAAATCCACCACTATCAAACGTCTCTAACGCCCCCTAAACGAGTAACAAATCCAAATAAATAAAATCCTAAGGCCACTCTTGTATTTAAGATATAATACAAAATCCATGGCATTATATGCTAAATAAAAAAGGGCCGAAGTCAATTTGGAAGTGATAAACAAAATGGACCAAAGCTTCTCCAAAAAATAAATCTAATCCTATTATACCCGACCCATCTATCATAAACCTATACCCCTCAAAGTCAGTCAACTGAAACATTCCGATTCCACAAATGTATGACAGTAAGACAGCACCAAGACGTATGAACAGCAGCAGCTAAAACATTGTTCAGCACTCAGCAGAAATAAATTCTACTAACAAGAGCCACCAGACAACAAAAAGAAGCAACAGCAGAACACTAACCGCACCACCAGCAGTTAAAACATTCGTGAGGTGTTTCACCAACACCAAGAGAACCAATGTAATGGAATATTTGAGAATTAAATCACACAAAGGGGATTGATTGCCTCAACTAAGAAAGACTCAAAATTTCTCAAATTCAAACCTCAAAATTGTACCAAGGTCGAGAAAGACTAAAAATTTCTCAAATTCAAACCTGGAAATTTCAATGTATAAAGGTTGACAGAAAGATGGAACAGTGAATGTAGAATTCAACTAGCAACATTGACAGAAAGTCTATAACCTAAACCAGAGATAGATGGCAGAAAGCCTGGAAACTACAATGCATTGACACTATAAGATCATCCAGAGAATTTGAAAATTGCAACCATAGAGAATTTACAACTCCAAATCTGAAACCATGCGGGACCAAAAACAGTTAACATAAATAGGGGTTAATCCACACTAAATCAAATAGGCCGAGTAAATTAGGGATCGAAGCATTAAACATCAAAATTAACAATTCAGAGATACTGAAAGTCACCAATTTGGATTAATTAGAGGGCATACTTGGTAGACAGATTGAGAAACCTCAAATTTGATCGATGGCCTCAGCGAAAAAAAGGGGTTGACTGCCTCAACGAAGAAAGACTCACCAAAGTCGAGAGTTGAGGATCTCTATCAGCCCCGAGATTTGGATTCAGCAGATCTAAACTCCCATCCGACAACCGACACCTTCTGTCGCCTTCTGACAAGTGATTTATGGTCATCTGATTTCCCCTTTTTCTTCTTTTATCTTTAAAATCATCAGAGTTGATTTCGTATTGGGCCAAGACATATAAAGAATTGGGCTGGGATAATTTGGCCCAACAACTATTTTTTTTTGGTTAACTGAATATTCGAGATCAGACAATCTTAAAGCTAAGAGGTCGACGAATCGATAGACGGACGAACCGTCAACATACATCACACAAGAACACAAATCAATAAAGATGAAAGAAAATCCCTAATAACCCATAAAAGTCGTCAGCCAGTAGAGGAGTCGATAAATATCCAAGACGAGCCACGAATGTTGAGAACACGGGGGAATGCGACGACTCATTCACACGGCGTCTTGACGCCGAGAAGGTGGAGAATAATAACCCACCACCGAAAAGGGCGAATCCTAGGGAAGTGCGGATCACCAACATTGCCCACACCTAAAAGAGGGATATTCAAAAACCACGAACACAGGACGATCCTCTCGATTAAACAGGACACCCGATATTGCAACCCAGCTAGGAACCAAACGCGACCACACCAAGGCAGCGACCCGACGCCAAAAGACGGGGCAAAGTACGAGCCAAAATAGGGAAGATTAAACATCCGACGAAAATTAGTGAACATAAATCTCGGGACCAAGCAGGAAGTCCGGGGAGAAATATTATTCCTTATTAATATCAATATTTTTCCCAGACCTTCTGTTCAGCCCTTTTGGGGTTATGTTCAAAACTCTTTCAGGATATTAGATAAACCCTTTCGAGAGTTGCTTGTACATAAAAGTATAATCGGAACCAGTACGTTCGAAATTCTCTAGGTCTTTGTTGTTCAAGTTCATTGCTTCTTTGGTAACAGAATCGGAACCAGGTGTTTAAACATATCAAGGATTGTTGTTGTTCTATGTATTTTTACATGTATATGTAAAACAATTTCAACTGTTTTTCCCTATACACCTTCGAGCCCGTGGCACTTAACTTCCTTGAGCTTCCTCACTCGCTCTTCCTATGCATATCTCAGCTGCCTCACACATTCCTTGAGAGCTCCATCTTGATAGCTAACTCAGTTCTCAAGAATGAAGGTAAAGTGGTAACCTGAGATCAGACTCAGTGTAGAGTTTAGGTTTATGCATTTTCTCCAGAGAGGTAACTGAATATCATGTGAATCTACCAACAAGATGACCTTTAAAAGGTCCATAGCAATGGAGTAACAATAACAATAATCATAATAATGGACAAGGATCACAAAATAAGCATTGCTCAGAATCACATATGCTCCCCATTTCACCAAAAATGAAGACGAATGTAACATTAGCGATAAGCCAATAACAGACTAATTTACAGAGGATAAACATAGTCATGCACTAATCGCTAATTTACATTTCATGACTGAACAGTATGGTGCTTTATGTGAACCTAAAGCCCGTTCGTGACCCTTTGTCCCCGAGTTATTCAACTGCCTCTTCTGATGTGCTTTATGTGATTCCTTCTACTGCGGCCAATGTCAATCTTCTTCAGCCCTATATATGCCTTTCTACTTCCTTGTTTCTTCCTCTGTTTCAACCCTGCCTCCTGGAGGCACATTTACTCTATTTTATGGTACAGAAGGTGCAGGGGGCTTATAATGCCTAGTCAAAGCAGTTTAGGTTCTCTACAAACTGAAAGCATGCACATTTTTTCAGTTCATTTTACATTAAGAGTACTATATGCCGTAATTTTAGTGAAGCTTGCAACCTTAATTCAAGGAATAATATGGTTAGGAGCTCACAAGACTCCATAATAATGAAGGAAATGCTAACGGACATATTTGGACTAAACAATCTATAGTGTAGTGTCACATACCAATAATTACCATCACAGATCACATCCATGCCTATTATCAAACAGTTTAAATGAAAGCTTTAAGGTTATGGCGTAGCGTACACTGGTGCTTTCTGCAACAAGCTCATTGATGATCTAAATTTGTGTCCTTTGCTTTGCATACATGTGTGATTGATTGGTTATGGCAATTGGCTTAAAATGAATTGATGATTATGGCAATTCACTTAAACTGGATTTGAGTGTTAGCGTTAAAACTTCTGTAATAGGACGGGCAACTAATGAAGGAAATACTCACATATGGATATGGACCTGAAAGTTTAGGGATGTTACTTAAAGATTCAATAAAAAGCAAGTTAAACAATCTAGCCTAATGTCATATACCAATAATACCATCCCGGACCATGCCAGGCATGCCTAATACCAAACAGTTGAAATGAGAGGCTAATTTTTGTCATTTCTTTTCTTGAGTGCTTTCTTCTTGACTCCGTCTAGATTCTTCTCTATTTTCGGTCTTCAATTTCCGTCCTACCTAAACCCTAGCTTTGTGTTCTGAAGCTGAGGCGTCGGCTGTTAGTTTAGGGGCTCCTATCGCTTAGACGTTGCAGTGGGGTTTGGAGTTGTTATTTGATTGTCTCTTTCACCGGGTTTTGATTAGACTTAGAACTTGATGATTGTACAAATCCGTGAAAGATAGATCTAAATATCAAATTTTGTGACGCCCTCAAGGTGCTCGATAAAATGACTAAGAGAACCCGAATTTGCGGATATCCACACTTGTTACTTTCTTAAATCTCCTAGCTTCTTTGGTTGTCTATTTTGCACCAAACAGAAAGTTCCAACAGGTGCTACTGTGTTATTAAATAAGAACATGGGTTAACCAATTCAAAGTGGAGATTGCAGGCAATGTCCATGGTTGCACATTGAGCTATTGAACACTACATTGCTAGCTGCAACCAAAATAAAACCTACAAGATGGACTACGTCTTCCCCTTGGATTTGCTCTCCTTCCCTCTTTTTTTTTCATGGTGAACCAAGTGACATCTCGTTGATTGCTCCATTCCAATTTTGATTTTCACTTGTTTTACTGTCGATCTACTTTGTTTATGTTTTTGGGGAGCTATGCCGGTTTGGTTGCCTTTGGATGGTTCAAGATTTACGGAGTTTTGACCCAGTTTCTCCAATTTTATTCACTTATATTTTACTCCCTTTATCTCAAAGAGTTCCTAGGGTTTAGATTTGTGACGAAATACGCACCATTTAAGGAAGTAAAGAGTACTTAATAAGGCTGATTTGGTGTAATTTTATACATGCCTTTTTGTTGTTTACGGATATGCGGGACGAGGGCATCAAGATGATAGAGGTGGAGTCATATTTTCGGTTGATTGCGAACAATATTAAGGCAGGTGTGCCTCAACTTGGAACGTTGGGGATGATCATTCGAGAGATATAGGAGACTACAAACTCTTTCAGTATATGCCAATGGAGTTTTGTTAGGAGAGATGTCAGCACAGTATCCCATTTTTTAGGTAGCAGTTTGTTTGTTTGGAGTTGGATTATCCGACTTGTATGATATCTATGTTGGAGAATGACCGAGTTTGGTACAAATCAAGACAACATCATTTGCGACATTTTATGTCTTTAAGAGCGTTTCACGATGTCACCAAGAACTTGTTTAGATTGAATAAACAACGATTCATGGTGTATCTACGAGATCTCAAATTATTAGCTAGCATAATTTGCAGAAGAGTATCGAGAGCAACTATAATTACAAACATTACGTGAATTTAAAAGTTGAAGACTTTATGTTTGCAAACAAAGAATTTGTAAAAAGAGTATCTAAGAGATCTCAAATTGTTGTTTGAGGATGAAGAAGCGGGGTCGGAGTAAACAACTCAGAATAGCCCTCTAACGACAGCTCATGCCAACTCTTAGGTCTGCCCACGTACCGCTCAACTCCAAGGTCGAATACTTCGACATACTCGAAAGGATCTACATTGATAACAACGCAATTTCCTTTCCAAGGACAAGGGAGATCCCGAGCTGAGACCGAAAAGGAGCCAGTCCTGATGACGAAAAACACTCTGTCCCCTAAACTCTCAACTCTTTCCCACCTGCAGCGTGTCGGTACATTGATATCGTCCCTTACTAGCCTAAAGACCCGACATTCGGATGAAAATTTGTAATCCTCCTCCTCAATGACAGATCTCACAACTATATATAGATCGTCATTTGATACCACGAAACGGAGGATATCAGCCTCTACGCTATTTAGATAGTTGCGGAGGCTATCACAAACTATTCCAAACCGCTGCAAAGATTTGTTATCGAGCATAAAGATATTGTAGCTACTATCTTCTTGGATAGGATCATCGTGGACAACTAGGTAAATCCATCCATCGAACCACACAAAGTCCTCGATGAAACTGTGGTTGGTGACGAGAGACAATTGGGTAATTGAATTAGTCACCCGAATGTGATCGGTGCTGAAGCTACACAGGTGGTGCATTTGATGAGGATGTCTACATAGCGCAGTTGTCGAATTCGGGATGAAAACGACCTTGTTATGCCTTGGGTCAGAGCCGATGTTTTCCCGCGGGTAAGGTGAGCCAATTTTGTCACGGTAAGACGTGGCTATTGGAGTCACTCTCCATTCCGACAAGTGGAGAAGCATCCCGAAAGATCCGGGTATAGTGTGATTCATAAGCGGGTGATGCAGACGGAGCTTTCCGGCCCTGGATTCGTGGACCGCTACCATCCAGACTTTGCAAGAGTCACGGAGGTGTCGGATAAGGTACACTGTGGTGCGCTGAGATGAACCGTTGGTACAAGGCGTCGTCCCCCCAAGAGAAGGAGACGGAGAGTACTGTGTTATTGCGGGGAGGAGGGAGAGCTGATCTCCATGATCTGCAAACGGAGCGAAACCGTATAATATCGGCCTGGTATTGGCCGGCGATGATAGCCACCAGTTCCGGCAGAAGATGGGACCACCGATCAACTTGGTTGTCAACCATGGCTAGATTGATGATAGTGTAATTGAGTTCAAAACATACCTTTTCATGACCACCGATCAATTTGGGTATATATCCCCAACAGAGAACATATAAATTAGAAGTTATATCATTTATCTATGATTCTATATACATCTAAATCTTTTCGGACAAAAAAGAACGATAAGATTTTAAATTTCAAATTTTTAAATTTTTTTTATTAGTTTAGCATTTTTTTTAAAATTAAATTGTTAGGGTCGCTTGTCTTTTTTTTAGGAATTTTTTCTCAATTTACGGTCTTAAACTTTAGGGGAGTAAGATAAGAACCCAAACCTAATTTAAACGGTTGAAATAAATATATCAAACTAGACCTATCATTCACGCAAGTTAATTTGCAAAATAACCCACCGTAAAAATGGAATGAAGATTTGGGAAACACAGCAAGCAACAATTTTAGATTCCAACGAAGGATAAGTTGAGATCTTGTCTTCATTCCTGTTTTGATTTGCTCTCTTCACAGGTTGATTTCCAACTCAAACAACTGTGCACACATCATCAGAATTTGCATTAGGCATGTGCTTTCAAACGCTGAACCACAATATGGCTAAGAAGCCTCTCGATCTACTTCCTTTTTCTTCCTCATCCTTCTTTCTTCCTCCGTTTCAACCCTGCCTCCTGGAGGCCCTTCTTTCTTGAACAGCAGTGTAGCAGCATCAGTAGCATGCCTTTGTTCAGCATCAAGCATAGCTTCTGTGATAGTGTTCTCGATCGAGAACACTATCCCGGGTGGGGCATCAATAATTTGGAGGGTTTGCTCCGATTGTTTATTTTGGTTAGGTCACTAGGGAATACAAGAAGCCTAAATTGATGATTTTGAGTAGGTAAATATCGGGATGAGATCATGTTTCTTAATTGAAATAAATGTTCATGAATTTTTAAGTTGTTCTATGAATTTGAGCTTTTGGTGAGTGGGGTAGGCTCAATTAGAATTTAGCTTACTTGTCAACTCATAATTTTGGTTGGCTGAGTTGCTTAGATTTGTTCAGTCACAATTATGAAATATCAACCGCTGCTTTTAGTTGGTGGGTTTTTTTTAAGAATAATCATAATCATTTATCTTAAATTGCAAATAATTGATTTTAATTATCTTAAAATCACCCACTCTTCTTATATAGAGCCACTTGATTATGAGTTCAAAGTACTTTGAAAGATGTAAAATGATCATTTGCCATTGTACATATTAATTTAATATCTCATTCAAACTTAAAACTCTGAATTGGTCATGAGATACTAGCTGAAAATAAGAGGGTTGGTTAATTAAATAGCAATTTTTGAGAAAAATGGGTGGTTTAGTGCAATATGGATTATAGCTGATGGATAGCTAAGTAAAATTCATGAATGATGGTAAATAGATAACCAGCTGATAGGGATAAAGGGTGGTTTGAAATGAAATTTTGAGAATAAAACGGCGGCAATGTGAAAGTTAACTTGCTTTATTTTCCTCTCATGGAAAATTGGTCATTTCAGAAACTATCTTAGGCTAGGTAACATCCATTATCATTTAGCACTATGATTCATGGAAAAAGACTCAACAATGAAGGTAGATTTATGAAAAATGGAGTTAAATAATAATAATAATGGTTGGAAGTAGTAACTCTTACACAGGTTTGTTTGTATGTCAAATGTTTAAAGATATGCATGTTCTATCTCCTTTTAAAGCTAATCCAGCCTTGGCAAATGATTAGTCTATTGAGTTGATGATTCTATGGCATGTAAATAAAAAAGCATATTTGGATTCTTATGCTTTTATTTATTGCATCAAATACTGAGTTGTATAATTGTCCATCTCTATGCAAAACAACGAAAAACGTCAGTACAGCATGCTACCAATGAATATCTCAGAGGAAAAGTTTTGGATGTGTTTCTGGATTATAGGAAAGAAGCTAAAGATCATCTCTCAAAAGTAGTATGCTAGCATAAATTGTTACCTTTAAAGTCTATATCTTCTTTTTCTTTGGAGCTAACTCATTCTCTTCTTTCTATCCCTTATTCTCTTATCTGTGTCAGGTTAAGTTGAACCCATCTCTGTCAAATGCTTGGCTCTGTTTGGGAAACTGCATTTGGAAGAAAGGAGAGCTATCATCAGCAAAAAAATTGTTTTACTATGGCTCTAAACAAGGTAATATTTTGGTTTCTTCATCTCACCCAACATGAACATTGAGAACCATTTTGCTCATTTATTCCACATACATGGTCCAAACAAGAGTATACTATGTCATTTGTCAATGCTTGAAAGGAAAATGGCCCAATAATGGTGAAGGCAGTAAAAAGGAGGAGAAGGAGGATCCTCTTTGGATATATGAAGCCTTTGAAGAGGAGTTTTAAAGCGAAGGAAGCAAAATCAATGAGCTTGAAGCCATTCTCGAGCCTCTTCAAAGAAAATCGAAACATTTACAAGGCTGAGAAGCTCCCTGTGTATCCTAATATCACCAAAGGAAAACTGAAAATTCGGGAAGAAGATATACAAGAGAAGGTTGAGGAATGGAGAGCAACTCTGACTCGTATATGTTCTGGGAATTCGATCTTATATCAGAAGATGAAGGCTTTTGTAGAAAGGGAATGGCAAGTGCAGACGCCGTCCATGTTTCTGAAGGAGAATGGGGTGTATGTGTTTCGATTTCTGTCAACTGATGATCGAGATTGGGTATTGAATCATGGTCCGTGGTATATCGAAGGCTCTCGCCCTCTGCTGTTGAAAGAGTGGTCCCATGGAACGCCCTCTATTGTTGATTGAAGTCAGTGCTGAGGAAGCACAAGTGCAGAAAAGTGAAATAGAGGATATCAAGGGGAAAGTGTATCAGCAGAAAATTGTGTTTGAGTGGAAGCCGCAAATCTGTAGCTTTTGCAATGTTTTTGGGCACAATTATGACAGATGCAGAAGGAATCCACACACAGAGAGAGTAAGTGCAAAATAGGTATGGGCTCCGAAAGAGTATGTGGTGGAAAAGACAGATGCAACCGAGGAAAATGTTTCCCATGATGATGAAAGGGTGAATCCGAGTGTTATCTCTGCCTCTGGTGCTCCTGCGAAGGGCGTAACAGCTTCAGACATGGAGGCTATGGAGGGTAATCAAGAGGGGAGTGTGACAGATGACAGTATAAGTACAGAAAAGAAAGAAATGGCTGAATTGGATGTGTCTAAAACAATGAATGTTGAAACAGCTGCAGCTGTTGTTAATCAGATGGATGATGGAGGAGGGTGGGCCCCTGCTGCGAAGAAGAGAGGGGGAAACAAATCACCTAACAAACCGAATGCTGATAAGTAGGCCAGCAAAGGTGAAAGAACTTATCAGAAAAAGGAAAATGCAACAGGGGGTCTGCTCAGAGAGGACGAAACAGGAAGAATGGGAATAGCATGAAGTTAGACACCGGGTGTGAAGATCAAAGAGGAGAGTATAGCAGATGGGAACTGTTTTGAGATCTTAGTTGGGGAAGATTATGATGAGGCAAGGGAGTGCTTGACACAACATGCTTTGGGATTGGAAATTTCCGGTGAGAGTAGCACTCACTTGCAAGATGGAGATGAATAGAATAAAAATGAGTGCTTGGAATATATGTGGCCTTAATGACCACACAAAAATAATATACTCCGTACTAAATAGATATTGCTGGGATAATGATATTGCACTAAAGTGTATAAGAAGAATGTAGATAGAGTAAGGAGAAAACTAATGTGTGGTTGGGAGGTGAAGGAAAATAGCAGTACAACTGAGAAGGGACGAATTTGGATTACCTGGAACCCGGTGGTGTTTGCTGTCAGTGTTGAGGAATGTCACAAGAAGTTTATGCATTGTGTTATAGCTACATGTGATGGGAAGTTCACCTTCACAGCACCATTTGTTTATGCAGAAAACTATAAGAAGGATAGAGTAGATTTATGGCTGAATTTAAAATGAATGTGCAGAGTATTGATTCCCCTTGGACAAGTGTAGAGTGATCACTGAGATCTTTGAGTAGAGGAAGGTGCTAAAACAGTTGAACGCCATATTTGGCTACCCAGGGTCCCGACTGTTGGGAAGATACATCTGTGTATGTGGGATTAGTGTATGCAAAGCGTACCTGGATGCCCACTATAATCCCAAGATTTATCTACAAACTTGCTGGATCAGAGTGTTTAACGAATTAACGGCATTGCAATATCCATATTTCAAAGGTTCTTCAATTGGTTTTCCATCTGGAACTAAATTGAAGTCTTAATTTGTTGTTTCCATAGATTTTTGAAGTGAAAACTTGAGATCTTTTTATAGTATAAGCACTTGGCGTAATATATGAATTTTAAGTTCCAAAAAAGAGATATTCCTTGATCCAGTGGCTACTGAGATGGATTTTTTAATTTCTGGACACCAATTTCAAAATTGTCTTTCTGTCTAAACCTTCTTAATGCATATAGATGTTGCTAAGTCTCTTTTTTATGTTTGATTCATAAGGTGATGCAATCTGTTTAACTCATTTCTGATTCATTTTCTATGTTTCTGTCTCTGATCTTGAATGAACTTTTTAAACCTGCAATTTTTCAGCATACCACCTGACAAGGCACACTCTCAAAGTCTTGACAAGTTCACTGACCTAATTGGACTTTGAAAAAGATGCTTTATCAAGTAACCATTTGAATGTTCCTTCTTCTGTTTTATTTGATTGGATTGTAGATCTCATAATTACATTAGCAGGAGCAGACTTGGAAGGGTATACTCTCAAAACTAAAACACTAGATTGGTGATTTGGTCCTCAAAATTTATGCATCATTGCAAGATCTGAGTACGAGGTACAAATTGTTGAAGAGAGTATCCAATATGCTAAGGAAGCTATTGTTTGAAAAGAAGCTTGTATACAAACACCCAACAACTAATACCCAATACGCTAATAATGGACAAGGATCACAAAATAAACATTGCTCTGAATCACTTCTGCTCGTTGCAGTCCCCATTTCACCAAAACTAGTATTTAATTATAAAAACCAACAAGGGGTTCAGCGCACCCTTTGTCTTCATTGTGAGATTTCAGATGAACCAACAAAACATTCTCATACAGCAGTCAAAATATATAGTAGGAAGCAAAATAGAAACATGAAAGAAAGAAAGAAAGAAAGAGGCTTACAATAGGTTTGTGGTGGTGCAATTGAGCGCAGCAGTGCGGCCTCTATAAGTATAGGTTGTGGAAGACAAGAGATGTGCAGTTAAGGTTGGGGAGTCGGTATCTTCGTGTTGGATGCTGAGTCCGAATTTGGTGCAGCAGAGTTTAAAAGGAGTGTTTGTTTGGAGTGGGGACCAAATCAAAGCAAATTCCAGCGGGCTGACCTGCACCACCGAGATACTTTCAAAACAGGGACGACCAAAATGGGGAAGATCATCCTCGGGAGGAAAGGCATGGGCATCCCGCAAGGGGCGGACCTCGACTGCCTCATCCAGCCATCTGCATCCCTTGCTGATATCACAAGCATACAGATTGAACCCATGTTTTTCAGTTACAGGATGAAAATTTGCAAATGCAATCAGATACTTGTCCTTGAACGGCACAGCCATGCCAGGTACTTTCGGGTGCGCCCAAACTGGTGCAGAATCAATGGTGTGCCACTCTCCAGCCTCATCATAATACCCTAATTCCTCACCACCATTGCCAAAAGTCCAGAAAACATAAATTCTTTTGTGGCCAACAGTACTAACAGCAAGAGTAAAAGGAAACCAGGTCTCACAGCCAAGCGGAGTTTTAAACGATGAAAGTCGAGGCTTCACATCTTTGGCGCTGAAACAGAAATTTTTGCCTTCTTCCCCGAAACAGTGGATCTCGTCTCCAAGAACCGCCATCCCATCCTGAAATTTGAAATCTGCAAAAGAGGCAAAATCCCATCTTCCCTCGTTTTTATTGTAATCACAGTAGAAAATGCCATCTTCCGCTCCTCCTCCTTCGTAGTAAGATGTGCGACCGACCAGGAATACACGGGAACCTTCTACGAACAAACTGGAATGGAGGAACAAATCTTCTATCTCGGGAAGATCGCGCACTCTGATTTTGCCTCCATTCTCGATCTCAATCTCATACAACTGATTCCGAAACCCCCCTGGTCTCCTTGGTCTTCCCAGGCGCGGTGTAAGAAGATCGGCATAGTCTCTCGATTCACAACAGATTTAGATCTTCTCTTCTCTTCTGTTCTATACGGATGGGGGCGACTCGGCGAGAGAGAATGATGCAGATCGATAAATTGTGCAACCAATTAGGGATGGGAAATCCGAAATTGGGTGTGTTTGGAGAGAAAACCCAACCAGAAGATTCAGAGAGTAGAGTGGAAGATAGAGAATTAGAGATTGATCAAGGATGGGGGCGACTCCGCGAGAATTGTGGATTTGGGATTCCTTGAGAGTAAGTGAGGATCCCTGTAACACCGGATACCCTTAATTATTTCATGTATAAATGTATATTTAATTTTTTTTTAAGAATTATATTTATATTCCATACACTTATATTAACATGTTTATAAAGTTTTATTATGAAAAATGATTATTAAAAATTATAAATAATTAAAAGATTGAAGGAGACAAGTGCAGCTCATACTTTGATGGTTTAATGAAAAAGAACATGAAAAGAAACCATGTAAGCTCTCTGATCAAGGAGGATGGCTTGGAGACTCTATCTCTGGAAGAATTGGAATCTGAATTTGAGAAATTCTAAAAGTTAGGAGTCTCACATTTTCCTTGATGGAATTAATCAAATTTTGCATTCCTATATACTCCACCATTTCTGGTGAAGCCCCTTTTATCTGTTTCCATACAACACAAAACAAATTGATGCAATAAGCAATGTGCCTCTTGACTAAATGACGAATGGCATGGCATTTCAAACTTGCAACCACGGCATAGGATATTGATCAAGGCCCACCTCGGGTTCAAAAAAATCGATACCCTGTAACACATCATGAATCTTGAAACATTAGAGGAAGGTGCTGGAAGAGGAAAAGTTGTCAAAAATTGAATTGAACCATGAAGACTTGGGTTTTAAATTAATCAGATACAAGCAGAATTCAGCAATGATCGAGAATTACTTGTTGACATTATTCCACCTAATACTGTGGAAATGAAACAAAGTACAACATACTTACTTGGGCTATACTTTGCTCTGTCAGGAGTGTCCCCTTCCTTGGGTCCAACAATGACAGAAACAGCATTGACGACCTTCTTCACTCGTTTAAAGTATTCAGGGAGTAGAGTGCTCTCCTTCGTGACATCTCCAACAATCTGAATTATCACAAGGTCATAGCTGTGAACAAGAATGTCTCAATTTAAAATTGCAGGTCTAGAAAAGCCATTCATTAAAACTCTAGAGAAATATTTTAATTAAAAGTGATGGATTAATATGATTCTGAATTCCAAGAAGGTTTCATTTGAAATACTTTCTTCTTTTCTCTTTTGACAACTGAATGATGGTATACTGACTCTATTAGAGTTTGAGATGATGCAAGAGCTCCAAGAAAATGTGCAATTATTTTTCAAGTAGAAATAATATACGGCATAATAGATCTCACCGAAAGCATGCACGTTTTTTTCAGTTCATTTTACATTAAGAGTATAACATACACTGTAATTTTAGTGAAGCTTGCAACTTTCAAGGATGGAAAAGTTAATACACACGTCAAGATTTACCTTTATCAACCTTTCAAACTACGTTTATCAATTATCAACCTAAATTCATTCAACAAAAAACACCGACAAATCTGGAAATTAGTAAGTAGGAAAAATAAGATGAAACCTGGATATGTAAAACAACACAAGGACTGCATTCTAGCAAGAAGTTCACCCTGATTTCAGACATTTTGCTTGTATTGGCGATGACGTGTAGCTTCTCAGAAACCTGTCAACCATAATTGAACAGCCTGGGTAGTTCAGCATCAACAACCAAGCCATTAGAAAAGCATAACAACCTTAAATTTACATTAAAATCACTCATTAAAAAAAAAACTAAACTCACAAAATCAAATCAACAATCGTATAAATGTCACTACTTTACAAGCTCCATTGAAGTTCAGGCCCATCTTTTTTTTTTTCGGAAAGAGAATGCAGGATCAGCCAAGGCAAGTGACAAATGGTTCAGCTATGAAGACAAAAAAATTCCTTGCCTTTGTTCAACTATGAGATGGCTATATATTCCTTGCCTTCCTGATTGAATACCTTATTGCAGGACATCCATGACTCTTTTTCTCAAGTGTAGATGGAATCAAACAAGTCTCGTCTGCTTTGTCTGACTCATCAAGAAGCCTGAAAAGCCATCCTTGAACAGCAGCATCTGTAGCTTGCCTTTGTTCAGCATCAACTAGTACGTTTTTTATAGCAGTCTTCGAGTTGCTGTTGCTACCCTTTTAGAGATTCGCTGCATACATTTATTCAATGCTATCGATCAGCAAAGGGTGTGTGTGAGATATATAACATAGAGAATGATGGAACTCATATATTACCTTTCAATTTATACTCGACAATCAGCACAGAACAGAATAGAGGAACTTGCAATATAATTGATGAACGAGTTTGCTGCAAGGACTGCTACCTACTTTCTTTTCCTCTACAAAAGGCCAAATGAGCGAAATGTATGTAAGAGTGATAAACTTCTAAAATACTTGACAAATTACAGCTTGAAAGTACCTTATCTGCATCACGAGCCTATGGTAAGATGAGGAATGTCCCGAATGAGGGGCCAATATGAACCCACTGGTTTCCTGCATTTCTCTTTCAATTCTGGGTTGGGACCATGAATCTCAAGTGATGTAAGTTGGCTAACCCAAGTAGGCAAACAATTTAACTCATAACATATTATTATCGTCACATCTTCAAGTGTTTGGAGATGCCGACATTTCTCTGGCAAGGACTTCATGCTGCAAGAGTGGAACATGAGGCTTCTCAAGCCCTTGAGGTCTTCCCACTGTAGCTTATTCCATTCATCTTCATCAAATCCACATGACTCAAATGTTAACCCCTGAAGCTTTTTCAATTGTTGGATTGCCCTGTTTAGGAATCCCACCTTATTTATACCACTAATGCGCAAGGATTTAAGGTTTGGAGGAGCTGTCCATTGAGCATTAATATCATCTGCCACTGCCACATTGTTATAGATGGACAACTCCTCTAACAAGGTGAGGTAGTGAAGTCCGTTGAGAGGATGAGCTCCTTGTGGATCGTCCCCGAATTTAAATGTTAACCTCTTAAGCCTTGTAAGTGACCTCCACGGCATACCCTCCTTTTCCCAATTTTCATCATTATATATTTCTCTCTTAGAGGAGGAGGTCATGACAGTGAGCGATTCAAGAGAAGACATATATTGCAGCGAGCGAAAGAGAGATTGGCGATTGAATTTTGAGCAGTCCTTAATCACCAGTTCCCGGAGAGCAGGCACAAGCTTCAGTTCATCGTCTGGAGTGGAGCATGTTTGAAGAGAAGAGGAAGACGAAGGAACTTTGGTCTCTGGCACTCTTACAAACTGTGTCACCAGTTTTACATTCACTTTCGTAAGTTTCAAAATGTCCAGAGAAGGACACCCAGGTAAGCAAGTCAGTTGTTGACAATCACACACTAGTAATTCAGAAAGACGTGCAAACCACAACTGATTAGCGTAGCTGCCTTCTGCCGTTAGCCTCCACCATCGCTTTAAACATGGCATATGATATATGTGAAGTCTCTCAAGTGAGGGAAAGAATGATTCAACCCCGCCATCATAACAAATATCATTCGCCATGTACTCGAGAAGAGGCAAAGACGAGAGGCTCAACTCTTTAAGCTGACATAGTAGACTTAGATGTGGGAGCTCAGGGCAACTAGTGCAGTTACTCAGCTCCAAATAAATAAGATTCGTAAGAGAAGAAAGCCAATCTGGAAATTTCACTCCAGGAAAACTATCTACCCTTAGATGAATGATATTGTTGGGGGGTTGAAGCCTATCTAGCACGACATCAGCATCCACAGTCTCTTCTACTTCTCTTGACATGTGAAACATTATAAATAGCCTGCTTAATTTTGTCTTGTGGTTTAGCATAGAGTCTTCTGCATCAGCAACACAATTTTTCCACAGACCTCTTGGAAGTTCAATACAAAGTTCACCTGTCAGGTTGTTGAGGTGTTTTAAACACTTGATTCCTCCGTGACCTTGGTTAACAATAAGTCGATCAAGCATAACAAGGGAAGTCATCTCTTCCAATCCCGAAGGCATATGGTCTAGCCAATCACATCCCTCAATTTCCAAATATCTGAGGCTTATTAGTTTCCGTAGATCATCGGGCAGCCTGGTCAGATTCTGACAATGACCAAGTCTCAAAATTAGCAGATTTTGCAGCTTGCAAAGAGTAGCTGGAAGCCTTTTCAAATTTTCACTCATCCTGAGATCAAGATACCTCAAATGAATCAACTTGCCTATGGAACTCGGTAATTCCTCTGTGTCTAACTCCTGTAAACTCAATGTCCGCAAGCTTGTCAGATTCATGAATAAGCCACCTAACACCGATCCTTTGACTAAACCCACTGCAGGGGACACAAGGCTTCGTATGCCTTCACCTTGAAGTGGTACGCCTTCAATATCCGTTGCCAGCAAATGTCGGGGAGATTTCCCCTTGATATTTTTTTCAAGTTTCTTCACTGCAGCACATTCCTTTCCAGAAATTTTAACAGCCAAATTATGGAACAGGTCATGCATTTTGCATACTACACAGCCATCACCATATTCTTTAATATCTTGGAAGAAGCATCTGTCTGTTAAGCACTGGAAGTAGCTCTCACCAACATCCTCCAAGCAATCATTTTCATCAGATGATTGAAGCAACCCTTGAGCCATCCATAAATGGATCAAAGTAGTTTTATCAAATTTATAATCCTCCGGAAAGAGTGAACAATACACAAAACAATGTTTTATTGAATAAGGAAGATCGTCGTAGCTGATCTTCAACACTTCCATAATCATATTCTCAGGGTGATTATGCATTTCATTCATCACCTGATTATCCACAAGTTCTGACCATCGCTTCATATCTTTCTTGTACAAGTAGCTACCGATTGTTCTTATAGAAAGCGGGACATTTGCACACTTCTTCACAATCTGTCTGCCCAATTCTTCCTTTGCTTGATATCCATCTTCTTGGTTGTCATCAAAAGCCATTTTCTTAAACAATGACCAAGCGTGCTCATCTGATAGCCCTCTTAAAGTGTAGTAAGGTGTGACTGTGGAAAGATTTTGGGCCACTGTTTTTGAACGCGTTGTCATTAAAACCTTACTTCCTCTGTCGCCGGCATCTAATAAATCTTTCAATCTAAGCCACTGCTCCCTAATATCATCCCAGACATCATCCAAAACAAGAAGAAATCTTTTTCCTTGGATCTTTTTCCTCAGCATATTTTGTAACTCATCTAGACTCATGGGCGTTTTCACACTCATTACTCCCTCCAAGGCCTCTTTCAAATCTGTGAAATAATTCACACAAGCCCACAGTCGTAATTCAAAGAAATCCTTAACTTCCTTTGCATTGTACACTAGCTGACACAAAGCAGTTTTGCCTAATCCACCAATGCCAACCACTGCGATGACAGAAACATACTGTTCACCACCATGATCCTTGAACAACAATTCTAATATCTCCTCCTTGTCTTTCTCTCTTCCGATTACTTGGTCCTCTCGAATGTAAGAGTGAGACTGTGGTTTTGTCTTTATAAGAGGTCTCTCGTCTACTCTCCTTATAAAGCCAAACTGGTTGATGTCTTTTGCTATGGCATCTAGCCGCTCCCTGATCTCCTTTACTTTATGTGCAGTCGACACAACGAAAACAAGATGGTTTGACTTGGAGAAGAAAAGTCTCGTCTCTTTGAGTATCTTATTTCCGGACATGACTCTTTTTCTTAGAGCTCTAGTGGAGATGGAATCGAACAAGTCGTCTGCTTTGTACATCTCATCACGAAGCCTCAAAAGCCAGTCTTGAACAGTGGTATCAGTAGCTCGCCTTTGTTCAGCATCAAACAACACGCCTTTGATAGTGGTGATTGTGTTCTCGAGCTTCTCGAGCTCAGTCTTTGAGTTGTACCAGAGAAAGAGTTCATCCTTAGCAAGGGAGCTCAGCTGTGGAAGGAGCGATTTGGCGATGTTGAACACTGCCAATTCGGCCATATTGGGAGAAAGATGGATATTCCTGTAAATCAGGGCAAGCATAAATTGCAGACATACGCAAGCTTCGGACTCATCGAATAAAAGTGATGGAATCATTGAATGAATACATATAATTAAGCAAAGCGAAAGCTAAAAACCTGAATCCAAATCCAAATCGAAAACATGAACTCAAACACAATTGCAAAGCTGAACTATGCACCGTTCCAAATTTGCTATTAGAAGCAATCTAATAAACTCATAAATCTCTCATCAAAACAGGCTAAACTAAGGAGATGATATTATAATTATATAGATGGATGGATGGCGGAAGAGAAACCCTATAAAAAGAAGTTGAATTAACAGAGTATTGAGGGTTGAGCAAAGAAATGACATACCTGCAACAGATGCAGTAACAGGAAACCGATCGAAAAACAAAAATGAAGACAACTCAATTCAGACGACGATGACAACTACAGATCTGAAGCTCCCATCAATTCTCTCTTGAATCTTGATCCCCTCAAGTCAACTGAGTCGTCGCTTTTTCTTTTTCTTTTTGAGTCGGGTGCAAGTGGAGGCTCGTGCTGTCTAACAGTCACTCTTTAACAGTCAACAAAGACAACAAAGAGACGAAGCATCACATATTACTGTATGATTTTTGTTTGATGGGATTGGGCTTTTTTGGATCGGATTTCACTCAGCCCAATTAGGATTTGATAACATAAACCTTCCAAGCGCAAGAGAGAAGGTAATAATTTGGTTGGAAAGTTATGGTCCCTATGGTACGGGGTTAAAAAAAATGACTAAAATTTATAAACACGTTAAATTAAAATTTTGTGTAAAATAAAAACTGAAAGATTATGGAATAATATAAACTCTGTATGGGACGAAAAACAATTTATTTGTAAAAAGTGGAGTTTATTTGGTTATTATTAGGGGCAAGGCCGGACCTGAGGGGAGGCAAATGTGGTCTCCGCCTCGAGCCCAGAATTTAAAGGGGGCCCATTTTTTTTTTTAAAGTATATGGATTTTTTATAAGTAAGTTTAAATAAAGTCATTATAGTGTATTGGTCAAAAATCTCATTCTTTCATATTAGTTCATGATTCAATTATCTTTGTAACCTATTAATTTGTTTGCATTTTTTTCACCAAAATTTCATTTAATAATCACTAAAAACCACCAATAAAATAGAAATTATCCATTATATATGGTTATGAAAAATAAACAAAATTTTATTAATGTTTTATTTCGTTTTATCTTGTGCAACTTCATATTTTAAAAAAAATAGATTTTCACAAACCCTTTTTAAAAGAATAATCGCCCAAAAAAACAAATAAAAAAATATTTAAAACCACTCATATTGAGCTTTTTTTTTTATATAAAAATAGCTAAATAAAATAAATGAACGAAATGATAAAGAAAATTCTCCAGAACAATAGTAGAGGCCCCATTTTTATATTCGGCCTCGGGCATTTCAAACCAAATAAGATAAAAGGGACGGGGTGAAACAGTACTTTTGCAAAATAAATACCAAAATAACCTCCATTTTCTAGCTTTCTTTAACACAATTTTTTAACTCTTTTTAGTTACTTGACATCCATATCACCATTTTAACTGATTAAAAAAAAACAGTCCTTGTTACTTATTTTTAACAGTTTATTTGGACAGCCATACATACCCTATAATCAATAGCATGAGATTCATAAGATCTTTATGTGTTTTTAAAGATGTCTCACTAACAAACTGGCTAAGGAGTGCCACCTTATCAGGCATATTGTTCTCCTCGCAAGAAGCTCGATCTCTCCCAAGGACAGTAATTTTGTGAAGATTTTATAGGCGTAATCGGCTATATACCCATACAAAGTTGTTTAATTGTTAATATACCCATTGACATTTGACAATTGGTTATATACCCATTAAAACATAAAGGTTTTGTTAAATTGCCCGAGAACATAAATTTTCTTCTAAATTACAAATTAGAAGGAGGGCTTAATTCTCTTAAAATTAATTAGCAGGTAGGAACACAAATACAATATACAGATTACAAAACACCATGAATTGATCATTTATTGCAAAGCAAATATCCAATCGGTAAAATTTATATATGACTTCAATCCTCACTTAATTTCACAGTAATTGATTCCTTAAAACAATTCATTTCTTAAAAAAAAAAAATACAGTAAATAGCTTATTCAAATTGACACTAAAACTAAAAGGATTCACGTGATCGAGTAGGCTAATCTATAATAATATATCTATAATATATATATCTAGTAAAATTGTGTTCAGCCTCCACCATAAATGCTATAATTATGTTCTCGGTTATCCAATTTATAATATTTTCGGTTATCCGTTTAACCGGTTATTTGTGTGTAAGCTTTCATTAATGTGTTTCCAATTTTTTTTTTTATTTCCTTTTATTTTCCTCAAAACTGTGCTCGGCCGATTGATGGAATCCCCATTGTTGTTACATGTTCTATAGTCGGTTAGTGTCAGTCCCGAGCATTTACATTCAATTAGGCGGTTACATTCAAATTAATTATCAGAATTTATTATCGCCGTTTCAAGAGACAATGGATCTTCCTCCTCCATATAATAAGGGTTCCGCCATATGTAGGTTTTTCGGATTCAAGGTCGACCGTGGGCGATAGAAGTAACACTGTCGAGACCAGCAGAGCAGGGCAACTGGCAAAGCGCGAGGGTTGCTCCGGGCGAGGGTTGTTGTGCTGCTGCGCCGGCGCCGCTACTGCCCATGGCTTCACTGGTGTTGCTGCGGGCGAAGACGAAGACCGCGAGACATGATTGTAAGCTTATCTTATTTAGGTTTGATCTTTTGTCAATACTTCAATCAATCTGAGATTGTTGAATGTTAATACATGTTATTGAATTGGTTTTGTTAAAATGCTAAATTGATTTGGGAAATTGAAATGGATTTGGTAGATTAGGGTTTGAGATATGAATTTGAGGTTTCAGGGTTTGGGTTGGTATTGGAGGCTGGCGAGAGGGTGTGGTGCAGGCCGATGGATGGTGTATTGAAGATCAATTGTGACGCCGCAGTGGATAGCGAGAAAGGGTGCGACATGGGGTTCATCATCGGGGACTCGACGGGGCGAGTGGTCTGGCTGGGATCAAGGAGAGTTCAAGCGACGGGGATCGTAGAGGTGGCAGAGGTGGAGGCGGTGTTGTGGGCTACCCCTCTGATTCTGAGGTATCCGTTGATTCTTCAGGCCCTTTAAAATCTGGCACAAGTTTTATGATTCAATCTTCCTCCTCTCACCGAGTACAGAGGCAATTTCTTTGTTCGCTGTAAGAACTCTCAATGATCTCCTTGATTAATGGCTCATATTAATTCGAAGATTTGGAGTGGATGACAACTGACAAGTGAGATTTTGGATTATGTACTGATGCCATAATTGAATTCATTGTAAAAAAAGTCACAAGGAAAAACACAATTGAGAAGAACTCAATGCACTGTGAATGGGATGGATCAGATTTTATTAATATGAAATTCACAGTACAAATTGGGGAAAAATAATCAAACATTTCCAACTTAGTTTTCACGGCTTGAACAATTAATGATTCAATGTGCAAAGCAATACAATCCATGTTTGCCATTGTTAAGATTGAACCCTCACGTAAAACAATTCATGTATCCAGTATCTTTGATCTTATTATCTTTTTTGTTCCATATCTTTTGTAATCTCTTGCTAGAAATGATCCAAGAGAGATGGTAGCAAGGAAATATGTATGTCTTTTGCGATATCAGCGGGACGCTATCGAAGTTGTGGAAATGGTGTTGAGGGACACGCGAAGAGGATCTGCAGAGTGTGCTTTGAGAGTGATTGCTTGGCGTTTGTGATGAAGCTGAACAACGGCAGTCAGGTGAGGGGAGAATTGGGAATGATGAACAAGGAGATCAAGAGGTTGGCTGTTGGTTTTGAGCTGTGTTGGTGGGTTCACGTCCGTAGGCAAGCGAACCCAGTTCAGCTTGAATATTCGCTGTAGTGTTAGAGATGGACAACCGCACCCCCATGTTGTCTTGGCAAACAGGGAATACTTCCATCAGTATTTGCTCCCCAGCCGGGATACTTCACTCCGAAAGGAAGCGTACTTTGGGATGGTTGTGCTTGCAGCTCATCCGAACAATTGTCAGATGAACTTACTATCGCAATACTAACCCAAGATGCCACTCTGAGATCCTGACATCAGCTAAGGCAGATATCAAAGGAGCAACTTGAACAGTGTCGATGATAATCCACTATGGGGACCAAGTTATCAAAACATAAAACAAATGCAAAAGCAAAAAGCACAACAGATGAACCAAGTTATCACAAGCAAGATTACAATCCCCTTTAGCACCAAACCTCCCACTGGCTAATGAATTCAAATCAAAACATAACTGATCAGATTTGAATCGTAAACTCCCCACATGAATTGATTGTAAGTTATTTAACAATTTAAAATTTTAATTTATATTTTATTGAATTAAAAAATAATATTGTAGTTATCTTTCATCTTCCCCATGTTTATTTATTAATTTAACTTATTATGTAGCGGTTACTCTTCTCTTCAAATTCTCGAGTAATAAATTAAAGGAGTTATGCGTTGTTATAAATAAAATTGACCATAAATTAATGTAATAATAATTGATATAAGTAATTTTTAATTTAAAAACTACAACAAATATTCCCTATGTCCATTTTTAATGAATATTTCACAATTGAAGCTATAGAGATACTTTGTCTTATTTTATTATTTTATTATAGTCTATGTTAGTTTGATTATGCTTTTTCTTAGCATCCTTTTATTTGTTAGTTCATTTATATTTATTGTCTTTTGGTATTACAATACAACTATTTACTAAAGAATTTCGTTTTACTTTATTGGAGTTTGATTATGCATTTTTTTTTATCATATCAATTTATAAACTTTTATTTATAATAATTACATGTTATTTACAACATTATAAAAAGTAAACAAATTACAAGTTCCACCGCTAAGCCCTTCGAAATAGCAAAATCAGTTTTTTTAGTTTTCTTTTAAAAATTTAAGAGTTTAATAATCTAGCTAATATCTCTGTATTATTTTTTATTAGAGTTTAAGGTATGTTTCATTATGAGCTTAATCATCTGATATATTTTTATTATTTTGATCACAGGCTTGATTTTCTTAATTTTTTTTTGTTCATTATTCTAATTTTGTACTATAAATTTATAACATGAATGTATAATTTTTCTATTTTAAAAAATTCTCTCGAATTCTTTCTACTTACAATTTTGGATTTTAGTTTCAAACAATGCTTTAAATAGAGTAGTCAAATGGGTGGGAGTTTTTATTGTTAAAAGAATAGCGCATGTACAATTTTTAAATTAAAGTGGGATAACCAAGGGTGAGTGTTTGTCTTTTTTGTTAAAGTGTAGATTTTTCCTAAAAATAGTCAATTATGTCAATGTCAAACTCATAAAATTCATTGTTTTACAAACAAATAAGAGAAGAAGGATATACGGATAGATGAAGCTTTTATTCATCTTTTATTTTCCTTTTTCAAAATTCATTTATTTTTTGCTTTAATTTATTTTTAATTGTACTTTCTGATTTATATTAGTAGATTATATATGATTTTATTTTCCAAATTTTTTGTTGTTACACGTATCATATATTTTTTATTTTTTAAATAGAAAACATTAACATACATAAATAATAATTCAAATATTAAATTCAAAGTTATGAGAAATGTCGTTTAAATACTCAATGTTTATAGGTAGGGAGTTTGAAAATAAAGTAGCTCTTTAGTTTTGTCACAAACAAATTCACCAAAATTTAATGGAGTTGTGACAAATGATGAAGGGTAATTAGCATTGAAATTTATCATTTTCTACTAATAGTCCATTCGACTTTTCTAACATTTGCAACTAATGATCATTTATTTAAAATATTAATTACATATCTACATCATGACGATGATGATATAAATAAAACCAAATATTCACTAAAAACAAAAAAGATAAGGGTTTATAATAAGAAATGACAATAATTGTAGAAAAAATCAATTACTGATATGATATTTACTTTTTAGATCCATACTCTCTCTATATATATATTATTTTTCAATACCGAGTGATTTCAATCCCACACGATTTAATATTTGAAGGTAATTTACTATTACTACTAATAATATTTGGTCTTATTCCCGTTTAAAAAAGTCAAGCATATGATCACATTAATATCTTAAAATTTATTTTTATTGAACTATGTCCCGTGCGTATGCACGGGCACGCTCCCTAGTAACAAGAAAAGTTGTGTGCAAGACTCATAAATGCGTACCTAATTATTTCTCCAACTATATAAATTTAAATTTATAATTTATTGAATTCAAAAAATTAATCACTCTCTTTTCATCTTCCAATTTATGTATATTTATTAATTTATAAATTAATATCATATATGTGCCCAATCAATTACCGTTTATAAAAAATATTCCCAATGTTCTAACTTTTAAACCTTTAAATGTAGTAGTCTAAGAGGTGTAGTAGTCAAAGGGGTGTGACTTTTAAAAGAATAATGCACTGAATTAATTTACCTTTTTTTTAAAGATGATAAATTAAATTAAATTAAGGTAGTCTAAGAGGTGGAGGTTTTTTTTTCAAAGATATGTTTTCCCTATAAATAGTCAAGTCCTAAAACTCAATTGCCCTACGAACAAATGGGAGAGATGAATCATATATTGTTAGGTGGAGCTTCTCTTCATTTTTTTAACTTTTCTTGCCTATTTTAATTTTTGTTTATTTGTTACTTTATTTTTAATTGTATTTTATTATTTCTATTAGTGGATCATATTATTTTTCCAATAATTATGCTATTATTTTATATCCTATATATATATTTAATTTATTTTAATTTGTTTATTTGTTACTTTGTTTTTAATTGTATTTTATTATTTCTATTAGTGGATCATATTATTTTTCCAATAATTATGCTATTATTTTATATCCTATATATATTTAATTTCTTTCTTCTTTTTTGTTAAAAATAATACTCCGTATATAATTTTTTTTGTCAAAATTGATGTTTTTGTAGGTTTGATCTCAGGTATTGATAATCTAAACAAGTCTATGATGAAGACCTTCTAAAAAAAAGGTATATGTTTTCAGATTTTACATTCCCCTGCTCTCCATTTTAGTTTAGATCATGGTGGAACAATTAAGGAGAAAGACTACCACTTGGATGAACTTCTTGAGAGTTTTGAAGAATCCATTGGATTCAAGAAGTCCCAACACAAACGAACACAAATCTTTAATCAGTTGGATTTTTATACAAAAAAACCCATGATTCGAGTAGCAATTGGGTGCGAACCATGTTTGCAACTTTAGTTCCAATACATTATTTATTTTGTTAGTACTTTTGTATTTTTTAATAACATATATAATATATAATATGTATATTTAACTGTACTTTTGCAACCTTATTTTGTTAAAATAAAGTATATAATTTTTCTTCTAATTCATATTCTAATTTTATATATTAACTCACATAATTACTATAATTGTCAAACAATGCTTTAAATTTAGTAGTCAAAGGGGTGGGAGTTTAAAAAGAATAATGCACTAAATTAATCGAATTTTTTTTCAAAATATTCACAAAAAAATAAATAATTACAAAAATATTCACACTTTAAAACTGTTTACGAAAATATTCATTTTTGTCAGATCGGGCAGAAAAACGCGGTCTGAGACCGCGTTTTATGTTGCTAATTTTATTTCCGAATGAAATGGGAATTTTTTGATTTTTTTACACTAGACACGCGGTTTCAAACCACGTGTCTTGTTTTTTTTTTTTTTTTTTTGTAAATTGAAAACAGGAGGAGGAAGGAGAACGGAGAGGAAGGAGGGTCGCCGGAAATAAAAAGGAGAACAGGGAGGGAGGGTGCTGGGCCGCCGGTCTCAGACACGGGAAGAGGCCGAATAGGCCGCCGGAGGAGGGACGGCGGAGGAGGAAGGAGAACGGGGAGGGACGGAGGGAGGGCGCTGGGTTGCCGGCGGTGGACGGCGCTGGGTTGCCGGCGGTGGACGGCGCTGGGTTGCCGGCGGAGGAAGAAGGAGAACGAGGAGAGGCCGAATTTCTCCCCTTCCACCGGATCTGAAAAAAAGGGACGAGAAAGGCCGAATTCGAGATGCAATTCGAGCAATTGCGCGATCGTAAAGAGGCTAGGAGATTCAATTCGAGCAATTTCGCAGGTGGTGGCCCGAGAGTCGCAGGCGGTGGTCGGTCGGAAGAGCCTCGGCGATGGGGCACGGGGAGTCGCAGGCGGGAAGAGGCTAGGAGAAGGTGGTGGCGTGGCGGCTCGGGACTTGCAGGCCAGCTTGCAGCGCCTGTTCCCCGTCCCCCCGTCCACCGCCGGCAACCCAGCGCCCTCCCTCCCCGTTCTCCTTCCTCCTCCGCCGCCCCTCCTCCGGCGGCCTATTCGGCCTCTTCCCGTATCTGAGACCGGCGGCCCAGCACCCTCCCTCCCCGTTCTCCTTTTTATTTCCGGCGACCCTCCTTCCTCTTCGTTCTCCTTCCTCCTCCTGTTTTCAATTTACAAAAAACAAAAAACAAAAAAAAACAAGACACGCGGTTTGAAACCGCGTGTCTAGTGTAAAAAAATAAAAAAATTCCCATTTCATTCGGAAATAAAATTAGCAACATAAAACGCGGTCTCAGACCGCGTTTTTCTGTCCGGTCCGACAAAAATGAATATTTTCGTAAATAGTTTTAAAGTGTGAATATTTTTGTAATTATTTATTTATTTTTGAATATTTTGAAAAAAAATTCAAATTAATCTACATTCTTAAGATGATAATGAAATTAAATTAGAGTAGTCTAAGAGGTGAGAGGTTTTTTTCAAGGATATGTTTTATCTATAAATGGTCAATCTTCTAACACTCAATTGTTATACAAACAAATGGGAGATGAAGCATATATTGTTACGTGAAGTTTCTATTAACTCACATAATTACAATAATTCTTATTTTATGCCTTTATACTGTTAAATTATATCATATATTTTTTTTTGTTAAAATATTTTTTTTTCTAATTCGTTTTTTTTTTTTTCCGAAGGATGAAGACTCTACAACCTTCATTGCAAGAAGAACCAATATTTCACTATCGATGGAGTCTTAATGAGAAAGAAATATTGTAGTGTGTGGAAATGTTATACGAAACTTTTATTCATCTTTTGTTTCTCTCTCTTTATTTGTTATTGTATTCTTAATAATATATTTTTCATTTGCTTTTAATTGTAAACATTGTAGATTGTGAATTTTTGTTATCATGCAAATAAGAAAACAAGTTTACAAGAATGTAAATTGCAAATAAAAAAAAATATAATATTTCAAGTCATTATAACTTTATCAAATAAAACAAGTTAATTTACAAGAATATTGTGTATAATGTAGCAGTTGAGTTTTGTTGACAAAAAAATAATTTAGATATCTATAAACTATGAGTGATTAATTATATGAATTTTATTTAAGTTTGGTGTTACATAGTCTCAATTGGGTTGTTGCAATATTGTCATAAATTCCTAATTAACTTGGTCATTATTTAGATACATATTACTAATTCCAAACTATTATTTAATGTCGGAGAACAATAATATATGGAGAGTTGTCCATCTTCTATCTTTTATTATATATTTTTATATCACCATATTTTAAAATTATGATAAAATATAAATAAAAAATAAACATATCATCTACTACTTAAACAAAGAGATCAATTCGAGAATGAAAAAGATTTGAACCCAAAAAAAAGAATGAAAAAGACAAATCATTTCCCATATGCAAAAATCTAAAGAGGATAATATTTTTTGAAATTAGATTATAAGAGTCATTTCAATAGATATATTAATAAAGATTTCTTTATACATAATTATATAATATCACACTACATGTACTGTGCGTACATAAACACGATATTTAATAATTAGTGTTATTGTAGAAATGCACTATTGATGAAAATATGAGAATGGGTAGAAGACTAGAAGTTTATAGAGAAAAACCATTAATTTCAATCGAATTTGTTAATGTTTTACATTAATATATATAGGGATTGACTCCGGTGAAAACCTCAAATTGTGGTAAAAACCCGTGAGGACTACTTTATATCTTGTTTTTTTTTAAACCCGTGCTAAAAACCTCAATCACACGGTGACTTTACAACTCGGTTTAACCTAAAAACCGTGCTAAAAACTCCAATTTTAAAATAACACATGACTTTATAGTTCAGTCAAACTGAAAAATCGCGCTAAAAAGTTAATGTTTTAAAATTATATAGTGACTTTATAGCTCGATTTTTTTCAGAACCGGACTAAAATTTGTGACTTTATAGGTCGGTTCTATTCATAACCGGGTTATAAAGCAAGTGAACCGAGCTAAAAAGCCGGTCCTCACGGGTTTCTACCGCAATTTTGGTTTTCACCGGAGCGCATCCCAATATATATATATATATACAAAATCTGATTTTCTTTTTCTTTTTAATTTTTTTTTGGAAAGATAATGCTCTTTTATTATGTTTGTTAATGTTATTGTAGAGAAGCAAAATTGGTGGAATTCTCTTGATCTTTGATGGAAGACGGAAAGATACACGGAAAGATGGATCGATCGAGTATTAATTTTTTTTCCCAATTTATTTGTATATCATTGCTCTAATGTCATGATATTTTTATTTTTATCATTAGCTAACTCTTTTTTGTTTATATTCAATAATTTTTTTTGATCAGATTATATTCAATAATTTTAAGTGTATTAGAAAGTCAAATTAAAACATGTCCCGTGCATCACACGGGTATGCTCACTAGTTGATAGAAAAAAATTGACAACCGATATCGCATACCTTAAGGACTTAAGGATTGAAATGAATTAGGATAAAAAATCAAAATTAAAGAAACTAAAAGGAAGCACGTGATCTTCCACCACATCCCGTGCATCACACGGGTAGGCTCATTGATTGAAAAAAATTAACAACCCATATCACATACCTAAAGGATTGAAATGAATTAGAAGCAGGAAGATACAACATATGACCAATTTATTTTAGGGTTTGACACTTGAGAGATGTGAAGGAGGAGAATAAAAAAAATTGAATAATTAATATTCTTTTTTGGAAAGATGGAATAAAATTTTATTTTTTTTAAAAAAATATCTTATCTTTGACAATTTGACAAGATCTTTATCTTTTAATGGGTATATAGTCGATTGTCAAATTTAAATGGGTATATTAACAATTAAACAACTATATAGCCGATTATGCCTTTAATATGTGAATCATCTTCCACCACGATTTTGGACAATCCCAAGCGACGAGCAGCCAACCGACCTTCACGCAAGGCCATTGCTTCATACATAACGGGGTTTGATAACCTATCATTTTATGGCATATGTATTTTTGAACTCCATTGCAACCCCTAATTATGTATCCTACCCGACACTCACAGTTCGATGAACCATCGAAATTTATTTTCATAAACCAAGTTCTCGAATTTATTTATGTATTACCTGTTGTGCAATTTTTTAATAAATTATATTTATTATATTAGTCATCCATGTTTAATTTATATGTTTATTTGAAGGTTAAAATAGTTTGATTAAATTCTATATATTCATGGGCTCTTTCAAATAACTATAAGCTAAATTAATTGAGAAGAATATGAGAGTGATCAGATTCTCACACACACACCAGCAAGATCACAAGCTCGGATTGCAGTAGCTTGAGCAACACTGAATCCTCAATCTCGGAAGTGAGATGGATGGAAAAGAGAGCAATTGGGAATTTTCTGTTGCATTAGTTAGTGAGCTCGTTACAACTGCATCTAATCCTCTATTTATACTACACACTAAAGGTTAAGCTAGTCTAGCTACAAGGGTCCTAACTAACACCCTTACAATGTGTACAAGAGTACCCGGTTATGTGCCCCAATACCCTCCCCTCAAGGTGGACGCGGGGAGAACACGAGACCCAGCTTGCAACATAACCGGAAATGATGGTCTGCCCCTAAAGGTTTGGTGAGCAAATCTGCTAGTTGCAAAGCAGATGGAACATGGACAGTGGAAACCAAACCATCTTGAACAAGCTCTCGAATGAAATGGCAATCGATGCGGAGATGCTTTGTTCGTTCGTGGAAGATGGGATTTAGGGCCAAATGTTGGGCTGCCTTGTTGTCGCAACACAGAGGAATAGGAGTGTGAACTGGGAGATTGAAATCTTCGAGGAGACCAGTGAGCCAAATCAGTTCACTCCCTGTGGAGGACATACTCCTATATTCACTCTCGGTGGACGATTTGGAAACCGTCTTTTGCTTCTTGGCTTTCCAAGAGATCAAAGAATCACCTAGGAACACGCAGTATCCCGTTATGCTTCGACTCGAATCTCTGCAAGTACCCCAATCAGCATCACAATAAGCCCGGAGGGAAAGCAGAGAGGAGGCGGGATAAAACAAAGAGCAGTTGACAGTGCCTTTTAAGTAGCGGAGGAGAAAAAGGGCAGCTTTAAGATGAGGCATTCGAGGAAGAGCCATGAACTGCGTTAATTGCTGAACAATGAACGCTATATCTGGTCTAGTAAGAGTGAGGTAGAGCAACTGTCCCACCAGTTGCCTATATGATTCAGGATCTGAGAGCTCCTCCCCTTCATGAATGCTCAAGTGTTGGTTGCGTTGCATAGGAAATTTAGCAGTTTTGCAATTCACCATTGCTGAATTGGACAATAAATCCATAACGTATTTTCGTTGGTTAATCATAATCCCAGAGGAAGACCGGGAGATTTCCATTCCCAGAAAGTATCTGGCCAGGCCGAGATCTTTAATTGTGAAGGCAGAATCAAAAGAACGCTTGATGTTTGAAACCGACTGAGAGTCATCCCCAGTAATGAGCATGTCGTCGACATACAGAAGAACCACAGTGTACAATCCATTTCTCAGCTTGACGAACAGGGAGTAGTCATGGGAGGATTGAACAAACCCTTCCTTGACAAGGTGTTTGGTGATTTCGACATTCCACTGGCGACTGACTTGTTTGAGGCCATAAAGGGATCGAATCAATTTGCAAACTTGCCCTGTAGATGCCCGAGTGTAACCAGGGGGAGGAGACATATAGATTTCCTCATCCAAAAATCCGTGTAAGAAAGCGTTATTCACGTCCAATTGATGAAGATCCCACTGCTTGACTGAAGCCAGAGCTAACAAGAACCCTACTGTGGTTAACTTTGCAACCGGAGAAAACGTCTCCTTATAATCTCTATTCTTTACCTGGTTATACCCCTTGGCAACCAAACGAGCCTTGAATCTCTCAACCTCACCATTGGGTCGAAACTTTATCTTATAAACCCACTTACACCCGATGGTGTGTTTGTTTACTGGCTTAGAAACCAATTCCCATGTGTGATTGGCTTCAAGAGCATCAGGCTCTTTTTGCATAGCATTTACCCAGGCTGGATCCTTTTGAGCTTGGGCAAAGGAAGTAGGTTCCACAACTGTAAGAACATTGTATAAGGAATGAACATAGTCAGATGAGTAACCTTGCAACTCTTCTGGCTTAATGACAACAAACACAGCTGAAAGTGACTCTACTGAATTAGTGGGTCTGCGAGTTGGGAGAGGGCCAACCACATAATCCTGTAGGTGAGCTGGCCTAACAACTCGACGTGGGGCATCTCTGACATCCTCAGGCTCAGAGGAAAAAGACAAGGGTAAACTATCTGAAGCATGTGAGAGGGGGGGGGGGGGATTACCCAAGGATGGACTGATCCCTTCATTGAATTGGAAAGAAGATGAATCCTGAGCACTGGGAGAAGCTACCAAAGTGCCTGGAGAAGCAGCTAGATTACCATTGGAAACAGGTAATGCTGCAGAGGTGGAAGATGAAGTATGGCAATCACACTCATTGCCAAAAGTCACTCGAGGTAAACCTGTAGACCTCAAGGTAACCTGTTGGGGAGAAGTTTGTTTGAAGGGAAGGACATCTTCCTTAAACACAACATCTCGACAAACAAACACCCTTCTTGACTCTAAGTCATAGAGTTTGTAAGCCTTCTGCCCAGGTGGGTATCCCAACAAGACACATCGTCGACTTGTGGGATCAAACTTGGACCTTTGGGTCTTGAGAATAAACCCATAACACAAGCACCCTATCACCCTTAGGTGAGAGTAGTCTGGAGGCCTTCTAAAGAGAATCTCATAGGGAGTTTGTTGGTGTAAGACTGAAGAGGGCAAGAGATTGATCAGGTAGGTGGAGGCTAAAACGCATTCACCCCAGAATCTGAAAGGAAAACCAGCAGATAGCCTAAGAGCCCGAGCTGTCTCAATGAGGTGACGATGTTTTCTCTCCACCCTCCCGTTTTGCTCAGGTATCCCTGGAACAGATCTTTGATGAATGATCCCATTCATTTTCAGAAGATCTGATACTCTAGAGTTTACAAACTCTGTACCATTATCAGTTCGAAGGATCTTCACCTTTGTGTTGAACTGAGTAATGACAAACTTCAGAAAACCAGCAATCAAACCATACACTTGAGCTTTGCTTCGTATGAGACAGGTCCAGGTCCCTCTTGAATGATCATCAAGGACAGTTAGGAAGTATCTTGCTCCACAGATAGAGGCCTCTTTATAAGGGCCCCATAAGTCCATGTGGACAAGATCAAAGACCCCTTCTGCTATAGATGAACTAGGAGAAAGAGGCAGTTTGTGCATCTTAGACAAAAGACAAGCATCACATTCAAGGGAGGCTACAGAAACAGCTTTCCCAAGGCCACAGTGTTTTAGCTTAGACAAGGAAGCATGACCTAGTCTAGCATGTATGAGGCTTATTGAATTATCAGAAACAACATTTGAAGTAAAGGAGGAGACACACATAGATGAATCCCCAAGGCGCCTAATGCCTGAAGTTGTTTTAGGATAACAACTGAAACCTGAAAACTTGTAGAGTCCAGCAGATCTGTGTCCCACAGCTATGCTTTCATTAGTTGAAGTGGCCTGCAAAACACATTTATGTTTGTGGAAAATGAAAACGAATCCATCTTCATCAAGTAGCTTGGAAACTGAGAGAAGATTGTGCTGAAATTGAGGCATGAACAGCACATCATTCAGCACAACCTTAGCATTTAGCAACACCTTCCCTGAGTGCCTCACCACTTGTGTAATGCCATCAGGGAACCCCACTACAATCGGTTTGGCAAGGACATGAAATTCTATGAACATGCTCTTGTCAAACACAATATGGTCTGTCACCCCGGAGTCAATGATCCAGGTGACCTGTGTTGATCTCTTCAAGGGAACACAATTCAAAACCATATGAGGAAGTAAGAGATCTGTGGTACCTGCAAAGTTTACGAAGCTCCGATGTTCAGATTCAGAGCCACTCCCATCAGCGATCCCTTTTCCTTTCATGACACGCAAAACCTCAGCAACAACTGCATTAACCAAATGTGATTCATCCTTTGATCCCGAATTTCCAGCAAATTTATTTTCACCATTCGCAGATGGAGATTCATCACCTATCTCCTGCACATTCCCAGCAAATTTGGTGTCAGTCTTCACCTTAGGACCATTGTACCACTTCGGAAATCCCACCAACTTGAAGCAGGTCTCCTTAAAGTGTCCTTTCTCTTTGCAATAGTTGCAAAACCGATCTGTCTTTGCCTTCTTGAAATCCCTGGAGTCCTTCCTTGGATCAAGATTACGTCCTTGAGCAGAATTAGAACCAGATGCATTTCCAAAGCCAGAAGTGGAACCTGAACTGCTTCCACTATATCCTTTGCCACCTTGACTGTTTGAGAAAGATCTTCCCGCAGCCAATATGTCATGAGACTGACCACCACTGGTGATCCCTTTCTGTCTCTCAGCCTGCAATGTCATGTGAAATGCTCGATTTACAGAAGGTAAAGCATCCATAGCCAGGATACTGTCACGAATGTGATCGAACGCATCTGTGAGTCCCATTAAGAACTGCATCAGTTGATTCACAGCTTCTCTATCCACCAGTTGCTTGAGAATTCCACATGAACAGGCTTTCAGACCTCCACACTTGCATATCGGAATGCTTTCCAGCTCCAATAGCTCGTCCCAAGCTTTCTTGAGTCGTCCATAGTACTCGGAAATCGAAGAATTGTCCTGCTTCATCTCGCTGATGCGTCGCTTAATCTGATACACCAGTGGTGCATTAGATTCCGCAAATCTCTCTTGGATCTCATCCCAGAGTTCCTTCGCAGATAAGACGTGCATAAAACCTTCAGCAATTTCTGGCTTCATCGAGTTGATGAGCCAGCTAGTGACCATATAGTCGCACCTCAGCCACTGGTCATACTTGTCGTCTATCTCCAGCGGCTTAGGACATCCGCCATTTATGAATCCAAGCTTCACCTTGGCGCCAAGGGCCATACGAACTCCTCTCTTCCAACTATGGAAATTCAATCCATTGAACTGAAATGCCAGCAGCTGCATCCCAGGGTGGTCAGAGTTGGACAGAAAGAGAGGATCGGCATGAGTAGCACCAAAAATCCGACGATTGGTGTCGTTGTCATTCGGAATTTCAGATCTGATATTCTCAGGAACCTCAGTTTGATTCCCCACCATAGAATCAATCGAATACACGACAAACAGAACAAATCACAGCAGAAAAACTAGATCGCAATAGCAAACCACACAGATCACGCAAAACGGATCTGAGATAAAAAACGAAGAATCACAGGATGCGAGCTAAACGAATCTAACCTCTTCTAGTTAGATCACGAAGCTCTGATACCATGAGAAGAATCTGAGAGTGATCAGATTCTCACACACACACACCAGCAAGATCACAAGCTCGGATTGCAGTAGCTTGAGCAACACTGAATCCTCAATCTCGGAAGTGAGATGGAGGGAAAAGAGAGCAATTGGGAATTTTCTGTTGCATTAGTTAGTGAGCTCGTTACAACTGCATCTAATCCTCTATTTATACTACACACTAAAGGTTAAGCTAGTCTAGCTACAAGGGTCCTAACTAACACCCTTACAATGTGTACAAGAGTACCCGGTTATGTGCCCCAATATTAATTAAGACTATCGTGAGAGTTGTGAGTGTAGAGTAAGTGAGACTGAGAGTTGTGAGTGTAGAGTATCTCCACAAGTTCGGGGGTGTGAGTTTGTGTTGGAAACGAATTTAGACATTAGATCTGAGATCAATTGAATTGGAGGAAAGCTTGAGGTTGAAGACGAGAGAAAATGGAGGGAAGCAAAAATCTGTATTCTCTCATTGGCTTTCAATTTACAAGGGTGTGGGGCTTTTATAATGAAGCCCAACCATACGGCCCAATATTTTCCCATACAGCTAATACAAAATAGGCCCATTGAATTATAACAACTGAAGCTAAGCTCTGTAGAGCTCTGTATATCCGAACACCCCCCCTCAAGATGGAGGCGGGGAGGAGACGACTCCAATCTTGCCCAACAGAGGAACAAGATGGCACCCAGGGACGTTCTTGGTCAAAAAATCTGCGAGCTGATCACGGGAAGCAACATGATGCAGGGAGATTAGGCCTTCCATGAGCTTCTCCCTTGCAAAATGACAATCGATTTCGATGTGTTTAGTGCGTTCGTGGTAAACTGGGTTTTTAGCTATATATATAGCTGCTTGATTATCGCACTTTACTGGCACGGGGGTGATCCTAGGGACGTCAAGCTCACCCAATAACCTTGTAAGCCAGGCAATTTAAGTGCAAACCCGCCGAAGTGATCTGTACTCAGCCTCTGCTGAAGAAAGGGAGACACTTTGCTACTTCTTTGATTTCCAGGACAAAAGACAAGAGCCAAGAAAAATTACAAAGCCACTAATTGATCGCCTAGAGAGGGGACAACTAGCCCAATCGACGTCACAATAGGCCCGAAGTGTCATGTTCGAATTTCTGGTGAGGAGGAGGCCTTTAGCAGCAGATCCCTTTAGATAGCGAAGAACATGGGAAGCAGCATCCATATGATCTGTCCTTGGAGCTTGGAGAAATTGGCTAAGGAATTGAACTGTGAAGGCCAAATCAGGTCGTGTATGGACAAGGAAATTGAGCTTGCCCACAAGACGTCTATAGATAGAAGGATTGTCCAGCAACTCACCGTCAGCTGGGGTGAGCTGCAAATGTGGTTCCAAGGGACTGACCACAGCAGATTCTGAGCAAGGGAATTCATCAAGAAGTTCATGAATAAAGCGACGTTGGCTCATGAGCAGTCCAGCAGGAACCTTGATGAACTCGATTCCCAGAAAGAAACTCAGTTCTCCTAAATCCTTGATGCGAAACTGAGCATCCAGGAAGGCTTTGAGACTGAGCATTTCATGAGAATCACTTCCCGTGACCAAGATATCATCAACATATACGGCCACAGAGCAAACTTGACCATGATTCTTACGAAAAAACAGTGAATAATCACTAGAAGATTGAGTTTAACCTCGTTTACGCAAGGCAACAGACAATCGGGCATACCATTGCCGAGATGCCTGCTTCAACCCATATAAAGATTTCCTCAGGCGACAAGCTTTGTTGTGACCAGCAACAACCAATCCCGGAGGCAACTTCATGTAGACTTCCTCATCTAAGTGGCCATGTAAAAAGGCGTTGTTCACATCCATTTGCATAACCAACCAATTCCGTTGCAAGGCAACTGTAACCAAAGCCCTCACTGTGGTCATCTTGACGACGGGTGAAAAGGTTTCAGTGTAGTCGATTCCCTCCTTTTGAGTGAATCCCTTCACTACTAGTCTGGCCTTATAACGTTCAATCGTTCCATCAGCTTTGCGTTTTACCTTGTAAACCCATCGACAACCAATAGCCCGTTTACCTGGTGGGAGATCAACAACATCCAAAGTTCTGCATGCATAGCAGACTGCCAGACCTCAAAATTACAAGCATCACCAAAGGTAAGAGGCTCATGTTCAGGCCGAATGAGAACAGGAGCAGTGTCAGAAGGAAAATAGCAATTAGAAGTGAGGGTATGGAAACAGTACTCAGAAGAATTGCAATTGTTGCAAATATATTCAGAAAGGTAAGCTGGAGGGTGGTGATTCCGAGAAGATCTTCTGATGGGGACTGGTGGAGGAATGGGGAAAACTAACTGAGAAGGAGGTGGCTATGTCTCAGAAGATCCACCTGTGTAATCATCCTCAACACTGTCCTGAGTAGGAAATGAAAAGGATCGAGAATCACCAAGGCTGGATGAAGGGATGGATATGTATGGGAAAACCTGCTCATGGAACACAACATCTCTAGAGAAGGTGATGTGTTTGGTTTCCAAATTAAAAAGCTTATACCCTTTCTTCCATTCAGGGTATCCCAACAGAACACAAGGTGAAGCACGGGCTGCAAATTTGTCTTGTCCATGAGCCATGGTTGAGACATAACTGAGACATCCAAAGCACCTAAGATGCTCAAAAGAAGGGGCTTTGTGATGGAGTTTCTCATAGGGAGAGGCCATCTGAAGCAGTTTGCTTGGAAGGCGATTGATAATGTGGACTGCCATTATCACACTATCGCCCCAAAATCTCCTTGGCAAACCTGATTGGAACATGAGGCTCCTGGCCACCTCCAAAATATGACGATGTTTGCGTTCAACCACTCCGTTTTGCTGAGGAGTGGCAACACAAGAAGTCTGGTGAGCAATACCATGCTCTAGAAGGTACTGAGAATGCTCAACACTACCCCCTAACTCCATGGCATTGTCAGTTCGGATTGCAACAACTTGCTGTCCAAACTGTCTCTCAACCATGGAAAAGAAATTCTTCATAGCAGAGAAGGCAACGGCCTTATTGGGAAGCAACTGAATCCAGGTGGTACGAGTGCAATCATCCACCACAGTCAAAAAATAACGATGATTATCATAAGTAGGAACACGGTAAGGTCCCCAAACATCTATGTGAAGTAGCTCAAAGGCAAATTTGGTCTTAATGGAGCTTAAACGAAAAGGTACCATGGCCTGTCTTGACCGAGCACAAATCAAGCAAGAGTTCAAATCCAAATTACAGCTATCAGTCATCTTAATAGAATTCAAAGTTCTAAGACGTTTGAGAGGTAAGTGGCCCAACCTCTTGTGCCAAAGAGAGGGATCCACCACTCTTGACACATTATTTGTAACACCATGAAAGTGTGCAGCAAGCTGTGCAGTATCCCTGTATCCTAGCAGAAAAAGATCCTTCACCATTTCTCCAATCTTCAATGGTTTACTCATGGAAGGAGCCTGCAGAAAACAACCCTTTGCAGTGAATAAAACGAAGCAACCAAGCTCCCTAATCAGTTTCCCCACTGAAATCAAATTGCACTTGAATTCAGGTACCAATAGAGTATTGTGCAATGTTAGACCTTGCACAATCTCTACTGTGCCTGCAGTGGTTATGTGTGTAGCTTCCCCAGTAGGCAGAGTGACAGTGAAAGGCTTGGACAGCTTGTAAGATGACTTGAACAGATCAATGTCATCACACATATGTCCACTAGCGCCACTATCAACAATCCAAACACGGCCATCTAAAACTTGTTGAGTTAAGGTTGTACATGAGAATCCTGCAAAATCATCTGCAGTTGGCTCCTTAGTGCGGGAGGAAGATCCAGATGACTGCAACAAGGCCACCAGATGAGCAATTTGGTCACTGGTGAACTCATTTCTCGGACTCTGACTCACAGTACCAGCAAATTTCCGATCACTGGAGTCCTTCCTATCTCTACTGTCTCTATTTTCTGTATATCCAGGTGGAAATCCGATGATGAAGAAACACCTATCTATGGTGTGGTTTGTCTTTTTGCAATTAGTGCAAAATAGAGGTTTGCGCTCAAATTTCCCTTTCTCCTTCTCGAGATTTCCCTTTCCAGAAACAGATACCATAGAACTTCCAGAATTAGATCCAGATCCACCTGAACCCGACGAAGTGTTTCTAGATCCGGAACTCGATGTTTTAGCGTGCATCGACATTCCCTCACTATGTGCAGATCCACCAATGGACTTGCTCTCCCTTTGATTCTCTTCCTGAGAGAGCAAGAAATATATCCGATCTACGTCTGGCAAAGGCTCCATCATCAAAATAGAGCCTCGTGCCACAGTATAAGCTTCATTCAATCCCATCAGAAGCTGCATAATTTTCAAATTCTCTTCGTATTTTCTAAATTTCGATGCATAATTGCAAGTGCAGCCTTCACATGAACATGATCCGAGATTCTTTATGCCATCTAATTCATCCCATAGGATCTTTACTTTCGTAAAATAATCAGAGAAAGCACTAGTACCTTGCATAGTTGTCACCAGCTCCTGCAAGATCGAGCACATCTGAGTGCCTCCAACCTTATTGAACCTCGAATCAAGCTAGCGCCACACCGCTTGTGCTGTATCATTATAGATCACGCTACGCTTTATCTCCGGACTCAGACAGTTGGTGATCCATGAGAAGACCATGTCGTTACACCTCTTCCATAGTCCGAACTTCGAAGAATCTGCAGCTGGCCGCACAATCGCTCCATTGATGAAGCCAACCTTGTTCTTCGCTGACAAGGCCATCCGAATCGATCTGCGCCATTCTCCATATCCTTTGCCGCTAAAAGGAGGTGTAACGAGAGTAAGACCTTGATGATCGCTAGGATGTAAGAAGTATGAATCGTTAGTGTCCAATTTGATTGGCTCGCTAACTGGATCCACTCTAACTTGCTCGTCGGCCATAACAGAAATTAGCTAAAAATTGCAGCGAGAGAGTAAGAGCAAAGTACGAAATCAGTTCAGATCGCTAGATCTGCTCTGATACCATGTTGGAAACGAATTTAGACATTAGATCTGAGATCAATTGAATTGGAGGAAAGCTTGAGGTTGAAGACGAGAGAAAATGGAGGAAAGCAAAAATCTGTACTCTCTCATTGGCTTTCAGTTTACAAGGGTGTGGGGCTTTTATAATGAAGCCCAACCATACGGCCCAATATTTTCCCATACAGCTAATACAAAATAGGCCCATTGAATTATAACAACTGAAGCTAAGCTCTGTAGAGCTCTGTATATCCTAACAGTTTGTGTATTGTCGTGAGAGTCGGTCTAAAGTGGTGTCTTAACTAAGAGTCTTATATTTTGAGAGTTGTATAAAATATTTTTGTACATTAATACAAATTGTCGTTGTGGATCTCCTTGTCGAATACCTCTCGACGGTGAGAAATCCCTGGCTTTCTCCCCATTCTATGTCACTTCCGTACGTTGTTCGATCCTAGACTCCTAGTGCTTGGCGTTTCAAGATCACCTCAATAAGGTTAAGTCCAAGACATCTCTCTAGCGTTGACAATGTATTAATTAATACATGGTTATTGATATGATGAAATAACGTAACTATAGTCAAAATATGTAGGAAGGTTAGCTTAATCAACTAATTGCAAGATATCTTATGCAAAAAAATGTTTGGATGGATAGGCCTATCTTAATCTTCTTGTGTTTTGGTGCCTAGATATGATATGATTAACGCGTCTTTCGTTACCTTATTAGAATGACATATCAAATAGATAATGAGGAGAAAATCCTTCGAATCCCATAGATTTTTTTAAAAAAAATTATATTGGTAGATTTGACAAGATTTTAACCGTTAAAAACTAAAGGATAAGATCTTGTCCCCTCCTTTTACCCAACCCCACCAACCTAAATTTATTTTTTAATCTATATGGCAGAGTTTTTCCACAAATTTACTGGATCCGAACCAAGAAAAAAATGAGTAGAAAAGACAGTGAATCTAAGTTCGGGTATGAGTTTGATAGGTCTAGTTTGAGACATTAATTTATTTAAACCAGGTAAATTAAGTTCGGGTATTTATCTTATTCCCCTAAAGGATTGGGGTATTTTGAAAATCATGTTTCATAAAGATGGGTTTATGGTTTTTTTTGGTTCAGAAAAGATTTAGATGTATATAGATAGATGGAAGAGCTTCTAATTTGTATGGCTACCGTAGATAGATTTATATGATCTCAATCTGTTGGAGATATATTCCCAAATATATTAAAAAAGGTCATGATTTGTGAAATGATTTTTCTATCCTATGTTCAAAAGGGTACACAAAGACCCTAAATTTGGAATTTTTTTAAATTATTTTAGTCTTTTTTAATTGAATTGTTAGGATCATTTGCCTTTTTAGTAGTAAATCTTTGAGAAAATTTACGTTTTTAGACATCTAGAAGGTAATAATTAGGTTATTAGCTAATTTAAATGTTTTTTTAGGAGTTATAATCATCATCGTTTTTTAGGTAAATTAGAACCGCCTCCTCTCCGCCTAACCTTCTCCCCCTCCGATAGCCCTTCGTCCTCCTTAGCTGCTCCTTCTCCGACCGAGAAACCCTCGGCGTCCTCGTGGCCGTCACCGCCTTCGTCAACCCGAATTGACATGAAAAAAGTGGCATCAATAGTCAATAGTAAATAAAAAATGGCATCATGGTCAACGTGACATCACAATAAAAAAATGTAATACAAAATGGAATAAATGGTCAACGTGGCATCACAATAAAAAATTGACTTTAAAAGAGTGTGATCGGTATTCAACAGTAAAAAAATGGAATAAATGGTCGACGTGGTATCACAGTACACAAAAAATGTCATAAAGGTTTGAAAAAAATGTTATTAAAAAAGTGGCATCAAAACGAAAATAAAATGTAATACAAAATGGAATCAAAACGGTAAAAAAATGACATCACAAAAATGTCATTACTAAATTTAAAAAAATAATAAAAAATCACCTGAGTTGGTCAACATTGACCGGTCAACGGTCAACGTTGATCAGTCAACGGTCAACCGTTTGACCGGACGATGGTTAAACAGTTGACCATTGACCACTCAATCCCCCATTTGGAGAATGGACTACCTAACCTAATTAAATAAGTTTGTTATCTAATTAGTTAATTGAAGTTTCTAAATAGACTACTTACCTAAATCACTTTTCCAATTTAAAGTCTTATGGTATAGGATAAAAAAACCTTTTGAACTTAATTACAACTAGTATGATCCCCGCGCCATGACGCATTTTTTTAAAGCTAAAATATTATATATTAAAATGTTATAAAATATTAATAAATGATAAGATAAAAATCATAAAAAAAAATTATAACAAATGTATCTTATAATTATCTCATAAAATTATTTTTAAAAAATCTTATGTAAAGTATAATACACAAATTTAGATATTTTAAATTACTCAGTAATAATAATATCAATATCATTATAACATTGTTTAAATGTGATGTGTCATAACCAATAGTTATATTCAATGTTTTGAATTAAGCCCAATAGTTAGTAAATAAATTTGAGTTATGCATAATAGGTATATTATATTGAATTCAATGTTTTGAATTAAGCCCAATGATTAGTAAAATTAAAGAAAAAAGAGAATTAAAATAAAAAGGCAAAACTAATTAAAATAACCCAACCTTTGGCGGGGTGTTAAAAAAATATCCCCACCTTTCCAGAGTAAGAAAAATAACCCAATCTTTGGGAGATGTGGTAACAAAGTATCATAATTGTTTTTACAATTATAAATATGAGCAAAAATGATGACATATAATTGACGAAATTAAGATTTTGGTGAATTTTGGATGATGTTGACTTATTTTAATGAAAATGAGATCATTTAACCAATTTTATATCATTGTTTTGACCCAATTGTTGATTGAAAAAATGACTCGGGATATTTTGGTAGCATCTCCCTCAAAGGTTGAGTTATTTTAATTAGTTTCACCAAATAAAAAAGGAGAATTAAAGAAAATAAAAAAAATGGCAAAAAAAAAATGATTGGTTAAAACTCCTAAAATGCATCTAAGATTGACACATCATCCTAAACTCTTCTAAATTAAGAGTTTATATATATAGATAGTTAGTAAATAAATTTGAGTTATGCATAATAGTTATATTAGATTGAATTCAATGTTTTGAATTAAGCCCAATGATTAGTAAAATTAAAGAAAAAAAAGAATTAAAATAAAAAAGGAGAATTAAAGAAAATAAAAATTGGCAAAAAAAAAATATGATTGGTCAAGACTCCTAAAATGCCTCTAAGATTGACACATCATCCTAAACTCTTCTAAATTAAGAGTTTATTATATAGATGATTAGTAAAATTAAAGAAAAAAAAGAATTAAAATAAAGAAGGAGAATTAAAGAAAATAAAAAAATGGCAAAAAAAAAAAGATTGGTTAAGACTTCTAAAATGCCTCTAAGATTGACACATTATCCTAAACTCTTCTAAATTAAGAGTTTATATAGATACTCCGTATATCAAACAATCAGGGCCGGACCTGAGGAGAGGCCCAACATGCCCTCACCTCGGGTCCAATCAGCCCAAGGGGCCCAAGTATATATACACACACGTTGCAACCTCTTCCGCGCTTAAAAAAAAACAAGAAAGGAAAGCGGAACTGTAGAAGGAAAGGAAACGCAGCGTTCCAACTCCTCAAAAAACGCTCGTGCACTGTACATCAAACAACAAGGAATCGAGGAGATTCGCAGCAAAGCAGCAACCTGCGATCACCGGCTCAGATTGTCGGAACCACGACCAGCCTGGTTGTATCTCTCTCCTCCAAGGCTCCCCTCGGCAATCGGTCTCTCCCTGAATCCCTCCAACCGCAACAACTTTCGCAGGTCCGGGCCGCTTTCGGTTTCTCCCTCCAGCTTCTTCCGGAAATCCGGCCTCTCCTCGACTCCTCCCAAGCTCCCCTTTAAGTTCTAATTGCGAAATCAGGTATACTTTGTTCAATTTAATATTAGGTTTTCGAAATTATTTGGATTCAATTGGTTAGTTTTAGACTTTTTTTAATTAGGGTTTTGGAATTAGGATTGTTGGAGGTTTTGGAATTAGAATTGTTGTATTGAAACTTCCGAATTTAGATTGGAATTTGATTTGGATTTAGGATTGAATTTGTAGGGTTTTGAAATTGAATTTGTATGATTTTGGAATTGAATTTTGTCTAAATAGCTACTTGCTTTTTTTTTTATGGCTTGGTGTTTGTTTTTCGGATAGGGAGGGCACAACTTTCATAACTCGCCTCAGGGAAGTTACAACTCAGGTCCGGCCCTGTCATCGATCCTAGCTAATAGCCATGGTTGACAACCAAGTTGATCGGTGGTCCGATCTTCTCCCCGAACTGGTGGCTATCCTCGCCATCCAAAACCATACCGACATCATACGGTTCCGCTCCGTTTTCAGATCATGGAGATCAGCTCTCCCTCCTCCCCGCAATAACACACTATTCCCTATCTCCGTCTCCTTCTATTGGGAGGGTCGACGCCTTGAACCAACGGTTCATCTCACCGTCGTCACAGTGTACCTTATCCGACACCTCCGTGACTCTTGCAAAGTCTGGATGGTAGCGGTCCAAGAATCCAGGGACAGAAAGCTCCTTCTGCAGCACCCGCTTACGGACCAGACTATACCCGGATCTCCCGGGACGTTTCTCCACTTGTCGCAGTGGAGAGTGACTCCAATAGCCTTATCTTACCGTGACAACATTGTCATCGGCTCCGAGTGTGATACGGGGTTAACCGTAGGATGGCCCGATCTTCGACAATCAAGACTCAAAGACAAGAACGGAAGCAAACGACTCAAGAAACTCAAACGACGACTCGATATCGACACGAAAGAAACAAAACGCAGCAACTTAGACTCAACAAAATAATGAATTAAAGACCGATAGATGGGTGATTCGAACTAAAATAGAATGAGGCAAAGACTCCAGGCCTCCTAAGAGGGTAGGAACCAAATACCAACGACTATAAAGCCTGCCTCTACAACCTTACACAACCAAGCGGACAACTTGGAGGCACAAGGAGGGGACTTGTGATTACCTGGATCACCAAGCTCTCGCGAGGTTGACGAACTCAAAGCAAACCAAGCAGGATCTATAACCAACTTGCAATCGATGAGCAACGCTACGAATCGATTGACTTTCTCACAGATGTGTTTCACACAAGAACTGTAAATTTCAATAATGGAAGACGTCTGAATTGTTCTACAATGGGGATCGGCCTTATATAACCTAAAAGGCTGATTTTCTAATAAAAATAATAAATAAAAGACTTAATAAAAATAAAACCTAAAGTTACCTAAAATAACTTAAGTAAAAGAGTTACTAAAAATAACAATAAAAATGTTCCATCACTTGAGTAAATTCGGCTAAACATATGACATCTTCAAAGTGATTTTCGGCCAAGCTCTAGGTCGAATCTGGAAAAACCTTCAACAACAAAGTTGTAGATCTCTTCGTCCTCGTTCCGACAAGGTATGGCACGATCCAATCCGATTATTATTGAATCCGTACGACTCATTTTACTGAGACGTCGAAAAGCTGTCAAACGGCTGAACGAATCTAAAAACGAACGAACATCAAGCTTGCACCTTTGGACCTTCTCCCATGGTGGAGCCTTCTTCTTCCTCTTGAGGATGACATCATTCTCACGAGCTTGAATCATAGGGTCATCCCCATGTATAGGTGTGTCCGAAGGTGTCTCTGATGGTCCCGCATCATTCCCCCTTTCTTGAAAAGGATTCGACCTCGAATCCAAGGTTGCATAAGATTCCGCAAATGCATCCACACGAGCTCCTGGATCGAATACCTCATGCCCATGGAAACTCCTCTCAAGGCCATCAGAGGTCACTACAACACCAAGAAAAGAAGCCTTATTAGTGCACAAGTCATATTTCACATCATCTTTATTATGTTCTAACTTAATAAGCACTTTAGCTTGTTCATTGATCTCTAAGTTTTCATCCAATGCTAGCAAGTTTTCTTCCTTTTTCAAGGCTGAATTTGCAATCACTTCAAGGCTAGCAATATTAGAACAAATTTCATCATCAATGATCATATGACAAACTTTGCCTTCGTCTATGCATTGATTATGAAACAAATCGTCGCTTTGATTATCATCAGAAGGCATAGGTTGAACATTTAAAACTTCATTAGCAAGCAAAGAATCATCATGCTCATATTGAATGCAATCATCTCTAGAGGCAAGTAAACTAAGATCTTGATCATTATTAACATGCTCATCATTTTCACCACTAGAATTTTCAGATTCGTTATTGCCTAGGTGATTAATCATGAAAGTCTTCTTATTTGGGCAATCCTTCATAACATGTTCTCTACCTTGGCATATAAAGCAAGGAATGCATATATGTGTAAGAGTAGAAGAGTTAGGATTACTCCCTTTAGGGCCAGTAGATGCCCCAAAAGAATGTCGTCCATAAGCAGGCGCCTTGCCCTTGTCGGAGGGCTGCTGGAATGTTTGGCCTTCCCATTTCCCTTGGGCTGGGTTTGGCCGAGAGTTGTAGCCTCCGTTAGGCCGCCCTTAAGCCTGTTGTGGCCGGCTTTGGCGCCATGGTTGGGGTTGCCCACTCGTCATCCTTCCGCCTTGGTTCCTGTATCTAGCTCCACGTTCAACTTTAATAGCCAAATGTAACAAGTCAGTAGGAGTAGAGTAAGGAAAGCAATCAATGTCATGAGCTAAGGCGGGATGCAAAATCCTAAGAAACCTAGCATTTGTATCCTCATAAGGTTCAACAACATTAGCTCTAGCCATGGTTTCTTGCATTGCATTAAAGGTTTCCTCAACAGATTTATTACCTTGCTTAAGGTTCTCTAGGAGTTGCCTAAGCTCTCTAGCATATTGTTGAGGGACAAACCTATTTCTCATTAAAGCTTTCAATTGGTTCCAAGACGCGATAGGCGCATCAATGGCTCTTCTTCTTTCCTTAATCAAATTATCCCACCAAATAAGAGCAAACCCTTGAAATTCTAAAGAAGCCAATTGAACTTTCTTAGGTTCAGAAAAATTGTGACAGTTCCAGATTTGTTCCATTTTAGTTTCCCAGTCTATATATGCATCTGGATCTGTCTTGCCATCAAAAGAAGGAATTTTTACCTTAACCTTACCTATGTCGTCCTGATCAGGATCTCTAGGCTCACGGTATTGGTAACGCCCTCCTCTGTCGTTCCGCCTCGGGCGTTGATCTCAATAGTCCTCCTCTTGGAAGTCATCATCACGCTCCAAGTAGTAGAACTCTTCCTGGAAGCCACGACCTCTACCTCTCCCTTGTCCATGCCCTTGCGCATTAGCAAATCCGTTATTTCTACCATTTCTCTCCCCTCGTGGAGAGTTGTTCTCTTCAAAGATAGGATTATGCAAATTAAGGTTAGGAGGAGGGTTAGGATTTCGGGCTTCCCTTTCATCATTAGGTGTATCGTCACGCCGTTGATTACCTTGACCACCAAGGTTATTAGAACCCGTTGGTCTAGCCTCCAAGGCCGTCAACTTATCCATCATTGCCGCCAAGGTGGCGTTGAGAGTGTTCATTGTGTTATTGAACATTGCGACGGATATAGTTGCTTCGGAATTGTTGTCATCGTTGCCATTGTTGGCATTGTTCCCGTTGTTCACCTGCTCGTTAGACATTGCAAATAAAGACAAACACGGAACTATGTCAAGATTAGCAAATAAAACAACTCACAATGTGTTTCTCTCACACACTCCTCTCTAATTGGTTATGACAAACTTGTTGGGGCAATCTGCTTTGGGCAAATCAACACTCAAGCAAGGACTTAACAATCAAAAGAGAGTAATCAAGAGAAAGGACAAAGAAACAAGCAACAAGGGACTCAACAAGAGCAATAACACTCGACAAAAGCTGGACAACCAAGTCGAAATCGACCAGAGGGGGTCAAAATTGACCAAAGGTAGATTCGGCAGAAGCTGTAACGAGGCTGGGGGGTCGGTATGGGGTCGGTATGGCCTGTGCAGTACTCGACACACAAAAATAGGAAAAGAAAATGAGAGAAAAGAAAGAAAAACTTGGATTTTTACCTCTTTTTGATTTAAACCCTTAGTATGGATGTTGTAGTTGCAAGGTAGGGCTTAAAAAAAAAATTATGGTTTGGGAGGTATGTGTTTGAAGGTTGTGACTAGGGCTATAGCAAATTCACTAAATTTGGTCCTTACGTTTTCTTGCACTAGATAACTCCTCTTTTTTTTTTTTTTTTGAAAGCTTACTTTTGCCCCTAGTGAATTTTATCCTCCTAGGACTAAGCTTTGAATGTAATCTCTTTCTTTTTTTTCTTTTTTTTTTCGGACTTTTTTTTTTTTTTTTGACTAATGCAAGAAACTAATAATGCAATAAAGGACTCTTGAAAATTTAAACTATGGTGAAAGAAAAAATAAAATTTATGTAGCCCTAATGAAATATATATAGGTGATGGTTTGGCTAAATATGGTAAATAAATCTATCTATGCCTTTTATAATCTATGATAGAAAATATGATATATATCTACCACAAATTTCAACAAATTAAATAAGGCAATTAAATAGATAAATCTAGGATAGAACAAGATAGCCAAAGATAGAAAGCAAACTATGGTTTGTGTGTGGATTCGACCAACTTGCCTAGCAAAGGCGTGGTGCCGTCAACTATGATTCTATGAAGAATCTAGCACTGTAATGGCACTCGGCTCGGCTAAATGATATATATCAAATATGATTGGTGCCAAAGGTTGGTCTACTACAACAGGGGTCTCGGCTAGTTATGTGTTTTAGCCTAGCAATCACAACAATCACAAATAAGGATTAGTAATAACCAATTCAAAATTGCAAGAAGTAAAAACCAAGAACAAGAAACATTTTATTTTTTTTTGTAGTTTTTGTGTTTAGAGAAACAAAAGACACAAACTTTGATGTCGGAAACCAAAGCTCTGATGCCAATTTGATACGGGGTTAGCCGTAGGATGACCCGATCTTCGACAATCAAGACTCAAAGACAAGAACGGAAGCAAACGACTCAAGAAACTCAAATGACGACTCGATATCGACACGAAAGAAACAAAACGCAGCAATTTAGACTCAACAAAATAATGAATTAAAGACCGATAGATGGGTGATTCGAACTAAAATAGAACGAGACAAAGACCCCAGGCCTCCTAAGAGGGTAGGTAGGAACCAAATACCAACGACTATAAAGCCCGCCTCTACAACCTTACCCAACCAAGCGGACAACTTGGAGGCACGAGGGGACTTGTGATTACCTGGATCACCAAGCTCTCGCGAGGTTGACGAACTCAAAGCAAACCAAGCAGGATCTATAACCAATTTGCAATCGATGAGCAACGCTACGAATCGATTGACTTTCTCACAGATGTGTTTCACACAAGAACTGTAAATTTCAATAATGGAAGACGTCTGAATTGTTTTACAATGGGGATCGGCCTTATATAACCTAAAAGGCTGATTTTCTAATAAAAATAATAAATAAAAGACTTAATAAAAATAAAACCTAAAGTTACCTGAAATAACTTAAGTAAAAGAGTTACTAAAAATAACAATAAAAATGTTCCATCACTTGAGTAAATTCGGCTAAACATATGACAGCTTCAAAGAATGTGATTTTCGGCCAAGTTCTAGGTCGAATCTGGAAAAACTTTCAACAACAAAGTTGTAGATCTCTTCGTCCTCGTTCCGACAAGGTATGGCACGATCCAATCCGATTAATATTGAATCCGTACGACTCATTTTACTGAGACGTCGAAAAACTGTCAAACGGTTGAACGAATCTAAAAACGAACGAACATCAAGCTTGCACCTTTGGACCTTCTCCCATGTGGAGCCTTCTTCTTCCTCTTGAGTTTGGGAGATAGAGTGTTTTTCGTCACCAGGACTGCCTCCTTTTCGGTCTCAGGTCAGGATCTCCCTCGTCCTTGGAAAGGAAATTGCGTTGTTATCAATGAAGATGATGGTGAGTATGTCGAAGTATTCGACCTTGGAGTCGAGCGGTACATTGGGCGTTGGCAGGAGCTGTCGTTAGAGGGCTATTCTGACTTGTTTACTCCGACCTTGCTTCTTCATCCTCCAAACAACTTGACAACAACAATATGACGAGTGTTGAGAGACCATAATTAGCAAGCTTCCTGTAAACCCTTTTTTTGTTTCTCTTTTGCAAATTCTTTTGTTTGCAATTAAACTTTTAAATTCACCTAATGTTTGTGTATTGCTCTCGATATTCTTCGGCTAAATGCTAGCTAGTAACTTCACACCTCTTATATACTAGCACGGTGCACCGCTCGTGTTCAAGCTATGGGATTGGACTCTTCCTCTTTCGACTTTGGCTTTCATTTTGATAGTCTACTTGAGTGAGAACAAGCTTAAGTAAGCATAACTCAAAACATAAAAAAAGGTTACGCGAAATATCATGGTGATCCAAGAAAAAGAAGAATAAAGAAAAAGTTCATCTTGTAGGGAAAAAGGCAGAAGTGAAAAAGTGTAATGGGAAAAGCGAGAAATCATCAAAGACATCGGAGCTTAACAGCCCTAGTCTGTAATATATTTTTAAGGTGTATCTCTTATATATAGGATGTGATTTAAGTATGATATACTTACCCCAACTAACACAAAGCAACAATACATGTTAATAACTTGTGTCAACAGCTTACCATTTGTAGTTCAGCAAGTTTTCTATAGATGTCAACACTCGGGCAGAGGCCGTAATGATGGGATTCAATTTGAAGTCAATTGTGTGTGTGTATATGCATCCCACCCAATCTCTACCTATAACAAGCTCAAGAATGCAATTAACAGATAAGAAATGAGATAAAACTTCACAGCCCTCCGCTCGAAAGAAGGGAGAGTTTAAAGACGCCGATCAGCCACTATGATAGTATGTCTTCGATAGAACAGTTGTGATAATGTTCTCGATCAATCGAGGTCAGTCTTTGAGTTTCTGTTGCTACCATTTTAGAGATTGGCTGCATACATTTATTCAAAGCTATCGATCAGCAACGGGTGTGTGTGAGATATATATCACAGAGAATGATGGACCTCATATATTTACCTTTAAATTTCTACTTGACAATCAGCGCACAACAGAATAGAGGGTATCATTCCCCAGTAAGTGATGCCACGTTTTCATAACATGAAGCATCCACTGTGGGTCTTGCGACAGATGAATCAATAAGAGTGCCGGAGCAGGAAAGAATGAACGAGTTTGCTGCAAAGACTGCGACCTACTTTTTGTTCCTCTACAAAAGGCCAAATGAGTGAAATCTGTGTAAATTAAATTTAAGTAAGCAGAAATCAGTAAGAGTGATAAACTTCTGAAAGACTTGATAAATTAATGTGTGCTTAAGGTACGTACCTCTACTAATAGTCTGAGGTTATGGTAAGATGAGGTTATGATAATCTCTGACAAAGAAGCTCTTAAGCCTGATTGGCTTGACTCGTGTTCATGTAGTTGTGCATCAAGTGTTTTTGACCTTTTTGTGTACTCTACTTGGCTGTAAGAGACTGAATACACATGTGCAGAAGTTTTTCGAGCGGAAAATCCAGGCCCATGGCACTCAGCTTCAAGCTTGGCAACCTTCTTAATTAATACTAAGAGTTATTTGTTCGTGGATTCAGCAGTTTCATGGTGAAATCCCTCCCAAGAGTGAAGAGTACTAACCTCCGATTTTTGCGACAGAATGAAGCAAAATCTCAAGCCTCAGAGATTTGTTCTCCTTTTTGGCAGCATCCAGCTTGGGGCGAAGGCTAGCAGCTTTGAGCTGAGCTCAGTTACTTGGCTTTCCATTTCAAGTTTCCTCAATTCACAATTATTCATTTTTTTTAGCCATACCTTCCTCGAGTTTCCTCGATTGCTCTTCCTTCACATATCTCAGCTGCCTCACACATTCCTTGAGAGCTCCGTCTAGATAGCTAACTCAGTTCTCAAGTGCTGAATTCTTCTCTATTGTAACAAGAAGCTCTAACTTGAAACCTGACACCTTTCTCTATTGTAAATCAACCACTATAGGTGCCTTATATGCATTTATGCACGAAAATGTGATAGGATGACTTAGAAAAGTAACATACAAGAGCATACTTATTAGGGTTCAAACAAGAGAAACAAACCTGTAATAGCCAAAGTCATATGATCCAAATTTTGAGATTATGGAACAGTTGAAGATGATAGGCGGCACTGTGAAGACATCAAAGTGGGAACAAGATCTTAAACACAAAGAAAGTGCTTAAAATAGCCATATGAATTAAAAAGAGGTCAGGGCTAATAAAATTTCAGTGTAACATGAAGCACATGGAAGGGAAAAGGCCAATCACAACAGTAACTAAAGATGTTGTAAATGCTGATGTGAAGAAGGCCAATCATACCTGTAAATGCTGAGGTCAAAAAGGTTAAGTGGTAACCTGAGATCAGACTCAATGTACAGTTTAGGTTTATGCATTTTCTCCAGAGAGGTAACTGAATATCTTGCGAATCTACCACCAAGATGACCTTTAAAAGGTCAATGATAGCAATGGAGTAACAATAACAATAATCATAATAATGAACAAGTATCACAAAATAAGCATTGCTCAGAATCACATCTGCTCCCCATTTCACCAAAAATGAAGACGAATGTAACATTAGCGATAAGCCGATAACAGACTAATTTTATAGAGGATAAACATAGCCATGCACTAATTGATAATTTACATTTTAAGAACAGTATGGTGCTTCTTTATAGTTGCCAAAATTCTTTTAGACAGCATAATACAACAACCATTTCATGTGTGAATGTAAGAATATGAAAGCATAATATATATTCAGCTGGGGTTGGTGCATCAGTATTCTCATTCTGTAGCTCAGGTTGTTTCTCAGATGATTTCCTTGCTGATCTGTATGCTGTAAGTGCCCTGCTGGCTCTGTACTGTGTTGTTTCTCAGTTCTGCTATCAGCGTGTGTTCTCTGTGCATTTTCTCCATCTATGCTTCCCTTTGATTCAGCTCTTTTCTGTTTCTGAGCTTCTGTTGTATCATTCTTTGCTCTTGATTTCTCAGTTTCATGATTCACATTTTCAGAAGAAGTAGAAGAGGGGATGGGGGAATAATAGCAGGTTCAATTGCACCATCAATTGTACCATCTAACCTATAGGACCCGGCAAGACCCGGGGGAAGGGAGGAAGAGGGACTTACCTGGGCGAATCTACCAACAAGATGACCTTTAAAAGGTCAATGGATAACAATGGAGTAACAACAATAACAACAATCATAATAATGGACAAGGATCACAAAATAAGCACATGGATAGCCTGGATAGTTCAGATCAACAACAAACCATTACAAACGCATAGCAGCCTTAAAATTACATCAAAATTATAACACGACCCAAATAAGCCTCACTGACTGGTATCTGAGCAATCCTTTTCTTGAATATCATTCAAAAGAGTTTCGAATTGCTTGGTATTCCACCAATTAGTAACACAAGATTCCAGACTTTTATTAAATGCTATAAAGCTCCACCAGGGTAAAAATACTATAGATACTAGAAATAGAAGGGGAATAAATGTTTTCTTTTTTGCCATGTTTTTCATTTATAAATTGTTAAGTTCATTTTTAAAGTGGCCTCATTCGTGGACTCTATGCGATCTAATCCTTTTTGTTTCACCAAAATGAGTTCTATTCCAAGGTATCGAATCGTTTTCTATTTTTTCTTTGTGATTCGGTAATGAGTCCTAAAGAATTGATAAATTTTTCTGAATGTTATGATCAAAACAAAAAGGGGGTATAAAAAAAAGACAAAACTTGGATAATTCTAAGTTATAAGAAATAAAAATGTTGGGTCATTCATTAAAGAGAAAAGAGCGAAAAAGGGATTTTTTTGTACTGTATCTGATATATATCTTGTCTACTCTCATCCTTTATTTTATTTACCCCCTAGACTTTTTCGTCTTTCAACTAATTAACAAAGTCAACTTTTTCGAATCCGTATAAACAACAAATAAAAAACGAAAAAAACCAAACCTTTTTCCACCCCTTTTATATACTCTTTACCCATCTATTTTATAGGTGGGGTAGATCTATAGACACCTAGAGAAATAAGTTACGTATGTGCAGGATCTATACGATTAATGCATATAGATCCATATCCATTTTTGAAAAATGGATACTCATCCAAATAAATCGTGTGCCAGGAACCAGATTTGAACTGGTGACACGAGGGCACTCCACCGCTTCGCCTAGCAGCACGACGCTTGTATTGCTCAACCACAACCCCGTTTTCACGGTTTAGGCTGCTCCCATTTCGCTCGCCGCTACTACGGGAATCGCTTTTGCTTTCTTTTCCTCTGGCTACTAAGATGTTTCAGTTCGCCAGGTTGTCTCTTGCCTGCCCATGGATTCAGCAGCAGTTCGAAAGGTTGACCTATTCGGGAATCTCCGGATCTCTGCTTATTTTCAACTCCCCGAAGCATTTCGTCGCTTACTATGCCCTTCCTCGTCTCTGGGTGCCTAGGAAAAAAAGGCCATATGCAGATAATGAAGAACCATAAGACTGAATTACCTGAGATGCTTGCGCCCATAAGAAATCGCGGAGCCAACCATTAATAGTAATGGAACTCTGCGCAAAGTTTTTGGAATTATTATGCATGTAAAGTTTCTCTTATGTGAGCCCGCTTAGCTCAGAGGTTAGAGCATCGCATTTGTAATGCGATGGTCATCGGTTCGACTCCGATAGCCGGCTTTTCTCTATTTGTTTTCTTTTTTATACGATTCTGTTTCTTGGAAATGAAAGAATAAAGACACCTTTCCTTTTTCAAAAGGTCGACGCTTTCTTATGTCTCGGCAAAACAACTCAACGGATCCTTTTTCGTATTTTTCTTTTCGATGGTTTTATATATATTGGTTTGTATATTATTCGATTCGTTATTTTATATTTTTATTACTTAATTTTGATTCTATTAAGAATAAGAAAATGTAATTCTATGTTTTTGCTTTCTTTCTATTCTAGGGAATAGAATCGAAAGAAATATACAACAAAACTTCAAGACTAAATAGTAACTGAACTAAGAATAAAAAATATATATATATACAATAAATTAAAATGAAATTAATGTATATTAATATTATGTATATATTTACTAAAATACAATTACAAAAATGATAAAAATTGAAAGACTCAAATATGAAAAATAAAATTCATAAATGAAATTGAAAATACAAGAATAAAATAATGAATAATGCATTTTAATACAAAAACAAGGAGGAACTTCGGATACGTACATCTTTAATCTCACTTTTCCGTCTAGTGCCATTAGTCGTTCTAGTCCAATCAAGAGAATACTTCAGGGGATTTCGTTCAGTTTTAATATAAAAATAAAATATCAATCAATAACAATAAATAAGGAGTTTTTATGTCGCGTTACCGGGGGCCTCGTTTCAAAAAAATACGACGTCTGGGGGTTTTACCAGGACTGACTAATAAAAAGCCTAGAGATCTTAGAAACCCATCACGTTCCGGGAAAAGATCTCAATATCGTATTCGTCTAGAAGAAAAACAAAAATTACGGTTTCATTATGGTATTACAGAACGACAATTACTTAAATACTTATATTGGACCTATTGAATAACAGCCAAGAAGATTTTACATCCCAGAGGTGCTATAATTGGAGATACCACCGACCCGCAACAGTTAGCGGAGGATGTAGTCGATCACATCGTTTGGGCTCCTAGAATATGGCAACCTTGGGGCTTTCTATTTGATTGGATCGAAAGGCCCAATGAATTGGAATTTCCCTATTGGGCCAGGTCATTTCGGGGCAAGCCGATCATTTCTGATGAAGTGAATGATGAATATTTTGATCGCCTAGTATCCATCGTTTACGGCTAGGACTACTGGGGTATCTAATCCCATTTGCTACCCTAGCTTTCGTCTCTCA